>OX438619.1:1298333-2596666 GCA_949316135.1 Choreutis nemorana | reverse complement strand
TACAATAATGATACCTATTGCAGAAATCACCCACGCACGCAACGAATTAATATCAAAGGTCATCATAAAGTGCGGATTGAATATCAACTATCGAAACACGAGCATTTAATTAACTGAACGTTTTTGAAATATTTGAATAAGGTTAATGGAATGGAAATTTCTGGATAAAGGCAATATATTTGACTAGCTTTAACCGACGGTATCGCACAATGAAATAATGATGGCAGTCAATTAGAGTTGATTGATCAATTAACGACAATGATCAGCCTCTCGCGAAATTTGAAGGACCCTTGATATGGATTTAATTATCTCCATTAAAATATTGTTCTAGGGATCGACCTTTTATTCGGGAGTGAGAAAGTTGATCACCAGAACGCGGATTTATTGGAATCGTAAGAGCCATTTCATAATCTCAATTAAATTTTTAACCAAACACATTTAGATACTAGGATACTGTTGAAATTCTCCTGGTACTGGAATTACTGTTGGTATTTTCTTGTACCCGAGGAGATTGTGTGTTTTGGAGTAACGTTATTGATTCTATCGATAAGACGTAAGTAAATCGATAATTTAGCGAGAGTGCATTTCAATAGGGAACATTTAATGCTTCATATTATATTAAGATTGAAGCTGATGACTCTCTTAAAGTATCATAAGATCTCTTTTAGCAAAAGTATAATTTAACTAGATGACCCTAGAATCATCGCTTGAGAAAACTTCTATCCACACCTTTAGTGACCATCCTCAAGAGAATACCATCACTTTCAGAAGCCTTCTGCAATCTGAAAAGACTGCTGGACTTCTGGGAATGTTTGGGTTGGCTGAAATAGCGAACAGACAGACGACACGTACAATGGCCCAATTAAGCGGCTAAGTGCGGAAAGTGCCCAGCAAAAACAAACAAACAAGAGACCATGTAAGGAATACTTGCCGCTTGTTGTTGTAGACTATTGTTAGAGTAGACTTGCGATATCAGGTTTGAAGGATTTATAACAATTTTCTTGGTATGATGGAACGTTGTCTGTGTATTTATTAAAAGGAAATACAAGATTGAGTAAATCCTCTTTATAGTAACTCAAATGATAGTGTTAATATTTTGAAGCCCTTAGGCTAAGTGCTTTATTTCATGGCTTCGTGTAATAGCTTTTTGTATACTCATATTTTTCTCTGCACCAATTACAAGAATTGTTATATACTATTGTATTTTATAGGCTTTGTATACTATTGTAACTGTTTTACATAACAAATACAAGCAAAACTTTTTTCTACGTAGTTCAATGGAAGAATTGTAAGACTATGTAAAAGGCTGTCTGGATAATCTTTTTTAATTATTTATGAAGGTGGCTGGCTAGAAAATTAATATTTTGTCTCGGATTAATAATATCCAACGAATAATGTTCGGAGAACACATCCACCATGAACGAGTTCAAATCCTGAGCATTGCTTTTAAAATCTAAACATGTGAATACATTCACATTTGTTGCATATTTGATTTGCGTAACATTCATCGGTTCGGAAACACAGCTTAACTTGTTGACACACGGTAAAACATTAAGAGGATCCAAAGGAAACATCCTTTGAGCTAAACAACTTCTGGAACTAAGTAAAAAACATTTAAGTGCAACTCTACTGCTCTCTGTTCAGCTACATTGTCTGCAAGGATAAGTATTGTGAAAGTCCATGTTGATAGTTTAAAACTGGCATTAAAAACAAAAAGTGAGAGACAAACAAACAATACAAAGATTTTCATACAATGGTTTCAGTTTTAACACTTTTTACTTAAGAAATAAAGCGATTGTGCGTATACTTTAAAAACAAACTTAAACAAATAAATTCTAAATACAAAAAACACGTATTCCAAACGCCATTCCAAATACCTAAACCAGTGAAAAATATTATAAATTTATCAAAGAAATAATTGTTATAACTGGATCTCGAAGCTTCGGAGATTCTCTCTTGATAAATCCTTCTGGACAGAATATCAGCTTACATTTTTGTCAAACATAAAGACTGGGATTGTTACGCACTACACCGTTCGCACGTCGCGTTTTTCCTATTGTTATCTTCATATACCATTTATTTCAAATTCTCAGCCATTAACACTGTACCTTTGATAGCTATTGTAATTTAGATTCTTGATTACGTTGGGTGGTAAATACCTTTAAGTATAGTACCTGCTCTTTTTTATGCAACGTGCAAACAAATAGTTCACCTGATGGCAAGTGATACCGCCGCCTAATTACACTGGCATTTGATCCTTCGAACCGAAATACATCGAACTGTTTTACGACAGGAATAGAAAGGAGGGAGGTACCAACCCAGACGACCTCGCACATAGATCTACCTGTATAACTTGTGTACTGGGGGTAACTAAAGTTTATAAAATCGCAGCGTTTTGTTAGTAAAGTACGAAAATATCTTATGAAGCGCTGAGATCGTAATCCACCATTGGATTTTGAACGACTATCTGTGCAGAATTCAAATCTGACTGTGGAATATACAATTTAAATCAAAGCTTAAATATGATACCTAACAGTATGAATTGGAACAGACGATATCAATTTATTTTGATTGTCGCTAACTGACTCATTAGTACGCGAGCTGAGTTTGTTTAGCTTTCAGCCGTTAGCAAATATAATGTTTAAAACAAAATGATGACCTTCTAATCAGACTATAACCGCCTTAGTGTAAGATGAGGATTTAAAAAGAACTAAAGTTTAACCCATGCTCAAAAGTCATTACAAGAAACAGTTTTCCGCCAAAAAGTATGTATTATTGTACCGGAACTAAATTTGAAATTTGAAAAAGTCTTGGCCTTTTAAGTTCTGGTTCTAGTCTACGTCCTATTATATGGTGGTAAAAAATAGATCACCACTTAGCAGAACAGTAGATATACAAAAACTATAACTGTCTCTATAATTTCTTAACATAATTTACCTTAATGTTCATAATTTTAATGACTGCACCATTTCTAATTGTTAATTCCGAGCAACGCAAGATTCAATCCTATATTGTTACAGGCTATTGTTCAAATTACTTTGATAGGTGAACTGTGAGTAAGCGGCTTTGTTCTGTGTTATCTCCGGTTGCCACGGTAACAGGGTTTCCGCACAACCTGTCCGTAGCATTATGTTTGTTATTTACCATTTCCTGTATTGATAATTTGTATTACATTATTAAATGAAGAAAATTGGAAAGTATTCTAAGTTAACACGAAAAGTCAGCATATAACTATAAGGGCAGCCTATAAATTAGTGCCTATTAAAAACTTACTCTGCCATCTTTACACCTCTAAACGTCTAAACGTCGAAAAGTCTCTTAGCCTTTCCATTAACGATTTTCTCGACAAGGTTTCATTTAGGTTTCGAAAATATCATTTTATCTTGTAAACAAAACTTTGATTAACTATTTAAATTAATAAAATTTGGCAAATAAATAATTCCTTTGTCATAGATAGATATTTAATTTAAGAAATAGAAAAAAAAAAATCAAACACCGGTCTAAAACTTTTGAATTGTAAAACAATGGACTAGGATTTATACAAAAGAAAAAATGTTAACGTTTCACGAAATATTTTCGCGTAGAAAAATCTGAGCGTTCCCTTTGAAAAGTTATCCTTAAAATCCCTGAATCTGACAACATTTACGTGATTTGTGTGAAGGAATTACCATATGAAAAAAAAACCTACAAGTGGGTAAATATTCAGTCGACTCGGGGTTTCCAAAAAGGTTCCATACTATTTGAATTAGCTATATTTTTAGGTAAATACGTATAAAGGTGTTATTGAATGTTGCTCTTTAGATTTTAAATCTACATTTTTGGTTTAATAGTGATTGCTTTTAATATTAAATTGCAAAAAATTTACAGGACTTTTGCCTTTAAATTGTTTTATAAAATAATTGCAATATATTTCAAATACAATTCTGAAAATTTGAAAATCTCAACATAATTGATTGCGTTTGACCGCAGTATTAAAAAAAAATGCAATAGAATAGCTAGAACATTGTATTTAAGTTTATTCAACTTCAATTACACATAATTATCTTTCGCTATTTTAAGTGGTGTTCTACAGACGTTTTGAAAATAGGCAAAAAAGGACAAACTTATAAATGAGGTTATTAATTTTATTTTGGTTATCGTTGCCGCAAAGATGTGGTGCTTAGAGATATATTATATGAATCCCATCATTGTTTCAGATTGATTGGTGTAAAATGGGCGTCTTAAAAAAGAGATCACGTTTCACCAGCCGCTTCATACTGACCAAAGGAATCAATTTGACCTGAACTAAGATAATGTGAACAATGCAAGTGGAACTACTCATTAACATACCTCTTGACAACCCTAACCTCACCGACTTCTCCACCTCCATGTATCTCACCGATGCCTTCGTTAACAGATCCTTCGAACTCAACGAGACCAGCAACGACCTGGTCTACGCAAGATTCGAAGATGAGCCCCTCATTGTTTTCCTGGTCATTCTTAAATGCGTTATCATGCTGTTTATCATTCTGGCCGCCATCTTCGGCAATTTACTTGTCATTGTCTCCGTGATGAGACACAGGAAGCTTAGGGTCATCACGAACTACTTCGTCGTGTCTTTAGCTTTGGCTGACATGCTTGTCGCCATCTGGGCTATGTGCTTCAACTTCAGCGTGGAGATCACGAACGGGCAATGGCTATTCGGTTACTTCATGTGCGATGTCTGGAATTCCTTGGATGTCTACTTCTCTTCCGCTTCCATCCTTCACCTTTGCTGCATCAGCGTTGACAGATACTACGCCATAGTGCAACCTTTGGACTATCCTTTGATAATGACCACCGGGAAACTGGGTATCATGCTCGCCGTAGTATGGTGCAGTCCCGCGCTGGTATCATTCCTCCCTATATTCATGGGCTGGTACACAACTGATGACCATTTAGACTTCAGGAGAAGACACCCAAAAGTGTGCAGTTTTACAGTGAACAGAGTGTACGCAGTGATATCAAGTAGTGTTAGTTTTTGGATCCCCGGAGTGATCATGTTGTATATGTACTATAGGATTTATATGGAAGCTGATCGACAGGAGAGGATGCTGTACAGGTGAGATAAGTTTATTTTGTTATTTATAACTCATCTATCAAAAACGTCATGGCGGCCGTCTGTACGAACAGAGTTACTATAAGATAACGTTATTAAAAACAGCCAAAAGATCGCTTTTTCATTTAGCTTTCATACAATTTAGCCATTCATTATTTTACAGAGAGTTTCGAAAGTCTCCTTTTTGTTTTTATTTCGCTGTTTAAAATTAAAAAGGTTGGAAGTAAGAACAGGTGTCTCGGCTACCAGGCTTTCAGGGATCTCATGAAGGTCTCATTTAATTACACCATAAATTTTTCGCAAAGCCCTTGAATTTACATAATATTAGAGCGAAATGACCCCCTTTCCCACTGGATTAACCTCGTGATGAAAGAAATTTGAGGGCTGCGATTTTTAACCGAAGGAATTTAAAAATTATGTTCGCTAGAACCTTTAGAATTTTTATTTCATACAATTTCATGGGCAAACAAGCAAACGGTTCACCTGATGGAAAGTGATACCGCCGCCTATTCATACGACGATGTCCCTGATATGAAACACCAAGAACACCCCCAAGCGTTGTCCATGTAAGGCTTAAGATGTGATACCTCTCGTGCCGGTAAGTACTCCGGCTCTCCAGTCCTTCGTTCCGGAACACAGCGAACTGCTTCACGGCAGAAATTGAATGAACCTAAAGTGAAAAATCAAATGCGTTCAAAACTTGTAAAATAATTTTATGGTTTTCAAATTTTTCTAATATACCAAAGACTGGCCGACTCGATAATCTAGGGCTTGCCTTTGTACCTACCATATTAAGTGACTAAAGATTTGCTATAATTACATTATAAATACATTATTAAAATAAATAATATGTCTTATATTAAAAATATCGATGTTAGGGTATGTTGGTTTTTCAAACAACTGTTGATTAACAATATATTAATTATTATATAAGTTATTAATAGCTACGAGTTTAAATAAACGCTGTGTGCTAGTTTATACTATTTAGTATTTGATTACCTATCTTTTTGTAATTTTTTATGAGTCATTCAGAAATTTTTCAACAAACAAAATCAAAACTTATTCCACAATAGAGTAAATCAGATCATTTTATTAATAATGGGACTAGGTCTTAGGGGTTAACTGAATTTACTAACGGGGGAAAAAACTTTCCACTTAAAATTATGTATGAAATGATTTAAAAAGTTTTAAATTTTTTTTAAATCTTAAGTCTTCTTTCAAGATGATTTTTTTTTTCGGATACAGTATAGTATTTTCAATTTTTTGAGGAAAAACTAATTAAATCATTACATTATAAATGCTTGCGTTACTTTAAAACATATTTTCAGATTTTAAATTGTTAACCTTTAGTACTGAGTTTTTTAATAAAATAAATTATATAACGTGAAGAAAACTGTATTGCATCACATATTAATTACATTATATATTTAAGCTAAGAAGTGTCTATACAAGATAACTTCTGCATCGTAAAAGGTAAAACTATCACGTTTCATACAGTAACGGAAACAATAGCGTTTTCTTAGAAACGATTTTATCATATTTAAACAGAACACAATCATTTTCATTTAAGTTAAATACAAATTGACAAATTGATATTGTAGAGCAAATAACATAAATCTAACGGCCATTGTCTTTTGATATCTATTGTTTTAATGTTTTGTTTATTTTTATGAACCGAGTAATCTCTTGAACTACTGAACTTTCTTAATGAATCCTTACCATTATACAACCGGACTGTGACATGTATATATATTTTTTCGGTTTTCCCCTTCATCTCTGGCATATAACGAACCAAGTACAATTTTTTTTAACTCAAACCGGTCAAGCCGTTTTCTAATTTTAGTGAGCCTTGAGAACAATTCATTTATTTATTTAAATGAATTATAAAAAAAAGATATCCAACAAACAAACGTTAATACTTTTGTTCAAAAACCGAATTTTATGGTTAAAAATTAATAAAGATACCATTCTAACAATTTTTTTTGTCTTATTTCGAGTATTCATTAGGTATTTTATTAAAACAAGTCACCTGAATTCACCTGAGTGATTCAATTGATGAAAGACACCGCTTAAGTCGAATTATTTCACCAGAGATATATCACCGGGGTGAATTAATTTCTATGTGATTTGTGGACACTGTAAAGTCCACTTCGTTCTCCTAGGGTGATATCTCCTGGGCAAAAAAGTTGAATGAATGTACATTCGACAGTTTTTCGTGAAAAAAGGACTTTATCTTAGACCTGTCTGTCTTTTCTTTAGTTCCGTTCGCGGCTGATGGACTAGGATAATTATTTGATCAGTACCAGTTCCACACAAATAGATTAAATGTCTCGTAAAGAAACAGTTCCGAAACCCCGGTTCTATAGATGGTGGAAATGAAATGAAAAAGCTGTCAGTTTATAGATAGCAGTGAACAAAAAAGACCTAAATGTTATCTTAAATGTAACGAAATGTAAAGGCCAGGGCAAGCAAAAGATCCCTATGAGGGCTCATTGTATCTGCAGTACCTATCACATAAAATAGAATAACAAAGTAGGTAGGTACATACAACACATAATTAAGTCGAACATTCTGTGTATCTACTACGTGTAATACCATCTAAACTGTATTCTTTTTATATACAATGCCATGAGCAAACAAGCAGATGGTTCTCCTAACCAAGTGGTATAAGAATGGAATATGTCAAGGAAAGTGATACCGCCTATTGACACGACCATGCCCTTGATGTCTGAGTACGCCAAAAAAGCCACCGACGCGTTTATCATGTAGTGTATCATGGTAAAGATGTTATATCTCTGCTGTCGGTAATTGCACTGGCACTCCAGGACACAGCGATATGGCGAATGACAGAAATAGAAAGGAGGATGTACGTGACGATCTCGTATGTAGATTTTTCAGCTGTAAACTTTGTATAAACCTTTGCAAAGCGCATTTACCGTAAAGATGGAGAATTAAGATCGTTGTAGTAATCTGTTTCATTAAAAGTAATTTTTAAACTTATGGAAGACAAAGAACAAAGTAACGATACTTTTGCTTTAAAAAAATACTTCACGAAAACAGCAACCCCTATCGCCTACACAATATGTTCTTACTTATAACGATATTCAATATCAATCCTTATGCTGTAAAACTTAAAAATTAAAACAAGTTAGGTTGAGCTATGGCTGTGCACAATGATGACTCATGGTTTTTATGTATTATCACTACCTACATAGTAAAAACAAAGTCATGTCTGTCCCTATGTATGCTTATATCTTTAAAACTACCGAACGGATTTTGATGCAGTCTATAAATAGAGTGATTGAAGAGAACTAACAAACAAACGTTAAGGAAATTTTATGTAATACATGCATAATATCCGTGCGAAGCCGGGGCGGGTCGCTAGTTATGTATACAAAAATATAGCCATTTATTAAACTGACTTTGGTTCACTCTTAAATTTAAATCTTTACAAATCCGGCAAAAATAAACATCACCAACGTTGAAGGTAATAAAGAAACGAAATTGTATCGTATTTTACCCCAAAGCAAAGTTTGAGAAACGCTTTTCAAAGTATGCAGAAGTTTGAGATGAGCCTATTTGTTTTGGACCGAGAAGTAATTTATCAAGGGCATGATAAATAGGTATTTATGAAGTTATATAGGCGCTTTAAAAGGAAATTTTCTTCATCTCCGCTTTAATCTGTTAGCGGGCTATTTACTTTGATCTAGATTAAACTAAATATGATCATGAGTTATTGCGTTTTTAATACGTGATATTATTTGCATTAATTTTTTTATTTACTCGATAAAAAAAAAAAAACGTGATTAAAAAAGGTAAAAGCTATAAACCATTTACACCGATGGAGATAGATATGCATGACTTGTATTAAAAATTCTTATTGCTTTTCTTCATTATCAAATCACAATGTTTTAATCAAATTTAACTATTAATTTAATTGAATTGGTTAAAAACTTTCGTTTGGTATACCATAATATTTAAAGAGGATCTGACATCAGTAAACGAAGACAACGATTTTTTATGAAATAGACAAACAAATGAATTGACAACGATATGGGATTTTAAGAACGAGTCTTTTAAAAAAATGTTTTAACCGAAGTAAAGGAAATCAAAGCCAGATAAATTTAAACTTAAAATTTATAAAAAACAGCTTATCATAGTTAAAGCTAAAGGTACTATCATAGTTGCTGTTATTTATACTTCTTACTGCCACGCGATTCAAAACCTTAAGCGCCGTTCATTAGAGCCGAAAAACCTTGTTAATCCCATCCTCTGCGAAGTAATTTAATTATGAGTGGATTCTGTTAAACTTCCTGAAATCAGAACCCTATACAAGCAAAACTCGACTTCAACTAATAAATTGAGATACGTTTGAAACATGGAATATATCCACATGGCGCATTACCTTCTTTATTACTAAAGCTTTATCCTAAACATTTTTATATAGTAGCTATTAATAGCTACTTAGGTACGAGTACTTAGCTCTATGAATTTATATATAATTTAATACCAATGAGAATAATTCACAGTCTCTAGATATTATTTATAATAATAACATAATAACCACATCACGACACACACATTGACTCAGGTCTGCAGTAAGTATCATAAGAACTTGTGTCACAGGAACTAAGCAACGATATGGTATATACTAAATAAATAACAATACAACATCCAAGACCGGTAAGCGAAACAATGCGTCTTGCAAATAAAACAAAGTTCCGCCCCCGCCGGGATTCGAACCCGGAACCTATAGCGTAGCAGTCGGCTGTTTACACCTGCGCCACCGAGGTCGTCGGTGAAATGATGACTAAACTGTTTAGTCAATGTGTTAAATGAATTGGATTATCTAGATTTTATTCATAATAACTTGAAGAACTTGAGAATTAGTGAAAGTAGTAAATACTCAATGACACGAGTGAGATAGGACGCAATGGTTATACAAATATCTGGTACTCTTATCTCATCTGTTATTTTACGATCAATTTATCAGTGAAAATTAAGTTTCTTGTGTAACTCCAAATGTCAAAACATTGGTCAAAAAATAAATACTACAATTGGAAATGCCCTGACCGCTGTTCATAATGCTAAGGGATGCCATAACATGACTTAGCAAGCTCAAGCATCCCTTAGTATCTCGGTTTTTAAAAGAAAAAACTTATTTCAGGACGTATACAACAGCAAAAAGTGTGACGGGCTAACTTGAACCTTGTTCGAATTGTTTTAACGCTGACATTCCTAAACGACGCAAAATTCCATGTATATGTGATTGCGTGATGTGGCATGCAGCTACGCGCTAAAGCATGCTATACCATGACACGCCATGCCAAAGCTTGCAATGAGATGCTTTGGTAAATTTGAATTGGAATAAAGGAAAGTAAATTTTAAGGTCATTAAAGTAAAGATGAAAATGATTTACTGCGGCGGCGGTGAGAGCCCAGCTTTATCGAAAACAAAGGAGAATATTTCATAACACTGGAGTTTGTTGTTTAACTGTTGAACGTATAATGGTTAATAACATCAGCTATAAAGTGCATTAAATAACAAAACAACAAAGTTTCACTTAAACTTTTGGTATAAACCAGTTGTTTTTCGTTTAAAACTAAACAAATCAGTCAGTTGCGTGGACCTTTGATGTAGAACTTTGGGAGCCACTGGCTTATTGTACCCACCCGGGGATCTGTGCAAAGATTATTCAAATAGGTAAACTCTATTTGAATAATCATCAAACTCATCAAACTTCTTCGGGACAATCTAAGTTATTACAATTCAAAACAATTTTCGACCTACCATTCGGGTTGACTATGTAAAATTTTATAAATTGACATAAGCAAACCAACAGAAGCATTTCAATTTCACAAACACATTTTGCAGATCAAAAATTATAAATACCAACAACTTTTAAATTTTTGATCAGAAATAAATTGTTGACATAATCGCGATTCTTGCATCCCCCTTTCATATAATAGTTCCATATTTGTTTTTGGAGCAGCAGTCGAAATACATGATCAGTGGAATTCCAACTGTTTACTTATTACGGTTCATAAAATAAATCTCGTTCATAGTCGGACGGACAGTGGCACTCTTTGGTTTCGGAACGTAATTTTTTTCCAAATTACAAATGAAATCTTAGACTTTAACATATTTTAAGCTACTTAAAAATAGGTACCGATAAAAGTGTCTTGTCTGTAAAAAAACTCATCCCTTTTAATCTATATTGACCAATAGAAAATTCTGGGTTGCTTACTCAGCGACCCAAGTATGGATTACAATTAATTGGCACATTCCCCTACCTGGCAACCTCCTACGGGGTTGCCATTGGAAGATACGTCTTCATTAGAATAATTTAGCTGTTATTACGAGGAGATTTTGGGTTGCCAATTTATTATTTTTAGGGTATATAAAATTGTTCGTGTTTCAAGCAAATGGAGCTTCGATCGTCAGTTTTATAGATTTAAAACGGATATTTAGTCTACATACTATACAGGGTGATCAATTCAAATGGGTCGGTACAGAGAAGTCAGAAACTAGGAGGGATAGCGAAATCTGTTCTTGGGAACTATGGCGTTGATTTTAGACTTAATTAATTTGTTTTTTTTTTTCTTAGATTTCAGATGTCATAGCTTCTGTCTTCTCCATACTAACCCATTAGCATTGATCACCCTGTATAACATGCATTCATAACAACGTAAAATATCACATATCTTTTATAATATAAATATATTTAGATCTCAGGTTAGTTAAACCCATAAAAATTACATAGAAAATTAAATGTAATGATTTGACAATTTGTTGATCAAAATAATCAGTAATCTATTTATATTTCAAATAATTATAAAGACACCTTCACAATAGTTACTGAATGGTTTAATATTATAATCATAGATTTATTTTAATTTTCAAACAGTTAATTGTAGGAAAATTAATTTTCATATAAATGTTTTTGAAATCTAGATGGAACAGAAACGCTTTAATGAAACAACGTTGTAATGTCAAAACATAAGCTTGGTGTACATTAATAAATCGAGTGGTTTGTATATACAATTACGCATAAAAATACATGAGAAATAAATTTACAAAAGAACATGAAGCGATGGAGTTTATGTAAGTAATAAAATATTATAAAATAATTTAAACATTAAGTTACATTATATAAATTAATTTTTAAATAATGCTATATAATGTGAGGTCAATCAATTTAATACAAAACTTAAAAAAAAACAACATTACCTTACCGTGTTAATTAAAACTTTACAAAGAGATGTCCCAAAAAATAGACTATATCTACCAAAAAAATATTATGTAAACAAATAAACTGCATAGTGAGGAAAATATTTTTATTTGAATAGTTTTAAGCGGTGTGTTTTAACAATAACAAACCAATACCTTACCGGCTCACCGGTCTTGGATGTTGTATTCATATCTATGTAGTTTACGCCATGTCATCGCTTAGCACCTGCGATACAAAATTATCTTGGTGGAAAGCTGTGTCAATGTGCGTGTCGTGATGTGGTTGTCATTATTCTTACAATCAATTGCACTTCAACTCTGTCCAAGCAATCTAATTGAGAACCTACTTACAGATAGTGGCAGTACCGACAACATTGCTACTGAAATTATTGTTATATTTTCTTTAAAGTTACTTTAATTGTCATAAGAACTTCATAATGAACAATGAGTGTAGGACGGTTCACTAATTATTATTTTTATTTTAATTTTTATATTTTACACATCTTCAAAAAATGAGAACTTATAAAAATTCGATTAAGGATAACATGGTAGCTCAGTTTGTTATATGCCTTGGTTAACCGACCGACCCGACCCGCCAGGTCAAGGGTTTTTGTCTCGGGTCGCCGCTGCCATGTATCCAATTTTTCTCGGATAGTGGCGACAGATTCGCAACCTGTCACGCTAGGACTAAACTGAGTAATTAGGACTCTTTAACATAGTTAATACCCAAAGTTAGCTAGGAAGCTAGGAGCGAAAAAAAATGTTATAAAAATTTATCTGTTTTGTAAGGAGCTGCAATGTCTAGCACCCTCTCACAAATTTCATTCCTAGAGTCCACCACTGTCTGATGGTTACTCTAGTTATGGTTAGTACTTATCCCAAATTCCTAAACGCCTTAATTAGTCCGTTGTAGTAAAGTGAACAATAATAAAACAAACTTTGCTAACACATCGTAATATGGCTTGTTATACCAAAACTCCAGTAACAACAAGATTAACAAAACCACTACACGTAACAGCGGAACGTTTCCAAGTAATTGGCAGTGAATCCCCATTAAATATTTGGCTACTCCGGGTTGACCCTATTATGTTATGTATAATGATGAGTCAACCAAAGAAGTTTTCCGTTTTTATGCAAATAGATTTTTTTAATCATGGGCAAACAGACAGTACACCTGATGGAAAGTGATACTGCCTAGTGACACGACGATGCCGTAATGTCGCAGAACGTCAAGAGTATCGTCATTGCGTTGCCCATGTAGTGGTAAAGATGTTATTGGTTAACAAGCTCACTAAATTTTATGTTAGTAGCTCTTCGCCGTGTATTCGTCCGCGTAAATCTGGCATTTTTATTTTTAAACAAAAAGCAGCTTGTATGTACAATGGTACATTCAAAATATTGCCGAATTGTTAATTATCAAACGACTCTGCGATTTCAAATATTTATTACCATTATTCAAAATGAGCTTTAGGGAGAGTGGGGTCGATGAATGCTTAATCAATTGAGATACTTTTAAATATCTGTCAAAACTTGACGCCTCTATATGTTTTGTACGTCACGAATTTTGTCATTCTAAATATTAATCAGTTTTAATTAATTTGAATATCGCTTTTGGGAAATAATTTCCAACAAACCAGTTTTTCTTACACTTCGAAAAGTCTTCTATTACGGTACTGATATCTTAAAATTATTTCCGACTGATGTCATCATCCCTATTGGCTATGTTAAACTACATAACATATTGTGAATAAAATATAAAATATATATCACAATGCACCGTCCCCGCCGGGTTTCGAAACCGTGACCTCTAGCGTAGTAGCCGGCTGATTAGACCACTGCGCCACAGAGGTCGTCAACTAACAAAACAACAACTAACTATACAAAAGATAGAAATAATTTTTTGGTTAAAAATACGATATTTCAGTCGCTGAAGATGTGGTTTCTGCTTAATTGACATCATAATTATAAATTCATGCTTAATGTTTTTCGGGCAGCAGCGGTAACGGTACTAATCGCAATTGACATTAATGAGAATACAACTTTAATTCCTAGGTCATAAAGTTTAAATTGCATTTACAGCCGTAATTAAAAGGGATGTGGTTATTTTTGGGACACAATCACGGCTTAAATAAAAAAATGTTGTTAAACTTTCGTGTAACATATGACATTACTGTAGTAGGTACATGACGCGGTCAATGATCGAAAATACTTATTGAGAGAAAAAACAGCTCAAAAAGAGTTCTGGTCAGTGTAAAACATCCATATCACGAAAAAGAAGTCGCGGGTATATGTTGTACAGAAGGTAAAATATTAGGGCAATATAAATAAAAGTACATCTACTATCGTATGGTTTAAATTACTGTTATAATGTGAGATACGTACATCAAATTTCACTACAATAAATAACAGTATTGGAGACTATAAAACAAAATGCCTGTCCTGACTAAGCCACTAGTCTTGTACTATGCACTTGTTAACCACAACACAACCACACCACCACCACTTTGTGTTACATCGACAAAACCAGAGCAAATACTTGTTCATAGCACAAACCTGGGACCTCACGTGTCACATCTGGTGTTCAGACCGAAGCAGCCATCAAATAAAAAATCATGAAAAGATTTATTCCGATCTAATACCGAAAACTAATACCACTGGTATTCATTGCTCAATTTATTTTCTATTCCGAATGGATACCAATTTTTAAAATAAATACATTTAATGTGCAATCGAATACCAATAACTTGATTTTTGTACAGTCAGCTCGTCAAAACGGATCAAATACTAAACTAAACGTAAGAAACATATCTTATCAAAGAAATGGATGCCAACCTTTTAAGAGTTCCCATATTAGGTGACACAACATAAAGTAATCCCTCGAGAGGGGTAGGCAGAGATGTTAAACATCACATTCCGCATGTTTATGTTGAGTCCCAGTGTCACAGTTTGCTAATCTGTCGCCACTATCCGAGCAAAATGAGGAACATGGAAGCTACAACTGCAGCTTAGGGTAACCGTAGATTTGAACCATCGACCTGTCAGGTCGTTTCAGTCGGTTAACCAGTTAATGGATCGGCACGTAACAAACTGAGCTAACGCGTCCTATTATATTAGTATTAGGTGGCAGGGCAAAGTAATTACGTAGTTTTGGGCGTTGCTAAGATAGTTAGTTTGGCGGTAATTGAATTACAAAAGATCGCCCACAGTTCAGCTGATCCCAGAAGATAACTAATGCTTAATTGCATTAGTACGTCTGTTATGCCTAGCTTTATGTGATTCCTTGGGCCAACGACTTTGTAGCGTAGAGTTGGTGTCTTTGTTTTTTATTCAAACAATAATGTATTTGAAAAAATTCTAGTTTCAAAGCTAACTAGTAAGCTGAGTTGTCATTAACATGCGTGTTACAAAAATCTAAACAACATCATATCCACATTTCTACATACTGAATTACAAACATGCAATGCATGAAAAACGATCGTAAATTAAAAAAAAGCAACTACGTAGGTTTCTTGCCGGCTTCTTCCGCGTAGATACTCGTAGCAGTCCGATACCGGTGGTAGAAAAAAGAGGACGATTTGAAAGCACTTACTAAATATACAGTCAGGTCATAAATATTGTCACACAGTAAAAACTTTTCTTTTAGAATGCTCGCCACAAAAAAGTTTATTGAATTCGAATTTCGAATTGTTCATGAAAATAAAAATGTATACTTTTTAGAATTTTACTCATTTTTAAATATGGTCCACTCCAACTTAAAGAAGACCGTGTTGCAGTTATTGCGTTGCATCGTTGCGGTTACGCACCAATTCAAATTTTTGACACACTGAAAAATTTGAATATCACCGAAAGATTCGTTTATCGTACCATCAAACGATACAATGAAGACTCTGGTGTAGATGACAGGTCAAGAAGTTGTCGCCCTCGGTCTGTTAGGACTCCAGCAGTGAAAAAAGCTGTGAAACTGTTGGCCCTTCAGATGGGGTTAAGCAGAACCACGGTGAAAAGGGTGTTAAATGAAGACTTAGGGCTTCGGGCATATCGAAGAAACACAGGACATTGTTTGAATGCTCGTCAAATGGACCTAAGACTGAAGAGATGCCGCGCTTTGTTGAAGCGGTACGCGGGAAAAAAATATCGGGAAATTCTTTTTTGGGATGAAAATTTTTTTACCGTAGAAGAGAGCTACAACAAACAAAATGATAAGGTGTACGCACACAGTAGTGAAGAAGCGAGCAACCGATTTTCGCGTGTCCAACGAGGTAATTTTCCATCCTCGCTCATGGTATAGTTGGGAGTTTCTTATTGGGGCTTAACAGAGGTACATTTTTGTGAGAAAGGTGTAAAAACGAATGCAGTTGTGTATCAAAATACAGTCTTGACGAACCTTGTGGAACCTGTTTCTCATACCATGTTCAATAATAGGCACTGGGTATTCCAACAAGATTCGACGCCAGCTCATAGAGCGAAGAGCACACAAGACTGGCTGGCGGCGCGTGAAATCGACTTCATCCGGCACGAAGACTGGCCCTCCTCCAGTCCAGATTAGAATCCGTTAGATTACAAGATATGGCAACACTTGGAGGAAAAGGCGTGCTCAAATCCTCATCCGAATTTGGAGTCACTCAAGACATCCTTGATTAAGGCAGCCGCCGATATTGACATGGACCTCGTTCGTGCTGCGATAGACGACTGGCCGCGCAGATTGAAGGCCTGTATTAAAAATCACGGAGGTCATTTTGAATAAACTTTAGTGTCATGAGAATGTATGTTTTGTTAAGTTCAATTGGTGTATAAATGGTTACATAATGAATAAACTTGTCTCAATTATTTTATATTAAACATGTGACAGAATTTATGACCTGACTAGGTATATATTCAAAAAGATTTTAATTTTAAAGTCTATTTAAATAAAAAATAAAATATAAATATAAAATAAGTTAAGCACGAAGTTTATTTAAATAAAAATAATTTTGAATTTGAATTTGTATTGACTCAGCCCAGCGAAATGATATAATCCTGTACACAAGTACCGAACAACTATTTCGTACATACTAAAAGAAAATTTGACATTTAGACTATAGATCTGATAAGTCTTGAAAACAACACCAAATTCTCTCACCACCCCAATTTGGATCATCTCTTATGTAACTTCAATATTGCTAGCAACAAAAAATGTCAACTTGCCTTTATCTGTCACGGCAGTGGAGCAAAAAAAATAAAATAAACATGGCCGTACCATCCTTCTCTCGAATCTATTTTTACTCTTCAAAACCAATTTAAACCTTCTTTTCCCGATAACTTGATCACGTCATTTCCTCCTAATCTGATGTAAATACTCCAATAAAAGTCCAATGGAGTGGAAACTCGACGGAGTGCTCCTACCTCCACTCCTTCTGTGTTATTTGCTGATTTTCCCTATGATTTGATATTCTGATTCGATACCTATACACAGGTAGTGTTGTTTCTTTAAGATTTTGTATTAATGTCCTGAGTCACTTTTTTAGTTTTATGAGTAACTATTCTTAAATATATCGTGTTTTTAGGTACTTGTGTATATATAACACCCATATATAAATATATATACATTGACAACCAGTGGCGCAGTGGTGTAAACAGAAGATTACTACGCTAGAGGTTCCGGGTTCGAATTTTCGGCGAAGGCGGAACTTTGCGTTGTTCGCTCGACGCATTGTTTCGCTTACCGGTCTTGGATGTAGTATTCTTATTTATGTAGTTTATAACAGATCGTTGCTTAGTGCTTGCGATACAAAATTATATCTTAGTGCAGGGCTGAGTCAATGTGTGGTTATTGTTATTATATATCACTCTCTCCTTTTCCTCTATCATGCGTCGCACAGCACTGATGTTATCTTCAGTAGCCGCTGTTAAAGGACGTCCCTCACTCGGATCATCATCGAGATTGCTACCTCCACGCTTAAACTCGATAAACCAATTGTAAATAGTGGCACGAGATGGGGCTTCATTAAGAAATGCTAATCGCAGCCTATCATATAGCTTATCATAGCTTTGTTGTTGAGTACAACGAAAGTCATAATAAATCATTGACCGAAAATTTTCTCGTGTTAGGTTCATCTTCACATGTAACAAGAGTTTTAGATTTGCCGCCAATTCACAAAAACAATGAAAAACGAATGCAATATACTACATTAGGTTAACAAAGAGTTCTAAAATTGAAATACAAAAGTTTTCATTAGCAATGTTTGTAACTGGCCGGTTCTAAACATTTTTAGTGTTACCATCGTACTTCTTTGTCTGTACTCAAACAACAAAATTCACAATCACATATCTAGTAAATACTAAACAATACAAAAGATCTTGATTGCAAATTCATATAAACAAAACAAGCAAAGAAGCAATTTCCAAACGATGTGGTCTTATTCTGAAAACCAAAAAGGTACGAAAAAGTAATAAATATTGTTACTACAACATGCATATCTAGTACTGTACGATACATTCAACATTTAGGCACATACACTACACTCAACACACACATACAAACACAGTTCTAAAGGTCGAAGCACACCTACCAACTATTAAACGGATCAACACCGCAACAGCTCGAGCTTTTCGTTTTTTTTGTATGAAATTTTAGCAACCCACATTTATCAGCATCGTAGCGGTATCGTATCGCTTCGGTTTAGAGCGAGGGAAAAGGCGAGAAGTCGACGTCCGAGTTGATAGGTGTGCTACGGCCATAACTATGATACAACACATACCTATATAAACACACATACTAAGCATAAGTCATACTAAATGGGTTACATCCAACATTTGGTTGACATGTCAAGGTTCATTGTTCGTCCAATGAGAGTAATGGATGTGAAACAGATCACTCGCCCGATACGTAATGGAGAATGACGTCCAAAATAGAGTGCGAATGTGAATACAGGGGGGGAGTTAGGGCATTCCCCCCTGATGAACTTCAAAGCTCAACGGGGTTTGAAATTAAACCCATCAAGTTCGAATGAAAAAGATAAAGAAAAGTAGTTAAATTGCGATGAAAACGAACATAGCTGATTTAGTTTTTTTATGTGTATTTTAAATCATTGTGCTCAACACCCAAAGACCGCTTACGAGATTTGTTTTCTCAAATAGCAGATAGCTGTCTCAAATTCGAATTTCAGATTTGGCTAATTAGAGAGAGCTAGAATTTGATTAATTAGCAGAGTTACATGACGATTCATTTCACGTGTTATACAAATACATAGTTTATGGAATAAGGATTTATTCCCTTGATTTTGTCTAATAGTTGTTTAAACTCGATTCTGTTTAATTTTCCATAACTCGAAGCAAATGTTAATTTAATCCCGTATTTATTCTTCGCCTTCGCGTACTTCTCGTAATCTCAAGACTCAAAGTAAGATTCACTACATCACCTTAGGTCTTCTTTTATATTTCATTTCATTTTTAAAAGAACTTAACTGTCTCAGTTTTGTGTATGCTAAAAGATAATTATTTTTTACACAAGATTGGGCATAATATTAAAACATTTTTGTGTAAAACACAGTAGGTATTGTATTTGCTCCCGCCTGAATCCGTGAAAAATTTGAACCAATCTCTGTCCAGGATATTGTCAAATTAGAATTAATTTGTCCGAGGTGTTTGTAATAAATAAATTGTTTACATTATTCGCTTATCAGATTACAAAGTTTATTTACTTATTTACAACTATATTTTGCCGTAAAGAACTCGTTTTTGTAGACTAAAGTAGCCCATGTCATTCCATAGAACGCAATAAATTGCGACAGTATTTAGATGACAGGACTACTTTTGCTAGAGATATATTTACATACGTATAAACGAAAGCATCAAAAACTGAAAAAATAGGTTTCTAATTAAACCGGAAAAGGTAACAAACTTACGGATAAACATTTAAAATCTAATAATCATTACCATTTAAAGGTTTAAAAATAAGCTCTTTAAAAACTAGAACAGCTGTGTCAATGGATATTAAGTATTTTTCCACGGAGATAGCGATACCTAAAAGGGCACTGCATAATAAAAACCTGCCAAGAAAGATCTTTTCAAACAGAGAGGGTTCCGCTATAATTTTTTTCAAAATTTTACTCAGTTGTCATATAGATTTCTTTTTTTTTTGTCTCTTTGTAAAAAGTGTTTTTGTTCGACGTCACAAGTGACCAAGGAGACGGTTTACCTGAGGGAAAGCCATTACCCTCACCTATTGACAAGACAATGTCTAGTCTTGAGAAATTCGAGTGTTTAATTTAGAACAGAGAAACAACAACAAACAACTATAATGTACATTATATTAATAGCTATGACAGTCAAACTTCAAGTTTTGGAGCATGATGTATGAAGCTTTGACAAACTTGATTACAAGCCCCGCCCCACATCTTGGGTGCAATTAAACTTTGTACAAAATTTAGGAATGACAAGTTCTGGTTGAAGACATAACCTCAAAAGTTATCTTCGAACAGACTTAACAACTTATGAATTGTTTCAAAACATTTTTACCATTATTATCTATGATTCAGAAGTGTAACGTTCTGAAATTGTTTGACATTTGCACACTGGCATTCGGTAAATGTTGACACCAATCTTTACCGCACCCACCATTATAACAAGCATATATTTTGCAAATAAAGATTATTATTTTGACGTTAAATAGTACTTGACAATAACCATCAAGTGCAAGCGGCCTAGGATCACTCTGATTGGAAATATCTCCAATCCAGTCCACCGGGTTCATGTCCTACCATTCGTCTGAGATGATGATAATGATGAAGAACTCCAAGTTACTATGCTCAGAGAAAATGCTCAGAGAAAATGCTCAGAGAAAATGCTCGGAGAAAGTGTCAATTCTTAGTGATGCCAATTAACAGTGCTACTTAATTGTTGGAAGATTGGGGATTGGGGTAGTATTGAAAAGAGCATTTCGTTTTAAGTCTTCAATAATTAAAAAAATATACTCTATTTTTAAACAACATTTACCATCGAATCCAGTTTGTTGTTATCGTTTCTTGTCCAAGTAAGTTCTAATATTAATTTTGCTGATGATGACACTATAAGATACCGTGTTACTAGGATGACAGTGTCAGCAACTCAACACTACGTCAGCTCTAATGAGACCGACGTTGACCTTCGATTCACCCTGATGTATTCCAAAAATAAGAAAAAAAAATGAATATTTGTTTCGTACCCTTAAATATTACATTTAAAATATAAATACAGTAAAGGTTACAGCAAGGAATGGATCATAATTACATATATACATTTGATTAGTAAGAAATAATATATGAAAGTAATAAATAAAACAAAATCAACTAAAATATATTTAAACCCAACATAAATAATAAACCAGCAAGTACCTAAGCATCTAATAGAAAAATAACCTAATTTCCTAGCACCGTTTGCAGAGATCGTGTTCACTTACATTCCTATTTCCTACGGGACCCCTAAACTATACCTATGCGTCCATAAACATGGAGATCTCTAGGAAATTGATATCGATTTTTAACACGACGACACTTAGGTTTCCACTTGAAATGTGAATCCACCTAAAATAATGTTAATGTTGTATGTGAGATTGAACTATGAATTTTAAGTACGAACTATGATCCCATACTTTCGCATTGGTTGGGGTTCGGGTTGAATAAAATAAACTAATTGACAAATTTCAGCTTCATAGACTAAGTAGAGAGTTTAGTAAGTAAGAAAATATAGCGACCTTTTCATTTTCTATAGAACTTAACTTTTTCTTGACATTTTTATTTTGCTGGACTAGCTTTTTGTATTTGACATTCTATTGCGTGCGTAGAATACGATTTTAGTTGTTTTAAAAATAATGCCTATTTCCAAATTGAAAATTCTAACTTTTTATAAAAATTACTACCCCTTACTTACCTACATATTAACATTGCCTTATAAAATAAATACATATAATTACAAAAGGGCCCGAGCAATTAATAAAAGGTATAGTAGAAATGCATAGAACTGGGAAGGTATTACCTAAGGTATTTACCCGAATACCTTTCCCTAAAGAGTCAGGACCCCGTAAGAATTTAATCACAAGATTATAATGGAAATTCCTTCTTTGTACATTATAATATAAATATATGTATGTTAGGGATGTACTGGTTAGCAATCGTGCATATTTTTCTATAGAATAATGCGAGAGCGAAAACTAAGATAAAATAAAGATATCATGATATAATTGGTACGACGATGCTAATGTGTTGCCCAATTAGAGGTAAAGATGTTAAGCCTTTCGTGCCAATAATTACACGGGTCTACAGTCCAATCCTTCGATCCGTAATACAGCGAACTCTGTGACGGCCTCTGTGGGATTTATTCCATTCTAATACCAAACTCTAATAACAATTGGTATTTGCAGTGGTTTTAATAGCTGACTGCTACACTAGAGGTTCTGGGTTCGTATCCCGGCGGGGGCGGGACTTTGTGTTATTTGGAAGATCCACTGTTTCGCATACCGGTCTTGGATGTAGTAGTATTGTCTAATTAAATTATTCCATATCGTTGCTAAGTTCCTGCGACACATGGTCTTACGATACTTACTGCAGGGCTGAGTAAGTGTATGAGTGGCATGATATGATTTATTTTTATTATTATTATAACTACTCGACACCAAACCAGATGATCCCTAACGTAGATCTACGAGTACCGCCTGAAAGCCTCGCTTTATTTTTAAAGATTATGTTACATGGGTCTTCAATAACATTAGTTATCATCTTATTTTTCTTCTGGCAACGCTGGCATCGAATATAGCTCTATCAGAAAAATGTCTGTCAGTTTTTTCCACTGAAATACGTTTTTATACCAATATCGAGTAAAAACATACTACCCAGTTCACTATATAAATAATTGCAACTCGAACTCGATAGCGAACTCTAAATGTATTCCGTTAATAAAATTTAAATTTACTGAACTGAAATTAATAAAGTATTGCACAAGAAATTTTGTTACGCATCATAAAACCAAAAATTCTGGATTTACTGCGAAATGACTTTGATTGAAATATGCCTGTTTTGGATTTACATTTAAAATAGGCTAAGTTTAGTTTTATTTCAAATAGTATTACAGATTATTAAAAGGCCTTTTCGTAATTTTTCAAGATTTTTTGGGTCAAAGTGAAAATATTTTTATTCGAATAGATTCACCCCTGCTGACAAAAGAAAAACAAAAAGAAAACTTAAATCTAAGTAAAACAGGATACGATCTTACGTTTGAAAAAGCTAAACTTTGAATTAAATATGTCTACATCTGCTTTATTTTTTACAAACTCATTATATTGACGACACATACGTACAAGAGGGTTATAAAAATATGTATTATTAAAGTATACCCTTAAAGCAAACGTTGAAGGGTTACGCGAACGACAGTAGGTGTTAATATTTATTTGCGACAGTAAACTAGACGAATCTATATGAAATCTATATCTATATTCGCAAAAAAGAATACAAAATCCGTGTACAAAGTATTAATATAATGAATAATATTGTATGGAACCCTTCACAATGTAGATATATTTCATCTTTATCTTTGTGAATTCAATTAATTGGCACAACATATCAACCACAAGTTGTATTTTACTTTTCCCATTAACTTTGCAATATCGTATTATTATGATAATTATAAATTTATCTTTTAATGCTTTAGCTTTAACAACAATATTACTGGTTGACTCCGCGAACTTTGTACCACATGACCGGTCATTGGGAACATTTTTTTATTTCATTTACCTTTCAAACCTTCCCCGTATTAGAGCGAACTAAGCAAAAAAACGATCATTCAAATCGGTTCAACCGTCTTCAAGTTTAAGAGAGATAACTAACAGCTCTTTTTAAACATATGAAAAAGAGGACACACCTACTAACGTGTAATCGTATAAAGAGGACACACCTACTAACGTGTAATCGTAAAAAGGGACACATAGTATTTTGATTTTAACATAATTATGAATACATGAACCGGTCATGTAGTTATCGTTAATGATTTTCTTATATATATTAATGGGCAAACAAGCAAACGGTTCACCTGATGGAAAGTGATACCGCCGCTTATCTCTCTCCATCGGCTCTCCAATCCTTCGAACCAAAACGAACTGCTTCACGGCAGTGATAGAATGGAAGAGGGTACCGACCCAGTACGGACGTAGATCTACCTGTACCTGTATTGTATTCGTTATGTTGTGGATAGTTAATTTTTATTTGATTTTTTCTACAGGAGCAAAGTAGCCGCGTTGCTGTTGGACAAGCATTTGCAGATCAACGGCATATCCATGGGGGAGGTGATGAGAGAGAGACAGAGCATACAGATGCAGCCGATGGCCAGCAGCAAGATGAAAAGGGAGAGGAAAGCCGCTAGGACGCTCGGTATCATCATGTCGGCGTTTCTCGCTTGCTGGCTACCGTTCTTTCTATGGTGAGATTTTTATATTGCTTATAAAGGTTTTGGTGGAAAAGCGACCCCATTACAGTTATTCCATCACACTATGACGGTTTTGCTGCGGTTGTGATAAGACATATAGGTTTATGCAAATCTTTTGAGTGTGCGTGATGTCATTCTGAGCGAACTCGAGGGTATACACAGTGAAACAATGAACACGTGTCAAAATTTACACAACCTTAGGCAAACAGTCCTCGTTAAATAGAATATCTATAATGAGCCTCCGCAGTACGTTCTTCTTTCTGTCAGCTATATCATGAACTGTATTAGGTAGAAAGTAGAACCTTTCAAATGCATGTAATATTGCCGCAATAACAACAATTAATTAAATTATTAAAACATTTAATTTCAAATCTTTCGCACCTGGGGAAGTTAGCAATTTATCTTCATCAACTAGTAAATGAGCTGGTATTTATGAACTATTTAGATCACAGCAGCTTTCAAACAAAAAAAAACCGCATTAAAATCGTTCAATCTGTTTGGACGTTACAATGCTACAGACATACAGATACACACACATTAAACTCATTACTCCCCTCGTTTTCGGTCGGGGGTAATAAAATTAACGCCTTTACGAGGATCGTGATTTTGTGTTAGTTTGTGCACAAAATAATGCATTTTTTGTAATTAACGTGTTAAATATTTTACGGCAGTCCTTTGAGCCGCTCTTGGCCTAATTTTCAATTAAACAATCGAAAGATGTGTGACTAAACATTCTTAATCTTAATTTAATGTCCTTTCAGTTTATTAGCTTTCTAATAAGTTAAGAAATTGCCGAAGAAATATCAACTCAACACCCTTTGGTTTACAATTTAAAACAACACACACTGATAAATAGTTAAATTTTTCTTCATTCAAAAATCGACTCTAAGCCTTTCTGAATAGAGTTTTAATCCGAATAGCTTATTCAAAGAAACGTGCCAACATAAAGTTTAAGGGAAATTTAGTCTTGTAGTCTTAAGAATAAAGTTTAAAATCTTTATCGAAGGAGACTTGCGATAGTATGAATGGGTTTCAGGGTTGACAAATATACTTCAGTAGTTTAGCACTTACTGAAGTTTCACATTAGATTTATGGCGACCCTAAGTCTTGTCGTTCTGATTAATATAAGGTGTTTGTTTGTGTTTGTAGTTCAAGTTTATCGTAAAGACAAGTTTCCTCCAAACAAACACTGAGTGTATCTGTCGTAGGATCATAGTGAAAACCAAATTACCACGAAAAACCTAGGATTTTCGCTAAATCACTGAAGATCGCAAATCAGAAACAAAACTAGTTGAATTTAGGCTTTTTGCGAGAATCCCATTGGCTTTAGTATTATTGCTAAAACCACGCACACGATGGATTAGTAAGGCATTTTTTTTTTGCGCATGATAGCCTGAATTTCGTTTCTATACGAAGCTTTGAACATCCCTAGAAGAAAACAGTGGCGCGGCAGTCCCAACAGCATCCAAAAAACGTTATTATACCTACTGTTCACGTAGCTCGTTATGATCATCAGTTTGAAAACATCCAATTATGATCATCAGTTTGAAAACGTTCAATGACCCCAGACCCAAGGCCACCCCAAATGTTTCCAAACACAGCGGCTCCCTTCTACCATAACAAGATCATCAACCTACCTCTTGGAGGTATCATGGCCATCTTAAACTACGTCTTCCATCCAATGGTCGCGACTCTAGAATCTGAATATATGTGTAATAATAAAAAATCGCTAATTTATACCACCAGGTACATAATAACGGCCCTGTGCGGAGACGCTTGCCCATCGCCCCCGCCGGTAGTGGCGGCGGTATTCTGGGTTGGATACTTCAATTCGGCTCTCAATCCCCTCATCTACGCCTACTTCAACCGGGACTTCAGGGCTGCATTCAGGAAGACCTTGGACACTTGCTGTAGGTGAGTGGAAAATTAATATACTTCTTCGATCATCATCACCAGCCAAAACAAGCACACTGTATCTAAGCCATCAGTCATCCTCTTATCATTAATAATTATAATCCTAATATTCCGGTGCCAGTTGACAGTTGTCTCTTATAATTTTTAAAAAGGGACATTTCTTCCGGCGAAACTCCTTAAATATTATAAATGAATTCTTGATAGAATGACCTTCTTAAAAAACATTGTTTAGGTCTCGGATTTTTTTATAAATTCTTAACGTTAAGTAAAAGCTGTTTTAATAGATTTACAAAGCCGAACAAATGTTTTAAGTGAGACATTGGTCTTGAAGAGGACTCTCAAAAGTTACTATTACCTACTGGACAAAGGCATCCCCCATATTTGACCAAATATTGTTTTTAAATTAATAGTTATCCTTGGCTGCTAACATCTAGCGGCTCCTTGCAGTCCTTATAAGATCGCCTATCTAAATTGTTTTTTTATCACGCTTAATCCATTCGCTTAAAGCGCTTTGAACTTCCAAAGGCAGGTTATTTTATGCTACGTAATATGTTTATTAGTAACCGGTTTGATTTCAAAACTATTAATTAAACTGGAGTTTTCTTATTCAACTTCACGGGCAAACAAGAAGTCCGTTCACCTGGTGGATAGTGATACCGCCTATGCATTCCCCAAGTTGAGGTAAAATATATTTACTTGTCCTTCCAGTAGCACTGACTTTCCAAACTTCGAACGAAAGATAGCGTGCTTTCCGAGAAGAAATAAAGAAGGAGGTCGGTACCAACTCAGACGATATCGCACTAGATCTAACGGTATACCAGGTGAAGGTCATAAGCTATTTATAAACTAAGACGAATCTAACTTTGAAGGGTAATGAACCCTAAAACGTACCCTAAACTAGAATTACTCAGTATCAAAACCCAACGAAATTAATTTTGTACGTTACGTACGAGCTGAGTCAGCTACAAGAAGTCTATCGGTCGGTTCCTAAATAATAAACTTAGTTGTGCAACTTAAAACAGTGTTAAGGTTTTGTGAGACATGTTTGTTATCTCATTATCTGTTTACAAGCTTGCCAGACATAAAATAAAATAGCTACGTACCAAGCTACAGCATTTAATGAAAGTTTCTCTCGAACAAAGGAATTTAATCATGGTATTTTCAATATTGAGCAACGATATTGATTGATCTCATGTTTTAAGATAATAACCTAACTTTAATATTGAGCTAGCAAAATTATTAATTTATTTTATCGTGTAATTTTATAAACATGATTTTTTTAAATTTCGTGTTAGTCAATTTTGATAAACAAAAAAGGAATCTAAAAGGACGAAGCAAGAAAATAATTCAAATAGAAATCCAGAAATATATAGTTGCAAAAATGGTCAAGGTAGAGCCGTGGTCGCACCCACTGTATAACTACCACGTCTGTTTAAACCTGGCAGGCACAGATATCGATTTTGAAATCAATCGGACCACAAAAGTTGAAAAAAATTAAGACTTTAGCACTTAGATTATTTGACTAGTTAGTACTTTAATTATTTGACACCGGAATGTCGTTTGGTGACAACTGGGATCCTCAGATATCGATTTTGAAAAGAATCGGACCACAAAATGTATGTTTGTACAAAATGTACAATTTTGGTATTAAAATAAATTAATATTTTACAGATAAAAAGGAGTTTATTTAGTTAGCGCGCGTACACGAACAAAGAAGTCAAGAGCGATGTCATACAGTCGTTTCCCGCGACGGGCAACTGTCGTATAGTGTCTGTAAATTGTTTTCGACAAATTTTTGACCTTAGCATTTCGGGATTTGTATCTGAACCCTTTTTTTGACGTAGTCGGGTTATAGTTCTTAAACGTAATATTTTATTCTAAAACTGAATGTTTATTATGACTTAAACATTATGAAATATACAATTTTTAATTTGCTCGCCAAGACCATTCTTTTGATACCAATCACATGATGATTATCTAATTTTTTTTGAGGTAAGAATTTGAGGTTTAACATACGTCATTAATTGAATTTTGATAAGATTTGTATAGCCTATGTCACTCGGGGTTTTATTACGAACATATTGTCACCTAATTTATTAAAACGGTCCAGTAGTTACGGTCGGCGCTACGATGGATACATACATACATAGACTGCCAAAAACATTATCCTTCCTTTTCGCTTCATCGTAGTCGGGTAAAAAAATATATGCAATAAATATTTTTACCATAACCTCACCTGATTTGGCTGAAGTTGGCACAAGATTACCAGGAAAATGAATCTATACTCTCGACTTTAAGAGTCCAAGTTATAATTTTTACAATGGATTTTCAGAGACATATTATCTTAAACATATATATTCTATGCACAATTGCAAATGAATTCGTAAGAAAAAGCTAGTTAAAACATTAAAAAGAATTGAACAAAATAAAGCTAATTGGGCGTTCTACCAAAAAATTTTACCAGAATTTTTAGGTAAAATTTAAAAGTTGGCCAGGTTAGGTAAGAATGATGTCGACGCAACATTAGTTAAAGTCAAAAGTAAAATGTAGTGCCCCTTGATATCATGCCAAGTTTGGTCTGGTTATTGTACATAAAGTATTTTCCAACTTTGCTATTACTTTGCAACTGTGAATTTTTATATTAACTTCATTAATGTTTATGTAGATTTTTGTTCTAATCTATTTCGATTCCTGTTGTAACGAATACCGTATGTTATTTTGTGCTTTGATACTTTTTATTTGAAGTAAAACGTGTTATATAGATATCACTGAGATACAAAATCTTAGTCAATTGCAATGCAGGGCTGAGTCAATTGCAGTGCAGGGCTGAGTCAATTGCAGTGCAGGGCTGAGTCAATTGTGTGTCGTGATGTTGTTATTATTATTTCTACCTATTTTTAAAACTCTTATATTAGGTCGCCCTGTATGTAACTAATTGTGTAATGGAATCTAAGGTAGCTAATTTATGAAGGGTCCATCTTCTCATTTAACCATCTTCCAAGGCAAGGGTCGTAGCGTAATGAAAATTGGCAGCTGTATATAGTTCTGATGACTATACAATAATATGGATTTTGTTCACCTTTCATTGCTCAAATATCATAATTAACCATAAGTAACACTTGGGATGAGCAGTGCCTCCTGGCTCAAGTATTGTTTACTTAAAAGGAGGCTCTGGCCACTTGCATGAATGTAATTGATATCTGGACGTAAATAAATCTTTAAAATCTTAAAAATGGTACTGTCGAACTGATCTGATGGTGCAGCCGAAAGATATGAACTGGAACTTCATGATGGAAAATCGTAAGATAGTTTTTTTGGATTTCTTAGAAAAGTCTTGTAATTAACTTTCACCACGATTTTAGGTTTCAAGGTCTGATGATGAAGCCGGAATATAGACACTGGCATTCCAAGCGTGTTTTTGTAATATTTTTAAACTTTTAATTTTTAAGATAAAAATAAAAAAATTGTGCTAGCCTTAAAAACTAGTAGGCAGAGGTTTTTTCGACAATATAAATAAATTGGCAGCGCCACCTACTTTTTCTAAGTTAAATCTAAAACCATCTATCTTGCTGCTAATGTCAAGCCATCTTAGGCTTATTTCCAGTTCAGTTCAGTTCAGTTCAACTCTCGAAAGATATTTTTTTAATTTGACTACTCGTACTAGGAAAAAAGTTTAACTATTTAATTGAAAATATAATATGGACCTACTCACTTAAAATATGTTACACCTCTCGTGCCGGTTATATTGTCTTTCTAATCCTTCAAGCCGAAACATAGCGGACTGCTTCACGGCAAAAATAGAACTGAAAGTGGTACCAACCCTGACAATCTCGTACATAGATACTACCACCTGTACTAATTCTGCTGTTCACACCCAGGTCCTTGTTTGGTGATATGGCGAGGCGGCACTGCTGCCCGCGTCAGCGCCATCGTGAGCATCACCATTCCAACGCATCATCAGATATCCACCTTAACAACTGCGTCAAGTCATCGTCAGCAGATATCCTCAAGGTCCAAGCCTCCAGTTCCCGGCCCGAGGACATAGTCATCGAAACTTAAAGTGAGTAAACGGTGAACATTTTAGGGAACATTTCTTCCATTCTTTGTTGAATGAAATGTGAAAAATTTGTGACTATAAAATGAACTATGAAATTTAAATATTTATTCAATAATAAACTAACAAAGGAATTAACTAAAAATATAAAGTGAATAATAGTGAACAGTGAATTTAATATATTTATTAAAAGAAATTAACAATGGATACAATAGTTTATATTTGTAATTTAGGCATGTACAAATGTCAAACGAATGGCTGTATGGAAATGTGTATTTGATAATAAGTTAAGTAGAAGATTACACTGTAACGTATGTACGTATAAAAAATTCAGTATGTTTAATATTTAAGATTTTGTGTTACAGAGATCTTACAAATGTAATTATTATTTATTACTTTTAAAAAAAAAAAATCTTAAGTCAATCCTTAAACTTATTTCACTAAATAACAACATATCCAGAAAAAGAACAAGCGAGTAAAATTTTCATTCGTTTCATTTTCAAAAAAACTTTTAAACGTTTTTCTGAAAATATATAAAATTGTTTTTTCTTACAACGCGCAATACTTAAAAATGCTCTCAGGCAATTTTTTTCTGTAAATCCAACTCCAAAGTATTGAAAAAAAAGACATAAAAATAACTTTTTCGCATCAAACAAGGCTAATAGAGCCACTTCGAGCTCTAAATTTGGCAGCGGTGAGTAACAATTAGCAATCAAAATTAAAATGGCGGTCGACCATTCAAAGATTAATTATTCTGAAATTCAAATGAAGTATCTTCAAAAACTAGGTCAATTGCTCAGACCGCGGTCCATTTAACGTCAAATAAAACATGTAAAGAAATACTTAACTACACTTTGCCTAGGAGGAAATACTTTTACCTGCCTTTTATTTTACAACAAGCGTCAGTGTTAAGAAAAAAATTGTCCAGCTAAAGAATTTTAAACATTTTCATTTTTAAACAACTCTTAACGAAATAAAGTATTTTAAAATAAATTTTACAAACGGTTTTTTTTATTAGCTTTTTTAATTTTTGCTCAAAATGTTAAAAATAGTAAAATATAAATAAATAAAATATATATAATTTTATATATAATATAGTAAACGGGCAAAATAGTAACATTTGTTTTATACATAAAATAATTCCTATATTTTAATGTAATTATATTGAATACCTAATGTAATACCTGATATTTTGTTCATCATTGTTTAACTTGAATTATTATTTTACGAGTTTAAAAATATCTCGGTGGACGGCCGCCCTTAACTTGATAAGCCATGTAGCTTTAAATCTATACCTCTCTTTTCCTCCACTCGAAAAAGACAAAGACAGGGAACGAAATTCGACAGAACGTAGAAACACTTTCTTTTCACTTGAAGTGCTCGCATTATCAGGGATTCAAACCTGTAATCTTTATTTAAATGCAAGATTATATTCTTTGAACGAAGATTAGGTACATAAGGGGTTGTGATTTGTCGGATTTTTTCTTTTTATTCTATGTAACATTTCCTCCAATATAACAGTCCTCCTGTATTAAAAAATATGGACCTAATAAACGTGGTTTTCACATAAAATAAGCAAATAAATAAATATTTTGATATTATAGTGAAATAAAAACAATGTTTCTTTAAAGCAAAAACAATTAAACTGTAGGTTATTTGTTTGCAACAACAGACTTGTTGGTACAATAATAAATTAGGGCTCTTTCAAACGAGTTGCAGGGAATTTGTAGCGAGGCGATTATAAATCGACTGTTATGCACTATATATATACATTTTGTTAAGTACATAGGAACTAGAACAGAGAAACAACGTTGCAAAGCCGGGCGCTGAGTGGGTTATCAAATTATAACTCTACATGACATTACAGAACGAAAGTATGACTTTATTTTATTTACCTTTAAACAAACTAAAGGGAACAGAAATGTAAGGGATCTTTTAATTCCATTCCTTAAGAGTCATAGACAAAACACGAAACAAGCTTGAGAAGGCTAAGGGAATAAACTACTAAAATTAATTGATTGATTTTATAATTGTAATAGTACTACACTACATTTATTGCTACGTATAACGAACTGTTATACATTATTTTGTAACCAATCGCCTTTTAAGTTGGTCTCAGTACACCGAGCTGTATTCTCTTTTTAAGAGGTAATACCAATATTCTGAATTATCCTCTTAAGATTCTGGCTTTATCGCTTGATCTTGAGAGCCATTTCAAATATTTGCAGTGGTAAAAGCCGGTTTTGCATATTTCAATACAGTCCTATTGAATACTTGAATCCACTTCAAGGAGATTTGACGTATTGCCATATTGGCTCGCTTCTTGGGGAAAACGGTTCCTTGAATGTTATATCAAAGTATGGCAGTGCAAAGACTCAAAAACATTCTTACGCGAGTAATTGAATTAAAAGCTCTTTTGAATAGTCAACACATTTCTTACTTAAATTAAATTTCAGTTGTAATATTCATTATAACATAACACGTTATACATATACCCTGTAGCTTGTACAAAATGGAGATATAACATGATTACATGTAACGCAACGTGTCTATACATTATAAAATCGAGTTATATAACTTTTAAATTAATTAGTAACTTACTTTATGAAGCTTATGTGAATGCAATTTTTGATTAATAAGTGACTTGCTTTAAACAATATAAAAAGCTATATGTACCAATGAGTCGATCGCCCAGTTTTCAAACACTTCCACGCGGTGGCGTTAAAGAAAATAAAGCTACATTAACTTGAAAGTAAAGTAGCTTATATTAACTTGAAAGTAACATTCTCTTACGAAAATTCGCAGTAGATAGAGAGAAACAACGCGAGTAAGTAAAGTGATTCGTTCATACTGTTATTACATCAATTGGACATAACATTTCACGGGATTTCGGAATTCGATACGTAGCTCTCACACCCTGAAACTCATGGCTTTGAAATATTAAACTCTCTCTTTTATTTTCCGAAATAATAGATAAAACTAAGAAGAAAGGTTTGATATAACAAAGGAGACAGAAAAAACAGTTTAACTGTTTCTGGTGTCAAATTTAACAAAACATTAGTCAGTGGAAAGGACAAAATACAATCGTCGTCAAATTCTTTAACTTCTCAGACATATCACTTTAGCGCTAGTTGTTGTACAGTCTTTTATTTTTGTTACTGACTAATAGTCGTCCTCTGCAACTCGTCTGAAGCCGCCCTAATGTCATGAATTAATTAATCATAAGGAATACCAATGAATTTAATAGGAAAGATTAATAACTGGGATATTACGGAGCATTCCTGGGATATCATTTCGTTCCTCCATTAATCTTGGCCGTGAACTTGGGATATTTATGATATGCATTTTATTAATCGTTGTTTATTGCAGATATTAGCATAGAACCATTATCGTCTCTCGACGTCATAACTGGAGTATATAAATAGAAAGTTCCATTAAATTTTTACCGCGAAAATGTATTAATAAAAATGCAAAGTAAAGCGGTATGAAGAAATTTGATATTTTACAGAGAAAAAACTGCAAAAAAATAGTTCTCTTTCCTTTTGAATGATTTGTTTTTTTCGTATAAAACTGTGTAAGTACGAATCCAAGTTATTTCGAAGACGCATCAGCCTACACAGTAACTGTTTGAGAAATTATTTTTAGGTTATGTAGGTTTGTATTGATGTACTCTATGTCTGCTTGAACTATTTTTTGGCTAGGTCGAATAAAAGTGCGTTCTTTGGAGTCTCGGCGTTTTTAAACAGTGGGTGTTAATGCCTTACCAACATTAATATACAATTTTATTTTATTACGATGAATTTTGCAGTATTTTTAGATTTAGATTGCCTTAAATTAAAGTGAACTAGGTTTATATATTACACCCACCGAAATTATCATTTGACATTATTATGAAATAAAGATTATAAGACGAGTTTCGATTTGCCGAAAAAACATTAGGTACAAAAAGAAAAGGGAAAAATTTAAAATTAAACTGTTGAGACTAATTCAAACTCATTCCCAGCGAAATGAGAGCCATGGGAAAAATTAAAGAGATCGTTTATTCAAAAACATTTCTTTACAAATCTTTTAATTCTATCTAAGCTTATTAATTTGAAATGTTTACAAACAAGCCGTGTTAATTCCTTGAATCCATTTGTCGAGATTCAGAATTTTGTTCATTTAATTAATGGAAAAGGATTCACTTCATTTGAGAAGGAAAACAATAGTGAGGTAAATTGTATATTCCTTTTAATTCAATTTCAAATCATCGTTGATCGTCTTACCTAACATTTCTGTTATAGTTTTAAGATTTTTATGTAAAATAAATATGAACCTAATAAATAAATAAATGTGAAAATAAAAACAAATATTGGGATATTTCAATAAATTTTAAGGGATATTTATTAAAATAAGTGTAAATATATTTGAAATATTACATAATATACATTATAAAAATAATAAATACAACATATCGGTTTGAAATAACGTTACAAAATAAAGTTTAAAGTTTAACAAATGTATTTTCGTGCCAAGAAATTATTAAACAAATATGATGTTTATGTTGGAAGATATTTATTTATTGAATCATTATAAAATAAACAACAAACGTATGTACACTATACGATAATTATAATTGATTCCGAAAATGTTCAAGTGTTTTCATTGTTCTCTAATATTAAAAATTATTTAATGAAGTTACTGCTATACTAATTTTGGTGCGGGAGGCATTTCGGAGAGTGTGCGCAGGAATTGCACAATTTTATTCCACCGGCCCCCTTTTATAATCGGAATACTAGACGAAGGCTGAAGTTGCATCCTTTTGTGGTAGATATTCCGACCATCCGGACTAAACGCTTTGATAGCTCCTTCATAATGCGTACTGCAAGGGTGTGGAATTCTTTACCTGCCGATGTGTTCCCTGACCAATATAATTTGGCCCTCTTTTAGGCAAGAGTGAATAGGTTTTTCCTAGGCAGGCATGATCCACCTTAGACCGCATCGCCGCTTAACATCAGGCGGGTTTGGGGTCAAATGCCTGCCAGGTCTTGAATAAAAAAATAAAAATACTCATAAATCTATGAGATTTTTTTTAATCGTTTGGTACAGGCATCCCATTGGCGGTGCTCTTGGCGTTGTAAGATGTCAATTGCATCGCCGTGTTAGCCTGCGGTTATCACTCACCATTAGGTGAACCATCCCCTTATTAAATAAAACATAATATAAATTACAGTATTTGAAACACAAGCAACCGCTTTTAAATTACAGGCTTCTATATATTGTACAATAAAAAAAATTGTTAAGCTGAAAATTAATTATTTATTAAATAAGTAAGATTACTGAGGCGTATGTACATACAGGGTGTTAATGTTTTTGAAAAAATATATAGTTGTTATATGTAATATAAAAGTGTATCTAAATTTTAATATGTATTTAACTATATTCACAATTAACGTTGAGTAATTTCTTTTGTAAATATTATATGTAGAATAAAAAGTTGAAATTCAAATAAAAATTGAAAAACAACATAGAACACTAAGGTATAAAATAATACAAAATCTTGTAAAATATTTTCATATAATATTTCCCACCTCAATCACACTCACCTACTAAATGGTTGATTTTTAGTTTCGAACTTTATTTTGTTTAATACCAATTAGATATGCAGTCATTCAAATTTTAATGATACAAACTACGAAATTTAACGGCTTTCTCAGTAAGACATAACAAGAGAACACTGTTTTATGCATTCTATGAAACGTATGAAAATAACAACTATTTAACTTTAAAACTATTTAGCTGCAAAGTATACTCCGATAATATATCCATTACTAAAAGATATGGGGAATCGAAAACGCTTTTTAAAACAAACAAAAAAATCTTGTACGTTGAATTGGGAGTGAAAAGTCGTGAATGTTCTTAAAAATTCGAATAGTAACTTTTGTGTCACATAATATCTATGTACGTATGTAGTTTTTAATATTTCTTCTTGAGTCAATATCAAACTGTACCTAACATATTACATGTTGTAGTCATTATGTGGTGATATAATTAGCAACTCGTTGGTAAGTTTTATAGTAAATAATGTAATTGTACTAAGAATAGTTTTTAGTAATTAAAGTATTTATACTGTCTCCCTTCGTAATCAAATGTATTCTAAAGTGATCACTGTTATTCTGTAAATAGATGTTATTTTCCCTAAACTTTATTGGATCACAAAATAAGGGTCATTGTTCATTGCGCTACTCAGAAGAAGGTATACAGTTAGCATGTCATATTAATGTATAATGCTATTAATTTTCTGAAACATTGAAGGTCCCTAATGTCCTATCTCTATTTTCATTTTTAATTTAATACAACGCTCGGGTAATTTTTAAATAGATTTTGTGTCAACCTAGTAGCGTGTTTAACATCGAATGGACTAACCACTTTATAATAAAAGTCACTCAAATTTTTACATGTTGCTGAAGCGTTACAGGTTGAAATAAAATAAATACAACACCAATGCCTCCGTGTAGGATGGTACGAGGGCATCTTCGTGTCAATATTGGCGGCAGTATCACTTTCCATCAGGTGAACCGTCTGCTTGTTTGCCAATGACTTTGAATAAGAGACACTTAAAGTTCAAGTTGTAGTGCTCGGGAAACTCATTCTCAACTCATTCACTGGGAGAGATTTCAAATCCTTACTTAGTTGCGTCGTATTTTTTCTGCATGTTTATTTTACTTTAATGAATTAGTTTCGCTCAATGAACGAGGACCCTTATATTAAGGTTATATATCAAAATAAATTATATTAATAAATCTATGATGTCGTGTAAATATAGACATAGAAATAGACTGTGTGATACTTTAATATCTACTTGTGCAATATTCAACATATTTTGTTTTATGTGTGTACAAAATAAAATGTTTTAAAATTCGTAACTGGTTTTTAATCTATCGATTTCTCATCAAAAGTATCTTCGGATTTTTTCCCACGATTTTATGCACTCACTTTCTTGTTTGTTTGTCGTTCCGGTTGGATTTTTGCAACTCAATTTTGAGGCACTCCCCGATAAGCCAGCAGGCTGAAATTTTCAGGGTAGCTTCAAACCCGATGACAATGCAATTTACAACTATAAAAACGGCTGGACCAATTTTGATAAAATTTGAATGGAGTGAACTTTTGAGGCAGAAAAAAATAGTAAAATAATTGATAGATTTAAAAATCTAAAAACCTACGTTTTTAAATATCCTAAAAATAAGAAAATAACCCTACGGGGCTGAAAGAGGGACTCAAAACGTGGGCTATCGTGTAACTTGCAAAAATACGCCCCATGATCTATACACGTCATGTAAATATATCCCATTAATAATCCCGTAAATAATATACGCCCCTATGTTTTGAGTGGTCCCTCTTTTAGCCCTGTAGGGTTATTTTCTTAATTTTAGGCCATTTAAAAACGTGGGTTTTTAGAATTTTTAAATCTATTAATTTTTTAAACTGTTTTCATTGTAAAAATATTGCAATAATAATGCCCTTAACACATTTATAAATGAACTTAGCTGTCAAGCAGAGACGATACAATATCGACTGCCTTTTCACATGAGTACGTTCACCGTTAAATTTTTCGCCGGCGCGGTCGCCGGGTAAAGCAAAATGTTTGAGCTAATAATAATAATAATAACCACATTACGACATACACATTGACTCAGCCCTGCACTAAGTATCGTAAGAACTTGTATCACAGGTGCTAAGCAACGATATGTTATATACTAAATAAATAAGAATACAACATCCAAGACCGGTAAGCGAGACAGTGCGTCTTGCAAATAACACAAAGTATCGCACCCGCCAGGATTCGAACCCGGAACCTCTAGCGTAGCAGTCGGCTGTTTACACCACTGTGCCACCGAGCTATTTAGACTATACTTATTTACACAGCACCGAACAGGCTAAAAACCGGACGTATGTGAAGAAGACGTGCGTTTCAGTACAAAGAATACCGAATCGCTAGCTAAGCGGTGTGCTACGACCTGCATTGTTAGTTATTATTAACTTAGTGGTATCCTATACGTAGATACCTCGATCGAGCGATTCTAGATCCTAAAACAGCGCCATCTATTAAGTTCAAAACTTTCTTAACTCTCAAGCTAAAACTATGGAGGGAAGAAGCACAAAATAGACAGTAGAGAAGCAAACCTTCATAAACACACATAGACATCATCCACGAGTCATTTATAGACACGATATTTTAGAAGGAGTGGGAAGGAAAAAAAAACTTACCGCAAACACGTGATTCGCCAAGTCTGATCATTTTCTGCTTATGTCAATTCGATCAAATGTTAATATTTATAATTCGCATATTTCTATGGAGAAGGCTAAAAGGAGAATGGGGATATTGACTTATATATCAATTGAAATACTTTTAAATGCCGGTTAAAACATGATTTCTTAATAGATTTTGTAATAACTGTTAATTTAAAATCGCATTTGGGAGTTAATTTGCAACAAACCAATTTTGTAAGGAATTCATAAAATTATTTGTGACTAGTGTCATCATCCCTATTACTTTAAATAAAAACAAGTTTCCAAGAATGCTTTAACCGGCCTTGTCTAACCCCACAAGTCGTAGACCAATCAAGAAATATAAAAAGAAATAACAGAATAGAGTATATCAGAAAATAGTTTGCTAAATCCCTACGACAAAAGAGATTGGGAGGAAGACGATAGGTATAAGACTATTATAAGATAAAACTGCCTTATTTCCCAAGGGTTGTCACATATATATATATCAATCTTTGTTGTTTAGGTATATAAGAGGTATTTATTTCGCTTGTCCTCCCTTCGATTGCTTGGTAGCGGCTTAAAAAATACATAAGAAGGTACAGTAAATTAAATAATCTATATTACATTTAATTCAATAAATTGACGACTGAATAACTAACTGACAGATTAATCACATAAACTCACACCGTAATGAATCCCTCGAGAGGGGTAAGCAGAGGTATTAATTTCGCATGTTTATGTTAAGTCCCAGTGTGCCAGGTTGCGTGTCTGTTGCCACTATCCGGGCATAATGAGGAACATGTGAGCTACAACTTACGGCAACCCGAGACTCGAACCCTCGACCTGTTAGGTCGGGTCGGTCGGCTAACCAAGGCACATAACACAGCTACTATTGTGAGGAGTCAAGATATCAATATTCTGAGGAGTCAGCTAGTAGATAGGCTAGATAGGTAGGCATTCAATTACTACATACTAATTTACATGATTATTATTCATAATATGAAACCTAGTACCCACTAACAGGGACTGACTGACTGACTGATGGAGTGATGGTCTAAGCTGACAGGGAAAAGATGAGATTTTGAATGAACAGACACTGTCACAATCTCATATTTCATTTATTTATTTTTAAACAAAATACGTCCTAAGTGTTTCTCCTAGCCTAAATGACTCTGACGTGGCATGTCCCTAATCATATTACCTAACCCTTGGCCTTTAATAAAGGCGTCCTAGACGCTCTATTTCCCGGATCCATTTTGGAAAACGTCATGTGATTGCTCGCAATTGATCACAACGCCTCATGTTCATATTCTCATAGGTTTAAAACCTAGTTGCAATATTTATACAACGTCATCAGCAAACAAGGCAACGTTCACCTAATGGTAATTAATACCGCCGCTAACTGACACGACGATGCCCCTGATGTCGATGTAGGGGTAAATAAACTGGCTCTTCAATCCTACGAACCGAAACACAACGAACTGCTTTACGGCAGAAATAGTAAGGAAGGTTTAACCCGGACGATCTCGCACGTAGATCAACCATCTGTAAAGCTACTTACTTTACTGTACCAGCTTTCTGTTGTCAAAATGAACACTATAAGTAGTTAAAACTTAAGACAAGTTGAAATGGCGCTAGATTAGTTCGAAGCATAGCTTCTGCAGGATTCAGACACTAATATATACAGTATTATGTACACAAACTATAGTTTCTTAGTTTGCAACTTCGTCACTTTGTTTCGACAATGTTTCTGATAACAGTTTGTGTTTTGGATGTTGAAGGGATATTAATTATCATTACATCTAATAAATATTAAGTCTGAATTTTATCGAGTTAAACTGAGAGTTTAGTAGCTTTTTGAACTTAATTAGAGAATTATATTTTTTGTTTCTAAATCAAAATAATATCCAAAATGTATGATTAAAAGTTAGTCATATATTTTAAAAATAAAGTGTAAATGAACGATACAGATAAACAAAAGAAATAACCACAGAAAAAAACTTTAATTATAAAATTTGTTATAAAACGTTGAGGTAACTTTTCACGCCTGAACCACTAAATACGTTTTAATAAAATGCCAAAAAAAAAAAAAACTATCACAGTTCACTGAAGGAAACAGGCAAAACAGACACTCAAGTTCTTCGCCTTCAAATCGCCGATATATATTTGTATTTTTATACATCACAGGCAAACAAACAGACGGTTCTCCTTATGGAAAGTGATACCGCACAGTACAATACAGTCACAGTCTAATAAGCAAGTTTTGCAATAAATTTAATGTTGGAGGTGTTTAGAATACATGATGAAACCAATAACTCTTTACAACTCACATTCAATCAAATGTAATATTGACTGAACTGCATAACCTAAAAAAGTAGTTTTTTTGTCTAAACATCAACATAACGACAGCGACAAAGCAATTCCGCATAAATAGTAAATACCGCGTAAATACAAAATTGATGAATGTAATGAAGAAAGAGACGAAACAGAATTCATTCACTTTTCTTATCTCTTTTTTTTGCACTACCGCGTTGTAAATGTCACCGAAAATAATGACGTATGTATGCTATTAAAATTCCATAGTTTTGGTATCCGAGCATAAACTTGAACTAATAAAGATACTTCTACGCTAAATATTTATATCAAGTGATAAGCCCAAGTGTAAATAAAAGGGAAGAGTGTCCCGGAATTTTCCAGATACCGGGACAAAGTTCCTCTATAACCTATATCCCGTCTGATAAGGGTGATGATCAGGTAAATAGGATTACTTTTACCAAATACCTTGGTATATATCGTTGATAACATCGAACTTTTTTCATGGAGATCAGTTGAAAACATGAGGTTTTAGTTAATATTTTTTCAATTAAAGTTATGCAAACAAACTTTAATAACATTCATCTATCTACAAATGAATCCCTATTTCCTTATAAAAACTTATTTTTGAATTAAAAAAAGTTTTATATAACCTTTTCTGTAGAAGGATCTTACGGAAAGAAAATTAAAGAAAATGGCGGATACTCTTATTTCACAAAACTAATCCTTCTACACGTTGAAGCCAGGGCGGGTAGCTAGTGAATTAATAAATAAAGTATATTGAATCATATTAAATCAACTACCAATACTTTTGCTAGCCAAACTTTTTACACGGTCGGTAATTAACTGCAAAACGCACGCGCACGGATTACAACAAGACCGCATCCGTATTTGGTATTCTCTGGCCTGAAGTATTCCTCAACAACACGCTTTAAGCATGTGTTTCTTGTCGTTTTTTATGACGGGATGCACCCCCCCACTCTGTCCCACCACAGCATCAGTGGCGTCCTTTGAAACATTTAATGCAGCTATGCAATGAAGCATAGGGTACGTGCCCGAACATGCTACCGGCTATCGCTTCGACATCATCACTTGCTCGTTCAACGTTCGCTTTGACTTTCAGCTGTATGGAATGCGTTTAGTTAATAAATAATAATAAGCACATCACGACACAGCCTGAGCCACAGTCCTGCATTAAGATATAATCTTGTATCGCAGCACCGAGCAACGTTGTGGTATAAACTGCAGAGAAACAACAATATAATTAACATTATACAACACTCTGAGACTGGCAAACGAAACCACGCGTCTTGCAAATAACGCAATTTGCCGCCCCCGCCGGGATACGAACCCGGAACCTCTAACGTAGCACACCGCTGATTACACCGTCGAATGCATGTTTTCGGCTAAGTAGTTAAAAGAAAACAAGCCTTCAGTGATTCGACCTTGATTGTCCCTTAAAAGTTAATATGAGTACTTGACTGTACCAGCGAGGCCTAGCGTCCAGAGAACGTATCCCGGCTTGGGCAGAGTGATGAACTCTAGTATTTGATCTTTCGGGTTTGAAGTTTTCTTACTATTTTCTATACTTCTTATATTTATGTCGTTGTTAGGCAAACACACTAGACTAATCGGCTTAAATCGGGACTAAGGCAATTTGTGACCCAAGATATTATTTAATCCGTCCCCAATTTATGTAACTAATGAGTTAAAAGTTTGACTTAGATGTCCTTTTGCAACCGTCAGTTAAATTTTTTTTTTTTTGACTCTGCTTCTGACGCCGAGGTTTTTCAGCTTGCCGCAACGCAGGAGGTTCCAAGTTCGAATCATAGCAGGCATGGAACTATGTAGGTATTTTGCAAAATGGCCTGTGCATTTGCAAACGTTTCTGTATGTAATATGAAATATTTTCTATTTACAGTATAATCAAGCCACAGGGCCGCGCCGCCCCTGTGTGCGAAGTGTGCGGCGCACACAGGCGCCAAGACAATAGGGGCGCCGCGCCGCCACTGCCACCTAAATTATTTTTGTTACCTATATGATTGTTTTTTGCTGTGGAGTTTCGACAAGTAAGTAGGTACAATAGGCGCAACATAGGCCTTGTAAACAACAAAACATCTATAACGCTTATTAAGTCTCTCAATATTTAATGTTTATTATTATTCACGTTTATGGTTTCATTTTACGTTTAGGGTTTTAGTTTACATTCCTTACGAGCTCAACGTTAAAACGGCGGCAGTTCTTTGAACCAGAGAAAAAGTACTAGTTATTTTAAACCGTAGAGGCGCCGAGTTTGTATGAGTATGAGTGAGTTTCTGAACGCAACCCGATGCGATGCGTGCGACGCAAGCGGGGGTGGGGTCACGGGTATTCCCCGATTTTAACGAACGAGATAGCTAAGGCAAAACAAAACAAATGAACAATCATTTGATTGAAAGTGTGTGTGTGTAAGGTGCGCATTGAATTTTTATAATCATTGTTTGGGTGTTACCTACTGATTGTTTTAACGTGTTTTCACGATGAGTGATAGTAATCATGATAAAAAAAAGAAATTATCTGGTTACCAGAATCTAATAAGGAAAAGAAAATAAGAAGAAAAACGTAATAAAAATGCAACTAAAATAAGTAAATATTTTACGGCTCAACCATCCACTTCGACACAATCATTAGAGACAGAAACCAGTCATGTTATCGATGAAAGTGTTATTAAATCTGATTCAAAAAACGCTTCATGTAGTGGTAAGTGTGTACTTTTATGTAATTTTGTATAAAATAAATATTATAATTTCTGTTTGGGTTATTTTAAAAAAAAATTTTTTTTCAATTTTGAATAGAAAAATTAACTTTTTTTCCGGCCGTTTTTAGAGATTAGACGGAAGAAACAGACAGACAAAAATTGTAAAAAATTATATTTTATTTTATGTACTTTTAACTGAATGCGTACATCCATAAGCATTTAGTAAAAAGCGGTTATTTTAATATTACAAACAGACACTCTAATTTTTATAAATATAAATAATTATTCATAGATAGATAAATCAGTTTATTCAGACAAGGAGATAGATAGGTACTCATGTGAACAATATTATGTATTTGTTTGTCTGTTATTAATTTAAGATGATACCGCTGAAGTTACGTCTGTGCCTGTGCCTGATACACCATCGTCACCGTCAAGACAATTATCGTCACCAATACCAACTTTTTCCAAAGATGATCCTGGAGCCTGGCCAGAAGTTTTAAACGCTACTTTGATCCAGTATTTAATAGAAAATCCGATTAAACAAATTAAACAGTATAATTTTCCGCGTGATTCTTCGGGACGAAAATTTTCTGAGTATTATTATGAAAGGCATTTAGGAAACGGTGAAAAGTATCACAGAGAGTGGCTGCTGTATTCAGTGTCCAAAAATGCCGTTTACTGCTTCTGTTGCAAGCTATTTGAATCAAAACATAAAAATAAATTCTGCGAGGGAATTAGTGATTGGCAACATCTAGCTTTGTATTGCAGCAGACATGAGAAAAGTTCTGCTCATTTCAATAATTATAAAAAATGGACAGATTTGTGTCATGCTCTTAAAAATAAGAACACTATTGATAGTATTTAACAAAAACTTTTAGAGGTTGAAAAGCAGCGCTGGTACGATGTAATCAAAAGAATAATATATGTGGTCCAATTTCTAAGTACACAAAATATGGCTTTTCGTGGCCAAAGCCAAAAATTATATGATCGTAACAATGGTAATTTTTTAAAATGTATTGAAATGTTAGGAAAATTTGATCTCTCAATGACTGAACACATACGACGCGTAACGAATGATACGGATTTTAAAAATATGCCGACTTATCTTGGAGATAAAATTCAAAATGAAATAATTTACATACTCGGTAACCAAATTCAACATTTTATTTTAAATTTATGTCGAATTAATAAATATTTTGCAATAATACTGGATTGTACTCCTGACGTTTCACACGTAGAACAAATTAGTATTATAATAAGATTTGTCAATTTTAACACAGAAACTAGAAAGTTGGAAACAAGAGAGCATTTCCTAGCTTTCTGTCCAATTATAGATACAACTGGCGCTGGATTGACGTCATTTATTTTAGAAAAACTAGACAACATTAATTTGGATATAAACAATTTAAGGGGACAGGGTTATGATAATGGATCAAATATGCGCGGTAAGAATAATGGTCTTCAAAAAAGATTGCTGGATTTAAATCCCCGCGCTTTCTATGTACCGTGTGCTAGTCATAGTTTAAATTTAATAGTAAACGACGCTGCCAACCTCAATCATCATACGACTGGTTTTTTTTGTATTGTGCAAGAATTATATAAATATTTTTCGTCCTCTGCTAAAAGATGGGATTTATTAAAAAATATGTCATAAATCTGACCTTAAAACCATTATCTGAAACAAGATGGTCAAGCAGAATAGATGCAATAAAACCGCTGTTTACAAATTTACCAAAAATTTATGATGCCCTATATGAAATATCAAATAATATATCATATGATCAGAAGGCAAAATATGACGCTAAATGTCTAGCAGAAAAAAATATGCACCTTTTCATTCATTTGTTCACTAAATGTATGGCATATAATATCGACAAAAGTAAATTTTGTGAGTAAAATTCTACAGTCCGTCGATATGAATATGCAAGTTGCTTTAGATGCTTTAACAGAATTAAAAAAGTTTTTGATAAAAATTAGAACAGACACAAATTTTGAAGAAATTGTAAGTGATGCCAAAAAAATTGCCGAAAAATTAGACGTCGAACCTGAATTTGAAACTTCCAGATCCAGACCCCTAAGACGTCGTAAAACTCCAAAGAGTTTTGATTATAAACACGAAGACCACACTATAAATGATCCGAAAACCTCTTTTAAAATTAATGTTTTTTTTATATATTACACCAAGCGTTATCCTCCGTAGATGAAAGATTTGATTTATTGAATAATCACAACGACGTGTTTAATTTTTATTTAATTTAAGTGATGACCAAGATCAAAGTCGATTAAGAAGTAGCTGTCATCGTTTACAGGAGAAACTTTCAGCAAATGATTCATTGGATATTAACGCCGATGATTTGTGTGAAGAAATTATGTCTTGTCAGCCATTTTTCAAAAAATTAAGTAATGATGTGGTGAAAATTCTTGAATTTATATATTTAAACAATTTGACAGCTGTATGCCCTAACATTACCATAGCATTACGAATTATGCTAACTATGCCAGTTACAGTAGCAAGCGCGGAAAGGTCCTTTTCTAAATTAAAACTTATAAAAAATTACCTGCGCTCTACAATGAGTCAGGAAAGATTAACTAATTTAGCAACAATATCCATAGAGGAGGCCATACTAGACCATATAGACATACATGAAACTATTAAGGATTTCGCAAACAAAAAAGCGAGAAAAGTGGAAATATTATAATTTAAGTAATGTTTGTATTCTTGCAAATGTTAAGACTCTTGTTGTTTTTTTAAAACATATCATAGGTAGGTAATAGTCATATTAGTATTATTATTCTTAGAAAAAAGTCAGCTTCTTTGTTATTCATATTTAAGTATTAAATTCTTTGTATTAATAAAGCATGTTAAAATTTTGTTCGAGTTTTATTTTTCGCAGTAATTGGCAAGCAGAAGCGAACGGGATTTACCTATTTAGTATCCTAATTCCTAAATGTTCCACAGTTTTGTACACTTAGATATTAATGATAATATTAACTAAGTACTGTAAAACTGGAGAACATTTATTTCAGTCAAAATTAACAATTAAAAATATTCATTCAAAAATTAAATTAGTTTTTTATGATGATTCGTTAAAAAAGAGGCGCTTCATAGGTTTCGCACACAGGCGCTGCCGGGGGTCGGCGCGGCCCTGACAAGCCACAGCTTGTTTCTCCTTAACAAAATGATATTTCAGATTTAAGTGTTAATTGCTGTATGTCTAAATCGTAATGGCCATATTATTATTATCAATATTACTACTTAACCGGCTAACAGTTAATAATAAATTTAGTTGTAATTCTACTTTACATAATTAAGCCACCCTAAACTGGGGGTTTATCAAATGACCTTTATCCCTGTAATATTAATTCCATTTCGCGAAGTCCGACTGGTTAGAGTTGTATTTTGAAGCGAACAATATTCTAATATTCTAGTGTTCTAGTGTGCGTAAGTTACACACTAAAACAACATGCACATACACGCTACTGTCTACACTTAAAACAACTTTAATCTAACGCACTTAGAGAGATGGAATGACAGTAACCACCCGTTCACACGGAGTCAACACATTAGGTCACGTTACAATGAGTTTATATAATAAATAAACGGATATCCATCATAACTTGAACGACGTATGAAAACCGAAAACGTTTTCACTGGGATCTTATTATAATGGAACATCGTATTTCTTTATAGGTAACCATCATAACTTGAGCTCTGAAAACGTGCAATACAATGCTTTGTGATCGGAGGCTTACATGACTTTTACACTCCTACGAAGTTTTACAAGCTTTGAATATCGTAGTCTGTAGGAGTGTGCGTAGGTTTTCTTAATATCTTGATGGTTTTTTTATTAGATTTACTCAATGCCTGACTTTGACGTGTATCAAATCTGTTCAAACTGCTCGATTCTTCCCTGAAGAGGTGATAGATTAAAAAAAACGTTTTCCTAGACTTATATCAAGTTTAAAAAATCTTTAAAAGGCCATTGTGGGGCACTTATTGAAATTAAACTTAATTGTGCATTTAAATCCAATAATTGCAAAATAAGTGGGTAAAGTTATAAAGAGTAATTAATCACTGCGAGATGACTCATGATTTACCAAAAAAAACTGAAGCAAAAACGTCACTTAAGTTTTTCGTTATTCAAATTTCCAAATAGAATGTAGATTCAATAACATTTGGAAATAAAAAAGCAAAGGTTTCTTGGCGGGAACCGGATGTATCACTTTTTTTTTTGTATATCAGCAGAATTTAATGTGTGAAAGCCTAGTTTTAAACGGCTGATACCTGTAGTGCTGTACATGTAGAGAAAGCGAAATACGATTTGACTGCTCTCCGTCATCTCCCAAGTAACTCAATAGACCGTAGAGTAACCGTACTAGCATGTTATTGTAGGCAGATACATCACCCGTCCATTATTTTCATAATAACATTATTCAACTCATCGTCATTACATCTCTCATTTCATTCCTTATCAAAACTTGACATTTATTCTTGACACTGGTGAAACACTCGAAGTAAATCATCAAAAGAAAAAAATAATTGTCATTGAACATTTTTTGTCAAGGGCGTAAATTATCTGAGTCGCCGTTTCGGGTGATTGACCCTTCTAATGCTGACCTTTGTCAAAATTACACATGTTTTGTCCTACCCGATCCCTTTTAGAAGGAAGATAACACACTAAGCAACGAAACCAAAAAGCTGTACCATTACCACAGCTAATATTTTAATCCCATCCCTAAACGATTTTCTGTTGAGTACGTAAGATACTTCGTTAAGTTCGATTTTGGATACGCTAATAAATTACGCTAGACGTTCCGGGTTCTATCTCGTTGGTAGCGGAACTTACTGTTATTTGCAAGACGTATTGTTTCGCTTACCGGTCTTGAATGTTGTGTTCTTATTTATGTAGTTTATTCCATATCGTTCGTTGCTCAGTTCCTGTGACACAAGTTCTTACGAAACTTACTGCAGGGCTGAGTAAATGTGTGAGTCGTGATGTGGTTTTTTATTCATTTACTCTATAGTTTAATTAAAGTGATAAGTTATCGGTGTGCCATATTTCATTCAAGTCCGTTAGTCTTCTGTGGGTTATAGTTCCAAACATTGAATTATGTAGACTTTAACTTATCTATGTAGTATATACCATATCGTTGCTTAGTTCCTGCGATACAATTTATCTCAGTGATGGACTTAGTCGATTTATGTGTCGTGATGTGGTTATTATTACTATTATTACATACATGGATTAATGATTGGTCTCCACAGTGACTACCAATCATTAATATGTGCTTCAACAATTAGGTATAAGTTTATGAAGGTAGGTGGAAAATGACTCAAATCTCTTTGTCAGAAAATGACATATAGTCAGTGATAGTTCAATTCCTCGTTACTAACATTAGTAATTAAAAAAACAAATAAGATTAGAATCATTAATTAATTCGTCAGTTATCTATGAATATAAAGTAAAATCCTGTTGTACCGACATCGGTTATAACGACTCAATAGCGAGGTCCCGGCTGGCACCCATAAACCATAATTAAACATACCGACTATACTGACTATCGGATCAGCGTCTAGGGTTTCACGGTCCCATTAATGTCATTATATCCGTTTTCAACTGCAATTCCAACGTTTAAATATATATACTTTAATATATATCTCCTAAACCATAGTACAGGTCTCGAGTCGTGTTGTTCAAATGTTCAACAGTGTAATGGCGTGTAAGGAAAAAGGACTGCAATTAACTTAATTACGAACCCTTGTTTACCACCAAATAAAGATCAGCCGGGTAACAGTTGGAAAATTGATTTTCGGGATTCGAACCCTGGACCGCAAATACACGAACGCAAGCTTTTAAGTCCCCAACAAAATACACAGTCAAATCTTGCATCCTTTTCCTACTAATATTATAAAAGCGAAAGTAATTACATCTACCAATAAACATTTTCACGCCAAAACCGTTAGTTTCGATAAATTAGTTTAAAAATGACAGTTTAACGTAGACGAAGTCTATAGGCAAATGAATAGATTAATTATTGGTCTCCGGAGACTACCAATCATTAATCTATGCCGAAGTGGTAGTAAGTATGAATTTAATTAGAATTTTAAATTATAGAGTGAGCAATTTTATTTAGTGCACTATTTAAGTTTTTTGCCTGCGACAATATTTTACTATAAGATCTTTAATTTTGTTTTGAGATAAAAAAAAAAGCGACGATCCGATCAGAAACTCCAAAAAGAAAAACAAAATAAACAAGTATGTAATTTCAAATATTAGCTCCTACATACAAAATGTATTTCGTCGTAATATTAGAAAAGATAGATTGAATTATTTGACCAAAATTCTTTTTAAGTGCTCTTATTTTTATCTTCCTTACTTTTAAGTGATTTTTTATATCGTAAGATATAACACACGCAGCGGGAATTGCGTTCACTGACGGCCGCCATTCTTATACATATACACATATCGGCCATCTGTGAACCGCTAAGCCCGTTGTATGTGATATCTTAAGAAACCGCATCATAACGCATCATGTTCGGAAGATGACCTGAAACTCACAGCTGGACATCTCTGGAGAAGGGTAGTCCAGGACAGGAACAAGTGGAAATTTTTTTGTGGCGGCCTATGCCAAGAGGCTCACTGAACTGAGGTTATAATTTAACCAAAGTAGAACACATTTATAACCATGCATGTCAGTTCAGAATAAAAGGGGGGGACTATTATTCTAGCTTTTTACTGTGATTTCGTTCGCGTAGAAGTCGAAAATGGTCCTAACGGATTTTTTGATTACTTCATATTTATCGCATATCTTCATATTTTGTTCAATTTACACGAAAAAAAATATAGCCTTTGTGTTATTCTGATGTATAAACTATATGATTTGAAGTTTCATTAAAATCCTAATAGCAGTTTTTGCGTGAAAGAGTAACAAACATCCATGCACTTATACATAAAACTTTCGCGTTTATGATATTAGTAAGGGTATAACGCTCATGTATGAACCCCTTTAATACAAGGTTTTGGCTATACACAATGTTACTTCAATCCATTGAATTTAGGCTTGAGAAATCCAATCTTATAAAAATCAGGCAAACAGTTTATAACATAATATCGCATCGGCGGTGTTTCGGTTTGAATTTAATTATGATAAAAGCTTTACGACCAGTGACTGAGGTTTCCATGACCACATGCAAAGGTTTCAGTCTTTTGTACATACACGAGAAATATTTGAATGTAACCGCATAAACATCCAACAGCTTAACGATTTCAATCATGGCATAAGCTTTAAATTAGGTATGTTAATTAATTTTGCATCGAAAAATATGTTATAATTTGCAAGCTGCATGTAACAAATTCGTCAAAACTATACAACCGATTTAGAATGTACTTTTATGGTACATTTAAGATATTTGAAAAAAAAATCTATGCCTTCGAAAAAGGGGGCAAAAGCTACAGAACGAAATTGTATAAAAACATAATAAAAAATATAAATCGACTGATGTTTTCGACTTTCAATTCAAAGAAACTGATTACAGGGTAACCTAGAAATATTGAGTAAATCTTATGTTAATTTCGTTAAGTTTGCCAAACGATTTAAATATAAAGCTTTATAAAGTTGTATTAAAATATATATCAATAAATATTATTTTATTCTGTACCTATGTAGTTAGGTTATTCATCTGTTTCCGCATTACTTTTATTTAAATATTTACAAATTTGACAAATGAGGTTACAAGCAGATGATTCACTTTATGGATGGATGTATAAATATATATATATCTAAATAAATATATAGTATTGAGTATATAGAGATATACCTCTCGAGCCTGTAATCTATCATTATTATCAAATTAGTTGTAGATTAATCAATGCTAATTTCTTAATATTCAACATTAAAATAAACAAAATAAATTCTACACAAACATTTTTTTCCAGAAGTATTTTCAATCCGTCAAATTTTTCATACCCAATGTTTTAAATTAATGTTTGTTTTTATCAAAACTCAAATCCCTTGGCGATGTTTGGTCATTTCTCCATTTCAAATTGTACAAAGACATAAAGTTGATAGATGGGTAACATTTTCGCTTGTTTTTTATTTGTCTCTAACAAATATTGGAATCAATCTATACATATCAGAGGTACCTACTATGCGACAGTAATAAAACGACTTAGTACCTAATGGGTTTATTATAATCTTATTGCCATAGTTTACTTTCCTATGATATTATGACAAACGGAGGTTACTTGCCGGATTCTTCCATGTAGAAATAGCATTCCGAATCGGTGGTAGTAGAATAATTACTATTTGAAATGGCTTATTTTAATACTATTCTAATAATTAAAAAAATTACCTTCACTTTGAAACCTTTTTTTTTTAATGTTTGTGGAGGAGGGCTTAACCTCACTAACAAACAAAGGAAGAGCTACAAGTCAGAAGAACTCAGATGCTCTTTGGGAAGGCTGGATACCTTAGCCCTCCCAAGATCAGCCATTGCAAGTACTGAATCTCATCTGAAAACAAATCACGTAAGCGAATCACAAATACCGCCTACAGAGGAATCGAATCCGTGATTAAAATCACGATTACATCTTCAAATAGAATTGAGATCGTTGAAATCAGAGCAGTGGTACTGGGGATTCTACGAAAGAATCTTCTGCTATCTCCTTGCTGAGGGTCGAGATACAAAGACAACGGTCTCCATTGAATGTGGGCATAAACGGTGAATGCATCATGCCCCTGTAAGAACTGAGTGTCTACGAGAACAAAGTTTTACCTTACGGCACAGTATGAAGATCGCTTTAGAGTTGAGATGTCGTAATTCGGTAACGCGCATTTTGAAACAATATTCTTAAATTCAGTTCGTACAAAAATTGGCACACGTTTTGTTGGGAAAAAATGGTCTTTGCTTAATGACCATTTTACAATGTCAAAAAACGAGCATCTTTTGGGTATTATAGAAAGTTTCCATATATTATAAAACAATAAGAATCTGGTACTACTGGGCATGGGTGCATATTATTAGGCGCATAGAGGATTTTTTTTCCACCTTAGATATATAAAAAAACTAATTGTCTAAAACATACAATCACAACGGACGGATCATATGACAACGTAACGTTTATTTCGAATTCGTTTCAATACCAGATATATTTCAGGGGATGTTCCAGAGATTATGCATATTACACGGTTTCAAGGACTTTCCAAATTAATTTTCGAGTTCGTGTTGGGGTTTAAAAGGCTTTTACAGTCGACGATACGACTTCGTCACAAAAATTATTCATTTATATTTTTAAACATCAATTTTTACCTATTTCATGCACTAAAGTAAGTTTTATTTTACTTTTATCTGAATGGCTAAAAACATGGTTTCCTTTTTAAATGATTTGTTTTGTTTATTTTAATTTAGCCTTTTATATAGACACATTATAGTGTTTTACTGACCTGAATATTATTTTTTTCAAACCTATAATTAATTAATTACATTTCATTTGGTGCGCGCGTTTTGTTTCTTTTAGATTTCTATAAACCAGAATTCGCTGGACCTGTACTTACAAGATTAATATAAACGTTGAAAAACTTTTATTTCAAAACAAAAAGGCCACAGTACCTACTTTTCGTATCAACCACGTCGTGGCAAGCCTAAAGATTCCGTCAGACGTGTTCTTATACATTTTAATTAAAGCTATACGAATAGCTTCGCAAGCTATAAAGGAGGTTTCCATACAATAATTGCGGGGATACAACGTAAAACGTCGTTCCAAGACTCATCCGTCTAATTATTCCTGAACGTGACGGGCCCTCGGACATTGGGGTTAGAAAATTTATTAAAATACGTTACCAATTAATAACGAAATACATTTTCGTACACGTTCCTATTTTGCTGTGAATTTTTAATTTCACTTTAGTTGATAATATAAAAAGGAAATTTTCTTAGGTATTCTGAAAACTAAACTTGCGTTTTTTTTTTTTTTTAAACGGCCTAGCGTCTCGACTGTTGGTAATAAATACCGACGCCCATGGACACCTGCAAGCTAAATATCAGCAGATGCATTGCTGACCTTTTAAAAGAAGTAAGCCCTTTGTTAGATGTTCCCTATGTTATGTTATGGAATATCCGGGAATAACGCTTTCGGCAGCTGATTGTGTTGAGTTGTGAATGTTTGGACCTCAAGACAATGCGGGTGGACATTTGAGGTCCAACGCGAAGTCCGATGACAAAATTGAGCTACAGGTATCAACCGGAACAATTTCTCAGAGCACTCCCCATAATATAGGCGATAAAAGATGCAAAGGGGACCGACATCTCCTCGCAATGACAATGAATCAAGCCGACTCAAAATACATTAGTTATGTAATGTAATTGCCGATAATTCACACCTCTCTACGTTGAATGCGGTTAAATGGAAGGAGCTGTTACAGGGGAGCACCTGCCCAAAGATGAGAACAGCCATGTGCCATGCCATGTGGGGGGTGCCATATGGGGTCGAATCTGCGGTTTATAAAGTTGCAGACGATGTACCGGTATGAAGTGCTACTTCGCCATTTTCAGTACACCAAGCTATCTTGGCCTTTTCTTTCCAAGTGTCAATAAAATTGAACGTCTCTGATATGTCAATGCCAAAGATTCTGATACTAGCTGAGGCAACTAAGAGAGTGTTTTCAAAACGAAGAAATACAAAGGGAAGTTTTAGCAACATAAATAATATTTTCTTCACTAAATACATTACTTCTGAAAACTGCATATTAAAGTAATAAAATTTTGAGACAACTTTAAATTAACATTAAATTTATTTTTAAAATATTTTGTGTCTAAGTTTTTGTGTAATTTAATTTAAAAGAAAAAGAACACCCTTTACCTACGTTTTTAACTAAATTTTTAAATTTCATGAGAATAGCTGACGTAGGTAGGCACCTGACGCGAACTTATCGATATTTCCTTTAAAAATTTACAATCTATAAATAATTTCTCTTCAAAGGCTTTCTTATAAAACCACTCAAAAGAAAAGGTTTAAAACTGACCTTTCCATTAAAAAGTTTTGCTCGAGTCTGATTTTAACGAACAACTTTTGCTCTTTTTACACGACTCCGGTGAAAATAAATTTTTGCCTTTATTATTTGTAAATGTTGGTGAAATCATTTAAAAAACGGTCAAGTGTGAGTCAGACTCACACATTGTACTCCGTACCATCGTATGAGACTAAACACTATGTCATTTTTAGATCATTTCGTCTATGAAACAAGAACAAGCAAAAATTTTAAAATAAGTATTTTCTTGAATGGAAACCCCCCTTAATTTTTATTTTCAATTTAATAATAATAATAAACCACATCACGACACACACTTTGACTCAGCCCTGCAGTAAGTATTGTAAGAACTTTTGTCACAGGAACTAAGCAACGATATGGTATATGCTACATAGATAAGAATACAACATCCAAGACGGTAAGTGAAACAATGCGTCTTGCAAATAACACTAAGTCCCGCCCCCGCCGGGATTCGAATCCGGAACCTCTAGCGTAGTAGTCGGCTGTTTACACCACTGCGCCACCGAGGTCGTCAATAATAATACTATGTTTGTAGTAATTGTTGTTATCGGCAACAGTAACAGACGCTCTCTTAAAATAAATTATCTAGCTATTATGGTTCATGAGATACAGCCTACTGATAGACGGACGGACTGTGGAGGCTTAGTAACAGAGTCACGTTTTTCACCCTTAATAATCTTAAAGATCAACTCCTACATGCTTTACCTTCTTGTGATAAATATTTTTGTTAAAATAGGAGCTTTCTTTTTTACTTATCTCATGTTTTTTTTTGCTCTTATTTTTACCCTTACCTATTGTTCGAACCAGGTAATAAAGAATATTAATAGAAAAGTCCGCTCTTATAAAACGCTTCTTCACGGAACTCGACAATATTTTTCAATAAATTCCTTGTGAAAATGTTAATTACGTCAGACTTTATGAAGTAATGTGTCTGCATTAATTTTAATGTAGAATGAGAATTAATAACAAGGGCTTTGCATGCAAGAAAACTTGAGATTTATAAAAATTAAAATAAATATAGTATTTTCTTGTCATCAACTTAAACAAAGGATAGTTCGAACAAAATAACTGTCGTTTAGCAATTTTTTTTAATGCAGTTGGGAGCAAACAGTCTCATCTGACGATCGTGATAACGACCAAATCTTATTGGCTATATTATGCCTTACTTGCTAAGGCTTAGAGTGTTTTATGTGCGAACTCGAGATAACATACAAGGAAACAATGTGCATGTATAGGACTCATAAAACTAACAACATTACTCAAACTGACTTCGTGAGTTGGAAAGACTACTGAGAATTGATGAGGACATGCTTACTACGAATATACTACGACTACATACTACGAGGCTACGGGATTTTACAAGAAGTTTTACTTATTATTCCTGTGTGCCTACGATGATTTTTACCTTGGACTGCCGCTTGCGACTACAGTTACAAATACAAAAGCGCTTATAACGGATTTATAAGGAATTAAGAGTGCTCAAACAAAATCACTGAGTAATGTATGTTACCTGACGTGTAACTACGGAGGTTTCTTGCCGGATTCTTCCCCGTAGACAGGCATTCCGACACGGTAGTAGTTGAAGAACCATTTTGAAGATTTAAAAGAACTTATTTTAAGTCAATTTGAATAAATTACGTACAAATTATTTATAAATTACGTCTTGTAGTGAAGACTTATCTATGACCTACCTATGACCAGCAGTTACAATCTTGTTTTACATTAAAGGTTGGTGTTAACGGCTAGCATAAGTTAAGAACTCAAGCTTTCATCGTTGGACTCGATAGAAAGGCCGCCTCCTTAGATAGTAGTATAAAGTACTTATTTTAAGTCAATTTCAATAAAACTTATTTGATTTTGATTTTTTTTTTGTAGAAAAACTATACGAACTCATGATACACATTGATCATTGGGAGCTCCTCACTACACTGTCAATATTATCACGCGTTATGCGGTATCATGATCCAGAGTCACGTAAATATTGATGGTATTGATGGCATCCCCATACTATTGTGAAAACGAAGGGAAACTTTTGTGCCTTTAAAATGTTTTGCCATCAATATAACTGGCGTAAGATGTAGGTTAGTACTTAGTTTATCCCCAGTTAGTGGCATCCCGAGATGTTTTGATGATAAGGAGTCTCCTGACCCTAGATCGCTCTAGGCCGTTTCTATTTCTATCTCCGCTCTGCTGGGAGAGAAGTCTGAAACCGCCTTTTCACTACCTCCTATTTCTTCTGATTAAGTTTTTTGCGGGTCCAAAGACAGCCGGTTAGGTGTCCGGGCACAGCCTGTGCCTCATTGCACAGCTGCATTATTCGATCAAAGGACGCTACTGTCGAACCTGGTGAACAGGAGTTGCAGGAGTTTTTAACGTATTACAACATCACAAAAAGGTATTAATAGTGTGATACCTCCTATTAACTTTTATTTAATACCATGTTAAAACTTATACTGAAAACAAAACAAGGGTACTTGTTTGCCTAATTAATATAACCTTTTCATTATTTATCAATGTTGAGGCGTTGTACTCCGCCTACATGTTTCAATAAACTCAAATCGAACAAGAAAGCTGAAATGAATTTATGATAAGTTACACGTAAATTTAATTTTGATCTTATATAAGTTCGAACACCCACTTATCAACTTACTCTTAAGTCCACAGAAAGATGTTTTATTTAATAAATTGAACATTTTGCATGAATAGTTCAGATGTGTTGAGTTTCAGTTCGAATTACTGGAGAACCAGTGAAATTACCGGCACGAGAGGTATAAGATCTTTACCTCTATATAGGCAAAGGTTGGCAGTGCTCTTGGCATTTCATACATCAAGGGCACCGTTGTGTCAATAGGCACCGGTATCAATTTCCACCAGGTGAGCCGTCTGCTTTTTTGACCGTGATGTTGTATGAAACTGTCGACTGATTGAATTGGTTTTTTTATTTGAACTTTGAAACTTGAAGTTCAAATTAAGTAATTCGTTTTTTTTCTAGTGCCTAGTCTTAACATACACAAACCATTGGACGCTTGAAACTTCAGAACAATAACTTCCACGTTGCCGATCCATCAAAAACTTTTTAACGCTTCCTTTATGTGATTTCCTCGTTTTACATTAATTCCTACTAAGATTAAAACAAAATTCACACATCACACGCATTTGAATTTTAACAGCTATTTCATTAATCTGTTCAGTAAGTTAAGAAACCGCTTTACGACAGAAACATTTAAGTACCTATTATCTTTTAATCACTGCTTCGTCTGAGTAGAATTCTTCATGATACAATTTATCGCCTTGACAAATTAGATAGATATCTGCTTCATGTTCGGGCATTAATAAGTAACTGAGAGAAAAGAATCTAACTCATGTCATAATGTACAACATTGCCATGGAACTGTGGATAACTAATTTTTTTATTGAACCAGTCTAAGGCCGTTACCTGATTTGTCGTTTCGGTTTAGGTAAGGAATCAGGTATTCTTCAATCAGGTATAAGCGGTACCAATAGCTGTTTACCTAAATAGCTTAAGGCTAAGCGCCTAGAATTCTTAGGAGCGTTCCTTATCATGCGGTACTGAATCTGTAACGCTTGCCATACCAATCAGGAACGCTTCATAAGGACATAGGCGCTTAGTATTAGCTTTGAATGTAGCTTTTAAACAAGAATATCGATTCCTTACCCATACCGCACCGACAAATCAGGGAACGGCCCAACATATGAATTCCTCCTTGGTAGTCGAATGAATGAATGGTTTATTTGATAAAACATGGGTACATTATTAGTGTTACAAATAAAATCATCGGTCCTGCATGTTTTGCCAGAGAATGGCGTGCAAATTATATTATTTTAAAGTAAATCAAAAGTAAATTAAAGTCATTAACACATTCAAATAAATAAATTAAATCCGTTGTAATCTCAAAGATTCTACCACATTTTACCAAAATTCAACAAATGGTGAATTAGACAATATTAGTGTTAGTATAAAAAAATGAGTAAATATAGTTACAATAAACTATAAATTCGAGTAATCGTGGTTCGGTTAGTTATAAATCGTATTTTGGTAGGATCAAACACAAAACTAGTCGGAATACAAGCAACTTTACCGATTGCAAACTATCCTTCTAAATTACATTTTGACTGTGTGCCTACCATGAGCTTTACCTTATATCGTCGCTTCCGACTACAGTTACAAATTTATATGAATCTTAGTAAAGCGCCCATAACGGCTATTTGAGGAATTAAGATTTCTCATACAAAATCACTAGTAATCTATGTTGCCTAACGCGTGGGAAACTATGCGAACTCATGGTAGACACACTGGTTTACTTAATAGCGGTTAAGACGTACCTAACGTTTATACTTGTGTTATAAATGTTAATAATATCATTGCAATAAATGAACAGAGGTAAATACGTGATAAAATATGTATTTTTGAGAAAAATAAAACTTTACATCTCAGATTTCTTTTGTACTCTCTGCAGTTCTACACTGAAATGTAACGCTCGAGAAGTCAGATATAATTTTGTTTTCTCCGACACAATAGCAAACTGTTGTTAAACTCCTTCCTGTCTACGTCACTTCAAACTTTTAATGATGTAACATTTGGACGTATATCTTCTATTATAGGTACTTCTTGTTTCCAAAATCCGTGTTAATGGCTTATAATATTTAAAGTTAGTAGGTAAAAGTACCGACAACCTGTTCTGCAAGCGGCCAGGATCGTTCTGGTTGGAGACTTGTGGGGGAGGTACAAAATCAAAATAACTTTACTCCATAAACTTAAAAAAGTACTTAGAATCGTCAAATGAATTTAATTTTTTCTTAAAAATGACTCGAACACTGGTTCGGAAAATTTATGTTGGGGAAGATACTCGACAAGAAACCCCAGATTCTGTAATTTGGTATATGTTTTTATACTTAGCCTCTAATACATCTTACAGTCAAGGGTGAGATAATGCAATAAAGCTCATGTCACAACATGCGAATTAAAATGAAATTATTTATAAACTACGACTATTACATATTTGAGCCGTTTGGTTTCGAAGCTATGGGTTCTTGGGGTGCGAATTTCAAAGGATTATCCCAAATTTTAAATGTTAAATTAAAAAAGAGAGTCGTGACCGTAACGCTGGTTTGCATTTCGCTCAAAGGTTGAACATTGCTATACAGCGTGGAAATGCAGCCAGTGCTATGAGCACACTCCATTGTAGACATGATTTTGATTAAGTTTTTTAAATGCATTAGTTAAATTTTATATTTTTATAAAAATACGACTTTTAGTGACAAAACCTATCTATGATCTACTTATGACCAGCAGTATGAGTAGTAGAAGTAAGCAAGAGTAGCTGAAGATGATAATTACAATATTATTTTATATTAAAGGTTGATTTGGGCAAGATAGCCAAGCATAAGGTCAAAAATAAATCGCAGAAGGGACGTTGTGGCCAACGACTTTAAAGTCAAAGCGACATTTACTAAAATTAACATTAAATAAGTTATTTTTAATCAACCACCACCGGTTCGTAATCCGATAAGAAAACTTATTACCTTTAAACCTGAGATTTGTGAAAACCAAACCATGCTTCATCTACAGTGTACATTTCGTTCTGAAACATTTCCGTTGAATCTACAAAAACAAAGAGAAAGAAAAAAAAATCACCTTTGGGTAGGTAGATACTGGTTTGTTTGTTTGACCAATATTAAAACGTACTAATGCCAAATGTGGCCAGATGCTTCATGAAAATATCTGACTCTTCAAATACAGTCATGTTTATATTTGATTTAGGTACGCACAGTTATTTGTTTGACAAATGCCTAAACGACATTTGGAAACAAGGGTTCGCCGAGTCCTCTCTCTTTATATTGTAATATTTACGTAAAAATACAAATAGGTATCGGTCGTTTTTAGGGTTCCGTAGTCTCCGCTGTCCGTCCGTCGCGTCTGTCAGCAGGCTGTGTCTCATGAACCATAATAGCTACTCTTGAAATTTTCAAAAATGTCTATTACTGTTGCCGCTGTAATAACAAACACTAAAAATGTAAAGAAATTTAAAATTAATCAATTCTTGTTCCTGTTTCTCAAACGAAATGATCCATATAGTCCATATGTTTGATTCTACAGAGCCCATCATGTCTGAGCCCGACTCACCGTTGGCCAGTTTTTAGGAATCAAGAGTGCCAACAGGATGAAGTATGTCATGGTAATCTTTTATACTCCGAAATCCTTCATTTGCGAGTTCAACTTGCACTGTTCAGTAGGTTGAAATGCCATAAATCAAACCACTGCCGAAATACTGGTTCCTAGTTAATATTACCAAATGATTTTGGTACATTTGTAGATAATCTACTTAGGGTAGTATTTAAATATATGTACCTTACTTTTTGCAAGTCAATTATACGTCTCCATTGAAATAAATACAGCAGCAGGAGTTAGGTAAAACCAGACCATTTAAATTCAAATGAGCGGAACCAAAGACACCAAAGGCATTCCTAAATATTGGATATAAATTTTAGCTTGATACCTCTACGCATTACTAAGAAAAAGGGTCTTGATAGACAAACAAAATGATCGTATGAGGGTTCCGTTCGGACTTAAGGAACCTAAAAAGGGCGTACTTATCTAAAAAAACCAATAAAATTTTATTTTATTATAACTGATTATGACAATTAAAACATCAGTAATATATTCAAAGTCTTTTATTATACATACATGAAAAACTAAATCTTTTTTGGAAAACATAACATGATTCGTTCCAACAGAAAGTCAAGTAACATTAAGAATGAAAATAAAGGCCAGCCTTTTAAGTTTTCAGGTCATAACTTTACCAATTTTTATTTTATGGGGGATCCCAAAAACAGTAATTTGATACGTTTGTCAGGTTATCTTAATAACTATTGTGCTTTTTAATTAAACTATTGAACACGCCTCTTATTTAATCTAATGGTAATATGCAAGTAACACTAAATACTCTAGCGGTTAGGACGCGGCGTTCGAAACGCTGGTTAAGGCCTCTAAAAAACGCTCACTTTTACAATGCATCTAATAACTAATTTAAATGATATATTTACAGTCGATAAGTGAGAATTCATCTTAACAAATGCATTTTTTTAACAAGTGGTAACCTAAATCTAAATTTACAAGGAACTCAAGGGTTACCACTTTTAACAAAAAAAATTGTAACTGGTGATTCCAATTTGAGACATTCTAAACAATAATCATTTAAAGAAACTTAATATTTTTGAGATTTTCTAAGCATCCATCTATGAATACAATGTATATGTGTATGTATGATTTTTAACAAGTCTTTTATTGCCTTTTTTGTACCGATAAATTGCCGCAACTTGAGATTTATCAAAGTTTTGAGCAACTAATCAAATCTTTTCATCTATTTAACTGCCAGAAAGTCAATACACAAAGGCAGCTATCAATTATAACTCAATTTTAACATTTCAACCCTTAAAAACCCCTAAATCTTTTAAATTCAACCACCGACATCGCAATTTTTTTCACAATCAACCCTTATTTTCTTTACACTAGGCGATTCCGTACCACTGTTATATAAGATCACTTCCTCGGTTGAGAAACTAACTCTTTTTCTTTTCAGTGGCTTCTTTGTTTTATCTTCTAAGCTAATCTTATCGGATTCAGAATCGCTGGATATTCCATTTGTTGCATTTTTAATAATAAGCAGATCCTTTTCAATCTCCGTGAGTTCGCGCGGTTTCGAACGCGTCGTTAGTCGGGGTTTGGGGGATTTTTTAACTGCGCTAGTTGACGGTGATATTTCAATGTTTTTCCTCTTCTTGTACGTTCTCTTTGCTGGTCGTATTTTATTCTTCTTTGGTTGTGGTTCTTCCTAAAATAGAATGATAAAAAGAACTTATGATAAAAAAATATTAAAATTAGAAAACATTAAATGAATTTAATTAATAAAATAACAACTTCATTCACATTCACACTTTTGAAAAAATATTACCATCACTTAAATTTTTGGATAAATAGAGATTGATTGAACACATTACTTGCCACCTGGATAGCAAATTGTAAATTCTCACCTGTTTTGGCTTAGCACCCATATATCCTGAACACCTTTTCGCTCCGCACATGCATCTCTTCTTATCAATACCAGCGCATTCTAAATTATAGTTGAAAGTCACCTCCGAATTCTGTGAATGAAATGAATACCATAAGGCTTGTACATTGTTCTGTCTGAAACTTGTTACAGCGCCATCTAGTGAATTTATGAAAATTATGTACTGCAGCAATATTCAGGTTATCAACAAAACGCGATTTTCTTGAGACTAAAAAGTATTCGAATGCGTTTTATTAAACTATCTATTGTTATATTTTAAAAATATCGAAATTCATAAAGTTTTAACAATAAATTCTTAAAAATGAATAATAAATTTAGCAATGTATAATTATTGCTTTGTATTGACCCCATTCGGGTAAACACAGTTGAAATTTCATTTTTTTTTTAAACTCTGATATCGAAACAAACATTTATCTCATATAAAATTCTCGTGTCACAATGTTCGTTCCCGTACTCATCCGAAACGGCTTGACGGATTCTCATAAAATTTTGTGAGCATATTGAGTAGGTCTGAGAATCGGCCAACATCTATTTTTCATACCCCTTAGTGATAAGGGTTGTCCACCCTTAACATTTTATTTATATGGCAAAACAATGTTTGCCGGGTCAGCTAGTTATAATAATCATAATACAATTTCTACTCACAGCCGGTATGTCTACTAACGCGAACAGGCCCACTCTGACGTCACCCAATACAGTCCACTTCTGTGTCTCACAGTTCGGCTCACAGCTGTGGTTCATGAAGCTGCAACGAAACAATAAAATTTAACTTTAAGCCCATAACGAATGGTTATGAACTTAAACCGTTGACTGTGACACGAGAAGTCTCGGGTTCAAATCGCGGCCCGGGCGTAATAAGTAAGGACCGACACTTCAGCGATCATGAAAGCATTATATGTGATGTGTTTTTTTTAAATTAGTGTCTTTCTTTATTTCCATAAAGGTTGGAGTAAGATTTATAAATCCTTACCGTGCAAGATTCCCTTTAGGTCCCGCGTCGATCATTCTCTCCTTATCTAAAGTGAGAAAGTAAAAGTTCTCATCTCTCATCTCGTGTTTCCTTGTCATTCTTCTCCTAAACTCTTCTTCGTCTATCAACTCTCCCACGTACTCTATTACGAATTGGCCTGTAATTAAAAATATACGCAAGTTAGGAAGTAAAATCACTATTTAAAAAATATTTTAAACAACAGTACAATGTTGTACCCATAATAGTATATTATATCATTTTACTTAACTTTTCGTTATCATTTAATAGGTCAGCAAAATATTATTATTTTGATGAACAGATATGTAATTGGTGAGCTTAAATGGCTAATTCGTTAGGGACTGTAATATCATTAAGGCTTGGCTCAATGGTGAAATGCCTAATTTACAGGTCACTGGTTACAGGTGAAATGCGAAATTTTGCTTAATTGCGGCGCGTCTCTTTAGATGAAGCTAGTGTAAATTACCTAACTTACCTTCCTATCTTTGACATTGGTGAGAACATATCGAAGCGTCACCGAGCACAAACCAAAATCCTTTCTAATCGTTTTAATCTGTGCTCTAAATTATTTTCGTCAGCAAATTAAATATTTTAAGCTGTATTTTCATTGCCAGCAAAACCTTTGTATGCTGTCCAAATGATTTAAGTACCACCATAACGGCTAACCATTTAATTATTCCCTTAAGTTATTGACATATTTTATTAAAAATTATGTTCACCACACCGTTTCGCCTACGTAAAACCGTAAAATTAATTAAAATGGAGTGTGGTAATAAAAGCTGTATTTAATTACCTTGCCTGATATTTTCCAATGTCTTCAACCCCCATCCCCTGTGCGGTGTTCTGTATGGGACAAGTTTTGGATATTCCCTCCTTTCAAATGCTCTGTTTTGACATCTATCGCCTGCCTTGCACCATGGGCCGCATTCGGTTAGCAGCATCCTGTTCATTTCAATTGGTATTTAAAAAAAATAAGAAAAAATAAAGTTTTGCAATGTTGGGAATCATACTTATCCGCATCTGATAGCATATGTTTGGAAAATTACTATTTAGTATGAAAATGTGTAGGGGGCCGTTCAAGTATTACGTAAAAGCAATTTGGAAGATTTTTGACACTCCCTACCTACTATGAAACGTTTTTAAAATCGTAAATCTCGAGAACGGCAAATTTTTGAGATTGGTACCCATTGAAACATTTCTTCAGTACAAGAAAGTTTTTTCAAAATTGGCGAAATTTTACCGAAAGCCATACGTACGTAATAGCCCCAAAGCAGCGGGAAGCTGAATCGTCGAGTACGCACCTTCATACTAAATAGCTATTTCTCATGCACAAAAAGTATTGCTATGTATAGACAATATCTATTTGGTATGAAGATGCGAACTACATTTCTTATCTCCACATCTTAATAAAATTCCTTTTTAACTCACCGATTTAAGCAATGTGTATACGGTGCACAGGGCTTCTGTTCATTCGGATCGCAATCACATTGCGTCGTGGAATCAGTTTCATCATCCACTCTCCTTCCTACTAGCGAACCGACCGGCTTATTCACTCGCAGCTTCACGTAGTGCGGTGGCAAGAGGGAAGAGGCAATGTCTATTGATTCCTCTTCGTTTGGTTGTGCGGCTATAATTTATAAAATTATATTATATTTTAAAAGTGTATTAGAATATCAGAGTACACAATAATTTCTCCAATAGATTTTTTCTCTAAAGAACTAACGTAATAATTACTTTTGTATTTGACGAAAAATCTGACAAGAATAAAGAAGTAAGAATTAATGTTTCTTGGTCCGCGTAAAAATCTTTTTAAAAATTATTTATTCATCTCATCATCATTTCATTTCTCATCAAAACTTGAAATAATGTTTACTTGACACTGGCTAAATACACTAAGTTATTGCCATTAAAAGAAAATTGAGCTAGACTTTTGTGTCACTGATCTCTGGGCACATTCCATTACAAACATTACTCAATAGGTGGCATCAGTTTAGGATAGAGACAGAGATAGATAACTCTATTAGCATTGCGCACACATTAAACAAAACACAACCATGACAACTATACAGAAAATATCAAAGAATCTTAATAAAATTACCGACAACTGTAGTGTGTACAAAAATTACAGAGATATATATATGCAGGTATACTTACGATAAAATAACAATAACTATGGACTTACATTTCATGATTTCGTACGCTCTATGCGCGTGTTGCATTGCCATTGTGAACGCCTCATCTATTTTTGACTTTTGACTGGAAACTTTACCGGAATCACCTGGAAACAGATTGGATTTGTAAATTTATTATTCAATTTATATTCACCTATTTTTTTTTATCGTTTGATTTCTTCATTAATGACGCATTAATTGAGAGAAATATTGATTTTTTGACTTATTTTTTTTTTTGCTTAGTCACAACAAGGACTTCAAGTTGGGAATAAAAAGCAAAAATGCTTCGCCTCTGGAAACATCATCAGAGATGTGAGTGAGATTTTAACCAAATATTTGCTTTCCAAACTTTGGAAAATATACAATACTAAGTGGCTCTATAAATATTTTCCTAATTTTTTAACTCCCTGTATTAGCGGCACCAAAGTAAATCATTCATATCGGTTAGCCGTCTTCGAGTTTTAGCGAGATTTAAAACTGCTCCTCATTTTATACATAAGAGAAGATTTATTTATATAACTTTTTATTGTTTACCTTCTTGAAACGGGAAAACTCTGCCCCTATTCACCCAGTAATGATCGTATTGTCCAAAGAATCTGACTACAAATTCCCCAAGTGAATGCTTCACTGCCATTATGTTGTCTGGGATCTCAGACGGATGGAGAATCAAGCCTGGCCACCACCTGGAAAAAAATTAGTTTGAGTTTATTGCACAAATGCATGTATGAAACCCTGATATGAGCAAGAATAAACAAATCAATTAATTATTACACACATTTTTTTTGAAGTATGCTACTAACTTTATATATTTTTGTTGATTTTACTCTGAAAAAGTAAGAACATTTAATAGTTTTTATTTAATGTATTTACCTGTAATGTCCTAGTTTGACCCAAACCATCTCACCGTAGAGCGGAAGCCGACCGGTTTCACAATCTTCACACATATAACCACCTGGAAACAATAAAAAGCAAATTGTACACCTGTTTGTAGGCATGGGGTATATATTCTGAAAAAGCTTATCTGATTTCGACGGGAGCTTCACTGACTACGTTTAATGTAGCTAACAACTTAGACCACTTTGAGCTGAGAGTAAATAGGTATTGTCTTGTCCAGTTTCAGCGACACTATCTTACCATTCACAATGACAAAGGCTCCTCCAATCCTTATCCTTATCTATATATTTATTTATCATATTTTTGTCCTAATAATAGTGTGCAGTTTAAACCACATAAAATGATAAACAAAATTTCATCTTTTTAAGATTTATAGCTTCAGAAAAAAAGACGAATCCGTCATAATATGTTGAAAATACTTAATTCTCAAATTATTTATAATTGATCAACATAGTTAATCATCTCTCAGTGACTTCATTCAAATAATGAATCCAAACAAATGACAAATTTAAAAAAAATGAATTTAATTTTTCAGATCTTTTTATATGAACTAACCAAATGCCATGACTGATTTTTGTTTCAGGTTTCTAAATAGTGTAGTAAATTCAAAAGACTAGTGAGAAGTCTTACCTTCAGGTGGGTCTATGTTTAGACATTCAGCGTGGAAGGATGTTGGGCAATATTCACAGCATATAAGGGACCCTCCCAGAGCACATATGAAGCACCATCCTGTATTCACGTGACATGGCACTTTACCTGGTCTGAAAATTATTTAATGTAAGTATAATTATAGAAAAATCAGTATCATCATCTATACATTTTGAAAGAATTAATTTTGAGTATAACCTTTAATAAAACGATCAATTGATGGATGAGTAAATAAAAGTTAATAGAATAAATTGGTTTAAATTTAATGCGTGCGTAGTGCTGTTGTTAATGAATTAATTAATAAGTTTATTACTTACAAATAAGTTTTAATGTATAATAAATGATTTTTAAACAAGTTTTATGTCAAAGTATTATGGAATGTATTCACTCACTTTTCTAAACATGTTAATAAAATAATTTATTGCAAATTAAAAACAGACATGATAAAATTGAAGACTGAAATCTACTCTCGAGTTATTAATTACAAAACTTACCTATGCTGATAGTGCCTTGGACAGATGATATGGGAACCAGTCAGTATTTGAGAGCCTGCTGGTAAGCATTTCGTAAAGGTATGATACGTAGCTGGACATCGCACACACCTTGCTAACTTGTCTCCACTAAATCTCGTCTTACAGCCTCTAGGATCATCAGACACACAAGTATGGCACACATGCCTTGGACAAGTAATAGTCTCAAAATGCTCATTAGTCTGTTTAGCCTTTGCATGGTTACCAGAATTAAACTGCGTTTGTGGCCAATGCTCCAAACAACTCAAATGGAAGTACTTATTGCAATGGGCCACGGAACATTTTTGCCTGATCATCTGCCCTTTAGATGTTGTTGATTTACATACGAAACATAAAGGAGTTTCGTTCGTTTCACAGTCATTGCATTTGAAATTTGTTTGGTCTGAGAACTCTTGCTTGATCTTCGGTTTTACGTCTACTATCTCACATTTTCCGGGTATTGTATTCACCCAAGTGACTTCGTCGTCGCTTGACGAATCGTAGATCACTTCTGTATTGTCGAGGATCTCTTTCATTTTCGTCTCTAATTGAGCTTCGAAATTCTCAGCGTCTACTGTATGAGACTGCGGTATTTCTTCCATTGATACGTCAGGATTTTCTTCTGATACGTTAGCTTCTTTTTCGTCACTGTGACTCTCATCAAAGCCGTTTGTTTCTTCATATCCTTTAGGCTTTCTTCCGCGAGTTTTTTTCTTCTTTTTCCGTCCCCTATTAGCAACAGCTACTTCGACAATTTGCAGCTGTTTTTTCACGCAATCCACGTGAAAATGGCCGTAGCAACCCTTACATCTAACGAGACTGCCTGTCGTCTCGCAAATCTCGCAAACTTTATCCCTGATCAGGCCTTTGAAAATGTTCGGTTTCTGTTCTATTAACTGCTCGAAATAAGTTTCTATCTCGTCATAATCATCAACATCGAACACTTCATTGTTACTGATTGTAGGTTCAGTATTTTCAGTTTTAATCTCATCTGACGTCGAAGTTGTTGGTTCCGTTTTAATATCTTCTGTTTTTATGTCACCAATTTTATTAGCACATTGAGAGTTTGGTTTGCTTTTTCTAAATATTTCAAATAGTTGAATTTCATCGTCCAAGTCTACGTCATCATAATCTTCGTTATAATATGGCTTAACAGTCTTTCTTTTAGGTTTATCCTTTGGTAAAATTCCGTCATCGAAAATGGGACTTAGTTCTCGCTCCTGTTTCTCAACTTTCTCTTTTTTCTTTCTAATCTTCTTTTGAGGAATGACAGATTCAGTTTTAAGTCCTTTCACCAAATTGGCTTGTACAATATCATCCGCCTTTTCTGTGTCATCTTTAAGACTCTCTTCGTAAATCCATGTGTTGTACAAATACAAAACAATATCTTCTTGACTTAGTTCTGGATTCTCTTCAATAATAGCATCTTGTTTGAATTCTAGATACTGGACGAATTCAGGATTTTTCAATGCTTTTTCAATATTTGATTTGCTAAATTTTCTGTAATTTGATTTATCGCTCTTACGAGATCTGCGACTAGAATTTGAAACATCACTTGTTTCAGAATGAACCGAAGCAGTTTCCGGGTCAATTTCAACTTTAACTTTAACAAAAGGGTTGTTTTCTTGGTCGCTACAATCCTGAATAAGTTTTTCTGTTAATTCGTTATTAGAATCTACTACATTTTCACCTTTATCTTCTTTATTTCCAACATTATTTTCTATGAAGCTTTCTTGTGTTATCTCTTTATTCTCTACCTGAACAACTTTACTAATGTCACTATGTTGTAAATGAATATCTATCGGAATTTTTTCCAATCTGACTTCTAGCGTTCTATTACTTGTTTTTTTCTTATATGAGATACATTCTAATTTTACTTCTGATTCATCTACAATTGTGTTATTAGAACTTTCCCCTTCCCTTGATATGGGTTCAAATTTTTTATTACCGTCTACAGATGAACTACATAAAACATTTGCAGGGTCATCATTGTGAATTTGAAGGCCTAAACTAGTTTTCTTTTCATTATTAACAGTAGGACATGAATAATTTTCATTAATTTCAGACTTATTGTATTTTCTTGTATCAATCAATGTATATTTTTCATCCTTGTGCAACTCATTGCACTGCATAGCTAACTCCTGTTTATTTTCAATAATATTTGAACAATTAGTAGAAAAAGAATCCTTTAACCTAGGAGTATCATTATTATGAACACATTTTTTATCATTTATTGAGGTTATGTTGTCTTTTAAACTATCAATATCATCTAAGTTACTCCCTTTATTATTAAAGTTTAAAGCTACATTACCCTCTTTATCTGTTTGACCACTTTTTGTCATATCAGTTTTCGTATTTTTTACAATGGCTTGTTCAGCTTCTTTCGTAAACATCACTACAACATCATTTGATGATTCATCAAGTTTTGCAGCAGATTTATTTATATTTTCAATATCTACTTTTTTATCAGTATCTAAGTCAAATGCAACATCAACATCTTCAGTGAAAGTTTGGGATTCGTTGTATGTATCATTATTAACTAAATTTCTGACACTACTTTTAATGTTTAACTTAGGAGCACCATCCTCATCAACTACCATTTGATCATCATCCTCCATTATATTATCAGGAAGCCCATTTGCTATTGGCAATTCAATGATTTTTTCAAATTTATTTATCTTTAAGCTATCAACTACTAAGTCTTTAATTATTGGATCTGTAGAAAGCAGCATATTATTTTCATCTGCCTGAATATTAGAACATTCTGAATTACTTGTCTCAGACAAGCCATTTTCAAATTTTAAATTAGAATCATTTGATGACTGATCATATTCTTGATGTAAAGTTACTGCAGGTTGGCTACTATAGTTATGTTCATTTTGATGAGCTAACACTGTACTAGATTTATTTCGAAACTTACTATTTTTTATGCTACAATCCTTTTGAACTTGGTTGCTGAAGTTTTTCTTTTTAGAACTATTTTTCTTGTCATGATTCAAACTATTCATAGGTTGATCTTGAGCTTTTTCTGGGGTTTTAGATTTCGCTTTCTGTAGCCACCTGTCCATGTGTGATTGCTTTTGGATCTTGGTTATACCGGTTTTAGCGGCCATATTATCTAAGCAAGCAGTGACAACTTCTGACACATCTAAAGATTTGTTCTTAGTTTTATTTCTATTTCTTTCTGCTGATTCCTCATTTTTCCCGTCATCTTCAGAGAATAGGGTATCATATAGACTTTCGCTGAGTGACACATCACTGTTAGTTCTAGAAACTTTCTCACTTCTGTGATTCTTTACTGGCCTGTAGTTAAGGAGCATGTTATTGAATATATCTATTCTTAACCTCTTCGGTTCCTTAAGCAACTGTTCTGCTTCTTCCACAGAATGCTTCCACAAAGGTTGCTTCTTTTCCGATATGAAAAATGCTGAATAAAGTTTCGGATCTTTTTTCTTTGCCTGCAACAGAATTATTTCAAAGCTTTTTATTTATTTAAACATATTTGGTTTTTTTATTTCTCACAAACAGAGATTAGTCTCAGATAAAAACAAACAATTTTCATTTCTGGTCAGAATGGAAAAGTTGTCATATACATTTTGGAAGTGTTAAAAACTTATTTAGAAAAGGAAATTAAGTTAATTTATAAAATGACGAGTAAAATATTTTTACGAATAACCATACTCTAATTTCCTGGCTTTTATTATTTTTTTGTTGATAGTGAATCATCAAAAAAATAACTCAACTCTGAGGAGTGTGTTAACACTATATGATGCGAGCTGATTTAACAGTGAACAAAGCATTCACCTCAGCTGTGAACTGGTCCCTGGTGTTTTCAAACTCCAGTTCCCCAAAGTACTTCCTCAGCATGTTGTCAACAATCCAGCTTCTTCTTCCATTGTCTCCAAAAAACGTCACATGGACAATTTCACGTTCAATGCGACCAAATACTGTAAAACATAATTACATTATAAAATAAATAAAAAATGGGCTCTTTATATCAGAGAAAGTACAATTTTTTGAGGCAAGCATTTAATTGTTTTAAATATAAAATAATTCAAAATAGTTTTAGAAAAATAAAAAGAAGTCAAAATAAACCTGATTGTGAATAATGTATATTCTGACATAATATAAAACTTTCATTTTATAAAATCTTTTTTATTTTATTTTATTCCATGTCATTCTAACTTTCGTGTAAAATAAACATTTCAGCTCATAACATCTGTATAATTTATTAAGTGCTTACTTACCTAAACCAATCTAAATAATACCAAGTAAAACTAAGAATGTCACTAAAAATAAGTTATTTAATACTTACATTTCTTTTTAACAAAAAATCCAGAAGTTGGTTCTCTTGTTACAATGCAAGGCCAAAACGGAAAAGTCCCCATTCTAGCCCAGGCTAAGTCACCAACTTGATATTCGCATTTGGCCTCCATCTCAAATAATTCACTCTTCGACATAAGCTTCCCTTTTTCGGCTTCTTTGCTATCCCGCTTTTTCTTTTTGTTATTGTCAAAGTCAAGTATTTTAACCACAGATTCATTATTTATATGATTGTTCACTGGTTTCTTTTTCTCACTGTTACAAATAGTGATGTTCAAGCTGTATTTGTCCGATGATCTCTCCAGAATGTTATTTAAATGGGAGCTACTTCTGTTTGAGGATTTCGGTGGTGAGAACATGTTACGTATAAGATTCAAGGTTTCTTCCTTCTCCTGTTTCTGGATAAGATCTTTACGTACATAGATTTTATTTGATTTCTTTGATGGTGAAACCAGTTTTTTCTGTTCACCAGCAAAACGACTTAGCGATATGTTCTCATGGTAGATGCTCTTAATTTTATTTTCTATGTTGGAGTCTGGTGACATTAATATTGGAGATTCTACTTTGATCGGAGAGTTAAGCGCATGCATCTTGTATGCTGGTGATTTACTTTTTTGCGATTTTGGAGATTTTAGCATGTTTGCTACCGCCTGCTCTGTGTCACAGAAATCGGTGCTAGTTTTGAGTCTGCGGGCCCTTCCATAGCGACTTGTGCTTGTAACACCATTGGTAATTGGTGAGGTTACTCTATCTGTAAGATTAGTTTCAAGCTCTCGTTCAACCAAGGACCGTTTTTTGGGCTTAGTCTTGCTATTAATAGGACTGTCACTCTGACTCAATTCCCCCGTACTCATATTTTCCTCAGAGTCATCCATTTCGACTCAAATTAAAACCATTTAAGTTCAATTGCCAAACGATCGCGTCGTTAATCCAAATTATCTGTCAGAAATAAGGATTTTCATAATTTTCGATTTTTTTCGATTTCTTACAATAAAATGCCAGGTTTAGGCCTCGGGAGTCCTAAAAACTCGATAACAAACACCAAACAAGGTTAGCAGTTCAAATCTAAAACAAAAAAATTAAAATTAAGTTTCGATTTACAAGTCAAATAGGTTATTACAATATTTACTTTAAAACAATCTGTTATCACCACGAATAGCAATTTCATGAATTAGAAAACAACACACAGACACAGGGGCGCACTGCAATGTCAATTTATCGCACAGCAAACTCAAATGCCCTCAAACAAAATGGGAGATAGGCGGTTTCCTTGATACATACAATACATCGAAAACTTGGTTTTCTTTTTTATGAAACACCAACTCGAGTTAAAATATTCAAATTTATCCAAAAACGACGCTCCTGTGACACAGTTACAAGAATAATTACCAGAAATAGCAACGTTTGAATAAAGTTCGAGCAAAGTCCTATTTTATTACGAGAAAGGACTCACTTGCACTACTAGACACGCGCCATCATTCATTTAGCAGCTAAAAACAAAAGTCTAAAGCACACTATCACAACTTAAATATATTTTCTCAACGATTTGATTAATTATACTACTATATAAACACTTCACAGTAAATATTTCCAACAATTTACACTATTTCAAATGAAATTATAATCAACGACGCTCTATACCGCGAAAACCATCTTGGAAATTATTTCATAGTGTGCGTGTTTCTAACAACATGACGATGATGACAACTGCACACAATGATAAAAATCTTTGATTTTGTTTTATTCAAATTAAAAATTATCGCTTGTGAGCTGTTAAACTATGATTTTTTTGCAAATTCCCAGAAAAAGCTATTATATTGGGAGCAATTCAAGGAATTTGAAAAAATAAAATAATATTTGGAAGATGTTTCTGCTCAAAACCAAAAGCTTCACGTTAGATGAATATGACAAACAGCTGACGTTTATCAATTTCCGATTTTAATCAACTTCGAAACAGGCAAAATTCCAAATAAAATCTTATTTTATACCTTTTGAAAATGTCTGCAACCACCAAATCTAAAGATAAATCGGAGCCTATACCATACAGCGAGGTTGCTTTGAGAAACAATGCCGTCGTCGTTGAATATTGCAGGACATCAATGGCTGCGTTGTCAGGATCTACTGCAGGTTATTTTTCATGATAAATTACCATTTACAACCATTAATTCTCTATAAATTGTAACTACGAGGATGAAGTTTTGACTGTAATTTAACACTTTTTGCTCATCTGTCTTTTCTCTTATAACTGCAAGCCCTTATAATATTCACGGAATATTTTCCCAATCACTAAAAAGTACACCTTAATGCAAATAGATTTACTATGAGTATGAGTATAATACTTATCATTATCAAGAAGAATCACAGTAATGTTTACGTTTTCTATTTTATTGAAAAAACACTTTTTTTTTCAGTTTCTAATAACCACGGACACCCTTTCATTCACCCTAATCATAAAAAAGTTATTTTATCTAAAATATTTCAACTATCTTTACAAGGTCGAATACTATTGTACATAATTATAAATAGTGATTACAACTTTTATTTCTTGTATTTCAGGTGTTCTTGGGCTCACTGGTTTCAACGGTTTCTTCTTTTACGTTCTATCAGTTGTCAGTTTGTGGGTGATGTTTATTATAAAAGTTGGACCAAATTGGGACAAATTCTTTGTTTCCAGACAAAGTCTTTTAACAAGTGGGTTCTTTGGAGCACTGTTCACTTATGTACTATTTTGGACATTTATATATGGAATGGTCCATGTATATTGAAATTCTTTGTAAGCACTAAGTATAGGGTATTTGTATAATAAATTATGTATTAAGAATTTAATGTTTTGTATTACAGCTAGACTAGATTTCTTATTCCTTGATTTTAAAAGCATTTCAAATTTGTTATTTCAATTGTTGCTTTGAAACTTTGATAAAGGTAAATTGAAGTTTTGAAGACATTCAGTTTTAAGATAAAATATTTGTAAAGGTATTATATGTTATGAGGAAATAAAGTGAGTTAAATTATATCAAACCATTTTCATTAGCTACCAAAAATAATTGACATCTTTCACTTTCTGTGACAAAATATGCTGATATTATAAATGTGAATGTAAATGTATGATTGGTATAGTAATAATTAAAGGATGTCGAGAAAATAACATTTTTTTTTTCAAATTATTAAATAAAATAAAAATCTATCTGAATTCTATGCAGCCAGGTCCTTTTTACTCGTAAAATGTATGTGTATAAAAACGTAATGAGAAAAAAGTTCATATTGAAATAGTTCAAGGTATGTAACGGTCACTACTAAATAAGATTTAAAACACATTTTTAAATACAGTAATTTAGTTTAAACAGAAGTCTGGCACTCATTCCATTCCATTACATTATACACTTAGACTAGAAAAGTATGTAATGATTAAGATAATTCATCCTTTTTAGATTCATATTATATTTGCTTTTGTATTACGATTGGTAGTGTTTGCTCAAGAATAACCATTAAAAACCAGAAATGTTAGTTAACCCATTTACTCAATAGATGGCGTTAGGTGTCTTTTACAAAAGGACCAAAACCGGGTTTGATTGTATAAATTAAAATACGTTTTAATTATGTTCACTTTACCATAAGTTCAAATGAAACATCTAATATATTTTTACAATAAACCTCATATTTGCCACTACTTATTACCTAAGTACATATTATTATTAAGTCATTATAAGTAGGGATGGAGGAAAGTAACTTCACCGTTTTTTTGCAAACTAATGTTAATAAATACTTGTTAAAATCTGCACGTATCGTTTGAATTTAAGTATAGGTTTCCATATATCATACATGGCGGGGGTATTTTAGTTACTTAGGTAGTGTGAGTTCCGTTTTGAAACTTAATTATAGGTACAGGGTAAACTATTTTAACGCTCACTGCTCATTTGGTAAGATGATACCTAAACATGGCTACCTTATTTACATAGGTTACTCTATACTATATAGATAGATAAGGTTTGTTAGTCTTTTTATGAATTTTCGACGATTAATGTTTTTATTCATACAGGCGTCTAGGTACGAAACATTTTCCATTTTTATTTGTCTTTGTATGACTATAACGAATTGTTGGCCTTTTGATCTGATCTTAAATGTATTTTTTTAATTGTATCTGTTCAAGTAAAATTTGCGAGACCTTATCTTTAAAAGTTAGGTACGTAAAATTAATTCGCGTTGCCGACCTGACGAGTTTTTAATGCATCCATAGGCTACGGTGAATGTTTAACATCAGGTGGGCTGTAGGTCGTTAAGCGTGTTCGCCATCTCAGTGGCATGAAAAAAAACTATAGCGGTTCAAGTTACATCCAAGTCCGTTACACAGCTTTCCCATGAATGTAGACAAACAGCACGAATTCGCATTTTTAAACTTATTATATATTTAGAATAAATTCAGTGTAATAAAAAAAGTCCAGGGCAAACCAGCAGGTCGCATCTAGAGTGTTATAAACTTAGTTAATCCAACATCCAGTGGCAATTAACAAGCTATCAGGATGTGATAGACTGACTAATAGCTTGAGGCCACTACCCCAGGCTTTCCAAGTTAGTTGCGAAGCGATAACAAATACCTATAACTTAGGCACCTATATTGAAGAAACAAATACCTAACTATTAACTTAATAGATTTAGGTTTCAGGCAGTTTATTTGAAGGAAATATGATATCTTAGGGAAGAATCTTACCAAGAACAGTTCTACAGGTTAATCATAGTTTATTTTAATGTAGATACGATATTTTAAACTTTTAAAATTTGTAAAGTAATTTATGAGTAGTAATAATACATCAATTTTAGCTATTTTTCATGGGTAGAATTAAAACTTACCTAAACCTTCTCTCAAGGATATTACAATTAGGTATTAAATAAATACACAGTAAAAAGCATACATTCATAATTATAGTATATACGGTTCAATTATTAATTCACACTTCCAAATCAGCTCAAAGAAGAATTTAGGCACTTACCTATATGATATTAGATAACGAAACGGACAATCAATCATTCGATTCATCAGTTGCCTACTTGCCTCTAAAATAATGTAAGTAGTTAAGTAGTTTCTTGGTGGGAACGGGAAGTGTCAGTTACAGTTGTATAATCTTATTTTCTTGTAAACCAGCAGAATTGAGTATGTAAAACGCTAATGTTTTAACCAGAAAATATCTGTAATTTGGAGAAAGTGAAATATTACGATTTGGCTGCTCTTTTTGTCAGCTCCTAAGAACTCATTTTAATACTATCATCATCATCTCATCTATCATCAAACCATCTTCAAGAAAGAAGAAATTATAATTACGGAAGACATATGCTGTAGGTATAGGCTGTTCTTTGCCTTTCCGCTAAAGGGAAGAACGAGACAAAAAAAACATTGTAGTTTATATGTGATTTACTTTTTTTTGTTTTTGTCGTGTAATAAACAAAAATTCAGAAGTTAAAAACTAAAGTTTGTTTTTCTAAAATAAAAACAACGATCGGAATAAATATAAAATGTTTCTTTCATACCTAACAAGTTTATGGCTCGAAGTAAAACAAACAGCAAGTTCTGCGTCTGTATGTAGTTAGGCGCTTTAGCTAGGGTGACCAAATTTAAAAAAAAAGTTTAAGAAATTAAACTTAAAGTAAAAAATTAACAAATTTTATTTTTTTCTGTTAGACTTATTTTATACTTACCTACTTATTTTTCACATTTTGCATTGTTCATCAATATTCAATTTATTTTTAAAATAGATATACGTATCCAGGCAAATTTCCAAACATATACTGGCTGTTTTTTTGATAATAAAAACAATTGAATGTGCGAAAAATAATATTTTATTACTTATTAACATAATTTTCCTATAAAATATAGTACAAATTAATTGAATATTGTAGTAAATATGGGTTATATTAACTACATAACTATATATTTTAGTACACATGACAACCCTCCAACTAACACACATTCGACGAGGGCTCGCAAAATGTTTGCTAGAGTTTACAAATAACATCATTCTAGGTTGCCTATGACACCTGCTTGTTTGATTTGGCAAATCGAACTTTGCGCTTTGAAATCATATTTTTCTACGCAAAAAGAGTTAAGCTAATCTAGTTGTGAAGATTTAATTATTTTATTTCAAAAAGCAACAAAACCTACCTACTTACCAACAAAACAAAACATAAGTAACTATAACATTGAGAATTGACAATTCAAAATCAAAAATATCTATTTAGGCCAAAAGCATCTCTGTCAGCGATAATCAAATTAACAACCTATCACAGATAAATTGCCTTAATCGCAAACTAAGCAACAGGCTTGTATTATTAATACTGTTAAATATAGACGCACTCGTAGGTAATTATATATTTAATTGATTAGAAAACTCTTGTGACTCGTGTTCGTCACAAAAATACGCTGCCGACGACGAAAAATATTGGTTTAACTCGGGATGAGGGGATCTTGTTTGTTCCATCTATTTAGATCGCTGCGGCACAGAGATCGACATTTTGAGATTCAATCAATTTGCGATCATCGCTTATTAAACAAACTCTTTAAGTAAGTACGCAGGTTATGTCGGTAGATACAGATAGTCTATCTCACGAAGAATGTTCGTCTATGGTTGTGTGTTGACATGTCCATGTACATCGTTATACTCTTTACGGAGCAAACTCAAGGTTACACACACGCCTGGCAAAACTAACACAACCTCAGTAAAACGTTCTTTGTGCGATGGCATTACTATACCAGTATACATATTATGTTTTTATTAGGACCTGAAGGCGACGATGAGAGTTAATGTGTCTTGCTTAGAAAATATCTCTTAAATTTTACTTTTCCATAATCCAGAACAAAATTACTCAGATTTTACAAAGTTTCTAGATCTGTAAGAAGTTACTCTGAAAATATTACTTGAATCAATATAGAATCAATAAAATTTAAACCTAAGTCTTCTGGTTTGAAAAGCGATCTCTTCGGATGTCGCCTTGGAGCGATAAATCAACAATATTCCTCTTGTGGGCGCATCTACACTTACGCTAAAACCCAACGATGGAGCTCGTTATACAGAAGTGGTGTCGCCAGGAAAGCTAGTAAAAAGGAAAGCTAGTAAAAAAGTAAACCTGAATTAGAACTAGGTTTAATTGAACAACCTAATTTATCGAACAATGGAATGTTGACTGATTTTGTTAGATTTTGTTTCCTATTTAATCGATTCTACTTAAATGCTTCGCAAAGTTACAATAAATACCACAATGTGCATCAAAATCCAACATCATATTGGTTGCAACTGACTAGTGTGTAACGACGGGAAAGAAGCCTTGCTGAAATGTACGTCGACCGGCTGAGACTGCAGTAAATCCCGTCTGCCGCTAGTGATGTGAACGGGAAACGGGATCGAATCAAATTGCTTTTTATTTTCATAGTTTCACCAACCTCCTGAACATGATGGATTTATTACGTAGATATTTATCATATCAATCTTATGTTGCAGGCAACCGTGATGCACAATGGTTCAAGACTGAGAAAAAATCCACTACGTAGATAGATTACACTGTTTCCTATAAGTTTTGTTAATATAAAAAGGGCTTTCAATTCAATAAAAAGGTAACAAAAAAGGGAATACTTATTTTATTTTAATATGAACTGTCTGGGTGAACAGTTCAAAAGAACATCACTAAAGTTAAGCACTTCCTCGGTAAGTTCTGTACTTATAGTATACCGCTAAGTGCCATTATTAACTGTACACAACTGTAGGTCGCTACTCAAGTGCAATCACTACTAACTTTAAATGTCGCAGCATTTTTTCGATTTTTTCACTGATTACTAAAAAAATCGATAGTTTTCGCGAACACACGGACGAATTCAAACAAAAGTAAAATTAGCCATTATCCTGGTTTTCTTTTAAAATCCTATTGAATTGAGTTCCTTTTCCGACTTTTTTTTATTAGATGGAGCGTTCGAAAACATATTTCGTCCAAAAACCTTAAATCCTAAGAATGTATTGATAAAGTCACGAGCAAATGAGAATATATAAAATTTGTTTATAATAACACTTAAAACGAATCCATCCAAATAACACCATTATAAATACTAAAACAAATTGCATTTTCACTAAAAAAAATACCAATTCAATAAAAGTCACAATATTTTTAATCAAATAGACTAAAATTAGTACTTTTAAATCGTCATCTTTTTATACTACCACCGGTTCGAAACGCTATTTCTACGGGGAAGAATCCGTAGTTGTTTATTCAAAATAATTAGGTAGGTACAATTAATTTATATTTAAATTCGTTAGTAAAATACAGTTTTCTAACTGTAAACCTACTTTTTCTCCAATTTTATATACATTTTTAATGGGTAGAGATTTACGTGATTGATTCTGAAGATCCTTTAAAAAATTGTCGCTCAATTTAATTAGCACTCAAGTGGTTTCTCGAGACATAAAAGTGATTTACTTGGCCCATAAATCGGTCGGGAAGTCCCTAAACCTTCGTCCTTCAGCCCAAATGTCAAACCTTTATATTTATGTCGCCCTTATTTCAGAGATATAGAACTTGTCTTTCCGAATTTACTGAATTAAATAGGTCTGCAGTTTCAGCAACGCAAGCGTGTCGAATATGGTGTGACAAGCGTGTGATAGTAAAAAAATTGCTATCAGGCAGGCCGAACGGTGATGTATATAATACTTCAGCTTAAGTAAATAGATGCACAAAAATGTGTTTATAAAAACTAATCAAGTACGAGTCGATATCGCACACAAAAGATTCCTTATCATCCAACAAAACATACTTAAGAGATTGTTAAGATGTACTCGTAGCAAAAAATGCAAGAAAAATAATTACAGTTCATCAGATGTGCGCTAACAGATAGATGGACAGGCTTACTAATAGGGTCTCAATTCAATTCGATTATTTATTACGCGTTGGCACCCTTTGGGTTCGGAACCCTAAAAATAGAAGGCCTAGTTTATTACTAACATCATTTGTGTGAATTATCCTAAAATTAAGATATTTTTACAACCACTTTTATTTTAATGAATGCACATTATTTTTATCGTAACATAAAAATGGAGTACAATAGAAAAGGTGACAATTCACTCGCGTGTCTTCATTATGTCGACAATAGGTCGTTTTCGGGATGAACCGTAAAAAGTTATGATTTTTGGGTCAGGTGACAAATTTAGCGAAAAATTACCTACTGATACCATAGACTTACATATTTACTGGAACAGTCTTAAAACAAATTTAGGTTAAATTAAATAAAAAAAAGAGAGTCGTGACCGTAACGCTGGTCTGCATTTCGCTCAAAGGTTGAGCATCGCTATACAGCGTGGAAATGCAGCCAGTGCTATGGTAAACATGATTTTTATTTCTTTTTTTTATATATAATATGAATATAATTTCTTAATAAATTGTAGTATCTAATTTAGGTTATTTATATGTATGTTGATTTTAACTCATATAAACAAAAAAAATCAAAGGCCATGTCATCATAAAAGACAGATACATCATAAAGTAAGTTTTATTTTTTATGCAGATTTGGGAGCAATAATAAAAGTGTTTCTACTTTACACTCACCACATGGATAGTGATCACTGCAGCACTGAAGCTAACAGACCGATGATGCCCTTGATATCGAAAACCCCATGAGCACCACAAATTTGTTGCCCATGTAGAAGGAAAAAATGCCTCCTTCCGGTATTTACAATTGCTCTTGGATCTTTCGGAACGAAACACAGCAAACTACTCCACGGCAGACATTGAAAGGAGGGTTATTCTAAAACATTACGTTTTAAATGAATATACCCTTATGAATCGATACTCAAAACCGATTTTTTGGAAATGGTCGGTATGATTTCTTGCAACCCTTCTCGTAGAAAACTTATTTACCGGAGTCACTTAGCGGGAACGGGAAGTGTCCATTAGAATTTTCTTATTTTATTGTCTTTTCTTATATATCAGTAGAATTTAATACGTAAAATGCTAGTGTTTTAACCAGTAAATATCAGTAGTGATTTACAAGTATGGAGAAAGTGAAATACGACGATTTGGCTGCGCTTTTCGCAATCACCCATGTATCTCCTTTAGAGCCTACAGTAACGTACGTACTAGCATGTTACTGTAGGCAGATTCATCATTTTCATTGTTCATCTTATCATCTTTATCTCATTTATCATCTCATCATCTTCATCTCATTTATCATCTTCAAGGTCAATGATAATTTATAACGATAAGGCTCAAAAGGACTCGTATCCAGAACCTTAAAAACATTTACAAAAGAAAAAAAAAACCTTCATTGAAATTTTGATTAAAGAGGAATTCTATGTTATTGTCTTGTCTACGCAAAGTACCGTACTTTAAAGCTGGTGTGATACCAATTACTAGGTTAGGTAATGAAATGTGAAACGCCTATAATGTTCTAACAGTAATGAGACTTTATATTCAATTTATTTACCTACTTAATGTTAAATACATTTAAAATGACTAAGATGTCTTTGATACGCTTCAAAGTCAAAAGTTCTTTGATTGTTTGAAACCAGCAGCCACCAATTTTAGTATAATTCTAAATTGGTAGCCTAATTTCAAATGAATTTAAATAATAATAATAACCACATCACGACACACACATTGACTCAGCCCTGCACTAAGTATCGTAAAAACTTGTATCGTAGGTGCTAAGCAACGATATGGAATATACTAAATAAATAAGAATACAACATCCAAGACCGGTAAGCGAAACGTTGCGTCTTGCAAATAACACAAAAATAAATGTATAAATAAAACGCCGTGAGTAAATATAGCACACTTTAAAAAAAATAACTTTACTTAATAATTTTAACTGAAATGAACACTAAAATCCTTGCAACAAAGTATAAATACTAAGCATAATCCAATAGTTAACAAATCATTTAATAAATTCAATGACCACTTTGTATGTTTGTAACATTCCATATAAACCTGTCTTTACCAGCCATATCATTATTCCACTGTACAAACTGTTAATCAAAATCAAATCTTATTGTTAACATGTAATGGTTGGTTTTTGAAGAGTGTCTTTCAACAGATTTATGAAGTTAACATAGTGCCTTGGCTATTACAGTCAAATTAATAGTTCGCTGTAGAATATATTGCCGCGAAGTTTTAAAAAGTGAATTAATGGTTTCAGAGAAAGGAGTTCGGTATTTTATTCAAAAGTTTAGCATTCTTTTGTTTGAAACTTGCAGGAAACGGCTTACTTGACGCATTTATAGCGTAGCATTAGTTCAAGAAAGTTCCTTACAATTGTGTGAACATAAATAAGGTATATATAAAAGAAAGTCTTTCCGTCTTTCAGACTGTGTTCGTTACCTACACTACACGGTTGCACAGATTTTGATAAAATTGTTCGTGAATTTATAATGTATCTCAAGTATATATTTATTTTATTCAAAACCTCGCAGGCATTTCACCACAAACCCGCCTGATGTTAAGCGGCGATGAGGTCTATGGTGGATCATGCCTGCCTAGGAGAAACCTATTCACTCTTGCCTTAAAGAGGCCCAAGTTATATTGGTCAGGGAACACATCGGCAGGCAAAGAACCCTTGCAGTACGCATTATGAAAGAGCTATCGAAGCGTTTAGTCCGGATGGTCGGAATATCTACCAGAAAACCACATACCACATACTACATATGTAACGATTTGACCAAAAAACAAGTTCATTTAATGTTAAGAATACAGAATAAATAATTTTTTGGAGAACTGTTATGCTTCGCTATGATTTTATTAAATGAATTAGTTTAAGTCCTTAATTTTCGAATATTTTAATGAAATATATAAATAACAAACCGCATAACTTCATTGTATCTTCCCTAATGACCAATTCTGAATTTTCCTGAAACTATCTCTAAAGTTTTTGTCATTTAAATAAGTTTTCTTTTATAAAGCGTACACTATTAATTAACACACGCGTCAAAACAATAATAAAGAAGGAAAATGAAAATTCTTCTTTTATTCTTGGCTAAATTCATATAAATATCATTATTTTATTTTGATGTGTCTTTCTGATTATGTTGGATATTTTAATAAGTTGCAGCCAATTAAGAAATATTTTGGACGAAATATGGCTTTTCATTTTTTATTGTGATTGTGGTACAGAAAAAGAAGAAGGTGTCAGAGAAAACTTTGAACTATTGATTTCTTTTTTTGTGTTTCTTCGTTTTACATTTTAATATCATTAAAGTTACATTGAAATTAATATCTATGGCTGAACCTTGGTTTTTTGGTGGGCTACAAGAAATTCACATGATAGCTCTAGCGTTGTAAGCATAATAATTAATAAGATAATTATTATAATTAAAAAGAAAAAGAGCAGCATCTGCTCTTACAATTATCTTAAGACGTTAGTCAGCCGCCTGTCTAACGTTAGTTGTCCTGTTAATAGATGTTCGCTTTTTTTCATACAAAATATTCCTATCCGGCACTGAAAACTGTCGACAATAAACTTTAGAACTGGAACAGACCTTAGTTACAATTTAAGCTAACAAGTCACAAGTCTTGTGATATGGGTGCAAACAAGTATTGTGCAAAGCGACGACATGCACTTAAATAGACAGAAAATATCCAAAACGTCATAGAAAAACTTGAATTCCTCACATAAATTGGTCCCCGTGCCGAGATTCAAACCTAGGATCTCAAATATCTGACCGTGCCACAGAGGCCGACAAAAACACCATTCATTGTAACTATAAACCCCCCTCTTTACTGGGAAACTCTCATAGATAACGACAAACCACTGAGCTTTTTTCCTTAGCTCTGAATTGAATGAATTATACTAAAAGTCTCTTGGCTTCACTTCTGTCCACACAAAACGTTTTGTCAGACACAAATCATGCATGTACCTAATTTATCAGGAGATAAATTAGTGAAAAGGTAATAACAACTCCGCCAGACAGTGATCTATTGTGAAGCAAATGCTGTGGACTCATTAATTTATTTAATTCTTTTCTCTTTTTCAAGGCGGTTATAATTTGGATGTTTACTACAAGCGTACTTCACAAGTACGTGCTCGCTATGGAGAAGATTGTGCTCGAAGTTTCTTTCCGTGATCAAATCAGCAAAGAATAGACCCGAAAGGAAGGGTTACCAGATTCAATATTTGAATTACCTGACAAAATACCTGATACCCTCTTACAAGCCGTTCTTCAACAAGTTTCAACATGTTAAGCTGTATCGGTAAATTCCAAACAGACGGGTACTTTGATTAGAGACTTCTTTAAAAAATGCTATCCATCAAATGATAAGGACTTAATAGCTCATAAAAGTTAAAGCAAAATATCATCCAACATCAACAACTTACTGTAAAATTCTTGGTTGCTTGGTCTGCAGGTTGTTGCAGGTTGTATTTAAAAATATACTTAAATAATTTCGTAAAAATTTGGTTACATTACAACTATGACTGTATAAGCTAGAATAAATATTTTAACAAATAGACAGTTCTTGTTTTAACGTAAATTATGGCAAAACTAATCCCGTTTTAAACTTTCAGAATATTAAATACAAAATGAGACCCAAAAATACAAAAGCTTAAATTGATGGAACAAAAACTATTACAAAATTTTGGACTAACTTATCGATCGTGCGCCGTATTGCCGGTAACTTTACTATGGATATACTTTACTTATTTTTATTTGTAAGAATACGTATGTTTGTGTGAATGCCTGCCTAGATAGTGAAGTGGTGTGCTGCCTAAGCAAGAGGTTTCGGGTTTGAACACCGTCAGGGGCGAAAATATTTGTTGTTTGTTGATGCAGTGCTACTATTTTAAAAACATTTAAGTAAGAACTTTATGCATAAAACAACACTGGACCATAGATCATTAACAAAAAAATGAGTAATTATCACACTGGGTCTCAACATAAACATGCGAAAAGCGGTGTATAGCAAGCACCTCTGCCAGCCCCACTCGAGGAACTACGGCGTGAGTTTATGTTATGAGTTATTTTGAAATGATTACACTTTTAGATGCTGTGTTATAATTTTGTATGTATGTTTTACTGGACTACTGGTTTTGGTTATAATATCTACTAGGTATTTACCATATCATTGCTCGGTACCTGCTATACAACATTCCATTTCAATGCAAATTTTATACGTGAGAAATATTACGAGTTCGTTATTTCTCGGTTTTCACGTAGATTCCCGAACGCTACCGTCCGATATATCGATATCCAATCAATCGTTAGTATCATTTATTAGTATTCATTTTTGACGTCTTATGACAACTTAATACTAAATGGAAAGAACTTACCTGCAATTACTTAAGCTTACAAAAAACCCTAATAACAAAGCCTAAAAGATAATCTAGAAAAGTTTTAGGAATTTCATGTTAATGGTAAAGTCATTAAACAAAAGCTTTTTGTCGACTTCCGAATTGAAATGAGATTTGATTCTAACGGCCATTTAAATGATAAATTCGCTGGCGATTTAGTGAAATTTTTCAAATTGTTTGATTAAGTTTCTTTGTTAGAGCTTTTATGTCACTTTAAAATTTGTGTTCAGTTTAACATTTAAAATTAGCATTTATTAGGTTATGTCCAATTATATAAATGACTTCGGTAGCGCAGTGGTGTAAATAGGAGACTGATAGGCTAAAGCTTCCGAGTTCGAATCCCGGCGGGAGTGGAACTTTGTGTTATTTGCAAGACGCACTGTTTCGTTTACCGGTGTAGGATTTTTTATGATGTAGTTTATACCATATCGCTGCTTAGAGTTTGCGATACAAGATTATGTCTTAGTAGTGCTGGCCTGAGTCAATGTGGTTATTATTATTTAATTGAAAATCCTATTTCAGCTTATAACTTTTTAATAAATATTCGTGAAATCGAAAAAGATAATTGAAATGGTAACTCCTACATACAAACTGACTATTTACAATATAAGCAAATCAGAATTCATTGAATAAAACATCTATTTATAGTCAACTTATAAACGACAAGAAAATGTTTTTTTTTTCTTTGAGTAATCTTTGCTTAATCTTACGCACAAAGACTCTGTTCAAAGAAACCTCTTAACACACATGTAATTTGAACACGCTGCCGGAAAATAACATTAGAAAAAATGTCGTCAGGCTTACCGCAAACATTTATTCTTATTTTCCCTTAATACAAAAAAGATACAAGAAAGAAAATTTGTTACACGGTTTTTAGAGGGTCGACAACGCGTGCGTGATGCCGCTGGTGCATTATGCATTATGAGGCCGTAAGCTTGTTTGCCACCTTGTAAAGTGTAAAAAGTTGTAATTTTTAAATATTATCACCATAATAAAATTTGTTACACGGTTTTTAGAGGGTCGGCAACGCGTGCGTGATGCTGCTGGTGCACTATGCATCATGAGTCAATCATGCCTGTTTGCCACCATATTGGCACGAGTGTAAAAGTTGTCATTTTAAAGTATTATCACCATAATATTCATACAAAGTCATAAAAGAGGCAACCTCTAGCGCCTATTGTAGCAATGTGCTGCAGATGTCATCTTTACATTTAAATTTTTGGTATTTTTATTAATTTCTTGCCTATCTATCTACTTACGAAATTCTTTATACTGACTGAACTATCTACGCTCGTTCAAAACTACTTAGTCAAAAACCTGTAATTTGATACGAAATAGTTTATTTAATACAGTAGATGACAACGAAAAAAATGTAATTTTTAATCAACCCCTAAGCGAATAAAGGTGATGAAAGTTCATATGAAGACTGCTCATGTGAAACTGGGTCGATTTGAACCTAGAAAAAAAATACACGATCAGAAAAGCCTCTCGTCTGCGTAAAGCCTAACCTAGCAATACCTTGCAAATGACGTCACAGTCCATTAAAGAAAGAAGTGCTTGGCATTTACAGAGGACATAACTATAACATTGTCTACATCTTAATTACATAGAAAGGGTTTGTCTATGGCGGTATGTATTTCTATGTCGTTAAAAAACATGAAGTCATTATTCTTTACCTAATCATACTGTTTGGACTTACATACGAAATATTTATTTCTTGAAAGAAAAATAAAAACGATAAAAGTTAAACTTATGATATAAATTTATTTTACTAATATGAGGTTTCTTCTCGCGTTGTTGTTCTAAGGCTACGATCCGCGTAGTAGTGACACGTAGTAACCGTAGTATTCGTAGTACACGTAGGTTATCAAATCAAATATATTTATTTGTGAACACAAAATATTTACACGCAGATGTTGTTATAATAGGTAGTCCATATGTTCAGCCAGTCACTAGCCATAAAAATATAATTTATCGTGTCAGAAAAATAAACTGTCATTTTGCATTTACAAACTATAATAGCGGAACTAACAAACACATTTAGCGTATTAGGATCATCTTATGCTTTAACAGCGATAAACAAATCTGACGTTTCAGCTATCAAGTCATTTATCTATTAAATCTTATCTTTAAAGAAGTAATTTAAATTATAATAGCATTTCTGAATTAAATACGTATGAAGATGTTTTTTTCAAATGCCGCAGGCTTTTAAAATAACCTACAATTTATTTATTTAAACATAACATAGTCCATGTCTTATAAAAAGGCGGTATCTACATACAAAAATACAACGATAGTATAATAATATTTTTCTCATATACATTGTTCAAAAACTTGTACAAATATAAGGGAGAGTTGTAATAAGTTTTACAATTGTTACGCACTTGACCTCCAGTAGTGTTGTGTTGTGGATATATCGATATCGATAAGGCGGTCGAGCCAAAAGTCGATGTTTTGGACCGTGACACCGAATAGAAGCATTACTACATAATACACTATACAGAGTGTTATAATTCATGAGCAAACTTTAATACATAAAAATCAAATGCTTTAGTTCCGCTAATCTCAAAACCCGACTTAATCGCTTTGAATGATTCTGGTAATGGTTTAGAAATTTAAACAAATAGGGAAATCTCTACGTAATTGTCACGTGGTACTATGTTCGAGGGAACTTCTGGTACTGGTATAATAAGAAAAGTTTTAAAGTATTTTTTAGTTAATTAAATCAAAAACTTTATACACAGAAAATAATAATAATAACCACATCACGATACACCCCTTGACTCAGCCCTGCATTAAGTATCGTAAGAACTTTTGTCACAGGAACTAAGCAACGATATGGTATATACTACATACTCGTAGATAAGAATACAACATCCATGACCGGTAAGCGAAACAATGCGCCTTGCAAATAACACAAAGTCCCAGCCCCGCTGGTATTCGAACCCGGAACCTCTAGCGTAGCAGTCGTCTGTTTACACCACTGCGCCACCAAGGTCGTCAAAAACTCTATTTTTAACAAACAAGTAAACATATTTCCTTATTTATGACGTTTATGGGCTTAATTTTTTTTAACTAATTTAAAATCTTGCGAAAGAGATATTTTTAATTTAAATACGTGGAAATAAAATACACAATTACAAAAAAAAAAGATTTAAAAGGACATTAAGACCAGTCGCGGGCGACTAGGCGACCGGCGACCAAATGCGGATAGCTTCATCAAAACCAATAGAAACATAAACCGCCGTAATGCGTCGAAGGGGTTGGCAGAGGTGTCACACACCGCATTTTGCATTTATGTTGAGTCCCAGTGTGACAGGTTGCGAATCTGTCGCAACTATCCGGGCACAATGAGAAACATGGCAGCTACAACTTACGGCACCCCGAGACTCGAACCCTCGACTTGTCGGGCCGGGTTGATCGGTTAACAAAAGCACCTAACAAGCTAAGCTACCACGTCCTCTCACACGCTATAGAAACTATAGAAAATGTGTCAGGAATATCAGAAGTTCACACCTGAGGTTGAGGATCCTGAGTTTGAGGATCCTTAGGAGACAAAGACAGCTGATGTAATTATACGCTCTTCATGGGCGATTACTCCATCCCTCAACCAAGTTTTGTAGTTATGTATTTATTAATTTGATTCTGTCAGCTTTAAGTTTACTTGTCCTTAGTCTATTTCAATAATTAAAAAAAAGACAAATTTATTCATTGATAATTATTTACAATTTTATAAACCTTTTAATCTCCCTTTAAAAAATAATATTAATGTTAATGATTATTAATATTGTTATTATTGTGTATATGCTAGAACTTAATTTATAGTGCAATTGTTTTTTTCTTTTTTGTATTTGTTTTATTTTATTTGAACTTAGAATTATATGTTTGTAATAAGGATGAATAATAATGTAATTGGGTGCATACCCGTTTATTATTTTAAATAAATAAATTATTGCTTTTACCATGACAAATTCCTGTCTCCGGTATATTGCAAAGAGAATTTGGCCTCGTTACAAGTAGACAACAATTTTTTTTAACTTTAACAGAATATTGTTTGGAACATCCTATATAAAGACGAGTGTTACAGCTGATACGGTGATCGTTTTCGAGCAGAACGCCCTTGACCGTGCCAAGTTATCGACAAATAAGGAAAATCATAACACTATTATTTAAGTGTTGCGTGAAATCCTCAAGCGAAACCAATATCAAAAAAGTATTTCTCCAATTTTTCGGTTCAACCGTTACGCTAACAGTAACAAATATTTAAAATGTAAGATTTTTTTTTTTGCAAAAGAGGGCAAACGGATGGCGGCCCACCTGATGGAAAGTGATACCGACGCCCATGGACACCTGCAGCCAAAGATGTCAGCAGTTGCGTTGCCGACCTTTTAAAAAGAGTAAGCCCTTTTTTTGAAGGGCTCGATCTTGTATGTTTTATAATCATACCATTTAATTTGCTTTTATTCAAATAAAGTTTTATAAATTTACAGAAACAAGTTCTGATACGAGTCCCGGGTTGGGAATTTACATATACCACAGTACCCATAGTACAAGCCTGTGGCTTTAAACTGAGATAATGTGTGTGGAATGTTCAAGTTGTTATTATTCTTCCTCGTCTTGAGCAACAAATCCCACATAAAGCCCGCCACTAAATTTCTCAAAATTTTATTCACTCAATTATTTATTAATTTTTCCTCACTAAAGTACAATACAGTATCTCAAGAAATACTATTTCTTAAGAACAAAATCCAGTTTAAACGAACCATACGGTACAACGCGCGCTCAGAATAAGCAATAGGAAGGAAGGAGAAACTTCAATTCAATAAAAACTTTGACTTGAGAGCTGCAAGCGTTGACAGTAATAATATCCGAGATAACTTGGACATCCGGTTACTGTACTTACAAAAAACTTAATATAAAAGCTTAAAAGGTTTCACATACACTGCCTGAGTTATTGATTAGAAAAAGTTTGAAATAAAAATGTTACAGACGCATAGGATATTTTAATATGTTATAGGAATAAAGTTTTTTCTTCTCCTCTTTTACGAAAAGCACCAAAACAATATTTGATATCACTTTCCATTAAGTGAACCCTCTGCTTGTTCCCCATTATTGGATTTACTTACTTTAATCTGGTTTGATAAAAATATCATTAATAAAAAAGGTATACAAACCTAGCACCTCACATGTCACAGCCTTGATATCAAGACTGCTGCGTCATGGAGGTCACCTATTTTTTTAATTGAGTTTAAGAATAGTATGATCGTAGCACAAATTACAAATAACCTCTCCTGCAAAACAGTCATGTTACAGCTAAACTAAATATGCGGGCGCATCGCTCAATGGCATAAAGTGGACAGATTGAAGAACGTCCGAGGCCTGCCCACTCGGCGCAATATTTATTATTTATACAAGGGTGTTTCGTCTTGGTGCAAGTCAATCTTTACAAGAAGTATCTTAACTTTTCAATGAAATGTTACCATTAATATGCTAATACTCGTGGCATATAATTTATTTGAATTTCAACACAATAACAACGGACGAGGTTATTCAAATTTATCAATTTTAACAAACTAATTTAAATTGTCACAATTTTACAATACAAAAACCACTTGATTTTTACAACATAAATTATTTTATTTGGTATACAAAGGGAATACAAAACTGTTTTATGAATAGGGTAACACCATAATTGAGTATCACTAAATTGTATTCCACTTTTTTGTAAATTCTTCAATAAAGAAAAAGTAGAAAGAAAAACTAAAAATTTACATTAAAATCGAGCCAGAGAGTCATGAAACCCAATTTTGCCGTGTGGTTCCTACATGCCCCCGCCCCGGGTTAACCCCTGGCGGAAAGAGAAAGGTGTTATAAATTAAACATGTATATCTGTTTGTGGCATCGTATCTCCCAAACGAATGGTTCGATTTTGATGCGATTTTTTTCGTATGAAAGCTGACGTGATGGAGATGGTTCCTAGCTATAATTTAAATAGATCTGATCAGCCGTTTGAAGGTCACCAGCTTATTTATTAGTTGCATAAATCTAAAAGTATATTAACTCCCTATGGAAAATATAGTTCTATGATTTAAAATCTATATAAAATATGCAGCGTTGATAAAATATAAATTATTTTAATATTTGAGTAAATCGAAGCTCCTTTACAAGTAGATGTGAAAAGCTTGTAACTTGTACCAGAAGTAAAAATAATGAACGATTGCCCACTGAATATAAATATTTATAAGAGATGGATATTTTCGTTGTCTTAATGCATAAAATTTTGAGTTGTTTACGCATTTCACTGGAGTTATAGTCGCCTCTGATTATTTTAATCATGTTTTTAGGACTTGGAAATTCATTTTTTTTTTTTCGACTGTATTTCGTATCTCAACACAATTTATGGAAATGTCTAGAATATTTAATTACAGGGACATGACCGTGCTTTTTATCTGTAAGATGTTGTAAATTTTGTTCAGATTTATTAAATATTAAATCAGTTAAACGTTTTCCTCGTATCTCAGTATATCTGTCACGCGAATATCTAAGACAAATCCAATTTAGATCAATGTACTACTAAAGTATAGAAATATTACACGAAACAAACACATATACATTTGTTTTAAAATAAATGTTTATTACATGCTTCAAGAATTATTAGAACATACGAGAAAATTCACGAAAATATTTTTTTAATTTTAATTTCTGATGTAATTTTTATTGTAATTATCAGTAGGTATTGATGTCATTTGCATTGTATTATTATTTTGAAATTAATTAAAGTTATTGTATTGTGTATTACCGTGTAAATAATAATAATAATAATGATAATGTTGTGTTCCTCTTTAATTAGGAGAATAATTATCTTGGATAACAATGGAAATAATATCGTAATTTAAATATTGTAAATTCTTTTGAGGATCCTATTAAATAAATAAATAATATAAACGGGGACTTTCCTCTCGCTTTTTCAATCATCAGAACGTTTGTTAAGAGCTTGCAACTCAATTGCACTCGGTAAAAGTGGGTAATGTGTTTACATTGGTCCGACGTCGATGAATCACTGAGCGGTTATAACTCTCTCTGCTCCCAACTCCAGAGCCAAGTTTGAAACGTTCATGCACTGGGAAGAAAACACGCAGCGAAGGCAAACAGTATTTACAACTGTGTTAATACTATCGAAGAGAAATTAATTGTCGTGTAATATACTTGTAGGTTATACAACAACTTTATCTGAAGATGTATATTTTTAATTCTTTCAAATATTCAAACTTGTTTACGATTTTGTACCAGAAGTATTTTAATTCATTTTAGTTGCCGAACAATTACTTTCAAACCGAAAAGTTCTATTATTTTTTCGCTTTTCCCTCGGACGGTTGGCAGAGACGCTCTTAAAAAAACTATATTAAAAACGTTCGTAAAACCGCAACGTTTTTCTGTCGGCATGTGTGCGCACATTTTTACATTCTGTAATTCTGAATCCAGGTGCTAACAAATGTTTTGGTCGATTGAGATATTTGTGCCATCAGCTTAAATGAGATGATTAATTCTCGCTTTGCAGGATATGTGACAAAGTATTTATTCGTTAAGACGTTTCGGCGTCACTTTACTTGCTTAAGAATAAATTACGATTTCCCCATAAAGTAGATATAGATTTATGTGTACACTATAAATATATACTATATAGAGAATATATAATAATAGTGTAAGAAAATATAACCCTATGTAAGGTGTAATATTACTCAAAACTTATTGTACAATTTTGACACATTTAAGTGAATGTGTTTTGTATATACTTCTTTTTACCCAACTATTTCTTTTGCGACGTGAACGGCGAAAAAGTATGTAATGCATTCCTCATGCATTCCAATGCATGCATCAAACATCAAACATATATATAAAATATAGTTTAAAGTACCTTAAACTTTTAGCATTTAGTATGTAGATATATGTGAGAAAATTATTTAAAAAAATATATTTATTTTAGGTGGAATGTACGGAATAATTTTCTCTCATATATCTACATACTAAATGCTAAAAGTTTAAAGTACTTTAAAATATATTTTATACATATGTTTGATGTTTGATATATATATATAATATAGTTTAAAGTAAGATAGTAATTATATGTTATTTTAGGTGGAATGTACAGAATAATTTTCTCACATATATCTACATACTAAATGCTAAAAGTAATCCGAAAATCTTCCGCTAAAGAAGTTTTCTTAACTCACAACAACTCAGCCTGAAAATTGGGTGTAATGTAGTAAGTACTGCCTTAACCATGGCAACCGATAGGCTCAGGTGCCGACAATGGGTCTTTTATCGCACTCATTACGGGTTCAATCTCGGACGAAGCGAAATGGATATTTTATAGCTAATAAGCTCCACTCAATCCGTCTTTTGTTAGTAAATTGGAAATTTCAGTGAGGACTTTTGATGTGATGTTGGAAATTTGTGAGTTTTCGATTTTCGAGTTTAGTACATTTAAGATTTATCTTTCATAAACGTCATGTTAAATGATGACTTTGATAATCTTAAAACCTATAGGAAACTTTAATTGGAACGAAGACACTGAAACTGAAGGAGATTATATATTTTAATCGTTTATTTTCTTAAAAACCTCTCAATGCTTTTTGTCTTTTTAATTCATAAAACCTATTTTTGAAGTTGTATTTTAGTTAACAGTTCACGTAGTAACTTCGCCGTAGCTTTGAATATTTTATTTTTTAGTCATATCATTGTGGTGAACCGTAAATATGCAAATTTCAGCAACATTATCCACTCCAATAAACACTTATATGATCCAATTTGACTACGTTTTTCACTACAAAACATATTGTCTTTGTTGATAGTAAATTTTGTAGTTAATTAAATCATTGACGACTTCTGTGGCGCAGTGGTGTAAACAGCCGACTGCTACGCTAGAGGTTCTGGCTCGAATCCCGGCGGGGGCGGAACTTTGTGTTATTTGCAAGACGCATTGTTTCACTTACCGGTCTTGGATGTAGTACTCTTATCTATGTAGTTTATACCATATCGTTGCATAGCACCTGCGACACAAGTTCTTACGATACTTACTGCAGGGCTGAGTCAATATGTGTGTCGTAATGTGGTTTGTTATTATTATTATCATACTTGACAATAGCAATAGGCTGGACATATATCCCAGAACCGAAAACCGTTGGAGAAGAAAGATTCTGGAGTAGTAACCGCGGGTCAGATATCGTAGTGTTAGGACAGCCTCGCCGAGTTTGTCAGTCGACATAGTAAGGGACGCAAAGAGCCGCTGAATGCAAACGGCCTATCAACGTTCCAGTTTCAAATATTTGAAGGAGGCCTAAGTCCAGCAGTGGACGTCTTACTGAAGCAGTGGATGATGAGGTTAATGAAAAACTTGCTTAACCCATTATAATTTAGATCTTTTGTTTTTATAAGTACTTAGAATACAGTTAAAGTCGAATGACAATTTATTTGCAGTTAGTGAAGAACCTCTTAATTTAGTATGTCCAAAAGACGAGGAAATTAGCAACCAAATGTTTGATTTCACATCGGAGTAGGTATTTATAAATTTGTAATGTTGCCAGAGAGGAAAAAAGGGAAGTGATTATTTTACGTCAGACAAGGTGTTGCTTTCATTTATTAAGATGACGTTTTAATGTTTCTAAAAATACAACGGAGTATTCATAATGAGGTTCATTCCTAATGTTTAACCCTCAACGAAAAAACAGGCGTATTATAAGTTTTGGCTGTTTATCTGGTTATCTGTGTACTTGTATCTTGTGTCTGTGGCATCGTAGCTCCCCATCGGAATATACCGATTAAGATGCAATTTTTTTAGCTTGAGAGCTGACGTGATCGAGATGGTGCAGGCGTTCGAAGATAATTAACTCATTTCCTAAATGACGAAGGAATTTCACTAACTTCAGGAGGTCCGATTGGTTTGAAATTTGGTACCTACTGTTGCTTTGGTAGTATTTTCAACCAACGAATTTTGCTCTTAAACTTTTTGGAAGTTTTATTTTTGTGCCGGAGGTTTAATTAATATTTAGAAAAAAGTCTGTTATTTTGACGTTAAGAATTGATTTATGGAATAAATGTATGAACCTGTTTATTTATTTATTATTATTACGCGGAAACTCCCAATTATAGTTATAATAATTAAATTACATAATATTAAATATAATATCGAAAAATTGCTACAATGAATTTAAATAATTAATTAATAATTAACAACGATTAGAATAACACGCATGACAGATCTACGCCTCATCATGACCTATGAAGTTCGTTCAAAATTGAGACATTCACTTATTTACGCATAAACATATTGTTAAATCAAAAATAAACAAACAAAGAGTTTAGTATACTTCCCCTTTCATAGTCGAGGCAAATCAGTATTTGTGTCGAATTTATAAATAAAAAGGTGTCTGTACTTTGAAATTCGTTTTTAATAACACCAATATCGAATTAAACCTTTCAAATATGACAAACCGTAAGTTATAAATAAACGTGGCCTCAAAACACACGGGATGTAATCATGTTACGACCGCCGCGTTTACTTGAGATATTTTAATATTGAGAGATGGCAGTTCGTTAAAGATTCGGTTAAATAATAAAATGTTTGTATACAATATGTAATAAACCACGTCTATACAAAAAATTATAAAATTTTATTTAACTACCATTAAAAAGTTAGGATATACGGTCCAAAGAAAACAAATAGTTCCTATCCTATGTATTATTGATAAAAAAATCAAAACTTTAGGGATATTTTTAAACTTTAACAGCCTAGGTTTATGGCATTATTCTTTCCCTACTGCTACTCCATCATTGTATCTTTTACGTTGCTATTTATTTTTTATTTATCTAATTAATGATTTTGTCGGCGGCATGGTTTTTATTGTAATAAAAAATGTAACAGCTGCTAGAAATGTGTCCTAATTGACTGTAGTTTTTCATATCACTTAAAGTGATAAAAATGTGGAACTATATTTTTATTGTTAAAACCATGTTTTATGCAAATAAACAAATATTATATTCTATTCGCTTTCGTATGTTTAAGCGATTATGTCTCCTAAGCTATTACCTGCCGCTGATATCAGATCCATGCACATTTTACTCGAACCGCGGCGTTTAAAACGCAATACCAGCCCGTATGTAGCCACTTCCAAATATACGTTCAGTCTCGTAACGCTTGAAACATGACATTCCTGGACATAGACATAAAAGGGAGTCGGTAAAGTATGATTTTATGTCGTTTTTTTATGACGCAGCTTTAGATTTCATTTTATTAGGTCGGCCTGAGGGCTCTCAGCCTAACATTTTCATGAAATAATAATTTGGTGTCACATCACTTCCGAACTAAGCGGAGATTTAACCATTTCATAGTGAATTTTATCATTAATTACATAGTGAATTTATTTAAGTTTCAGTATTAAGAACAAGTTCGCTGTCTGAAAGATTAAAAGAAATTCAAAAAACGTAGGCGAAATAAAAGGAGTTTATAAAGGCGAGTATATTTTTTACGAAAATTAAAACCATAATACGTTTCTAGAAGGTAGCAAAATAATTAACATTCAGTTAACAGTTAACAGAAATGTTACGACTTTTCTAATTATGAAATAACGAATGCCTCGAAATTCGACGAGAAATTGTGAATGAGAACAGCTAACTCGTTCCTCGCTAATTTTATTAATACAATACACAGATAAAGGCTGAAAATGTATGTATATATAAGAGGCAATCTTCGATACTACTTACTAACCTGATGAAAGAATATAGGCATTTTTAGCCAATCGTATTCTATTTTACAAATAGGTGAGACTGTGGCCAGATGTTTTCCTGTAAATGAAGCGTGAAATATTTTAAAGATCGATTTATTCACAAATGTGTCCGTTTAATATGCCGCTGCTCCAACGTGTCCCTGACAACAATAATTTTACGTATGACATGATTAATTTAAACGGTATTACAATTAATGAAATTGAATACCTATGTTTCCTACAAATTATTCTATTATTCGTATTTTACGAGTATAAACTGAGGTATAAGTGTATCTGTCTTCATCATTAATAATAATAACCACATCACGACACACACATTGACTCAGCCCTGCAGTAAGTATCGTAAGAACTTGTGTCACAGGAACTAAGCAACGATATGGTATAAACTACATAGATAAGAATACTACATCCAAGACCGGTAAGCGAAACAATGCGTCTTGTAAATAACAAGTTCCGCCTCCGATTCACGAGATCCATGTTGCAAGATTTTTCAATCTAATCATGTTACCTTTGCTATTGCTATCCATAGAAGAAATTGCCAACATGCCTGTAATTATTTTTTTTTTTTTTAAGTTTACCCCCGAAACTTTTATTTTTTTTACCATTTACACCTACCCTGTACTATAAAAAGTAATAAAAAATCATTCAAACCGGTCAAACCCTATTCGATTTATCTTTAATAGGAAAATAAAAGACAATTTTCTTTCTTTAATTCTATGAAACGAATAAGCTTTCATTAACAATCCATTGGATTAATTTCTCGTTCTCTTTCCTCTATAATATTTAAAAAATTATGTCAAGAATAAACCCATTTAATGTCTCAACTTCATTCTCTTAATTACAAAACTCATTTAAACTTCTCCCAAGAAAAATAATCTCAATATTATGAGAGGTCGCTAAATTAAATGTCTTTTAAACCCATAGGATGTGGAACATTACAGAATGGCTGATTTTAACATTATGAATTCTGTTTTCCTTAGACTGGTACTAGTAACCTAATGATAATCTAATTACTGAATAGTTACCTTGACATCATTGGTAAACAAGCAGACAGTCCACCTCATGGAAAGTGATAACGCTGCCTATTGACACGACGATACTCTTGATGTCTGAAACGCCAGTGCGTTGCCTTGACATAGGATAAAATAATTTACCTCTCGTGCCTTCAATTACTGTGGCTTACACCGGAAATAGAAAAGACCGGACGCGTATTGTAGTTTTCAAGATTTAAAACGAAATGTCGTCGAAATTGAAATTAAATACGAATAGAAGAAGTTTATCGCGATCATTAAAAATACCAATGTTAGTTACTATGTAATCTTATCTATTCCCAATAGAGGGAGGAAATCTTGTATATGCGTTATACAGCACGATGATTGTTTGTGTGTTGGCTGCGACCAACCCTCGTACTCAAACGTTTACTATTATAAACTAGTGTACCGTTGACAGCTGTTTGATTCGCATGCATTAACCTAACCGAAGATACATCACTATACAAACCTATTCCGTATTATTTGATAATGAAAATGTTTTTAATTTAAGAACAAATAAATGAATGCTCTTGTCTTCCGTTTCTTAGTTCTATTGACAATCTGAAGTCTATATTAATGAAAAACTTTTCAAATTATACCAACCTGTGATGATCGATGATATTGCATTTGTTACTATTTATTATTATTTCAACAGGCATTTTTTATTGGAGACATTTTCTTTACTTGTCTATCTATACCTAGGTATAAAATATTTTACACTTTTGTAAAATATATTTTTTTCTGCAAAAATGTCAGCATGTTTCTTGAAAACTCAAAAATATATATTTCAATATTAAATACCAATGTATTTCGAGTTTTGGTAGAACCTATTGGTATCTACATGGGCAACGCATATGCGGTGCACTTTCCATTAGGTGAAACGTTTGCTTGTTTGTCCATGAAGTTGTATAAAATTTAAAAAGGTTTTCTGGTTTGGTGGAATCAACAAGGGATTTTTTTAAGTGCGCGAAAACTTACAAATCAAAATTCTTCCTAACATGGCTCAATAAGGATCAAATTAAATACAATAATCTTCTATTTAGTTGTAATTAAAATAATGTTGTATAGAGACTTGTGGCTAGGTTATGTCATGTCATTTTAATTATCCATTTTCCCAGTTATCCATAAATTAACACCATTGATCGTGTTAGCCCACCACAGCTGTCGTTAAACTGTAATATATTGCTGCTAAATGACAATTCCGAAACATGGCATGCTGGTGCATGTGACCTAAATGTGCAAATCATGACATCCCAATACAAAAATTTCACAGCTAAAATCCATTTCATCTCGCAATTCTCAAGTGTAATCACGAATAAAACAATCAAGTACCAACTCCACGTTTAGACTTTAAAATTCATTGTTCCATAAATAAAACTTGACAGAAAGAAAAATGGAAAGTTCTGTCGTAATTAATTTATTTCTGCCCACATTAGTTAGAAGCTTATATTAGTAAAAAGCATTGGACGACGGACAGGCAGACAAAGCTAATTGACAAGAACAAACGTTATCTAAAAATAAGATACAAATTTAACCCTTCAGTAGCACAACAAAGGACGCGACGATTTTATTAAGAGAAATAGGAAAACATAAAAAGGGTCAAGCGAATCATTGCAAGATATATTTTTGTTCACATTATTTGTTCGGGCGAAAGCTCGTGATTGAGAAAAACTGCCCCACCCGGGCAATCACATTGACCTTAAGTATAGTGCTGGGACAGCCAATACTACTCCACGATATTTTATAGACAACATCAAAATTTTACTTACTAGAAACTAGCCTGCGACTTTGTCCGCGTAGAAGTCTAGAACGGTTCTAATATGATTTTTATTACTTGACATTTATCGTTATATTTTGGACATTCACTCAATATCTTCATAAATTATATCCTATGTGATAATAATAATAATAATAACCACATCACGACACACTCATTGTCTCAGCCCTGCAGTAAGTATCGTAAGAACTTTTGTCACAGGAACTAAGCAACGATATGGTATATACTAAATATATAAGAATATTACATCCAAGACCGGTAAGCGAAACAATGCGTCTTGCAAATAACACAAAGTCCCGCCTCCGCCGGGATTCGAACTCAGAACCTCTAGTGTAGGAGTCTACTGTTTACACCACTGCGCCACCGAGGTCGTCTAATGTATCAGCTATAACATTGTAAAGTTTTATTAAAATCCATTCAGTAGGTTTTACGTGAAAGAGTAAAAATATCCATTCATCATCATCCATACTTCCTTACAAACTTTCGCGTTTATAAAATTAGTAAGGATGTAATACTCATGTTTGGTCAAATAGAACCGTTCAGAAAAATAAGAAACAACAGATGTGTTTAGTCTTAAATCTCATTAATTTATGTATGTTTTTTCTCGTGTCTCTATTGACTATAGTTATGATTAAAAAAACTAATGAATTGAAAAAAATAGCTAAGCTCTAATCAGAACAGTTTGATTTGAAAATATCACCACCGACCTTTCAGAATTAAGAAGTCTATATTCCATTAGATTTTTGTTTGACCAAAGCCTCCGTAATAGTGATTCCATTTGGGGTCGAGGGATAGGAAACACGATCATAATGCATCTGGTATTGCAAGTTCCTCAAAGCTAGAACACTAGTTACGAGTACCATCAGGGAAGTCGTTACTTACAGCGGAACAATGCATTTTGCAAACAAAGGTTTACCTTCACCGGGATTCGAACCTGAAACGTAGCGACCAGCTGTTACTCCGCTACACAGATGGAGTAATATTAGTTGTTTTCATTATTTTGTATTCATGTTGTACCAGATTGGTCGTGCTAAGGTAATGCCAGGTCAAAAGTATCCATAGCCGACGGGAGTGAATTAAAAGATGTATGGGTGTGGAGGAGGCGAAAGAGTATCTATGGATCGCGGGGTATTGCGAACCGAAGTCTGCCTAACCCTTTGACACTAAGGCGTGAGTTTGTGTGTGTTAAAATCTTCCATACAAAACCAAACTATCGACACATTTAGTGGCCACACTACCAACAACACTATTCTCACGAATTATTTCACGGATCTCTAACCGTCTAATGCCAGTCGCTCTGGTACGACGCCAAAATGTAAAAACGTCAGTAATCAAATACCAGTGTTTTAGCTTGAACCTCTTAACTAGCATCAACTGAAATGACGATATGGACTCATTACTATTATATATTGTATTTCACTCACTCACTCGTTTTATCTAGTTATTCTTAATGTAAATATATATTCTGTATGTATATTAACGATGTTTCGTTTGTATCTCAATTGAATTTGTATGATCTTAAAAAAAATTGCCATGTACTGTTTGAATGTTTATTGGTATATAATTTATTTAAACGATTCTTTATATGCTGTATGTTTCCCAAGTATAATTAAATATTATATATATATCACACAGTTGTCACTGCACTAATTTGATTTAAAATTGTCGGTAATAGTGCGATTTCGCGTAACTACATTAAAAAAATCAATAAGGAAAATAATTATTAATGAGATAAGGATAGTTAATTCATATTTTTTGTCACTCCTGAATGAATTAATTTTGTATTTACGCGTTATTATGTATTGTGAGTTACGCGGGATTGCACCTTCACTTAAGAAATGTACTCGTAAAATTATATAAGTTTCAGATTAAATGGTGCGATTAAGTGGGTAGGTGTGATTTTATTGGGCCCTGCTTTTGCAGTGATCAAAAATTTAAGGAACTACCTACACATCTAAAATACGCAATACATACTTAAATACCTACATAATTTAATTTACTTTAATGTAATTAAACATTTCAGTATTAGGTACCTTTAAAGGAGTACACTTCAACCGAAATGTTTACTGTTCCGAATGATACACGCACACTAATTGAATGCTTTTATTTGTTGTAACACACTGCGGTTTTCTATACAACTATTTTCAGTTATCTCGGTTGGAAAACATTGATATCGCGATGTAGAAGTAATGCAACTACATCTAGTGTTGAAAATATAAACTAAAAGATTTTTAATATGATTTGACATGAAATTGTCTTTACATTTACTTATAATAAATCTATGAAATATTTATGGAAAGTTTACTCAAATATGTTACTTTAAACAATGGGCAATAATGAAATAAAACTCCAAACTGAATATTTTGTAAATGTATATTTAACGTAATACATTGATTTTATATTCTGTTTATTATTTTAAATTGTTTACGTACTTTTATATGAAATAAAAATTATTTTCAATTGTTTACCTTATAAATACTAAATGCTTTACTTAGTTATATTAAATATTTTATAAATTGTATAAATGGTTAAAGCTAGTAAAATGATCGAAAATTGAACTAATAACCAGCCATTAACAGCGTTTATATTATATCTATTTACACAGCCCTTAATTTTATAGTTATATATACCAGAATAATGTTTCTATGTTTCATATTTAAAGCAAAAAATAAATTAGGAAAAAAGTGTAAAATTATTTATCATGTTTTAAACTCGATAGGTCTTTAATAAATGCATTTTTTTTAATTTGGCACACGACCAAAGTCTGCGCATTTGAAATGCTTAAGGCAAAACATAATTATTATGTTCTTTTAACAAAATCGTTTCAAAACTTTAATAAACAAGCTTAACCGAAATTAAAGAGCTCCATTTCATGGAATTTCTTTAAAAGAATTTTAGAATCTAATAAACTCGCTCGTTTTAATCTCTTTGATATTCAAAAATCGTTTATCATAGTTATCATGATCCCCAGCGGAAGAAGGCAAAAATAATCTTATTCAAAATATGTTCAGTTTGTGAAACCGTTGTCACGTCATAGACAATTTAATGTTTGCTAGATGAACGCTTATTAATTTAGGTATCGGACATTTCTTTTCATAATTCATTTCATATTCAGAATCAAACCCAAAGTGACATAACGGCTTTTTCACCACGCTGCAAACTAAAGCAAGAAAAGACAGCAGGCTATCACAACAACATATTTCTTTCTTACCATAAAATCATAGTTTAGTCAAAACAAAACCTAATTTGCTTGTATATTTAATTGATTGATGTTAAATTAAGCTTATAAATAATGTAAAAACATTTAAAACCAAAATCAACTATTTAGAGGATGATGACAGCAATAGTGTTATTCATTGATACCTTTTCTTTCCCTAGTTCAGAGTTAATACGCAAACATTACCCTATACAAAACTTTCTTTTCCGACGTAATCGTATACATACACGTTTTTACTATCTCTGTCTTGCACCGGAACGCACACGAACTTCTTTCTCCCTTCCGCTGGTTCATTAACATCTAATGTTATAGAATATACATTGTTAGTCTTAACATCTAAGTTTAATATTTGTATTTGTTTATTGTTCTCAGTGGCAGTGTCGTTTATTGCTAAGTCTTTATTTTCAATATTATTTTCATGTACTTCTACAACTATGTCGTTGTTTAGTTCGTTTAAATCGGAGATATATTTCATGCTGTTACGTCGCGTGTTTTCGACGCTTACTATTTCTCCAACTTTTATTTGTTGGACATTTGGTTCTACTGCTTCTTTGATTTTCTTACTTTCTCTTTTCAATATGTTCTTTTGTGACGATACTCTGTTGCTGTATCTTCTCCAGAAGGATTCCGAAGTATTTTGACTGCTAGAGAATCCTGTTGACGTAGTGGTGTTGAATGTATCCCTTCTTTGCATGTTCTCTCTAATGCTCATGCCGCATCTCACCAACCTGTTTATCTTTAACAATTTTACAAACCCTTCTCTAAACTTCGACGACATTAAATTATACAATATCGGATTTATCGCTGAGTTTAAATACAGCATAACTCTACAAAAGTACAAAAGTATGAAGTAGCCGTCTATACCTAACGACATTATTGTCTCTGGCGGGAAAACGATGATCCACAAAGTGAGCGCTTTGAAAGGTAGCAAGCACACGAAGAATGCTAGGACGACAGTGCCGAGCATGAGTATGACCTGCTTTCTATACCTGATGACGTTACCGGTGTTACTGTTCTTGCTATGCTGGGAGATGATAACGGGGTTTTCCATCAAGTTCTTGGCGATGATGCTGTACAAGACTAGGAGGACTGCGAGAGGGATGATAAAGAAGAATGCGATGGTCAGGATGAAGAACATAGCAGACCAGAATGTGTCGGCTTTGGTGAGGCACACTGGGATCTCGGTACCATCGCCTAGTTCTTCATAGGTGAAGGTCGCCACTGCGAGGATGGGGCTGGAAAAGAAAAATTGTTTGTTAACGTGTAGCTAGATTTGTTTTGTAGTATTATTAATCCATTCTTGACCATTTCCCGTAGTTTTATTGCTTACCACCAGTATGGTTCATAAATAAAGGTTAAATTTAAAAACTGTTTTAAAATCAAAGCAATCACATACTCAGTTATGGGTGAGGAAATGTTACTAATATATATTATTATATTTTGCATCAAAGCTGTATAGGGGTCACTTTTAATTCCTAAAAAAGGAAGCTTTAAGCGTGCGGAAACGTGTCTCCTTGTGACGGACACAAGCCAATTTTTTGTTGCCGGCACAGCACACCATCATATTTGTGTCCGGTAGCGGGAATCTGACACGGTTCCTATGGTTTATATGAAAATAAAATATTAGCTGGTGGCATGTCGACACGAGACAAACATTTGCGCAGCGCCTTAGTTTGCGTGGGGCCAAGTGAATTGATTTGAAATGCTACTTGTAATTTTAAGTCCAACAGAGAATTATTCTCTAACATTTTGCTATTAAACTTTATCCATTTCTCGATCCGATTCCACGCTACCTTTAAAATTGGAGAAGTATAAAATATGCACATACAAATACCTACCCACAAACTTCGGCACATTTGAATTTTGTTCGTTCACCTCTGTTATTATATAAAGTTTAGCCGATCTTTGTTTCACTATATCAACAATATCATTTCCGATCTTTTTGAGTTAAGGTAATCTCTATATTTTCGTTTCTGTATATATGCATTAATATAATCATGCTTGTGTATTGATACGCATTTAAATAGAACCTTCTTCACTGTCAATATTATCATTCGAGTCTCTGTATCGCGATCCAATATCACGTAAATATTTATGGGATTAACCGTATCACCATATTATTTGACGTATTTTAATATCACGATACGGTATTAATATTGTAACAATATTAAGCAACTATATCTACCTATGAACACCATCACACCAGATGGTAAGTGACTATATGGTCGAATGTGGAGTATGTTTAACCAATTTCCTTCGAAAGTAGTATTTAAATAAAACATCAATACAAAAACTGCCTACCGTCTGAAAGCAAACCGACCAGATAATATGCACCATCATTGTTTCCATCATAAAGCCTGGAGTACTTGGGACAAGTGACATAATTCACTTGTATGCTAATCAACTTATTGTCCTACTGCCAGTAGGTACTTTGAGAAGCCCCCGGGCTGACCACCCGTTCACACAGAGTCAACACGTAAGGTCAAGTTACAATGACTTTACCTACAAAATTAACAAAGATCCAGCGTAACTTGAACGACGTACGAAAGCCGAATACGTTTTTACTGGGATCTAATTATGATGGTTCATCGTGTTCCTTTTAGAAATCCATCATAACTTGAGCTCCGAAAACGTGCCGTACAATACCGTGTGGTCAGGGGCTAACATCACAATGGCTATGGTAATGCGTGACGTCATATCACGTTACACTGGCGAGCAGCAAAAAGATCACCTAATATTTTTATAAATATACATGTGGCAAATTATCGTATATCAAATTGAATTTGTTAATATACCTACATATGTAGAAATGTATACAGTTTTCGAAATGAAGTATTCTGAATTATAAATGAAAATTATTAACAAATAATTATTTTTTTTCTAGGATTTATCTAAAACATATCGGTTTTAGTAAAAGAAATTCTCACACATTTTTGTTATTGTTTCGCAATTTTATTATGACTTGAACAACAAAAGTAATTCAAGAGATATTATTTTAATTAAAAAATTATTCTCCAAATTATTTTCTGTTAAAAAGTATAGTTCACCTGAGAATATTTGGAATTTAAATCCTATTGTTTTCTTCTATCGTTTGGAAGCAATTTTTTTCAAAAGTTTTATTACCAAAACTAAAATTAAAATGAAATTCTATTGTAATTATGACCTAATTATGTATTTTTTTTGTTATCGTAATATATTTTTTTAAATCCATTATATAGGCAAACAGGCAGGCCCGCCTGATGATAAGCAGTCACTGCGGCCTATCCCATAGCCTAAGCCGTAAATAGCGTTGTAACCATAACGAATCTCAATATTTAATTAATAGGTAAGTAATTAAGCTTTAATTTTCACTCAATTATTTTTAACACAGTGATTGTTTTTTGATAGAGTGAAAAAACTTATTGCTCTATACATTTAGTTGTAGACTGTAATAATTTACATAAAATATTATCAAATAAAGATAATTCCGTCGAGAAATCGCTCCCTTAAGAAATTTTACTAGAGAAAGATAACCTTCTTTATTAGTATTTCTTATTGAAGTTAATGTTGAAAAAGCTATAAGCAAGACTACGCTCTATCCAAGCAGCTTGATTTGATTTTGGAAAATTAAGCAACCAAAATGTTATTAAAAATATCTAACTAATACTTTCAAAGTAATTTTTTGTCGATGCTAAAAGAATCCCATACAGTCTTTGCATTTTCATATTTGATCATGTATGTCGCTGTTGAGCGGATTTAAAAGAAACTTGACACATAAAGACCATGTTACCTACCATATGAAGACGTGGGATAATTTTTGCCTCGGAATCAACAAACTTTTACCTTATCGCATTTACCTGTAACCAGCGAAATGTACTTCTTCCATACCTCTCACCCGTCAACTCATTCTTCCACATCATGTCATCTCTAACAGTCCCTATATCGCAGCCAAATCATGAAAAACGCCGTATTACGAGTTAGCGCGCCAGATTGAAAAACGTCACCGTATTGTAATGCGGCTGCTTCACGTTTTGTTGAATTACAAAAAAGCTGAAATAAAGTAAGCCGCATTGAATGAGAGATTCTCGTTCGTCAAAATGGCTTAGTAATGTGGAGCCCACATAGAAATGAGTGAATAGTCGAAACGCCGTCACTTTGAAAGTTTTAGTTTCAATTTTATAGGTGCTACAAGATCATAAAAACAAAAATTATGACATAATTGAAAACTTTTATTGTGGCTATAATAACAAAAAACAGATAATTCTCAAAGAGATTTAAGGTAGGTCAGATTTTTGCTAACGTAAAATAGCCGCGTTGGCGACGTTTTTCAATCCGGGCGCCAACTTGTAATACAGCGTCATACTATGTGGCTGCGACGCATACACCTTTCTTAGTTCTACCTCAACTCTACCAACTCTTTTTTTAAATCCCGAAATGTATATTATGAGAAAGATTTACAATAAAACTATGTAATTTGTTGAATCAGAATATTAGTTATATTTTTGCTACAAAAAAAGCTACTTTTAAAATTTACATAAATATCTATATACTAAAAACAAAACGCTTTAACAACATGAACTTTGGAAACAAATTACATTATATTTGTAAACATGTAAATAGATTGCGTCAATTTACATAAAAATATCTTTATCTCACAATATCATTTTAAACTTTACTCATTTATTTTATGTTAATTTAAGATCAGACTAAGTACAGAAGAGCGAATCACGCAGATGCGTTTAACTTATATTTAATAATTTGGTTGACATTTACAAAATATACACGTATAAACTAAACGATTTTGTTAATGATAGTTTTATGAAAAACATTGTTTTTGTCTTCTATTGAGTCTTAAAAATAAATTCTATGTCGATGCCGTACTTTGAAAACCTTATAAATGCAAAATTCTTTTGGTCAACACCTGTTATAGGTTTTTCGACATAAAACTTTGTATCACAGGCGTATACTCAACAGAGGTTTGGAGTTTTTGTTTTGACCTCAATGGAATCAATAAAAACATTGAAAGATTTCATTTGCCTCCACAAATAATAAAATATCAGGCAATTTTTTCTTCTGATTTTTTTATTGAACTCGCATAAGGTTTTCACAGTACGATATCAATATCCACGGCGACGAGTGAAAACATCGAATGTCTAAAACTAAATTATACATTAAATAATTACCAGTGACCAAGTGTTTGATTTACCTTGTTTTATTTTGAAATTGGCGTCTAATTTTTAATATCTTAATCCGAAACGCACAATACAATTATGCCGTACCATAATTTTTAAGGTAAAAGAAAATCAGACTTCGGTAAAAAATGCAATTTATATATTTTTTTGCAATATGTAAGGTTTTCAGTAGTCACCGACAATAACCGTCAATTTAATTCTAAACATTACTCAATTCCATGTTAAACGCTCTACAGATTATTGTGAATATAATTTTTATTATTTTCCTACGTATATCTAAATTGTCTGTAAATACATGCAAGCAAACTTGGCATTTTAAAATATAATAACTTAACCATAGATTTATGATTAACCAATCATTAATCTAGGAACTCAACAACAAAATAGTTTTTCACACATAACTTTCAGGGAATTCGTAATCAACGCTGTTTGATTTTTGGTAGCCTATGACACAATCTACTTTGACTTCTACGCTACCCGTGCTCTTTTCGTTTTCAAAACTTTTGGCTTTAACACTATTTATAAGAACGCTCCTCCTCAAAGATTGCGCTCTCGGCCTATCTATTTCTAAATCAGTTGCTTTAATACTAACAATGGAATGGATGGCATTAATATCTTTAGTTCTATCATCTTCATCAGTTAAGATGCTGCCTTCGCTTTTCATTCTGTTTATTTTGACAGGTTTCGGTGATGAACACACCGGTGTAGATTGCTGTCTCACGAATGTTTTCTTCGTAAAGATCTTATCAAAGAAACCATTCGACCTCGCGGTTTCCTCCGCGTTGTCTTTGCTCTCAGAGTTGCAGTCCCCTTTGTCTATGCTCCCTCTGTGGTTGAACAATTTTTTTAGGCTATTCGTAGTTCGTGACAAACTACTACTTGTGGTCGAACCATTTGTAACTGTTCTATTGACTCTTCTATTCGCGACCCTCTCAGATTTCCTCTTGTAGCAAATACATACTTTACAGAAACCTATGCGGAATTTCGAGGACATCAAGTTGTACAAAATAGGGTTTATAGCGGAATTAATGTACAGCATGATCCTTGAGAAATACAATAAGTTGTACCAGTTCTCTGGGTTGATATCTTCGGACAATTCTGATGGGGTGATGATTATCCACAATGCTAGGACTCTATAGGGCATAAGACAGAGAAAAAAGCATAAAACTACAGTGCCAAGCATCAGAATAACCTGCTTTCTGGCTCTAGTATTGTATGGGTCTACAGTCTTGTTCATAACCACTTTACTTGCAGCGGAGATGAGATTTTTGGCGATAACACTATACAAAACAATTAAAATGATTAATGGGAGGATGTACAGTAAGACTATGACCATGACGAAGAAAGTCATCTGCCAGTAAGTAACGGCTTGTGTGAGGCATTGGAAGGATTCGGTGCCGTCTTCCTTGGTGATGCTGTGGTGCTCAGCGATGACCAGGATCGGACTGAAAGAGAAGAAGAAAGATAGAACATCGACATGCCATTTAAAAGCTATCTACAGGACAGAGAGAGACATAGTGCAGTGATTGCTACCTTGTACCTGTTTAATATGATGAAGCAAGCTCGTTTGTTGCATCAACACTTTATAATTCCTTATTCACAATAATGGAGATATGCTGCATCATTAAGACAGGTACAATTTCTATAACAATGGTTTGTTTTACTCATCCACTCTATTCGGTGGTTTTACTTTATTCATAATAAGTAACATCCATAGATTAATGATTGGTAGTCGAGGGCACAGCAGAGACTAATCATTATTCTATGATTACATCTTCATTTTTATATTGACATCTCATTTGAAACCATTTGTCATAGAAGAGACATGAAACTACGTTCTCAAGATAAATAGTCTAATCTACTAAAGAAATTAACGGTTGATTATCTCTAACAAGCTAATCGTCATTTAAAATGAAAATGTTTGAGAGAAGAGAAAAAAGAAATAATATCCTTTCTATAACTTCAAGATGAATTCAAATTCAACAATGACCTTAGATAAATGATCGGTCTCCGGAGCTACCAATCATTAATCTAAAGGTAAAACAATAGGACACAGTCGCTTTGAAAAAATAATGTCAGTTTCATCCCTTATAAAACTTTTTTAACTTTACCAAAACAATAGGACGCCAATGAAATAAAAGTGATTTGTGAAGAACATAACGCAAAAGTTATTCCGGCAAAGGTTCCAAGCAGACGATTAAAGCAAAAACAAAGCCAACACCGACATACAAAACTACATTGTACAGACAGCCACACATCAAGCTACAAGCACATACAGTTTTAATCCTTATACAGTACGACGTTATATCGGAACAAAGTCTAAACACACACTAACAAAAACTGAAGTTTGATGTGTAGTCATGTGTTCTTAAAATACACAAAAAGTGCATGCATCTTTAAAAAGTGGCATCTTAAATCCGATAGCTAACCAAGTATCGATTACACTCATATATAATTCTATATCATAGTTATTATAGGATTACATACTCTGATGAGATCATAAAGAACATGTAAGCATACTAATTCTATTATATCATGAATATGTGTTAGATTAGTTAATACTTATTTGACTAATTAACGTGAATTATGGAACATGTAACTCGTATAATTAATCAAATCAATCATCAAACAATATTAACCGACATTGATAAAATTGCAACTGCTTTCAATAAGTATTCAAATTTTGTACCATTATTCAACAGCTTCAAGGACGAACGTTCCTACCGATATTAGGAATGCAACGGGACTGCATTTAGAGCAGTTCAAGAAAGAATTTGTCACAACGCCATCTATTATTGAAAGACAGAACTAATACCCTGGCTCGGACTAGTTGCAGTTAAATATTGAAAATTCTTCAAGTCGTTTTATTTCAAGTCACTCGGGAAACGGTGGGGATTGTTCAAATACTTGTCTCCTTTAGACGTTTGTGGAGACAATTAAAGAGGAAATTAAAAATATTGGACGTGGTTCAAAGAAAATTCATTAGAGTTGGAGTCTATGTAATTTTTTACATTCTATGTAATTACTTGAGTTTTCATTTGGTGATAGAGTTTAAATCGCAAGGATTTAGTTCGAACAACCTGTCCAGTATTGGAGTAATTACTAAATTGACTCGTGAGATGAATATTTATTTTTTAAATCAAATTGTATGATTATTTACAAAATATATGTCTGTTCGGATAGATTGGAGTTATTATTCAGGTTATTATTCATACTGTACAGGTTTTCCTAGATCGGGCATAATTTTATTTTTAATTTTATTTATTTAAAGTGTTGTTAATGTTTTGAGTCATTAGAAATACAACTTAATTATTATTTATTATTATCCCTTTCTTTTGTAAATTATTTAAAACATATATTGTAAATTATTACCAACCTGTATTACCTTATTTTAGCAAATAAATCATAATCTAATCTAATCTCTAATCTATTTATTCCTAATAAAATTCAATAAATATTATTATTATTATTATTACTATAAACCTATCTGTAAAATGTTTTTCTAACGAGTGTCCAATAGATCATTAAGCAAACCACGCGTCTCTTATCCATCAAAATCAGCTTCAACCAAATATCAACTTTATCACAAAGTCTGCAATGTTTAAATGTGAACTTAGTACTATACTCTTACACTCATAAAGTGGAAATAAATTTGCATTGTGGGAAATGTTGTCCCAGGGTATAATAACCTACGCACGCCTTGTAAAACCCAAAAAGTATAAGAACGTATCGATACTTTGAGAATAAAAAAGAAAAGTACAAATATTTGCTGAACAAGGCCCCGGCACGTCGTAAAAAAACCTCATAAAACACTGATTCCAAAACAAAGTAGGTACAATCGCAGTCACAAGTCAAAATTGAAGATTTAAATGTGCGAGATCGGCAGCACACGAAGGGTTCACCATCGTTGACATTATATCGTTATCGTTTTCAGGAAATAATGAGTTAAAACGATCTAGCTAAAATCTTTTGACTTTGGAACATAAACAATTAAATAAAGGGAATAATATATAGAAGAATGTGACAGATATTGAAGGCAGTCAAGTTTTTTAGATTTTTTACATTAAGTGGTTAAAAAATAGGTATTTCACTTTTCGCATCGACCGTACATTTCCAATTTTTATTAACTCAATATAAGCTTCTTGACATTTTGGAAAATAATAAAAAGTCCCAAGATGGAAGACAAAAGATTTAATAAAGGAGTTTTATTTACTTAGATAAACTTAAGTTTTGTGGAAACGGTTTTATGGAAGTTTTGACAGATTTTTATTAGACCTCTATATTATAACAAATGTTAGTACGTTTAAAAAATTAAGAAACAAAATTAAGTCGATGGTAAGCAATTACTGCACAATATTAAAGTTTACAATATAAACGGTATAATTCAGCTTTATAAGGAAAGTATTTTCGGTGATTATCAATGAGTGGTACTTAATTTTTTATTTGTAATCGTAATTTTACTTCCAAAAAGCAAGTTAACTAGTAAAAAAACTAGTTAAATTAAACGCTGCATGAAATAGAAATGACAGTTACCTAACTTTATACGACAAGTAGATTACCATTCAGGAGACATTAACCTCTCATGCTATAGTAATAAAATTTAATTTGCTAATTTATAGTTGCAAGAATGAGATTGTACGACTTTTATAATAATATTTTAGTATGAATAGGCGGCTATAGATCAAGCTATACATAACAAGTGCATAGTCCTTATGCTGTACGATTTACAGGCAGTCCAAAGGCCACACATTGTGTAGATTAACGTGTGTCCAATTTAAAATGTATTATAACGAAACTATATTTCCCCTAAGGGTAATCTGGAAAATTAAATGCGGTATAATATAACTAACATCATACTATTGACAGAGTAAATGTTAATATATATGAGGATACATTTCAGGACAGTAAGAGAAGATACATTTTTGAAACTAAGTGTAATATTCCCTTACGTTTTAATGATTATCATTTTTGACCAGTTAACGTTCATGATCCAGAAAACTTATAACAAAAGTAATATATCATTTAACTATTGGCATATGCATTAAATGTGGGTTGCGAAATGGGAAAGTGTACAAACGGAAGGAGTCAAAATGTCACGTAGATGACTTATCATAGACAAACTTTCGCATTGTTAAAATTAATCTGGTCTAATTGATAACATATTTTGTACCAACGACTTGCCGTATTCCTAAGCCAGTGGCGGTACTACCATAGAAGCCCAAAAGCCCGGCTTGCCCTATCAAACTAAAATAAGTTCAAACGACTTTTTTAAAGCCACCGAAATTGTGGTTTTGCTGACATGTTTCCAAACTTCTGAGTGTTTTGCTGAGCTCGTCCACGCTAGCAAGTCTACAACCGAACTATGAAGTATATCTCTCGGTTTGCCCTGTACTAAAACTCTAGGCACGCCACTGTCCTAAGCCCTTGACTTGTAGTATAAAAATGCAAGCTTAAATAGAAATAACCGTAACACAGACTTTACCCAACCTACCCCGAAACATGCAGTAACAAGTCCCAGTACGCCAATAAACCAAGAATACAAAATGAACTCAAATAAATCCCTCCGAAAACGCTGCGATTCCTAACAAAATACCTATTTAAACTTTCACAATCCACTTTGACATGCAGTATAGAGGGCGCTGTGAACACGAATAGTATTCAGCATTCATTTTGTTTCCATTGGACCTTTATAAGTTCTCTGATTGCATGTAGAATCGTGAATCCATGGCTTATCTAGACGAGTATTACGTTGATATAGAAAAAGGCGTACTATGAAATTATTTGATCTTTATTTGATATTTCGTTTGGGTTTTGTTCAAATTAATATAACCACCGCATCACGACACATACATTGACTCAGCCCTGCAGTAAGTATCGTAAGAACTTGTGTCACAGGAACTAAGCAACGATATATACTACATAGATAAGAATATAACATCCAAGACCGGAATATGTTGTAGTATTTTCTATGTGTAATATTACAAATTTTAATTAATAGTCTTTCTCTTTGCCAATTTGTTTTTAATAAGCTAAACGGATAACAATGCATGAAAGCTATGACGAAAATGAACAAATAAAATAATAACTGTGCACTTTTAATGAAAATTTCGATTCCATAATGTCAAATTCAAACTTCCATATCCATTTCAGTAGTTCTTCTTTCAACCTTAGGACGTTTTTAAAGGGAAATTATTTATGACTCATGATGAACTATGACAAGTTCATCGTAACACTTTTGACTTTTGCATGCAACTTGAAAGTTATAATTTTATTCCCTTCTGAAGGTAAATATATTGAACAAGACAATAACATTTTTTAAGAAGATCACGAAAAATATTAAGCATTGGATTTTAACTGTTTTTGGGGTTCCGTACCTAAAGGGTCAAAAACGGGACCCTATTACTAAGACTTCGCTGTCCGTCCGTCCGTCTGTCAGCGGGTTGAATCTCAAGAACCATAGCAGCTATTAACTTAAAATTTTCAAAGAAAATCTATTTATGTTGCCGCTACAACAAAAAATGCTAAAAATATAAAGAAATTAAAAAAATAAAGATAGCTTCCATACAAGAAACGTGATTTTTTCGACATTTTTGGTTGGCTCTTGTTTGTTTTATGAAATTTTCTAAAAAGTATATAATGTTTAATCTTACAAAAAGGTACAGAACCTATGTGCTAGTCCGACTCACACTTGACCGCTTTTTTTGTCATTGATTTAGTAACTTAAAACAATTTTTATCAGACTGGTTCGCATTTATCTTGGACTTTTCGCAGCATTGCAACATTTGTAGTGGGCATAATAGTTCACGTTTGCTGATCCTGCTGCCTAAACAGGAGATCTGGCTATTGCTTTTTATTTCACTTCGACAGTAATGCACCTAATAGAAGTGTGTCATTGAATACAATTTTGTATGAAATCGGTTAAAATCTTGGAACAAAAACCAAACCAATAATAAATTATCTGGTTCGCGAATTGAACAATGATCACACTTGACAACTTAGCATAACAATACATGGCATTTTATTGCAAGACGTAAGTTGTGTATCCCAATAAAAAGTAACAGTGAAGAGATAAATCTGTAAACAGCATTAGGGTCGTAACACACCAATCAACTATTTAACGGAGCGACAAGTCGCCTTTCGTCTCATTGTCAAACCGAGGTGATGCGATGTGCGTTGAAGCATCGAATTTCATGCAAAAGAATACTGGCCTGGCCCCTTAGACAAATGTCATTATACCACAAGCGTTAACGCCAGGAGAAATAAAAAATTATGGAATGTACAACGATGTAACTCGAGCACGAGGAAATGTCATTTAAATACATTTCTATTTTCTGTTAGCGTTAACGCTTACGGAATAATAGCATTTATTTAAGGGGGCTGATCGAGTTCCATCCATATACGAGTTGATAGGTGTGTTAAAGTAGGTAATTAATAACTAAAAAGTGCTACCATCTATCTAAGTACATAACACAAATCAAACCCGTTCTGTGCATTAAATTGTAACCAATAAAATAACTTACCGTCTCACCGATCACCGGAACATTGTTATTTATAACGTGTAGGTATTTTAATTTAATAATTCAACACAATATCACAGTGCATAATATTGAAACCAAAGCATTTATCCATCGTCATAATATTTGGATATTCCCTATCCGGGTTAGTTAAATACGTAAAGTAAAAGCATAAGATAACTCCCATACCAGTAATGTTGAATAACTCTATGTTTCTATCGGCTCGCAAGCCTGCTATAGTTTTGTTTCGCGCGTTATTCACTCTACAAATTACTATGTATCGTTACTAGGATTTCAACTTTAACTCATTTGCGCTACCATACTGTGCCTCGAGAGTTCAACTTTAACTCATTTGCGCTACCATACTGTGCCTCGAGAGTTTAACTTTAACTCATTTGCGCTACCATACTGTGCCTCGAGAGTTCAACTTTAACTCATTTGCGCTACCATACTGTGCCTCGAGAGTTTAACTTTAACTCATTTGCGCTACCATACTGTGCCTCGAGAGTTTTAACCACAAAAAACGCCCTAATCGTTTTTAGTTTCACATTCTAAAAGTTTATACAAAACTCAAACACAATACGGCGTTGGCAGTCAAAACTTATAAAACAAGACACTGTTCTATAATCAAAATGTGGTTGAAATTGAATAAGAAACGACTGTATTAATATTCTGGAGATATTCAGCCATGATTAAGGTGCTACTTCGATGCCGACTACACGTTGCAGCGTCAGACGACGTGTCGCAGCGGCATTATATAAATCGTGAAACCAGTCGTGCCGCCTCAACACGTCGGCTGCTGCAGAAACGTGAAGTCGGCATAGAACTCGCACCTTTAGTATGGGGGTTTGTATCTATTATAAAACATTGAAGCGGGGACCCTGTCGATCCTTCTAGATTTAATAATAGTTTTTCTTAGAATATGGCTTAACCCAAAGAAAGTCAGTAACCTTATCTCACTTGTTTTAAGTTTAATTTAAGGGCGCTTTCTGATGCGCTTTCTTATAGGGTCGAATCGGTATGCGGATTTACACGCGCGCAACTTTCGAGCTTATATAGCCGAACGCGCGTTCACGGGCTTATTCGAGTGTTTTGCCTCGCATCAGAGGTGAGTCAGTCAGTACGAGCTTATAAGCGCGTCAACGCTCTCACAAGTTCGCGTGTGGCAAGGCTTGCATATCTTACAATAAAAAATATATTCACCTAGTAAACAGGGCTGCGAAGAACCACGCGAGCGCGCAAATGAGGGTTGCCCTGGTCTTCGTGCAGACGTACCCTGCCCTCAACGGCTCGCATATGGCGTAGTACCGTTCAAAGCTGATCGCCAGGATCGTGAGCACCGACGCATGGGCCACTGTTAGCTCCACGAAAGGCACCGCCAGACCTGCAAAAAATTTGTAAAAGAAACCTTTAGATATTTTTGGTAGCGTTTTCTTATATAAAATTACGGCACTAGAAAAAGTGTTTGTATGTATATGAAAAGACCTTGGCATTGTGGTGTAATCAGTCAACTACTATGCTAGGTTCAGGGTTTGAATCCCAACGGAGGCGTTGTGTTATTTGCAAGAAGCATTGTTTCCCTAACCGGTCTTGGATGTAGTATTCTTATCTATGTAGTTGATACCATATCGTTGCTTAGCACCTGCGACACAAGATTCTTCAATCTTACTGTAGGGGCTAAGGTAATGTGTATTGTGATGTAGTGTGGTTATTAATATTATGTATATATCCATTTCATTAGTCTACAGCCCAGGCTTGACGGATTTTAACACATGAGGCGTCGTCGTTGGTTTTAGGGAGTAACACAAGCTATATAAAATTATTCAATATGGCGCTCGCATACAAACACAAACCGGAAGGTGACACCAATAAACGTCTTTATTGCTACCTTCACTGTTTACCATCCAATGCTTAAGTAAAGCGTCGATACCACACAAGCTGTATGGATCAAAAATTTTAAAACAAAACTTCATCCATGGAACAGCCTGGGGATACGAAGAACGCATATTGTTTATTTGTTTGTCAAAGTTCCTATATGAAAATATTTATTAACAATAGACAGGTATTAAAGGATAAATTTTCCATTGAATTTTCTAGTCCATTATTGTATACGCACGCACACTTCACACATATTGTTAATGTTAATTGATATTGATAGAGTATCGATGTCATAAATTCATTGCTTTATCTTCACTCAAATGTCAAGTATCTTTTACAGCAAGCAAATTACAGTTTTTAGGGATACGCATTCGAAATTCCTTTTAACAAAACCAAAAAAATATATTAACGGGTTTTCACGTGTTTTCACATGCGTCCTTTTTTCAGCCGGTTTAGTCCTTCGTAAAGTAAAGTATTAAAACTGTCAAGCCGTTTGTCAATAACTCATACATTTTGCTTTACCCGGTGAATGGCCGGCGGAAAACCGGACGGTGACAGTGCTCATCTGAAAAGGTGACTGTCTCGGAAAAATTCAAAGAGTCAAAAATTTGTTGCTCCTGCTAAACTGGAGCAGGTCAGGACTTACATAGAAAAAAGAAGTTTCATTTAAAACCTCAACTATTCATAGATAGTCACATTTATATGAACCCAACAAAGAAATGTTTGATAAGCAGGGACATTTCATTACGCATATTACTAATTACTTTCACGAGCTAAAGGTTATTAAACCGTACCAAGAACAAGTAGGTGGTACCATCAGCTAATACTGAGCAGAAAATTAAACAACTGGGAACCTTAGCTAGAAATCCGACTCGCCCTTGGCTGTGCCGTATATTATCTCCTGAAACTCCCACCTTGTTTTTGTAATGTTGTGGGAGTTAGCTCGTTCATTTTGATTATCGCTTTTCCTTATACATTCACAGGATGGCTTTTTAGGTTATTTATAATATGTTATAATAGCTTATGAACGCTTAGGATACAATTCGAATTTTGGATTTTTTTTCGGAACAAAATGTAACTTTGGTCAATTCTGAAAGTCCAATGAAAATATTTGGAAGATGACTCTTGAAATAAAATGAGAAGTTTTAAAGATAAATGCTTATTACCTACCTAAATACTTGATCAAACATTAATGATACTACTGATATTCCGGCAATGGCGGGTAAATTTCTAGTCAGAGTTCTAGTATTTAAATGTTATCATATAAACATAAACTCACGCCGCAGTCCCTCGAGAGGGGTTGGAAGAGGTTCTTGCTACACACCGGTTTTCGCATGTTTAAGTTGAGTCCAAGTGTGACAGATTGCGAATCTATCGCCACTGTCCGGGCACAATGAGGAACATGGCAGCTACAATGTACGGCAACTCAAACCCTCGACCTGTCTGGTTGGTACGGTCGGTTATCCAAGGCACGTAACAAACTGAGCTACCACGTATTCGCAAATGTTTAATAGACTATATTTTGCTTATGAAATAAAAAACATCATGAAGTGAAATCTTTCACGGTGTAATATGATCTACATCACTGGAACACAACCTTTTTTTTGTAATTTGATTTTGTAATAAGAATACTAATACCAATAAAACCAATAAATAAGTAGTTCTAAAAATATTCACAATAAATAATTACATACCTATAAACTATAATACATGCATCAGAATTTTAATCCAGTACTAAAGATTTATATAAAAAATATGATTATTCTCTATAATATAATTTATCAATAGTTGTCATTCGAGTATTTCACAACAGAAAATCATCATATATTCTTTCTTTTTTTCACTTAAAAGCAAAAGGTAAGTTTCAATGGAATGAATTTCAAATGGAAAACTAAAGAATCATTGCTGATAAGAAAATGTGTAAAAGTTCAGAAATTCTGAATAAATTCGTGAAGGTTACGAAACCTTTGATCTAGTCTAAAATACCTTTTATCCATGTTTTCTCTTTTCAAGCAGCTCTTTTGAAAAAAAAATAACGAGGAAAGATAACAGCGTTGCTACAGAAAGCTAGATCACAGGGCTGGCAATGCTTAGTTTGAAAATATCGAAATATGGGCAATTTGAAATCGTTATGGTGCGACAAAATTTTATACTACAAACTTTGGCGAAAAAAATGTAAAATATATAGAATTTTATATTTCGATAAAAACCAAATTAAATAAGCGGAGAATATCACATTATTCCATGAAATATTATCATTCGAATCTAAAGCAATTTTCGTTTCCATAAAAAGATAAGGTTCATCGAGTTCGTTTGCAACGCACGCAATACACATTTGGTGTTAAGTTCGTCTACAGACAGATATAGTTTCATCAAGTTAATCATTTCCAGCATTTCTTTGCAGTAAAAAATTCAATTATCTTTTGTTTGACGTTGTGACAACCCTGTTTCTATTTTTATCTTCACGTCACGTAGATATAATGAACATGGTTGATTTTTTCTAATTACTAGTCAGCTGGTTCTAAATACAAGAGATTACGGCTATGTGGGGGGATACGGGTTGAATTTATAGCCGAATATGTGCGTCATTATATGCATTAACGAAGGTATTATACAAACCTCGACAAACTTTTGGCCACAGTCTGACATAGTGGAGAATATGCCTATTTGATCTCGCCTTAAACAGGTACGAGTTGTACGTTGTTATTTCCAATTTTGAAATTAAAAAATCAAAATTAGACAATTCATAAAAAAGGAAAAGCTAAGGCGTATCAAATGAAATCCTTTTCTCATCACGGCAGAGACAATATAAAACAAAAGTACTGAATTACAAAGAAGATAAAAAATAAATTAGTTTGTTAAAAACTTTGTATAATAATAAGTATTTTCCTTGGTAAGAGCAATGTAAGGAATTTTAAACAACTTAATTCATAAATAATGGAATTGATTCCTAAACAGATTCATATTTAACACAGAAACTAGAACTATATAATGCATGTTTACACATTTTGGCCAAAGCACCTCAAAGACACACGCATAAAATCCAGTGCCAACATTATGCCGGCACGGTTTCAAATTAAAACATTTCTTTCATGAGCCTATCTTCTTTTTATCATTCTAACTTCCTTTGTACAAGCAATTAGCTGTAATGTATATAGCAAAGGAAACGTCCATTATTCTGTCATGTAGTTTTACGATGTATTTTTACTGCAAATAGTTTTACATTTAATGGATCATTCGATTATTGTTCCTCATTTTACCGTTACGATTAAACAATTTGTACATAAGCCTTGCCTCGGTGGCGCAGTGGTGTAAATAGCTGACTGCTACGCTAGAGGTTTCGGGTTCGAATCCCGGCGGGGGCGGAACTTTGTAATATTTGTAAGACGCATTGTTTCGCTTAGCAGTCTTGGATGTTGTATTCTTATCTATGTAGTTTATAACCAAATCGTTGCTTAGTGCCCATGATACAAGAGCGATCTTAGTGCAGGACTGAGTCAATGTGTGTATCGTAATGTGGTTATTATTATTATTAGCGAACTGACAAAAAATATCCAATGGTAAATACTTACATAACAATATTCAAATTAAATAAATTTGTTTTAATCGAAACAGATAACATTCACGTGTCACTAATACAGTATCTACACTCTAATATCCGAAATAAAAGCAATGTTTGGTTAAGCTTGACAGCTTCAAAGAAATGTTTTGCTTTCTGCTATGCTTATTCTGTAGACGTACTTTTGGTCCACCTTATGAAGATCAGCGTTTATATAACTACGAGCTTCATATAGGACAACAAAGAGAAAAGTTGTATGTTATGTATACAGATAATCATATAGAACATGGTGTCCCTGTTTCACCCCAATTTCTGCATACGAATAACTATTTTATCATGTTCGGCCCAGATTGCCGAAATTCCTCATATCAGTATCACTTTGTGCTTTTGAAATGCTGATGTAACTAGGTTCTGCATAGCTTTTTTATATATTCTCTATCCTATTTATGCATATAATCTATCTCGTTTATGTAGATTTTAGAGTTAGTAACTATGAAGCATATTAGTAATAGTATGTATACACATTTATACTATATAAATTATACTATACGCAATTTTTCACTGACTTAACTATTTGTTACGCGATTTATTTATTTGAATGATATTTTGACGCGATTTTTAAAGACTAAAAGCATAGAAGCTTTTTTTTAGATTTAATATTGCCAGTCCTGTAATCTAACAAGGAAAAGCTAGGTGGAAACAAAGGAAAAATCGAAGATCAGTTGGATTTACTTAAATTTATGTATGTATCTGACAATTTATAGGCTCAAAGATAGGATAAGATTTATGTTACACGATACCTATGTACATAGGAAAAAATGATTCTACGTTTGTTTTGTAAGCATATATTAAACAAAGACAAATTAAAAGAAGGTATAGCGGCGACCACGGGTCGGAAAGCCTGGTGTAAGACGTGATTTATACAGAATTGACGTGGCGGTGGCGTCAGTCGCATAGAGGAGTGCTTTAGGTCGTTTTTTGGCATAGAAAATGCGTGTCCGCACTTCCAAGCGAGGGACGCCACCGACCGCCAAAGACCTTTGCCACGTGTCAGCGCATCCACGCCGCCAAGTGACGGACGGCACCGCCACGCCACCTTTGTTTTTTACGTGGGGAAATCCTCATGGATATCCAGCCAGGCGGGACCGAAGGAATATGTCGGACTCACGTAGAACCCATGGCTACCGCTTAAACCCCATGTTCTGCCAACATCGTTAGCTGTCAGAGCGTTACGGGATAGAGGGAAGCCAAAGGAACCCTCAGACACCGCACTACTCTTACGGCTGGCCCGTCTTAAAAATCACCACCAGTGAGCCTTGCAAACAAGCAGGCCACACCGCCCCAGCAGTCTTAAAAAGGGCCTTCTTCTAGTGACCGCCGAGCCACCTCCACCAAGTAGCACACCACTCTTTTCTGCCCAAAAAGAACCCAGTACTTTGTTACTAAGGTTTACTTTGTGTTTTTACTAAGTGTCCGCGCCAAGTCGCCAGGCGACGCCACTTCTATTCAACCCACGGTTTAGAACCCCCTCCCCTTGCCCGAGGTGGATGTACCATCTTGTAAGGGCTGCGGGGAGCCACTGAATGCAAGCCACCTACGACCGCTTCTAGACCGTAGATGTTTCTGGCTGACGATAATGATATTAACTGTGAGTTTGTGTAGTATCCTGTTGTTTTCACCTTGATAACATTAAAATTTTTGTATTTTCTCAATAAAAACGTAATCTACGTTCCTAGAAAGTCTATTTTAAAGGTGAATGTCACATAAATTGTATCAACAGTTACTCATATATATTTCAGAAACTTTGTAATTGACTAATCTTTATTATATTAGTGAATCAAAATTATTTACTTCATACTAACTTCAAGGAGAAACTTCGTGTAGAATCTTACACTCTATAAATTCAAATGTGCGAATATATTTTCAAAGATAACCCGAAATCTACGGAAGGGAATGTATCTACATTCAACTCTCGCCCCCAAATGGAGATAGTTCCTATACAAAACCAAATCCCTGCTCTGAAAACATGTGAAATATTTTGAGATGGTTGTTTGTATAGGAGACTGGCTGTATGTAGGCAAATATTAAATTTCTCGGATGACAATAAAATTGCCTTGGCTCGGAAAGCTCCATAGTTTTCAAAGAATAGCTTCAGCGCAGACTTGTCACTTCATGCATTAGGGTAAATTTATTTTATGAGGGCCCAAAAGGGACTTCATCAGTTCTAACCACGCTACGTAATTGTTAATAAAAACTTTAATACATCCAAGTTTATGGCAGCGAGAATTTCGCATATCTTAACCAAAATGGGAATTGGAAATGGAATGAATGGTATTCTAAATTTAGGTGAAAGGTTTTTAAATTATACTCATAGGTACTTATTGTATTTATTTAACAAAAAGATAACCCGCCTCAGACTCAGACACACAAACAAAAGTTTCAATTTCCTTTGTCCAAAAATACCGAATATACTTTCGGATTAAGTAAAAAGCTGTTATTTTCATATCGCAAACGGACACATCAATTTAAATTTATTGTTTAAATTGTGTTTTAAGTGTATCAAACAGGTATTTGTGTGATGAACACGAGTTTTTGCTGTTTTTGGATATTTTCTATGGATTGTATTTCTCTATCAGTATGTATGTTTATCATTGCTTATTGCTCGTATTTATAAACTATTGTTTTATTTGTCGAGCGGTCCGTGTATTGCCACTTTACTATTTTGAACTGAAGATATCGATTCGCTAACAGCAACCGCTTGAAGCTGTTGGCTTTGACTGCTGCAAGCAGTCCGTGTAAGGACTCAAGATGTTTTGAATGTTCTTGTCTGGTTATTCTATGACCTTTCCCGCTGTTGGTTGGCTCGCAAGTCAACAGCCTATGTTTACAGACAGTGGACCGTTGGATATTTACCACATTGCTGTATACTCTATATAGCTACCACCTACATCCACTAGAATGTATTGTGTGAAAGATTCCATCTTAAATACCACTATTCTACTCTAGGCTATTGGCATTCTTCGGCTATGTAATTTAAGTAGATAAAAATGCTTGTTGTAGTATTGTTCGATATACACTAGTGATGGAACGAATAGTCGTTTGCCGAATAGTAAAATTGGATTCAGGAATCCGGCCGGATAGCAGAATTCAGCCCGGATGGCTGAGTAGTTGCATCTCTAATATACCTAGTCAGGTCATAAATTCTGTCACATGTTTAATACAAAATAATTGAAACAAGTTTATTCAGTATGTAACCATTTATACACCAAAATGAACTTAACAAAACATAGATTCTTATGACACCAAAGTTGATTCAAAATCACCTCTGAGTGATTTTACCTCTGTTAAGCTCCAATAAGAAACTCCCAACCATACCATGAGCGAGGATGGAAAATGACCTCGTTGGACACGCGGAATACGGTTGCTCGCTTCTTCACTACTGTGTGCGTACACCTTATCATTTTGTTTGTTGTAGCTCTCTTCTACGGTAAAAAATTTTTCATCCGAAAAAAGAATTTCCCGATATTTTTTTCCCGCGTTCAACAAAGCGCGGCATCTTTCAGTCTCAGGTCCATTAGACGAGCATTCAAACGATGTCCTGTTTTTCTTCGATATGCCCGAAGCCCTAAGTCTTCATTTAACACCCTTTTCACCGTGGTTTTGCTTAACCCCATCTGAAGGGCCAACAGTTTCTGCTTACGTTTGGGATTTCTTTGAATTCGCGCCTTCACAGCTTTTTTCACTGCTGGAGTCCTAACAGACCGAGAGCGACAACTTCTTGACCTGTCATCTACACCAGAGTCTTCATTGTATCGTTTGATGGTACGATAAACGAATCTTTTGGTGAAATTCAAATTTTTCAGTATGTCAAAAATGTGAATTGCCGCGTAACCGCAACGATGCAATGCAATAACTGCAACACGGTCTTCTTTAAGCGTCCACTCCATATTAAAAAATGAGTAAAATTCTAAAAAGTATACATTTTTATTTTTTTGAACAATTCGAAATTCGAATTCAATAAACTTTTTTGTGGCCAGCATTCTAAAAGAAAAGTTTTTACTGTGTTACAATACTTATGACCTGACTGTGTATTTACGTGGATATGGATCGAATATTTCAATTCTACATTATGTAAATACGTTCTACAACACTATACAGACAACAGCGAGTGGAAAGACAAAATATGCCTATTACGGTTTATTCAGATACAGTCCTTTGAAAGACAGAAGGGCAGACTGTGAAGGCTTTATCGGGTTCCCTTTGAATGGACATTAAGGTTTGAATGAGAAAATAGATTCACGAAGCTTAATAAGTTTTAATTCACGGCCAACTTTATGTAGGACCGATAATAATCGTCCCGATTTTCATCCTTGTCTAACCGACTCTTTGTAGGGCATTTCAATATTGCAAATAGTACCCTCCATTTTTATACGAAAAATCGGTCGTAGCCCTAAACAAGAATGCATACAAAACCATGTGAGCTGCTAATATATAAATTAATTAACTAGTAATAATTGTCGCATAAGAAAATCGGGTTAGACAAGAAAATGCGGCAAATAAATAATTAGGAAAAGAAAATGTATTTTTTACAAGGATCTACCTAACTATGAGTTAGCTCCAGAAATACCTCACTCACCTTCAAGATAAGGCTTCTCAGTTCTGCTATGCTCCGAACTCTACATTTCCACAGATGCTTCGTGACTTGTAATTTGACAGTTTGTCTCTTAAGATGTTTGACGTCCGTTCTTTGAGATGTGAGAATTCCGTCTCTTTTTTAAAAATAAAGCGAAAAAAGATCCCAGTATGGGAACACAGAAATTAAGATATTTTATTGAAATATGGAAAACAAATATATCCAAAAACTGTTGTCATCCGTCATAGTCTTTTGTTTTTTCATTTTTTAATAAAAAAACGTCACATAATAATAATAATAACCACATCACAACACACTTTTACTCGGCCCTGCACTAAGATATAATCTTGTATCGCAGACACTAAGCAGCGATTTGGTATAAACTACATATAGTACAATATTCACGAACGGTAAGCAAATAATACAAAGTTTCCACCGGGATTCGAACCCGGAACCTCTAGCGCAGCAGTCAGCTGTTTACACCACTGCGCCACCGTGGTCAACATTTAATGAATTAATTACTTGCAATAGTAATACATAAATAAATACCTTAATATATTAATAAATATATAAAGACGACAGTTTGCAAGGTGATTGCCAAATTTAAGGTACATCATCACAGGTTAATCGTTAAAAAGGCCTTTTCGAAAAAAAACCACATTAGATTATAAAGGATTATTATAAAGGTATACACGAAGGTATAACAGGTTATATTTATACTTTACTTGATATTGGACATAAAGTGGACGAGTCGTCAGTAAATGACGATTACAATTTACATGATTACGGTAATAATGTCGTAGTTAAGCTTTCATAAAACGGCAAATAAATATAATATTCTTGAAAGAGATGAGCTCAACAGGTTTCTCAGAACTTTATTTTCATTTTTAGTGCATTCCTAAAGTACTCATTTCTTGATTCTCTCTTTACAACTGTTAATTAGGACGTACTGTGGTCTGTACTAATTCACGAAACTAACAATCCATACTAAAATAAACCTTAACACTATCAAGATAAAGTCGAATGATAACGCAAAATGAGAATGATTGTTTGGTCTTTTACAACAATTTATTTGCAGTTGTGACAGAGGAGTTTAGTCTGTATTTACAGTGAGTTAAAGTCTACTGCAAATGATTAATTAAGTTTGGTAGCGTGTACAAAATGTTTAATATAAAGGCGACATATGGTGTGAATGGTCCCTATAAAACGGGGCCGCCAAATGAGCGATTTGGAAATTTCCTATACCTCTTCCAGCTATATCAATTTTTGTACCGAAATATGCATATTTCCAAATACAAAATGACTTATAGCCCGCTAGTTAAAAGTAATTATCAACTTAAATCTTACGTGGCAAACGTAACCTTTGTACAAATAAAACGTATCATATGATTAAAATTATATTACGGTTGATTAGAGTGTGAAACCGTGAAAGATAAGAAGTTCTCATCATCATCAGCTGGAAGATGTCCACTGGATAAGCCAGCGGAGTGATTTTGTGTATCTTGCATCCAGCAGCTCCCTGCAGTCGTTAAATGATCGGCCGTCGACCTAGTGAGGGGCTTCCAACACTAAGCCGCGCCGTGGTCACCAGATTACCACCGAAGAACCATTCTTCCCGAACGGTGTTCCATTCTTTAAGTTACGTGGCCAGTCAAACTTAAAAAATGGGTGGGTATAATAGTACATTTGGATTCGCGCAAACGTTAGCTCAGTGCAAATTTTGTTCAATTTTGTAATAAGTAGGTGAACTTGTGACCTTTAATTTAAATTCAGAATTAATTTCCTTAAATCAATCGAAATTATGATTTGATGTCATGTATACGATTATTATAAACATGTTATTTGCACGCGACATAAATTTAATTCCTGTTGAAATAATCTTTTTTTATTTTACCTAGGTAAGTAAGTATACTAAAATTATGAAGGGGTAAAGCTGTATGTAGAAGGAGAATAATCTTCGAAACTACATAACTAGGCTACGTTTATATGTATAGCTCCGAGGTAGACATGTCCTTAATAGAGGTCCTCAGAAAAAAAAACGAATTCCACTCGCATAAAGACGCGAGGCAAAATTTCAATAACTTTTCTATACTGATAATATTCTAATTGAACATTAAAACTGCAAACCTTGTATAATAAAATCATTGATCTCGGTATAGGTACTTTTTTATGAAATCTAGATTCTAACATTGACCTATATAAAAGTACTTGACTGAATTTAAAATGGATTCCACTCCCTTATTTCGAATGGCAACACTGTGACTTGAATACTAATGTCAAATTCTTAACCCTTTTATTTATTTTGCCTTTCATAGCAAATTTCGTTTATTTACTCTGAGTTCGTTTGTCTTTTTAAACGACGCCAAAAAAGTTTCTCGGTTCAACTGTATATTTAAAAAATGGATATAAATTCTGATTTTATAAATCAATTTACATTAGTTGGACGACAAAAAATTTGGGGGTTCCATTTTAATTTTATTGACATTGAAAATTGATACTCATTTAAATTTCTTTTATAAGAAAAAAACAACAATAGGATAACCCTTTAATTTAAAAAAGTTTAAGGAAATCTTTGTTATTACTTTTTAACCGGTGCTTGTTGAAAAATGTTCGCAATGTAGATTAACATTTTAAATAAAAGCTTGTAATAAAAGCTCGTGAAATTATTTTACGATTTCATAAATAAGATGCAATCATCACTATCGAGACAATATGCTTTGGACCACGTTGGCTTCAAAAACATTTAGTTTTAGGGTTCCGTAACCTGGGTGGCAACCTATTATGTAAACCTCCGGCTTCGCTGTACTTCCGTCCGTATGTCTTTCAGAGAGCTGTATCTTATAAATCTTAGTACGTAGAAAGTTGAAATATTTAATATTTAATTAATATGTGTTTAATTATGCATTTAATTAGTTGGACGTATTTTTTTTTAATCGAGGACAATATTTTATTTGCATTAAAATGGAAATCATTTTTGAAATTTACATCATTTACTATTTATGGTACGGAACCTTTTGTATGCAAGTCCCACTGACAACTGACCGGTATTGTACGCATTTAGTCGGGTATTATGCAAATGTATCGAGCCCAGCTTTAAATTCAATGACTTATGAACAGTTTTTATTAAAATTCAGGTTATTTTTATTAGTAAAACATTTTCGGCGTAACAGAACTTAAATTTCGAACGCTTCATTTATAGGACCTGCTTGCAACTGACCCGTGGCTAACTTTTTTATTGCTAGCCATAATAACCACATCACGACACGCACATTGTCTAAACCCTACAGTAAGATTGTGGAATCGTGTGTCGCAGATGCTAAGCAACGATATGGTATGAACTAAGTACATAGATAAGAATAGATACTAAATTCAAAAAAGTGACAACAATAAATAAAAATACGTAGTTAAAAAGTAAATTCATTAATTACTTTTTAACGAACAAAATTTGATTGTATTTACGTCCCTAAATTGCGGGTTATTCCCGAATGGGTGAACATTGCTTATTAAAGCCGTTTTTTATTTCATGCTAGATTAATTTTACCCACCTACATTTTTTTCCCAATTTTTTTGTATAACCACCCACATATTTTTTTCAATGTTTAGTTAGATGAATTAAGGACACCATAATCCAATCTGAATGGTATTTTCATATATGAGTATAGGCACTCAGACTAAAAATATCTTTGAAGGTTGTTCCTCAAGCATTTGAAATCTTTTACCTCTTGAAATCGGTAAGTAGGTAAAGTAGGCAAGCATACTCCGCATCCGTCACATTCCATTAGGCGACCTTATGTTAACATAAAAGAAGCTAAGTGAGAATCGAACTCAAAAATTCAGCTAATATGTCATTGTTAAATACTTTCGTAAAATAAACAAGAACAATCAAAATGTGTCAAAAAAATCACGATTCTTTTGATTTTCATTTTTATTTTTATTTTTAGTATTTGTTGCTATTGTTATTTTGTTGTATTGTTGCGACAACAGAAATAAACAATTACTGATAATTTCAAAAGTCTGGCTAATATAGTTCATGAGTCAGCCCGCTGACTGACGAACGAACGGACGAACAGCGGAGGCTTAGTGTAATAAAATCCCGTTTTTACCATTCAGCTTTAATCAGAAAAAAAACACATTTTAGATCTAAACTATTGTGTTCGAAAAACAACAATTGTATTTAGCATTTCATTTTGATAAATAACTTTAACCAAATGTCATAACCATACCTACACTTTATACCTGAAAAATGTGACTGTTGTGTAATTTTCTAAAGGCATTTTATTTATTTCTTTTAAAGAGAAGGTGCAAAGTAAAAGTGAGCATCCATTAGGCTTTAAATGTACAAACGACATTTTAATGGACCCTAATGCAGTCACTAAATGCGTTTTGAGATGCTTTCGTTATCTTTACTAAAGCCGAATGTCGAAAATTTTAAGTTAGTATTAAATGGTGGGTGTGTAGTGAACATTTACCGTATATGTGATTACCTGGTATGCTGAATTCGTTTTGTTTTTTCTTTGCAGTGCTAGCTCGTGTGCATTTAAATTGAAGATAATGTGATTTTCGTGTAAAAGTATTTAATCAACTTTACTTTAATTGAAGTGTCTCTGTGTATATTTTTTGCCACTCTAATTGCATGGAGCAAAAAATTCTGAAAATTTATTCGCTAAAAGAGAGACAACCACGTGTTAAAATGATTGTATTTAATTCCTTTTTCTTTAATAGGTTTGTAAGTGTACACATACACTAGAGAAAATTTGAATATTACATGCCCTGCCCATAAAATTACATATTTTTATGTATTCACGTACAACATGTTGAAGATACAAATCCAACGATACCAACAATAGACAAGCTGTGTGTACTCGTCTCCAATGGTAACCTCAGATGTTAGAAGATATAAGTTATACTTAGAAAAACCGTTGAAAAACTCATAGAAAAAGTGATAATACTTACAAAGCTCTTTCCCAAGCACCCAAGCTTCTGGTTTCGAATTAACTTCAACTAAAACAGTAGGCGTACACACCAACAGCACCATCAAATCAGCTATACTTAAGTTCACCAAGAATATATTCGTGGAATTCCTCATATCTTTCGTCTTTAAAATCACTATGGGCACCATCACATTCCCGATCACACCCAAACACATTATCACAATACAAAAAGTCATCGACGTCACCTTTATGTAATACGGTATCTCGGCGTATTCCGTAAAGTTTGACATTTCGAACGTGGAATTCGGAAACATTGTATCCTCGAACGTTGAGTTCGAAAACGAGGCGTTCTTTTCGAAAAGCGATCCAAAGTTAAAGTCATCTGCGCTTTGTGAATACGCGTTCCGTGTTGCATTTTGACTGTAGCTGCGTATGTGGTTTAGGCTATCGCTGTGTGTGTGTACGTAAGTCGTATTATAGATGTTTGTTAGAGAAATCATGTGAGTGCGGAGGTCGGAGTTCTTTTCACATTTTTCTTAGGTTTCGGCGGAAAATTTGCCAGTCGCTTCTTTTCAATTTATGTGAATCTGTAAAAGAGAGAAAACATCAGTATTTTATTTTTTTAATTAGAGAGAGCCACTAATAAGAGATTTTCTTTTGAATATACAGCAGCCCAACTCAGGCTCTTGGAGTACTATTTTTATTTCCTGCTTGGGGTAATAAAGCAAGAATATTTTGCAGTGAAATCCGAGAGCCTTTTGTATGAACCGAATGCTAACGAAATAAGTCATGCAAAAACTTTATTTTATCACAATCTTTTTGTACTTTTCCCATTAATCAACCACTTTTTTCTCCTAACGATGACAAATCAATTTTTATACTATCAAAAGGTTATTTTACAGGTGGATATTTTAGTGATCTACGTGCGAGATCGTCTGGACTGGTACCACCCTCCTTTCTATTTTTGCCGTGAAGCAGTTCGCTGTGTTTCGGTTCGAATGATTGGAGAGCCAGTGTAATTGCCTCTACATGGGAAACACATTGGCGGTACTCTTGGCGATATTAGACTCAAAGGCATTGTTGTGTCAATAGGCGGCATCATTTTACACCGGGTAAGCCGTCCGTCTGCCTCTTTGATCATGATGTAATATACATACAAAAAAGCCTATGCTGCAAGGTAAATCAGGCTTTCCATGGATTAGTCACCTAAGAAGATTATGAATCTTGTTTTGAGTGTCGCACTCTGCCGAGAAAGAAACTCAACTAAAAACAACTTTAAAAGTAACAACATTATATAAAGTAATGTCAATTATACAAGTAATGTAAATTTGATGTGTGATTGAAACCCAATCCTGTTTTCTCGGTTAAACAAATATAAAACAACAATGCATGAAATAAAAATCAACTATTGACAGGACATAGGCAGATGTGGTTTTCAAATTGAGAATTTGGTTTAGAGAACGTGTCAACTTCTGGGCACACCCGCCACTCTGTCCCACCAATGCAACTCCTGTTCACCAAGACCAACAGTGGCGTCCTTTGATCCAAGAATCAATTAGTAGTGCAATGCGCAATGAAGCACAGGCTGTGCCCGGACACCTTACTGGCTGTCTTGGGACTCGCAACGAACTCTATCAGAAGAAATAGGAGGAAGTAAGAATCTGATTGGAGACTCAACGTCTCAACTTACTTAACAAAATTTTCCTCAGTTTTCAAAGTATGACTTGAGACGTTCTCACTTAAATTCAAAATTTAGAAACCCACTACTAGCATAGAAAAACGCTTCGAGATAAGTTTAATAACATAGATGAGGTCCTGTCGCGTAATGTGATTAATTTAATCAATTTCTTCAGGACAGTCAACAGGGGAGGTAGCACATTACATTACTTATTAGGTCAGAACGCAGACTTGGCAAAACGAACTCTCTGATTGGTACTATACGAACTATTTTCGTGTCAACAACATTGTCACGTGCAATGATATTTTTGTGGTTTCATGCAATAAATCAGATCGTGGTAAACATGGAGAAGAGAAATTGATTTTTGATAGATACGTACCAGTTTATATATGTAAGAAAGTACCAAAATCTTACGTAATATGAGTTTCTCCCTATTTCTTATAAAACTCTATAAAGGACTAAACAAATATATGAATACATATTAATCACTAGAATTTTCAAGCATTTTCAGTAATTCTCTGAACAGAAAATTATGTAGACAAATACACAGGTATGTAGACATAATTAATTCATAATCATCCAGCTAAAATTCTAATTTCCTTGTCTTTGAAGTTGTGGAACTGTGATAAATTCAAACGGAATTTCATTCTATAATATTTAATTTTCCATGTAAAATATGTTTTAATGGCGTTTTGCGTCCTAATTGATTCTTTATGCCTTCCCCAGACTGGAAATTAATGTTTAATTGCTGATAAACAGTCGACGTGGTATTGTAGAAAGTTTTGTGTATTTTTTTTCAGTATTTTTGTAGGTAGTTGAGGAAAAATCTAAATAAAAATGTTTTAGTCGTTAGTAATTAGGTTACTTTAGGACTAAGATGAAAATATAAAGCCTTTTCAGGAAGAACGTCGTAAGCGACAATTTGCTTTTTACAAATAAGAATTTAAACGTCATTGTTTTAGAAACGAAATTATTTGATGTCATTTACGATAACACTTTTGTTGGGGTTAAAACCGTTGACTTTTCCCACGATTTAGTTAGTTAGAGGTTGATGGAGAACCTACAAACTCGCGTTGCAAGTGTTTTATTGTGACTATATTATTTTACATTAGTAATTTAATTATATATTATACAGAATGGCTGTGCGAGCAGTTTTGGCTTGTACCATAATAAAGGTGTTATTAATTAAAATAAAGCTTCAAACTTATTGAAATAAAATGTAAAACTGCCTAATTAAGAGATTACGAAAAAAAAAACATTTTTTTGATTTTAGTCGCTTATGATGTACTTCCTGGAGAAGCTCGATATGTCCTTGTAGGTATTTATGATATTTCAATATATATTTGTCGATTTTATTATATTATATTATATTTGAAAATATCACTCTCATGACATCAGTAATTAAGGTTTGCTTCAAAATCTAATTCAAAAGTTGTACAAATATATTTCTTAATTGAAGTGGACCTTTAAGTGAATCTTTATTCTCTTATTGAAATTTATTTGCGATAGTAAATAAATGCTGACTTCTGATTTATTCTGACCAATTTGTTCTTTATTTGTTTTCGCTGATAAATGATGTATATACACAGTAACGCAATATAGGATTAACCTATTTATCTTTAAGACTTTTTCTACGACTTATTGTCACTAAGCTGAGACTATATTTTTACATTTGTTTGAACTTCGTTACCTTAATTAGTGTTACGGTTTATAAGAAATATAACTATTGATAACATTCTTCTGTATATATTTCTTTTGCATCTCTTATGTTCCATACAATTAAATTTAAAAAAATATTACACGTTGTAATATGCTTGATATAAAGGAAGTAATTAGCAACTTTAAATTATAAGAAATAATTAGATAACTTTATTTGTTTGAAAAAACAACTACGGAGGTTTCTTGCGGGCTTCTTCCCCGTAGATGGCATTCCAAACCGGTGTGGTAGATAAATAAAAAATACGATTTGAAAGCGATTTATTTAAATCTACTCAAATAAAACATTTTTAATTTGAAAGCGAAAAAAATATAATCAAAGGAGACTTAAAAAAAAGTAATTTCAAAGAACATTTGGTTTAAGACGATTGAAGAAATGGATACGCTTATTATGTAGTTTTTAATTCAGACCTAAAGTATTTTTTTTTGTTTTCATTTTTATTGAAATAGCTTTAAACTTACCTCGTGAGAACAAAAATAAATTAATGTAATGAGAGCGCTAATTAACAGGTCTCGAATTCTTTAAAGCTATAAAAGCTTTAACAAAAATGGAACGTAAATCGATGCCGCATCCAAAACATTCGTCCATCTTGACGTGAATGTGTTCCTTTAATTAATTTAAACGTCACCGCTAACGCGTCAAAAAGCGCGCCATTTTTTTACTCTGAAGGCAGGGCTTGAATTTTAAACAGCTCAATTTGGTTATTTAATTAAAATATTTATACTATTTGTAAGACGAAACTCTTATATTCTACATCTAAATTAAAACCAATAGTCAGCTGTCTTTTCGCTTTGCTTTCAGTAGCTTTAATGATATAAACATCATTTGTGACGATTCAAACATGTTGCCAATTCTACTTTTGTTTTGTTTGTAAATAAAAAGTTAGTAAAAAATTAAGGGACGATCTTTTAGTTTTCTAATATCATAATATAATTTGAAAAGTAAGAAAGTACACTTGACCGGCTACTTTAGCAGTAAGATTCATTAAATCATCTAGTAGATGTAAACTGTTACCATTTTCTATTTATCATTTCCTTATCTACACAAGTGAATCCCATACATCAATGCTGATAGAATCCAAACAAACAATGCCACTGTTGTTATATATCTATAACTCACCCAGATATATACACAAAAGTTTTAACTAAGTACCTACTTAAAGTTTAAAACTATAATTGGCAGGTAGAAAGAGAAGTTTTCACTTAAGTGAGAATTATGGAAAATAATGACTGTATGAAGATTACTCGGTGACTCCACTTTCCTTTCTATTTCTGCCGTGAAGCAGTTCGCTGTGTTTCGGTTCGAAGGATTGGAGAGCCAGTGTAATTACCGGCATTAAAGTGTAACATCTTTACCTCTACATGAGCATTAGCGGCGCTCTTGGCGTTCCAGACATCAAGGGCATTGTCGTGTCAATAAACGTAGGTATGACTTTCCATCAGGTGAACTGTCTGTTTGTTTCCCCACGATGTTGACAAAAATAAAAAATACGAGCGAATTCGAGTCGTGCCGCAAAAAAAAAACATCAAAATTGAATACGGATCTTATGCTTGCCTGTCACCGTAATTTAAAAAAAAAGTCTTGAAACATCACGTTTTATATTCAGAATATTCATCGAGCAACTCATTTCTGTTAACATAAATAATAACCAAACGTCCGCGGCTTTTCAGTTTCGCTCACAATAATAAATGACATGACAATAAATAATAAATCATAAACTCACCGGCTACTTAAATGTTTTTACCAGTTTATTTAAATTACAAGGTAGGCGCTAGCAATGCATGAAATTTTCAAAATTATTCGTGAAGGCATGAAAATAAAAATGCCGCAAATGTTTTAAGTTTCTTCAACTGGTAACCCCGTAACAAGCTGTCAGTGTACATTAAAAAGGCGCGAACAGCTTTAAAGACATTTTGGCAACGACCTTTGTAAGTGAGAAAACACACTAGCTACGGAATCGCACGATAACGCTTTGGTAATATTATTATAATCTGGGTGAATTAAAAAAAAATCAATTCATTAATTCAGTTTTAAAAGTTGACTACTGACTTTTATGATTCGTTTTATTTAAAAATTATTGTATGCTTTTTCGTTGAAGGTTTGTGAATTACGTCTAAACAATACTAAATATCGGCAAGTCGTATTCGAGCGTAGTAATATTTGAGTTCCATTAAATTTCGATTCATTGGTAAAAAACTATGTTATTCAATTTTAAAAAAGGAAGTTGAAACAGCGGCACTTAATTTTTGCTACGTGAGTAACCTGTAATGTGCATACTCCTTTATGTTTATAATTAATATTTGGTCAGTCCAGTTTGACAGCCAGTTTATTTTCGATGGTAACATTTTCTTTGGACGCCGCCAATGTTTAATTTTGCGCTCAATTAGCAATTCTATCAATTTAAAACGAATGAAATTATTAGGGCGAGATCCGTTTCGAGGTGCTCTATTTTTGTATGTCTTTATTTAAAGCTCTGTCATAGACCTGCGTTTGTTTTGAATCTCATACGTGTACGAAAAACTTCACACGATATTCTAGATTTATTTTTTAAATTCATATTAGCAAATTCATTTTTTGTTTTTTGTTTAAGCAAAGCCAAATACTGTTTACACTTACTCGATTACTACAATACTCTTTAGATTATAAACTTAGAAAATATATAATTTACGTTAAATTATTTAACTGGAAATTTTGATTACGGTATATCTTATAAATCACAAATGAAATACAAGTACGGAACTTTCTGTGCTCAAGTTCGATTTGCTCTTATCGAGTTTTATTTTATAGCCGGAAAGCTTTGATAACTACAAAGCAGTATAATTTCAAAACAACCTATAACTGTCATAAGGCGATAACTATCTTGTTGAATAAAACGTTTTGAAGTATAAAGGGAATGTGTAAAATTAATGAACCATTAACGAACATAGGTATCCGCGCGTGAAGTAGATTAAGTGTGCCCTACTCTTTATGTTTTATCTTTGCTAATTATGCATTCGACTTTGACGTATGTTGTAGTTACATTTTTAAGACTAAAGGCGTTCACAGGTGGTAGATCTACATGCGAGATCGTCTGGTTTGATACCAACCTCCTTTGTGTTCCTGCCGTGAAACAGTTCGCTATTTCGGTTTGAAGCTTTGAAGAGCCAGTGTAATTAATTTTCTACATGGGCAACGCATAGGCGGTGCTCTTGGCGTTACACGACATCAGTGGCATCGTCATGTTAATAGGCAAGAAAACGGTTCAGCTGATGGAAAATGATGTCGTTATCCATCAGGTGAACCGTGTAATTGTATTAAAATTATAGAGCAGACTGCGAGCAGTCAGAGTCGACAGTCTTTAACAGGACTCTTTTCTTTGTATTCCTAAGAAATAACACAGTCAACCTTAAGAGTCCATTACAAAACAGAAAAGATTTTTAAAGATAAATAGTTTTTTTTTATTCAAGACCAGGCAGGCATTTGACCCCAAACCCGCGTGATGTTAGGCGGCGATGAGGTTTAAGGTGGATCATGCCTGCCTAGGAGAAACCTATTCACTCTTGCCTCAAAGAGTTATTCACAGAACACAGTAAATTTTATATAGTGCCCTAGAAAATAAACTGAAAGCATTTTACATTTTTGTTTCTCTCAGTACACGTTAACGTCTCAGTACGAGTTAAACGTTTTCTACCAGAGCTGAGCTGGCTGTTGAAAATTTTAAATGCTACCTTTCAAACTTTTCTAGGCCATGAGACATGTGTCTTATTCAAAGGGTGGTTTAAGTAAAAGCCTTTTCAGAACCTCATTAAAAGAATTGAAGGGAAACCTTTTCACATCTAAAATTATTTCAAATGAACGCTTCGACTTTCAAAGTTGATTCCGGCACAGTTGGCGTTGGTTATGCTCTATCTCGATCAGACTTTAAAGTTTGAGCAACGTCAACAGTTTGATGAAGGGAGATTCAGGAAAGCTATAGTTTATTTAATTAATTTGTAAAAAAAATGCTGCGTGGTAATACAGCCAGTGCTATTCACACTCCATTGTAGACATGATTTAGATTAGGTTTTTAAATGTATTATATTTATTTTTATTTTTTTGTAAAATAGTGGTAAGTATAGAATGGAATGTCCTAAGCAAAATAACAAACGTTTTTTGCCAGGTCAGGAAGTTTGTGTGATATATCCCAAGGAATGTTTTAGTTCTGTCGCTTCTATGATATTATCTTTTCTATTACAAGAACAAAGTTTACGAGGAACATGAGTTAATTGTTTCTGTGAAGCTTTTACCGCCAATCCAACATATCCTGCGATGGTATCTACGCGTTTGTCCGTATGTTTGGCAATCGGCCCAATCTTTGATGTGTTGTTTGCTAGCGAATTCAGTTTGCGGTAAAAAAAATGAGTCATACTCAATGTTTCGGGTGAAATTGATGTTCAGCGTTGGCCTTTACGACCTCTTAGCTGTTAATATAACGAGCAACTGATTTGGATGAACTAAAATAAAACTATTACTAGTTATTTTGTAAGGAATCTAAGATTTCCTCGTATTAATACGGATTCATAAGGGTTACCACTACCCACCACTCGACCCACACGGTCCAGGACTTCACAACAACTGGCGGTTTAGTTAGCTGCGCCGCTGGGGTATCCAGGGGGAGCTAAGGGACACAAAGTTCCGCCTCCAAAAGTGTCGAGTACTTTGGACTTGTAGCCTTTACTTTGTTAGAACTCAGCATTAGTCAGGTAACCCCTCCCCCTCCTGTTATGATGCCTTTTTTTAACTTCCTTTTCACTACATCGAAATTTGGCCTATGTCAACCTAAAAATGTAACCTTTTTATTTATTTAATTTACAGCCTTACAAAATATAATCATCACCAACACTGTCCCTATTATTTCGTTTATGAATATTTGCAATGTAGGAAGGTATTTAATAGTATTAAATACCAATGTAAAACAAAATACTGGAAATAACGCAATGAACGAAACGAATGAAATTGGCGAATATAGGGTTGCCAGGTGAGAACTAAAAACTACCCTATGTTCACAGATTTTTTTTCTAATGTATTCCTCAACTATAGTGCATGAATGGCCACACATTATGTATTACTACAAAGTATTCTAATCTCTAGGAAAGATCGTCACTTAAGTTCGTTTAATCATTGAATCTACAATATTATGATAAACCTATCCCATTTTGTAAGAAACTTCATCAAGAACGCAACTCATCGTGGCAATTCAAAAACCACTGAAAGGCTTTAAATGATATGATAATATCATCCTGTAATAAATGATTACGCCTACGTTATGGTGATTAATGATAATATATCTTGCTTCTTCATGGTACGGGAACCACTCATGCTTGAATATTGAAGATGCTTTTTGCGTGAATTTTAATGTAGTGTGAAAACGCTTCTGCATTATAAGATAACTTATAGGTATAAAAATTAATGTAGGCATCGTAAAGGTTTTTAAAGATGGATGGCTTTTTTATTTTTTAAGGTTCCAAATAGTAAAAACGGGACCCTATTACTAAGCTTCTGCTGTCCGTCTGTCTGTCTGTCAACGGGTTGTATCTCATAAACCATAATAGCTGTACTCTTGAAATTTTCACAGAATATCTATATCTCTTGCCGCTATAACAAAAAATACTAAAAACATAAAGAACTTACAAAATAAAGAGTATGGTCTCTTGTTCTTGTATCTTTTGCGAAATAATCTCTTATGTATATTTAATATTATAAGATGGCACGGAACCTATCATGTACGAGTCCAACTCACACTTAACCGGTTATTTTATTTTTGACTTCTATACGTACTCTTTTCGATTAATATCCATTCAGTATGGTACTTATCATGTTTATATTTTTTTAATTATATGCATTATTATTATTCGTACATACAATTTATTATTTTATCTATAAACTGCAAAAAAAAATTAAGAACCGCGTCATGTATGAATGAGTAAATCTTTTTTTAATAAAATTATTTCATATAAAAATTTGTTTTAAAGCCACTGGGAATAGTTTACATCAATTTATTTTAGGATAATCGTAAGGTTAGCAGTAGGCCCTTTATTTTGTGGATATTTTTCCCTTGACATTTATTTGAGTCTTTAGTATTTTATATTCGACCTGTGGGGACCATAACGTGGAAACTCATTTATTCATGCTATTTGAAATTATTTAAGGAAATAACTAAATGGTGCGCGCGTTTCAAGAGAAATGCATGATTTCTTCTTAAAAATCCATCCTCTAAGTTTTATCTTCTTTATTTGAGAAGTCAACAGAATACATTACCGACTGCAAGGTTAATTAAGAGTAATAACAAGTAAAACCAAAATAAAATAAGTAAATTATTACATAGCTAATACAAGATTTTGACCAAGTAGGTGCAGACTGCAGAATTGAAGAATGTAAACATTATAAAACATTTTGGAAACGAAAGCAGACGTAGTCCGTTTTCAAGGTCCAATATATCTCAATACAAATCAAAAATTCACAAAATCAATACAAAAATTTATCGAAATTTGTTTAGGGTTTCGGCGTGTACACGTTACAGATAGACATAATTACTTTACCTGTTACAAATTTACTGGGTATCGTAAATTGAACCTTTGTTTTTTGGAAGGCCTCAGATTAAGACGTGATAGCTGGGTTGGTATGGGCTCTGGCTCGAGCTCAAGCTGAGCGTCCTGGGTTTGAATCCCGACCAGAGTATCTTTGTAATGGACACAAGTATTTGCTGTCTATGTTTTCTATTTAAGTAATGTATTAATATGTGTATGATACAGAATCGTTGTTTAGAGCCAGAAACTAAATCAAACTTAGCTTCGTGGCTAAATTTGATTTCGGAATTTTTTGCTAAATTTCTTTTCATGAATGATTATAAGAGAAAGATAACAAACATGATAATATTATTTTTAAAATAAAATATTAACTTTATTTTCAAGCATAAATTCCTTGAAAAATATTTACCAAGCCAATACCGAAGTATCAAGTTTAACAATAAATGAGCGAACTTAAATTAGGTTTTTATAGCTATCACGATTAAACTAAGTTGTGAAGTGTCGGAGTCAAGAAAGAACTGCTAAACTTTGTGCGGACACTTTAAAATACCTACTTCGTTAAACTAGTCGCTTGTCTTGGAGTTTACTCGTTTTAATGAAGATGTATCCAGATTGAAGTTGTTTTCAAGCAACTGTGAAATGTTGAAGATTTATATTTTTAGTATACATGTTGCTTCCGTGCCTTTAAAAAGTTTTTTCACCAATATTACTGGTATTAGATATAGTTCAGTACCTAGTTTATGCCCTGTTAGTTAGTGGCATGTAGTGTTTTGACGGTCAGGTGTCTCCTGACTGTAGGTCCCTTAAGCTTTGGCCTCTGAGCCGTTTCAATAGGGAATATGCAAGAAATTTAATTTGATCTTTCAATAAAATTATCGTTAAGTATATAGAAATAGTATCTATAGAGTGAAAACAGAATTTGCATTGAACGATAAACCAGGAAGATATAACCATTAAAAGTAAATATATCTATCTCGCTCATCAGAACAACCTCTTCTGTGGAAGTTGTATGACGCATGTGTACTTTGACGTCATTGTACATATCGGATCTATCTGTCTAACCAACGACTTTGAAGCTTTATAAATTAGTTAATAAGTCAGATATTTAAGAAAATCTAACGGATTTGTGTAAATATGTAGTATTGAATTATAATTAATAAATTTAAAAAGGTCATGCATATTCCCTATTGCTGTTTCCGCTTTGGAGAGTGTCTGAAACCGGTTTCTTTGTACCTCCTATTTCTTTAGATTTAGTTCATTGCTGGTCCCAAGACAGCCGGTAGGGTGTCACAACCTGTGCATCATTGCACAGCTGCATCAGTCGTTGATTATTCGATTAGAGGGGCCACTGTTTATCCTGGTAAATAGGAGTTGTAATAATGGGAGAGAGTGGGAGGTGTGCCCCGAAAATGTTACTAGCGATGTTTTTGTACAATCTAAAATAAACATAAATTATTTGCATAAACATTAAATATGAAGGTTTTAAATATTATCTTATATAATGAATCTTATATGCTTTACTACAATATAGGCTTATAAAAAGTAAGTAAAGTAAATATAGGCTTTTAAGCCTTAAAACTGCAATGAATTTTTTAAATATTTCACAACTAAACCTCTACATCACAGAAATTAATTTAGAAGTTTTCATCTTTAGAAAGGATTATCTTCAAGGCACACCCGCCAGTCTGTCACATCACTCAAATCCTGTTCACCGGGATCAACAGTCACGTCCTTAGTACCGTATAATGCAGCTGTACAATGATCACAATGAAGAACAGTGTCTACCAAGAGTTTTACCTACGATTGCCGCTTGCGACTGCGGTTACAAATTCGTATGAATCTTTGTAAAGCACCTCAAACGGATTGATGAGGAATTAGGATTGCTCATATAAAGCCACTGTAGTGATCTATGTTACCAGAAGTGTAGGAAAACTACACACACACACACAGTCTTCAGATGAGACCCTCAACAAATCATAAGAAATAAATAAAACGGTGCATTGGTTTCGCAGCGAATATTTGAGACAGTAGTGCTGCTTTCTGAACTAGAATGAATGGTCACTCTGGTGGAACATCAAACAGGCAGCTGTCTTATCACATACTTTTATACCGAGTGTGATAGAAGCTGCACGTCAATGGCGGATCGCCTAAATCTTTGTTCGGTTTCATAAGATTAAAAAGCATTGAACTACACCCTGATTCTAAATAACCCTGCCCGCATACCCACGTTATGGACCCAGCTGATGAACGGACTAGCCGACAAATACATAAAAATAAGAAACAAATTCAAGAATACATATGGAAAGCTATATCTCATTGCTTTCCTACTCTAGTTTTAAACTTAACATAAACCAGTTTTATAATGTTGTGTCAAATAAAACCCCAAAAATATCTTCAAATTATAATTTCGAAGACATTTTTAATTAAAATTCAATAGGATTCAGCACTTTGTATTGCATTCTTGCCATTTTCAGCGTTATTATCAGTAATACGACTATCTAAAGTAGACAGCGAGTACCAGTTTTTAAATGCAATTTTAAAACAACACAAAAAATTTAACTTTGCCTTCATACAAATTAAGTCTAAAATAATTCGACGATTCTGTTTTTACTGGTGCAACGTGAAATTTGAATTTTAATTCGCTTAAAACAGAAGTCAGTTTGGAATGACAAAGAAACAGTAAGTTAAAAGACTGCTCAGAAAATGCAGAAATGTCGGGTGCATTGATAAAGTAATAATTTATTATTTACAATTTACCCACTTAACTTATTAACTTGAACACTCGGAAATCGAGAATTTCAAATATTCGAGCACATTTTTGATCAAACAGGTCATGTACTTTTCATACCTATATTATAAAAATAAGAAAATAAGATTGAAATAAGATAAAAAAAAACAGAATTCGATTACCGTATCTCAACTGTCCAGTGACCATAAAAAGTCTTCAAAATTCTTCTGCTCAAGAGCTGTACTACATTTTTAAAAGACTAATTCATGACAAATAATTAAGTAAACACCCACCTTTGAAATTATTTTTTCTAAAATTAAATATAATGAGTTTTCCTAATTGGCTTTAAAGATATAGGCTGTCCAAAAAACTCTAGTACATTTCTTCTAATAACATTGTACTGACTTCTAAAATTGCCTATTCTTAAACAAACATTGAAAAAGAAAAACTATTACATGTAATTTATTATTTCAGCATGTATATACGTATGTAACTAAGCTCGTAAGATAGAGTTTACATAGGCAGAAAAGTAAGCTACGAAGATTTATGGCGATACAGAACACTTAGCATGAAATTCAAGAGACGAAAGAAAATAGGTATTTTCTAGCCAAGCTCGGCACTTTCAGGCACATCGTCACTCAGACTCCCCGCCCTCGACCAATAGTCTGTGACCGATTATTCATAGGTGAAAACCGTAACGTGTAACATACTAATTACAACTGTGAAACGCCCCACATCCTCTTAGATGTGACTGGAGAAAAAATCGGCCCGTTATTTAGTCCTACAAAGCCTTAGGTGAAATTTTTGCCAGTACTTTCTAATACAAAAAACTTATTCAAACTTATTAATAAATCCGCTTACATGAAATTTACATTACTTTTATCTACATTAATATATTAAATGCAGACAGACGTAAGCTTTATGCTTATCGTATCGTAAATAGGTAAGTCCTTTTCAGACAATTCAATCTTTTAAGACAATGCAAAAATTTGAGGCGGAGGTTTCGTCTCATGTTACTTTATTTAGTCTCTAAAAAATCAAATACTAGTTCTATGTTAGTTCAAATTATTATGTATATATGTATATAGCATAGCCGATGTTCGGGCGAAATGAAATGCAATAAAAACTTACATGGCCCTACAAAAAAAAAGCGCAAATAGTTCGTGCTTGGGGTACAGCAGCCTATTCTCAATTAAATGTCAAGTCGAGGTTAAAATACGGCCTTTTTTGATAACTTTACTGAACGAATAGCTGATTTTTATATGACCTTGTTCTTCTAAATAAACAATTCACTTTTAATTCTGAAATGAATGCAATTCAGACGTAGGTATACATTTTACATCGTTTCATTAAATTAGATTAAAGTTTTTATTTTTATTTTATGCGGGTTTGTGAAACCTTCTAAAATGCCTAAGACATTAAACTTCTTAGCTAGGATAAGTCGATGTTAGCAAAAAACGCTTATTTAAATAGTTAAGTAGTATATTAAGGGAGTGTACCTCTAATTCTAATACTTATAATAACAATATTATTATTATTATTATTATAAGTATCATTATTTGTGGGTTATTTATTTGTGTGGTTATTATTTTATAATCACATCACGACACGAACTTTGACTCAGCCCAGCAGTAAGTATCGTAAGAACTTGTGTCACAGAAACTAAGCAACGGTTTGTTATATATACTACATAGATAAGAATACAATCCAAGACCGCTAAGCGAAACAATGCGTCTTGCAAATAACACAAAGTCCCGCCCCCGCCGTGATTCGAACCTCAAGCGTAGCAGTCGGCTGTTTACACCACTGCGCCACCGAGGTCGTCAAAACCAAAAGAAAACTTATGTTTAGAAGGGAGACCCAAATTTTGCTTTGAAGTTTAAAATGTTCTGGAAACAATGCCTTTTTTTTAAACATTCAATCAAATCAGATTCGAAAAAACTGTTTCATTACTTATCTTTAATACTGAAGTTATTTGCCTATATTTTCAGACAAACTCCATTAATCCTGGCTCGTTGGATTCCTCGGATGTTTCACAGACGCCCGGTTCGACCCTAATCAATTTACTTTTTGAAAGGCTCTAACAATCTCACCGTTTTTATTGGCTTTTAACTGAACTTTCATTAATATTCCCGTTTCTCACTCACAAACTAAAGCTGAGAATGAGGGGCCGAGACAGAACGATTTTCATTTTTCCACTAAGATTCAGTTAGTTTAACGCTTCGAAGAAAGAATTTATATTAACAAAGTCTGTGTAGTGAGTAGTATACTTTGTTTTATTCCACTTAATAAATCATGTTGATTAGCAAAATACGCTTTCAAGGTTTCTCTTTAAAAGCTGAGTAAAAGGTTTTGGTTTATTATTTCTTGCTACTTTAAAAAAACTTTGAATGATTAAGTCTCATTGAGAATTGTAGTTTGGGGAAAGCTAGCCAGTTTTATAACGTGGCAACTTACCCACTCAGTTCGACTAAGTCTGCTCACTAATTTCATGATTAAATAACTATCTCTCGACTAAGGGCTCAATAGGGTCACTGGTCCCGACCCATTACCGTTGCCCAACGCAACGCACATTTAGCTCCGGATTCACAATTTCTTGAACCGGAGCAAAACTTTGTAGCGGCCTGGCGCCCTCTGCTGCCTTTTTTCGCTTTTGACGAGTTTTTTTAAAGATATCTTTAGTTTTGGGCGCCCTACATTTTAGAATTGGCGCCTCCTTGAACCTGCCACCCAGGACAATTGCTCGGCTGGTCCCCCTTGAATCGGGGTTGCAAACATTACGAGCATTATGTAACGCGCACAATATAAGAGGTAAGTACATACATTGAGGGATGCATTGCCACCCCTTTTAAAATTATCTACAAGATTCCTCTCATAGTACCTATGACTTCCGATCGATTTTTGTCGGACGCGGGCGTTTCACTATTGCAAACCGTAACTTCCATTACACCTCCAAAAAGTCAGTCACCGGCTATTGATCGGAGAGCCTAAATAAGGTAACAATACTTTTCTAAATAAGTAGCCAAATTATTGGAAACCTTTTGACACGAACCGTTGCATTGCAATGAGCTATTATGTTTGTGTTTTTAAAGAAACGCAACATTCCAAACGAATAAGAATGCTATTGAAGACTTTACTAACCGTATTTAGTATGTAATATTGATCTAATATCCCTTATAGGTTGGTATGACCAATGCTTGGCCGTAATGCATATCTGCTAATGCAATAATCGATCATTAGAAATAATAAAAACAATACAGCATAACGTTTCATCATAAAATGTAAGAGCCTTTCCTAGCAAGGCAGAGGGAGCCAAGAGATGCAAAAATAAACAACTTGAGGAAAAATAGAGACAGAACAACATTCCTCAAAATAAGGAAACTTTCTAGAGGGATGTAGATTTACCTTGTTTTTGTTGTTATGATAAATATACTTAGGAATGGCAACGAACATTTCATACTGTCACACCATATTTATATTATCTTGTGACGTTACATGAGGTTGGAGAAGTCAAAGATACACTGATAAGTTTATCACTTTAGCTACGTATTCATTATAATTAGACTACGTGTGCAACTTGAACAAATTGTAAGGATAGAAAGTAGACTCCTACATCATAATTAGACAGTACAGAAGAAAAGCTTCATACGATGCGCCTTTCAACAGTCCACACATAGACATCATCCACTTGTCATTCACTGACACGAAACGGACGAGATAGGAAAGAAGCATGCTCGACTGTTACACACCGAAAAGACATGATTCGTGCCTTTTATCTGTACTTTTTTTGTGTTAATGTGACTTTAAATAGTTTTGTCTTTTTTTTTAATTCTTGAACTATATTAAATCCTTTATTTACAGGGAATAAAATACTATGAATTTTGACGATATAGAAATCGTCAAAAGTTATTTTCAGCAACAAATAAACAATGAACAGCAAACAATAAACTCCTAAGTAGGAGTTTTATCGCTACGCAAGATTTAATTTTTGTGCATCATTATTGCTAAAGTCAAAATTGACAGCCCTAGCCAAACGTCGAGCGGAGCTGTCAAAACTTAAATATATACATCAGCTTTACTTCTGTACACTGTCTTTTTGTGTCCCAACTTACACCAGACCTACTAAGAAATTTAAATTTAAATGAATAAGTTACTAGATTAAGTGGTTAGTTTAAAAATATATCCAAAGACTAGTTTCCAGGCCTAATAAAATTAAAAAAGCTAAATGAACAATCGTTTGCACCTTAACTTTGAAAATCTAATTACTGTTCTAATTGCACAGAACAAGTGATTATACAATAAATAATTCTGAGTCAAGTTGCACAAAACTCGAAAGACGCTATATTGTAACTAATAAATAAAGCAAAGATTTTAAAGTTTATTTTTCTACAATGCTCAACCCCTAATGATGATTAAGAGAAGTTTACCACCCACGCATTTTTAATTCAGAATACTACAATCTTAGCGTGTACATTTTTCCTTTAATATTTAAATTTCAACCTTTGACATTTTCTCAGAGCATGTATAATATCTTAATGTAAATACTTATAAAGACGCCCCGTGAATCCGTTCGTTTTAGGGTCCCTCAAGGATTCTCTATTACGGAGCTACCGTTGTCCGTTCGTCCGTCTGTCTGTCAGCGGGTTGTATCTGATCAACCGGAATAGGTAGGCGGTTGAAATTTCTTTATCAATAAAATTAAAAGGAACTTCCAGTAAGAAATCGATGTTTTTAACTTGATCTTGACTATCGAATTTCAAGCTATAATGAGTATCAATTCCCATATAAATAAAAATTCAAATGTATGCTATAAAAAGACAGGTGTGAAGGATTGATGAGGTGACCTCCACATGCAAATCTATCAGTTAATAGAGAAGTGTTAAGCGCATGACGTGCTGACCACGAACTGCAGCGCCAGCACGAACGCTAACACTGCTAAATAAACTCACAGCTAAAAAAGACTGAGATAATGTAAAAATGAAAAAAAAACAAATTAACGGTCCCGTGGTACCAAGATCACGGAGTCAAATAGTAGATAATATTATATGAAATTGTTGACAGAGATGCTTGAGATCGACTACGTGGACAATACTCACATAGTGTCGCTCCAGCCTAAGATGACGGCCATCAACTCGTACATCGAGATCGATCTTACCGGACAAGTGTGCGCTGATTCTATAGGTACTCAAGAATTAATTTAGTTGACAAACCATGAAACAATGGCAAAACATGCTAAAACCGGATAAATATCGACTCCTGCTAGAAACAAAACCGTAACTCATGTTACATCGATTCTGAGTCTTAGCTAATGCAAATCTGTGCTCAGCAAAAATACTCTACATAATACTTTATTACTATGAATATATTTTGCTCTAATCCTTATTTTAAAATCTTATTCCTTGAAAAAGTTACAGAAAACATTGTAAGAACAGTTGAGAAAATTGTATTCTTAGTTGCATAATAATAAACGTCTCAAAATAAACTATTTGCCCATTATAAGTACAATCACGGACGCGCACGCGCTACCACCTTAAGGTCGAGTTTTGCTTGCAGGTTTTGCGGCTGGGGGCTTTCATACTATATTTGTGAATGGATGCGATTATCATACTTATAAAACAACATCATGATTTCAATGAATGATTAGCTTCCTTTACCGTCATTGGTAATAGAGATTTACTACGGCCAATTAGGATGGCGCTTGCGATCCAACCCTTAGAACGTAGTATTATCGCGTACAGAGGAATTTCGATGACAAATGATAATCCGTGGCAGATCTCGACTGTACATCAAACTATTCGTACAGTCTTATTTTTTTCTCAGATGTTAATAAAATTCAGTCAGTTTCATAAGAAACTTTATGGCATTTCATTGTAACTCATGAAAAACTTGAACCAAGTATATTAAAGCAATGTTAATAAGTAAAATTGTAGCTCTTTCATATCGAATTCAACTGACAAGATTAACTTAACTGAAATCGTTAAGAATTTATTATTAATCGCTAATCACTATTGTGAAGGTACTAAAATGAGTTACAAAGAAAAACATTTCTTAGCCTAGTGTCGATATATCAACGAGTGCCAAGATATATAACCTATATCTTAAAAAATATATAAGAACATGTCCCAGCATGCTTCAAAAGTTCCCGAAAGAGTTTTCGGGGTCGAACGTGACATAGCGTGACGTCACGCCGCAAAATGTCACGCCGTAACTCCGAGTTACATAGAAAATTGAATTTGCCGTCTTTTATATGACATAACTTACTAAAAGAGTTAGTTGCGATTTGAAATTATATACATACTATTAGGTTTTTAATCACTTTCATATTTTCATATTATGTCATAATACCTATTTAATTTATCCATCTAGATTTATTCTGTTATTGTATATTATATTGTTTTGTGTACTGTATATTATAATTCATAGCGTAAATGTGACGCCTGCGATACAGGCTCACCCAGTGCAGGGTCCACGATAAAATACTTTATTGTAAATGTTTTTAAGTAAATACAGATATTATTATTATTATTATTAATAGCTTTTGCCCGCGATATCGTTTGGGTTGAACTGTTATTTTTGTGTTTTTTAAACTATGTATTCAAAAGTCTTTTATAAATATAGGTGATATATATATCTTTAATCGAATATGCCGTTTTGAAGTTTACCACCTACAGAAAAACTTTGAAATAAAAGCATTAAAAAAAATGAATTAAAAACATACTAATATAAATGTATGTATATAATAATAATATATATAATGTATAATTATAAATTTCGGCCGAGAGTTTGTTTAAATACCTGTCAGTATTGTAAGGTTTCAGGTTGTATTCCCGGTGGAGGCAAAGTTTGCGTACTTAGTTAACATTAAGTTTCACCTTCCTTCAGTCATAAAGTTTCTGTAATACTTTGACATATAACTTAGGTATATGGCGACGTTGACATCCGATTTTATACGGAACAGTACATCTGTAAACTTGAGGGTTGTCACAATCATTTTTTTATTATTCCCAAACCCAAATAAAGATACCCAGAAAAGAAAGATACCTCATGTCTCTCTCCCGCTGCACACTGATCCGGGTTCTGAAATGATGAACATTCAAGACATCCGACAGAAAGATTATTAAAATGATTCTTAACAAGCTAGCTTTGAGGTGCTTTATGTTTCGCGATTCTGTAAGTGAATAAGACCTTCTTGATAGGCACAAGAGTTGAAAAAGGCAAAATGGGCTCACCAGATTTTTCTTTGTTAGTAGAAAATTCATAGTTTTCGATACACTTTCCGTCACAATTAAAATATTTGCATTTTAACTGCAACTCTATTAGCAAAGCAATAAAAAACGTATTTAAAACAAAGATTCCTTCCCGACGAATGTGATTAAATCAAATTCACTTCTTGCGCTCTTCTCGTTCACTTTATTACACACACACATAAAAGATCCACACTCACACATTAATCCAAAGCTTGTAATATGTAAATGAAATAATTCCTTAGGACCAGCCATTTAAAATGGAATTTGGTACATTTTCACGATTATGTGTCATTAACATTTCCTTATTTATTTCGTTTCTCTCCTATGCCGTTCCTAATCTAATCAATAGAGAAATTCATAATAAAAAACCGGCCATGTGTGAATCGGACTCGCGCACCGAGGGTTCCGTATAAACTTATGGATGAATAAAAATACAAAAATAACATTAATATTGCAGATAGTCCAAAAAATCACTACTGCTCATAGCTCTAAAATGTAAGGTATTTTTCATTTCACCTGCTTGTGCATTGGTGCTAGATAAATTTTACGATTCCAAGGCAGCAGACAATAAGCCCTATAGGTTTTGATTTCCTTAGTCTTGACAGACAGACAAACGGACGAACAAAAAACTGATCTGTTAAGGATCGGTTGCCTTTTGGTTTAAAGAAAATAAATAACCACAACACGACACATACATTGACTCAGTCCTGCACTAAGTATCGTAAGAACTTGTATCGCAGATGCTAAGCAACGATATGGTATATACTAAATAAATAAGGATACAACATCCAAGATTGGTAAGCGAAACAATGCGTCTTGCAAATAACACAAAGTCCCGCCCCCGCCGGGATTCGAACCCGGAACCTCTAGAGTAGCAGTCGGCTGTTTACACCACTGCGCCACCGGGGTCGTCAAAATACTTAAAGTAAAAACAATACAAGTTTTTGACTATGCGGACGCTCTCACACCCGCACATAAACAGAATAGAATAACACATTTAATTCAATTACGGACGTATTTTGTAATTACCGGGGAAGCTGTTTCAACTTTCAGGGTCCTAATTTACGACCTGACCGCATATTTACAGTATAGGATACGAGAGCCAAATATTTGTTATGTTTACATCTGACATTTTGAACTTTGAATTGCTCCACTCTTAATTTTTATAGAGGTAATTAGTGGTAAGTTACACTAGAAGATCCAAATTAGCTTCGTCTCATTTTATGAAAAGCGTATCTTACAAGTTGCTTTACTAAAACAGTTTTAGAAATTTCGTGATTAATCAATTAGTGGTACTACTTACAATGGAAACTCGATTATCCGGCTTTCAATTATAAGGACAGTCACCAAATGTTTTGCCCCTTTTCATAAACATAAATATATAATGAATTTGGTGTAAAGGAGCAAATTTAGATATATTTGTTTAAAATTTGTATTTTTCATTTAGTAATCAAACTATTTAACGTATTTTGAAACAAAGTATGTTCATAGTAAATATGTTTATTATTGAATGATTGATATTTATGCCAAATTAAGTACGGAAACCGTTTTTCTTCATTCATTCGAGTGTTCGTATTTTCGATTATCCGAATGCTCAACGAAAAAAATTAGTCCGGTTAATTGTGAAACTTTTTTTTCAGTAAACAAAGAAATCTTCCGTTTTTGACCTCGTTACAGTGTCTATTGTGAAGTGGAGCAACATTCAAAATCTACTAGACAATTGAAAGAAGTTTTTTTTACATTTCTGGGATAAAATATAAATTGAATCGTCTGTAGTCGCGGTCCACAACTAGTCTGGTTTACTGGTGTATTAGGTTAATATCAATTGAACACTGCGTCACACATTCGGACGGACGGTCAGCATGTGCAATGATAGCCGGCAGTCACATTACACCAATCTAGATTTGTAGGGTCACCATAATTCCATATTCAAACAGAACAAAATTTAAACATGATTTTTATTACTATAATAAAACATAAATATTTTTCATTCATAATATTTAATATTATATTATTATGTCAATATGGATCTCAATTACTTGTTTTTATCAAAACAGTTTTCCATCCCTTATATAGGTTAGTTGCTAGGTCCAATTGCTTAAACCACTGAAGGGATCTGGTTGAAATTTGGCTCGGAAATATATATATTAAGACTTCAATTCCTAAGTGGGTAAAAAAATTAAGAATCGGAACTAAAGAAGTAAACGAAGTCGGACTTAAGGAAATTCAACCCCTAAGCGGGAGTGGAGATGAAAGTTCGTAACGACATTGCATAAGCAAAGTTAGGGCGGGTCGTCTAGTTACCTACTAGTTAAATGCAATATTTAAAAAGTTATAAAACTTCATCAGCTGCTTTAAGCGCTACCTCCGCACCGAATATCAATCATAACCCTTTTAAAACGTTCAGACAAAATGACATATTTGCAGTTTTATAAAACATATATTTATTCAGTTATATGCTGATCTTAAAACAAAATACCATTTGCTTCAGGCTGAATACAGAGAGAATGAATTCAATGAAATCACAGTTTAAAAAGAAAATAAACCTCTGTTTTAGTATGGAATTGATTTTTTCTAGGCAACGAAAGGCAAATAGCAGAAATAAGCTGAAAGAACTACTAAAAATATAAAACATGATACTACTTTTTTTATGCGTTTTACTATCTTTGTGCGCGATTTTTATATTCCTGTTTTTTTTAACAGAATGTAATCTATATCTTTCGAAAGAAACAAGTTACCTTCTTGTCAATTTTATAAAATTCGTTCATCAGTTTAAGCGTGAGAAAGTTTCAGACATACACACATAATCTTTCCCATTTATTGCATTAGTATACCAAATTATTTTGTATGGCAGTTTTGAAGATTCCTATTTCTCCAATAAACAATTGTCATTCTACACGCGTTAAAGAACATTTATTTATTATGAAGATACACGATGGGTCACTTTTATAGCCGAAGACCTGCCTAATGGACACCATTATCCCAATATTACAGCACCCATTAAATTAATAAAACCGTCAGACAGTGCATTACGAAACCCATGCATCATAGTTTTCAACAGGATTCCGCCATGATTAATAACCACTTGGATTTTTATTTGATCATTCAACCAATTAATGCCCTAACACTAGCTAAGAACAAACACATTAAGCCGGCATAAATCTCTCCGATTCAAACAATAAATTAACTCACTGAAAATAATTAGGAGAAAATGTTAAAAATATATCTATAGCCTAGTTCCCCGAACGAAAATACGGTAATTGTCAACAGACAATCCGAAAATAAAAGAGTTCAAAGAAAAGAGTTTCTAGCCACACTTACATAGTCTGTGGATCTGCCGATTCGATATAAAGCACATTAACACGAATAGGATGACGGCTGCAACCACTTGTTTTACACGGTCGTAAATCTTGGCCACTTACAAAAAAAAACTCGTAATAAGTTTCGCGCGGGAAAGTTTGGCAGCGATTCGCATAGGAGCATACGTCTGCACTTGGCGCCGGCCGCGCGAATACTGACCGACTGAAAATTTTTCCTTAGCGTTGATATGAAAGATTTTCAATTTTGGAATACGACAAAATTAATTTCTACGAATCGGTGAAGGTAGCATTATCTATTAAACGGAATTTACATTAACATGAAACTTGGTTTTCCTGATATAAAAACAACGTCTAATAAATCCTCCCATTTGTTTTACATGGACATTGTCACAGAATATTGAACTTTTGATATCAAATCAGCATTAGCAATCGTTGTGTTATTTTGTTTTTGATAGTTGAAGTATTTTAAAAACTTACAAATCTATTAAGACCTTATCATTTTCGAACCGTGAAAACCTCCTTTTTGCTTCGCCGTAGTCGGGTGGAAATGAGGGTGGAACACTCTGATCAGCATTTTGTGTCTTGAAAATTGCTATATAGTATATACGCGGCAGAAAGCTTAAAGTAAGAATCATACCTATTACAATACATAGCAATTCTCTATGCAATTTTTGGTTTGTATGATCTATGGAAAATCGCTTTTTAGTAGATATAAAGATGCGTCATCATCAAAAAGCAAAATCGATTCTCAATACGCATTTCTATAATAAATAACATTTTTCATACAAAACATGCTCGATCGATGCTTTTAAGTGTGTTAAAGGTGATATATTTGTTCTAAACAACAATTAGCAACACCAAACTTGTCATGCGGACGTTGACGTCTGACACCCCAATCACACCAGCCAGGTAGGGTATTCCTAGAATACCATATACGATTGGTGATCACAGCGGAGACCAATCATCAATATATGGCTCATACCTTAACTCTGTGAACAGTTCAAATGAAATATAAACATTTCTATCGTTACACCTGTCAAGTTTTAGCAGCTATTCACAAAAGATCAAGAAAATACATGAAGCAAACAAAAAAAACAGAAGAAAAATATTTACTTGATAGATCGAAATTGATGAGTTATACAAAACCAAGTGAATAAGATGGACGCGAACATAAACATAGTGATCGATTGCTATTAATTGGGACTTTAGGGTTCCTTAGATTGACTGGCAAAAAGAAATGAATTTATACTATCTGTACTGATATAAAGAAGTAAATGCAGTACATCCTATATTTAATTTACTTCTATAACGTTATAAATTACCCATTCATTTCTAATGATATTACAAAACATAGATATCTTTTTTCCTTACAATTCAATGGAAAAAGTGTTCCAAACACACACATTCACATTTTTGAACACTTGTCAAGTGATATGAAAGGGATACCGCCATCAAAACAATCGGAAAGAAGAAGAGGAAAAGTGTTCGCCACTTCAGCCTAAAAGTAGACAAACTAAAGAAATAAAACCTCACTAGTAATTTGAATCTTCACTTAGCTTGCGGTTATAGCATATCAGCCTCCTGTTTAGGAGCAATATTTAGAATGGAAGTCAAGGTATTATACAACGCCATGGGCAAACAAGCAGGCGGTCCACCTGATGGAAAGTAATACCGCTGCCTACTAACACGAAGATCCTCTATTTTTTTATTTTTTTTACCCATGTCAATGTGCAAGAACACCCAGAGTATCGTCAATGATTTGCCCATGTAGAAGTAAAGATGTTATATCTCTCGTGCCGGGAATTACACCGGCTCTCCAATCCTTAAACCAAAGCACATCGAACTGCTTCACGGCAGAAATGGAAAAGATGGTTGTAACAACCAGATCTATCACCTGTTTTTGCTATGCAACCACGGACTACATTTATTCTGGACTAGTGGCAGATTAACGTCGAAATTGACTTCCCTGAAACTGGGCTTGTGAAAACAAGTGGTTTTACGATCTCAAATAAAACGTGTAGTAATTAATTCTTTTATTGGATTCCGCCCGTTTATAAGCTGTTTATCGACGTTACGCATTCCATTGGCAATGAGGAATAGTTCGAATATAACATTGAGGTTCTTGACTTTTCTTCGGGAAAATATACGCGGGCATTTCTGTAAGTAAAGTTAAATTAACTCTACTTGTCTTGTTATTAATTAATATTTTACAACACCTAGTTATACCGAGCGTGGTTTGGTAGTTTTAATATCAGAACAAATGAGAAAACGTGTTAATGAAATAAAAATTAGCCGGGAATCGAACCCTGCTTGCTTAATCTCATAGTTAGGGACACTACAGAATTTTACATATACATAAATTTTACAGTTCTAGGTTTGTAGTCCTTTCTATTTTCTGTCGTGAAGCTGTTAAACGTGTTTCGGTTAAAATTAATAATAATATATTTGTTTTGAAGATTTGGTAGCTCAGTTTGTCACGTTCCTTAAAAACCGACGGTCCCTACCCGGCAGAACGAGGGTTCGAGTCTCGGGTTGCCGTACATTGTAGCTGCCATGTTCCTCATTGTGTCCGGATAGAGGCGATATATTCGCAACCTGTCACACTGGGACTCAACCTAAACACGCGAAATTCGCTGTGCAACACCTCTGCCTACCCCTCTCGAGGGGCGAGGAGGAGGGGGAGGAAGAGAGGGACGGCGTGAATTTATTTTAATTTAAAATTTATTTTATAAGTATAAAGAAGATATAACCTGTACATTGACAACGGTACTCTACAAGACGTCAATACCACCTTTCACGTGAACACCATATTTTTATACTGACTGAAAAACCAAAAAAGGTTTAACAAATCACCGTAGGATTTAAAAAGGGTAATGTTTTTTTAGAGTGTTCGGACCTCTTGGACACCACCCCCCGTTGTTGCACCCCTGCACGTAAGCCATCAACTTGTTTGGCCATTGTACAAAATGGCTACCAACTCTTCAAAGGTAAAAAGTACATTTTAAATAGAAAACCTTTCGACCTACGATGTGTCTAGCTAATACGACTACAGTTAACTTGTAAACTCAAAACTTTTAAGAGTTCGAACAACGCCTCACACTTCAAAGAGAAAGTTTTGGAAACTTCGTCTAAACTTGTTTTCTATTGTAATTGGCTTTACCACCAACCCCACTAACAAATTTTACATTTTTAAGTAACAAAACATATAAAATCGAATATATATTTCATATAACCTAGCTTCATAGATTATTGATTGGTCTCCGCCAATCATCAATCATTAATGTTTTTAACCACGACCAATAACCTGTTTGATTACCTCTTTCTGTACTCTTTCAATGTATCTCCTATTTAAATTTATTTTGCCGAAGAATGCACATGCACGCTCGTACACACACACGCATTACACGCACATAAGGCACACTTTTGTTTATTTACTTCTAAATTACTCAAATATCAATTAAGGTGCACATTGTGTTTATAAAATGATTGATCGTTTTCTTAAATGTTTCATCTATAAAATGAAACCGTAATTGGTCAATTGTTAAGTCTATTTTGAATTTTTTTTGGATTTTGTTTTTGAATAGTTTTAAGGGTTTGTAGTGCTGTGGTTTTATGAAAATAAAGCAAAAAAATCACCAAAACTGACAGACTTCTATGTAAATTCCCAGTTTAAAAACCAATTTCTTTAAAGGCAAACAATGAACAACCCCATTTTTATGCATATGCTGTCTATGCTAACCATTTAATTATGTATACAAAACTATAATGACAATACATATGTACAGTCCATCCCACGAAACGCGCTTGCAAAGAATATCATCCGTATGCGAGAACCGAATTCAATTCCAATTATTGTATTTTCATCACCGACCGCGTGCGTTGACGAATGAGCTGCGAGTATTTCGTTCCCTTGAAAGTCGATTTGTGGAATGGAGTATAGGTATAAAGTTGGGCCCAGAATGCAAGTTTGTTAGTTAAGGTAAACCATGTTGCAGATTAAGTGATTATACGTAATTGTTAAGAATTATGTATAATGACAAAATTGTGCGTTTGATTGATTTTAATTAATAAATTGCTAGTTCCTTCCCTTCTCTATCTTTGAGGTAAGTTGAGATTAGAAATATCTAGATTTAATTCGTAACAACAAAAATATGATAAAGGTACAGACACCAATGCATTTAAGTTGAATAAAGTTTAAATTATAATGAAATGTGATAAAACGGATTAACAATTTGGGAAAGCCGTTTTCATATTCCGATTCAGAAACAGAACATAAACATTGAAAAATATCAAGAAAAAATGTGTTTTATCATTATTACAATTATTTACTTTCGCAAAAAACATAAAAATCTAGGTTAAGGTCGAAGCAAAATATATCATAAACAGATAGGAATACAGACAAAAGTCGTAAAAGTAAAGAGAAACATACCGACTTACCGTCGATTTTTTGTTAGTGTGTACATAAATCATTTTTATGTTTTTTATAAAGTTTTCCAAAAGAAATCTCAGAACGGAAAGAAAGAGAGGGAGTTAAGAACATTTACATGTTGCATCTCCTTTTAAGCATTTTGAAACAATTCAGTTTTGTAGTTGTTTATAAATTGGTGAAAATTTTGCAGAATACAGAAAAAACAATTATTGTACTCGTATTAATAGATCTAACGACTATTATACGAACTGATTTAGGATTGTTATTCTTTCTGTTTGTTATAAATTCAAGCCTAAACCACTAAACAGTTTCCAATTTAAAAAACGAAGGTTTTTTTTTTTGCAAAACGAGCAAACAGTTACAGGGTCTGCCTGAGATTTGTAGTCTATGACTTTATGGTATCAGCAAATTTTTTGTTTAAAATTCATTCACGGAGACATAGGGGACGAAATGAAGATGTTATGAGTATGCTTTACAATATGCTAGTGTTTACAGCCTTCCTTATTTTAGACACATTTTATACTTCTGTTTCCTCTCTAGCAAAAACTGTTAATAATCCCATTAAGTGGATGTAACGATCCCTTTAATTATAGTTTGTGAACTAACGCAAACATCTTTAATGGTTGTTTTTAAGTGCACATTTAGTTCCGATCTTAATTATCTGACAGATAAAACATTATGTAATATAATACGTCTTATATACTGGCATGGGTTACAAACAAGCATTTCTACGGTATACCTAATTCTAAATTTTGATTTTCTAGATTGAAGAGGTGTAAGTAAGGTTATCGAAACTCCTTAGAACGTGGACGTGATAGCTCAGTTGGTTACGCGCCTTGGTTAACCGACCGACCCGACAGGTTAAGGGTTCGAGTCTCGGGTTGCCGTACGTGGTAGGTGTCATTTTCCTCATTGTGTCCGGATAGTGGCGACAAATTCGCAACCACTATGTTGAGTCCCACTGGGAGGGCTTACGTTGTGAGTTTATGTTATGTAATATGTGTGTCAACACTCCTTATTGAGGTGAGTTATGAGAAAAACTGCCCACGGATGATGCCTTCACTGTTGCAAGCTTCTAATGCCTTCTTCAGTACCAAGGAAGGAAATTTACATGGTCATTTAATTCAAATACCTACATTAGACAAATACCAGTCAAGTGCGAAACAGGAAAGCTTTGCATCTTCAATTAGCTATTTAAAAACTATATAACTTTCTTTACCACAGTAAAATCTGTAATCAAACTTTTCAACAGTAATTAGGGGATCTGTATCTGATTACCGTTGCCAACATAGGCCAAAGATAAACAAGTTAAAGTGGCCACAAAGCTCAAACCAGAGTTACTTGGCGGGAACAAGAACTGTCAGTTATATTGTCTTTTCTTGTATATCAGCAGAATGTAAAGTGTAAAATGCTAGTGTTTTAACCAGTGAATATCTATAATGCAGTACAAGTGTGGAGAACGTGGAATGCGACGATTCGACTGCTCTATACGTCATCTCCCAAGTAACTCAATAAAACCTACAGTAACAGTACTAGCGTGTTATTGTGGGCAGATTCATCATTCCATCTATCATTTTCATCCTTTCATAATTCATGTCTTCATCATATCATCTGTCATTTACATTACTTGACACTGGCAAATTAGTCAAAGTTATTGCCATCAAAATATAAAAAAAGCTCAAACCAGTCGTTGGAAAAGAAAGTTGCTACCATGGGCTGGAATGCATTGTGTTGAAGACCTTTAAATTTACGGACCCCTGGATGCTATCAGCCCAGGATCTTCGGCTAAAAATATTTGCCCTTTGACGTATTCTAGCTGATGATTATTATTTAATTTGTTTTATAGAGAAGCGAAACTTCATATTGTTATTCAAAGACATTATCGGTGACCAATGAATCATAGGTCGCAATGAACTTGTGCATTATCATCAGGATATTGTTGAAGGATATGGACAGCGGTATTCCCAAAGAACAGTACGGTTCCATACAACAATTTTTTTTTTTTTCTTATGTTACAGCAGGCAAGCGAGCATTTGACAACCAAGGCCTAAATTAAATAGCCGTAAGTGATGATGTTACCGCAGGTGTATCATGCTTGCCTAGAAAATGCGTATTTAATTTTTAGAAGATACTGGCTTTCGTTTTCAGTGTTGAAATATCCTTTGTATTTTATAAAAACTGCTATTTATATTTCAGCTTCATCTTCCTTTGATTTTTGTTTGAAATTTAATAAGTAAGCTATCAAAGTTTACGAAACAAGACGTTGGAATCAAAGCCCTGTATCCCTTTAAGTGGATCTGTCATCGGGAAATCAAAAATAAATTGAAAATAAACAGGAAAAATATAGGTCAGATAAATAAGCTAGAATATACAAAACAAAACGGAATGCGCTTCGAGGTATTTTTCCTATTAAGTTTTTATTGACTGTACTTTGTACATCAAAAATATAAGCAAGCTAACAAATTCAACTTTATGTAATTGAAATAAGGTTCATTTTTAGTGACGTACGTACAGGATAACTGTATTCTGGACAACGGGTAACAAAGCGAGATTTAAAATATCCTTTATTGCTACGAGAATAAAAGCGAATCATCGTGCCGAGTTGCCATGGTTACAGGACAAATGACGTCATACAAGCATGAATGGATCAAGGTCATCTATTTATGAATGGAACTACAACTCGGAACTATGGAGTTAAAAATACAAAATGAGACATTTCAAATGACGTCATCGAGCAGGAATTTTAAAAGATTCTACTGAAATTTGTTTTCGTGAACAGAAAAATGGTGACGAGACTAGTATTTGAGGAATACGCAAAGAAAAATGTATTGTTGATACTTTCTATGAATCGTGCTATTTAATGTCGCAAAAACTATATTCAAAATATCCTTTTTAAATCCGACTTTTAAATGCGTGATCTTATTTTTATCAAATTTAATGTTTTGAGAGATTTGAATTTATGTTCGTATAAAACTAAAGAAAGTACTTAATTAGCTATAAGAATACAGCCGACATTAAAGTCATTTCCAGAAAGTATTTATCGCTGTGGTTACACTGCATTCTTTATTACAGGAATTCATCCAAAAGGTTAAGGAAAATATTACGAATTCAGTGAAATGAATTATTTTATGAATATCTTATTCGGAATTTACAGGATACAAGGACCTTTGATTTTGATGTTTAAGCTGTTTTTCGACAAATTCTCAGAAAAAAATAGGTTTTTCTGCATCTATTAATTTTTAAATTGTGCCAAAATTGAAAGTTTCAAAGACTTTATACTCGTATATTTTTTGATAAGCGATATTTTGTTAAATGTTTACATATAAACCGTAACTATTGTCGTTTTAGTGGATCTATTAATAACTCCCATTTGCAGAGGGTCCGTTAAAACAATTATGTTTCATAACACATTTTTTTTTATTTCTAACCAAAAGGAAGCATTTTACTATCGCATAGGCGCGACACATTAATTGTAAGAAAAAAAACAAATATGATTCCTAAAGCTTAAATCAAAATACAGTTCGTAGGATTATTCTGACGATGAGCAATAGTTTAATATATGAATAGAATAGTAATTTATCAAAATTACAAAATAGTATTCTTAACATCAAAGCGGTATCGTATAAATTGATTATTTCAAATGAATGTTCGAGCTGTGACCTATTTTAATGATTTAAGTGTACCGATGGGCATTCGACTGTTAATATTAGTTTATTACTGATACACAGAGGAATTTAGCATAGCTCATTGTATATTGATCTGTTGTAAACCAAATTTTGTTAAAAATGAACCTATCCAAACCTTTTTCATCGAGAATTTATAGTTTCTTGATAATAAAATACAAAATTTATTGATAATAAATTTACTGATGAATTAAAAAAGATAGGGAATATTGAAACAAATAAGAAAATAATAATAAACAAAATAAAATCAATGGCTTAGACACGAAACAACATAAACATTCGGTTCGTAGGACAAATTGCCATTTAGAATGTCCCCCGTTTGAAATGTCTATTGGAGTATTTGCAGGCTTAAACAAAAAACAATGGTTTTGCGTCAACTTTGTCCTATTTTAGTATTTTACTGTACCGACATTATTTATTTATTAGTAAATAAAAAAATGAGTTCAAATATTTTTTATTAAAATTATTAATTTATTATATAAAAAATGGAGTTCAAAAGAATTGAAGTGAGCTACATCGTTTTACTGACACAACTTAATGCAGGAATAACTAATAAAATAGGTATTTTTAATAATATTTATGGTTTAATGATGTGACAATATTTAGAATTCAATTTTTAAATATAGAAAAATACAGTTCTAGTTTTAGACTACTATAATATATAATAATATACTTCTTCAAGTTTTATAAATTATATTAAAGTTTGAATACAATATAATGATCCCTACAAAGTTTTATGACTACAATTTTAGCAGGCAACAATTTATGGTAGTTTTTCTTATATTTCGCAATTCTTTCGCTCCTGTTTATTTAAAATTTATTGATAACCGTATAACTTATTTTGCTACATTAGATTAATGCATTTATGTTGTTTGTCTATTAATGGTTTATTTTTAAGGGCGATTGAACTGTTCTATTGGTTTTATCTTCAGACACATTCATTATTAGTACTTGAGAGTATATATTACATCTATTGATGTTACAATATAATAAAGTAGTCATATGTACAACTTTGTTCATGTGGAACTCGATTTTTAACAGAAAGTAGCCTTTAACTTTAGCATATTCATCATCATTAAACATTATGTAAAAATTTTATAACGGGATTTTTATAACAAACTAAGTTCTAGGGATTAATTTGTTTTTACACGGGCAATAATTTATTTAAACGTTCAAATGTAATCCTTTCGGATAGGCTGTAAAATCGAAGTGCGCATAAGGTTACCTTAGAGAATCGAAAGGGTTTGCTAAGAAATAGATTTTGAGGTTCACTAAATTGCAAAACACTATTTCGATGGGTTTTACAGTTGACATGAAACAGGGGATATAAGGGTTGGTAAACTTTTTTATTATATACAAGAAAATTTTGATAATTTGGACAGAGTGGGAATTAAATTCAATTGTAGAATTTCAAATGAGAAAATAGCTCCTCATATATGTAATGCATGTCCGCAGCTTTTCATGACATGTTTCCGCCATCCCCCTTTATGTCTAAAAGACGCTTAGAACTCATTTTTTAGTGTTGTTTTGTTGAGAAAATGTGTATATGTGTATATGTGAGGAGGGCAACCTCGAAGGACCAATTTGAACATCTTAATAAGTATAGAGCGTAGGAGGTATTGAGCACGTGGTAGCTCAGTTTGATACGTGCCTTGGTTAACTGACCGACCCGACCTGTCAGGTCGAGGTTTCGAGTCTCGGGTTGCCGTAAGCTGCCATGTTCCTCATTGTGCCCGGATAGTGGCGAAAGATTCGCAACCTGTCACACTGGGTCTCAACATAAACATGCGAAATGCGGTTTGTAACACCTCTGCATATACCTCTAGAGGGATTAATTACGGCATGAGTTCATGTGTTTTTGTGATGTGTAATAAGTACAGGGAAAAAGCAACTTACCTTAGTAGTGCAACTTTGAAAATCCAGAGACTATTACTGAGGGAGTTTGTGACGGAATTGCGTTACAGCATAATCTAATTCCGCCATACTACGCTCATCGTAGGGATACTAGACTCATGCTGAGATTCCATCCTTAGGCACACTAACGTACGACCAAAACAAACTAAGCACTTTGTAACATAGACCACAATAGAAAACAAACATTATAGTTAATTTTTATCTAAATAAACAAATAAAGAATCCGCGAATTCTCTTCTCAGCGAATGTTCCCCGAGCATAACAATATTGACTTCAATTTGAGATTAGATACGAAGTCGCATCGTGCCGAAACGTATAAAACTGGTCGTACGAATTGAGTTCTCATACATAATTCTTTTTTCCGTCAAAAAGATAATGTCCCAGTAATATTGCATGTGATCTTTTGTACGAAGGAATAAGTGAACAAGTTCGGATTCTTTCGCACATCATCGTGATAAAACGTACGTACGACTCGAATCAGCCCCGTTCGCACGATATTGTACTTCACGTTTTCAGAGCTCAAGTTATGATGGTTTTTTAAAAACAACTACGAAGAACCATTATAATGAGATCCCAGTGAAAATCTATTCGAATTTTGTGCGTCGTTCAGGTTACGCTGGACCTTCATTTATTTTGTAGATAAAGTCATTTAATCTTGACCTAACATGTTGAACGGGGGGTAACTCGCATGCAAAGTGTGCGCTCCCATAGTGCTTGGCACATCGGTATTGTTCGTGCATATTCAAAGCAAAGTGAGACCAGCCTAAGTATGACTTACGCGCAATCCAGTAAATATAAAGCGAAATTTAATCAAATTCCACTATTAATGTCTATATGTAAAATAGAAATCCCAGATTCCCGTGATCGTTCAAGTGTAAAATTAGGCCGGCTCCGCTCAAACCAATACAATCTGAAAGTTTTCTGTACGTCCGGAGATTCCATTCTGCTTGTCATAAATCTTATGCTAATTCACATTTACCATGTGAGATATTTTGCGACGAACTACTTTGGATGCTTTACATTACTCGTCTATTTATAGAGTTGGTTGTTACCTATTAACCACAACACTGATGTATATATTTATATTTACTAAACATTTGATAATGTAATTAATAAAAAAAGTACAGAATTTAGTAATGTAAGAAATTAAAGTATTCTCCTTATTAACGTGGGCGTAATAAAAACGTTGTTCTGCTTGATACTGGGTACATTAAAGTTCTTCAAGTTTTGATGTTATGGCGTCAACTGAAAATAAATAGGGTTTAAAGTGGGTTTAATATAATATTAGGGTTAATTATCATGGGCTAACTAGATATACCCACCACATCTAGTTAGTTCATGATAAATAATCGTAAGATATATCCCAATTCAATTAACTTACAAATACTATCACAACTGGTTTCTTCTTTTGTTATATATTTAATTAAGTAGTGGGTAAAACTAACTTCCTTATTTATAATATTCTTAAGTAATAATAAAAACAAATATGAACATAATGTAAAGAAAAGTTAAATAAGCGTAATAGTTTCCAATTTATTAAAATTATTAGCAGCAATGTACATCGAACACGTCGATGAAATCACCTACTTTCACGAAGATCGCTCAAAAGGATGTCTACAAGGATCGTGGGTGATGAGGAGCATATGTAATGACAAATGACGCGTGTTTTAATAAATGCCTAGGAGATATACCCGTCACTTCCTATGGCATATCTATAAGTTTTTTATTTTCCTGTAGTCTCTGCTAGACTCTGGAAAAATGCCGTGCTATCAGCTGATGTGATTTGTTTTGACAGCGTTATGGGCAAACAAGCAGACACCCGATAAAAAAATGATAGCTTCTCTAGTGTCTTGATGCTGCTGATGTCATAGGAAGCCAAGCCAATGCGTTGCCCGCATAGAGGTGAAATATGTCATTACTGCCAAAAATTAATTCAAATCCAGTTCTCATTAATTTATTTTGCACATCTCACGCTATTTACTTATCACAAATTAGTCTAAAAGGTTAACTCTATTTGTCTGCACGTCTTAATATTTTGGCTCAAACTCTTGCTATTCGTATGTTGATTACATTTTTAACTCTATTTGTCTGTACGTCTTAATATTTTGGCTCAAACTCTTGCTATTCGTATGTTGATTACATTTTTAACTCTATTTGTCTGTACGTCTTAATATTTTGGCTCAAACTCTTGCTATTCGTATGTTGATTAGATTTTTAACTCTATCTGTCTGCACGTCTTAATATTTTGGCTCAAACTCTTGCTATTCGTATGTTGATTAGATTTTTAACTCTATCTGTCTGCACGTCTTAATATTTTGGCTCAAACTCTTGCTATTCGTATGTTGATTAGATTTTTCCGTCTTGGAATTAAGTTTCAATAAGTCACCACGAAGCTACAGAAAGTTGTGTTTGGCGCCAGTTGATTTAGTTTAACATGTTCAATACTTCATATCGAAAATATACATATTGAGCGAAAGATTAAAAAATTGTTTAGTTATCGTACATTATAATTATTATGTCATAAATGTGGTAACAATATAATTGTTAATAATAATAATAACCACATCACGATACACACATTGACTCAGCCCTGCAGTAAGTAACGATATGGTATATACTAAATAAATAAGAATACAACATCCAAGAACGGTAAGCCAAACAATGGGTCTTGCAAATAACAAAAAATCCCGCCCCCGCCGGGATTCGAACCCGGAACCTCTAGCGTAGCAGTCGGCTGTTTACATCACTGCGCCACCGAAGTCTTCATACATTTCCATATAATATATATTTAGTTATCATCTATCTACTTTAATTGTTTGAATTGTCGTTATCAATAAAATTAAAATACTTTTTATTTACCTTACTTTATAACTAAGACTCTAAGCATCCTAAGCAATGTTTAAATATGGAAAAATATATTTTTTTCCAAGATTAGTCCATTAGTTTATCTAAATAATTCAAATTGTCACCACTCCCAGAGCTAGTCTGACTGTAGTAAATCATGTTCCAATTCTGTCAAGCTATGTTATTATTCATAATAAAGAAGGCATCTTGTGTCAACGAGTTTTTGCTTACATAATCATTCTATTTACCAATCTATCGAGAAATGCTATTGGGTTAGGTCCATTATAGAGAACATTCTTCAATTTGTAAAACAATATATTTTGTTGTAAATTGAATATCGGTTCACTATTGACGGAAAAATCGGCGAACATACATAGAAAAACATAGATACAATCGAATTTATAACCTCCTTCTTTTTTGAAGTTGGTTAAAAATCAAGAGGCTCTTAAAATTTCAGATGTCTAGTTCTGTTGCCGCTTTAACAAAAAGTACTAAAAACATAAATAAATTAAAATATATAATAATAAGAGTATGAATTCTTTTTTGCTTTCTCTTGTATCATTTACGAAATTATCTCAAATGTATGTTTAATCTTAAGGTACGGAACCCATCATGTACGAGTCCTACTCACACTTAACCGGTTTTATATGTTTTACCAACAGGGAATGTAACGCATTGGCTCCTATATTAATTTTAACGCATTCAATGTTTACAAATTTAAGATTGGAATCAATTTTATTTAAGAATTTTAAATTTGGAGGTAAAGAACTGGCATGTATTTTTATTGTCTTCAATAGAAAAATCTGAGTAGATAATGACGATGAATAGCCGATTATATAAACCTCAAACGAAACATAAATAACTATTTTACATTAGATTTTCAGGAATTGGTTTAAACAAGTGCAGCGGATGACGAGATCGGGTGAATTCAAGAAGCCCTACTCTGAAATGCCGCCACCGAAACTTCAGGCTGACCTATAAACCGACCGAACATAAAATCAACGACAACACTGCTTTCGAAATTTATATGTCTTCGGAGTGAGGTTTTCAATTCAATATTTTTCGGGGCACACCCGCCACTGTGTCCCACCACTGCAACTCCTGTTTATCAGGATCAACAGTCCTTTGATCGAACATGAATATTTTCAAATAAACACAAAGTAATAAGGAAAAAATCTCAGTCTTTTGTGATAAACAAAGCATTGACTCGATTGTCGAGAACTTATTGATATGGTAAAACATTACTGGCCGGCTATATTATCTTTACTTCAGATGATCAATTGGCCACAAAAGACAAAGATTTAAATTTAGAATCAAAGAGAGAAAACAACTTACGACATCACGATTCTCCTTGTCCACTGCATCCCATTCTACCGAATCTCATTGGAAACTATTGTCAAAGACTTATTTACATAAAACTTTTCCTTATATCGTGGATTATATAAACGCAGAGTTTAATTGCCAAGCCTTCAGTCGGGAATATGCAGTTATTGTTTTGTTTGGTAGTTGTTATAGGGGTAGTGGAGGCCCGCCGCATAAGATTCAATGACAGAAACATGCCAATACGCCTAGTTGACACCAGCTACGGGCAAAGCAACCATGAAAGGGTTGATTACTTGGAAGCTGTGATTATGCCGCGCCATCTCAACAATGCTGGGAGAATCAACTTCCCCACATCAGGCGAGCTGAATGACTACTACCAACAAGCAAGTTTATTTTTCATAAGACCTGTTGAAGGTGATGTCATGGTAAAGGTGTTGCTCACAGGGGCATATGTTGTATGTACATATGTTACTGGCAAAAGCTGGAGTTTCTTCCACATACGAGTAACTTCCCCGACTGACAACCGATTTTTGAACTATCGTAGTCAAGTTTTGTTCTTTTACTTAAGTTTTCATTATGTGTTGACGTTGTAGTATATTGATTCAAAACCTAATTTCAACTGGTGGTAACTTACGACGTGGCCAAAGATGTAGCAAAAGTATTTTAATCACTTTTTATTTTGTTGGAGATATTTAGACAGACTTGCTTTGTTTGTTTGTTGATTCTTTTTAATTTAATTTCAATTCACCAGGGAAGAGCTGACGGTGATGAGCGGGGTCACCTAGTGGGATCCCAGTTCTCTGGCCCAGCAAAATGGTACAACCTATCCCCGCAGAACGCAAGAGTCAACCGTAACAAGGACTTCCAAGCGGTCACCACCGACTGGTACGGGGCGGAGTGCGAAGCGAGAAAGTTCCTCAATAAGGGTGGTAACCGTTATGTGATCTGGCGCGTCAGGATGACGTATATCAGGGATTCCAATCGACCACACCAGTATCGCCTGCAGGTTGATTTCTTTGAGAATGGAAAGAATAACAACAAAGGAATATTTACTGAGATCAACAATCCGTTTGAGAAGGAGGACAGCAACTTCTGGATTTGCAGGTCCTGCCGTGGTAACCACAATGATCAGTGCAGTCGTCAGTAAGCCCAAATCACTAAAACCTTATACCGTTATCATCATGGAAAAAACAAGTGTGTAATAGTAAACTAGAGTACACAATAGTACAAATATTGAAATCATTTTTAATAAAAATTATATTCTTTAATTGATGACTACTTTCTTCTTTTTCTTTGTATAAATGGCTACTGTCTATATTTTTTCTGATGTTTGATTTTCATATGACACTTAAATAATTAAACTATTCATATTTTGCAGGTTTTGGGTTTGACTTTATTTAGCCTGTTTGTTTACAAATGAAACGACGAGCTTACATTATTAAAATATTTTGACAATGACATGGTTTTAATAATAAAAATTACTGTTATTGGGTTGTTATCTGCTTGATTAGTTTATGGTTTGTTTTATAGGTAATAAGCTTAAAAGTGAGTTTGGTTTTTCAAGAATAGACGCAGAACACAAGTGTTCTGCGCACAAGTTTCAGGCGCTCCACTACCTTGTACCTTGTAGTGGAGCGCCTGAAACCGCGAATTTTAACTACAGTTAATAAATTTTCAAAATTGAATGGATAATTAAAAAAAATAATATAAAAAAGGAAAACAATTCAAACAATATACTCAGATAGTGTGTAATAAAAGTGAATAAAGAACACTTTCTTTTTCTTTTCGTGTTTATTTATTTTACTCGTAATTTTATTTAATTTAAACATTTCGTATTTTTGTACCTTCATAATAAAACTTATATCTTTTCTTCAACTTTGTTACAACAAACGGGTAGTAAATGAGTATGGAAAAAACAATTTTCACTACACAGTAAACTACACCAGAGCGAAAACCGCATTGTCAACATCCACAAGCTTGCACTTTACTTAGTTAAAACCCAAAGTTAGCTAAAACAAGCCCCCTCCCCCCAAAAAAAAGGCCGTCAGTTTTGTGAGGGGTGAACTGTCAAGCCAACCTCCAAACTTTATTCCAGGAACCGCCACTGGTGTATGTGGCACTCGCATGTTCACTCTAACCCATAACTCTGTCTCGCATGATGTTTCTATTGCAACTCCAAAGCATTCTGTATTAAGTTAAACAATAATAACAAGTATCATTATCCATGACATATCGTATTTTAACTATTTTGATTATGAAGTTAATATCGACCTCGATTTGACGACCTCGGTGGCGCAGTGGTGTAAAGAGCCGACTGCTACGCTAGAGGTTTCGGGTTCGAATCCCGGCGGGGGCGGGACTTTGTGTTATTTGCAAGACGCATTGTTTCGCTTACCGGTCTTGGATGTAGTATTCTTATCTATGTAGTTTATACCATATCGTTGCTTAGTTCCTATGACACAAGTTCTTACGATACTTACTGCAGGGCTGAGTCAATGTGTGTGTCGTGATGTGGTTATTATTATTATTATTATTAGCTTTCGCTATGATCACTCACTACCCACGTTATTTATATTTATTTTATTCATTAAAACAACATTACAGTTTAAAAGATAAGAAATCTAAAACACTATGATACTTAAATCTAATACGTCTGTGATTATAATTGCTATTAACTGTAAACACATACACTTGAGGGCCTATCATCAATAACGTCACAATACCTCTTACACTCGACACCTACATTCGTCCATCGCCATGCAAACACATCGCACTCCGGTACCGATGTCAGAAACGCATTCAGCAGGGTCAGTCCTGGGACCAGAAATTACTTTCTCCGTGAGATAGTCCGTGACGCAGGCACCGCCATCAACATGTTCTGAATAATTTTAATGGTCACAACTTCCTTAGCTAATCATGCTGAAAGTAAATTCTACTCCACTTCATCACCGAAATCAGATGAAGGGAGGAAAGTTATTTTCGAAATGCAGAAGGCATCTTAGGATTTATAGGTTAATTTGTTTATAGATTAGGTTCAAATGCTTTGGGTATATATTGCGCTTTTATATATAAATAAATAAATAAACCACATCATGACAAAAACATTGACACAGCCCTGCAGTCAGTAGGTCTCGCAAGAACTTGTGTCACAGGAACTAAGCAACGATATGGTACATAGGTCTACATAGATCTACATAGAGACTAGATCCAAGACCGTTAAGCAATACAATGCATCTTGCAAATAACACGAAGATCCGCCCCCGCCAGGATTCAAACCCAGATTGTGAAGCCTTTGATAGAGTAATGTGGAATTAGCTATGGTCGATGCTGCCCATGTACGGAATGGAAGCTGACTTGGTGTGTGCAAGTAGGTAGGGTGGTTGGTGAGTGTAAGATGTGGCAAAAGAAGCATGAAAGTACAGTCAATGCTGTTAAGATGCGTGCTTGTGAAATAGTGAGATACGGGAAAAGTGTTGAAAAGTGAAAGAAGATGTAAAAGCATTGAAGGTCGTGTTCTACTTAAGGTGGTTTTGTATGTGGAAAGGACGGATGATAGCAGATGTACAAAACCTATTAATTAGGCAAAAGAGTATGAAAGAGCAGTAACGGGTCACTAGTCTAGTCTACGTCTAGGATTTGGACAAAATTATCACGACCAGATTAGTGAAGATCTGAGAAAAAGCCAGATCAAATGTTCGCGATACCGTCGTGTGTATGAAAAGTGAGCGAAAGAAGTCTGTAAGAACTATTGCATCTTGGCCTACTAATTTGAAACGAAGGCCTGAGGTTATGTATATATTTCGAGGTATATGTTTTAGCTACTGTTGAAAGAGTATTACGAGTTTAAATAACTACATTATCTGTCTTTTCCAGTCAACTCAAGCATGTTGACAATCAAATAATGAAACTGAAATGTAAAACATTTCTGGCCACATTCTCTATTTACCTCATACTGCTCGTATATTTAATAACGCACACTCGTATTTCAATAAAGGAAAAATACTTAAATTTAGACCTAATAATTACCTTATAAATTTCTTTTGTCCATTGTACCAAATCACGCCTTTATTTTATCTATCAAAGTTGTTTACATGGAAAGATTTCCTCACATCGTATTGTTGAAGAAAGATATAAATGCCAAGTTCATTCTACTAGGCTTCAGTCTTGAAGATGCAGTTGTTATTTTGTTTTGTTATTATTTTAGGGGCAGTGGGAGCCCGTCTCATAAAATTTTATGACAAGAAAATGCCAATACGGCTAATTGACACCAGCTATGGACAAGGCGATCTTGAAAGAATTGATTATATGGAAGCTGTGATACACCCGCGCCACCTCCAAGATGTTGGAAGAATCAACTTCTCAACATCAGGTGACCTGAACGATTACTTCCTTCAGGTATTTTTATTTAATTAATCCAACTGTTAACGGTATCATCATGTTGCTCACATATATAAATATATGTTTCTGGCTAGTATGTATATGACAGTACCTGAGACATTCCATATTTTATCTTATTTTTTATACTATTGCATGAGCAGAGCACTACCTTAGTTACACTGGAAATGTTATTGGTCAAGGGATTTAAGGAACTTGTTTTATTTTTTATTGATTAAAACCTATTTTAACTCTATTTAACTAGACGAAGGATGAGGGCGACGAGCGGGGGCACTTCATAGGATCCCAGTTTTCTGGCCCAGCAACATGGTACAACCTGTCACCTCAGAACATAAGAGCAAACCATGACAAGGACTTTGAAGCGCTTACCACTGATTGGTACGGGGTGGAGTGCCAAGCAAGGAATTTCCTCAGCAAAGGTGGTGAACGTCGCGTAAACTGGCGAGTCAGGACCACGTACATCAAGGATTCCAATAGACCCCATCTTTACCACTTGCAGGTTGATTTTCTGGAGAATGGGATCGAAAATAATGAAGGCATTGATATTTTGGTCAACAATCCCTTCGTGAGAGAAGACAGCCAGTTATGGAATTGCCAGTCCTGCAACGAGCAGTGCAGTCAAGAGTGATCTTGCTGCAGCTATTTGAAACCGTGGTCGTTTTCTTTTTACAAAATCATCACCATCGTTACATCATCATCGTTAATCAATTGGAAACAGCTTTTAAAAGTTATTGTCGGTTACAATGAAGCTTAAAAGTTATTTTCGATCTTTGCTATGGTTTTTCTTCTTATCCGTTGCATCTTTATTCATCAAATAAGTTTTATTATTATATTTATGATAATTAAATTACCTTCTCTAGCTGATTCGAATTGGTTTTTTAAATTTTTATTTAACAAATGAAGCGCCAAGCGTTGCGTTATTAAAATAATTTTAAGATGACGTCCCTTGTTTTAAAATTATAATTAATTGTTATTGGGTCATTATGAGCGTGATTTAGTTTGTTGTTTAGTTAAATTTATAGATCGGTAATTAGGTTAATATTTACAAGTTTCGGTTATTCATGAGAACGTTACAGAAATTTCTTTAAGTAATGTAGGTTCCTACTAGTTAGTTTTTTACCTTCACTCTACAGCAACTTAAAAGAACCCCTCGATAGAGTTTTATTCTTAGGATCAAATCGAATCATAAGTCTACAGGTATATTATTTTCTCATTTCGATGGGAAAAAGGCAAGAATTTCGACACAATCTTACCTGATAGTAGGTAACAATGTAGCGGACGGTAATGTATGCTTCGTAAAAAAATCTTTTATCTCTCAGCTCTAATAGGATCAAGGTATAATGGTTGAAGAACCCACCAAAAGTGATCATCAATCCGTAGCAATGCAAATGATAAACCTAGTTGTAAAACGCCGTGTGTATATTGGTGGTATGACCGAAGATGGAATTCTAGCCTTTGAAGAAAGAGACCAGGTTTTTTTTGTGGTTTTTAACGTTCTAATTGTTCTGATTATGTTCGTTGCGGGTCCTAAGCCGATAGTATGTTTGGGCGAGTAACCTGTGGTTCATTGCACAGCTGCATTATTCGTTTCAAAGAACGCGACATGCGATCCTGGTAACCAAGAAGTTTGACGGAGTGGCGGGTGATGATTAGATTGAGGTGGTTGCTTTTACAGTTCTGGTACAAAGCCGTCTCGGAAGGATATTAATAAACAGTAAAGAATATCTACGTACAAATATTACTAGATTGATATTTTTTTTAAATTGCAACAAATACTTTTTATTGAGTATCCCTTCTAGTTATACTATGTTTATTGCATCAGCCTGGTTAATGGCAAGACCATTTGTAATAGTGATTTATTAACATCATTAAACCTATTTAATTTAAGATCGAAGAACACAGAATGCGACATAAATTTGAAGTGACCCGACAAATGTTCTGCACTAAAACAATTTCTATCTTTTTATGTTCAACAATAATTTAATACTCGTCCATTCCTATTCATTATCTCAATGAAGTAGGTTTCTAGGAATTAAAATATGACAGAGAGCAGATGCTATATTATTTGTTTAATAATATGTGAGAAGACTTCAGCATGATTTGAAAATGTTCAACTTGGTCACGGATCAGATTTTAGTGCCCGAGATAATGTCTAAACCATCAGTAGGCAATCCTAAGGAGCTAAGGTAAGAATCGAACACACAACCTTCAGCTTCAAAGCGTAAGCAATAACTATTAGTTAACGAAAGCAGTCACAAATCAATAAATGAATGAATTAAAACATCACAAAAAAAGATATCGAAATAAAACATTTAGGTTTATCCTACTACTATTGAAAGCTTGTCTAATCTTTATCTATGACTAGCGACTTGCCCAGTCTTCTCACGAGTAGATATAGTTATTTAACTTTATTTATTATTGTAGTGTAGACTGGACTGAGAAAAATTGGTAACATTCCTTTGTTTACTACTAGATGGAGTAACTTGGCGGTAACCGTACTAGCATGTTACTGAAGCAAGATTCATCATTTTCATTGTTCATCTTATCATCTTCAAGAATGAATTATAAGGCTCAAAAGGATTCGTATCCAGAGCCGTAAAACATTCACAAAAAAAAACCTACTAGATGACTTAGATTAACAATTCATTTCTAAAATTCATCCTTTAAAGACAATCAAAATTAGAAATGGATTCCATAAAGTTCCTTCGTCAAATATTTTTACGTCACAGGAATACAACAAGCTAAAGGTAGAAAGACATTTTAATTGAGAAATGTTTCAAAGTCTACATTTACAAGTATAAAGGACCAGCCGGGCTGTGGTAGCAAGATTGTGACAGTTTAAGCTTTACAAACCCCTCGGTTTCCACTACACCCTGACACCCACGTTTTCTTCAGTGCACTAGGTGACATATTAAGTTCCCTCTACACGATCTTCGCTTTGACTGTAAGTTTATAAAAGTCTTCTTCGGACAATTCCTAAACACAGGCTTGTACTATGGGTAGGTACTAAACAACGATCTACCTAAAAACATACATAATAATTAAATACATAGATAACATCCAAAAACTCATATAGCATATAATACACGTCACGGACAGCAATAACATAATTACTAGCATATCGAAAATAATCACAGAAACCACATCACGACACACTAATTGACTCAGCTCCAAAATAAGATTAAAGAATCCTGTGTCGCAGGTGCTAAGCAACGATATGGTATACACTTAAACTACATTGATAAGAAAACTTCATCCAAGACCAATAAGCGGAACTTTCTCCTTTTTTCCTAACTTAAAAGACCACAATCTGTTAAGAATTTTTCAAGATATTTTTTGAAAGTCGTCGCGTGTATACGGCGCAATAAATTTAAAAATAGAATAGCACTCAGATCCTTTTTAATTTGTAAGTTTTCTATTTTCAGGTTTTTATGCTGAGAAATACTTTACAACCTTTTATGCTGAGAAATATTTTAACAAAATATTTAATAAAATATAATAAAGTAAGGCGGTACTTACTTATTTTGTGTAATAAAGTCTTTGTGTTTTAAATTTTGTAAAATATTTTACTTAATAATAAATAAATAATAAACCTCATCACGACACACACGTTGACTCAACCCTGCAGTAAGTATCGTAGGAACTTGTGTCTAAGGTGCTACTCATCGATGTGGTATAAACTGCATAGATAAGAATACTACATCCAAGACCGGTAAGCGAAACAATGCGTCTTACAAATAACACAAGTTCCGCCCCCGCTGAGATTCGAACCCAGAACCTCTAGCGTAGCAGTTGGCTGTTTACACCACTGCGCCATAGCGGTCGTCAAAACTGCACGAACGAAAATAAAGAGATTTAATTAAATATTTGCTAGGAGATATATCAGTTTTTGTGTTGGTTTTTATCAATTTTTATAATTTTGCTATTAATATCCAATATAGGCGAGTTTAAGTCCCAGCTCAGACAAGTATCGTATTTGTGAAATGATCATAAGAGCGTAGGCATATGCTACGTCATGGAAATTTGCTAACTTTAATATGTATGTTAGGTATTTTTATGTACATTAATATATCCAACAGCCTAATAAAGTCTAGTGCACAATAGACATTTCGTGAGGATTGCCAAAAGAAAATATTATATTTTATCTTTTCTCCTATTTTTCCCTTAACTTTCAACATTCATTATTTAACAAATTTAACAAATGAAAACCCAAGACACTATAAAATGCATATCTTAATTGAAGTAATTTCTTTTAGTAATTTAACACTCGTGACAAAATTACGAAAAAAAACACTCTCAGAAAAATATATGAAACCACATCAAAAGAAATACCAAAAGCATCTTAACATATTCCGCATTCACCTCAACATCAAAGCGTCTAAGATTTGGAGTAGGAAACCTAATCCCGATCTGATGGCTGATACCTTTTAACCGTCTGTCACACTGATGATGGATGGCATCAGACTTCCAGGGGCCTTGACCTTTAAGGAGACACGTACAGTGGTGCCAGTCAGAAAATTATCATTATAAAAAGGGATTCGAAATTCTGTTACAGATATAGCAGAGCTGTGTTTTAATTAATTAGATACCTGTAAAGAACTGTTTTTTAGTAAGAAGGCTTTCAAGTATTTGCATCATTTCTAATACAAAAAAATACATCTTTTTTCATCTTTTATTCAAATGGACTTAAAATAACTACTTTTAAATCGTCAAAATTCTTTTTAAACTACCACCGGTTCGGGATGCCTGTCTACGGGGAAGAATCCGGCAAGAAACCTCCGTAGTTGCTCTTTTCAATATCACAATACAATATTTCACTACAATCTTAGTAAAAGTATAAAATTTACAAAAAAAAATTATATAATATCTACAAATGTCAATGAAAACATTTTATACCGACGAAATATAACAATAAATAAGTACCTACTTAAGTAGTGCTATTGAAATAAAATAGTCCTTACATGAACTACTGGAGTTGCAACAAAGACCCAACTGATAAAAGCTAGCAGAAAATCAAATATATATTTCTGAATTCTGAATATTTATTTATTTAAATCAAATACACTATCATAACAGTTATATACCAATTCGATAGTGCAGTGAACAAATATATATCAAACATATATTGGGATGGCAACGTTAAAATATTTATTTTCTTAAAACAAATTATCATTTTAAAAGGTTTCCAAACAAATCTAGGCCTTTATTTTGAAAAGACTTAAAATATAAGTTCTCAATGATAATAACTAAACACATTATATTGATTATTTTAACGTATATAATTAAAGTTTTTTCTCGGTAGACGCACGTTTTTAATTTAACCAAATTATTATTTAAGAAAGCTCTTTATAATCTTTTGAAGTGATTATTTATTGTAGGGAATGTTATAACCAATACTTGAAGAAAACAATTTCAGGGTAGTCTATCCTTAGCTATATCTTTCAGGGTATGTCATATGTGAATGATGAATGGCATGTGTCTTTGAATCTGTAACGTTTTACTTGACCTGCTATATGTTTAATGTAAGGACAACATCATTTATAGAATGATACACCTCTATACAAAACTCCTCCCCCAAATTTCCTGGATAGAGACTGAATTTCAAAAAATCCCTTCGCAGCTGACATTTCTTACTTGTATAATATATTGCTGCTGTATTTCTACTTTTTAATTAATTAAGTACCCATAGTGTGGCAGTGTGTTTGGCCAACGATTAGATTAGTAAAATAATTTGTAAGTATTTCATAGCTAATACAGCTTCCGATAACAAGTTGAAAATACCCACGCAATATTAGTATATCAATTGGAATTAAAGCTGTTATCTACTTTATCGGGTATAAATAGGGGAGGAAATTAATATAAAGGGAGTTATTGTATTAACAAATCTTGTCTCTGTATCGTCACTTAAAGCTAGGAATGCTTGCAACAAACGGGACGAAACGTATAAGTTTCATATATATGTTAGTCCGACATTACCAGCTACATCTATGAATCTACTACCAATTTATTTTATTGACACAAAATCCTTTTTATACAATATCATGGGCAAATAAGCAGCCGGTGCTCCTGATGGAAATTGATACCACCGATAATAGACACGATCTTGCCCTTGATGTCTAGAACGAAGAGAGCACCGCCAATACGTTACCCATATAGAGGTAAAGATGTATCCCTCGTGCCGGTAATTACAATGGCTTTCTAATCCTTTAAACCGAAACACAACGAATTGTTTCACGGCAGAAATAGAAAGTTGGAACCAACCTAGACGATCCTGAACCTTCCATCTACCTCGGTTTTGACGACCTCAGTGGTGTAAACAGCCGACTGCTACGCTTGAGGTTCCGGGTTCGAATCCCGGCGGGGGCGGTACTTTGTGTTATTTGCAAGACGCATTGTTTCGCTTACCGGTCTTGGATGTTGTATTCTTATCTATGTAGTATATACCATATCGTTGCTAAGTTCCTGTGACACAAATTCTTACGATACTTACTGCAGGGCTGAGTCAATTTTTGTGTCGTGATGTGGTTATTATTATTATTATCTATGTAATATATCATTAAAACTGCATTTTCTTAAATAGAAAAGAATTAATCCCGTAAAAAGTTCCCGTAGCGATTTAAAAACCGGAAAAATTACCGCCGACTCCGAACAAACATAAATCTGTCCGCAGCTGAGAATGATATTTCAACTATTTTCAGGAAACTGAAGCTGAAAAAACTTAGCCAATGCAACTCGGGGCTTCGCTGCACGAGTTTTATGAGTGTTCAGTAAATAAAAACCAGCCTTGTGTAGTGTTCCGCGGAAATAAGTGGACCTATTAAAAGGCGTCTATAAATTAATCTTTCAGTTTTGTCGACTTATTTATACCGAAAGTTTCTTTACATTTAAAACTAAAACTAACTCCTACAAAGTTCACTCAAATATTACTTTTAATACACATAAATTAAAATAGACTATCCCAAAATTTTTAGCATACAAAAATCAAACCTGTCACCCCAACCATGCTATTAGGCAGTGTATACGTATACCGATTGATCCCAGATCGATTGCAGTAGCAATCGATTTCGTGATCCGTCCATTTCGACGATTGATTTCGTGATCCATAGTCGTTATTTTCGTATAACAAATGATTCACATGGTATCTACCTATCGACCTACTACAAAATAAAATGTGAGTACAAGTTAATCATTAGACCATAATTTGAAAAGCCAGCTCCGAACAAAAAAGCCTCACACTGCCATCAGACCATTTAAAACTTCATACAAATTGAATGAAATAGCTTCAACCCATACATCATGTTGCAAGAGGAAAACATTAATAACTTGTCACCGTTAGTTTTGGTTTCATTGGTAACATGTTAAATATTAATGTTACATAGACATTGTGAAAAAACACTCACACTCATTTTTCAATATATCTCATCTATTCAAGCTTAAACTGCTTAACAGATTTTCATAAAATTTTGCAAGAATATAAATAGCATCCTGAGAAAAGAAAATACCTTTGTCAAAACTTTTGATTATTTCCGGGCTGAGCTTCTAGACAAGTGTTGAGTTAAATCACATTGTGGTATCCACTCAGACAACCAAAATATATTTTAGCTTAGAACTATTACTACATAGCCATTCAGTGTCTCATTGAACCAATTATGTCTCTTTATTATACAGAATAGGGAACTACCACTACTTATTACTGCAAAATCGGTTTGAACTCTCTCCAAAATCTAAAAGGCTATATCTTTTAAGAAAAGCCTCAAAGCAGGGTCATTAACTTTTTGATTCTATTGCGAACTTTTGACCTCTGGATCAAATTCCAATAACAAAAAATGGCGGTGCGGGGGATGTAGCAAGTAAGAAACAGAATAAACAAAACTATTAGCTAACGTCTTTCACCAAACTTAGAATCAAATATCTAACGAAGCACCAACACGTACCTATTTTAAATATTAAATACCTAAATATATCTATTACCTAACTTAAAACTGTCATATAACTTTGACCTCACTAAAAGCACCCTAAAGTGTATCTTGAAAGTCATAAATTTCCCTATAAATCTTTAGGTTCATCTGCTTAAAAGGAACTTGTGGTAAAGTCAATAAAACTAGATAATCGTGACTCGGTAGCTTATGGTAAAGGTCCAAGTACGTACTAAAATTTAATGTACCCGAAAAATGTACAAATAAAAATACATCGTAAAATGGCGACCGCGAATTTTTCGCGCTCAGCGCTACCGACTTAATAAAACTTTGACCGTCTACAAAAGCTTTAATTTTCAACTTTCGAACACACTTTCCTGTATAAGTTAAATCACAATACAAACTCATTTTTGAGGAGAAACATAACAGCTGTATTTAATTTTTAATTAAACTAGCGATTAAAAATATAGGTATTTTTCAGTTATAATTCCATCGAAATAACAAAAAAATGCAATTTAGGATCTAGAAATCTAATATAGGTATAAAGAAACGTTTAATAAATCTAATTTGGTTTATGTTCGAAATGTTTTTTTTGTCTTATTTTATCCGCTGAACAAATTTTACGACTATCAACGATAATCAAGTAAACGTGACAATATTTATTTATACTAACATACATACAAACGCCGGATTGTTCAATAAAAATAAGATCATGGAGTGAGTGTCGAAAAAAAATTGATAAACAATAAAACAAATATCCTATTGAATCAATCTGGCCATTTCAGTTCCTCAGTTTCTCCTTACACTAAAAGCTAAGTGGACCAATACAATACATCTTAAGATAACTTGTCAATAAATAAGTATTTGTTAAACGTCATAACAGATATTTCTCTTAATCTCGAGTAGAAAAATTGACAGGACAATAAATACAAAGCTAAAAATACCTAGCTCGAAGGCTTGCCGGGGGATGTGTCGACAAAATGACGTCCGATCTTGAGTCGGTGGTAGGTCGTGACATATTGCCACGAAGATCTACTAATATTAAGATGTGGTAGATATCGAACTTGGCTGTTAATAAGAGAAATAATTAAAAAGAGTCAATTTGTCTGTTTTATTAATGCAACGTTGTTATTTTTTTCAATTTAAATTGTTTACTGCCTATTATATAAAAATATCTGACTGTCCAAAAATAATTATCTACCTACAGAATGAATTATAAACACAAATAACTACTACTACTGTACCTATTTGAGAATTGAATGAAATTGTACGTACTTATCTGAAATAAACAACAAATAATCTGGTCATACTCAACCAAATGTACGTATACCGACTTTCACCACAATAAATCAACAAAATAATTTATTTAAATTAAACAAAATATACTTATTTATTTCTAACATCATTGTGCGTGTTCTACTTTTGTTCAAAGTTGGCGGCCATTATGTCCCATGTTTGTATGACGCAAGTGACTTGGATACTTGTCGTTTCGGCAGCTACGGACGAAAGGGCGGGACTTTTACTGCACTATTATTTTTATTGCTTCTTTCAACTGTACAAAGCATGTTAACATCAACAATCCAACTTTAATGTCAGTCCCCATTGTGCAGTGTTTGTATGGATTTGAAAAGTTAGGTTTCAATAAGCGCTAATTGATTGATTGAGTGTTTATTGATGTGTCTTTTTATTAAAAAAAATTGCCAAATGCGAGTCGGTCTCGCACAGGAACGGTTTCTTATCTTAAGAACTTACTTTTCGATACGGTGAAGGTAACTTTACGGTTCAAGAGATGCAGGTCTACCTATTATTCATGATATACCCGCTCGCGCCGCTGATGGACGGATGGATGGATGGAACAGACGGACGGCAGAGGCTTAGTAATGTGTCTCATTAGCACCCTTTGGGCACGGCACCCTTTAAAGAGCGGTACCTATACAACCTTTTTATTGAGATTAGGTACAAGTAGTATGTAACTCTAGATTTTCATAGTTCTTAGCGAAATAATAAAATTAACATACAAATGAACATTTGTAAGCAGAAAGAATTAACTGCGTACATGACATTTCATAAAGTTTTCAATAAACTACATTGTAATGGAGTGTAAGGTGTTCTCTTTTATAAAGAGGGATAAACTCTGGTACAATTGTACAAAGGTATATTTGTTTAAACATAACCTAATCCTTTGCCTTCAGTTACCTTTAGAATTGATGTGAACAGGTACTGCGCCAAAAATAATAAACAACCCTATTGCAATTAATTATTTTAAAGTTCCTATGATTGTCAAACTTGTGAAGGTTGCTAGGTAAAAAACTATGCATTTGTGATTCAAAGATTCCAACAAACTTGGTAAAGTCATTTATTTAACTAAATATCAAAAATAAAAGACTTACTCACCTACTTACAGATCAAGTAAAACCCTTTTAACCATCATTTATTGGTTCAAAGTTTGGACATGTTAACACAATAAAAATTGCGTTAGTCTTTATATTTTGATATGGCAACACAAACAAGTAACGTAGTGGAAAGCTTGGGGATGATAAATGCTAGAAGTCCGCCCCTCGGCCGTGTAATAGGCTGTCATGGTGTAACAAATGATCCACTGGAAGTACTAACAACACACTTTTCCTTTTAATATTTAAGGTTTCATCAGAAATACTGTAACGCTGATATATCGTTCCTCATTTTCGTATTAACGACCCGCAATTTCGTCGGCGTTAAATAGTAGAGACAAAATCCCAAAAATAGTTAAATATTTAAACTATAAATAGACTATTCTAATCTTTTTCTAAGACTCTATAAAGAAGGTATAGAATGTATGGAGTCGAAGGTATAGAGTCGAAATAATAAATCGGTTCATCTTTTTCAAATACTATCTACTGGCCCCTTAGACAAATACCATTATTCCCCAAGCGTTAACGCCAACAGAAATTAAAAATGTATGAAAATGTCATAACAACGACGTAACTCGAGCGCGAGGAACTGTCATTTCAATACATTTTTACTGTCTGTTGGCGTTAACGCTAGCGGAATAATGTCATTTGTCTAAAGGGGCTGGTATGTCAATAATCATGCGTCCGGCTTTACAGCCTTGCGAACAGAAACAAATAAAGATTTTAGGTTTTATAATCAGTTGTATACGTTAGAAAGGGTTTATTTAAAATCAATGACAGATACTATGCCCACTATTATTTTAGTCTTCACAAATGTACTTACAGGTAACCTCATATTTTCAATAATCTTTTATCATAGTATAAATATATAATGCCGTAACGGAAACTTTGTAAATTCGATTTAAATAAAATACCGAAGCCTCCCTAAAGCATTCAAACTACGTATCTTGAGGTTTCGTCTTATTTAATAAAGCCTCTTTAATGGTTTTTGACAACGTTACGAGCAACTCAAAATATTTTTATCTTCGCTGAACAAATTATGTGTTTAAAGTAATATCAACTCCGAATTCTGGTCTCAGCTCAATACACTACAATACAATGATATCACAAAACATAGATATGTTATTTGCCTACAAATCAAACGTAAAAGTGTTCCCAACCCAGCGGCACACACACATACAAATTTTTTACACTTGTAAAGTGATATGAAATGGATACCGCTCTTAAAACAAAATAAAATAATACAATTATTTAATTAATATAATTAAAACAAAATGAAAGAAAAAGAGGGAAAGTCTTTGTCACTTCAGTCCAAAAACAAACTGAAGAAATAATTACCAACTGGGAATAATTCGAATCTTCACTTAGTTCGGGCTTATTAAATATCTGCCTCTTGTTTATCGGTACCATACTGTGAAAATTTTACCGAAGAAGCAATAAAATCCCTTACATTTTTTATTTATAAACTTGAAGTACTTTATTGTTTCTATTAATCCTATATCCAACGAGGGCCGAACTAAAAAATTCTTTTGAACACTTGTTAACACTGTATTACAAAGTTTATATCGAAAAACCTATTACAGGTGTCGGCCAAAAACTTTTGCATCCTCGTAAGTTTTAAAACTACGGTATAGTTATGTAAAATATCATTGCTACACTACTACTTCTCATGAACTCATGATTTCTCATTTATTGGCGTGTTCATAATTCATTATGTACAATCAGTTAACAAATATAAAACTGCTCCCTATTGTCCTAGTAAAATATAACAACAGATAAATTCAATAATAATAATAAATAACAGATAGTTCGTATTATAATTATTAAATTTGACTTCGTTTTAAAAAAACTTATTTAAAACAAGACAACTGTAATAACAAAATAGTAAGTACGAAATAATTACTTAAAATTTGAGACTTAAATCAAAGCAGTGGTAGTAATCAAAGAGGTAATCTATTAATAAATTATTTAGATGAAGAATTTGCTCGTAAAGTCCGATTTAAGCTGAAAATAAATGATCTATAAAATATAGGCGTGAAATATAACAACGGGATTTGGGTTTAGTTTCGCTTGGTCCATTAAATCTTTGTGTAGACAAAACGCAACTGTCAATACTGTATGAAGTCAACACCGGTCTCCCTCTTCGATGTGTGTTTAATTAAATAAGCGTTTTATTCTTACGTTCTTCCGGGATCAAATATCTTTCTAAGTTTTATAACTTAAAATTAAAAGTAACTGCTGAAAATCACACAAATTTTATATTATTATTTATTTAAACAATAAATTCTTGGTTCTCTTAGCGCTATCTTGAACTTTAGTTAAAAATAGAGGGTAAATGTAAGTTTGTATGTAGGAACCGTCGAAGCTAAACGCCCGATTTAAAAAAAACAACTTTAAGAACGAACTGTTTACCATACTCGTTTATATTGATCACTGACATTTGAATTAGAATTCTCACCAATATTTGTGAGAATTTTACACTAGCTAAAGCTAGCAGTGGTTAAAGATAACGATCTTTCAAATTGTGTATTGGTTTGGCTATATCATCCAGGTTAATCAGCTCTTGAGGTGTCTCAAGTTTAACTTTTGGTGCCGATCTTCTAGTATTTTTTATTTACTATATGGTAGAACTCGTTTTTCCTGATTTTTTCAGTGATAAGTCCCCAAAATGTAAATTCTATTCCCGTTGAAAGAGGAAGATACCTATATTTGATTGTGGAATTAACATCACCATTATTATTTCATGTCGAAAACACGGGCTGGGTTGTGTTAGTGCGAAACAGAGGCCCGAGCCCCCGTGCCACTTATTTTATGGTCCGTCCACACAGACGTTAACCCCATTTTTGTGCAAACATCCCCCATACAACTAGTTAAACAGTTTTAACTGTTGTCTATTCATTTACTATTAAATCCACTGCTATCGTTACAAAATATAGGTAAAATGGTATAAAACCGTTAACAACAAAAGTCAATCACGGATTTACTTATTAAAAGATATCATTACCTAATTTCAGTTCGCAAAAAACATACTAAAAATGTTTGTTCAATGATATTCCGAAGGAAAACTCCACTCTCTCTGGACACCGAAGTAGACGTCTAAATGGATAAAAATAAATCCTAGAATCATAATTTTCTTTAAAAGAAAACAAGAGTGACGGAAAATGGAATAACAAATAGTATTATTGGGGATCACGTCTCTTTACAAGTATTGTTTTATTTGCATCCACAGTTTTTTAGGTCAACCAAACTTTTATATCAACACCCAAAAGTGTTGTTTGAATTGTTACAAATAAAATATTCGTACTGCTGTTTTATTTTCTTTTGAACAAGTTGATATTTCCCGGCCTTTTTTTATTTAAATTAGCTTATACTCTATTCCCCGAGTCGAATTCCATGGATACAAATAGACTCAGCTCATTGGTTGATGTGCGGTCAGACGAGCAATACAATAAGCGAACTCAATCGGATTTAAGAAAAGATTTCCATTGGCAAATTGGCAAAAACTAGTGAAGGTCTTGCGCATTAACCGTGCCCATTGGTTTATCCGGACGATTTTCTTTGGTACGTTTCACAGAAAGGAATATTGCATCTGAGCTCATAGTTTTTTACTGTTACAAAATAAATTACGCCTTCGCTTTGAAAAAATAACTATCAAATTATCCTTGATTATGTTTGATTTTGTGGAAACAACCTAACAGTACTTCGCCAGTACTATTAATTATTCTGTGGTAATACTCACCTTATATTATTACATATTTAGTTTTACATAGAAACGTTAGCGAAAATGTAGGTGTAGGTATATATTATAAACCTTTTCCAACAGCGAAACCCGTCATCCGAAACCCAATATTCCAAAAGCTCTTTATAAAACTAAACACGATTTCCTTTGTGTGCGAAAAAAACTGCAAATGACTGTCGTATCTGTTTCAAGCTAATGGCCGGCGAGTGTTACCAGCTGTTGCTATATCGAATTATTGTCGCCATATTGAGAAAATGGCGGGAAACGGATAAGTTATCTTCCATTATTTCTAACCAACATTTAATAACAGTTTAATGTCATTTTTAGGTGCTTCCTGTTAATTAACTTAGGTTTGTTTAGTAGTAAATGGTTTTATTTTTAATCTCACGACATGGTCATGTACAAAAACACTTAGGTATAAGGTCCTAAGGTCTTAGGTAGCTTTTACCTCCATCTTTTTCATTGTAAAATTCCTTATATTTTTCAATTTCTAAGAATGAAGCAATTGTCCACCTTGAAAGTCCAGTCTACATATTGGTAAATTTTACAAATCAGATAATTAAAGATTACCTACACATACCTACAATCTTAGAAATTTTACCTACTTACCTCAATTGACTTACCTTTTATAAAAATAGTAAGTACCTACAAAGAGATAAGTAGTGAACACATAATGAGCCATAAAACTTTTTTTAAGTTTGGTAAAAACCTGCCTTCCAAATATTCCAGACCATAGATTTTTTCTTCCATTTTCTTAGGCAATTGTCAATCACTTGTAATGCCTGTGATGGAATAATGAAACGCTATAGGGGCCGCCCCCCGCGGGCCACATTAAGGCTTTCGGACAATATACGGTTGGTTAGCCAGTGTTACAGAACAAAGAAAATTTATTTCTTTTAACCGCCTTTGTTATGTCATCTTTTACAATGATGTTCGGAAACTCGAAAAAAGAACTGCTATTTACGATTTTAGTATCTTGAGTTTATCCATTAACATTTTCCCGCCTAAATCGCAATTAAGAAACTATTAGACTGTCATTTGTTTTAATTTTAGTTCGAATATGTTCTCTTAGAAAGCATGGGCAAATCTATGAAATAGGGACTTGCTAATTATGGTAATTATTTCTGTAAAAAGGTAAAAATCCCTATTTAATTTGTACAAAACGAGACCAAACCAGACAGAAATAACTCACTCAAGCCAAACTCTTAGCTTTAAATTTATTACTTAAAGATCTAATATCTAATCCAAGTCGTAAAGTCTTACACTGGAGTTAATTACATAAAGGCTAGAAGAAGCTGTTACTCAAAACAAGGAACTGATGCGGCCTGACTGAAATGAGCAATAATAATCAACGAATAAAACTAGTTTTTGTTCAAATGGTTCTCACCAACATGTAATGTGTAAGGTTAAGTACTCATCTCACTCAACCGCAGAGGTGGCGGCGCCGCAACTTCCGTTAAATTATGTCTAAAAAATTGAATCTGTTTTCACGACGCGTTTGAAATGTTGAGGGACCTATCAGCTTGTAGTCGAAACAAAACAGTATCAACTCGAGGCGTCAAACATACTTAAAAGTAAGTACCTACAAAGAGTCTTCAACCATCCATGCGTCAACCCATGCAGCTTCACAATTATCAGCATCGTAATGGTATCGTATCGCCTCGGTTTGAAAGCTAGGTAAAAAAACTAAGCGAGACGTTGTTCCGTTTCTAGGTATGTGTGCTACATACGACCATGATCAATAATTCTACTGTTGTAATGAACTATTTAACTTAATGTAGCTTGAAATTCACTTTCACTATTACCTTACTCAAGTCAATCACCTATATCATTCGTAGCCTACGTTAAATAATAGCCAGTACCTACCTAGGCAGACAATCTTGCGGAACGCTTGAACTATTCATTAAAAACTACCTCACTAATCAACTTAATATATTTGAACCAGTGAAATTTAAGGTTATGGTAATAAATTCATTACTCCGAAGTTTACAAAAAAAATAGCATCAAGCAAAAACATTTATTTGTCAACATTTAAAAAAAATCACCTAGCACCTCTGCCTACAACGGGGGCGTCGGCACCGCTGTACAGCCTAAACGAACAATAATCCAAGAGTGCTAACGACAGCGGGTACGATATCTTATAAGGTGTGTTTAGGCTACAGAAGTAGGATAGGATTGCCGCCCCTGCCGTATACCAACCCCATCTGGACTCGCGGTCTAGAGAGTAATAACACAAAGACGCAACATTCACAGCCACTACCAAGTTCCCCAAGGCCACATTTTCCTCTCCAGCCAAGGTCAGAGCGAAGGGTATGAGCCCAGATATCAAGTGCAATCCGCTTATTTCCCTGTTAGACCGATACAAGTCGGCCATAAGGCAAGGCAGAGCTAGATACCTCGTCGCTCTATGGCTGATTGTGTAGACAGATTTGAAATCTTTGTCGAATGTACCGCCTGAAAAAAAAATAGAGATTACGAGAGGTAAGACAGAGGTAGACTGTCTTAAGAAACAGTATTTGTATAACTTTCTGTTACGTTTCTTTTAGTATTGTTTAGGTTTGTTTTGAACGAAAAAAATCTCCAATATTGATTGATGCCAAAATCCTAACTACTTCCTAGAAATTGGGTGTTATTATTAATTAGAGACTTAGATATTTACTGATAAGGTATTAATAAATTAAGGTTCGTCAATACAGTTTGTAAATAAATTCGTGACTTACTTTGGTAATGCAGAAATCCGACGATACCATGGATCAGAAAGTTGCCATGCATCCCAGGGTCACAAAAGGCGTGTCCAAATTGACCTAGCCGCTGTCCCGACACGCAACACAGTACAATATGAGACAACGAGGTGGCCAAATCGTCATCCTGACCCATCTTCTAATTCCTCTTAAAGTATAAAACTTAACAAAAAATACAAAAAGACGTAAGTAAAGAAAACAGAAAAATCGATACTGATTATTTTAGAAATTGACATTTTGAAATTGATTTGCCGTGTCAAATTTGTTTTTTGAAGAGTTCATTCGACCTTTAGAACCTTCTTTTGAGTCAAGCAAAGCGTAAAAGGTTTTATTGTGAGATCTGATAAATGCACAAGTGTTAGGCCATAGTGCCAACCAAATAGCGTAGCGTGGCGCGCAGCATTTGTGTAAAATGCATCCAATTCTAACGTATGGAGTATCAGCCGGGTGCCGAGCGTTTGACGTGAACGTGAACCGTCCCCTCCCCCCGATAAACGCTACGCTCAGAGCGGGCACTGTAGCCGTACATAGATATCTAGGGATCAAGCCAATGCCAAAGACTTACAAACTTATATCTTGTATGTTATTGAAATATACCTAAATACTTAAAAGTAAATTGATGGATTTTTAAGTCATAGATAATCCTTTATCTATAGTTTAAGTGTTCTTCAAGTTCTTATTCAAATATAAGTAATAGGTCACTAGGTAAACTAGGTTGCTATATACGACTGAACTGACACTATATACCTAGATGGCTAGGTGGGTGCTTAACCTACCGTTCGTTGCTCGCGGAACTACCGCTTAGCACTATCCGAACCAATGGGAGTAATTTAGTGCGACGGGAAATTATTTTTGCCCCTCACACTATCAGTAGTGCCACGGGAAATAAACGATTTTTAGAAGAAATTCACAAAATCTATGTTTAAAGACCATACTATACATTAAAAGACCTTTTAACACAAGTAACAAGCATTTATTTTCACCGACTTCTTCGCCGATTATTCTGGGCGATGTTGTGCGCGCTCAGTAGCTTAGCCGCGCAATAGTCGACCAGTGCAAGGCTTGAGGGATAGGTGAGTTTCTGGCATGGAGTATGAAGACAACAGAAGTACGACAAGATTGACGCTCCAGCAGTATACCATCCCCACACGCAATTTTCTTGCATAGCGTAGTTACACAATGACATAACGCTCAACGCGATGACCAAATTGCCAACATGTTTGTTTTCTTCGCCGACCATAGTCAAGAAAAATGGTAGAATTCCAGACAATAAATGGACAGCACACAGCTCTTTATTCTCTTTGTGCAAATCCGCCAGCAAGCAAGGTAAGGCTAAATATCTTGTAGCTTTGTTACTCAACCCATAGAAGAATGAGAAATCTTCTATTAGTTGCCCTGATAAATTATTAATGCAATTATTGCTTTTAAAACTTTAAGGCTCTTATGGTATAGAAAAATAAGAAAGTCACAATATTTATGAAGAGTTTTGTCTTTCGAAAAAAACATTTTTTGGTTTCGAGACGTTGGCAGAGGTGTTAAACACCGCATTTCGCAAGTTTGTTAAGTTCCAGTGTGACAGGTTGCGAATCTGTCCCCACTATCCGTGCACAATGCGGTGTTCAACACCTCTGAGTACCCCTCTCGAGGAATTAAGGCGTGAGTTTATGTTTATGTAATTTTTCGTTTTCCGTGCCTGAGTTTTTCTTTAAATGTTACCATTCATCCGAGTTTCATGAAACTTTGGTACGTTTTAAAACGCATTTTGTAATTAATACCTACCCACTTTAAACTATTTTATAACAGGTTTCCCCATATATTAATGATTAGTCTTTACCGATCCAATCAATAATCTATAAGTGTTACCCTATTGAATAGATTGTAGAGAGATATTTTGAGAAACTTTTTTTTGGTCATCGTTAATGAAAGCTTACTTAGTTAGTTGAATAATGTCTAAAATAGCTCATTACAAAAAATTAACTCACAAACCTCCTTTCCAAGCACAGTTGGTCATCTCCATATTACTAGAATTCGAACCGAATCTTTGGTCAGATGAGGATCCTATTAATAAAATTAAAATTTTTAAAATATTATTTCTACTCCAATACAAAAAGATAATCCTCAAAATGTTTTCTGTTCTCGATGAACGAAAAGATAAAAGGTTCTAAAGTCTTAGCAAAATTTCGTACTAGACTCCCAACCCCTAACATAAACAGTAGTTAAACATATTTCTAAGTGATAAAGTTCGTCATTCCTTTTTGACAACTGGATCGGCAGCATTGTGCACGAATTTTGTTCGGTGTTACCTACAAGCTGATGGAATAGGAAATAGGTAGGGGGCATCCCTTCAATTTGTAGGATAATAAAATAACGCACAACACCAGAAACGAACGAATGTTGGTTTGTAGTAGGTATTTGAAACGTTTTTAAATAACTATAAGGACTATTCATACAGGTACCTTTACTATGTAGAAATCCAATGATTCCATGTAAAAAGAAATTTCCATGCATGCCTGGTTCTACATATGATTTTCCCGTCCATTTTCCGAGATTTTGACCCGAAACACAGCACAATATTATATGCGCCAAGGAAGAGTTTAGTTCGTCTTCATTATTTTCTTCGATCATTATTTTTAATAAAAACTCTCAGTTTATATATAAAAACACATGTACTTGCATAAGTAAACAACAATTTTATCATTGAGAAGTAGAAAAATCTTAAACAAGTAATTTGGGTAGCTTAAAATAAAACTTGTAGACATAAAACTATTTTTAACAATAATACAACATCACTCAAATCATTTCACTCAAACTGAAAAAGATCAACTTAATTAGGTTTGTAAATATATTTTTAATTTATAATAAAAAATGTTTTTGCCTATGGTTTGGCAAATGTTAACTTTTTCTGCAGTATCCATGGCTAAAGAGTAAACATAGAAAAGTGATAAATCTATCTTGTCTTTGAAATCTTTGCTGCCATCTTGTGGATTTAAAGTTTTCTAATTTACACCCGTTTTTCTGAACAAATACGTTAAATCCTTAAAAAGAAACTACTTAAACAAATACACTGTTAAACCCAAAGGTGAAATATAAGACTAGTGATTAAAATGGCGGCCAGTGACTCTGGAACGGATGAATCATTGTACCCCATCGCGGTACTCATAGATGAGTTGAAGAATGAAGATATCCAGCTTCGCTTGAACTCGATCAAGAAACTGTCCACAATAGCATTGGCTCTTGGAGTTGAAAGGACTCGATCTGAGCTAATCCCTTTCCTGACCGAGACTATTTACGATGAAGATGAAGTCCTATTGGCTTTGGCTGAACAACTCGGTACGATTTTCTTTACTGTCTACGCTTCACATTTTATCTTCCTTATTTTCTTAGCTAGAAAAATCTGTAGTTTTTGAAAACAAATTGCAGGAATAATATTTTATTGAAAATTCATTTTTTTTGGACTGTTTGTCGTTGAAATCATTTACAACTAAAACATGGAGTTGAGCGATACTCATTTATTCTAGAGATTCTAGAGATAAATTAAATAAAAATAGACATTTTCTAAACTGCACTACTCATCTATCACTGTTTTTCTACCCACATAATTTAAATCTACTTAGTATTATGCCTTGTCAATAATATATTGATTATTTACATTTGTTAATCTGCTAAATTCCCAGGTAACTTCATTAACTTGGTTGGTGGCGGAGAGTTTGCCCACTGCTTGTTACCTCCGCTGGAATCTCTGGCCACCGTTGAAGAGACAATTGTCCGAGACAAGGCTGTAGCTTCATTGTGTGCGGTGGCAGCTCATCACAGTCCTCAAGCATTGGAGCAGCACTTTGTACCGCTCGTGCAGAGACTTGCTGGTGGAGACTGGTTCACATCTAGAGCATCTGCTTGCGGACTTTTCAGGTAAATCAAGAAAAAAAATTGTGAGTTCTTGATAGGTTGACCATAAAGAGTTGTATGTGTCTCTGTAATTTTTGATAGTTATTTCTTGCTATTATTGCCTCCTAAATAAGTTTTTTAAATGATTAAATTTTGATTACTTCTGAATGCTTCAAATCCCTATAGAAGAGGTAATGTGTAGATTTTTTTTAAATTCAAACATAGGTGACAGAGGTATATGTTGGTATTTTTGACTATTTGCCCTTGTAACTATTTAAAAATCTAACCAATTTTGATAAAGTGGTTTGAATACACAGAAGGACTGCTCTTACTACCTTTACTCCATATAACTGTAATAGAAGTGGATTCAATTTGTTTCAGCTTTTTTCTGTATTAATTGTAAAAAAATTACTATCGATTTATGGTGTAATTTTTTTTTCTCAGCGTGTGCTATCCTCGCGTCTCAGCCCCTGTGAAGGCTGAGCTCCGTCAGCATTTCCGCTCGCTCTGTCAGGATGACACGCCGATGGTACGCCGCGCCGCCGCGTGCAAGCTCGGGGAATTTGCCAAGGTCGTCGAGGTGGAATACGTGAAGAGCGATCTGATACCCATGTTTGTTAACTTGGCTCAGGTTAGTTGATTTATGTGTTAAAAAAAATAAAGACGAGAAACTGCAGTGGTAGCATAAAGTAGAATAGTTTGGTTTGTCCACCACTACCCACTAGAGACTACTTTGTTCTACTTGATAATACAAAATAGTAATGATAAAAAATAATCACTCTGGTGAAACAATAAATAAATGTAAGCTCTGCCACTTCTGATAATGTCCTGTGGATATTTTCTTGTTAGAGCAAAATACTTTTGTAAATAATATTAACCTATTCACCTAGTGATCTTATTTAATAAATATGCATAGTAATTGTCATTACATTTATGTAAGCCAGAAAAGAATAATAGATTTTTATATTTTATATATGTACACTGGTAGGTAAATTAAGTGAAAAAGCTTTTTGGTTAAGCTTATTAAGTCAATACCAGCTATTATAGTAAAAAGAATTCTCTTTAGTAAATATGTAGAGTTGTAAAATTCATAAGTTTTCTAACCATGGTTGTTTTACCTAGGACGAGCAAGACTCCGTCCGTCTGTTAGCAGCGGAGGCCTGTGCAGGTGTGGCTGCTCTACTTGCCGCTGAAGATATGGAGCAGCTGGTGATGCCGACCGTGCGAGCTCGGGCTGGAGACACATCCTGGCGCGTGCGTTACATGGTAGTCGACAAGTACGTAGCATATGCTTTATATAAAAAATTTGTACTGAATAAAAATTTCTGGACATGATTTTGTCCACAGTGACTTGGAATTATTCCAGAGGTAAATGAAACATGATGCAGTGTGATGTAGAATATCTTAGAATTTTAATTCATAACAAATGTCAATAGGTAATGCCTAACACTCTCAGGTCACAATATATTGTTGTTCACTCAGGTTTGTGGAGCTTCAGCAGGCAGTAGGACCGGAGCTGGCCCGAACTGACCTGACGCAGATCTTCCAAGCTCTGCTCAAGGATACAGAGGCTGAGGTCAGAGCTGCAGCCGCTGGGAAGGTAACAAGCTATTTATACTTATAAATTGTAGCACAACAAAAAAGCTACAAAATTACTTTTGAATATTGCATGACTCTGATTCTAAATATGTCTTAGTTTATTCGTTATATCTTACAGTAAGACAACTCAAACAAAAACATTAATAAAAAATTATAAACTTAAAATTTCATATTGGCAATTTTGTCATATATGATTGATGCCATAAATTAAATTGGATTATATTACTTGAGACATCATGGTTGTTTAATATTTCCAGGTGAAAGACTTCTGCATGAACTTAGACAAAGCCCACCAGGAGCACATCATCATGACTATGATCCTGCCCCAGATCAAAGACCTGGTCTGCGATATGAACCAACACGTCAAATCAGCTCTGGCATCCGTCATCATGGGACTTAGCCCAATAGTCGGCAGACAAAACACCATAGAACACCTGCTACCGTTGTTCCTTACGCAGCTCAAAGACGAATGCCCCGAAGTACGTCTAAATATAATATCCAACTTGGAATGTGTTAATGAAGTAATTGGTATACAGCAATTAGTGCAATCCCTTCTGCCCGCGATCGTAGAATTGGCTGAAGATACAAAGTGGCGCGTTCGCTTGGCTATCATCGAACATATGCCGTTGTTAGCTGGACAGCTTGGACAAGAGTTCTTTGATGAAAAGCTCACTGGTCTATGCATGACTTGGTTAGTAGACCACGTTTACGCTATCCGTGAAGCTGCAACATTAAATTTGAAGAAGCTGGTACAGCAATACGGCCCAAGCTGGGCTGAGACCAACGTGATACCAAAAGTACTGGCTATGTCCCGCGAACAAAACTACCTACACAGAATGACTTATCTATTCTGCATAAATGTTCTTTCTGAGGTATGCGGCAAGGACATCACTACAAGAGTACTTTTGCCAACTGTTTTGTCTATGGCTGATGATAATGTTGCCAACGTTAGATTCAATGTTGCCAAGACTTTGCAGAAGATGGCACCGTTCCTAGACCCGGCGGTGATCCAACCTCAGGTTAAGCCAGTGTTGGAAAAGTTGAACGTAGATTCGGATGTCGATGTCAAGTACTTCGCTTCCGAAGCTATAGCCGGGATCGCGGGTTAATTTAATTTTAGTTTAAGTTTTTGGGGCCTGTTTCATCAATTTTTGAAGTTTTATGTGTCATGCATATTATACAATATAAACATATAAAAACTACACAAATAAATATTTAAATACATGGTCATTACTAAAGCAAACGATACTGCATGTTACATTTATAAATTAAATAAAGCATACCAATAACTGGTGAAACAGGCTTTTAAATCTCGTTCTAATAAAAAGTCAAATATTGTCTAGTTTGACTGTTTAAACTTAACATATTTTTAACTTTTTATTAGAAATTGTGTTATAGATTTTTGTATGTATTCTCATTTTTTCACTTTAGTCCTTAAAATCGGGTTTCAAATTGTATCTTAAATTCATTTTACATTTGAAAATGATTAAAGTTCATCAAAGAAAAATATTTCTTTGACGAACTTTACTCTAAAAATTATATATGTTTCATAATATATATCAAGCATTTAAAAAGCAATTAAATATGTATTCTTTAATATATAAGTTAGATTAAAATGCATTCCCTTGCACTGGAATAATACTAAGAAAATAAGCAATGTGTCACAAGGATGTTTTTGTATGAACTTGGACAAAAAAAAATAACCATAACGCATATAAGGTTGGTTTCAACACATTGCAAAAAAATGTCGCAAGACAAACATAAAATTTTGTTACAATCACAATGAATCTTAACCAAAACGTATGACAAAAAATCAATTTGTATATTGAAATGCCATGGTATTGTTAGCTGTACTGTTATACAAATTGTAAAAAAAGTAATAAAACAATTTAAAAGTCAGGATTTTTCTTTATTCGAATTCGAAATTCCTTTTCATAGTTAGCTATTTTTTAGTACAGCCATTGATATTGATGCTTTACTGGCATGGAATCTTCAAGTTATCAAATGTAAACCATGCTTATAGTAGCTCTTTAGAAATAAAATAAACCTTGCTGTTAAATCACTTCTTTGATGCGTAAGATCTGCAACTATAAATCTGTAAAATCTGTTTTCACAAATAAAATAATCTGTGAAAATCGGAACTACCATCCTTAAAATGTTGGAATCAAAAGCGACTTCACGAGAGAAGCGAGTTGAAAACAATTATTCAGAGCAAAGGCAATAAAGTTATAAAATTAATTTAATACCACTACCTTTGAGACGATAGTAGATTTACTATTGCGTCTATAGTCCAGTCATTATATACATTTAGAAATGCAAATGCACAGAGAAAGCTAAATTTTGGATATTATGTTGCTAGAAAAGCTTAACTTAAAATTGTGAACAAAATGACCTTGTGCATTTTCCGCCATCTTGAAAAAAAGGTTAATATTCAGTTTTTTCATCATAACTCGGGTTCTCCATTGAGATACGAAAATTTTATAGTATATAAGATCATACTTTTTTGTTGCTTTCTTCACGATCTATAATTAAGGTCACGTATCGTTCATCGATCGGAATTAGTTGCTCCGTTATTTGCCTGCATTGTAGTGGACAAACATGCAACAACGTCGCCAGAGTCGACATTCTATTCAACGACGATCACGATGATGATGATTATTATGATTTTTCGACCGTCACTGCATCATTTTCTGCGATTCAAGAGTCTTCACGACTCGAAGAGTCTACCGAGGAAGAACGTCTTCAGCCAGGACCATCGAAACTACAAAAAATCTTTAAAAAAAAAAGACCTTTCAATATTACATTTAACTACACAAAAAATTATTTGATCAATAAATCTCATGTGTTCGATTTATAATTTGGCTCGTCTATTAATTTTTTTGTATTGCAATAATTCTCTTTAGCTTTCTCGGTTCATTTGCATTACTAACTCGATTTTCCCGACGTAGACCGGACTACTAGTTTAACACTTGGGGTGGTAGTGGGCATAATTCCATTGCCACAAATCTAAATCGATTCAATACCAGATTTAGGTGATGTGTTCAAAAAGCAACAATATCTTGAAATTTTAGATAGTACAATACAAAGTACAAGGTATACTTTGAAGAAGTATCACTTTTTTTTAAATAGAATCGCTTCCTGTGAACCAGTGCACAAGAGGAGTATCAAAGAAACATGTTATAACTTTCTATAATTTTATTTCCATTCAAACAACAGTATACTTTTTCACTTCGCAGATTTTGTAGCCTTCGCTTGTAGAGGACAAGCGATTTGTATTTTTGGAATGCAACGACTTTGTTACGAAGCAAGGAATATTTACATAAAACTGTCATTTCATTGTTACCGGTAAGTCAAAATACACAACATCTCACAGATTTAATAACTCACAAAATGTGCACAAAAATATTGCAATATTGTCGCCATAAGTGAAACAAGCACCAGTAAGAAAAAATGGCATCTACATTTTAAATATATATTTCAATATAATTTTCGATGAGTACATCTAATTTAAACTACTTTCCGAAGTTATGTACACGAGACGGCAACACTTTATTTTTAGTAGCAACACTAGTAACATTAAATCTGAATCGGTTAATATTTTGGTATATTGATCGTAAATTCATAATTACGGAATACACATTACAATAAACTATTAACAACTTACTATATAGTAGTAAACAATATAATTATCTTACAAGACATTACTTGTTGATTTTCTAACATTAATCTCATTAACTTAAACTAAGAAAATCAACTAGTAAATATTTGCGAATAAATACGCTTTCTCAACCCCATAGTAGATGGATTTAAAATCACTTTGTATGTTAAAGCTAAGTCCTACATCGATCTATCCCAATAGCAGATATTTTTTGTGCTTACTTTTGAAAACCTTGTCATGTAGATAGATCGAATTTGAATCGTTAGCTTACGCAAGACAACAAATAGTAATTAATTATAGTCTTATAGATTTTGATTTATTGTTATAATATTTTGTGAGGGGGGTAATCTATTGGTTTTAGTGGCGAGAATCACGTGGGTAGAACTCGGCGAGAGTAGATGCAGGGATACGTTTCAACATCTCCTTGGGGAAGATACGGAGCAGCTGCCAGCCGATATCGAGGGATTCGAACACTGTGCGGTTCTCGTAGTTACCCTGTTAACAATACAAAAAAAGTTCATTTCTTGAAACATACTTATCCTTCAGTATATACATCACTAAAAATCGATAGCAGGTAAAGCTATAGGAGCTAAAGGATTGCTACAGCACAAAAATAACCCATTGTTGCTTTTTATTCTACAGTAACTAACGTCACACATCACAAGTGACAATAATAAATTAATAGTTACCGCTTTTAGATTTTGACAAATTTATGGAAATACTTAAAAAGGAAGGACAAGGACAAAAAAACTAAAGAGTCTACTTTGACGCTATAAATGAACTAATTGTAATGATGGTGTACCTGGGTGATGAAGTTCTTCTCAAACTTGGTGAGGAACTCAAGGTAGAGCAAGTCATCAGGTGTGAGAGCTTCCTCTCCCACCACAGCCTTCATGGCTTGCACGTCCTTACCGATGGCGTAGCAGGCGTACTGGAAATACACAAGTATTACATTAAATCAAATTATCATATCAATCATAAATATTCGTATGCCTCGTAAGTTTTTTACATATATATTTTTTGTATTCTCTATGTTATACAGTAAAATAGTGCATATGAACTGCATCTAGCATATAAACCTATTCTCACAAATGATATATTTTCAATAAGATTTTTTTGTTTGATACAGAAAAAGACATTGTGGAACAAATTTAGTTTTGGTGGTTTAGTGATTAACGTAAGCAGCATATCTTTATTGGGAACTGACCAGCTGGTTGGAGACGTCGGAGTGGTCACGGCGGGTCATGCCCTCGCCGATGGCTGACTTCATGAGACGAGACAGCGAAGGCAGCACATTCACCGGCGGGTAGATCTGACGGTTGTGCAGCTGACGGTCTACGTAAATCTGTGGGTTAAAAACAGCATTTGGTTCAGCCTTTTAATATTCATTCATAATCGTGTTATAGAGTTAAAAAGGCCGATTTAATTTTGTTTTTAATTTGTTGACGTATTTTAGACAATTCCTCTAATTTATGCAAAAGGGCTGCGTTAGTATGGATTTCTGACAGTTCAATTCACTAGCAGAAAGTGGCCATTCTACAATTTAACTGTATCATTTTTAGATTCAAATACAATTTACAAAACAGGCTTTATAGACCTTCATATCGTAATTGTAAGATAACTTGGATAAAGCAATTGCAGATAGTAAAATAATCTTGACTATGAGGCAATTTTACGATTTTATTAAAGGTGTTTAAAGATGTTTTATAAAATCATTCAAAAGTTTTTCTAAAGTAAAAGTAGTTAATAAAATTATTATATTATCTTAATGACAAACTATTATCACCAAAACTAAGTCATGTTTGATTCTAAGGCAACATACAAGACCCTGTTACTTGATTTTTTTTTGTCAATATTAATTCAATCATTCTCACCTGTCCCTCAGTAATATAACCAGTTAAATCGGGGATGGGATGGGTGATGTCGTCGTTAGGCATAGTCAAGATCGGGATCTGGGTGATTGATCCGTTCCTGCCCTCAACACGACCGGCTCTCTCGTAGATTGTAGCCAAATCCGTGTACATGTAACCTGAATGCAGAAAAATCACATTTAAAATTCTGGCTATTATATTTTAACGTTTTTTTTTAGTAAATATTAGTCTCCTTCGAACTTTTTACCACATAACCATTCCTTTTATTTTATTTTCATTAATAAACTTCCCTGCATTAGATTGAACAAAGTTAAAAGAATCAATTAAACCGGTCAAGTTAATTTCGAGTTTTAAAAATACTAACGAGCAGCAATTCAATTTAAATGTAAAAAGAGGATAAATACATGATCATTATAATTATTATGAATTTATCTTGTTCGGACTTAGGTGACTGTTCAGTTAGTCAGATAAAAATAAAATGTTAGTTTAAAAGTAGCACAGGATCGGAATAGTAAAACATACATATATTTAAGTTATGAATACTATTCATATTACTTTTAAACATATTATTATATGTTACATACCTGGGAAACCACGTCGTCCGGGTACTTCTTCACGGGCGGCGGACACCTCACGCAGGGCCTCAGCGTACGAAGACATGTCCGTCAATATTACCAACACGTGTTTCTATAACGACATACATTTAATATTAGGATTTATATTATGCTATAATAGGAGATAATAGGTCAAAAGTGATTGTGAAAATAGCAAATAGTAAGAAATCCAAAGACCACCAACTACCAAGACAAAGTTACTGACAAGAACAACTACAACTTTGTCTCAAAATTATAACGAAACATTGCTGAAGCTCATTTCATAAACTATTAAAGCGACGAGTCTCTTGGTTAACAAAGATAATTTTTGGTGTAATAAAATATGAATATTAGGTATGATACAAAATTCAGTTTTATTACAACAAGTTGCCAAATTTCAAGATTCTATATCTTTTTTTAAAACTCGATCAGGATAGATACGATCATGAGGAACCCTCCTTTGTGTGCGAGTCCGTCTTGCACTTTGTCCGTTTATTTTAGTTAGATAAACTAAACGAAATACAACTAACCTCGCATTGGTAAGCCAAGAACTCGGCCGCTGTTAAAGCAAGACGCGGCGTGATGATTCTCTCGATGGTAGGATCGTTAGCCAAGTTTAAGAACAGGCACACGTTCTCCATGGAACCGTTCTCTTCGAAGTCCTGCTTGAAGAATCTATGGGGAAGCAGCAATTAGTAAACATAGATTATACCGTTTTTTATGTAAAGATACAAAAATTCCTTACAACAGTTTTTCTTAGTAGTTTTATGTACTGCATAGTATATAGTAAAGCCTTTTCGTTTGTTTACGAAGAAAATTATGTAGTTTTCTTTCCTATACAATCATCTAAAAGTATTACTTTATCAGATATTCTTAAGGTATTGTACGTGTATCCAATGCAAAATGCAATTTTTAATAAACCAAATATTATAATACCTGGCAGTCTCCATGTTGACACCCATAGCGGCGAATACAATAGCGAAGTTGTCCTCATGGTCATCGAGCACTGATTTGCCGGGTACCTGTTGACATTAAACCAATTAATAAACCATTATGATCCGGAATACGCCTGCAGCTGGGCGAAGGCATCCGGCAATATTTTAATCTTTATAGCACTTAAGAATAAATATTGTTTTACCTTGACAAGACCGGCCTGCCTACAGATCTGGGCGGCGATTTCGTTGTGGGGTAGACCGGCAGCTGAGAAGATGGGAATCTTCTGCCCACGGGCGATGGAGTTCATCACATCGATGGCGGAGATACCTGGATGATTACAATAGTAATAATATCGATGTTGTAAGACTCATTCACAGTATAAGATACTTAAAAGGTAAATTAAACCTTAGAATATTTTTTTAGGCATTCTGTTATATAATTCCAAATCTACTTGAAACTAAAGCGGTTAATATATAGCGAGGTATCGTAAGATGTCACATACAGCGGGAAAAGCGGTTCACAGAGGGCCGCTATTTAACTTTTCCCGCTGTCTGTGATATCTTCTATACCGTGCTATATATATATATTATAACGCACATCTGAAAACTATTTAAAAATTTGCTATGCACGACTGAAGATACCACACAACGATAAGGTGGTCTACTGCATAGAAAAACAATATCATGTCCGAGATCAGTAAACGAAACAATGAAACTTGCAATTATATATACAAAAAAAAAAAGTTCAATTTCAAATAAACACAAATCTTCAAACGCTGGACTTAACGTTTCACAGCAAAGCCAATTTTAATAACCGCTGACTAAGAGTCTGTCAAGAATATATAATGTTTCAGGTACATACCAGTTTGGATCATCTCCTCAGGGTAAATACGGGACCAGGGGTTGATGGGTTGTCCCTGGATGTCCAAGAAGTCCTCAGCCAAGATTGGGGGTCCCTTGTCGATGGGTTTTCCGGAACCGTTGAATACACGACCTGTTGGCGGTAGTTATAGTTAATATTTCTAAATCAGAGGTGCCATAGTTAAAAAAAAATAGTCAGCTGACTCAATCAAGAGCATTTAGTATTATTATTTTTACCGATAATCAACCATTTTTTTGCTAATAACTATGGACTACGCACCCAACATGTCCTCAGAGACGGGCGTCCTAAGGATATCTCCGGTGAACTCGCAGAGGGTGTTCTTGGCGTCAATGCCTGATGTGCCTTCGAACACCTGGACAACGGCCTTGGAGCCGCTGACCTCAAGGACCTGATAGAAAATAGATTTGTAAGAAACTAGAACTGGTTTTAAATGAAAAAGGATCTCAATTAGGATGTATTATGTAACAACATGGTGGGTTATGTGTTTTACAAGTATGAACAGATGATTTTATTTATAGAAAACAATATATATCAAGGGCTTATTTTTATTCCAATGGTATAGGACATTAAATTTTATTTACAGTACACTTAGAATCTACACACATGATTTCTTAGCCATAAATCTTGTTTTTTTTAATCAAGCCAATCATTTGACTCCAATCCCTCATGATGTCAAGCAGCAATGTAGTCTAACATGGAACTTGCCTACCCAGGCAAAGTAAGCATATACTTAATTTTAATAGATCAATAAATTATTCTTATTCTTAGTCTATTGTAAATAAATGATAATTGAATTTTGAATAAAAATAATAGTCGACTCACCTGACCAGACCGGAGTGTGCCATCGGCAAGTCTTAGCTGTACAATCTCTGAGAACTTGGGGAATTTCACCTCATCAAGGATGACCAAGGGACCGTTGACACCAGATACCGTCTTGTATGCTGTTGATCACAGTTTATTTCATTTCATGTGTTCCAATGTGATAAAATTTACATAGTTGTCAAAGATTTCAATAGTCATTAATACAATTCCATGGTCGCATTTGATAAGATTTTAATAGATAATTACAGATCTTTTTGTTGACTTTGAGAAAACATTTTCTATTGTTTCACAGGACATCATATTATTCAAACGGTTTCAGTTCAATCCTTTATTTCAAAGAGAACATAAAGCAAATTTTCAATAAGACTGATGTATGTTTAATGATGTTTATTAGCATTACACCTTATATTATATTATGTGTTATAATATTATTATTATTATATATGTATTATTATACAAAGGAGAACCTTGCTTTATTTACATTTGAAAAAAATTCAAATCAGGTTACAAATCATTTAAGAAATAGAGTCAAGATTTCCATGATTTACACATAAGTATTTATTCCATTAAAAAACAAATTTAGGGAGCCTGAGATTTTTTACTGGTTACCTTTTTGTAACTATCAATTATTTTTATATAAATGCTCACCCATTCATAGACACACTAGAATAATTAACATATCAGCTGATATCTTGCATAAATGAAAATCAACTTTTAAATGTAAATTTAATAACATTTTCTATTTTTTATTTTAAATGTTAAACAGTCTTTCTTGTACTTAGATAATTATTTTTACATTCATATACAATATTATTTAATAAACCCATTTACAAACTTTTTTACAGTATATTCTAACCATTACAGTTTTTTTGCATCTAACATCAGCTGATGGATGAGCTGTGACATAATGTAATATGAAATAATTATTTTTACCACTTATCCAGGTCATTGTAAAGATCTTCCATCATTTATTAAACTCAAACATATTCATTTCCTAAGTTTGATTTCACTCCTGTTCATAAATAGATTTTTATGAATAAAAACTTTTTAGCAAAAAATCTGATATGTGACAGGTCATATGATCACAGAGATTTCAAGTAATCTGGATATTATATGGACATTACATATTTGCTTTAGATTTCTTAAATTTTCATTGTTCAATATAATTTAACATCATGCCAACTACTAGGAGTTTTACAGTAGATTCCAATATTTTTACATGGAAATCTAGCACTAACTTTATAATTCAATCTCATTTTGGAGTTATGCCATACAAACTAGTTAAAGCAAAAATCTAGACTACAGAGGATTTTGGAACTTAACCTAAATCTAGAAAAAGGGAGTATCCTATCCAAAAATCGTCCATGAACATTTTCGCAAACATAGAAATTGACTGATTTTTACATCACTTCCAAATGGAAGATAGCATCAGATTTTAGCTTTGAGACGTAAAGTAGCTAGACGAGGCAAGCAGATAAAACAAAGGTATCCTGTGGGGACTATTCCAATAAGAAAAGGGACTTATGTTCGACAAGGGATGAAAACACGGACCAAAGTTGTAACAAAATCAATACGATTGACAAGTCCCGTGACGTATGAAAACTGCAATTTTACTTAATTCAGAGTACTCACTTAAACGGGGCTGGGATATGAAATCCCTGGTCACTGCCAGAGCATGCTCCTTGTTTGCCTGTGCTGAACTTATCGCCATTTTTTTAACTTTAGGCAGTCCGCCCGTTCAATATTTAACCAAACTGCGCTACCTCTTCACCAGAAAACTGACGAATGAGATTTTGTCTATGGTCTTTCACGTGCCGTCACGTGACCCATCACAAGATAAAAGTTGTAATTGAAAAAAAAATCTAACATTTAAATTGAAAAATCCTTTCTTGCTTTCTTAACTAAGCCTTTTTTTTATAAATTAATTTAAAAATTTGGATTGAATTAACGGGAAACTGCATTTTTTCAATAATTTGTTTTATAATACTTTCGGAAATTTGTGCTTTAAATTAATTTCTGCTGCGAATTTTGACTTTTACTAAACTCAACACACTAGTTTGCACTTACAAATTAGTCTGAGTGCTACTATAAACTCTTAAAGCTGGGGAAAAATTTAACTACTTAATTTTCATATCATGAGCCTTTATTTGCCGGTCGAAGCCAGGCACTTTTACGATGACAGGTTGTCATGTCGTCTCATGCTTGGTTATAAGCTCTTGTAATATGGTTTAAATCTTTCTAAAGCCGTATGAACTGCCTGGGAATGGGATGGTTTTCTTCAAAGGTGATAGTAACCCCCTTGTTCGAAGGTTTTAAACAAACTAATAATTTTGTTTAAAAATGCTTGTTTGGCATATTTTTGCTTAAGTAGTGAAGTAATGGAATCAGTGGTCCTGTTTAAGGAAGGCAAGTCAAATTTGCCTACAAATAAATCATAAAATGTTCTTTTCACATTTTGGAAAATCATAATGTAAATGGAAAGTTCACTTACACCGGAGTTAAGGTTGAGTTCAGTTTTATTTGAGATATCGCTTTTTGTTTGAGTTGGTTATTTACATTTCCTACCATATGTAAACGCAGGTCAAATTAAGACTAAATAAATTCCTTCATTATTATACACTATTTAACGTAATATTTATAGTTATAATCCTTATGTATCATATTTTAACCCTAACAACCATGTAAGCTGACTTATCGGCGATTATGATTCACAATCTCGTGTAAGGTGTAGTCATGACATGAAAATCTACAATAACCCTCAACTCAACCAGGATTTAGATTTGAATCTAGTGAAAACGGGGGCATGCTAAAAAAGGTGTATGGTCAGGAGAGTCCCGTCAAGAATGAAACTCGTTACGCCTTGCTTGTTTAAAAATAATCAAGTTAAGAAAGTTAAATGAATAATGTGTAACATTCATACTTTATTATTTGATGTCTTCTTTCCAGTTAAATATAAACCATTATTAAGTTCACTCTCTTAGTTCGTTATCCACAAACCGCGAGCATGTCGGAACTGAGTTGCAAAAAAATTTAATCTAAAGCTCAGTGACTTTTCTGACATAGTCATATGTCGCAAAGGGCCTAGACAATATTTAACAACCAATATAAAATTGTAATATTTGAATTGCTATCAGTAATAGTTTTTTTAGATCTTCATTTCAATGTAGTGAAAACTTTTTGATACCGTCTTTAGAAACTGTTGACTTTTTTGCAGCCCACTTTTAAAGACTTCCTATTGTTGGATACCCTGGGCCCGTGTTCCGTGTTCCTATGGCAACGGTGGAATTATCTGATGGTATTTAGGGTCAAAGACTGAGCTAATTCTGAATACGACTAATACATCTCAACCTTAGACTTTCTCTTATCACTCTTTCCACGAACTAACTTTATGTAAGCGTTTAGCATGGAAGATTGTTGGACGGCCTCTGACGATATGGGGACAATTTTGTAATCATCAATTTAGGGCTGTCGATACATGCAAAAGGCTCAGGATCTCTCCGACTAAAAAACTTAAGATTATTCTTTTGCCTAGCAACTTCCGGATGATAAGTTAAATAAACTTAACCATGACGTGGTCTTTCCTTTTATAATTTTTCCCCCTTTTAGATCGTCGCTTTAAGCGAACAAAGTTAAAATAATAAAGTTGGTCCAGACGCGTCGCATAGTTTATATTAGTTAAATGAATTGAAATCTTCTTATTTTTTTCGGCAGTGGTAACATTAAAATTTTTGGGCCAGATTTAATATTTTTGTATAGTCGTATTAAGTTCCAAAAAAATAGAAAATTTAAAAAAATTTTATAGAAGTAATATAGTATCCCGTTCTCATTGTTAACAATGTCTTTAAATAATTTGTTTCAATGCTTATATTATTTTGATATCATTTCGATTAAAATGGTAACTTTATAGTGGATGAATCAAAAAGTCCATTTATATGGCAACATTTTTAGTGTTTTCTGTCACTCGTGAAATTTCGACGCGGGTACAAGTTCTGCGTCCGGTAGCGGCAATTAATATTTTTGTTTGCTGAACGATCTACCAAACTCTGTTTGTATTTAGTTTTATGAAAAATATCAGGCCTAAATTTGTAATAATGGCAGGAATCGGCAAGATATCGCCGTTTGTATCGAGTCGTAATTTTGGTAAATTAAGTGCCGCGTTGTCTGCTTTGCCTAAATCAAACAGAAGTTACTTTACGTACACCCAATCCTTATCCCAACCTTTGGACAGGAAGCCTGAGTTCGTTACCGCGAAGGAGGCATTTGAGAAAAGTTTAAAATCTGGTAAGTAGGTAATTGTTATCACACCAGCCAACTCGATTTTACTATAAAAATAGCTTTGTCCAGCTGCATAAATTATGCGATGCTTGTTGGGGCTTATTATCCATTTAGCGTCAATAAATATTCGATGTTGTGTTCCTCAATTATTTTCCTACTCAGTCCAAAGTGCGTCTATTACGAACTATTGAATTTGAACTTTATACTATTGAATTAGAGTACGGTCGGAAAAAAATACGATTAGGGCAAACCTACGTGATAGTATAATATTAGGTTGTTTGTACGCACCTACTATGTAAATCCTGTAATCCAGTTATGAAGGACTACTTGTTTATTATAACAAAAAAAAATAATAAAAATATTTAATAAAATTTTAAATCACTACTAATTCTGTTAAAGAAATTGGCTCATGAATATGTCTCGCCTTTTCACAGCTGAGCCATATTTGACGAAAGCGAGAGATTATTCAAACTTTTACTGTATTGTACTAACAATATGTTGAACTAGAGAGAGTAATACAAAATTCTATTCCCAATTGACGTAAAATCAATTCTTTAAAAATTCTTGTTTGATGACACCATCCACTTGAAGCCAATTCTTTTTTAAATCTTGAATAAATTATATTTGATGATATCAAGTTATTATTTACTGTATGCCAACAATGTATGATGATGTATGTAGTCTTAAAACTGTTATTGTTTGAAGTGTCTAAAACTTTGTGGATTTTCTCAGTTTGTAAGAACCAGGAAAAAAAAACAACATTGAGATTATGATGGTGACTCATGATTATGATGATTTTCTTAATTTTTTATTTGTATTTTTGTAAAAGATCAATAATAACAAGTTTTAAGTCAAATTAAGACTTGAAAAAAAAACTTGGTTTAATATCTATACAAACAATGTAAAATAACAATATCTAAAAGAAAAGGTTATCATTTAAATAGGCCAATTATCTTATTTTAACAATAATAAGAAAATTTATTAAGATACTGTACTCCTATTTTTACAAGTTTAGCCAGTAAAAATATTAATAAGAGTACATAAATTCATTTTAGTTATAGTACGATATTTAGCTTGAGCATTAATTTTGGTCCTGGATGATATTAACATTCAGATTTCTGTTCATTGTATGAATCCTTCTTACATTTACCATTAAACAGATTGGCAAGGAGATGAATTAAATTTTGGGGATGTATGTCCTTATATAGGTAATGTTGAAAAATAAAAGAAATCCATTCGGATGAAGATGGTCAAGAGATAGTTAATAAATTGAAGGCAACCTATTCTAATTGGTCAACAACAAATGACTTATGCTAAGTCACATAACTAATAATATTCAATTGCATTCATTAGCCTGTCCTGTATGTAAATTTATAGATTTGTTTCTTTATTTATGTGCTGTTTTCTTGAATGCCATACAAAACCATGCCAAGGCTATATTTTTATAATGAATGTTTTCGGTTGTTAATACATATCTTGTTAGGATGTTTCAGTATTTGCTTAAATATCTCGAAATATACAATACAATTTTGTTTGCTGAAAAATATAAATTTCTAGAAAAAATATTAAAAAATTATTCTTCTTTTCTAAAATATTTTGTAGGTTTTATTTTCTTATGTATCTGTAGAGTGTAGACTTTATATGAACAGATCCGTAAAGATTTTTTATGTTTAAAAGTGTAATGTCAATAACACTGAAGTTCAAGTTTATTTTTGATATCACACAGTAGCTTGGCTTTTTGCCCACCAGCCAGAGGGCGTATCGCCTAATCACTACGAATAAAATATCAACAAACACATTCTAGTTTTGTAATTCAAATAATAAACATTAAAATCAAAAATCAAAACCTTTCTACTGAAAAATTGCTCTCTAAAAAGTATGAAACAAGAAAATATTTTATTCTAAAATTGTTATGGACTAACAATTCAATATAGCCATGGTCCTATGCCACCTACTCTAACAAACTACTAAACAAATAACATGATCTCTTTGCTGAAAACACAAACAAACATTAATTGAAAACATTACCCTTCCTGGTTCTGCCATATTTGGGCACAGTCCACTCATAATGAAAAAATTAAATCTTCTCAAATTTAAATTATTTTATTTCGTGTACAATAATTTAGGTACATACTGCAGTTGTTTTTGCAAGATAATTAAGATGCAGCCAGCAATTGACATATAAAAGTCATTTCTATATTTGTTTCATTTTTTTCAAATCGAGTACAAGTTTTGGTAATTGTAGTTTTCTGTTAGTCAAGTTCAAGAGTGTATGTATTTTATTTTATTCATCTTGAAATAAAAATTATAAACGAAAAAAAAAATTGGTAATTATGAAAATAGCAAGTTTAGATTACAATAATTACTAATAAATGTTTGATGTAGTTGCTAATTAATGTTAGAAGCAGTAAACGTGATAACAATGACTTATAAAGATTTTTTTTTTTTGTTAAAATATTGATAATGTGTCACTTGTTTTTATTAATTTAATATGGATCTAGTTCCTACATATTGTTTAAATGATTGTGATGATGCATTGTCTTGTCAAAAACAAATAAACACATAAATTAAAATAACGACAGTGTGCTTTATCTTACGACAAAGACAAACATTAAGTTGTGTAAATAAAAAATGAATAGGTATTGAAGTTCACTAACTTCGATTCGATCTATAAAAAACAAAAATAATCACGCTAAAATATGCGAGTTTTGCGTTTATTTATAATGTCGAGAAGTATTCTTTATTTAAATTGACTTAAATAAGTTATTTTAAATTATGAAAAATCTTTTAAATCTAACACCAGCCTCCTGAGACAAATAGCATTTTTTAGACATTTATTTGCTTAAACAGTTTGGTAATTTATTACAATAGTTTCACTTATTCTACCTTTCTCGAAAAAATGTCAAATTCATTCTGTTTTTTTCTATTGACGTAAACGCTTGCGGAAAATTGCCTAAACAAGCAGTTTGGAATGCCGATCGCATAGTATGTAAGGATCGGTGCGTCTCTGTTTAGGGACGAAGGCGTGAGTGTGTATGTGTGTATCTTGTATTTCCAAATGTATGTTCCATTTAACTTGAGGTATTAAAGCTGGCGGTTTTTTCGATATTCCAGGTATGACGGTATACGCGCAGGGCGCCGCGGCTACACCCGTGCCTCTATTGCACGCGATGACAGAAGTAGGCAAAGCTGGCGCCATGAGGGATATCAAAGTAGTGCATATGCACACAGAGAAGGACGCTCCTTACGCTAACCCAGAGAACAAGGATATATTCAGGTAACACAATATGTATATAGAAAAGACTAGTTGACCCTGCGAACTTTGTGCCACGTGACCGTTCTTTTTGAAAATAATCCCTATTTTGTACCATTAAAACCATGTATTGGATAAAGCAAATGAAAAAAAATAATCAAATCGGTCCAGCCTTCTTCGAGTTCTAGCGAGACTAACGAACAACTCTTCATTTTTATGTAAAAGATGTGTAAGGTATAGATACAATAATAATTTAATAACTGTATCCTGATTCCTGACCAAGGCTACACGTTACGCTTGGCAACATAGGATTTCGTTTCATATTCATATTCATTGAAAGTTTCAAGTGAAAATAATAGAGTAAACAAAAAATATGCATATTTACTTGTACTTCTATTATTAAACGTATTCACTGAAACCGCTGGACTAATTTTCATTAATTTTGGCGGAGAGAAAGATGGGTCGTTTAATACTTACATACTCCTTGTTTTGCGAAAATATAACTTGTAAGTGATAAATAAGGGATGAAAGTTTATATGGGGAATTAGTTTTATTCTAGTCGTACGAAGTATCTGGCACCAGCTAAAAATATACCAAACAGACCTTAAAGGTGTTCATAAACGTACGCTATAATATATAGAGGTATCTTATGATATCACTCACAGCGGGAATATCGGTTCACAGATGGCCGCTATATATGTATATGGGTAGCGGCTGTCTGTGAACGCATTTCCCGCTGTGTGTGTGTGATATCTCACTATATATTACAGCGCACATCTGTAAACCCCTTGAGGCTATGTTTACTGCAAGGTTTCTACCGGGTTCCCATCTGAATATAGCCTAAAGTGCCTAAGATCTAAGATTGAGGTCCAAAATTATTACATGTTTTTGTCGAGATTTTGACATGCGATACTTCCTGAAAAATGCTTAGTTCTGTTATATCGGTATCGTTAGTTCACAGCAAGGTCACTAGGTCAACTAAACCAGGCGAATAATATTGGTAGAATAAAACAAAAATTTGGACAATGAACTTAAATGAAGTATGATTTTATCGATAACAATAAACTTTCAATGGAATTGATAAGACGTGATGTAATAAAATATGAAGATTTGCGACGAAATGGAAACAAGATTAAATATATTTTTATATTTAAGTACTTGTAAAATACCTTATGTACGATATTGTATAACTTTTATCATGTTACATAAAAAAAAACTAAAATCAATCAACTACTTAACTACTGAAAACTGTTTTTGGTAAAAACACCACTTTTAAATTACAAATATGTAGGTAGGTACGTTAAATAAAATAAAAACTTAAGTACGTAAATTCAAATTTCTTTTTAACCAAATTATTTGTTTTAACCAACTTACGGAAAAGGAGACCTTGGCAAGTCAAATTTACATTTACCTACGCATATACTCTCATTACTGTATATAATTTTGAAGGATTTTCCGTTTAGCTGAGGAAACAATTTGCAAACGATATATAGTAGTTGCAAGCCATTTACTACTCTAGGACCATCATTACGAAAAAATATCCTTAGGAGATTGTCCAAAAATATAGGAACCAAAAACCCATAATAAAAAAATAACATCCTGAATCCTATTGTTTTCAACATTTTTCCTTCGGTGGGGTAAATTGTGCATGAATGAATGACAATGAACCTATTGATACTCATTTAGGCCATGTCGATTCAGGATTTTTTTGGCTATCTCCTTTTACGTCAACTTTTTCTGTTCGCGCCTGAAATTACTAATTAACCAATATAATAATAATTAGAAGCTGTAATTCAAGTGTTAAAATTATTAAAAAAAAAAATGTCATTGTTTTGCCGAAAGTAACTGTTTTCTTCAAATGTTGTGACTATAAACTACCAGATGACATGGATGACAAATGCTGTAAATATCTGTAATTGATGTATTTTATTAACTGTGTACACTATAATATTGTACCTATAGATTAAAAGTGTATTGTTTCTTTTGAAATATAATAAATATCTTGGGACAATTTTTCCGAAATGGCTTTAAGTAATCTAAAATTAAACCACAGGCATGTGCTACACGTACTAAATAATATACAATATTTACTAATATATTCATATAGGTAGAAATGATGAGTTCAGAACAAATACTCACGTTCGGTGATGCTTAGTAACGCAGGCCGAGTTTATACCAAAAAGTCTATGATGTTACTAGCATAGATTAATGATTGATCTCCTCGTAGGAGCAACGCGACTACCAATCATTAATCAATGGTTTAAAGCAATTTCTATTAACTTAAGAATTTAGGCACCTAATACAGCGAGCTCGTTTAGTTCGTTTTCTGATGGTTCCACAGAAACCAAACGGAAAAAAATTGATAATCATGGTAAAAAAATAAATCTGTGTTTTCATCAGAATCCGCCTAACCGTTTTTGTGTGATTAGGTAACTAAACTATCATACCAACTTTCCAAACACTAGACATTTTGAATCTTAAGTAAACTTCTTTTCTTTTCTATTTCTTTGTATTTGTTAGCTTAATATTTATTGCCAAAAGTATTTACTTTATAAACATAGAGTTGTGGCAAATGTACACATACTTTTTTACGTGATGAATTTACTTTGTGGCAAATGTACAACCCCGTGAATCCTGGGGCGCCGACGATACAGGGGCCTTACTCCGAAAGTACGCAATCGTAATTACAGGCACGTGAGGTATAGCATCTTTTCCCTCTACATGGGCAAAGCATTGACGGTGCCCTTGGGGTTCTATGACATCAAGGGCATCGTCGTGTCAATAGGCGGCGGTATCAGTTTCCATCAGGTGAATCGTCGGCTTGTTTGCCCATGAAGTTGAATAAAAAAATAAAAATATCGATTAGTTTCGCCTAGTGCGGGGCACATAGCACGACTCCCATTATTCTAGCCATAGATAAGGGTGGAAACTCACTATCGACTAAGGGCAGTCCGGTTCGACTAAGGTTTGCCGCTTGCTCGTACTACGCAAACACTTAACAACACGCGGCCCGGCAAAGTGGAATCCTCGCTTTAGTCAACGTTCAACAACACGCGGCCCGGCAAAGTGGAATCCTCGCTTTAGTCAACGTTCAACAACACGCGGCCCGGCAAAGTGGAATCCTCGCTTTAGTCAACGTTCAACAACACGCGGCCCGGCAAAGTGGAATCCTCGCTTTATTCAACGTTCAACAACACGCGGCCCGGCAAAGTGGAATCCTCGCTGTAGTCAACGTTCAACAACATGCGGCCCGGCAAAGTAGAATCCTCGCTTTACTCAACGTTCAACAACACGCGGCCCGGCAAAGTGGAATCCTCGCTGTAGTCAACGTTCAACAACACGCGGCCCGGCAAAGTGGAATCCTCGCTGTAGTCAACGTTCAACAACACGCGGCCCGGCAAAGTGGAATCCTCGCTGTAGTCAACGTTCAACAACACGCGGCCCGGCAAAGTGGAATCCTCGCTGTAGTCAACGTTCAACAACACGCGGCCCGGCAAAGTGGAATCCTCGCTGTAGTCAACGTTCAACAACACGCGGCCCGGCAAAGTGGAATCCTCGCTTTACTCAACGTTCAACAACACGCGGCCCGGTAAAGTGGAATCCTCGCTGTAGTCAACGTTCAACAACACGCGGCCCGGCAAAGTGGAATCCTCGCTGTAGTCAACGTTCAACAACACGCGGCCCGGCAAAGTGGAATCCTCGCTTTAGTCAACGTTCAACAACACGCGGCCCGGCAAAGTGGAATCCTCGCTGTAGTCAACGTTCAACAACACGCGGCCCGGCAAAGTGGAATCCTCGCTGTAGTCAACGTTCAACAACAAGCGGCCCGGCAAAGTGGAATCCTCGCTGTAGTCAACGTTCAACAACAAGCGGCCCGGCAAAGTGGAATCCTCGCTGTAGTCAACGTTCAACAACACGCGGCCCGGCAAAGTGGAATCCTCGCTGTAGTCAACGTTCAACAACACGCGGCCCGGCAAAGTGGAATCCTCGCTGTAGTCAACGTTCAGCAACACGCGGCCCGGCAAAGTGGAATCCTCGCTTTACTCAACGTTCAACAACACGCGGCCCGGCAAAGTGGAATCCTCGCTGTAGTCAACGTTCAACAACACGCGGCCCGGCAAAGTGGAATCCTCGCTGTAATCAACGTTCAACAACACGCGGCCCGGCAAAGTGGAATCCTCGCTGTAGTCAACGTTCAACAACACGCGGCCCGGCAAAGTGGAATCCTCGCTGTAGTCAACGTTCAACAACACGCGGCCCGGCAAAGTGGAATCCTCGCTGTAGTCATCGTTCAACAACACGCGGCCCGGCAAAGTGGAATCCTCGCTTTAGTCAACGTTCAACAACACGCGGCCCGGCAAAGTGGAATCCTCGCTTTACTCAACGTTCAACAACACGCGGCCCGGCAAAGTGGAATCCTCGCTGTAGTCAACGTTCAACAACACGCGGCCCGGCAAAGTGGAATCCTCGCTTTACTCAACGTTCAACAACACGCGGCCCGGCAAAGTGGAATCCTCGCTGTAGTCAACGTTCAACAACACGCGGCCCGGCAAAGTGGAATCCTCGCTGTAGTCAACGTTCAACAACACGCGGCCCGGCAAAGTGGAATCCTCGCTGTAGTCAACGTTCAACAACACGCGGCCCGGCAAAGTGGAATCCTCGCTTTAGTCAACGTTCAACAACACGCGGCCCGGCAAAGTGGAATCCTCGCTTTAGTCGACGTTCAAATTTGTATGACATTTTGAGTAGCCCTACAACGGATTATTAATGAACTAACCTTATCAAAATGTCATAGGTACTCTCCGGTCTACTATGAGTTTTACTTTCGATTGCCGCTTTCGACTACAGTTACAAGTTTTTAAGCGCCTCTAAAGGATTTATCAGGTATTAAGATTCTTATAGAAAAATTATCCGAACTGATGGTAGACACACTGAATGTCACCTTTACTTGACTATAGGGGTTCGTGCTACCAGTAATGTTGCTGCTTACTACTATGGTTTGATAAATAAAGATGGTTATAATAGTAGGCTTTGACCATGGTCTTTCTTTTCCACCAGGTCCTGCTCCTTGTTCATGGCCGCTAACGTCAGGCAGGCGGTGGCCGAAGGTCGATCTGATGCGATACCAGTATTCCTCCAGGACATACCTAAGCTGTTCCACAGGAAGATCATCCAGCCTGACATCTGTGTTATCCAGGTTATATGCCAACTGTGTTACTTGATACTAAGGCTACTAAACGTTCTGCCAACTCTTTCAATTGGTTACTTAATGGGAAACCAATTAAAAACTTTATTATAATATACATTAGAGTAAATAAAAAAAAATATACGTTTATTCGTTTTTCAAGTTTCCGCCAGAGGGTCTTTTTTCTACATTATACATGTTCGAATAGCAAACGCGAGACAAAGTGTGTAATATTATATAGCGGTATCTTAAGATATCACACACAGCGGGTATAGTGATTCACAGATTGCCGCTATATGAATAGCCGCAATGCATATGTGTAGCGGGCATCTGTGAACGCATATCCTGCTTTGTGTGTGATAACTTGTGATATATCATAGCGCAAGTCTGTGAACCCCTATATCTTTATATTGCAGCGTATCTCTACGAAACGCCACTATTAGGAATGAAGATCGCTATTTCAATCTATTTTATATAAAAAGTGGAAAAGTAATCCAAACTCAAATACATGGAAGACACACAAATATCTTTAAATTACCATTACCATTCCCTACATAACATTACAGGTATCCCCCCCTGATGTGCACGGCTACTGCAGTTTGGGTACGTCTGTGGACTCCGTTAGATCAGCACTTGTCAATGGAAAAATCATTATAGGTAAGTCTTCTAATATTCGAATTTAAATTGTGTATGTTTATTTAAAATAATTCAAAATAAGGATGTAATGCGACTGGTTTTTAACCATTTCTGTTGAGAAGGGGATACAATTTGTGGAGGCAATTCAGAAAACTGACGATAATAAAATCAGGGATACAGTTTAGTACCTACTCATGTTTCTGCCAGTAAATGATTAATTACTATTATTATTATGTGCTAAAACGCCGTCTGCTTTGATCTTTGCTGAATTTTCTATTTTAACTCGGTTTTTTTTTAACAGCTCAAGTGAACACGTGCATGCCGCGAACGTTCGGGGACGCCATCATCCACATGTCCCACATCGACTACGCGGTGGAGGACAACACGCCGCTGCCGGAGCACGGGGGGAAGGGCGCCAGCAAAGAGGAGATGGAGATTGGCAAACTCATCGGACAGAACCTCGTTGAAGACGGGGCCACGTTGCAGATGGGTGAGTGGATTTTTGGAGTACCTTTAGAGATAAAAAAAAATGCCTCTAGTAAGTGAAAATGGGTCTTGCTCTCAACAAGGGTGAGATCGGTTTTTGCGCGTTCAGCAACCTTTTTTTAAATCTTTGTTAGAAGAATGTCATAAATCCGTAAGATATTTTTTGGGGCCGTTCGGTAACTTGTGACCAGTTTCTATACGTTTGCTTTCTACTAATTTAGATATTTTAATATCTTGGGTCTTTTATCTGATGGACATATTTTGTGAAATTTCAAGTGGTATATGATCAAAGTGGTCAAAAAACGGAAGAAAGGATTAGGATGAAATAATGTTGGGTTCCTGAGGAAAAAACAGACAAAAGTCGCGGGCAAAAGCTAGTTTGTTAATTTTAACATAAGTAATTTTATAAATTCACAAATTCATCTCTTAACAGGCATCGGTTCCATACCTGACGCGGTTCTATCGGCTCTGAAGGACCACAAGGACCTCGGCATCCACTCTGAGATGTTCAGCGTCGGTGTCATCGATCTGGTGAAGAGGGGCTGCATCACCAACAACCTGTAACTACCTTTATATTTTTCTTTTAAACTGACTCCAAAATACGAGGATATTTTCAATGGAGGAGGACTTTCGCTATGGATTTTTGATTATAAAATAGTTACATACCTTTTTCTTTATATGTGTTTGACATTGACAAAAAGGCAATGTATGATGAGCTTGAATTGTTTTTTTTTAGTAAAAAACACCACAAAGGCCGCATCGTCGGTAGTTTCTTGGTCGGGAACAGGGAGTTATACGACTTCGTCGACAATAACCCGTTTATTGGTGAGTTCATTGTTAATTAATTAATTTAATTATATTAGGCACGCTATGGTGGTAGTTTTGACGTTTGTACGCTGAAGAAGTTTCGTAAAATTAATAAATAAGTTTGAAGGAGCTAAAGGCTATTCTTTATAGACAACAGGTTCATTAGACAAAAACCATGTCGGTCAATTGTGTAGATTTTATATAACAAACAAGTAGGGGTACTTGTTAGGTGTATAAAATCTTTAATTGCAAACTTGAAGACATTTCAACATTAGTAACTTGGAACTTAAATTCTATGTAATAATGAAAACAACTAATTAGAGTATTTTCTTAAACTGTGCCAAAATTGTCTTCTTCTTATATTAAAATGATTTATGAATTTCTGTTAGTCGGCTGATCAGATTTGAGTTTTTTTATTCACTACAGTATGTGGAAGATTTATGAGGTAAAAAAAAGGGAAAATGTTCCTAAAAGAACGGCCACGTGGTACCAAGATCGCGGAGTCAAATAGTACATAATATTATGTGTAATTGTCGACAGAGATGCTTGAGATCGACTACGTGAACAACACTCACATAGTGTCGCTCCAGCCTAAGATGACGGCCATCAACTCGTGCATCGAGATCGATCTTACCGGACAAGTGTGCGCTGATTCTATAGGTAAAACTTATTTATTTATTTGGATGTGACAACAATTTATGTTTCAATATGCAGTTGTCAACAGGTGTTGGTAAATGTTTTATGTATTATACTACAGCTCTATGTGTAGATAACATTTAGCTTTTTATACATGTTTGAGAGTCCAGAAACTTTTTTTTCAACAGGTTTTTAAATAATTAATTTCGACACTTTTCTCAAGTCAAAAATATTTTTTTCAAGTCTCTACAAAATTATTATTTTCTGTAGGTACTCGCATGTTCTCCGGATTCGGTGGTCAAGTCGACTTCATTCGCGGCGCTGCTGAAGCCGTGGACGGACGTGGCAAACCCATTCTGGCACTTGTCTCCACTACCAAGAGAGGAGAGTCGAAAATTGTGCCCACCCTTAAAGTCGGTTAGTATCTGAAGTTTTATGAAGTGCAAATATGATTTCCGACTGTGTTGTTTTCTCCCAAAATTTTGAGAGTGAATTTATGTGATCAGATTTTTTTAGAGGTTTAATACTTTTTTTGGTATTTTTAGGGACTTTTTTCTTATGTGATGCCCTAGGATAACCCAATTTTTCTTATAAAAACTAAGAACCATTTACCGTTATTACCGTTAATACTCATAACGGCGCTAAAGTGTTAAACACTCGCTATCCATGGTGGCATAAATATTTGTGCTCGTACGGTGCGCCCCTTAACGATAAACCACATTGTTTTGTCTTTATTACTTACTCATAGAATACTTACTTGACACTCCGTCGGTCTGGTGGTCTCCCATAAAGCCTGTAAGGTGCGACAACGAGTACGTAGACGCTGTACTATTCCCATATTTTATTGGTAGTGAGATTTTAACAAGAATGGTTAATAAATTGTAATGTTTTCGTGTGGTTTAATAAATAAATTCCAATTTTCCAGGAGCTGGGGTGGTTACTACACGTGCTCACGTCCAGTATGTGGTGACGGAGCAAGGTATCGCTAATTTGTTCGGCAAAACTCTCCGCCAGAGGGCCTACGAGCTCATAAAAATCGCCCACCCAGATCACCGCCAAGCCTTAGAAAAAGCCGCCTTCGAACGCCTTAAGTGCATGCCTGCCCCTTAAAAAAAGATTAAAAATAGAATAACCCTCCAATATCCAGAGTAGGGACGTGAGACTGGGTTGCTAGCGTAGATATAAAACTACGCTTTGGTAGTTTTTAAAAGTTTTGTTTGCTAAGTATTATTCAAGTAATTACATATTTTTCTAGGACAAACTTAAGTGGAACTGCTTTTGCGTAGTATTAAAAAGTACATGTTCCATTTAAATGCATTTATATGATCAACGTATTACGAACGGGTGTCTAAGGAATCAATGCATAGATGTGAATAGCTGACAAGATATAAAATAGTCATTGTTATATTAGTTATTTAATCAGAAAATAAAGTGAAATGAAAGAAAATGCTAAGATAATATTGGTCAATTGAATAATAAAAGTACATGAAAATTAGATAAATCAGCTGTCTTTATGAATTACTAAAACTAGTCTATATAATCATAGAATCGAAAGTAATAATGCCTTAATATATTAAGTATTTTACGTTAACCGAATTATATTTTTAAGTGTAAGTCCCATAAATTGTTTTGTATTATTTTTTAACTATATATGTATGTAAAATCATTCATTTGGAGGTCGCGGTTTTTGTGAATTACGTTTAAAAAGTTTTTCATTTTAATTTTATTGTGTATGTTACCTTAATAAACAAATACCATCAATTTATATTTTTATTACCTTCTGATAACCAATGAGTTGAAAACTGTTGAATTGCCATAATATATTGTAATCTATTTAAATTATCCACTTCCTAGTTGGGTTTCAATTATAACCGTACAAAGTTTAAAATATTTATCAACATTGCTATCTATCGATAAGTAATCTTATATTATTTGGCGATTCCAAATAATAATTTAAAAATGAGCGGTTGCAGCGCAGGGCCCAAGATTCTTACACGTCTGGCTTATACAAAACCACATCGATGAGATATTTTAATGAATTATAAATATTCATATTTCATTGTTTCTGTTAGTTAAAATGAAAAAAGTAAATGTTAATACTTTGTATTATACTTGCATTTCCATTTCTCTCCATTACAAAATTGTAACTATCAGGAAATTTTACTTTTAATAATTTAAATTATTAGTTATTGGACGATTATATTTCACATGTTAAAAATTAAAATTGAAAAGACTTGTGTTTTACGGGCTAATGTTCTTTGCCTTTTTCGACAAAAGACAACTATGGCGGCTGAGAGTAATACACGGAGAGCTGGCTACATAAAAGTGAACTGATCGATTGTAGTCAAGGTTTTTTCTCAAGAGTTTTCTATGAGGTTGGTTATCAAAGCAACTGGCAAATTGACAGAAGTCAAAGCTGCTGCAAGAAGTGGAAGATTCATTTATAAATTTATACGGTAACTCGTAACGTTTTTCACGAAAATTCTATAAAACACATTACACTGAATTTTCGTTTTAAAGATATCAATAGATTAAGAGATTAAATACGCCTGCACCCACCATCATTGTCGTGCTTGGCGTGACGTCATAAAACAAAAACAAATGACCTTCAGCGTGTTGAAGTAATGTGGCGATAAACACATAGACTTTGATGTCATACTAGTTTAAGCTATTGGTATTGTTCAGATCGACCAACCAATAACGTGTGTTTCAACTATCCCGCACTTTTTAATAATTATTTCCTTAATGAAAATGAAAACCATTGAGATAAAATTATAGATAAGTAATGCAGAACCAAAACAGTTACCATAAACAATATTAATTCGGATCTGCTTCAGGCGCATATTCGCTATTATTTCCGCAAAATAAGGAAGGAAGGTCTTGCACTTCTGCCGCCCTGCTGCAGGAGCGATCTAAAAAATTGCCCCTTCATCGTGTCAATAGCGGGCTGAAATGAACTTACTTCAAAATAGTTCGAACATAAAGATCTTCCATATCTCAATGAACTCTGAGTAGTGAATTTAGTTATATGGAAAAAATACGTTCGCAATTTTTTTAATTCTTCATTTTTGAAGAAGGGGTGAGATTTTTATTGTATAGGTTTAAGATCACGTGCACGCTAATTAGAACTTTCAAATACAAACAGTAACTAAAAATATTAAATGTAGTCTTTAATTAATTTAGATTGTCATACAAGATCTCCACACAGGGCAGAATCATCTTACTTTATTTCCATTCATCTGTATTATCGTTATGAATCACCTCACATACGAGTATAACTTATTTATATCTTATTATATTAGCGAAGAAAAATACTTTACATTTTATGATAAGAATGCTGATACTCATTTTTATTTGTACAAAAAACTTTTTCATGCTTAAAAATCCTTTCAAATCCTTCAAAATCCTATTCCAAATTGGAAAAATTTCAATATGATTGGGGGTGTTTTCGGGTTATTTCTAGTTGTACCCACTAACATCCTCCAAACTGGTTTTGAATCGGAAAAAATATTGTCAGAGGTACAACTAGGAATAACCCTTTTTAGGGTTTCGGAACCCTTATAGACATCATTATATCCGTCCGTCCGTCCTCGGGTTAGTGCTAGAAAAATGAAACTACATGGATATGGTATTTACATCGTCGACAACATGTTAAAATAAAATAAGGATTATTTTTTTTTGGGGCACCTCCCCTCCACCTAAGGTTATTTTTTCGTGTCTATCCCATACACGCTATGGGATAGTAAGACAACGTTTTGATTTAGGTATCCGTTTGCGACCTTTTTAACTTTAGTGCATTTTTGTAAAAATAGGTCGTCCCCCTCTAAAAGATAAACGGCGGGCTCGAAATATCTAAATGATAAACTTTGAAGAAAAACTGCAATGGCTTAGATAACTTTGTTAGTTCAGGAATTATAGTAAAATGCGCTTACTTGAAAACTTCGCACAAAAATAAGTTGTGGAATATTAAAACTAAAATCATAACAATTTTGTGTGATTATGGAACCCTATTTTATGCGTGGCCTGACACGCACTTGGCTAGGTTTTATTTAAATGGTAGTAATTAACTACTAAACTACTACGTTGCTATTTTTGGTTTTAAATTCACATATAAACAGCTCCACCTAGTGGCGTACTGGGTAACTATTTTCATCTCATTTCTTTAGAAATTGTCTTTTGTCTTGCTCTCGCTTTTGTTGATCTTGGTTGGTCTCGCTCGTTGCTTGACAATGGCGTGTGATGGAAGTAAATGATAGCGTGTCAAACTCATTGTTTTAGTGTTTATTTGAGAACTTTGTGTGGTTTCTAGCAAAAGTTGTTATTTTATTTTAATTTCGAACAATCATCTAAAATGGCATCTTTTTCACATATGCTCGGTGCGCGGAAAGAACTGACGATTGCTGGAAAATATAGGATCGCACGTCGAATTGGTGGTGGTTCTTTTGGTGATATTTACCTTGGGATTAACGTTTCCAACGGCGAGGTAAGTGTAAACATTAATTATGTCAACCTACCTACAATCATTTGATATATATTTTATTTACACACTTTCGCAATGTCGTGGGATGAAATTGTGAAATTTTGTATGGCGGAATCGAATCAGAGTCTGACCTGCTGTAACCTAGATTAAAATTACGTTCAAGGATACTACTTTACCCTTTAGCTGTCAAAGAAATCATAGACGAGGTATCGTTGTCAGTCTGATCTGGAGAAGTAGGTAAAAAAGTTTCTGGTAAAACCTTCCTGTGGTAAAAAGTTAAATGTAAACATTGATTGAAGACTAATGATTCTATGATTGTATAGTGTACACACTTGATGTGATGAATCGCAATATGATACATCTTAAGCTTTAATAGCTTAGTGACTCATTTTCACTTTTAATGTTTGGTCTCTTCTTTTAAAATAACAATACAAATATGTTGCAATATAGTAGGTTGTAAACTTTTAGCTCCTAATATGTATTTTAAATAACAAGATTCATTGTAGGTGATCTTAACATTAGTAGAAAGAAACAAAAGTGCAACTAGGCTGAAAATTAATTTCTATTGATTAAAAAAGCACTTGCAATCAAAATAATGCTTGAATATTTTATGCCTTCATAGTTTTCGTTTCCAATTAATGTTATCTTCTTAATTTAAATACTATTTAGGTACGTTCTAAAATAAATTATTGAATATTTAGACAGGTTTTATCAAGTCACCTGATACATAAGTTCTTTAAAGATAATATAAAGAGAATAATTGTGATTCAGTTTTAACTAGAAAAATAAGATTGTAGTTTTAATTTAATATGAAAATTGACAAATCTATACCACATTATGTTTTAGAATATTTTTTATTTGACTTCATTGATAACATGAACTTTGTAAATATTAATTTTGTAGAAGCTGTCATACTTTTCAAACTTATCTGTGGAATCAGATCCTTGGCTATGTTTGTCCAATAGCCCATGAGATATGGTTTTCTTTAAAAACAATGCTTAAAACTTTAACTTGTAATGTGCATTTGATTATTTTGCATGCAAACATTGTAACTTTGCAGGCTTTTGATAGCAGGTAAAAATGTATGCTTATCAAGTTAAAAAAACATGTGCAAGTAACCATGACCATAAAATTATTAATGCTTGTTATCATTAAAAGACAAAATTACAGATTTCTTGTAAGAGTATATTTAAATAAGGGTATGATCTAAAAAAAATCATAATATAACTAGAACTTATATATTAACAACATATTATGCAAAATGATTCCTCCAAAAACAGAAATAATAAATTTTCAGAAAAACATGTTTACTAAGATGCTATTGTACGTAAATCAGTAGACAATTTGAAAAGAAAAAAAATCCTGCTTAATGTTTGATAATGCATTTTAGGATTAGTGTCTTTTTATTTTGACAATTTTAAGTAATATTCAGTTGGGGTGAAAAAAAAATGGTGTAATTGACTTTTGGACACTATGTCATCTCATGATGACAAAAAGAGAAAAGAAATTGTGGTATACTAACACTTTTATTTAATTGGAAGCCAAAATAATCATGCTAACATTGATTGGCCACTGTAGTGATTTTTTTCCTTTTCAAAATTGGATCACCACAGACAGGATGTTGAATAACTTTCTTTCACATATTGTGAAATTATTAATCAGGTTATGATAACATTGTCTGGTACTTGATGCTATTCAACCAAAAGTACAATAACCACTATGACTCCATAAGTATTAAAGGAAAGATAGGTAAAATCATAAGGTGCTATCACAACAAAAATGTGGGTGACAAGAACAAAATATTTATGTTCTGTAGGGTAATGCAAGTAGGTAAGGGTATGTAGTGATAATTAACATACAGAAACATAAGTGTTATTAATAATAATAACCACATCATGACACACACATTGACTCAGCCTTGCACTAAGATTAAAGAATTTTGTGTTGCAGCTGCTAAGCAACGAAATATTATAAACTACATAGATAAGAATACTACATCCAGGGCTAGTAAGCAATACAATGTATATTGCAAATAATACAAAGTTCTGCCCCTGCCGGGGTTCAAACCCTTAATCTCTAGCATAGCAGTCATCTGTTTACACCACTTGATATAGATGAACAGATATACAATCAATAAACTGCTCTCTGACATTCCCATACACTGGAGGAAAACTACTACAGAATTTGATATTTAACATTTAAATTTAATATTGGTAGACATGTGTTTGGTTTTTTGAGCTGGGAGTAAAAGGTATAGCAAATTATAGTAATACCAAGTTCGTGAAATTCCTAAGGGCCAGGTTAGAATTCAGGAGTACCCTAAGAAGAGGAGAGTACTCTAAACTAAAGTACTTGCTTAGAGAAGACTGATAACTGAGTTGGGCAGTCAAAACATGTAAGGATTGTACCAAATGGGAGATAGTAGTATCTGCCTAATTATATTTATTTATGAAGATATTTGACCAACACTGTGTCGTATTGTTTTGAATGAGTAAGATTGGCAACAGCCTTGTTAGATTGGGTTTTCATTGAGACCTATAAAATTTACCTATAAAAGTTAGCTAAGTACGTCTACAAAAGAATTCCTTTACGTTCTGCCAGGGGCACTGGCGGTAGATTAAATGGGGAAAAAGAATACCTTGAATTTTATAATAGATATATATTTATTATGTAGGTATGTATTTGATAATTAAATTTGGGCTCTCAAAATTGTTTTCTTTTACCAAAATGACAGTTTTAAATTTTAGTAGAATTCATTACTGCTTCCTAGGACAACACCAAAAAAGTGACGTCATACGACAAGCTTTCTTTTTAGTTCTTAACAGAATCAGTAGAGGGCGCTACAGTTTAAAATGTTGCCATTTAAAAATATTTTACCTAATTATTAGTTAGAAGTAAATGCTCGTGTAATATCACTTAAACTTAAATTTGCTATTTAAACTTAAATTGTATTATAAAAAATTAATTCCTAGGATACATTTGTTAAGGTAAAAACTAAGATTTTTTCGTAATTAAAAGTATGCAACGTATTTAATTTCTTTCCGGATTGAATTTTTAAATAAAATATCAAATTGTTCAAAATCTGTTAAATATGTCGGAAATAATATTCAGGTCGTTTAAATTTATTTAGAATTAGGGAAAATAAAAAAATGCAATTTTAATTTTGTGACCTAGCAACTGACAACTAAAATGACGTTTTCAAGATGGCATATTAGGTCCTCCTTCAAGTCCACACAAATTGGTGGAACAGTAAAATGATTTAGTGTGGACTTTCGTATTTAATTACGAATTTTGTGTTTTTTGAACTATAAAAGACAATTATTTGTTAAGTTTGTGTAAAACAAATCGCTTTGTGCGATGGGAATTCTATAATTTTTGTGTCGACGAGTGATGAAGGCAAAGAAAATGGCTTCCTTCGAACGCATGTTGGTTACCAGGAAAATACAAATTATTGCCGATAGATTCAATGTTATCCGCAAAATTGGAGGTGGAAGCTTCGGAGATATATTTTTAGCAATATGTGTCAATGATGGCGAGGTAAATATCACTATGAAATTTCGTGAATCCTTACGTTATGTTTTACCCATAGCGAATTCTCTTGTCAGTCTGTCTGTGTATTTTGGGATTTCTTAACTTAAAAATGGCGGTCTGGGCGTATTTTTGGCATGATTAAATCGAGATCGCGACACGATTCAATGTTTATCACAAATTGTTTGTGTCCTGATGCGAAAACCTTGCGATTTACGTAATGGTTGATCTAACTCAGCTGTAAGACAAACGGTCCCCTTTGTCATTGCTATACAAAACTTGATACCGTGGTTATTTATAAAATCACTGCAACCTTTGATAACCGAACGTTGTTTAGGTCTTACATTACTAAATCTTGTACCATATTGATTAAATTTTCTACTATACATACTGTTAATTATATGTTCTTTATTGTTGTCATGGGAATTGATCCATAATCAGACTTATGTACATTGTTTGGTGTACATTATGTAGTTATATGAAACAATAGTTTAACAAACATGGGTAAATGCTTACTTGCCTAAGATTAGCAAAATACATAACAAAAATAAATAAATAGGTAGGTAGGAATACATGTAGTTTTAAATAGCACAAGCAAAATTTTCATTTTTTTCCTTTACATCATTTATCCTCTGTATTTGAGATGAACATTAAAAAGCATAATTTATTTTAATGCTTATTTGTCTATAATTAAAAAAAAAGATAAATTTTAGTATGAAATATTGCACCTCCTTTTTTGAAGTTGGTTAATAAATAAAAGAACTAGAAATAGCCAGTGAATGTTTGAAATATAAAAAAAACCATTAGGTAAGTTTTGCATAAATAGGAACACTTGATTTTGATGGTTAGTTTTTGACCTGGTTCTACACATGAAAGTGTGTCAGCTGTTTAAATATTATTACTGTTATATATTTGTTTTCAATCCTTCATGTTCTAGTTGAGTTAAACCTGAAACAGTTAAATAGTTTCAAATGAAAGTCATAACCATTTTTTTTACTGTTCATTAGTCATCTGTTTTTATAATTAATTAGATCTGTTGTTTGTGTGTTTTTATATTTATTAGTCTTATTTAGTACCCTGTAGAATAGTTAACAAACTGTTTAGGTAAAGTTTAATGTTTTTACTGCAAAAATGTCATTGGCACACTTTTTGCATTGAAAAGAAAAACAATAAGTTACAACATTTATTTTCAAGGCTCCTTTTTTAAATAAAGTTGTTAAAGAATTAGGGCAAAGAGTTTTTAAATGGAAGGATTTGTTTATTGAGTGCCATCTAAGTATTTAAAACAGGTGCAACTCAAGGTTTTTGTCTGTTTATTTATTTTTATACACCTTCATGGGCAAACAAGCAAAAAATTCACCTGATGGAAAGTGATACCACCGCCTATTGACACGTCGGTGCCCTTAATGTCTAACAAAAGCAACACCGAGAGCACTGCCAATGCATTGCCCATGAAGAGGTAATGATGCTATACCTCTCGTGCCGGTAAGTATACTGGCTATGCAATCCTTTGAACTGAAATACAGCGAACTGCTACACGGCAGAAATAGAAAGGAGAGTGGTACCAACCCAGACTATCTCTCACATAGATCTACCACCTGTTTGATAATTATTTTAATAATTTGCCAATTTTGTTGAGTTATAAGAAAATAATGTAAATTTTTGTACTCCATAAATTTTTCTTTAAAAACGCATATCACTTTAAGTTGTATACAATCACAATTATTTTATTCAGACATTTGTAAAAAAGAACTTGTCCAAAACATGATGTGATATGGTTCACATGACACTTATCCCTGTTCCAAACCTTATAGACAATTATATTGGCGCTAACCTTGCTCCAATGTTACACTATAATATTTGATTGAAATCATTCTTATTGTACACAATTACCTATTCAAAACATGGCACATATGATTTAGATGGTTTTGGGCCCCTACCTCAATAAACCAGCTTAGCTGTGTTGTGGTGACATATTAAACTGGAATATAATTAAATCAGTCATCATAAGTCTTTTACTGCATTTCTACTTATCATCAAGTGTGATGCAGACCAACATCAAAATATAACAAGATAATTAGTTATTTTAGATATTGAGTTAAAACTTGGTTGTGTTTATTTTAATGCAATAAATTATTTCCTTGACAAAAAAAGTAGTGTAAATACTTCAAAATAGCTTTTTAAAAATGGTAAATTATGTAATTGGGTGTTTTGTGTTTTCATGTGCATACATTATTTACTACATTACATACATATTAGAGTTAAGCTTGATGTGTTGGACAGAGATAGCCTGTTGTTTTTTATGATATTTTCACATCACACAACTTGTAATCTGACCTACTCAATGTATTTTGATGAGGTTATTATTACATGACTCACTTCTGTTGTTGTTTAGTCTCAAGTCTTGCCAGACATAGCTTTAATTGAATGTCACATGTGAAGCATAATAGTTATGATTATTTCAATATAATTATGTTAAAAATTTTTACTAAATGTTTGTAACTTAGAACTGTTAGGCAACTTTACTAATTAAACATACTTGTAATAGCAGAGATATAAAAATTTGATTGTTTTGATTATCTAATGAATTTTTAAATTATTGTAAATTAGTTTCTGTAGTGTAATATTAATTGTCAAAAAAGTCTCATGAGAGATTTTATAACATAAGATGTGTTGTTAATGATGGACTAAATCCTAGCAGATCTTCTGTGCACTGTTATTACTTCATTGTGTTATGGTTTTAATAACAAATTATGTGCTATTTGTAACTTTGCCCCCTAGTAGTAGTAGTTATTCCAAGGTATAAGTTTTGTTTATAAGTACAATGGATTTTTTTTTGTTTTAGGAGGTAGCAGTAAAGGTTGAATCTATCAAAGCTAGACACCCCCAGCTTCTCTATGAAAGCAGAGTGTATAAGATGCTCCAAGGGGGCATCGGAATACCACATATAAGGTAAATAAATATAGTAACAACCTGAACTTACGCGGTCGGTGGGACCGAGCCCTGACCGTGTCACACGAAACACGAACACGAATTCGCGTAAGGCGGGCTATTATTTTTAAGAATAAAAATATTCAAATAAAAGAAAATTATGTTTTATAGTATAAGGATTTTTTATTCATTGTTTTTTGGAAAAAAACATATTTTGGAATTTTAGATTTACTTCTATAGGTTTGTAATTTGGGCTCAAAAAAAAGACAAATCGACTAAATTTTAAAATTATGTATCCCTTAAATCGCGTAAGTTGGGGTAGCGTAAGTCGAGGCATTTCTGTTTTGTGTATATGCATACAGTCACATATATATTCTCAGATATGAAGGTTTAATATTGGGATAAAATATACATAAACAATTGAAGTTTTGTATACATTGTTAATAATTAATGTTTATTCATCAAAACAATTGTAGTTTTGTCACTTTATTGTTCTAGTTACTAGACTATTATATCGTAAAAGAAAAAACAGATGTATATAAAAATATTCCTATTTTATTTTCGAAACAAACCGTTTTAAAAGTACAATTATAATTATAAATTACGACCAAATTTACTCGGAAATTAGACAAAACATGATATTTAAATATTAAATTGAGTAGTAGGCTAGATATTTAAGCTAATATTAAACATGTTTTCAGATGGTACGGTTACGAGAAAGATCACAATATACTGGTGATGGACTTACTTGGTCCATCGCTTGAGGACTTATTCAACTTCTGCTCCCGACAGTTTACCATCAAGACAGTTCTCATGCTTGCAGGTCGGTTTATATTATATTTATTAAGCAGAAATTAAGTTTAATATACATAAAAAAGAACTATCATTTGATGTAATTGCGTAAAATGCATATTAATTAGGTGACTGTATAGAACGTGATATATCGGGAAGCAAATAGAATAGTTTTTGTAAGATTCTTGTACGTTTTGTTTTAATTCTTATTTAAATATCAATAATGAATGTAAATGTAGGTATAACCTGTTTAATGAAGGAAAGTTTAATTTGTTTCAGCCGCTTGTCGTTTGACGTTTAAATTTTTCATCAAATTAAATTAAATTGTTGTCTGTATAGTTTTTCGAAATATGTATTTATATTAGATATTTTTCTTTTACTAAAGAATTTAAAAAGAACTTACATAAGTGTTTAATGTAATCAGAAGATGATGTGTGCGAGTTTGGCTCGCACTTACTGGTCTTTTATTTATTTATGAAGGCTTTAACGAGGCGATTTTGGCGAGGGGATAGAAACTTAAACCTTATTATTAACATTGTCCAACTGTCCTATTTTGAATTAGCATCAAATCGCAGAGCCGATTTCAATAGAAATTTTACATTGAAGTAGCAAGTTACCATGAAATTAAAAGCTACCCAAAATGATTGTAGTCGAGATATTCATCTTAAATCCGGTGGCTTCGTAGTCGTTCTTTGCAAAATTTGCATGTCCGTTTGAAATGCTTTATGTATTGGATATACACGTTACGTAATATTCGTCGTCGGCTTGTTATAATTACTGTTACAAGACTTACGGCTGTTGTGTAATAACTTTTCAAGTTTAGGAGAAACTTGAAAGTGCTGTGACGTCACGCGCCTAAAGTTAACCGTTAGATCTGACGTTTCACCTATAGTCCTATACTATACAAGTGTGGCGGTTCAAATTATAATGGTATTGTTCAAGTTTCAAAAGGTAAGCCTATTTATTTTGATCTGCATTCTAGATGGATAATGTATTACGGAGATAAAACAGTCCGTAATGTTTTGTTCTGGAAACTTTTGTCAACTCTCGTTTATACAGTGACCGTGTTAATAGAAGTTTTGTGCCGTATTATTTAATATTGTGGTTTTTTTGTATACCATTTAAGTAGGATGTCGTATATGAATTAATAATAGTAGTGATCACCGATTATGTAGTTGAAATTTTACTGTAACAAAAAGTTTTAACAAAATAGTACCTATGCTTTAATATCTTTTTAATTTGGCCAGACACTAACCAGGAACAATGTCCTGTCATAGTTAATGTAACAAATACCATGTGCCATAAGTGTGTGCAATGTTTTTTTAAATAATTGACTGTGTTTCTAATGCATATCATATGAAAATTATAGTTTTCTGCGCTCCTCCATATAAACTTTAACTGTGCTAATTAAATTCTCGTCCGTTCGCGTAATTTTCGAAAGAAGGCTTAGGCTAACATTTTGGATCACATTTTAATATTCTGATACTAAAATTACTTAGTAATTGAATGTAATAACAGAAAAATTGCTAGATAAAATATTTTATATTTTTGTATAAAGCCTCTCCCTTTACTCTTACCAAAAACGTCCGTAACTTTGATAGTTAAATTAAATTTAGGGTTCCATTTTTTCATTCGTGGGTACGGAACCATAAAAACTTTAAAAAAATCACGCTCATTCACAAACATCCAATCAAGCTCATTAGCTAAACATGCAAGACCGTTTGAATACCCCACGAATTGTTATCTCGGATTTTAATCGACACCAATAAAATATAATGTTTCCTCTTTGGCATCGTTTCAAACTTCTTCCTTATCTATTAGATAACCCACTTTCTTGAAACTATATGTGAGATATATATTTTTTATTACTAAGGAACTTATGTATGTATGAAATTAATAATCCCATATGGATATCGAATAAATGGGCTTGACTGGTAGAATGCTATGAGATATTTTTTTAAAGTTAAATAAAACAATGATAAAATGAGTGCTGTTATAACTGGAATATAGCACACCAACCTTATGTTTTTTAAGCTTTAAGTCTATATAGATATATTTTGTTTAATGAATTATGTCGCTTATTTTAGAAGAAATAAAGGCTATTTTATTTCGCTATTCTAAATAACTATTATCTTTCTGTTCAATAAAACCGTTTATTTTTAGCAGGAATTGCCGTAGAGCTTAGGTGGCTAGGACATTAAATTAGTATACAATTTCATTATTAACAGTGGAGTTTCTGAATGCGTCATACGAAGAGGTGGCATGGGGATTTCCAAGGCCTTGCATAGTTTAAATGCGTCCACGGAGAGAATGGGGGGGTGTTTTAAATTAGGTTTCTTGACAAAGAGAATTAATGATTATGCTTTTATTAGTAAGATTAACAAAATGTTTTCATGTTTTTTAATTGAATCGTAACTGAACAAGGGCGCATTCGGGTTAGGCCATAAATTCTTTTGTCATGAATCAATTAAGACCCTTATTTAATTTTTAAGAATAGTACTTCAATGGTGGTCTTATTTTAATTTAAATTTGTCTGAATAATATGCACGTCGACGATACGCTATTGAAGCAAAGATAAAACAAATGTTACAATTGTAATAGGTTTTTGTCGTTTATGTAATTAAATTATGTGCCTGTATAAACCATTTTATTTTTTTAATACCCTAATTAACGTATGATATTTTATTAACAAATAACTAAATGGATATTTTTGGTTACCAGACCAAATGCTCGGGCGCGTTGAGTTCATCCACTGCAAGTGCTTCATCCACCGCGATATAAAGCCGGATAACTTCCTCATGGGCATCGGCCGGCACTGCAACAAACTGTACATGATCGACTTTGGACTCGCCAAGAAGTTCCGAGACTTACGCACCCGAGCGCACATATGTTACCGCGAAGATAAAAATCTCACAGGTATATTGAAAAGGATTCACTGTTTAATCATCCAACTTTATATACTATACCTACTGTTAGTTATTCTGTGACTGTAGTGAATTGTTTTTCTATGCTCCTTATAGCAAGTAGTGAGGTGAACTATTTTACCAGAATATTTTGCTGGGGGATCGTGCATGTTCTCTCTGTATGAATCTTAACAAGTTTTAGACTTTAGGATTAGATTGTGATTTTTCAAGACATATTAATTTATAGGTTTTGACCGCGACCTTTTTAATTTTCGTTAAGATTTATCGAAATCTATTCAGTGGTTTTGTGAAAAGAAAACAGACATAATTACTTTTGCCTTATTAATATTAGTATGGATGATGATGATGATGACAGTGTAATTGTTCATCGCAGGCACTGCTCGGTACGCGTCAATAAACGCCCACCTCGGTATCGAACAGTCTCGTCGAGACGACATGGAATCACTCGGATACGTACTTATGTATTTCAATAGGTAAATACCTCTATCTGTTTACATTTTAAAGCATCTCCGTACAAAGAACAATTCTTGTGCCAAGGTTAATTATGTGCATTTCTTATTTGTATGAACTTATTTATAACAATAAAACAACCTTATATTAGATGACATTATCTCTTTGAGTAGTTGGTGTGCACAATTTCATGTAATAAGTAAATTAAAATGCTAAAAAATGCCACTCCATTGAATTGAAAAAGGTGGTATGAAGCCATTTTCGATTTTTTTTCCTCTATTTTTGTTTAAAATTTTTAATGTTCTATTGTTGTTGTGCATAAATTTAGTAGTATATTCACTATGGGATTTTTTTTTCGTCTAGGGGTTCACTACCATGGCAAGGGTTGAAAGCAATAACGAAGAAACAGAAATACGAAAGGATCAGCGAAAAGAAAATGTCCACTCCGGTCGAAGTGTTAAGTAAAGTAAGTTAAATGAAATGTTAGTGATTTTATAAAATAGTTTTTCCCGAGCTAACAAGATCTACTAAGTGTAAAGGCTGGAATTTGGTACATGGTACGAACATTTCTTTAATAAAACATATATGTTCTTCATTCAGTTACACCGACACTTACCATAAGGTGATATTGCGACTAAATACTTGTCTGCCTTGGTTATAATTAGATGTCAGCTAAAAAAGGGGTAAAGCTAAAATGATAAAATAAACATTTTTGCTAACACAATAAGTAAACTTGCAGCTAGAGCGTTCTTTTTCATTAAATTCTTATTGTAAAATATACACAACATCGACCTGGCCGTAAGGTTGTTTACCACTTTGTGTAAAAAAAGTAATTTGTACCCAGGGATTCCCCGCCGAGTTCGCGATGTATCTAAACTACTGCCGCGGCCTTACATTCGACGAGGCGCCTGACTACATGTATCTGAGACAGGTGAGTATTTCATCCTCATCATTTTATCATTATATTCATTGATTATAAAAAAAACCAGCAAGATGTAGACAATTCATCTCGGGAGGTTCATGTGGCACAAAACATCCGTATTTGGTGGTATAACACATTAATATTTCAGTTGAGAATAATTTTAATAAATTTGAAGTGACGTCATAAAAATATTAGCTGGGCGCTTACATTGCTCAAGTTGGTTAAACTTTACAAGGTCAAAAACGTCAAAACTACTACTTTACTAAGGAATTGTCTATTATAAAAAGTTCCACGTCTAAAGACCAAGCCACTGTAACCACTTTTATCTTTCGTATATTATATAAAAGTTATTTTATACAAAACGTAATGAATCCTTATCCAATTAAATACGTTCGATATTTATTGCATCATGTACAGACATCAACATGTAAAGCTTAACAAGTGCAATATCAATCCTTATATTTTACAACTTATGAATGGTGCAAAGTCCAAACAGGTTAGGTTGGCCGTGTGTACTTTGATTAAAATACTTAATAGAGAAGCATGGATGTTTTAAGGGATAGAGTAAGTGTAGTCTTCAATACTGAAGGATAATCATTAGAACTGTTACAGTTATCATACAGACTTTATATACTTGAGCTTATTATAATTCCAAGGGTTTTCTTAGGGATTGAGCAAAATTAGGATACTTCTTATAAAATAACGAAAGCGTATGAAATGATTTTTGGATATCGAACAATTGGTATTGTATTAAGTTGTTTATGCATGTGCGCAGTTGTTCCGCATCCTGTTCCGTACGATGAACTACCAGTACGACTACACGTTCGACTGGACCATCCTCCGGCAGCGCAAGCAGTACATGGAGACTGGCACCGCCGCCGCCGAGCGCCGCTCGCCCTCGCTGCAGCGCCGCGCGCCGCCAGCGCAGCCGCCGCCGCCCAACAACGAGGTACGCTCACACTGCATTACTGGCACCGCCGCCGCCGAGCGCCGCTCGCCCTCGCTGCAGCGCCGCGCGCCGCCAGCGCAGCCGCCGCCGCCCAACAACGAGGTACGCTCACACTGCATTACTGGCACCGCCGCCGCCGAGCGCCGCTCGCCCTCGCTGCAGCGCCGCGCGCCGCCAGCGCAGCCGCCGCCGCCCAACAACGAGGTACGCTCACACTGCATTACTGGCACCGCCGCCGCCGAGCGCCGCTCGCCCTCGCTGCAGCGCCGCGCGCCGCCAGCGCAGCCGCCGCCGCCCAACAACGAGGTACGCTCACACTGCATTACTGGCACCGCCGCCGCCGAGCGCCGCTCGCCCTCGCTGCAGCGCCGCGCGCCGCCAGCGCAGCCGCCGCCGCCCAACAACGAGGTACGCTCACACTGCATTACTGGCACCGCCGCCGCCGAGCGCCGCTCGCCCTCGCTGCAGCGCCGCGCGCCGCCAGCGCAGCCGCCGCCGCCCAACAACGAGGTACGCTCACACTGCATTACTGGCACCGCCGCCGCCGAGCGCCGCTCGCCCTCGCTGCAGCGCCGCGCGCCGCCAGCGCAGCCGCCGCCGCCCAACAACGAGGTACGCTCACACTGCATTACTGGCACCGCCGCCGCCGAGCGCCGCTCGCCCTCGCTGCAGCGCCGCGCGCCGCCAGCGCAGCCGCCGCCGCCCAACAACGAGGTACGCTCACACTGCATTACTGGCACCGCCGCCGCCGAGCGCCGCTCGCCCTCGCTGCAGCGCCGCGCGCCGCCAGCGCAGCCGCCGCCGCCCAACAACGAGGTACGCTCACACTGCATTACTGGCACCGCCGCCGCCGAGCGCCGCTCGCCCTCGCTGCAGCGCCGCGCGCCGCCAGCGCAGCCGCCGCCGCCCAACAACGAGGTACGCTCACACTGCATTACTGGCACCGCCGCCGCCGAGCGCCGCTCGCCCAACAACGAGGTACTACCGAACACACCCGCAACACTCGGTTGTCATTTGTATCGATACACATATCCATCTCCGCCTTGGTGCATCTCTACATAAAAAATACACTTCATAAACTATACAACACAATTCTTTATAAGCACAAACCAAGATAAAACTAATATACAAAAAAGCTTAACCATATAACCATCCCATCCAAACATAGCGTCGCATCGAGCCCTCCTTATAACTAATAAGTATAAATAAATACCTCTAATACAAATAACTTAAAGAAGTAGAAACAATGATCTCGATCTAAATGATTCCTTTTGTAGGTGAAATCAGAGAACGTTAATCAAAACGGAAATTTAGATACGACCGTCAAGCAAACTGTCAAAGAACAGCAATCCAATAATCAAATGAAGAAAAGAAACGGGACCGCCTTGTTCCCGGTGCGCAGATTAGATTGAAACGTTAACTTTAACTACACAAGCTATCAAAGTTCAACTTGAAATTATTACAAACAAAAAATTTCAAGTACTACATTATATTTCAGAAAGAAATTTAATTTTCTATTGTAATATTTGTGTGTGTGTGTGTTATGTTTGTAAGACGTGTAAAGATATGTTTTAATTTGTAACTAATGTAAATAATGAAAAAAAAAACTTTAAGAGAGCATTTTGTGATGTTCAAGAAAAAATTGATATGTAAAAAATAGTAAAATTGAAAAACTAGATAACGGTTGTGTATTCAAATTTCTATAACATCGTACACTGTAGGACAATTAAAGTGGTTACTAATTACTTATATAAATTTTAGTCATTTTTTAAGTATACTACATTAAAAATTTTACAAAACTTTTTTATTGTGCTGTATTCTTCATCATCCTGTGGCAAAAGGTAGTTTTCTTGTAGGAATTATTGTGCGTCTTATCACTTGTATCTATTTAAAATTAATGGTGTTGTTAATTTTATATGTATTCATACGAAATTAAAATGACAAAAGTGAATTTGTATTCTATCATTTATGATTAGTTTGCTTAGGTTATGTTTTTAAATTAATAATAAGCAGCTTACAAGCTTACAGCCTGCCTGATGGTAAGCAATTTACTGTGAACTATAGACAATTTCATCACCATGGAAGTTAAGCCTGCTAAGAATATTGACTGATATCATAGTTGCTTCAGTTAATCTACAATCATGATGTAAATCCCGATAACTTCAGTTTATCCTTGCTAAATTATTTTGACTACTTAGTTCGATGACGAGATAGGTAAAAAATAATAATTAAAACATGACACTTCTATTAAATTCGCCACAGTAGGGAAAAAAATAAACCCAGTTCTAGGTTTTTTGTCACCCCAAGAAAATAAAGATTTGAAAAAAATCAAGTGCGTACGTTTCAGTCAATGTAATAAAAGTTAAGTCTTGTTTGATATTTTACGTTAATATTGGTAGTATCTTTTTTGTATAAACTATTTGGTCACATTTTCGTTGTATTTTTCATTGAGTTATTTAAATTTAATAACACATAAGATGTAGATTTAGTATACATTGATAGTATTTTTTTTCTATTGCCAAGTAAGGAAGAAGCATATAACAAATTAGATGGTATTCATTAATTCATTTGCACTTTACAGTTTGTTATGATTGATGAAAATATTATTAATGAGTAACCAGTTTTTTTTTTTGTATTAAAAGGCCCCTTTTGATGTAGTCTTTGAATAAAATTCTATAAAAATATTAAAAGTACAAATTGTAATTCCATAAAATAAAAATCATCTACTATTTTAAGTTCTCAAACCGATAAAAAAAAAATCATTCACCATTAGAAAGCTATTTCACAAAAGTTCCATCAAATGTTGATATTTTCATATTTCTATTTCCAGGACGAAGTCAAGGCGGGCCAATAGTTGTTATAACATAAAAGGAAAACAGACAAATGTAAGGTTTAAATGTGACAGAATGGCGTAGAATTGTCTTATTACGCCGGCGTTGATTAAAAACACATCATTTGTATATTAAATGTATTTTTTTTTTGTTTCCAGTGAAAGAGATTACGACGTTCGGCAGCTACGGGTGGTCCTGTTAGAAAGAGAGCGCGATAGCATCCGTGTGTGCGTGTGTGTGTGAGTGTGCCAGTGTGTGTTACCACCGCGTCGATACACAGTCGAGCGTCAATAATAATACAACTATGATATGGACAGGCTTATTCCAATACAGAGGCCTCTAGTTATGGTATAGTGAACTAAACGCCAGATTGTTAATATCCAGCTGTCTCCATGGAGACGGTAGATAAGTAACGCGGCGACGAAAGTGTTTATTTAACTTCAGATAACTTCGGTGACTAACTTTGCTCTATAGCCGTGTCTAAACACGGCTGTATGAGATTAACCTATGGTTTTATTTTATGTAAAATGTTAAGTATATTTTGAATATAGTAAAGTTAGGGTCCATTATTTACTCATTTTCGAAATTGATTCGATTAAATCCTTATTTGATGGAGCAGAAATTGAATAATTGTAATGACAATTTCAATAGGCGATTTTTTTTTGTTTAACGTTGCTCTCAATATTGTTAAGTTACTGTCGTTAGAATTTCTTTTTCTTAGCTAGTGTTTACATACAAAATTAATGTTACAATTAATTGATTAATATAGAGTCGTATCTTGAGCGATTTCTTGTAAATAGGCATAAATTATAACTAAAATTATTAATGACGATTAAATCGAGGCGATTTAATGCGATATTGGCTAAAAACGTTCATTAAAATTTATTGATAACTATAATAGGTTTCTGTATGAAAAGAAAAAAAATGTAAAAATTCTAAAAAAATATCTTAGTGTAAGTATCCCGCGTTCTGTTTTTTCTGGGGCACACTGTATATGGGCTTGAAAAATATTATTTTAGATTTCCCTTCGCGTCCCTTCTTTTGGCTTCATATGGGTCATAATGATGCTATACTTAAAATTTCGAATTATCGATAACGGCTTAGTAACATAAATTGTACATACCATGAGCTCATGCAGTGTGCCCCAGAACAAAATCGGTACACTATAATTATATTTTAAAATGAAGCAAAAATAATAATTGTAAATATGTGACTGTGTTCATTTTAACATTTATTTAAGAACACGTTTTTTTTATTATTTTGTTCTTTATTGATATGATTACCCGTGACAGCCTAACACGTAGCGATAAACGAAGCCCTATTAGAAATATTAAATATTTTTACATGACACGATAATACAAAGTTATTGTAACTGGATTCCAAGAAAATTTATTTCTAGATATAAGGGTTCGTTGTCACGGGCAGTCGAGTTATGATAGAAGCAAACGGAATGTATGTAACATAGATCTTGGATGATTGCGAACGGAACAGTTATCAATGGGAGACAAAAATAACAATCTAACGAAATCTTAAAACAAACTGAGCAAATAAATGGGTCCTAACTGCAATGGACGTTATTTTGTCTCCAATTGAAGGAGTATACTCAATGTACTGCACTTTTAATTATAAATTAATAAATAATAATAAAAATACTTGTTTTTTTGTAATACATCATTTACAACGCCCCTTGTAGGAGTAGGTTAAAGTATACGGTTACAGAATTCAATTTAACAATATATAGGTATATGCATAGATTAATGATTGGTAAACGTGGTGGTCCTACAATATGGAGCATGGACACAATAAAAATACAGCATCTCCAAGTACGCGTAGTATCAATCAATCAATTCAATCTCTTAGCAACGGATGATTGAATACGACGTGTCGCGTCTTCTAAATGTATCGCCATCTTGCATAATTTAGTTTGGTCGACAACATAAAAATAATACTTAGAAAAGTATAATTCAAAGTTGTACTATAGTGTAGAAACCGATTTTTTACAACTAGAAAACGTGACAAACATAGTGTTAGATACCACATGTTTACCATAATGAAACCGTAACTGCCAAATATATTACCAAGTTACTATTTTTATATCCTTTCAAATAATGCATCAAAATTTCAATACTCCGTCGGTTTCAAAAGATATTCGACCAAAACAGGATTTTCTCCTAACAATTTACTTTTAGTTTAGTATCGGGCATCGATTTGTTTTGAGTATCCCAAAAGTACATACCTATATTTTATGGATATACGTTTAAAGCTATATTGATAACAGCTACTCAGGTACTAGACTGATAAAAACAATTTACCCATTAATCGGGCAAAACTATAAAAGTTGACACCATAATTTTTACGAAAACAAGAATCTTTGGTAACAGACAATGCACACGAAATATAGTTCCAAAAACCATTTCCCGCATTGATTGTGCTATTGGTAGTATGAAGGGCGGCACCTAGTTGGTGCGCAGCGCTGACCGTTAACGTGAATCACATTTTCTACACAATGGTCACCTAGTAACCATGCCAGTCATCTCACCGTTATGTTAGTTGAAGTGACTGTCCTATCCTGCCCAGCAGGCTCCCTACAACATATAAGGACCATGGTCAGGCCAGGGTACAATCATAAACCTCGGTGGCGCAGTGGTGTAAACAGCCGAGTGCTACGCTACAGGTTCCGGGTTCGAATCCCGGCGGGGGCGGAACTTTGTATTATTTGCAAGACGCGTAATTTCGCATACCGGTCTTGGATGTTTTATGCTTATCTATCTAGTAAGTAAGTTCTTACGATACTTACTGCAGGGCTGAGTCAATGTGTGTGTCGTGATGTGGTTATTATTATTATAAAACTGCGGCGCAGGGTCGATTTCCACCAAAGCGGAGAAGAGGTGCAATGTATTGTATACTTTTAGTGGCATTAGTTATGTGTAACTTTAAAATATTATCTGACCGCTGACATGACTGATATTTCTGGCACGGTTACTAGGCGACCATTGTGTAGATTTGTTTTATGTTAAAAATGAATACTTTAAATACAGTAGCGTGCCTAGAGTTTTAGAATCGGTCAAGCCGAAAGATACGTTATTGTAGTTTTATAATTCATTTCGATAAATGTCTTATTGCCTCATTACTCTTAAATCTACACTTCATACTTACGCGTTCGAATTAGCGCCAATTTTGAACCATGCTATGCAAAGCATATTGTTATTTGATTTTAAAAGTAATGAATGAACGAGAGCGCGAACTTACCTTGGTTCGATAGGGCAAGCCGGGCTTTTGGGCTTGTATGACAGTACCGCCACTGTTTAAATATGAATCTGTTATTTGTACTGGGCCTATGTCTACAATTCGCTATTAATAAAATGTGGCTATTTATTTATCTCTGGTCCGCTCAGCTTCTGCGGAAACTGAAAGAGGAGCGGAGAAGAGATTTGCGGCATCTCCATACAAAATTACAATTCCGCTCGTCTCTGCTCATCTCCGCTCGTCTTTTCTTTTATTTTTATACAACAAACGGGTAATCTGTTCAACTGATGGAAAGTGATACCGCAGCTTAGAGACATAATGATGCCCCTGATGTCGTGGAACGCCAAGAGCACCTATGCGTTGAGCATGTAGAGTCAAAGATGTCTCCGCTTTGTTGGAAAACTGCCCTTACAGTTTGCTGCTACGCAGGAGGTTTCCGATTCCGATCAATTTGGTGCGAATCTTTTTTACTTGCATGTTTCTCATTGCTGTCCATTTGCTAATACCAAATCGCTAATAGGTAATAGATGCATGTATGACGACCTCGGTGGCGCAGTGGTGTAAACAGCCGACAAGTTCGCTAGAGGTTGCGGGTTGGAATCCCGGCGGGAGCGGGACTTTGTGTTATTTGCAAGACGCATTGTTTCGCTTACCGGTCGGTCAGATGTTGTATTCTTTTCTATGTAGTATATATCATATCGTTGCTTAGTTCCTGTTACACAAGTTCTTACGATACTTATTGCAGGGATAAGTAAATGTGTCTGTCGTGATGTGGTTATTATTATTATTATTATCGCTTTCTTAAGTTGAATTTAGAAAGAAAACAAATGTATTTTTTTATCACTTTATTCAACATCATTGTCATTCTTACATTTATTAACAATAACCCACAGAGTAACCGCCCGCACCGGACGTGAATGAACACCTATATTTACCTAAACACCAACGAAATTACAATAATTAATACTGCAAGGATTTAAAGTTTTTCTTCTATCATAACAAGTGTAAAATTTATCAAATAAACATTTACCAGTAGGTAGTTATTAAGTAAGTACATATTTGAAACACCGTAGCTATAAGGTAAGTGCAAATGGGGTAAAGGAATCTACACTTTTCATTTGTCATAGATAGGAAAAGTATAAAACTAAATTTAGATTGTTGCTACTGACATACATTTCGTTTAACGATAATACCAACACGTTATCAACATTAGAAAGGTTATTAAATAAATATCTATGGATAAGGGTCAATTCATACTAGCGCAGAATCCAAGCGCATTGAAGCTTCAGTCTCAAAGTTAACAGCAAATTCACCCTTATCTCAACGAAGTAGTGCATATCGATTTAGTGATAAAAAGATGTTCAATATTGCTCGTCATCGACGGAATTCGCGTGTTCGACTACGACTGGGAAAGGACAGAAATGGTGCACTACGTTGTGGATGATTTTGTTATGGCTAAGATTCAAATTAAAGTTTCGATGCGCTTCAACTCTGCTCTAGTATGACCCTTAAAGCTAGTAAATAGGTACAGTATGCTTAAACAAGTACCTAGATACTAATTATCTACTTAAGCAGCGCATATGTGTTTTATATACTGTAGTATGTAAACACGATTATATATTACAGCAAATATTTTTTTTTGACATTTCGAATATTTTCAAAAAACAAATGCCTCTTCTACGTTACTGCGTTAGTTTTGTGTTACTTATAAATAGGTAGGCTTGGTCAGCCGTAACCATATACGCATTTATATGCGCTTATGTACTTATCTATTAATTACATTACTAGATAAATAGACGTTTATGAAGGGACATTTGTAATTTTCTTTCAATTTTTAAATACTTACTGAATAAAGGTTTTAATAGGTTGAAGATGTTAAAAAGCAAAATCTAAACAAAGTAGATAGGATATAACAGTGGGTACATAGTTTTGTTGTACATAGTTCGTGTACAGGTTAAAAGAATCAAAACTTAAGGTAGGTAGGTACATCAAACTAGAAATGCTACGAGATAATTTCGTAAAAAACGGTATATTTATATCCATATAATAGGTACCTACATTTAGTTTTAACCTTAGCATTTTTTTTACATTTTCAAGCATGCTTTTAAGAATACAATAATAAAGATATTAAATAAAATATCGTGTAAATAACATCTACTTATTGCTAAAACAAAAATGCTTGAGAAAATGAGCCACTTTTTTTGATTAAAAATAGTTTTGACTCTCAAACCATACAATTTAGCTGTTATCCAATCCAATAGTATTTTAACACTTCCTAATCCAATAGTACTTTGGTATGTAGGTAAGGATTACGAGTATTAATCGGTTTACGGTTATTACCAATCGAATATTGAACCAACAGTAGTTAGTTACCACGGCAACTAGAATTTTAGAGCGTTAAACTTTGAGTAGGTATTTTTCATTCAGAATTCTTTCAGTTCACAAACAGCAATTTCTTTTCCATAACTTTTTTAGTGACTGGTTTTTGAACAGCGCAGTTAAATTGTATTGTTCAACTAGATTCGATTATTCAATATGCAATAGAAAAAGCTTAAAAAAATCTAAGCTAACCTAACCTTTGTCTAGATATTTCTGCTAGACACCTATTCATGTTATTCGTTTTATGGTCCACTACAATATTTCCTTTACTTTAATATCTATCTGAACAGTTGCTGTTTAGAATACTTAGTGAAATTAACAAAGTAATTAATCCATAAATTTATATTTTGTTGAATAGTTCAGAAAGCTTAGCACACCTACGCATGCCTAAATATTTAATTTGCATTTTTAATATTTCAAATATTAATGTTTCGTCGATTTTTATACCTTTATTCAACTCTAAATTGACATTTTTTTAATTGTTGCTACATGATACTTTACTCGTACATATGCGTGTAGCAATTAATTTGGTCACCTTTAAGATTTTTCTCATTCTTTCAAATAATTCATGACACGATTACGTTATTTTAATAAACTATTTAACTTTTTTTTTTAGACGATTCATGTCGTTAATTTCAAATTGTGCTGGACTATTTAGTCAATTAGCTATCACATTGCAGCATATCGTAATGTTTTCTATTTAGCTATAGATTTGGTTCATATGTCTACTCAATTACTTAACTCTAAACACCACACTTTATAAAGATTTAATATGTTAAGGTTTTATAATCGTTTTATAACAAAGTGTTTTCACAGGGATAATAGCTATGGAAACAGTGTAAGAAGAACATAATTTTAGAGTCATACACATCTAAAGCAAACATTTCACATACGAATTACCCATTAATTTCTAAAGAGTAGGTACTACGTTAGTATGAAAACCATACGTAAACAATTTATTGTCGCTTTAATAAAATCTAGACATTAAAGCAAGTTAAACTATCTACAGATATTTTAATATTAAGCAACGACAATGTAATACAGTGCAACTCCGCGAAGTGATTTAAATAAAAATTGACCTTTGCTTCATAGCAAATACGGACACAATGAAGTTGAATTCAGCTCGCATTATTGTACTTCACCCTTCGCGGAATAGGATATTTCGGAGTGACCTTTCTGTAACTTAATATTTTAACAACAAAAAAATTGTCTATGCTCACACTCAGAAGCTACTAAGTATCCGTAGTAACGTCGTAGCGCGTAGCACAAATACTAAGTATCCGTAGTAACGTCGTAGCGCGTAGCACAAATACTAAGTATCCGTAGTAACGTCGTAGCGCGTAGCACAAATACTAAGTATCCGTAGTAACGTCGTAGCGCGTAGCACAAATACTAAGTATCCGTAGTAACGTCGTAGCGCGTAGCACAAATACTAAGATTTTTCATAGAAATACATATCGTGTTAAAAATTCTAATAATATATATTAAATAGTAACAATGCATGTTATTGAAAAATTTTGAAACACTGAGATCGTTTAAATGCCATTTTTCTTTTGAAATGAAAAAATGATACTTATCATTATTTTTTAACGCAATTAACTTAACGTACACAATTCTTTTTTAACGAAAATCTCATGAGATATAGTTTCAATGAGATGATTTTTATAGAGTATGAGATACATCATATAATCACAATAATACGATATTAATTTTTAAATATACAATCTTTGGGATACACAATGAAGTCGAAAATATATGGGTATATTATATTTAGATTAAAATTATCGACAAATATGATAGATATAATTGACACTAAAGTTAGTTTCAACGCCTATCTACTTTAAAACATCGAATACTATATGGACTAGACGCACTTAATTTCTACACTAATATATTAACTAATTGCTTGTAGCAAAATTTTAGAAAATAAAATTATCATATGAATAAAATAACCGATTCATGTTAGTAGTATTTTTTTTAAATCTATAATTGTTTTCAGTGGAATTTTCTTTTGAGTAAATTTTGCCTTATTTTATATATAATATTTCAGACGGCCACACGTAAAGCTTCACATAACAAGTGCAAATCGACCAATATTGCTATGTACAACTTGAGAACCGTACAAAGTCCAAACAGGTTAGGTCGATCCATGGCCGTGTGAAAATATTCTGATGTTAGTAATTCGTAAATATATAAATAGAAAATTCCATTAAAATTCTAATAATTTTATTAAGATGAGTTTACTTTGGAAAAGACGCGGAAATTAGAAATTAAGAAGGCATTTAGAATAGATAGGTACACATGTGGCTAGCCAGACCAAAATATATTTAAAACATTTGCAAAGCATTTTATTTTAATAACCATTAAATATATTACAAGCCTTAATTTATAATTAGGTAATTTTCTACAAACTACACCATGACGCTTAATTAAAGAAATCACATTAATTAAAATTTTGTGTTTGACGTATCAAATTTTATAAAACTTAAAAAGGTACTTTCAGCTTTTCAAAATATTTTGTATATGACATGACTGTGTTGTCCAACTTTCTTTGCATTCAGATTAAATATTCAAGTTAAAGTTGTTATTAATTCGATAGTACTCGCAACTTGATATTTCATTTATAAGGAACTTCCGTTAAATTGTTCTTCTAAAGCCTTTAAAATACTTAAAAGAAAAAACACCGTTGTTCTTTTAATATTGTAAGTTCTACGAATTTCAATAAATCTTAAATGTCATGGTCCAACAAACAGACGGTTCTCCTAAAGGAAGGAGATACTGTCGCCTATTTATACGACATTGATCTTTCTCATTTCTCATCTTTGGTCGATATGAATCCCGTGTCTTAGGTTCATCTAATTATTCTAATTTTCAGTTCATATATGTCCCATACTTATAACTAGGTAAATATAGCTATATTATTTAAAAATCAAGCTAATCTCTAGCAAATTTAATTAAGTATCTAAGACAGTGACTTCAATAAAGAATGTATTTGTTTGAAGCATTTGATTCGTTTTTATTTACACATTTCGAGTACGCAACGAGGAGAGCGTGTATCGAAGCACTTCTTTAAATATATTCTTTATTAAATATTTTATCTAACAACTATTCTTAGAGAAATCGAGAAACAATGATTATAAGGTTTAACATCACAGTATAGGAATAACATATCAGTAGGTGCAGGGCCAGTTGCACCGAAAGATGCATTGCTCAATTCAATGTCCATTAAATTAATCTCGGTTTATGACGAGATCTGTTTTGATTAATATTGATTTTGCATGGCTTTATACTTGGAAATAAAATATTGAACGTTGATACGTTAAAATTACTCAAAGAAAATAGTTAGTACAAAGTAGATATGAATTAGGTAAACACTAAACTTAGGAATATGTTTTTCTAATACGTCGGTTTATTTACATAAAACAAGAGGAGTCAGAGAGAACCTACAGTTAAATGAGGTATGTCGTGGAAAACGTTGAAATATTGGGGTCTTATAAGTTACAAATATGTTTACAGAATATACGTAGCTAAAGAAGAATGAAAGGAGATAAAGATTGTAGTGTGGAGATTCTTGGAAGATTATGTATTTAAACCTCAATCACTTGGAAACTCAGTGGAAACTATAGTGCACGTTAGAGGCAGGTTGTAAGAACTTTTTTTTTTTTACGTGGGGAAATTCTCATGGACCGAAGGAGTATGTCGGACTCACGTAGTGCCTACCGACTAAAACCCCACGTTCTACGAACACCGTTAGCTGTCAGAGCATTACGGGATAGAGGGAAGCCAAAGGAACCCTCAGACACCGCACTAAGTTTGTAAGACCTTGACTTGAACTCTAATTTGATATCATCATGTATAATATGGAATTAATTGTACTAGAGGTAACCTCCACGCTGTATTTAGTTTTAAAATATTGATAAGACAAAATTTAGTCTATGGATTATTGTTTATGACGACTTTTAAAAATGTGACTAAAATTTTTAAATAATTTTTCGTCTCTTAATCGATGTATTGAATTATTTTTAGGAATATAAGTAATCTGCGTGAAACATTTCGAAGTTCAAGCGAAATCAATAGGAGAATAAATTTAATAGATAAATAATCTAAAATACAGCAGCTAAAGCTAAAACTATATCAAAATTCATAAGAAAGACACGTAGTTTGCTTTCAAGTTTTCAATTACCTAATACCAAAAAACATATTTATATAATATCTACTATATTATGCACCATAATTGTAAGGTTGTAATTTTTATTGGATTTAAAACATTTAAAAGCGATCCAACAGCACTATGCTTTTATTAAAATAAGCCTAAACATAATTAAATGTTAATATTTTACATTTATCCTAATTGTCTTTAATCAAAGTGGTGCAAGTGGGCTTCATTAAAACATAAATTTGTGCGTAACATAGTAATTAAGAGGGATTGAAAACTTTGGAAAAATAATTTTGATTACTAGTATTAAGACAGTCAATTTACCAACTATTTTGCATTCCTACTAGCTGCCCTTTTATCTAATATTTCGTAATTACTGTAATATTTTGTTAAAATTTCGTCTGTACAAAATGCGAAAATGCAAATGATTAGATAGTTAAGCAAGCTTTTGACTAAATAACATTAATAACATCGATGTATTAATTTATTCATAAGATAAATGGCATGAGCGTTAAAAAATTAGATAGTTATTTAGTATAGACTATAACTTACATAAAACAGTTTAGCATATCGCTATTTTCATAGGCCTACGAGATATTTAATTAACATATAACATATACTTACTTTAAAAAAGATACGTAACATCTATTAAAAATGAGATGAGAAGTCAAACTTCATTCTCAATCAGAATATGAAGTACATGTGAGTAAGTAGATATTTTTATTTGAGATCGATTTTAATGATTGCATTTTGAATTACAGGTAAGTATATGATGTTTGAGACATCTACCAAATAATGTAAAAACGTTTAAATGGGCTTTCCAAGCAAGATGTTCATGTCATTAACTTTGGCTATTTAGCTACCGATTAAAATCATAAGTCTACGCCGCCGTACCCTTCGAGGCCATACATTAAACTTAGGAGAAAGGTTTTGCTTCGCCGTTGTCTGGTAGAAATAATATTTTGTGGAAGAAGACAAAAAATAGACCTGCATAAATTACAATATATAATATGTTCTTTTCCCGTCTTTAAAAATCCATCGCCTTAAAAGTCCATCTTGCTTTTTGCCCAAACACTTAATAGTGCAAATTAAAAAAAAAACAGCAACTCAACCTCAATTTTAACACATAACCTCAAAACCTACAAGTTTTGTTGAACTTAGTAGATCGAGATGCAATCCGGCGGGTGGAAGTCCCCGAAGACGTTTAACTCGTAGAGGCTGGCGAAGGTGATGAAGAGAAGGTACCACACCATCAGCACAGCCCCGAACTTGCGATCCAGTTTCCAACCGTTCGCGTGGGTGGCTACCACCAGGAATATCACCGTCGAGAACAGCGATAGGGTCGAGTAGATTAGACCTGTATTGAGATAATTTAATTTACTAAAAATAATTGTAGCTTAGAATCCATCGACAATACGGAAGATTGAAATAAAATGAAAAACTTCGCTTGTGATAAAATTATGACGGTAAAATTGATTGCTAAAGAGAAATCGTAAATTAAGAATAAGGTCAGACTTAAAAGTGATTTAATTCATATTGGTTAATGTTTGGTATCTTAAAGGTTTGATGAGGAGTAGCGTACAGTACAGTACAGGGACATAATTATAATTTCCATTCTGACAGTTGTGTCCTCTAAAACGATAGTGTGGATCTGTGGAGCATCTGTGGATTAAATTTGGAAGAAATGAAAAAGATTGCCGCAGGGTCGCATCAGCGGGAACTATTTACCTACTTTGTTCGTAAATACTAGTTCACGTCTCAACACAGCAGTGTTGCGGCATATTGGAAAATAATAGTATATGTATATTGTTCCAGCAGTAGACGTCTTCTGGTAGAAATGTGAGTATGGCCTCTTACCCTTGCTGATGACGTTGACATGGCTGCCGGGCTGAATGATGGCGGTCTGAATGAACCACGGTAGCCCGAGGCAGACCAGGATGTCGAACACGTTGGACCCGACCGCGTTGGACACCGCCATGTCTCCGTATCTGTAATATATATGTATATGTAATAATAAATTTACAAATGGATCTCTTGGAGCAATATAACTATATTGTTGAATCTTGGGGATATGCTCTGTTTTTAAGTGTGGTTATGGCATCAATATAGAGGTTTTAGCTATAGTAAGTATTATGTAAAATTTGCTTTATTTTTTTGTACTTGTATTAGATATATTTTCTATTCGAATATACGTATGAGGTGCAATCAAAATTTCCATTTTTAAATGTACCGAAGAGCATTTTCTGTGTGGTGAAAAGCTCTTTGAAGTGAAGATAATTTTTTTTTAACACAAATTTGGGATTGAAATGCCAACGCGGCAATGCCTTTAAAGTAATTGTCGAGTAGTGTTTCCAATTCCTACGTTACATATTTAGGTAAATGCCTCACCCTTCTTTGATGACTGCTAATGATGAGAGGGCGTCAGGTACAGATACTCCTGCTGCTACGAACGTCAGTCCCATCACCGTGTCTGGGATGCCCAGCGTGTAGCCTGGATAATACAAGAGTATGTAATTTTGAATTACGGTCATGATATTCTACCTTTTGGATTCTGTGCATATATTGTTGTTCAGAAATATCAAGATCGATTCCAAAAAGAGCCAATAGTGAAGTTGGAAAGAAAAATTACTGCACTTAGAAAACCTAGCCACTGTTAATGTAAAATACAAAAGCATTTTACATCATAACCGTCAAACCGGATAAAATATTATATAATATTTTGGAGGTAGTTGATGTATTTTTTACAGCTGCTTCGTTTGATTAATTTTATAATTGCAAGTTACATTTTGTACCTACATAAATGGGCTGAGAAGGACAATATTCAGTAAGGTTTGGTATCTCACCGATGATGGTGATCATCCAGACCATGAAGTAGGAGTAGAAGGAGATCCACAGCATGGAGATGATAAAGGTGATGGGGTACCACTTGCCGCGGCAGTCGGGCATGGTGTAGCGGCAGGACCAGTGGACCGGGTACGCTACATACCAACACACCAGTTGCACGGGATCTGGAAAAACGAATTCATATAAGCAACAAATTCTATAACAAGTAACTTGTAAAGTCAGCTGATTATGAAACGTACTTACAAAAACGATAACAGTGATATATCAAGTCAAGGTTCAATACAAATGATGTAACAGTGGAAACACTATGAAGGTATCTTTTTAACAAAATAATAGTATTAATCGGTTCAGAAAGAAATCAGTTACCCTCGAAAACCAAACACACATACATAAAATCACGCCGTGATCCCTCGAGGTGGGTTGGCATAATTGTTACACACCGCATTTCTAAGTGTGACAGGTTGTGAATCTGTTGCCACTATCTAGGCACAATAAGGAACATAGTTGCTACTCTCGAAAATACTATGAATCTACTTACTGGCTCCGATCGGTTTAACCAGAGGGTCGATAGCAGTTTCTGGGTTGTACTCCTTGGCTTTGTAGTAGGCTGGTGCGGCGGGCTGGAATGTTAAACATTAGAATCAAGCATTTAGAATTTGTTAGTTCTGATAGGAATACTAAGGAGTCTTAAATGTTTCTTGCTGAGTTTGTTTTAAAAGCTAATACAAAATGTTGGTTTTTCTTTGGTCTACCAATTAAGTACAGCACTAGCGGTAAGGATCTTACTTTTTGCTTAACTAAATAGGTATATTCTAGGTCCCTCGATTATATGTAGTACAATTATACAATAAACAAAATTTGTTGACATGCGGTAGTATTGATTCATTTTAAACATCCACCTCGACTTTGATTGGGAAACTTATAACAATAGATTCTCAATCTTACATTTATCTCAACATAACAGCAGTAACTAGTGGCGCAACTACCGCGTGGATTGGCGGGAAAATGCCACGGACCGCAGCAATAAGGGATCCCCGATTCGAGGATCGCGAGCAGTATGGAGTGATTTGTGTTAACCCTAAGGGTGTAAACAAGCAAACAGTTCACCTGATGGAAAGTGACGATGATGTAGTGAAACACCAAGAGTACCCCCAAAGCGTTACTCATGTAGTGGTAAAGATGTTATATCTCTCGTGCCGGTAATTACACTGGTCCTCCATTATTTCGAACCGAAACACAGCGAACTGCTTCACGGCAGAATTAGAAAGAAGGGTGGTACCAACACAGACTATCTCGCACGTAGATCTCCCACCTGAATTCTACATTGAAATCAAGACGTAAAAAATAGTCAGTATTTTTAGGAAAGGCCCATGGCATTCATGGCATGGGATTCTTTTGCCATCAGCCTTGAATGGTCTATCTACGCCTCTTGCAGTAACCTACATGCCATTTGGTGTTACCTGCGGTTGTACGTTGGCGGGCTGGTTGTTTTGAGTGGGCGTCAGTTGCTGCTGAGGAGGTGCAGGGCTCGTAGGTTCGTCTCCCCAACCGGTGGCAACTGGCTGTGATGCAGGCCCGGCCGGTCCTGATGCCTGTTAAAGGTTTATACAATGATTAAACACGTCTATTGATTAATAAAGGTATTTATTTGTTGAGGAAACAAATAGCTACAATATTCATAAATAAATTAAGAGCACAAACAGTGAAAAAAGGTGCCATAGTAAAATGTGAACATAGGACAAAAATAATGAAACTAGAACGTGTTGTCAGAAGTCCATCAATCGCCTTTGCGTGAAAAAAAAAAATTGTTTGTGTAAATAAATAAAATGGAATTCTTTTTTATTTATTTAAGAAATATTCATCTGGGCTGGGAGAAAGAGTAGTTAGAAAATAAATAATCAACCAAGGAAAGCGGTTAATCCTGTTGTCAGATTTTTATACAAAGTGCTCAGCTCATAAAAAGCTTTAGTTTTCTATTCATCCTTATGCACAAGCAGAACGTTAACCTGGTGGAAACTACTGCCGTTAACACGACGATGCCCGTGATGTCTTAGAACGCTAATGGGCTGCCTATGTACAGGTAAAAAGTATTATATTTCTCGTGCCAGTAACTATATGTAAGTGAAATGATACCTGTCCATCCCATGCGTTATTGGGGTCCCACATGCTGTTGCGATCCCAAGCTTGTGTCGACTCAGCATTGTACGCCGCGTTGTCATATGCACCTTGAGGGTTGTATGCTGAAATGTCAGTGACTTTAATTGATATACACGACATTGAAGTCAAAGAGAAAAAAAAAAAGTTTTAAAAATAAATAAGCATTCTATGGATCATCGAAGTTAATCGGTTCATAACACTTATCTACAGGAAAGAAGCCGGCAAAGATCTTCACTTATTAAGGAACCTATGACTGATTTGTTTGCACAAAAGAAATTCAGTTTCTCTGAATATGTGATCTTACGTGTTTCCTGCATTGGTGTCTCTTTGGTCTGGCCCTCAACTTGAGTGTATTGTCCATCAGCATTAGGTGCTGGGGCATCTCCAGCGCTTCTGAATAATAAAAATATAGTTTGGTTACTTCAATACCCTATTTATTCTGTAGAAACCAAAGGTGAGGGTTAACATTTTTTATTATTTTTAAGTCGAAAGTTGGATTTCCACTTCAACTACGAAATTTGTATGTTGTGTGCTTTGTAATGAGTGCTGTAGATATCGACGTACTTGTATGTGACGAGCGCGGCTTGCTCCTCCCTGGTCGGCAGTTTGAACGGCAGCGGTAGAGTCATCGCCCAGCGCTCCAGCGCCGAGTTGAAGTGCAGCGCAACGCAGTATACCACGTACATAAACAGCATGAACAGCGCCTCCGGCCTGCGTACCAACAGTAACGAGCATTGGAACTCAAACATACGTATCTAGTGAATTAACACTTTTGACTGCTACTTTTGTTTATATAATATGCCATTAAATACTTCTTCTAAAATATATGTTTAACTAGCTTTTGCTCTCCGCGTAGATTTGTGATTTTTATCCCTAAGGAACCTAAAAAAATTGAGGAAAACTATTTATGAGCTAAATTTCATCCAAATCACTTTTTTTAAGTTTTCACTGTAATACTATTGGTAGAATTATCCTTCAACCGCTTTCGAGTTGACATTTCGAAATCAGTTTCCAGAAAAGAATAATGGTCTTAAATAGCTTAAAGTTTACACTTTTGACTTCTTAGTACCTGTTCAAATAATAAAAGATGTTAAATAAAAAGATATAGCGGTCTCACCAAGACACGTATCCGTTGGCGATGGTGCACAGCATGACGAGGATGGAGAGCGCATAGAAGAAGCAGTCCCTGCAGAGCGGCCACCAGTTGAGATGAGAGACAGTACCGGCGCACAGGGCGCACACAGAGATCACGAACATTATGTTGAACACCGCCGAGCCTATCACGCCAGACACGCCTAGAGAAAATAAAATACATATTACCGAGCATAAAACTAAATTAACCAACTTTTTATTCATTCTGCGAGTATCATCCATCTCAAAATTTCATTTAAAATTTAACATAAAACCAAGTTCTTTTACTTTATTAATTGTAAAATCCTTAAGTAATCTATAAAAGAAGAAAAACTAACTCAGTATGCATAGGTTCGATCACTACCATTGGAGAAATTCACCTTTCAATTGAAGAATAAATATCTAGCCAAGCATGGTTATTTTCGGCCACATCATCGCCGACCTTTTGGTGGGATAGTGGCTAAATTTGTATACAAAACCCCTAGAGTCATGCATGTCAGTAGTACGTACCGATATCATCCTGTGCGCAGAACACGCCGATGACTACGGTAGCGAGCTCGGGTGCGGAGCTGCCGGCAGCCATGAACGTCGCGCCGGCCACGTCCGGAGCCAACTTCAGTTCTGAAATACGCTGCTTGGTATTTACGTCCATAGGTGACGGTTATTAATCAACTGAGATGTATTTGCAGTCAGTTTTGTTAAATGGGCTACATACAATGAAGTCAAAAGGTCATTCAAATTGATTTTAAACTAGTTTTTTTTTTGTAGAAAGTAAAACATGAACACGTTTATGTTAATACGCGCAAGTATTTAACAAAAAATTAGTAACGACATGTTTGTGATAGCAGAAAATGCTGTTGCTCTCGAAAGCATTGGTTTACAATGTCAAAATTCAATCCGAAAGTATATCAGTCATTCCTCAGGGTAACATTTTTTCTGAAAGGAGGACACGGTTTTCGTAAACATATTCAAAGGCAACACAGGTCCTGGTAAAGGTGAAGCAAGTACCTTCGCAGATCCTGTCGAGGCTGGAGACGAAGTACTCATCACAGACGATGGCGAGCCCGATGAAGGTGTACACTGCCACCAGAATGTGGAGGATCAGGCCTCCGTGCGTGCGGGCATACTGACCCATCAGTGGCCGAGGGAACTGGAAGAGCAACATTTTATAATCCTCGATATAGGCTTCCCTTAAAAAAATATGCTGTAAATTAAAATTAATTTTATTTACATGGAGCAATGATTGGTCTCCGTCGCGACTACGAAAATATGACTGATTGATCTATATAGAAATAACGGAAAGCTTAGTCTTCAAAATTTAGCACAAATATATCATAACGAAGCACACAGATATAAACACGAAGTTTTAAAAGTTCAATCCCTAAAGGGTTGAAACGGGGCTCCAAAATTAATATAATATAAGATAACTGGAACTGATACAGTAACCTTTGCGTTGTTTGAGCTTTTTATGTCTCTTATACCGTTGATAAGCGTGCCAATATGGATAAATTTCTCTTATCTAACAAAAATTGCGGACTGAAGGAATTTGCAGCTTTACTTTAACATTTCTACTGGGTATCAACGCTTATCTGGTCAATGTTACTGTACAATGCAAACTTTCTCGACGATTTAAGTACACATAACACATAAAGTATAATAACCACATCACGACACACACATTGAATTAGCCCTGCACTAAGATATAATCTTGTATCGCAGGCACTAAGCAACGATATGGTATAAACTACATCCAAGGCCAGAAAGAGAAATAATGCGACTTGCAAATAACACGTTACGGGTGATTATTTTGCATATTCTCGTGTAAAATGGTAAAAATAAATAACAATCTCAGATCCAATTAATTAACGATGCTTTGTCTTGGGAAATAGAATCCTTAGTCAGTTTCGGTAGATATCAAATTTATTAAACATAAGACATCATTAATCAAAGACTTCTGGGACTAGCAGTAATTAAGGATGGGATGGGAAGTCGGAATAAGAACATTAATTTGTTGTAACAGAGTCAAGTATTTTCTCTCAATTGGGCCGAATCGAAATTTTTGTGTAAAAGATCCTGTTATTTTCTCTAAGAATATTCTGGCAGATCTTCGTAAACAATCTCACATTCTTAATTATCTTGCAAAATTTGAGGAGTTGTCTTTGCCAACAAATTGATTCGAGCGGCCTTCTTAGGTCCGCAGATATTTATGTAAAAAAAATGAGTTGGAGATGTCCTTGTACCTTGGACCACATTGTACCTCGGGAAAAGCTCTCGCACATTTTCTTTCAGGAGTATGATACAACCAACCAGATTAGAAATAAATAACTATAAGCACAATACTTAAGACAAAGTACCTATTGTACAAGCGAACACTTCAAAAGGAATATTAAAAAATTACATTGGTTACATTTACCCATTTACCGTTTATAATACATAATTGTAAATTGCAATTGTAATTATTGCTGGCTATGCAAATAAATAAATAAGGTAAGTACACTTTATTGACCTGTTCGATGGCTGGTGGAGTGCAGTTCCTCAGAGGGTGTACAGTGGGGATAGCTGACTCATCCTTCGACTCCTCATCTCGCACCTCCGTTGTATATTCATCCTGAAAACCCAATACTGTTTGTATTAACGGTAAATCATTGATGGATCCAACAACATAGACCTTAAACTATTTGTGAAAAAATTGCATTTGGCAAAGATTTTAAGAGATCTTGGACCTCAACAACAATCGACTCGGATTCGACAAATTCTCGAAGGCTATTTACATTCACCGTTCGGATAAATTTGACATTTGTTTTCGGAAATGTGACAGTTCGCATTGGAAACTTTCCGAGTTCCCGACACTTATTAAATTAGACTAGCCTCCCAAAAATATTGGCTAAAACAGCGGGCGAAAAGGCGGCGGGGGGATGGGGGGAAGTTTTCTGAGGTGGGCGAGAACTGATAATTGTAAGAAGTACATGACCCTTTTAGGTATAAAATAGGTAACTACAGTAAATTGTAATTGTTTATAGGGCGTACTTTTGTTGTGTGTTTAAATTTTGATACATTCCGAGTTGAATCCTAAACGAGAGGTGTGAGTTCAGTAACATTCGGATCGAGTACATGACGATCGGAATACTCCCGCTTCCGTACAATACTTCCGAGAAAACTTTCGGAAGCATGGTGAATAGCCCTTCAGTGAATTCACTAATAATAAAAGAATTATTACAAATCACCTACGCCTAGGTAAGAATAAATAGTCAAACTAATACTAGGCAGGGAATTGATCCACGTGACCTTTAAGGAAAGTATGTATTAGAAGAAATAAACAAGGGTCATGATAGACTCTAGTTTTGGAGATGTCGTAATCACTTACTTCTTCGTATCCGGCGTCCTTCTGTTTCTTTTTCTCTCCTTCTTCTTCTTCTTCCATCCCTTTCATGGCTTTCTTACTTCCACTCACTTCTTTTTCACTCTCTTCCGGTTTAGTTTCCGTCGATTCTTTTCCGATATCTGTTAATTAAAACATGTGTTTTTTTTATTACTATTACATTTATTTACTTGTAAACTATGTTAAACTGTGTGTGATTTAAAGATAAAATAATATCTACACACGGTGTGCCATTCACGCAAAATATATTTGTTTTATATCGAAAATGATTTCAAACTAACAATCAATCAATCAAATGAATAGGTTAGGTTAGGTTAGGCTAACTTAATAAATAGCAAGAACTAATACTATTGGGTAAATGGTTTTGTTGCTCCAGCTTGTACACTACACCTATAACACAAAAAGGTAATCCGCAATACCTTTTTTCCCTTCATCCTCAATCTTTTCATTGACCTCTTTGATTTTTTCCACGCCTTTAGTAGGGAAGGCTTCGGGCAGCGTTGACTCTTGTATCGAGACTTCCAATGCTGGCCCGACAGAGGAGCTCACCACGGCTTGGAACACTGAATAAGCAATGAACAACACCGATATCGTCAGCCACCGATGCCGCCGGGGTCTTCTCATCCTCTGAAAGAAAATACATATTTATTTTTATGTATTTGTAATCACTAAGGTCTGGAACTCGACCGATGTGTTACCCGAATTATAACTTGGAACTTTTTATATAAATGTAGGTAATTTGGTATTTTTAGGCAAGCATCGTCTTTTGGCCATATTGTCATTCCTACCAAACAACCTGAAACTATCAGATTAAAACGATTATAGCAGTCTTTCGAGGCTCAGAAACGCCCATATAACAGCTATATTAATTTTTTTTGGGAATGATACACTTTACTAGATGACTTAACGAACTTAGTTCGACTTAAGTTCGAACGTGTTATGTTTTCTAGTTCCTAGAAAAAAGTAGTGAAAAGATTAAATGGAGGTATTTATATTTTAAATAATTTTCTTTTTAAGGAAGAAGAGTATTTAATATCGTTGTCCGCCCACTCTACACAGAGTCAAAACAAAGTTATCTAGCTGAGTATATTTTCTGCGAAATGTTTTATATCTTACTTATTTTTAGACATAATTGAATTTAATACCCTTTAAGGACTTTCTCTCGAGATTTTGGGATCATTCATAACGATTCTATTGTTGTGACTTGTATGTCAGGGTTCAGTCAAAAGATGTTTACTTTTTTATTTAGATGGAATAGAAAATAAGGGGAAAACATGTGGGCGGCTATTATCATTCTGCCTAGTTGTCATTGGATAAGTATCAATTTACAAAACGGCTTAATTTTGAAGCTTTATTGTTGAAACAATTGTAGGTAAATAGGTAGGGTGTATTAGTTCTGGTGATTGAAGAAGTTTTATCAAAATGTTTTGTCCAAAAAACTTTTGTGTCAAAACAAATTACAGGCCCTGACAAAAAAAAAAACTATTAAAAGGATCCCTGGTACCGATGAATAGTAATAAGATAAAATCAAATAAAAAGGTTTTCTTTTCAGATATTATTATTTTAAGCTCTTTAGAATGGTCAAATTTTACTGCCCCGGTTTGTTCTTATTTGCTCTTTTTGATAACAATTGGAGAATAGGATATTGTAAAAGAGAAGTAACGAAATGTATATTATTCTATTTTAGTTTTTAAACTTAGTAATGATTCAAATTTAAATCAACGTTTAAAGTAAGGTATTCGGAAGCACGTGACCTGTTTTTAATTCGAGCAATGAATGGAAATGTCGACTGTGTTTGTACAAGGATCAATATTATGCAAAGTTTTCATCATTTCAACCGTATTCATGGATTTGAATTTTTTTTCAATCGGTATCAATTGTTTATTCACTGCTGCACGTTCTGAATTATTTTTTCTGTCATAAATCACGATTGTTTTCGGTTTATAAACTATCTCCTTGTAAAAATCTCGTCAATCTGTCGCTTCTACGTTGCTAAAGAGCCTAAATAACATATTTGTATTGAGGTTGAACAAATACAATACAATTTTTTAAATTTATTTCATTCGATTATTATAGTCACATGAAGGCGATATTTTCATAAATATCTGATTTCGACCGACATCTAAAAACAATACCAACATTTCGCAAATGAACGCTAAGTAATTAAAAAGTTTCTTCTCAAAAATTATGTCGTGTTTATAAAAGATTTACAAAATCTCTTGTAGTAAGAGCACGATACGAAAATTTTCGAAACATATCCGAAGCCTAACAAAATTTGCAAACCTCTAAAAAGCTTAATAAAGGGATTAGGGCTTTAACGAAAGGCTCAATTTACGAACCATACCTACACTGACGTTCACGAAAACTAATTAATCTGATATTTCGGATACTTTGTGAGCTTTAAATCAGTTCCGAGATTTAATTTTGAAGGATTTCTCTGATAAAATGTTTGGAGAGTTGGAAACCCTTTTGTTTTATTGTAATAGTTGCTTTGTTTGGTAGCATAATATTTCGAGTTGAAATACAGGCGAGCTTCGGTTTATTTGTTAATTACTCTTTTCTTCATTTGAAAATAACCGGTTGGCTCTAACAATGTTCTATTTACCTGGATCCAAATTAATTTTTAATGTATAAAAGTAAAACAGCTATTGAGTACCTTATTATTTAACTATACCTAGTTTCCTAGTAAGAATACCTTCTTACGTTAAATAAATATGTTCAATTAAAGTTGAAATAAACAGGCTTATACGAGTTAAATTTTAATATTGTCAAGCTTTCCGCCATTGCATTGTAGAATGATATTATTATTTGAATTTCTAGCAATTCGATATGAACCGGTATAATGTTCAGTTTATTTGCAGTGAAGTGTGTTTTGGTTTAGTATTCCGTAAAGCCAACAGCCGGTGGCTGAATTTCACGCATGGAAAAAATAGGATTTATTTTTGTCGGCTTTGTGGAAGGAAATATGTTTATAAGTTACTTGTAAATATTTAAATGTATTCCATAATCAATTCATCCAAAAATTGTATTTTAAGATTTCTTTGAAATAAAAATGTATCGGATATAGGTTGTATGTATTATTTCCTTATTTTATAAATAATACATTAAATCATTTATTTTAAGTAGAGGTAGATCGATATTGAATCGAATGTTAATGAAGTGCTATGCCACTAACAAATGTGGTTAGTGGTCAATAGAAATCGTAAGGCTATCATGTTACCTTTGATACAATTACTGTCTATCAGAGAAAGTTAAATGTTACTTAGAAACAAAATGAGCATTAATAATAACAAAGACAGTATTACTTTTAGCATATTTGTTGTTTAAATTTTTTGAATTATTTTCTTAAATTCAAACCCAATGTAAAAACATAGATATGTGATTTGCTTACAAATAAATCGAAAAAAGTGTTCAAACATAGCGGCACACACAAATACAAAAAATGTAACACTTGTCAAGTGATTTGAAAGGGACACCGCTATTAAAACAAAATGAAAGAAGAAGAGGAAAAGTTTTTGTGACTTCAGCCCAAAATTAAACAAACTGAAGAAATAATGATTCGAGTCTTCACTTAGCTCGGGCTCATTATATACGAGTATCTGTCTATTGTTTATGTATAATACGTAAGTATCATTGTTCAAAACTAAATAATTTTACCGCTATTTTAATATTATCAACTGTTTTATTTATTGTAATATGCAGTGGGTTTTGTAAGACAAAAAAATACGAGTATCTAATAAGACCTAGTGAAATCCTGTAGTTGAAATCGTACCAACGATCTAAGACTCGACATTGAGGAACTCAACATACGAATGAATTTGAATTGGAAATGAAAATGTTCGAATAAAGTAGATTAAGCAATTAACTTTGAGATGAGAAATTAAATACTTAAGGCACTTAAAGTGGAGCTTCATTTTGTAGGTTTTTACTAATTAAGAATTAAGGTAGAATTGAATCAGATGACTACTTAAAAATACATTTAGGTATGTATAAAACTAGAAAGACTTTGTAAATCACATGATACAGATCCAATTAATGTGGCCGATGCAGATGTTACTAATAGTTTATTTATGGATCTACGTAATACACAACATGTTAGGAAGTATAACTTTAAAAATGTTCAAAGGAGTGATATATTATTTATGTTTTTTGGTTCAGACTTCGATAACTCTAATTTATTAAGATGGTTGATGTATACCTTTATTATTATTTTCAATTTTTTCCAGCCCCTTGAAATTCCCCTTTCAAATTCTATCAGAAGTTTAGTATTGTCTACGTAAATAATTATGTTTTAACTTGAAAACAAACTCCTTTATATACGCGCCCCTAATTAGTGAATTAATCTCCAAAAATAGAACACCCAGGAGGCATGTCGCAATTAAAATAAAGTTAAATTAATTACTAAGAAGAAGTCTGACGTCATTCATTATCTTAACATAAAGGTAAAGTAAATATAAATTCCTTCATATAATCCCTTTGTGATCTTTACATTATTTCAGTATTATTCATATGTATACAACATCACTGGTGTAAGAGCTAGCTGTGTTATTATTTTATGCTTAAATTGCATTTACTTTGTCGATACATTTACTATTTATATTGATTTTATTCCAACAATAAACCAGTGCAATAAAAGCATTCCAATCAATTGGTAGTGTTTCATTTCCATCACATCAACATAAAAATTTACGTAACTTTAACTGACATCAAACATCTAAGTGTTGAGGTGTGCCGCTCCAACATTTTTGGTCCTTCGAGCCGGATCTTGAGAAGTTTGTTTGAACTATTTTGCTGTGATTGCGATCGGTTTATTTGGCCTCCCACCAGCGGGTCTCACCAGTTGAATCGAGAAGGCGATCAAGAAGTCAAAATAAGCTGACGGTTTACCTGATAGAAAGTTATATCCGCCTATCGACGTAATTATGCCCTTATTTTAATTGTTATAAATCAAAAAGGTTAGATATCGTTAACAAGTTGCAAGGACAGTAAGTTCGTGTGGTGCCGGTACGGATGCGGGGTTTATTTTATTATATTAAGGCAAGCCAACAGTACATGCATCACAATTATACAAATATATTTACTTTTCGTAGGCCATATACGCATACCAATTATAGGCGGGGTTCACTAAAACAGTATTGTATGGAAATTTCACTACAATGACACAACTCGGAATTGTCATTTCCATTTTTTTATTTCTATTGGCGTTTACGCTTGCAGAAACTAATATCTGTCTAAGGAGATTTGGCTAGACTATTCCAGCTTTTGTTTGTTCTCATTTATTTTTATATATTGGAAAAATGAATAAAATAATATTTAATTAATTTACAACTTACAATAAATCGATTAACTAATAAAGGTACTAGAATTTTACCGGCTGACAAAAACATTCTTTGTAGCTAAATAAAAGAACGGATGAATTTTGGGAATACTTTGCTAATATTATATTAGTGTATGATTTCATCCATATCTTTTTTTTTCATTTAGTGTCTGGTACGAATGATCCGATCTTAAATCGTTATCCTCATATTATAATTAATAGTTACTGTTCCATAGATTAATGATTGGTTGGATCAAGCATAAATCCATGTACTGTTTATTTAATTGAGAGTTGTTTAATCATATTATTTCTATAAGGGAATTATGGTAAAAGAAATCGACCAAGCGTGAGTCGGAAGGGTGAAGGGTTCCGTTCCCTTTTACAAGATTATAAATACAATATACATTTTTTCTACTTTTTAGATACATTCGTAAAAGAAACAAGAGTTAGAAAAACTTAGTTTGAAAAAATCGCGTTTCTTGATCGGGGGACAAAATCAATATTAAATTTGTTTATGTTTTATTTTTATTTTTACAGCGAGAACAGATTTAAAAAATCTAACGTCTAGATGTAATGGTAATGAGATAAAGTCAGCTAACAGACGGTGGGACTGACAGTTTGAGCCCCGTTGACATCGTTTGGGTAAGGAACCCTAAAAAGAGCATAATAATAGTTCATATTAGGTAAATATAAAAGCCCCAATGAATTAACATTTTACTATATTAACATTATATATCCTTTTACTACCGACTTTTATTCAACAGAACAGAATTGAATGAATACATGTACTTATTATCTTATATACCATAATCTAGGGCAAGGACGACTGAATTCGGCTTATCAATACAATATTTCTAATAAACGTAGCCAGTAAATTATTTCTAATGTTCAAGTTTAACTAGCTCAAGTCAATACTACGCTCGTAGTAACTTCCGTAGTCAACAATATTTCGTAGTCAATGCTATGCTCGTAGCTTTCAAATATTTTGATCTCTCTGTTATAAAGTGTGTAAAAAACTATGGTTCATTAAATTAAAAAAATCAGTTCAAGGCAAGTTTTGAATTTTATTGAACCTTAATATTGATTTTACCTTCGACGTGATTCGAGACATTACTGTTATTTTTATTAAGAAATAATTTTCCTGTCTTAAAGTTTCTGCTTTAAACGTATTTGGCGAGATCCCAAATTGTAACTAGTGGAACAAAGCTGTGCAAGAAACATAACCATAAAAACATTATATATATATGTACAAGTGGATCGTATAGAATAAATGCAGTGTGGTATACTTAGTTTAAATAAATAAATAAATCTTGTTTTTATTTCTCATGTCAGAACAAAACAAAGGAAATCATAATAATAGTGTCATTGTGATATCTATTTACAGTCAAAATAATTATTTTGACTTGGTGAAAGAGAAATTGATAATTAAAGTTATTATTTTGTGGATGACAATACTTTAAATATTCGTTAACAATACACATATAAAACATTTTATATTAAATCGTTTCTACTTACATTTAAACTGTTATATTAAAAGAATCTGACCACCGTGTATTCCTGGTTTTTAGATAACTTAGTGGGTTTGCGTGCATTTTCGACCTTGTTACTTTATATGTAAAGTTTATTTTCATTGCGTCGTAGCTGATGCTCACCGGCTGCCAAGTAGCCTAGTTTCACTTTAGGTGTCACGTAAAAACATCGTTTTGCCTCGGCAAAAACAGTCAGTTCACAGAAAGGTCCATAATTACGTACGAGAAGGCAAGTAGTAGGTTCTATCCAGTTTTCCAATGAAATAAAACGCTTTATTTTCCTTTGTTAAAAAGTAAAATTACAAGTATTAATAATGAATAATCAATACTAGCTGCGTTTGTAGTCATGTCAATTGAAAATGTGTTTTCAATTTAAATTAATTGTATTTTATGATAGCTTACTCATAATTAAATTACAGGGGAAATAATGAAGGGTTGTATTTTATAAAGAAAATAACGATAAACAAATTCAATTTGTTGTAATTCTTTAATAATTCTAGAAGGAACACTTTTCATCACAGAATATTTGCTTCAATCCCATTCAGTTTTTTTAGCAATAACATTTCCATAAGACTAGGATAAGATTTGTTACGGTTTTGACGACTCTATATAAACGAGTGTATACAATTAAAAAAACAAGTAATTGTTATATGGAAAAACTGGCCACATTAACATCTTAGTACAAAAATTCCTCGATTTCTTTTGATTTTGAAATTTAAAAATGGTTCTTTAAATATAACAGAAGATATTTTCCCTCCAAACATATTTTAGTTCGTAAATCCTTTTTAGTTGTTGATTAGACTTTAAGAAATGTATGAAGTCTGGGATTAGAAGACCTATTGAAGGTTTTATTTCTTGCTATATATCATTGCCTGAATTGTTGACGGCACTGGCGGATCTAGGCGGGGAGCTAAGGGGCTCAAGCCCCCCCAAAAGCATCTGAGTTTTTGTACTTTTAGCCCTTATTTAATTAAAACTTAAGCGAGGTTTTGATCCAGTCAGTAAAAAATAGGTCAGTTTGTGAGTGAGTGAACGGTCCCCCATATTATTCCTGGATCCGTCACTGGCTTTTGGCGCCATAGTCTGCCCTCGATGACGTCATACCGAAGCACAGACTAATAAAAGTCCTGAGAAACGGGAACAACGACTCCACACACTTTTTATATTGCGCCAGTTATATAAGGGACGAATTTATATAGTATTTAATAAATTTTAGGCTAAAATTAGGCGAAATCATGATAGGAATATTTTCAAATTGTTGACTAAATAACCTTCAAATTGTTTCAAATAGTGTTTTCATATTGTATAAGTATTTTTGTCAACTACCAATGATATATATTTTTCAATAATTAACTTCATTTTATTTGAGAGACGCGGTTTATTAAAAGATGCGAGTTTTGAAAAAGTTTTATTTATTTATTTAGATTATTTTCTCTGGTAAAAAAAGCCCTTCAAAACAGCCTGTCAGCCAGTAAAAAATGTTATGAGTTAGAATGAAATAACACAAAAAGCATAGTATAAACACTTTAGTAAAAATTATACGCATAAAGGCATAAAGAAAAAGGTAAGTAGAGAAGATATTTTCTTTACATACAAATAACCTTATATACCACAGTTTAAGGCAAGGACGACCGAATTCATTTTATTGATGTTTCTCATTGTTTTAGCCAGTAAATAATCTCTTATATTTCCTTTTTGGTTTATTATAAATGTATAAAGTTGACGACCTTTAGCTTGTAGTCAATACTACGCTCGTTGTCACTTTGAAAAATACGTTTTGAAAAGGAAGAATGTTAAAGGTTTCTTAATTAGTAAGAAAATAAAGAAAATTTGTGATAACTTAATACATTGATCACCTAAAACTAACCTGCAACCTTTGGAATGTGGTGTCACATATCAAGTGACAATTTTTCTAGCTGTTGCCATTTTATATTAAGTTAGTTAATGCGTAATAAGCTGTGTTCGAAGTAACCGGCTTATTTACTGCTTAAACACGTTTATTGTACCTACTGTTAACCTTAATCATTAACTCTAAACTGTTTAATTACGTTTCATTATCAATAAAATATAGCCCATGCTTTTGTAAATCCTCTTCATATTGAGAGCGAATACTTAAGATTTTTTAAACTCTCATGCTTCACTTTTGACTGACCAGTCGTCATATATTGTGAGACTTAAAAAGGGACCGACAAAGGTATTATTGGTCGTTTTTGTAATTTTTCATGTTTCACAAAAAGAAGATGGTTTGTGTTAAGGTCACGAGCTGACATGATATCGAATACAACCTATTTACGTACTTGTATGTAAACCTATTTATGTATTTATAGGTAAAAAAGTTGTACTCGTTGTTCTTGTTCGTACTTAGACAATATGAATCCTTGCAAAACGCCTCTGAGGCCGTTTGTCCGCCGCCGACGTCAACGTGAAAAAGTTTTTGGCTCCGAAGTATCAGTACGTACATTTACCTGGTATGGCCGCTAGCAACTGCACGCCCGTTACGTCATCTTGATCTCATACAAAAACAATCTTGTTCTCGTTGACGTCACGTGGAGAGAAAATTGAAACTTATGGTAGATACACAGGTGCTTGCGTTCGCCATAAAATGTCTCTGTCGCGTTTGCGTTTGGATCTTAAAATCGTATCGACAAAAAGACAATTGAGGCACCGAGTTACAAAATAGTTATATATAACATTGTACTAATATTCACATATAAATAACATGCTAGCAACGAATTTAAGACTACTACCGGGAGATAAGTCAACGTTAAAATTTGTATGACATTTTGATTTTATGTCAAAATCTCATACAAATTTAATCGTTGAATTAACTACAGGGCTACTACAGGGGTTTCTGCTACCGGTACTGATCTTTTCAGTACTATAAAAACTCTTTTCATAGATAGATTAACATCTGTTCCTATGGCCTATTTCGTTGATGGACATAAATAACTAATAAATGGATGTAACCGGACATATAATTTAAACTGGAGGTCAGGGCCAAGCAAGAAACTTGAGGAAATTGAGTTTGAATACAGTAAATAATTCAAACTGTATTTAGACTTTGTTAACGGTTTATTTTTCTTGTTTCGATTACATTGGGCAAATACTTCGACGAAAGATATTCAAGGGGCCTTGATAGGAAGAAATTTTCAATAAATATGGGATTTTCCAGCCCCATTGGAAAAAGACCCGTACTTATTAAAGAACACATAATTAAATTTTCCATCAAAAACATTTCTCATATTTACACACACACGCACATTTTTCTCACATTTTATACTGTTCAAATAAACACAACGAAAGTAGTAAAAACAAACAATTCAAGGAACTAGCAGGTCTATTTGCCGCAATAACAAGTGAACCCAAGAATATATACCATAACTCGACCCTTTCGTTGGAAAGGGTCAGATAAGCAGTGAACTACGTGATATAATATTTCAATCCTAGCTTATGTATAACACTGAGATACTTTGACAGCCAACCCTTTGTCCTTTCCACCGTCTACCACAGTTTATTGCCGACAGTAAGTTTGATAACAATCTTTACGAATCGAATACAGAGAAAAATGATCTTGTATACATTTTAAAAAAGCTTATAGAAAACAAAATAGTTACAACTGTTTGGCTAAAGATGAAGACATACACAGAAAAACTAATAACTATTGAAACAAGTGATCATATAAATGTCAGTACACAAAATAAAAATAAAAAGTAATTGGCGCCTTTACGTGATTGGTTTAAAAATTCTGTCTAAAATCAGTTTAAGAGAGAAGGTTCGTGAATTACATACAATACTTAAATCACATTAGCGAATATAAAATCATGTTACGCCAGTAAAATGCCAATAAAATAGGTATGGGCAGTAAAAATGAAAGCTTTAGATTCTCTTGTTCTAAAATTGCTGGCTTAAATACACACAAATTTAATCAGTTCGACATGAAAGAAAAATCGTCATTCTCATCTCGCCGTACTTGGAACGAGAATCACATTTCAATGGAGTAATTATTTTTCATTCATTATTTATGTATGAAATGTAAGCGTTATTTCGGGAGAATTTTCAATTTAATTTTCCAAGTTTGTTGAGTATTTTAAAGAGGACGGAACCTTCTTTTTTTTAATTTTAATTTCTATTTTAATTTTGATAACCTTTCTGGTGTAATATTTGTGACGATTTCTTTGTAGCGAATAAATTATTGTAAATCTGCTCTCAACGTACCTACACTAGTCGGTGAACTTTTTTCATTTTTTTTCAATTTCGGTTGCCTGATAATTGAAATCTAGCTTATTTTTTTCTCTTTACCAAATGAAGAAATTCATTTAGATGTAGGTTGACGAGCCATTAGACTCATCTTAGGTTTTTGCAAGTATAAAAGCTTGGCTAATAGAGTTCACAGCGTAGTTACACTTTATTTCTAAATACCGAAAACACTCACACGACCACTATAGAAAATTGAATAAATAGCTTTATTCATATTGCTTTACACATACATAATTATAAATATGGAAACATATGATTGGAAAGTAATGGAACGTGTAATGGAATTTTAATAATACGCGAGGATGTGGAAGCTTTTGAAGTCATAAATACATTAATTAAACTTCGTATTCTATTTATACGGAGTACCAGCTTTAAACAGTATCATGTTACAAAAAAACTGGGCCGTTAATACTTTTTTTAAAATGAAGGTATAAAGTTCTATTTCACATTTTTTTTTTCACACATTTTAAATCTAAGATGTTGCTTTCAATAAAATATTTTATAGATTAAAACTCCACTTATTTCTTTTAAAAACAGTATTGAATGTTAACACCGTCTTTATTTTAATTAAAAAGTAAAATATAATTTCCTTTGACAACCAAAAAAAAATTAACCAGAATATTCTTTCTACCGTAAAATGACAGTAAATTTTTTACAACGTTTCAAATTCCAGACACTGTTGACATTTAAGTTCTGTGCGGAGAATACAGGTACCTCTTAATACCCTTTTACTGTGAGAGATTCGTAACGGGCTCTTTCTATCAAATACATTATTTTTAATCTCCTCCCGAGGTAGCTACGATTCGATAAATTTGATTGTCTTCACAAAATCGTCTGCATTAGCATCGTTTAAAAAAGTGGTATTCTTTGCTGGCTGGATCAGTACTGTAATAGTGTAATACATTATATATTTAGTTTATTTACATAAAATAAAACAACCAATCGGTCCACGCTACTCGTATCCGTGTCGACATTAAAAGGTACGTATGAGAATGGTTATTTTAAACAACTAGTTATTATCGTTTTATATTTAGCTCAACAAAATCACCGAAAAAGCGAACAAAACGCTAACATAACTCGACTTGTCTAAAAACAGTAGACAGCGTGTAGCAATCAAGTAAAATTTTATAACTTCGTTCAATAGCTCGCCTTTTACGCGTTCAGCCATCATTCGAAATTAGGTATGTAGGAAAATGCCTTTACATTGAAAGCATCAAAGGCTTAGTTCTAGAAATAGCTTTCAATATCCATTATCAAAGGGTGAAGGTATGAAGAGATAACAGGGTTCGCTGGTAACATACAAAGAGGACTAACCGTGGTCTGCATGGTGCTCGTCCGCTGCCAGCTGTTCACAACCTTTGCCTGCTATTTATACGCCCACGATATCGATTTTGCCCGGAACTGTTACGTAACTTACACACGACGACGCAATGGTTCCCTTCCCCTGACGTATGCCACCATGAATCAAATGTACAACATTTTTAACTAACATGGAATCCTGATTCGGAGACGATTATTGATTTAAACCGAGGCTTCAGGTGTAACGCGATGGGGAAAAAAATGCTTTTATACCGTTCACTTTACCAGTCGGTTGGTAGGTTTTAACTTTTTAAATGGAAGGTTAGAATTGACAATGATTTCTGGGGGGTTTTCTAGAACAATTGACTGTATTTTCCGTGAGGGGAGCACCGGTTTCCCTCGAGTTTTAACACGAGCGTGCGCAGTGGCGCCCTCAAGCGGACTGCCTTTAAATAACTGCGCGTCGCCGCACAATCTCGTACAACCTTATCTGAAAGTATTCCAATACTAACCCTAACTCCTTCGTTGTAAGTCCAATTCCCAATGCAGCTCTAATTTAAATCGGATTTTTAGGAATTTCACTCCACGCAGGAGTTATTGCGTTGAAATGAGGTTGATTTTGGTTTTATTTGTATGTGAATAAAAGATGGGAGAGATGATTGTATAGAACCGTTTTCAGCATTGACGGAGGATCCCGACTTGTTTTGTATGCTCATTCATTTGTCGCAGCAAACGGAGTGAATCTATTCGAGAAGGTGTGCTTTTATCAGTTGATTTCGTCGTAATTAATAACAAAAACTATTTTGAAGCATTCTTTTATCGTATCTGTTTTAACTAATTGCTGATATATGTATTGTCTTTCTATGGTATTGATTATGACAAACGCTTCGGTGCACAAATTGTCAATTTCATATCTTATACCGCAGACATCTTATTTTAGAGTAAGCTTTACAAAATTAACAAAGCAACTAGATTTACAAATAAAGAGCCAGGCTGTCAATGGTGTTATAAGATAATCATATCTAATATAATGCGGATGATGACTGCTGTATTAATTGAGATACTTTTAAAGAACTGTCAAAACATTATTCCTTCATAGATTTTGTATGGCACTACATTTTTTTTTGTTCGGGGCACACCCGCCACTCTGTCCCACCACTGCAACTCCTGTTCACCAGAATCAACAGTGGCGTCCTTAGATCGAATAATCAACGAATATGGCACTACATACGATATGACGTCACAAATTTTCTAGTCAACACACTATTTATCAGTCTTGATGGATTTTAAAATCGCAATTGGAAGATAATTTGCCATTAACCAGTTTTTCTTACACTTTTATTTTAAGGTATTGATTTCATTAACTTATTTGTGATTGGTATCATGAAAGAGATTTTATTAGTCATCATCAGCATCATAATCTCTAGGGCATGCCATACTCAGTAAGATAAATTAAATACTGTATATGTACTCTTTTTATACAATGTCAAGGGCATACAAGAAGACCATTCACCTGATGGAAAGTGATACTGACATCGCCCTTGTAAGGGTAGAAGATGTATAACCTCTCGTGCCGGTAATGACACAGCTCTTGAAATCGAAACACAGCGAATGGCATCAAAGTGACACCAACCCAAACGATCCCGCACGTAGATCCATCCGTAATCATCAACATAATCATAATTGTTGTAGTTGTTATTGTTTTTCATCATAAACATAATTATATCACCAAGGCGAAAAAGCAACTGTTAAAATTCTAGTTTCATAAAGTTTACCGAACATTAGCCATTTCAATCTCGTAGCCGGTTCGTAGTAGGGTGGGATGACGTAGCCTCGTAGCACCGTAGTAACCAATTACGTAGTCACTTTAACTTGTTAGGATATGAGGAAATGGTTTATTTAAATAATGCCATGCCATTTAGTGAGTTTGAACTTTACCTTTTGCATATTAAAATAATTATATTAAGTTATAAATTATATTAAAATAATAATTTTTTTTTTGTGACTTTGTATAATTAAGCAAAAGTTTTAGTTAAACATTGTATCTTAATATTATCAGATCAGATCAGATATTTAAATCAGAAAACTATAGATAGGAGAGTAATTCTAGTAAGAACACAAGTACATTTTCTAGTAAGAAAAATAAAATTAAATAAATTGCCATCTAGCGAATTAATTTAGAACAACTCAAGGAAAAACATCTAATGACGTCACGAGCACGTTTGATACACCCAGAATTTGGTTTTATAGGTGGCGCTAGTGTAAGTGCGGCCTTCTAAAATCTTTCAAAGCTTAGTAATTTCCAACCCAGTCCCAAGTTTGCAGACGTTATGACAAATTAAATTTAGCTGCTCGGACTTGAGTGGGAAACTTATCAAGCTTTACTTTGGCGTTACCTGTCTTCGCTGCTGCCGTAATAACACCTCAACATTTTTAGCTTAAACTATAGCTTATATCATAGTAAGTCATTTTTTAGATCTGTACCTAAAGGGTAGAAAACGGGACCGTATTACTAAGCCTCCACTGTCTTTCCGTCTGTCAGCAGGCTTTACGCCGGTCTCAAAAACTGTAATAGCAAACTGTAATCTAAATCTAACTAGAAAAAGTATATTCTTTTACCGCTTTAATAATTAATAAAAAAAGTTGGCTTCTGGTTGGTTGCTTAATCAACATGTTGTTTTTATGAAATTTTTTGCTTGTTCTTGCTTCTTTTAAGAAATAATCTAAAAGTGAATAATCTTGTACATGTTCAAATTGTTTGTTCCTCGTTTGATTATTTGTTTGAATTATAATTTTATTTTATTGATGTTTATCTTTTTTAATTTATTGAAATTGCTTGCTGTCTGACTAAAATTGAGCCATTTTGATGTTACAGTTACATTGTATAATTTTGAATTAGAGGCATAATGCGACGTTGAAGTTAAACACTAAATTGTTAAGAATATTACAAAGGTAAGAATAATCAAAGACGAGCGAAACAATGATTTTTGTATAACAAAATAATACAAATTCTTAATGTAACATGTAATGTTGATACATACATACATAAACTCACTCCGTTGTCCCTCGAGAGGGGTTGGGCAGAGGTGCTTGCTACACAGCACTTTCCGCATGTTTATGTTGAGTCCCAGTGTAACAGGTTGCGAATCTGTCGCAACTATCCGGGAACTTTTAGAATCAGGGCAGCTACAACTTACGTCAACCCGAGACTCGAACCCTCGACCTGTCGTGTCGGGTCGGTCGGTTATCCAAGGCACGTAACAAACTGAGCTACCACGACCTCTAAAATGTGATGTATAATGTTTATAATACTGAATAAATAAGCAAATGGTGTTAATATCAAATCTTACACCTACCTGCGAACATAAAATGCTTTCGTCAAGTTTTCGGACTATTAAATGTCAATTTGGATTGCGTAACTTATAAGTATTGTGTGAATAAATACCTTAGTCCCAAATTAAGCCAGCAAGGCTTGTGCTATATATGGATACAAAGTATTGGCAATGATAAACATATAAGATATAACAGTACCTACATAAACACATAGAAAAAAAAATACAAATCAGCTATTTGCTTCAAAGAGCTTGTAGCTTATGTAAATATTAGTTATTATTGTTATTTAAAAAAAAAAAAAGCATTAAGAGGAACTTAATGTGTTTCATTTGTCGACCTCGATGGCGCAGTGGTGTAAACAGCCGACTGCTATGCTAGAGGTTCCGGGTTCGAATCCCGGCGGGGGCGGAACTTTGTGTTATTTGCAAGACGCATTGTTTAGCTTACTGGTCTTGAATGTTGTATTCTTATCTATGTAGTTTATACCATATCGTTGCTTAGTGCCTGTCACACAAGTTCTTACGATACTTACTGCTGGGCTGAGTCAATGTGTGTGTCGTGATGTGGTTATTATTATTATTTTTGATAGAAACAAATTAAGAAATATTAATTGCTCACAACAAATTACAGACAACGTATGTTCGTAATTAAACTAAAACGGATAGAATAAAACGTAGGATATGAGCACATAACCTGTTGCAACGAAAAATCATTTTCTTTTTGCTGACGTTTCGATATGTAAGAGTTCCATATAAAATGCCTATCTATGGGTACCTTTAATACAATTATCTAGCTATATACACTGTGCTGTGTGACGTCACGGTTGTCGGCAGCAGTAACATTGTAATGGGGTGCATCTAAACACTTCTATAAAGGACGTAACCGAATGGGTGTGGCGGCACAGATGCGCGTGGATAAATCAAACTATGCCACTCTTCAACCAATAATAATATCTTGGGCCAATTCACACAAATTTTAAAACCTAAATAATTAATAAATTTCTTTCTCCCAAGCTTATCTAAGCTACTATGTGTTATGCTTGTACTTAACAACGACGAACATACGTACTCGTATAAAATAAATACATATATTTTTATACAACATTTTGGGCAAACATCTGGTTGGGGTCTGCCCTGATGGAAAGTGATACCGCCGCCTCATGACACGACGATGTCCTTGATGTCTGGAACGCAAAGAGCACCGCAAATGCGTTTAATCAATTAAATAGTTTGAAAACATCAATGACATTAATCCCAGAACAAATTCTATTATCGCGCCTACGTGCTCGTTTTACTTTTTTTTTTTTTCAATTTCTTTTCATCTAATTATTTTAAATTAACCTTGACCTTTTTATTAAATTGAATGTTCTAACTTAGCTAAGTCATGTCACATTAAATGTTTTTGTTTACTCTTGAGGGAGTTTTGTAGATGTATCTTTTTTAATTACCAGCGAAACTCGATATATCGTGACATGTCGACTATTGTGATGAAAATAAGTTTTACATTTTGATGTTTTTTCCTAAGGACGAGTGTGTGTCTGTCACACATTCTTTTTTTTAAATATACCATACGTAACTTCTAACGCCTCTACGTCGCGCGACTACTTAGGTTTAAAAGCAATGAATAGCAATTAACAAAAATAGCCCTTATACATAAATAGCCACTATCTTATTTATAGGTAAGTATAGCAGGAATCAAAAAACACACGCACAACTTTCACCAAAACCTCAAGCTGTGTTGCCAATTAAAACATCCGACGATTCGTCACAGCAACATCGCCCCGTCACACGATTTACCAAAGTCAAAATTTCAATTACGCACCGCACTGCAAAGTTACATCTACCGGCGAAAATCACCGAACCTCATACATTTACTTAGTCTACGTCATTGCTGCAACCGCAAACGAAATGTACTTAGCAAAGATGACATTGTTGAAAAGATCATGAGTGTATTAACTATTGTATGGCGTTATACAAAAGGTATCTTCTATACTAAACGTCAACGATACTATGATACCAAAAAAAGGATTGCAAACTCACAGGCTATTCAAATTTAGACTCTATTCCTCAGACATACAAAATACAAAAGGTGCTATGATAAAGTTGTGAAATATGACAATGAGGTTGAATGGGCATTTTTTTCGTCAGTTCAGTAAATTGGGTTAGGATTTTAAATGCATTATGTCGACTTAAGAATTTGACACTTGGCCGTTGAGAGGTTTAAATAATAGTGTTTACGGGTTTTTGTTTGTTATCCGATTAGTGAATGTTTGTTATTGTTTTGTTTGAAACATGATAGACAGTTGACTTATCTTTAAAGGATTTCAGACAGGTGGTTAGGAATACCGTAACATTTATTTTTAAGTATCTATTAAAATATGAAGTAACATTTGGTTGGCGTGGTTTATTAAAATTAATCAGTTTTTAAATATTTTCTAATCATTTAATTTGAATATAAGGGATGTATGTATACTATATTAAAGCTGCAAATTTATCTTACTTAGGTAGATTGTAACTTGATTCTTTATATTACTAACATATTAAATGAATAATTGTCTTCAGCAAGATAATAACTGAATAGTGGTCATGAAAAGACGAATTCCTTACAAATATTATATTTAATATGAAATTCATGGTAGCGATTTTGTATAAACCTTTGGCCCGTGTCAATTTTTATATTTCTTCGGTGGCAGCTGCACCACAGAGGCTATATGTCATATCATTGTGTTTGTGGTCTATTGTCTATGGTATCTGACCACATGTGTGCCGTTTTGCCGCCTCAGTGCTTCTTTGACTTTCAACTTGATGTTTGTCTATGGTTTGTGTATATATATATATTTAACAATCATTGTTGGAACAAGCTTATGCTTCGCTTAATAGTAAGCAGTAACCTAGTCTAAGCACACTTTTAATTCAATGAAAAGTACATTTGTTGTTTACGGTTGGGAGGTCGAAATATATACTTTGGATTTTTTTTTAATTTTCGATATATGTTTTAATTATGTCAATGTTATTTAAGTTTAAATAGGTGTATGTGATCCTAGATTATGCCCTAAATTCCAATCCCCAATAATACCAATCACACCCCAATAATATTCTAGCCTATCATTTGCCTTATCCCTGCTACCCTACAAGTTTCAAACCGCGGGCTTTGGTAACAAACAAATGCATTGGATATACCATACAGTTAGTGCAGTGATGTGGAAATACAAAATGGGTGCGCGGCGGTCTCATGTCGGCAGCCAACGAAAGTTTGCTACGCGATTTTTGACACAAGTCAAGGGCAAACAAGCACACGGTTCACCTGATAGAAAATTAAACCGCGGCCTATTGATACGACGATATCCCTGATTCTTAGGGCACCAAAAGCAGCAAAATGTGTTGCCTTTCAGAAGTTATAGGTATTATACAATGGCGAATCCGAGGCATCCGGCGCGAGTGGGCTCAAGCCTTCCTCTAAAGCTTGCGAGTTCTCCGGACTTCAAGCCTGGGATACAAGATGCCTGGGCTGAGTCAATGTTTGTGTCATGATGTTGTTATTATTATTAATTAATAATCAATCAAAATCAAATTTTATATTAGGTAAGCTTCAGTAGAATCAAAAATACTAACTACTGTTCCCAGAGGCATTTTTTACTAGTAAAGTTTTTCTTCTCTTTTTTTTCAATATTATAATCAATGAATAGCTAATCTAGGGGGGACTCAAGCCTCAACAAGGAGTTCTGGCCCTTACTTTGTTAAAACCTAACGGGAATGAGGTCAAACCCCCCGAAAGCGTTTCTAAAAAAGGTCGTCGGTTTTGAAGATGTAAAGCATCTCCTAATGACAATATTGTCTAACAATATTGATCACGGATGTTATACCTCTCCTGACGGTAATTATATAGGAATGTCCAATAATGTCCGTAGAGACTTTATCGAATGTTTATTTTAGAATTGTAACAAAATCATATAAATCTTCCTATATGTTCAATAGGTACAGGTAACAAGCTATATTAGTATTTTTATTGTAAGTACTACTTGTAGCTTTTATAAACACAACCTCGTTGGAATATTACTACAGATTCCCACAAGATCTGCCCCAGATTATCAGGGATATCTAGATTATCTTCTTCTGTTTCTGCTTTTTGATTGAAAGAAAAACATCAATGCCGTCTATTTCAAAGTGTTGAGTCAATTAATAAAATAACTGTTGGAAAAATAAAACTTAAACTGAGAATTTATTTTAGTCGCGGATTTTGCGAAAATAAAATGAATCAATCAATAGGCTAAAAAAAACTGGTAAAATACTTAACATTGTCAAGTGACCCAATAAAGGCGGTCATTTCATAAGCCGACAAAGTTGCTAAATAATTCACTTTGTAAAATGACCGTCGGCCGACTTTACAAAGTCACTTTAATCTCCGCCCACGTCATCGATGCATTGTGCACGTTGGTTCAAGTATAACTTTTTATTGTGGAGTGACATTGTAGAAACGTATGACTGTAAATTAGATGATGTGTCGGTGTCGGCCTTGATGTGGCGAATTTTTGCTTAGTTTAGCCTTTGATATCGGCGTTTTGGAGGCACAGGTAATTCTGAAGCTCCTTTTATTATATTTGGACGTGTCATTTTACGGATTTCATACGCATAAACAAATGTCGCCTTGATATAATACGTGAACTTAAAATAAACTAGGATTCAAACGATCTTATGTCATTAAATATGCAGTTTCCGGCCTAAAAATATGTATTTCTTTAATATAATTTACTTTTAAATTCAAAAAAAATCCCGGACTCTAAGTTCTGTCTTTAGTCGACATATAAGTGTGTGTATAAAGTGTATGTTGACTGTCAACTTAGGTACTTAGATGTCTAGCTTTTACCCGCTACTACGTCCGCTAGGATTTTGTATTTTTTGAAATAAAATTTTGCCATTTTGTTTATTCATTTCAGGCGTGAAACGGTAAAAGACAGTAACATTCGTATTTATATTATTAGTAAATATAAATTTTGAATACCTACCAACACATTTAAAGTTGTTAATTGAATCAAGAGTTGGTTTTTGCTTTTCGTCTTAATGTAGCGAGCGAAATCATATAAAATGTATTTGAAGGAATTGTAACATATTTTTAGTGTTATCCTTTCTATTTGAAATATAATTCATTTCAGCTTCGTGAGAACTGTTTATTCTGGATAAAGATAAATAAGTAAAGTAGGTAAGTAGGTAAAATTTAAATAAAATATTTTCGGAAATTAAAAAGGTTAAGGATCTTTTTTGATATATTTGTATATAAATAAGTACAGTTACGTGTAGACACTGTTTCCGATTTAGGTACTTTGCTGCACATCCAATCGTTTTGGTTTGGATCTGTACTTCTCTTTGTGTTCGGTGTTATTAGATTTGATACTTGATTTTAAGTTTAAAAATATCTACATTTAATTTTTGTTTTTGGTTAATGATTTAGGTGTTCAATACATGTTATTCAACAATAAATTAACTAGTTGGCTAGGTACAGTTTCACTCAAGCGATCTCTTTACGGCTTTTGAACTACCTCTTTGGTGCTTTTTATAAAGTAGGATATTTACGCTTCATAGGTCAAATATTTTTCGAACTTTCGAGTTTACTTGGTAAGTTTGTGAGTGACTTTTTTACTTTTACCTTTAGTATTTTAAACGGTTACCTTACCTCACTTTTTGATTTGATATGGTTAACTAGTTGAAGCAAATATCAAGCTACGTAGATCGTGGTATAGTCTCGGCGTGATCGTTTCAAGTGTGCCGCAGAGGGCGGGGCGCGGCCTCTTTTGACTTTTGTCTGTTTGTTTGTTTGTCGCCGACACGTTAGTCGCACCTTGTCTCCAAGCACAGATGGCTTCATCGCGAAAATCACTCAACCGAACCCGGTATGACTTGTAAGCTCACTCGTTTGACAGCCAAAATAATACAAATAAACATTTGACAGCGGCGTAGAGTGATCAAAAAAATGCTGAACAAATATTACGTGACAGTGCGACGTATGAGATATTTGCAGGCTTTTAGTTGTAGGAAGTATTATGTTTTAACCTGTGCAACATAAAGGTCTATTCAAAAAATAAGATTGACCAAATGAGTTACATAAGATTTAACTTTTCCTATTTTTTTTTAATGTTTCGCTTTTATTGGTGATTAATCCCTTTTTCCCCTTTAAATAAATAGAAATATAATAAATATTCCGAGTATTGGCAATTGAAATAGATATATAGTTAATACATATCGAAATGCAAAGCTCTGACATACATTTTGTTTCATATTTTAAATAGTTAAAAACCTAGTCAGTGGGAGTGAAATTTCGAGCGAAACTTCAATCTCATTCAATTCTGATGACCTTTTTTTAGAAATGCTTTCGGCTTAACCTCTCTAACTTCGGCTCTTAACTAACCTAAACCTGAAACCTGAAAGTCCGTAGAACTCAAATGCGTTTGGGTGGGCTTGAGCCACTTAGCCCCCCTGGACCCACTGGCGTACCTAGTTGATAAGCCGATTAGCTTTTCATACATTCAAATGTTGGAATACAGAGACGAAAAACAAATAAATACGTATATGAAATAAAGTTAGTATTTTTGGTTCTGTTGAACTTTAAAAAATGTCATTTCACAGCTAAAAAATTTATATTGTACATATTGGTCAGGAGTCAATAACAATAACCACATTACAACACACGCATTGACTCACCCTTGCACTAAGATATAATCTTGTATCGCAGGCACGAAATGGTATAAACACAGACGGTTTATACAAGATTTGTATATGGGTATAAACTAGATAAGTAGAAAAGAATACAACAACCAAGACCAGTCAGCTAAACAATGCGTCTTGCAAATAAAACAAAGTTCCATCCCCGCCGGGATAAAACATCGAGTGTTAATATTTATTAAAATATATAGCAAAGAAAGAAATAAAATTAATGTTAGTTTATTTGAAATTTTGTAATCTTTATGAAGTCTGAAAATAACACACTTCTGGGAAGTTAAGTCTAGTATCGCTTTTTGTGTGTTCTTTATAAATAATTTAGTTTATATCTCTGAATAACTTGTGGTTTAGTTATAAGCGTAAGAATAAAGACTTTTGTATATATTATATAAGCAATAGGTTTTCGTATGGCTTTAAGTTTTCGTATTTAATAGGTTAAACAATTGGAACAATTAATCATTTTTTCTTTCTAAACTTAAATTTAACCTCCGACCTCGACCTCGGTGGCGCAGTGGTGTAAACAGCCGACTGCTATGCTAGAGGTTCCGGGTTCGAATCCCGGCGGGGGCGGAAATTGTGTTATTTGCAAGATGCATTGTTTCGCTTACGGTCTTGGATGTTGTATTCTTATCTATGTTGTTTATACCATATCGTTGCTTAGTTCCTGTCACACAAGTTCTTAAGATCTGACTGCAGGGCTGAGTCAATGTGTGTGTCGTGATGTGGTTATTATTATTATTATTATTTTTATATAATATGTCATTTGTAATGTGGTATAATGTGATTTTATTATCTATTACTGTTTACTGCACTATCGAATTGTCATCATGTACCTGTTATTATAGTGTAATTGTTTAAATAAATAATAATAAACAATGAAGTTCTGTATTTTAAATTTTTGTAATGCAATCTGCATCATACTATTCAATTTAACTGAGCAGTAAATGTTGTCAACTAAAAATTGTGATTAGAAACCGCAACGAGGCCGTGATTCAAACCCCAGCAGTTATACATTTACAGGAGGGTTGGGAAAGGAGGGGTGCCAACCCCCTGTGGAAAGAAGTGGGGGAAGAAATTAGGGTTACGATAGAAAATTATTATTACTTTTACTAACACTTTCCATTTTATTTCAGTTTGTTATTCTTATTAAACATAGAAAGAATCGCGAAAAATAGGCCTTAGAAATGTATGGGATGATGATTAAAATTAAATTGTATTTAATTGCAAAATTCATTTTCTTATCAAAATCTTTAAATAGTTAAATATATTTTAAAGAGGATCGATCAATCAAAGAATGATTATGTAATCGACCAACCCTTTCATCTGTCAATCGCGGTTGTGGTTTTATTGCAAACATTGGTAACAAATTGAGATGAATTGGAAAGGTACTGTTCTATTTGTGTTGTTAACTGTATTGCCTGCTAAGTAGGTCGGTATCTTGTTGTTAGGTTCATTTCTACCGTGGTTACCAAGACTGACACACAGTTATAATAATGACTTGCTTTCCTGACTTCATCCGGGTAGATTACAAAAATGGTTAATAGGATATTTAATTACTTGACATTTGTCGTTATATTTTGGACAGTTCACATAGTATCTTTATAGCCTGTGTTATTCTGATATATAAGCTATATCGTTGTAAAGTTTCATTCAAATCTATACAGTAGTTTTTGCGTGAAAGAGTAACGAACATCGATTCAACTATACATACATCCTTACAAACTTTCGTGTTTATAGTAACGATGATAAATATTGTTTATTTGCCAAGCAATTAAGTTTTTTCTTAATTCTTAATAGCTAGGTTTTATCAGAAAACAAGGACATACTCGTACATACAAGAAACACGAACACACTAACCAGCGGCTTCCACACTAGGACGAGCCTGTCTCGAGGGAATCGCATAATGTTGACTGGTAGTATACTAACAAGAGATCATTACTGTTTTAAGTTAAGAAAAATCTATTTAAAAATAATCCAACAACTTATATATACATATTTGATTACGTACGAATTTAATACATGCATATTTATTAAGGACATGTCAAACAGTAACTTAAGTTACTTAATAGATTTATTCCGCCTAATATATTTATACATTATAAAAGGTGCACTAAAAACCGGTTAGGAGACAAATAAACAGTCGAATTGGGAACCACCTTCATTTTTCGAAGTCGTTTAATGAACTAGAGTTTAATAAATCATATTCAAATGTCATTACACTAAATAAAAAAAATTTCGCGTTAAAAATATTTTGCGTTTTCGTACTGGAACTTCGAAATTGAAGTATTCCTGGACTTATAAGTTCTGGCTTAAGTCTCCGTTTTATAATTAGGCGGAGTTAGTCTATGGTTTTTAACCAAAGTTAAAGTAAGTGGGCATTAGACTTCTATTCGAGCATTATTTAAAGATAGGCGGACTCTGTGGCGCAACGGTGTAATAGCTGGCTGCTACGTAAGAGGTCAGGGGTTTGAATCCCAGCGGAGGCGGAATCGTTTCGCTTACTGGCCTTGGATGTAGTATTCTTATATATGTAGTTTATTCCATATTGTTGCTTAGCATCTGCGACAAAAGATTCTACAATCTAAGCGCAGGGCTGACTCAATGTGCGTGTCGTGTTGTGGTTATTATTATTACGTAACTAAGGCTGGCTAAAAGAAAGTTTGTTTAAAATCGTTCTAATTCAGTTCTTGGAAGAAATCGCATATTAATCGTAGCTGCCTTGTTTAAATGTGCAGATCGAGATTTTAAAACATCAATCGAAACAAATTAAATAACACACGAAAGTAAATTTAATCATTAAAGAAATGCAAAAACACCAACAAAAATCAACGTGACCGGAGCTATATTCAATTTAATCATATTTGAAGATCATATAAATTGATCTGTACAGAATTGGTTCAGATATACCTCAATGGATATATCGATATCATTGACAAGTCCATTATCGGGCTTGTCAATAAATTAACTTGACCCAAATAACAGTAGACAGTCGAACAGCATACCAACGTAATATGGCGTCGACTTGTCTATTCTTGACATACTTTACCACGTTAGAGGTGAAATTACAAACTTACTCTACCACCTCTAAAGCTTTACATTTCTTCATAACTAGCGCCACTGATTTGTAAACTGAAAAAGTTGTAAATCTCTTGATACTTTTGAATGGGATTCGTACTATAATAATTTGGGTCCTCCATTTTATAATTTATAGGTTTTTATTGTTCTTGCGTAGATTCTGTGGTTTATCTACGTTTTAATGGACCACACAGATATTCGCGATCTTGTCTCCAACAGGGTGTTCAATTGAAGTTCTCAAAAAATAAAGTTAATGATTAAATAAAAATTTCGTTGGATTTGTTTTATGTATTTAAACTAAACTAACATTATTTTTAATTTACTATTGATGATTATAATATAATTATTACTAAATATTTCAAAATTTATATTTTAGAGGTCATGTATTCAAGGATTGTCACTTTAAATTTTATAATAAAACTTTTTAACAAAAACCAAATCCGATGAAAAACATATGGACCTTTTCCAAACCTTAGGGTTGGTGTATTTTTTATTTATTTAAATGGAACCAACTTCAATGTATACTCTATACAATCGAAAAAATATTATTGAAATCTGATTACTCTATAAAAGTTGTACAAAAAATATGTATGGGTCGACTTGAGAACCTCCTCATTTTTTTCCCGTCTGTTAAAAATTATAGGAAAATGCAAATGTCAAAATTTTTATAATAATTAAAAATTTCTAGTTTCAACTGAAATCATGTAAGTCATGCATATATTAATTAAAGGTACACAAATTGTAAGATTGTCATAAGCAGAAAATGTAATCTCACCCGAAGGTTTGTACATCACCCTGTATACAAAGCCACCTACACTTTGCAGTTCATTCATGAGCCTCCGAACAATAACTCGACAGCCGTAGTAATTGTAAATAATACACTGAAAACATTCACAAAAAATACTCCGAATAAAATTGTCACGCTTCTCGAAAATTGAAATAAAATAAAGTCTCTATTAGATTTATATCATTTTTATAAAGGTTTAATAGCTTTTAAAAGGGAATTTTTAAATTTTCGAAAGGTTTGTGTCTTTGTGTCATCGTACGTTGCATTTTGTTCAGAAACTAATCTTTTATAAATTTATAAGATGAGATTTTAAAAACGATACCTAAATGCGTATTTATGTCTGAATTTTTATCAATAAAACTCAATGTAAATGTTTTTTTTTGTATCAAATCGATAAACCATAAAGAACCATACCAAATAGCCTACATTAATGTTTGGTGGTCATTAATCTATGCATACCAAAACTGGTGTTTTGTTTAACCTTGGTTCCCCACTACGTCTTGCATTATTGTCTCATATTTAAGTATGTTACGTACTATCCCTGTCGATGATATTAAACACAGAAGTACAATTTTATTCCTTAACAATTTTATTACACAGTCAGGTCATAAGTATTGTTACACAGTAAAAACTTTTCTTTTAGAATGCTGGCCACAAAAAAGTTTATCGAATTCGAATTTCAAATTGTTCATGAAAATAAAAATGTATACTTTTTGGAATTTTACTCATTTTTAAATATGGAGTGGACGCTTAAAGAAGACCGTGTTGCAGTTATTGCGTTGCATCGTTGCAGTTACGCGCCAATTAAAATTTTTGACACACTGAAAAATTTGAAAATAACCAAAAGATTCGTTTATCGTACCATCAAACGATACCATGAAGACTCTAGTGTAGATGACAGGTCAAGAATTGGTCGAACTCGGTCTGTTAGGACTCCAGCAGTGATAAAAGCTGGGAAGGCGCGAATTCAAAGAAATCCCAAACGTAAGCAGAAACTGTTGGCCCTTCAGATGGGGTTAAGCAGAACCACGGTGAAAAGGGTGTTAAATGAAGACTTAGGCTTCGGGCATATCGAAGAAAAACAGGACATCGTTTGAATGCTCGTCTAATGGACTTGAGACTGGAGAGATGCCGCGCTTTGTTGAAGCGGTACGCGGGAAAAAAAAATCGGGATTTTTTTTTCGGATGATATTTTTTTAATCGTAGAATAGAGCTACAACAAACAAAATGATAGGTGTAGGCACACAGTAGTGAAGAAGCGAGCAAACGTATTCCGCGTGTCCAACGAGGTCATTTTCCATCCTCGCTCATGGTATGGTTGGGAGTTTCTTATTGTGGCTTAACAGAGGTACATTTTTGTGAGAAAAGTGTAAAAACGAATGCAGTTGTGTATCAAAATACAGTCCTGACGAACCTTGTGGAACCTGTTTCTCATACCATGTTCAATAACAGGCACTGGGTATCCCAACAAGATTCGGCGCCAGCTCATAGAGCGAAGAGCACACAAGACTGGCTGGCGGCGCGTGAAATCGACTTCATCCGGCACGAAGACTGGCCCTCCTCCAGTCCAGATTTGAATCCGTTAGATTACAAGATATGGCAACACTTGAAGGAAAAGGCGTGCTCAAAGCCTCATCCCAATTTGGAGTCACTCAAGACATCCTTGATTAAGACAGCCGCCGATATTGACATGGACCTCGTTCGTGCTGCGACAGACGACTGGCCGCGCAGATTGAAGGCCTGTATTCAAAATCACGGAGGTCATTTTGAATAAACTTTAGTGTCATAAGAATCTATGTTTTGTTATGTTCATTTTGGTATATAAATGGTTACATAATGAATAAACTTGTTTCAATTATTTTATATTAAACATGTGACAGAATTTATGACCTGACTAGGTACTTATTACATTCAGTTCAGTTTGTACTATAGTTATTTTTTAACTAAAACGATCAAAAAATTATCCTGCAAGAAATCTTGTTCGAATCGGGATAAAGCCCTACATTCACTAAGGATTGCGTATTTTACGTAACATATTGATGGATAGCATAATCTCAAGCTAGAGATCAGAATAAAAATAAGAAATTGAGATAACGGCCTACTAATCGATCACACGCACCCGAGACATTACAATGAAAGCAAGGCGCGACAGCACGCATTACGAACCTAATCAAAGAGATTCAAGAAATGTTGTCAAATCCTGACGAATCGAAGTCATTGTGAGGTTAGATGTTTGAATTCCACGTGATTGTGTTAGGCTTTTGTAAGGAAATTATTTTGTTGTGATCACTTACCGTTAGGTTCGATGACTTTTGATGCTAGTTATATGTATGGGAAAATATATATTAGGCTGGGAAAATATACACAAATTGCCTTAATCCGTTTTTTTCCTAAACGACGAGAGCTGCGGCCCGAGGCCTTAACAGCTTTATAGTGACATTAATTTACGTAGCTATCATTCCCTATACAATCGATCAGGCTGCATCGTCTCATTAAAGACTACACAACAAGACGAAAAGCATAGATACGATCGCCATACCTGTCCGCCTCCCCATTGATCATGACTTAGCCCTAAACTAACCCATACACTAGTATCCACGTACAGGGATAAAAAATACCGTGAAGCTAAGAATTAGAATTAAGCCAATGAAAACCATTTTCGTGCAAATAGGACCTGTTTTATACAATTATAGATTCTTATTAAATTTAAACAATAACTTTACAAACTACTGTTGCAATAGTTGAATATCTCTTTTTTATTATATAACCAACGTTTCTATAGGTATTTATTTCGATTCGTCCGATCGATCAACGATTTCTGACAGTTCCCGCCAAAATCATGGATTCTTTCGAAAATCAGTCAAAAACATGAAAAGCGAGCAATCAAGCGTATTGTGTGATGATCGTTTGGATTGAGTTATTTACATTCATCAATTTTGAATCGTTCGATCTATTTTTATGCTTATTGGCAAACGTTGTGATTTCGCTCGTTAAAAATAAAAGTTACTAGCCAGTTTTAATTTTTATGCTCAGATAAAACATATTCAACAATAATTGACTTTATACCGACTGTTTAGATAAGATCCGAACAGTTGACGATGCATGCATGCTGCTCATATAATTACTTGTTCTATGTGAGTAGGTAACAGGTAATTTATTAATAATTCCATTTTAATGCGTAAAATGTGACATGAGCTTTATTCTCTCACCCTACACTGTAAGATGTATTATTGTTGTACATGTTGATATACATAATCTGGAGTTAATTGCCGGTATCTTATTCCAACATATTATCCAACATAATTTTTCCTAACCTCCCGGTAATTCCCGGTCGAGTAATTTTAAGAAAAACTAATCAACTTTGTCTAACAGTTTTAAGATTTTCCAAAAATCTCATCTTTTTAAGTACGCGTATGTCATTGATTTTTATTGTCTATCACATTACTTACCAACAACTGATCTCGTGGTCAATTTCAACCCATTTCTGAAAAAAAGTAAATTCTTACAAGATGCAAAAACGTGAGTCCTTAGGTCATATCAAAAAAAGTGAGTTATAAGAGTCACGTCACCAACTGAGTCAAGGATAACATTTAATCCGAACCTCAGAAACCCATTAACTTGCCAATAAAAACTTTATCTGTCCCCTTAAACAATCCCAGCGGACTATATAAATTAATCCCTACATTTCCCTCGCGAAAATTGTCAGTGGGGACTGGAATTGTTAAGTCTCCCATAAACCGCTTGCTCTCACAATGCGGCCCATCTGTGTATGTGCGCGGTTATGTAGTAGGAATAGTTGAGGACCGCGAACAAACGCAAAAACCATTAAAACAAATAAGGTGGCAGCTGCGGGCCCTGCGGCCGCCGAGCCTAGCGCCAGCCCCCGGGCCCGCCTCCCGTCCACGCACTGAAATCAACATAAATAACAATACACACCCCTATCTCAAACACTACGACAAAACAAGAACAGAAAGGACACAAGAAAAAGGCTACGAAACCCCTAAAATGAACCTAAACATAATGTATCAAAGTCTAAAGCTCAAAAAGTAATGGGATGGCGGTGCAGTAAAGTTTAGGGTAAGGTTAAGTGTGCAACAATTGAAAAATATTCCGTCCCTTTCATCCATTCAATAGTATCGGTTATCCCTCTTTTTTGGGTGCTTTTATGAAATTTATTGTTAAAAGAATGTATATAAAAGTTGTTGAAGTAAAATAGGGTCTCAGTTTGATAGTTACAACGCGAGTGTTGACACCCTATTGCTGGTAATCATGTTGTCCGTAGAACAAAGCTACTCCAGGCTTTTCAGGCCTTGGGATATAGACGACAGTAAGAAAACTGAAGGTCAAATAACTAACTGTGATATAACTAAATCCACAACATTAGATCTAAATGCTAAGGAGTTGAAGAGAAAACAAAACGCTGATAAAAGAGAAAATCGGTTACGGAAGATACGAGGCGTTTTCAAGAGAGCTGAAAACGTCCATCAAGACGACACCGTGTCTACAACAACTGCTGATGACGATAAAAAAATAATAAACATTCAATCCGAAGAAAAAACTTTAGAGTCGCCTGTAGCAAGTCTTTCGCAATGCTGCGACCGATTGTTAGAAGACCCCGGGAAAAAGGAAATTACAAAAATTGATAAACATAAGGAAGAAACTAAAATACATGCAGAAGCGATTTACGCGTCGAATGTCATTCCCCAACCACTCTACCCTGGTTATCCTGAATACCTGCAAACAGCGGATTTGGCTTCAGCTTTGGGAGTCCAACCGACGGATCCTCTTCTTCTAGAATCCTTGGCTCAAGGATACGCGATGGAGCTGGAATACGCGAGGATACTCCACCAGGAAAACGAAGCGAAGCTCCTGAACGCCAGGAAACAAAGGCCAAAGAAGTACAAGTGTCCACATTGCCAAGTCGGCTTCTCAAACAATGGTCAGCTAAAAGGCCATATCAGAATACATACAGGAGAACGCCCGTACAAGTGTGAGGAGAAAAACTGCGGGAAGACCTTCACCAGGAACGAGGAGTTGACCAGGCATAAGAGAATTCATTCGGGGGTCCGACCGTTTCCATGTCCTACCTGCGGTAAGAAGTTCGGGAGGAGAGACCATCTGAAGAAGCATACGAGAACCCATTACCTCCAAGCTGAAAGAATGATGCCAGTGTTCGTACCTTTAACTGCCGTACCACATGTGGGATATCCTTATTTGTACGGTTATTGATGCTGATGATAAGAGGACAATGCTGGTTTTGTCGATAGGGAAATTAAAAAACTGTGAAAAACTTACCTATGATGATAATTTGGCGCGAGAGTTTCGGCGAGACAGCAAGTTATCGTTGTTCGCGTGTCTGAACATTGAGCAGAACTTAAATGTATGGTTTTACTTTTTAATATTGTATACCTCATTTAGTTTTACTAATACATAAATAGATAATATTTTAAATAGGTACATGATTAATTATGTAAAATGACTCGTATTGAAATGTTAAACTTGCAAAAATATATTAAAAGAAGATGTTTGGGTTATAAGGGATTTTATAAAAAAATAAGAAAATATATTTAGACTTTAAGAAATGAAAAATAAATAATTTTGATACTACATCATTTTATTAATTTATACTTTAAAACTCACCCTTACTCTTAACCGAAATAATAATCTAATAGTAATTTTTTAGCTAATTATTTAATACTTTTAGATATCTTTTAAATACACAACTTTTACATATTTAAATAATTATGTTGTTAATTTTTTATATACTCTTTAAACATGTGGCTCTTTATCTTCTTAATATTAAAAACGATCGTTTGTCTGTCAGTTTTCCTACTCATATTGTATAAGAGACGTAATATCCCTCCTTTTTTTCGCCATACTCAGGTAAAAAGATATATTTTATATAATTAAAATTTAACATTTTGTTGTGGAACTTATAAATCCGCCCTAAGCCCTTGTGTATGTGTTCTGCGTGTCAACGACATTTTAAAATATTCTTAAAAGATTAGGTAACGGTAACGGGAACAGCAATACGTGGATCGATATATATAAACGATGGATCTAGCGCTACAAGCATTTGCTATGATGACTATGCACTAAATTTAATTTAATTATTATTAATAAATTTATCGTATAGTATGTGGAATTGGTATATTTACAGTGAAAACAGAATTAGAATTGTACGATAAACCAGAGAGATATAACCATTCAAAGTAAAGATATCTATCTTGCTCATCAGAACAACCTTTTCTATGCAAGTTGTATGGCGCCCGCGTACTTTGACGTCATTGTACATATTGGATCTCTTTGTTTAACCAATGACTTTGAAGATTTATAACTTAGTTAATCAGAAAGATATTTTAGGAAATTCAACGGGTTTGTGTATATATGTAGTATATAATAAAAACATTCAATAAACAAATAAAAAAGTCATGCATATTCCCTATTGCCGAGGTACTGCTATCTCGTAAGCCGTACCTATTACTGTAATTTGCGACTTACAACTAAAAATACTCGTGTGTTGAATATGGAAAATGCTGTTTTGCCCTTAGATCTAACAGTAGTGTGAAGCGATAGGGCATTCAACGATTTTTTTATCATATTTTCCGGAATAAAATTTAAATTAAAAGCATTATTGTGTGTCTTAAGTCATGACGCTGGTGGATTTCGTAATGCACTCAATAATGATTGAATCATAGATTAATAATCATAGTTGCTATGCTCCTAGAGCGGAGACCATTTATTTATCTATGGGTTGAATTATAACTACAATTAAATTGAAACATATCTAGCCACATAATAATAACTACATCGCGACACACACATTGTCTCAGCCCTGCAGTAAAATAATCTTGTATCGCAGGCTCTAAGCAAAAATACGGTATAAACTACTTAGATAATATAGGTACATCTAACCTTTTGTCTCGCTGCGTAGTAACAATAATAATAATTTTTATTTGCCAAAATGTATGTTACAATATTGTTACAAGTTAAGGAAGACCCGTACATTTACCTCTGAAAAGGTGTGCAAATATTTGCTTACAATCAAAAGTCATATTTTAAGGACAATAACAAAGTAGAATGTCAAAATCAAATAAATTCAAAATTACGATACCAACATTTTTTTTAAGTAAAAATGTTTAAAATCCAGATTAAACATCCTTAAAATGATCTGTTGTTTAGCAGATCATTGACTGCATAGTAGGCTTTTTCTGTCAACATTTGTTTCAGGGCTGATTTAAAAACTTTAATGTTACTTATCTTTTTAATTGATAACGGCAATTTGTTATAAATTTTGGGTGCCATGCCAATTATACTTGTGTATACATATAAGGCCATTGCCTGGTTTGTCGGTGCGGTATTGATGCGGAAGTGGTATACTCGGTACCAAAAGCTACCTTAAAAGATAAAAGGCGAAGCCTACCTTTTTTTAATTAAGTTCTAGTGCATTGCTGCTTCTGATACCCTATTACTCTCTCTTTTCCCCTTGAGAAGCTTATGGAGATTTCAAGACAAAACCTCATAGTTATTTACACATAGATAGCTGGCTGGCTATGAACTCACGACGCGGTTTTTAGTCGGAGCCGCAGCGGCTGCTTTCCCGTTGGCGCGTTGCCTTTAGGCCGACGTCGAAAAAACGTCACAGCTCGAAAAACGCCAAGAGAAATATTGGCCTAAATCCACATCGTGAGTTTGTTTATTAAAAATACAGGAAGCAAAAGTTTATAACTAAACAAACTATTCAATAATTCCGTATGAGTACAAATCTATAACAGAGAACTCGTACATATTGATATAAGAAGGATTTATTTAAAAGGGCAATTTCGTTCATTTGAAAACCCTCCTGTGCCCTGTGTTAGATCGAAACATCAATTTATCATTTGTCCGACGTACAATGTCCATGCAATAGTCATATACGATTAAAGAAAACGTTTGCAGAGTACAGTCGGTTGCAAAAGAAAAAAAATCCATACTTAACTTTATACAGGTGTAAGGTCTACATGCGAGATCGTCTGGTTTGGTACCACCCTCCTTTCTATTTCTGCCGTGAAGCAGTATGCTGTGTTTCGGTTCGGAGGATTGGAGAGCCAGTGTACTTACCGGCACGACATAACACTTTACCTCTACATGGGCAACGCACTGGCGAATCGTCTACTTGGTTGTCAATGACGTATAAAAATTTCGAGAAACTTACAAATGAACAAATCTACCAACTTTGCCACTTTATTATACAAGAATAGTTATCAAAACTAGTTTTTTTTAATGAATTTAAATGATTATATTTTTATTAAAGTTTGCATTAAGTACAATTTTTTCTTGGCATTTCAGTTAAGTACAAAGTTTTATAGAATACTACGAAGGTTCACTTAAGTTATCATTTGGTATCCAAAGTATTTTTGTTACTGACAGTACAAATGCAATTCATGGGTCAAACAGTATTGAGAGCGACTTCCGTTCTCGAAAGGAAGAAAAGAAATAAATAAACAATTTGTTATTGCTAAATGTTTTGACTTTTACGTATTTGTTGAGATTTTTTTTTTAAAGTAGTCACTTGTGTTAACAAAAGGTTTTTGAGAAATCATCAAAATATATTTTTGCGTTCCGAGGATATTATTTTTTGGCTAACTCACTGGTCTTGTGATCAGACAGTGATCTTAAGACTTGAAATAAAATAAACTGTAATGGTAGGTACTTAGTAGTAGCTATAGAAAGGATCTAGTAAAGAAGAGATTCCTAAAAACAACCTCCAAGGATCTTAAATCGGACAAAATAAGCAATATAACATTTCAATAAGTACTAAGCCGCGCCCGAGCAATAGTAAGTATAGATAAATAATGAAGGGAAATAAAAAGTTCCGAATTCAAATTGCCCTATTTTTCTTAAAGATTGCACGCTGCGCGCAATGACAACATCATATTCTGCCAATTAAAAAAAGAAAGGGCAAGCGACCACATGCAGTGCAACGGACATCCGAATTGCGTTTTGCAATGGAATCATATAAATTACCTTTATCAATACAATATTATTAAACATTTTAAATAGGACACGAGACGTGGGAACACGGCTCATTTAGTGTTGACAACTAAATACATCCATGGTATTTTAAACGTAAGTTTAGATTAAATAATGGGCAGTTATCCTAAAACAATTTACCCAAAGTCCAATGTTAACTACAAGCCTCTACCACGTGTCCCAACTAATACACCATACATACGTATATAGATAACATACATAGAACACATTAATGACGTCAGAGCAAATGTTGGAGCTCATTACACAGATACTAAATATATACCAGAGATGTTTATTGCCGTCTGAACATGGAAACTATTTACTACATACTATTTCCCTAGGTACCCAATTCATGAACTAAAATGCATTTTTTTGTATACAGGGATGTCTTTTTTCAAAATATTCAAACCATGCAGGTGGTAAGTTCTTCTATTTGTTAAATTTGTCTTCTACAAGCTATCCACTTGTTTTTCTTTCCCACGCGAAAAAATTGAATACAAAATTCCCAAAGACTCGTGTAAACATAGTAGGTGTGACCCATCTTTTTTAACATTGTCTGTTCTGGATTAAAACTATTTTACGACATCTCCGTTTTAACCCGCCTACAATCCGAACAAATTTGGTCAAAGGATAATTTATTGAGAGAATCAGCTTATAAAATTCCAAAAAAAAAAACACGTTGTCGCTTTTAGAAAATTTCGTAACTATGAAGTCGTATAGAGGTTTTATTGCTTGAAAAGAAACTAGCGCCAAGACGGACTGAAATGAAAATTAATAAATTTTGGACAGTTTTTTGCAGGTGTTCGCGGGTCGCGGCTTTTTTCCCCTCAAAATTAATGACTTGGATTCTGGTATAAAGCCAGAATGTCGTTTTTTTTTATTAAAATCGATTTCATTGATAAAAGACAAATAGTAATAGTTTATGGTCAGAAAAAGTGTGACATGTTAAAAGAAATAATTTTTCATAGATTTTTTAAAAGTGTAGTAGTAAATGGTCGAAAATAATGTTAAGTTCATTTCAATTAAAGTAATTAATTAAAATAGTTCACGTCCACAAGTACCTTCTTATTTTTTATTTGCAATGCAGAATTAACTCGTCAAATGAAAAGAAAAAACTTTTCTTTGTAGATCTTTTAAAAATCCTAACACTGGTAATATGCCAATAAATTATCATCAACAAAACGATAATAGTTTTCTATTATTGTCCATCCTTGGGAACTGAAGTCAGGTGGCTCACGCCTGCGCAATGGAGTTTTTTTAATGCTACCTGAGTTGAATATGTACCTACTAGTATCAGAAAAAATATCCCTTAAACTTTGAAAAAAGTTTCTGTCCATTTCAGAATAAGAGCTAATGCCGTCTTCATGTCATAGCATTATGGAAATGCGGTAAACGTGCCTACCTATGTTAACATACCTAGGTTATTATAGGTTGTTATATTAAGATAAATACATAACTTTTTGTAAATTGAAACCTAATGCATAATGGATTTTCATGTAAATCATAAAACAAATATATTCCATTGTACCAATTTAATTAAATTCTCATACGCTATGTAAATCTAAAAGTATGCTACAACTTTAACTATACATTTCTTCTTCAAGAAAAACCTTAAAAAAGGAATATCCTACAAAAAACCTTATAGTTCAATCATTGGCAAAGGTACGAGTAACAATGCCAAAAGGGATAATTTACAGCGGTCATGTAATGAATGAATGTTCATTCATAGCTTTGCACCGAAAAAAAAAGTACGCATGCTTCCCACGAAAATGCTTGAACTTGAAAAAAATTGCGCGCTTTCGTTCCGGCAGGTTGACATAATTTTTGACACTTTGACGTTTGCCTTTTTACGGCGCGAAAAAGTTGATTGATTCGATACGATTTTTGTGTGTGTTTATTTGAGCTTTTGCCTTTTGCTCCGTACACCTTTAAACTCCCACGCAAGTGATATTTTTTAAATCAATATTCGAGATGACTTGTAGTTGTAAATTGTATTACTAAAATGGTCGCAACCTGCGTATAAGCTAACTGCTGAAGATCAGGTGAGCCGTAAGCCTCATATTTTTGCCACGTTAGTTGAATATAAAACATATACCTACTTAGGTCAAGCCGACCTACTTATTTATATGTTAGAAAAATCAAATATTCTTGCCTAGAGAGCAACACCGAGAGAGAACATTTAATTCAATACAATATTTTTACGATAAAACTATTTTCTATCACTGTATAGAGTTATCATACTAATGATACGTTTCCGTATCTATTAGAAGGAAGCGCGGGAAGGTGCACAAAATGGCGGCCACCCATGGCGAATCGAAATCATTAGCCATTTATCATTGCGCTAATGATAGAAGTACTTCGCTGCGGTTACAATACAATATCTTATGGTATGTGGTTAGGTCGATAGCTTTACAAATTGTGTGTGCCAGGGAATTAATTGAATATGTATTAAGTGTATTTATGACCAACAGTATCTAATTACTATTAATTAATTACTATTGAGAATATTTGAAGGTAAATTATGGGTAAAAAGGCAAGTCGCGTTTTTAAACATAATTACGTAAATTTTCTGGTGTTTTCCTAAGCTAAAGTACCTAATCGTTACAAACAGACAGGCTTGAAGAGCGTAAAATTGTTTTCTGCCTCGCTCGAAAAAAGTCGTATAAACAGCACATTAACCATTTTAAAATGTTAGATGCTCATCGTATAATACACCCTTTATTCCTAACCATACTAAGATCGTTGATTAAATTCAAAACATAAATTAGCGTTAGCAACAATCGTTAGTCGTCACTGTATCGATCAATAAATCAATCTTTATTGAACCTTTTCATTTGAAATAGATACAACACAAAGGGCATTGTGTCGAAGTCGAGACCCCTCGTAGTAAGCTCCTACTTGTTGCACAATGCCGAATTCAAATTATTTGCGGTCGATTCAGACCACACAATATTCATATCAGGATACGAGTTATTTACACAAAGCTGTGTTATACTTACATACCACACATGAACATTAGTGTTGTATCGAAGTTTTCCACTCGAATTAGATTTAGTGGGTAATAATAAGTGCAACTATCAGAAGTTTAATTTATTAATCTCATGCTATTAAATTAAATTAATAAAACATTTTATGTTAATAAACAGCTCCTATAGATAAAGGTACACATTAATAATTATTGTTAGTTGAAGAAACAAAGAAAAATTTTTACCTTTATTTTACCATAAGAGAAATAGTAATTTAGAATTCATCCTTCTCACCTCTCACTTCATCTTTAAAGTCATTAAACATTTCCTTCAACTTTTCCGCATCTACGTTACTTTTGATTAAATATTCCCCTTTCTCCGGATTGTTAACAAAATCAATTAAATCAGTGTAAAAATCAATCGACTTATAATTTCCCTTGTAGTGTTTTCTGCAGAAATTATGAACGTTGGGCACAAGTTCTAACACTGGTAGAATGACGTCATTGTCACTGTAAGAAAACGCAATGACTTTCCGGAATATTTCCAACAAACCTCTGCATACTGGAAGAGTTGACATTCGTTCATTCAAACCAATCCTCTTGTACAGAATATACTTGTTGTAACCCTCATTGGTCATTTCGTATTTGTTCTTCCTGGCTTCTAAATGCTCTATAAGAATTTTGCTAAACAAAGTCAAAATAGTTCGAACGCTCAAATTGTCCAGGGATCCAATATGCTCATAGAATGGCTCGAGACCTTTAATCTCCATCACTCTTGCCTGCAGTTTCGGGTTATCTGGCAGCCAATGGCTTAAAATATCAAGAGCATATGCTTTGTGAGCTAGATTGTCATCATCGGTGAATATATCTAGTGTTTTATCCAAGAGACTTAGTGGGGCATACTCTATGCAAGCGGCTGTAGCTTTTTCAAACAGTGTCTTAGTTAGCAACAGAAGGTTTCTTTTAAGCTTTGGGTAACTGATAGCCAGATTTTGAGACACAACCCGAGATAAACCATCAGCATATAGAAAACCATACACAAAGTCAAGTTCATTTGCTTTCTCGATTAAATTTTCAACAGATTGGACCATTTCTGAGACCCCCTTGTTTACTATGTTATCAGGTTTGCTTTGGGCAATATTGTTTTCAGTTTTTTCTTCAATTCGTTCCAAGTTCCGTATTATTTGTTCGATATCATCGTTTTTGTTGTTTTTAGTGGTGTTATGTTCTAAATTTTCTGTCACGTGATTAGGATCTATTACTTGTTCTGCTGTTACTGAAAATTAAAATTATGCATTATATTTTCTTAAGCCGAAGGATAGGGCTAAAGTCAGTAGTTTATTTCTCGGTGTCTATATTACAAACTGAACCAAACATTCTGACTGAATCAGACAAACCAACGCCGTCTCATATTGATTAATCTTCACGGCGGTGGACTAACGCCTTAACTTTACCCGCTGTTTTCGTCAGCATGAAGCAGCTAGAGACACCTAACAATGTAATATAATTCTAACAATATACTTATTTTTATTTGCTAAATCCGTTACTTGCTTTACACCAGTACGACCTAACATAATTTGATTAACATCCCTGAACAAGGCTTGACAAGCCTATATGGAGAACATAAACATGTTACGTTTATTATGATAGAACAAGAAGTTGCTATGTTGGTAAATTAAGGCCGATTTAGTCTTATTTTTCTTCGACTACAATAGGTACTTGAACTTATATAGTCATTATTTCATTCCAGCACTAATCTATATTAAGTAAAGAACGCAAAGTTACTAACCTTCCGACGGAACATCCGCATTAGACACATGCAATAACAAGCTTAAAACGAACAATGAAAACACATTTCTTATCATTTTTACATGTAATAAAATAATTACCAACGAAACAATTGTGAATGGTACGTTTTTGATGTTGTCATTTAAAAAGGTCGCTTTCAAAAAGGTTAACCAAAAAGTATACGAAGTGTTATAACAATGATTTTTTTTAATAGGCAAAAATCTTACCTAACATTGTACAAATAATAATAATAATAATCACATCACGACACACACACATTGACTCAGTTCTGCATTAAAATAATCTTGTATCGCAGGAACTAAGCAACGCTATGGTATATACTACATAGAAAAGACTACAACATCCAAGACCGGTAAGCGAAACAATGCGTCTTACAAATAACACAAACTCCCGCTTCCGCCGGGATTCGAACCCTCTAGCGTAGCAGTCGTCTGTTTACACCACTGCGCCACCGAGGTCGACATAGATCTCTTATTTTTGTAAATCCTACATCCCAAATAAAATTTAAGCTGGAGAAAAGATGTAATTATTAGACTCGGGCCCTCGAACTGTCGGGTCGTGTTAGTCGGTTAACAAACGCACGTAGAAATCTGAGCTAAGACGTCCTCACGTCATTTTTTGTCACATTATTGTGTATCTACTTCTTCAAAGAAGATCAGTGATCACAACCTAATATTACAATACCTATTCTAAACGATTGGCTTATTGACATAAAATTAAAAATGTACAGCGTATTCATGTTAAATTACGTAAAAATATACAAGTTAGTTTATAAACGTTATTTAAACAGTTATTATTACTGGACGAAATATAAATGAACTGAGTATTTAACGTATAAATATGTTTTATTCACCAACCTACAGACATCTTCATTCTAGTTAGAATTAAAAAGGACCAATCTAACTTTATCAATAGCTTTACTATCCGATATTAAACTAATAAGAAAATTACTATTTGCCTACGGTCAAAGTTATAAAGGTTGTTAGTGCAACCCACGCTTAAAGGGGTGTTTATAACACAAAGAGGTTTACCTTCTTCTGAAAGTTTTTTTTAAACAATGTTTTAAACTTCAACGGGTAAGACTGAAATGTCAAGAAAACGTTAAATCAAACGAGAAAATCATTCAAATTACGGTTTATCACAAATAATTGTGCATTATACTTCAAAGTATAAAGTGTTGTAAAGCAAATAATCATGTCGTTACTTTGTTTTGATAATACTTGTTGCTGTTTGTCTGGACAAGTCAGTGCTGCGTGCATCTCTATAATCGGGCTGGTAACGATCATTCTGTTTTTGTAACTAGATGTAACAGATTTGTAGATTATAATACTTAACTTAATTTTTCTTTATTGTAAAATACCTCGTTATTGTAAAATATTGGATTGAACCAGCGAAGTCGAAACGGCTCCGCTCGACTGAGTCACATGTGCTGAGCATGCGTTGTGTGTTTGATTAGGTATACCCTGTTTTGGTTGGGTTCAGGGAAACGAATTTGCCTGTAAATAAAGCCTTATATTACTTAGAAAACTACTGCCTATCAAATTAAGCGACATTTCTCGTGGATCTTCAAATTTGGCATTACACTATTTATAATGCGTAAATCAAAACCCTCCTTTTTGCTTCATGGTAGTCGGGTAAAAAAATACTGTTTACTACTTATCTAATATTTTTTTTCAGGTATCATGTATCTTAGAGATGGTGCTGCCTGAGAGTCATCAATTAAAGCAAAGCGCGGGCAAGGAGTGTGTCAATTCATTGAAACATGTGCTCACCACTCTGTTCCAAATGGCCAACCTATTGCTTGTCTTGGCTGTCGTTGTTGTAAGTGTACATTTGGGAGGGGACTTTGAGGTGCTGAATAACACTCAGGTTGTTAGGTACAAATTACGTATTGCGTCTACCAGTATAATACATCGGTAAGGCGCGAACTGCCTTATGACCTCAGTAATAACTTTTATATATTTTGATATTACAAGTCTAACAATACGTAGGTACTACTGTGTCGTCACTTTGTATGCAAAATTATAAATAGGCAGTAGTCAACTCTGCAGCGAAACGTCAGTCTCGCCTTCCGTCTCGCCGTCAAACTGAAGCGATACGATACGACGCTGATAATTAAGTGTTGCGGATATTTTCATGAAAACCAAACGACTTATATCCATTACGCAGAGTTGATCTTGTATAAAATAGTCAGAAAACTTAAATGTTCCAACATGTAATAAAAAACTTTATTAATTTTTGACTACGGTGGTTTCTTACCGGCTTCTACCCGTAAATAGCATTCCGAACCGGTTGAAAATTACGAATTGAAAACCCTTATTTTAGGTCTATTTAAATTTAAAACATTTTGAATTTGAATTGAATCTATTAACGAGTTGATAAGTATGCTATGCTTAAAAGGTGAACTGATATCTGATCCATAATCAAATGAAGGCTTAATAATAATAGTAATCTTGAATTATTTGTTGTGGATAACTTGTCTAATAAGACCAAAATTAAAGGTTTAAGTGAAGTAATCGACTTATAATAATCAAAAATCATTTACCAAGTACTTTTTTGAAACTGTTCAGATAAAATAACTTATTCTAATAAGTTTTATTTCAACTATAACCTATTTGGAATACGATACAAAAGTTCTATTATCAGCGAGAAATGCTACAAACTACGCTAGTCTTGTAGCATTGGCGTAGTAACCGTAGTACACTCGTAGTCTTAGTGTACGTTCACAGTGCGTGGCCCGCTCTGAACATGGCGTATTGCAAGCGGGGGACGAGCGGAGGGGGGAACACGTGTACTGTGGTCCTTGTACAATTGCGCTCGCTTCGGTTGACTGGCACTCAGTGTGTCTACCATAAGTTTTACTTTCGATTGTCGCTTGCGACTGCAGTTACAAATTTGTATGAATCTTTTTATAGCGCCCCTAACGGATAGTTGAGGATTTAACATTGCTCATACAAAATCACTATTGTAATCTATATTACCTGACGTGTAGAAAATCTATGCGAACTCATGGTAGAACTCGCTGAACGTCAGGCCCGCTCACCACTCTTACCGTACACTTCACAGACATAATGTGAAACATCTGATTTTAAAATTAAAGAATTAAGCGTTTAACTGAAGGATGTACTCATAATGATATAACGTTTATAAATAGCGTCCTACTTTTGTGAATCACAGAGGATTTGTTTACCGGAATTTGTTATTTGAACGTCTACAAGTCGATAAACAGGCACTTAGCAGGCAACTCCTTAAGCCACATTGTCACAATGGTATCAGGTGTGATTGCGAAACCTTGTCTATTAAAAAAGAAAACAGTAAAATTTAACATAAATGATATTTATTACTCAATTGTTATGTTGTCAAGTAATGTTATTAAAACTTACCATAACTTTTTAGGAAAATGTAGTATTAGTACAGATCTACGTGTGGTTGTCTCTTGGGTACATTGTCATGGGATTTGTGGCTGCCATCTTGGAATTACTGTTTAGAATGCAACTTGAAGGGAAGATCAATTTCGCAGTTTTTATTTTGGACACAGTTTTTTTAGTTGGTAAGTAGCAAGTCATTCGATCTCACGAGGACTGTTCAGCTATAGTTGTGGTTAGACGTGTACATGCAGGTTGTTCTTGTATGTGTATCGTTTGTTCTGAGCAAACTCGAGGTTATGCACACTAAAATAACTTACCCCACCCCTCCCCCTATTGATTATTTGCCTACAAAAATCTAAAAAAATTATCAATAAGCAGATCAAATAACATTTTTTAATCTAAATCTAGAAGAATTTAAATTATAATGAAATTTGTTTCTTTGCGTTTCGTTATTTAGAAGTAATTTTGTCGGATCTGTATATATAATATACCTACAATATATTTTTCAGTACTTTTCCGATGTCTTCCCATTGTCGATGGATATAGAAAATCATTGGAAATTATGAAAAAATGAAACAGTTCAGACATCATAATTAATGTATTAAGTACTTAGTACCTACGTGTGTAAGGGATTTTTGAAATAAATTAAAATTTGATATATTTTAAATAGTTTTCATTTAATATTTTTTGTACTATCTACTATATACATCGTGAATATTTATTATATATCTAGAAAACATACAAAAAACCTCATTTCAACGTCCGACACTAACATGTTTTACATAATACAATCGTTTTGAAACGTTTGGGAGAGACGTGGAAACATAAAATTATTTATAACATGTTAAACTAAAATAGACAAATTGCTGTAATAATTTCAATTCGTACCTCACACAGTCGTTGGTCATTAACATTATACCTGTTAGTATGTAGGACCAGTATGTATTTCGCAATATTTGAATTTGACACAAAACAGAAAGGAAGAGTTTGAATTCGTTAGTAAATGAAAATTAAATGATTTTTCAATTAATGTTTGTTTAAAAAAATCTCGCACCTTAGATATAATTTTGCTTGCTTTCAAGTCTTTTAATACATTTTTGTTGGCGTTTACAATTGTGGGAAATGGTTTTTGCTTCATCGCTAGGCAGGGCCAATACGCGCTGCAAGATAAAGTTTGTTTGTGGCATTTTATCGTTTTAAACCCGGCGCTCAATGCCGTCATAGCATAGAATAGTGCATTCATAATGCTAAGATGCCATAGCATGCTAAAGCATCCCATAGCAACTTTTCTTTATAAAGGAAAACCGAATTTTGGCATTCACATATTTGGCTTACAGACTAAACGTGTGACGTCATAACGGGCAAAATTTAACCTTGTTTCAATTGTTTTAGCGCACACATTCCTATATGTTTGCGACGTGCCAAAGCATGCTATAGCAGGTGCTGTGCTGACGGCGGTAAACGACGGGCCTAAGACAGTGGTTGTTGGATATATAATGACCACGACCTAGCGTGATTGACGCATTCTGCCAAAACCAAGTTAATTTTATCGCCTAAATCGCTGCGATACGATTATAGTATAACACAAGAATATTTGTAAGGTGAGTTTACAGGGCTTAAGAATGTTTGTCAAAATTGAATTCTAGTTTTTTTTCGTAACTATTGTATCATTAATCGGCGTTAATTCATAAGAAGCTTAAAAAAAGATAATCAACATCTGACGTGTGCGAGATTTTCGAGTTTTTTTTTAATTTTCTTCTCAACTAGCAGTCTTTATTACAAATTAGTTTTCATACGACAGTATACAATATATTAATATTCATAAAGCTATGGAAAATACATTTTATCAGCAGCGCAAAATCACTGGCTAAATAAATGTGTAACATTTTAGTTAAAATATATTACAGGGCGGCTATGTATTGACAGCGAGTTACATGATGAAACTAACAAACGTGTAAAAAAAGTATACAAATTATTGAAAAAAAAAATTAGATATATTAATGCAATATTTTCAAAGTAAGAAACTAAAATTTCTTCTTTGTTTAGTTTTTTATTGCATACAACTGGTTTTTTTTTAATTCAACAAGAAAAAATTTCTCGAGGTGATACAATAATTTAATTTTCATACATATAAACCAACAAATTATCTATCATTCACAAACACAATCTCCACAGGCAGATACTCTGTCTGCATATAATTATGTGTATATAAATATAAATCACATATCTCAAGACAACATATGAACACATACTAAAATAGCAAAGAAATTAGGCCATAATTACGTTCTTATGTAACAATTTATTAGTTTATTTTCGAACAACTTTAAATTCTGACATAATTTTATATACTCAGTTGTCTTGCTACTAAATTAGTTGAAAACATTAACTCACATAAATTCCATGTGATGTTTTTGAATGTATGTAATGTGTCTTAACTCTTATCCCGTTCACACAGTCAACACGTTAGGTCATGTTATAATGTAATAAAATAAACGAAGGTCCAGCGTAACTTGAACGACGAACGAAAACCGAATACGTCGTCATTGGGATCTTATTATAATGGTTCATCGTCAATCTTCTTAGAAAACCAGCAAAACTTGAGCTCCGAAAACGTGCAGAAGAATACCATGTGAACGGGGGCTGAGTGTTGCTAGTCCTTAAAATATTTACGCACGACTAGCAAAACAAACCTTTTTTTTTAATACTCATCTTCCAATTTTTTTTAAATATATAACGGCGACACTAATTACATCATTACATAAGTTTCACCAACATCTAACGAACACAAGACAAAAACATTAAGGCCCATATACAAATTTTTCTGTATACACTATATATAATAACGGTTAAGATTTTAATTTGATATGTTTATATATTTAACTACATTGTCTACGTTAAAGGCATTTTTATTGATTTCTCTTAATTTTTGCAATTGTTCCATTGTCATTATTTAAAAAAATTAAAAAAGTTAAGGGACCCAATATTTAACATTAATGTTTAATAAAAGATTGTTTAAAGTGTGTCACATTACTCGTATTTTGTAGATATATATTTGTATGTGAGGTAAGTTATCAAAAATGTTTGTAGATATATCTGTACTAAGGGGATTAGGGGGTATTGTTCCATGGAATATTTTGTTATTCTATTGCGTATAATTGTTTTTTTTTTAACGTAAAAATTAACTTAAAATGGCGATGATTTTTTTTAGATTATAAACTGTTTTTTTTTTCATAATTTCATACTAAAATACTTATTATCGGCTATTCAGTATTTTGTATATACAAAAGGGCAGTGCATTTTTTGTTTATAAAAGGCACTGTATGTATATCAAATTAGAATCTTAACTATTACTGATATTGGTGTTAATTTAATATATCATTTAACAAATCTATTTATATAGCAACGTTTATGTACAATCGGTGACGAAAGAGAAAATTTTACTTTATTTATTTTTCAATTAATCAATTTTAAAAAAGTGGAATACAATCCAATAAAGACAAATTTCCTTTTCGCCATTAGTTGAAAGTCATACAATTAAGCTAAATTAGCATACATTGGTCAATCTTAGCTTCTTTTAACAAAGCGTGCTTTTATATTATTATATACATATAGTATAATATGTATGTATTTGTAATAACACGGTATCATTCGACATATTTTTGTGTATATGTAAAAAACTATTGGTGTAACTTAATTGACATATCTTTTATGAGAAATCCATCTTAGGATTTTTAAATTTAAAAGTATTGGAAAGTCACACAAATTTGGCACTGAAAGAAGAAATACGAAAGGAAGTTTTTTTTCATACAAAAGGTTACATCTTTAATAAATATACGATGTGAGATCATTTTGAGATAAAAGTGATACGAAATCGTCAAAATATTAATGAAATATAAAGGTTTCTAAGGAAATGTCCTTTCATAAAAGTGTGTGTTTAAAATTTAAATGTTTACGTCACGCTTTATTTTTCTGGCAAATTAAAAAAAAAATGTTTCAAAAATCAATAAAGTATCGTTATATAAGCAACGTTAAACTTACATTTTTTTATTTATGAAAAAAATGAAATGAAACATAATTTTTTTTTCAGTATTTTTAAGCACTCTGGATTCGACTAGTTTAAGTGGAGTCAAAACTTTTGACGAATTAACCTCAAAATTATTAGAAATTTAAGATTAAAAGCATATTATTATTTTACATGTATACATTAGGTACAGACAAGGTAGAAAAAAGTTCGTCACCTTAAATTCGACATTTGGTTTGTGATGTTATCAGTCTTGCCAATTATTATTTTTTTGCATTTTAATAACCATGGATACTCCAATTCGTCGCAATTATGAAATTAAATACAATGCAGAGTGATAATTGAATAGAATATATTTGAACCAACATGAACATGCATACTGTGTACGTTATTTTTATTAGTAGATCAAAGTCAAAATTCAGATAGATGACATAGAACATACACATATAGATCTAGATTGTATACAATCCTTGCTTCCATATCAATTAAGTAAATAAATTATTGTGTATTGCAGTGGCTTGCTCAGTGAAACAGTTTCAATCAAAAGGTATTAAGCACCCAGAACTTATAAAGTCATCTTGATTTTGAATTTGAAAACAGATAAATGTTTCCGTTCCCTGAATGAACATAAATCTCTGTATTATTTTGTTTTTATACAACGTCACATGTTAAAAGAAATGAACACCTTTAATTCTACCTATTCAGAAAAGTATTAGAAAAGCTAATGATATAGTTAATTATGTATTTTTAGCAGTTAACAAGTTGTAAAGGACATTTCCTTATCTCATGAGAAATGATCAATCCCAAACATATCTCATGTATTAAGTAATAATGTAAATGTATAACTGAAAAATCTGATTTATAGAAACTAAAAAATAAAACAAGAAAAAAAAAAACAAACATTATTTATCGAACAATCTATGTCCATATACATGTTTCATTAAGTTAACATTAAACCTAATATTAAAAGCTATGTAACTGTTATAATGTACAAATTAAATCAAATAAACAACGGTTTTGTAAATAGCTTTGTTGTAAAAAAAACTGAATTAAAAGATGTCCTTTGACTTGTAGGACGGAAAAGAAAAAAAAAACTGTATATTCTCAGATATTTTAAAACCTATATACAAAACCGCATTAGATACCTAAAAATCGATCCTGGTAAACTGTATAATTTATATTTAGTTTACATATCTATTTATTCCAAATTATATACTTTGTTGCCATCCATTGTACTATTTAAATTTAATATTTAACGTTCATTGATGTACTGTAACATAATATCTCAACAGAAATTTCACAAATCAGTCACATAAAGGTATTTTCCTAACAATGTTCCTTCATCGTTTTTAGGTATAGTTTACCAAGATCGACTGGGGACGAGGGGGGTGGGAAATGGGTTTGATACATACCTTAACTAACGCTCTGATTGGCTATAGACACTATCGGTTGTTGGTTATTGGCTGATACTACAGTTGACCCGGGTGGTATTTTCTGCGGGACCATGCCGTCTATGTGTCGGTATTTCTTCAGTCTGGTCCACTGGCCGTTGTTGTAGTTCATCTGGAAGTGCATCTCGGACAGCATCGTGAGGTAAGTGTCGTCTGATTGCAGAACGTTCTCGATGTTCTCCGATAGCTTTATAGTCACTATATTGCCTAAGTTAGGACATGGATTATCTGGAAATATAAAAGTTATAAATATTAATTGTAATATATATAAATTCATGTCTATTTGGTATATATCTATGGTATGCACTGCTCTGTGGCTCATATTGTATATAAGGCTGATACGGCTGTAATGTTAATAAGTAATGGTGTTGTTATATTGATTTGTTGATCTTGTTGCTTGATTATTTGCTCTCAACGATTGTAGTTTGTCGCACTAGATCGTATTGATAAAAAAAAAGTCCACGATTGAAGGAGAAATACGTAAAACATAATGATAATCAAATACATAACCTACTCCTTTTTGAGTCGGTTACAAATAAAAATGAACCAAAGAAGACAAGAATTGATAATTATATGTATGTTTTTTGTTTTAAATTGCGAATGTCAATTGTAACACAAATAATTGATTTGAAATTGGTTAGTGAAAGATAAATAAATGGCGGTACCAGTGCCCCTAGTCTAGTATGTTTTATGACAGTCATTAAAATTGTGTTTACTAAGTGTAGAAGATTAATTGTATACCTCTGGAGCCCGCCATGAATCCGAGTATAAGCGCTTTCTCGGGCCGCGTCACTCGGTTAGCGTTCCTGAACATATCTTGAGCCTCCAACATTTGTTCACGCTGAAAAACATCGATTCAATTATTAAAATTATTGTAATATATCTTTTCTTGACAACTGATAATAATAATAACCACATCACGACACACACATTGACTCAGCCCTGCACTAAGCAAAAATATGGTATATACTACAGATAAGAATACTACAACCAATACCAGCAAGCGAAACTAGGCGTCTGATACAAACGCTATTTTAATGTGTGGTTGTGTGGTGAGGGCGGGACTTTGTGTTATTTGCAAGACGCATTGTTTCGCTTACCGGTCTTGGATGTTGTATTCTTATCTATTTAGTATATACCATAGCGTTGCTTAGTTCCTGTGACACAAGTTCTTACGATACTTACTGCAGGGCTGAGTCAATGTGTGTGTCGTGATGTGGTTATTATTACTATTATTATTATTACTATTATCACATTATATTCTAATTTTTATAATAATTAGTGTGTTTATTTATTTTCTGCTTTGAGAGATTTCAATGTTTGTACATTAAAAATCTCGCCTTTTTCATATAGAATACTAAGTTAAGTAATGTAAAGTAATTAAAGTCATACCGTAAGCGACAATCCCCGTCGCGGTAGCAATGGCGGTTGAGCAGCGGCAGGTGCTAAAACTGGAGTACCTGTCCCAGCTGCAGGGGTTGATAACTGTACCTATAACAAACAATCAGCCTGTTAGAATTATAATTAAGGTTTTCGTATCACCATTATCAGAAATATTTCCATTGCTTGACAATGACCTCTAACAATAATTACAAATTAACAACTGGAGATTTTGATATACAATTATCCACTAACGGTTCCAGGGGGATGTTAGAGAGCTTAAGCGCCCCCCCAAAAGCATACGTTCTTCGGACTTTATCCCTTACTTATTATTTATTTGTCCAGATCTAAGACATTAAGACCTGTTAGAACAGATCACGAACACTAATAAAGAGACAGGGACAGGCTACAAATATAATAAAGTAACTTTAATGTACTAATAAATAAAATTAATAAATAAAACATCAGACACCGGAGTAATTGTGTTTATCACACAAATAAACCCAGGACCTCTAATGTCCCAGTCAATGGTTTAAACTGATGCACCATGCAATGAGCTTGCCTAAACTTTAATTAATAATACATGAGCTTACAGGATGTGCCGTGTGTATCGCTGGTTGGATTGGTGCTACGTTCTGTTGTACTACTGGAGCACTCACCTGAAAAATAAACATACTTTACATTTTTTTTCTTTCTTCCCTTTTATCGGAAAAGGCAAAGTTCACTAGCCCATGCAGCCAAAACTTTTTTAAATTTAAATTCTTTGCTACTATAATTACATTTCACCTTTTTTTTAAATATAAAATGACAAAGATATTCATACAAAAAGATACACATTTGCCGACATTGCATTTGAAATTGTTGCTAAACTCTTGCTCGTCTTGTATTTTAAAAAACTTGACACTTACGGGTTTGATATTGTGAAGTAGCACCGCTTTGCCTCCGGGTTGTAATATGACTGCGGAATTGAGAAGGTTTTGTGCGGACAACAACAGCGGTTTGCCTGTACTGCCGGCTATTACTAATTTGCCGCCTTGGTTCACTACTATTGGCTTTGCACCACCGGTTGTCTGTTGGAAGAGAGATTAATTAGTATTGTATATAGTCTACACTAATAAAATAAAGAGGAAACCTTGGTGTTTTTAAATGTTTGTAATGACTAAACTCAAAAAGTACTGGACTGTACTCATTTCATATTTTTTTTCACTATTAGAATGCCACATCCCCAAAAGGTGAAAGCTATTTTATTTAATACAAACTTGAAGTCCACCCGAGTGAAGCCGGGACGGGCAGCTGGTCGATTAATAAAGATAGGACATTTTGATGTATACACAAGTGTAAGTGTAGTCATGTAAAGCAAGATTGAACGTTTTAGCTAGTTATAAATGATGTGACGAATTATGGATAGCTCAAATATGGCGCTAATGCAAAATATTTTCATGATTTCTTACCAATGCAAACGCAATTACAAATAATGTTAACATCACTTGTGTGCACGAGTATAGAGTCGTGTGTGTGTAGTACAATAGTGTATGTGTGTACTGACCGTGTGTTGCGCGGTGTCGACGGCGGGCTCGGGCGCGGGCTCGGCCGCCGCGGGCTCCGGCGGCGCCAGCGGAGCGCTGCTGGCTGCTAAGAACACCAAACAAATACTATCAGACACAAGGCTTAGGACTTGTATCTAGGGCCGTTAAATAAATTAAAAAAACAGATACAATAATCTGAAACCATTATAATTAAATTTAGCAGACAGAAAGTTTAACTTTTTGTGTTAATCTTTATCTTACTCCTTATGCAAAACAACGACAACTACATTTTAGCTTTTAATAAACTGATTCGTGTGTAATAGTTAGTTAGTTAAAAGAAGTGAATAGTAATACTGACTGGCAGGCTGTTGCTCCTCTGTCTTTGGTACCGGTATGAGTCCTTTAGCGTAGTCGGGCGGCGGAGGAGACGCGGGTGCTGCGGGAGGCTTTTTAGCACCCTCCTCCAATTCTACAATCACATGTTAGATAATAGTAATATATGTAAATGTATGTATGTATGTAATAGCTATATGCCTCATATAAATAATTAAACTTATTAACTTAGTTCGCAAAATATACTTAAAACGGTTTTCCACGACGCTGCATTGCAATGTTCAACCTTTGAGCCAAATGGAGTCACGTCAAGTCTCTTTTTTTAGTAGAAACTAATACTGCAATGTGCTCGCGTCAGAGCGCAGCACTAGCGGATACAATAATTGTTACAATAATTACCATTTCACACCTTGCATCTTAACGGATTCTTTACGTTATCTCATGCTGGTTGGTGGTGCACCCTTGAGTATTTCGTAGGTGTATCATTTGCAGGAAGCCAAAAGCACCAAGCGGCCCAAAATTTTCTATGATTTGAACAATTTAGAGGCCTTCGTTTTGCAGTGGACGTCTACAGTTTAAATGACGATAATGTTATTAAGGTACTGACCAAGCTTGCGTCGTTTCTTGAGATGTGCAAGCGAGGCTGGCTGGTCGGCTATGTCCAATAGCTTGATCCCGGCTCTGGGAGGCACTCGCGCCGCCAAAACGCGCGGTCCGCCCGCAGCACGCGCGCCGCCCGCCCATCGAGACGGGAGGCCTTTTAGTGGTGCTAGCATAGACAAAAATCAGTTAAAATGTATGTAACGTAGTTACAGAACCATGACAAAATAAATATATATTATAGCCGAAAATTACTTTGTTTTCTTGGTATTGAAAACTAACATTAGACCAAACACATTTGGTTTTAGAGTTCAAACATACTACACTAAAATCAGCAATAAATGTGGAATGAATCCACATTTTTAAATGTGTTTAAGCATTGTTCAGTCGAAATACAACAGATTAAACTACTTTATTAAGCAATATTTGGCCCCTTGCAAAGAAAAAAATAATATTAGTTAAATAAATCAAACTACAGCACCACTACAGACCATAGAGGATAAACAGATAAGATACTTAAAATCCCAGTAATCCAAACCAACGAAGGCAAAGAAACTAATTATTAAACAAATATGCTTTTTATTTTAATTTTTTTCATTAAATTTAATTCTGACGACATATGTGGGGCAGTGGTGTAAACAGCCGACCGCTACACTTGAGCTGCAAGGCTGGCTGGGCGTGTTATTTGCAAGATACATTGTTTAGCTTAACAGTCTTGGATGGAGTATTCTTATATATGTAGTTTATACCATATCATTGCTTAGCACCTGCGACACATGACTCTTCAATCTTGCTGTAGGGCTGTCTTGTGATGTGGTCAATATATTAAACCTACTTGTATCAGTCATCTTGCGAGGCATGCCTCTACTCCGAACAGGGACAGTTGGGGCCTGTGCTTTCTTCTGATTGGCCTGCACTTCCGCAGCCTTGGCCAACAGTTCACTCCGGAGACCAACTGACTTGGGTTTCCGTTTTAATGTAAAATGCTTTACCGGTGCGGCTTGTTGGCCTACCTGAAATAAATAGTTTTGACTCACACTGTTAACCAACTTACAATTTATTCAAATGTACAAATAAATATTTGTTTTATTAGGTACATATTTTTCTATAGTATCATGTTATTAACATTAACCATGGTCATGTTGAAGAATAATACATTTCTTTTATAAAAGAAAAAAATCCAAAATTACATTTTGTGAACCAAATTTTCTATATTTATTTAAATTTGCCACAGTTATAAATGATGATCTACATGAAAAATCCAACAAGAAACCTATATGGTTGTTCTTTTCAACTTGTCTTTTAATCAACTATAACAAATATAGATTGATAAGTACATAAATACTTACAACAGAAACTAAGGCTTGTTTGTTAAGGTACAGGCACTCAAGTGGTAGCAGTCCGAGGTCTGAGTGTTTTGACAGGGCTCTCCGCAGCTCCCCGATCATGTCACTAAATATAGGCCTGGTCTCATCAAACTCTGCTATCTCTGTGTTGAGGGTCCCGGCCGATGGGAATGTCTTAAGCACCTCAGCAAGCATGGCCACCCATAAGTCTGAGTCCACTGCTGCCACTTCAATGATCTCCTCCAGTTCATTGCGCCACTAAAAATTAGATAATTTTTCATGTATAAACCCATAATGCATTTGTATAAAACTATGAAAACTAATGATGACCTCCACCTCAGTGCATCAGTGGTGTACTGTCAAAAGCTATACTAGAGGTTCCGGGTTCTCATTCCAGCCGGTGCGGAACTTTGTGTTACCTGCAATACGCATCGTTTGGCTTTCTGGTCTGGGATTAAGCTTTATTTTCTACCATGTCAATGCTTAGTGACCTGCGGCACAACATTCTTCAATCTCACTGCAGGGCTGGGTCAATGTGTTTGTGATGATAGTTATTATACCACTTTTAATGTTGCTGACTTTTAGAATGGAGTATTACTAACTCAAATTGCTTTTACATAGGGTTTATAAAAGTCCGAGGATTCTAAAATGTTACTTATGTCCCAATTAAAGAAAAATTACAAGAAAATGTTACAAACATACAGACAGAATATTGTGAATATTTTTAAATTACATCCCAGACCATAGTAACCAATCAATCAATACAGAAATCCAAGTTGCAAGTACATGGTTTAATCACTGAGCCACTTTACGACTTTTAATTTCAATTGTTAATTTAACAGTAAACAGCTTGATATTTGATTTTTCATACTGAAATATAGTATGCCTGCATACAAAATTACTAGTGCACCCATTGTAAACAAAGTTATATTACATTGATTCCTTACATTTTGTCACAATTTAAATAATGGACAGCCTTTTTAATAGGTCTCTGGGTTTAAAAGTGTTACAACATTTAGTTTAGCAGTCAAAAGACCTTGGTAATGCAATGATTGGCTTTTTATAGGTTAGAACAGAATAAAATACACTACATACACATTTATTAGATCAAAGAAATTGCATTCAAAGTTATCGTTATTTTTTTCATATTAACTGAAACAATTTTACAATACGATAGAGTTCTGTTTAGGTGGGAAAATTAATTAACTATGTATTTGGTCTATTCCTTCTATTTTCCTTTTAATTTTATTATTCAGCAAGCGATTTCTTATTAATTAATCGTGATTTTTAAAGAAATAACTGAACAAACACATTTTTGAACAATTTTTTTCAATTAATATCATAGATGACAACAAATAAAACCAATACAAGCACATTTAATGTTTTGCCTCTTTCACTCTCCAATAAGAATAGTTAACATAGAAAGAGACATCAAATACAATACAGTTACGCAAAAGCAAAGCATATCAAAGAGAAAAGTTACCTACCTCCTCAACATTTCTGCGCGGGATATGAAAGAAACTTAGCAATAATTTTAATTTCACTTGTGTTTGGAGATCTGGAAAACAGTCCTTGATATTTTTCAACACTTCCGCATTCAACTGTGTACAAATTGAGCCAGTTGTCCATGAATCATTCGATGTACCAAGTTTATTGTGAAGCCACAAAGATGTATCACTATCCCGCACGTTCGCCATCTTGCTACTGACATCGAGTGACGTGCGTGCTTGGCTTGACATATAAAAACGTCGAAAAACGCCATGCGGTATTTCTAGTGTTACCGTCAATTAAAAATATTTATCAAACCTTATGAAAAGCAACAAGTAAATTAATTCTAATCCAGGTTTTGTCTATTAAAATGGATTTATATTCTTAATCTCTTTATATTTGTTTGATACCTTGGTTTAAGAACACCAAAAATATTTTCTGCTCTCCATGGCACTATTAAATAAAAAAAGGAAAAATGCCTATGGCGGTGTTTTTGAAATATTGATTAAACAATCCGTCATAGTACCTACAAGCGAAAAGACTTTTGATAAATATTTTTAAATCGTTTGACTACTATGTCTGATTCTTCAGAGTCTAGTGGAGTAGATAATATATACGAGAAAGAATTCAATGAAATCACAACTCTTGATCTTTCAAAGCAAGAATTGGAGATAGTTCCAGAAATTACAAATGATTTGCTTACGGTAAGTTATGATTTTTCTCCGTAACTTTAGATCTGTCAATATCAGATTCATTTATAACTAAACGGGCCTACACCCACTTGCATAATTATTCAATAATTATATTTTAGATATCTATGTTATTAAGTCGAGCTTACCACGATCTGCCTAACATTCAATAGAATAATAATATTACTGCCACATTACATACCTACAAAGTATATACTTGGTACAACAAATATTTAATGAGGGAATCCTCATTTAACTAAAAAGGTTTTGAGATGGTATAAAATAGGTATAAGTATTTATAAAACTAACCTGATTTATAAAAGGTACATCTACCTACGTCATAGCTTTCGTTGGTATGCCTTTCAGATCCTATGTCTTCAAAATAACAGGCTCGTATCATTACCAGAAGATTTATTTCCATCCTTACCTAGACTCATGTGGATCGACGTGAGAGATAATTTCCTTACTCATCTACCGAAATCTATAAAGCACCATCCAAAACTCACGCACGTACTCCTACAAAACAATGGCATAACTTCCTTACCAAACGAACTTGGCACTGTCACAAATCTCAAAGTCCTTCAACTTGGCGGAAATCCTTTGACTTACCCACCTAAAGAAATAATCAAAGCCGGTGTTCCGGAGATCGTTTGCTTTTTAAACAACAAATATTTGGAGGAAAAGTTCGCCCAATCTCAATCGGAGATATCGGAGGACCATGGCAGTACAACTGGTCACATCATCGAAAATCTCTTCAATCCTGAAGTTATTAGTTACAATTCAGTTTTAGACGAAGAGGAACTGAAAAATAATAAGCTCTCAGTAAAGTTTAATGAGAGAGATGTAGATATTTCCGATGATGATAGATACTACGGAAAAATCGATGGGAAGTGCCCCAAGCTGGCCAAAAGTCGATACAAAGCGCTGCCGACATATTACCAAAGTGCAAAATATATCAAGCCGTTGTATATAGTAGGCGGAAATGAACAAAATGAAAGAATACGACGTAGTTTTTTAAAGGACGAAGCAATTAAAAAGCATAAGAGTTTACTGGTTAAAAGGGAGAAAATTTTGCAAGACAGAAAGTGAGTTTTTGGATTTACTTCTACACTAGTTTTAGCCCGTGACGACTTTGATAGTCCTTAAACATGACACAGCGCCATCTAGCGAATTTATCAAACGAGTACGTCTTGTAGTTTGTTTTTGGATAATCCCACAAGAGCTAAACATTTTCTGGGATAAAATAATGTACTTATTTTAATACCTGTGAGCAAAATTTCATACAAATCCGTTTTTTCGTAATTGTTTGATCAGACACATACCTACATAGTTTTATATGATTATGTACCTAATTACTAAAAAATAAGTAGTATGTATCAAAATATATCAACTTCATCAATCGAGTGTTTTGTCTTGGTTTCGTAGGTAAATATAGGTATCTAGTTATTTTTACAGAAACATCGAACTTCTTAAAACTTGGCGGAGGAACTACCGTAGTCTCCAACTTATAAACAAAGACGGTTCGTACAGGATAGAGGCAAAGAGCTACCCTTACGATACCAACCCTGAATACATGACTTTACTAAACAGGGAAGACATAGAAAGGGATTTACCTGACAAATACAAGAAGAAATTGGTGAGGCGATCGAAACCGACTGTGCCGAGAAAGAACAACAGCGATGTCCACTTAGCGTTGAAGATTAAACAACTGTTTGAAAATTTAGAATCGATCGATTTGAACAGAGACAGTATGACGCCAAGAACTGAACAGAAAGTACTCCTCAATGAGATACAGAAGGTGATTTACGCAATCTACTGACTTTTTAATCTTTATTAAGTAGATCATAATATTGGCATGTTACATTAACAATATATAATAATATTCACATAACAATCTGTCATGATAGCCATACTCACGAGTTTATTTCTTTTTCAGATCTCTGAAATAAAACAAAAGTTATTGGAACTGTCTTCGTCAAATACGAGGTCGGTGGTTGCTGATTAGTAAAAACCTACATGACATATTTATATAATGTACTTAACTTACTATTTAAATAAATCTTTACTGACTTAATATTTTTGTTTGGTACAAAACATAACGAAATTAACAAAATACAATAGGGAATATGCATAACTTTCTATTTTTTTAAATATTCGATATCACATATTTTATTATTTTAATATCACAAATCCGTTAGATTTTCTCAAATATCTGACTTTATTAAATAAGTTTCAAAGTCGTTGGTTAGACAGAGATCCGATATGAACAATAACATCAAAGTACACGGGCGCCATACAAAAGGCTGTTCTGATGAGCGAGATAGATATATTTACTTTTAATTATTTTACTCATCCCTAGTTCATCGTACAATTCTAGTTCTGTTTTCACTGTAAATGTACTTTTACCATATACACAGTCAGATCATAAATATTGTCACACAGTAAAATCTTTTCTTTTAGAATGCTGGCCACAAAAAAGTTTATTGAATTCGAATTTCGAATTGTTTATGAAAATAAAAATGATACTTTTTAGAATTTTACTTATTTTTAAATATGGAGTGTACGCTTAAAGAAGACCGTGTTGCAGTTATTGCGTTGCATCGTTGCGGTTACGCGGCAATTCAAATTTTTGACACACTGAAAAATTTTAATATAGCCAAAAGATTCGTTTATCGTACCATCAAACGATACAATGAAGACTCTAGTGTAGATGACAGGTCAAGAAGTGGTCGCCCTCGGTCTGTTAGGACTCCAGCAGTGATGAAAGCTGTGAAGGCGCGAATTCAAAGAAATTCCAAACGTAAGCAGAAACTGTTGGCCCTTAAGATGGGGTTAAGCAGAACCACGGTGAAAAGGGTGTTAAATGAAGACTTAGGGCTTCGGGCATATCGAAGTAAAACAGGACATCGTTTGAATGCTCGTCTAATGGAACTGAGACTGAAGAGATGCCGCGCTTTGTTGAAACGGTACGCAGGAAAAAATATCGGGAAATTCTTTTTTCGGATGAATTTTTTTTACCGTAGAACAGAGCTATAACAAACAAAATGATAAGGTGTACGCACACAGTAGTGAAGAAGCGAGCAACCGTATTCCGCGTGTCCAAAGAGGTCATTTTCCATCCTCGCTCATGGTATGGTTGGGAGTTTCTTATTGGGGCTTAACAGAGGTAAATTTTTGTGAGAAAGGTGTAAAAACGAATGCAGTTGTGTATCAAAATACAGTCCTGACGAACCTTGTGGAACCTGTTTCTCATACCATGTTCAATAACAGGCACTGGGTATTCCAACAAGATTCGGCGCCAGCTCATAGAGCGAAGAGCACACAAGACTGGCTGGCGGCACGTGAAATCGACTTCATCCGGCACGAAGACTGGCCCTCCTCCAGTCCAGATTTGAATCCGTTAGATTACAAGATATGGCAACACTTGGAGGAAAAGGCGTGCTCAAAGCCTCATCCCAATTTGGAGTCACTCAAGACATCCTTGATTAAGGCAGCCGCCGATATTGACATGGACCTCGTTCGTGCTGCGATAGACGACTGGCCGCGCAGATTGGAGGCTTGTATTCAAAATCATGGAGGTCATTTTTAATAACCTTTAGTGTCATAAGAATCTATGTTTTGTTAAGTTCATTTTGGTATATAAATGGTTACATAATGAATAAACTTGTTTCAATTATTTTATATTAAACATGTGACAGAATTTATGACCTGACTAGGTACTTTCCGATAAATTGATTGAATAGTCAACTTAAATTTCATGCGTATTCCCCATTCTAATATACTCCTCACTAAACAGTTAACTATATGTATTTAACAAAATCTTCACTTTCGAACTTCTCAAGACTACTAGATGTTTCTATAAATCCCAGCGCTTTAAAGCTTATGTTAATGATCGATATAGCTCGATATAGCTGTTAATACACTTACCATCCAGCAGGTAGGACACTCCTCCATGCCTACGTGCATCAGCGGATGGCTTTTTATGTGGTAACTTGGTGTTGATTTTAGCCTTGTTTCTGCTGGATTTCACCATAAAACACGTTTAAAAAGACCATCCCGACTATTTTATAAAACATGGAGTTGTCATGCGAAAAACAAGGCACCAAATGTTATTGGTATTGCAAAACTCTAGTAATTTATAAAAACAACTCTTAAGGAATGTTGAACGACAAATTAAAAAACCCTCGGTTCATCCCACTTTCAGGTAAAAGTCTTTTACCCCCTATAACTTTTTACTGGGCGAACCGATATCTATCAAACATAGCTTAGAACACGTTCGATTAATTCATGTTTCAAACAATAATAATAATAATAACCACATTACGACACACACATTGACTCAGCCCTGTAGTAAGTATCGTAAGAACTTATGTCACAGGAACTAAGCAACGATATAGTATATACTACATAGATAAGAATACAAAATCCAAGACCGGTAAGCGAAACAATGCGTCTTGCAAATAATACAAAGTCCCGCCCCCGCCGGGATTCGAACCCGGAACCTCTCGCGTAGCAGTCGGCTGTTTACACCACTGCACCACCGAGGCCGTCAAATAACTTCATAAACACTTCATTCGTTCAGAATTATGATGCCAAATACGCGCAGACATCATGTAACACCACTGTTTATGCATCGGGGGTTAATAAAACAAAGTTCCAAACAAAAAAGTTGTTTGAAAGTTACTGGAACGGTCGGTGGTAGCTGATTACTAAGAAAAACGTGTATAATGTATTTGAATACATTTTTATTGACATAATATTTTTTGTTGGTACAAAACAAAGTGAAATTAACAAAAAAAACTGTCTTAAACTATGGTAAGCTAGGATGGAATAACATAAACATTTTTTTTTTTTTACTCCAAATTCCTAATGAAGTTACGATTCTTAAAACATACTGATTATTACAAAACGTTTGAATATACTTAAAAAGAAATGCTTTATGCTTTTATATATGACATAAGCAAAATGTTCAATTTACAGTTGTTATATAAAATTAAAATACGTTACCCTAATATGCTATAGGAACACGAAAAAACATAATAAAATGCATGTTTTACCGGTGAATAGTTTATATACCATGTACGAAACTCTACCAATCTTAAAGTCCGTATTTTTCTGTTTATTCTAGACTCCTGATTTCCAGATGGTAGTCCAAATTTTACTTTTTTATACAAATGATACCTGCTTTGTGCAAACTCTTTAGTAAGCATAAAAATCAGAAGTAAAAACCACAGGGTTATTATATAAAACACGTTAAATAATTAAAAAACTTCGATTAAAATAAAATAATTACTTCAATAAAATGTTGATATCACAAATTGTTTGCGTTTAACCTATTACATATTATGATATTGTATTATATAATGAAATAGTCTGAATACATACAAAAGGCAGTGATGTTTACTGAACATTTATTAATAATTAATTATGTACATAAACAAAACGACGGAAGCATTATTTCAACTTATTAAAGAAAATTATTTTTACATCTACAAATTATATAATCACTAGAATACATAAACTGCATACTTTATAAAACATTTATCAAATATGAAAGTTATTAATAAAAATATTTTTACCAGAATTTTGTTAGTAACAAAAAAATCCTATACTTTTTAGGGTTCCGTACCCAATAGGTAAAAACGGGACCCTATTACTAAGCCTCCGCTGTCAGTCCTTTTGTCCTTGTAACTAGCTATTACATTTTCAGAGAAAGTCAATTTCTGTTGCCGCTATGACAACAAATACTAAAAACATAAATACATTACATTTTTAAGGGGGCTGCCATACAAAAACCGTGATTTTTTCGACATATTGTTTGTTCTTGTTTCTTTTACGAAGTTATCCAAAAAGTACATAATATTTTTTTTTTTTGTGACGACCTCGGTGGCGCAGTGGTGTAAACAGCCGACTGCTACGCTAGAGGTTCCGGGTTCGAATCCCGGCGGGGGCGGGACTTTGTGTTATTTGCAAGACGCATTGTTTCGCTTACCGGTCTTGGATGTTGTATTCTTATTTATTTAGTATATACCATATCGTTGCTTAGTACCTGCGATACAAGTTCTTACGATACTTAGTGCAGGGCTGAGTCAATGTGTGTGTCGTGATGTGGTTATTTTTATTTTTTTATTTTTCTTTAAGCTTATAGGATGGTATGTAGCCCATCATTTGCTAGTCCGACTCACACTTGACTGTTTTTAAATACGATGGTCAGGCCGACAACTATACATTTGTACAGAAACACATTTTTCATAGCTAGTGACTAACCCAGCCTGAAAAGTTTCTTGTTTGAATATCCACGTATTATAATTAAATAGTGTGATGTATACGTATTATAGTAGTGCAGTTAATGTATTCTTGTTTTAGGTCTAAAATTAGATCTCTTATTGTAGGCCTGTTTTTTCTATATCCCGATCATTCTTATCCATCTAAAATACTTTTTCAATATCCGTCAATACTTTTCAAACGCCTCTTTTTGTTACCAATAAATTTTATAGTTAAACCATATTTCTCTGTGTAATATTGGACCGTGTATATAAGTATGTTACAACACCTCTGACTTATCTATCACCCTCTGTTCACACAGTCAACACGTGAGGCCAAGTTATAATGACTTAATCTACAAAATTAACGAAGGTCCAGCGTAACTTGAACGACGTACGAAAACCGAATACGTTTTCACTGGGATCTTATTATAATGGTTTACCGTGTTTCTTGTAAAAGACCATCATAACTTGAGCTTCGAAAACGTGCAGTACAACGCCGAGTGAACGAGGGGTCACAATATTATTAATAATCATAATTACATGATCAGCTTTTGTATGTGGTCTGTTTGAGCACCAATGATTAGTTGACTATAAAATTGTATTGTATTTTTTATCAAAATCAGTCTCATTCTTTATAATTCTTGACTAGTAACAGACGATATACCACACTAATGTCTTTCCTTTTCCGTTCCAGTGTGAAGGTCGGTTAGTAATTAAATCTAATAGTTTATTTTTCACAAACGCAACGTTAGCCGCTACATCCAGCCACGTTTGTAATGAGCTAATGTTAATTTATTATCTATAAGAAAAAATGCTACTTATAGAATGTAGATGCTTTTTATTCAAACCAAGGCGTTGGGTTCCTCAAATAAAAAAATCAGCAGAACTTATTTTGTGATATTATGATTATAGGGGTTTGATGTTACATTTGTTTCTTTTTAAATCAACTTCAGTATATTTAAAAGAACTCACGATATATACCTTTTAGGTAAAATAAAATTAAAACTTACAACTAAAATACAGTGATATTATCAAAGAAAAAAAAGATTCTTTAATTTTTTTATTTCCTCAGAAAATAGACCGATTTCAAAATCTTGTTAAAAGATTATTTGTTTCTCTGTAGCTTTTGTTATGAATTATTACTAAGCTTTTTTTATTGTGAAAAGTATAAATGTTTGTCAATAAATTTATACTATGAAATCAGATCTTTTAAAATATAATAAAATGCAAGCATGTTAGAATTAAGCAAAAATATCCTAGTATATTTTTATTTAACCAGCTGTGACAACGGCTACCTTAATGATCTTAAGCTTCTATGATATTACTTAATCATATGCTAGCTGGCTTTTTAGCATATTAAACTGTAATTTTTTATGGTATGTTCTAGAAATTAGTAGTACATATTTCAATTAATATCAATAATTTTATTATGTGATCAACTATCTACGATCAATTCGAGTCGTGTGTTATGTTTCATTTTCATATTTTAAGTAAGCAAGTAATTTGGAAAGCATAGAATATACTCGTACATAAAACATTTCGGTCTTAGTCAGGGCGAGTCAACTATTAGATAAATGATATTCTACTTAGCTAAGCCGATATTTGCGGACAAAATTTATAATATAGCGACGCCTAAAGAAATTTTTTTTTTTTTGTGAAAAAGGTGTAAAAACGAATGCAGTTGTGTATCAAAATACAGTCCTGACGAACCTTGTGGAACCTGTTTCTCATACCATGTTCAATAACAGGCACTGGGTATTCCAACAAGATTCGGCGCCAGCTCATAGAGCGAAGAGCACACAAGACTGGCTGGCGGCACGTGAAGTCGACTTCATCCGGCACGAAGACTGGCCCTCCTCCAGTCCAGATTTGAATCCGTTAGATTACAAGATATGGCAACACTTGGAGGAAAAGGCGTGCTCAAAGCCTCATCCCAATTTGGAGTCACTCAAGACATCCTTGATTAAGGCAGCCGCCGATATTGACATGGACCTCGTTCGTGCTGCGATAGACGACTGGCCGCGCAGATTGGAGGCTTGTATTCAAAATCATGGAGGTCATTTTTAATAACCTTTAGTGTCATAAGAATCTATGTTTTGTTAAGTTCATTTTGGTATATAAATGGTTACATAATGAATAAACTTGTTTCAATTATTTTATATTAAACATGTGACAGAATTTATGACCTGACTAGGTACTTTCCGATAAATTGATTGAATAGTCAACTTAAATTTCATGCGTATTCCCCATTCTAATATACTCCTCACTAAACAGTTAACTATATGTATTTAACAAAATCTTCACTTTCGAACTTCTCAAGACTACTAGATGTTTCTATAAATCCCAGCGCTTTAAAGCTTATGTTAATGATCGATATAGCTCGATATAGCTGTTAATACACTTACCATCCAGCAGGTAGGACACTCCTCCATGCCTACGTGCATCAGCGGATGGCTTTTTATGTGGTAACTTGGTGTTGATTTTAGCCTTGTTTCTGCTGGATTTCACCATAAAACACGTTTAAAAAGACCATCCCGACTATTTTATAAAACATGGAGTTGTCATGCGAAAAACAAGGCACCAAATGTTATTGGTATTGCAAAACTCTAGTAATTTATAAAAACAACTCTTAAGGAATGTTGAACGACAAATTAAAAAACCCTCGGTTCATCCCACTTTCAGGTAAAAGTCTTTTACCCCCTATAACTTTTTACTGGGCGAACCGATATCTATCAAACATAGCTTAGAACACGTTCGATTAATTCATGTTTCAAACAATAATAATAATAATAACCACATTACGACACACACATTGACTCAGCCCTGTAGTAAGTATCGTAAGAACTTATGTCACAGGAACTAAGCAACGATATAGTATATACTACATAGATAAGAATACAAAATCCAAGACCGGTAAGCGAAACAATGCGTCTTGCAAATAATACAAAGTCCCGCCCCCGCCGGGATTCGAACCCGGAACCTCTGGCGTAGCAGTCGGCTGTTTACACCACGACACCACCGAGGCCGTCAAAAAACTTCATAAACACTTCATTCGTTCAGAATTATGATGCCACATACGCGCAGACATCATGTAACACCACTGTTTATGCATCGGGGGTTAATAAAACAAAGTTTCAAACAAAAAAGTTGTTTCCAAATTACTGGAACGGTCGGTGGTAGCTGATTACTAAGAAAAACGTGTATAATGTATTTGAATACATTTTTATTGACATAATATTTTTTGTTGGTACAAAACAAAGTGAAATTAACAAAAAAAACTGTCTTAAACTATGGTAAGCTAGGATGGAATAACATAAACATTTTTTTTTTTTTACTCCAAATTCCTAATGAAGTTACGATTCTTAAAACATACTGATTATTACAAAACGTTTGAATATACTTAAAAAGAAATGCTTTATGCTTTTATATATGACATAAGCAAAATGTTCAATTTACAGTTGTTATATAAAATTAAAATACGTTACCCTAATATGCTATAGGAACACGAAAAAACATAATAAAATGCATGTTTTACCGGTGAATAGTTTATATACCATGTACGAAACTCTACCAATCTTAAAGTCCGTATTTTTCTGTTTATTCTAGACTCCTGATTTCCAGATGGTAGTCCAAATTTTACTTTTTTATACAAATGATACCTGCTTTGTGCAAACTCTTTAGTAAGCATAAAAATCAGAAGTAAAAACCACAGGGTTATTATATAAAACACGTTAAATAATTAAAAAACTTCGATTAAAATAAAATAATTACTTCAATAAAATGTTGATATCACAAATTGTTTGCGTTTAACCTATTACATATTATGATATTGTATTATATAATGAAATAGTCTGAATACATACAAAAGGCAGTGATGTTTACTGAACATTTATTAATAATTAATTATGTACATAAACAAAACGACGGAAGCATTATTTCAACTTATTAAAGAAAATTATTTTTACATCTACAAATTATATAATCACTAGAATACATAAACTGCATACTTTATAAAACATTTATCAAATATGAAAGTTATTAATAAAAATATTTTTACCAGAATTTTGTTAGTAACAAAAAAATCCTATACTTTTTAGGGTTCCGTACCCAATAGGTAAAAACGGGACCCTATTACTAAGCCTCCGCTGTCAGTCCTTTTGTCAGCGGGCTGTATCTCATGAACCATAATAGCTAGACTCATACATTTTCAGAGAAAGTCAATTTCTGTTGCCGCTATGACAACAAATACTAAAAACATTAATACATTACATTTTTAAGGGGGCTGCCATACAAAAACCGTGAGTTTTTAATACATTACATTAATACATTACATTTTTAAGGGGGCTGCCATACAAAAACCGTGAGTTTTTCGACATATTGTTTGTTCTTGTTTCTTTTACGAAGTTATCCAAAAAGTACATAACAATTAAGTTTATAGGATGGTATGTAGCCCATCATTTGCTAGTCCGACTCACACTTGACTGTTTTTAAATACGATGGTCAGGCCGACAACTATACATTTGTACAGAAACACATTTTTCATAGCTAGTGACTAACCCAGCCTGAAAAGTTTCTTGTTTGAATATCCACGTATTATAATTAAATAGTGTGATGTATACGTATTATAGTAGTGCAGTTAATGTATTCTTGTTTTAGGTCTAAAATTAGATCTCTTATTGTAGGCCTGTTTTTTCTATATCCCGATCATTCTTATCCATCTAAAATACTTTTTCAATATCCGTCAATACTTTTCAAACGCCTCTTTTTGTTACCAATAAATTTTATAGTTAAACCATATTTCTCTGTGTAATATTGGACCGTGTATATAAGTATGTTACAACACCTCTGACTTATCTATCACCCTCTGTTCACACAGTCAACACGTGAGGCCAAGTTATAATGACTTAATCTACAAAATTAACGAAGGTCCAGCGTAACTTGAACGACGTACGAAAACCGAATACGTTTTCACTGGGATCTTATTATAATGGTTTACCGTGTTTCTTGTAAAAGACCATCATAACTTGAGCTTCGAAAACGTGCAGTACAACGCCGAGTGAACGAGGGGTCACAATATTATTAATAATCATAATTACATGATCAGCTTTTGTATGTGGTCTGTTTGAGCACCAATGATTAGTTGACTATAAAATTGTATTGTATTTTTTATCAAAATCAGTCTCATTCTTTATAATTCTTGACTAGTAACAGACGATATACCACACTAATGTCTTTCCTTTTCCGTTCCAGTGTGAAGGTCGGTTAGTAATTAAATCTAATAGTTTATTTTTCACAAACGCAACGTTAGCCGCTACATCCAGCCACGTTTGTAATGAGCTAATGTTAATTTATTATCTATAAGAAAAAATGCTACTTATAGAATGTAGATGCTTTTTATTCAAACCAAGGCGTTGGGTTCCTCAAATAAAAAAATCAGCAGAACTTATTTTGTGATATTATGATTATAGGGGTTTGATGTTACATTTGTTTCTTTTTAAATCAACTTCAGTATATTTAAAAGAACTCACGATATATACCTTTTAGGTAAAATAAAATTAAAACTTACAACTAAAATACAGTGATATTATCAAAGAAAAAAAAGATTCTTTAATTTTTTTATTTCCTCAGAAAATAGACCGATTTCAAAATCTTGTTAAAAGATTATTTGTTTCTCTGTAGCTTTTGTTATGAATTATTACTAAGCTTTTTTTATTGTGAAAAGTATAAATGTTTGTCAATAAATTTATACTATGAAATCAGATCTTTTAAAATATAATAAAATGCAAGCATGTTAGAATTAAGCAAAAATATCCTAGTATATTTTTATTTAACCAGCTGTGACAACGGCTACCTTAATGATCTTAAGCTTCTATGATATTACTTAATCATATGCTAGCTGGCTTTTTAGCATATTAAACTGTAATTTTTTATGGTATGTTCTAGAAATTAGTAGTACATATTTCAATTAATATCAATAATTTTATTATGTGATCAACTATCTACGATCAATTCGAGTCGTGTGTTATGTTTCATTTTCATATTTTAAGTAAGCAAGTAATTTGGAAAGCATAGAATATACTCGTACATAAAACATTTCGGTCTTAGTCAGGGCGAGTCAACTATTAGATAAATGATATTCTACTTAGCTAAGCCGATATTTGCGGACAAAATTTATAATATAGCGACGCCTAAAGAAATTTTTTTTTTTTTGTGAAAAAGGTGTAAAAACGAATGCAGTTGTGTATCAAAATACAGTCCTGACGAACCTTGTGGAACCTGTTTCTCATACCATGTTCAATAACAGGCACTGGGTATTCCAACAAGATTCGGCGCCAGCTCATAGAGCGAAGAGCACACAAGACTGGCTGGCGGCACGTGAAGTCGACTTCATCCGGCACGAAGACTGGCCCTCCTCCAGTCCAGATTTGAATCCGTTAGATTACAAGATATGGCAACACTTGGAGGAAAAGGCGTGCTCAAAGCCTCATCCCAATTTGGAGTCACTCAAGACATCCTTGATTAAGGCAGCCGCCGATATTGACATGGACCTCGTTCGTGCTGCGATAGACGACTGGCCGCGCAGATTGGAGGCTTGTATTCAAAATCATGGAGGTCATTTTTAATAACCTTTAGTGTCATAAGAATCTATGTTTTGTTAAGTTCATTTTGGTATATAAATGGTTACATAATGAATAAACTTGTTTCAATTATTTTATATTAAACATGTGACAGAATTTATGACCTGACTAGGTACTTTCCGATAAATTGATTGAATAGTCAACTTAAATTTCATGCGTATTCCCCATTCTAATATACTCCTCACTAAACAGTTAACTATATGTATTTAACAAAATCTTCACTTTCGAACTTCTCAAGACTACTAGATGTTTCTATAAATCCCAGCGCTTTAAAGCTTATGTTAATGATCGATATAGCTCGATATAGCTGTTAATACACTTACCATCCAGCAGGTAGGACACTCCTCCATGCCTACGTGCATCAGCGGATGGCTTTTTATGTGGTAACTTGGTGTTGATTTTAGCCTTGTTTCTGCTGGATTTCACCATAAAACACGTTTAAAAAGACCATCCCGACTATTTTATAAAACATGGAGTTGTCATGCGAAAAACAAGGCACCAAATGTTATTGGTATTGCAAAACTCTAGTAATTTATAAAAACAACTCTTAAGGAATGTTGAACGACAAATTAAAAAACCCTCGGTTCATCCCACTTTCAGGTAAAAGTCTTTTACCCCCTATAACTTTTTACTGGGCGAACCGATATCTATCAAACATAGCTTAGAACACGTTCGATTAATTCATGTTTCAAACAATAATAATAATAATAACCACATTACGACACACACATTGACTCAGCCCTGTAGTAAGTATCGTAAGAACTTATGTCACAGGAACTAAGCAACGATATAGTATATACTACATAGATAAGAATACAAAATCCAAGACCGGTAAGCGAAACAATGCGTCTTGCAAATAATACAAAGTCCCGCCCCCGCCGGGATTCGAACCCGGAACCTCTGGCGTAGCAGTCGGCTGTTTACACCACGACACCACCGAGGCCGTCAAAAAACTTCATAAACACTTCATTCGTTCAGAATTATGATGCCACATACGCGCAGACATCATGTAACACCACTGTTTATGCATCGGGGGTTAATAAAACAAAGTTTCAAACAAAAAAGTTGTTTCCAAATTACTGGAACGGTCGGTGGTAGCTGATTACTAAGAAAAACGTGTATAATGTATTTGAATACATTTTTATTGACATAATATTTTTTGTTGGTACAAAACAAAGTGAAATTAACAAAAAAAACTGTCTTAAACTATGGTAAGCTAGGATGGAATAACATAAACATTTTTTTTTTTTTTACTCCAAATTCCTAATGAAGTTACGATTCTTAAAACATACTGATTATTACAAAACGTTTGAATATACTTAAAAAGAAATGCTTTATGCTTTTATATATGACATAAGCAAAATGTTCAATTTACAGTTGTTATATAAAATTAAAATACGTTACCCTAATATGCTATAGGAACACGAAAAAACATAATAAAATGCATGTTTTACCGGTGAATAGTTTATATACCATGTACGAAACTCTACCAATCTTAAAGTCCGTATTTTTCTGTTTATTCTAGACTCCTGATTTCCAGATGGTAGTCCAAATTTTACTTTTTTATACAAATGATACCTGCTTTGTGCAAACTCTTTAGTAAGCATAAAAATCAGAAGTAAAAACCACAGGGTTATTATATAAAACGTTAAATAATTAAAAAACTTCGATTAAAATAAAATAATTACTTCAATAAAATGTTGATATCACAAATTGTTTGCGTTTAACCTATTACATATTATGATATTGTATTATATAATGAAATAGTCTGAATACATACAAAAGGCAGTGATGTTTACTGAACATTTATTAATAATTAATTATGTACATAAACAAAACGACGGAAGCATTATTTCAACTTATTAAAGAAAATTATTTTTACATCTACAAATTATATAATCACTAGAATACATAAACTGCATACTTTATAAAACATTTATCAAATATGAAAGTTATTAATAAAAATATTTTTACCAGAATTTTGTTAGTAACAAAAAAATCCTATACTTTTTAGGGTTCCGTACCCAATAGGTAAAAACGGGACCCTATTACTAAGCCTCCGCTGTCAGTCCTTTTGTCAGCGGGCTGTATCTCATGAACCATAATAGCTAGACTCATACATTTTCAGAGAAAGTCAATTTCTGTTGCCGCTATGACAACAAATACTAAAAACATTAATACATTACATTTTTAAGGGGGCTGCCATACAAAAACCGTGAGTTTTTAATACATTACATTAATACATTACATTTTTAAGGGGGCTGCCATACAAAAACCGTGAGTTTTTCGACATATTGTTTGTTCTTGTTTCTTTTACGAAGTTATCCAAAAAGTACATAACAATTAAGTTTATAGGATGGTATGTAGCCCATCATTTGCTAGTCCGACTCACACTTGACTGTTTTTAAATACGATGGTCAGGCCGACAACTATACATTTGTACAGAAACACATTTTTCATAGCTAGTGACTAACCCAGCCTGAAAAGTTTCTTGTTTGAATATCCACGTATTATAATTAAATAGTGTGATGTATACGTATTATAGTAGTGCAGTTAATGTATTCTTGTTTTAGGTCTAAAATTAGATCTCTTATTGTAGGCCTGTTTTTTCTATATCCCGATCATTCTTATCCATCTAAAATACTTTTTCAATATCCGTCAATACTTTTCAAACGCCTCTTTTTGTTACCAATAAATTTTATAGTTAAACCATATTTCTCTGTGTAATATTGGACCGTGTATATAAGTATGTTACAACACCTCTGACTTATCTATCACCCTCTGTTCACACAGTCAACACGTGAGGCCAAGTTATAATGACTTAATCTACAAAATTAACGAAGGTCCAGCGTAACTTGAACGACGTATGAAAACCGAATACGTTTTCACTGGGATCTTATTATAATGGTTTACCGTGTTTCTTGTAAAAGACCATCATAACTTGAGCTTCGAAAACGTGCAGTACAACGCCGAGTGAACGAGGGGTCACAATATTATTAATAATCATAATTACATGATCAGCTTTTGTATGTGGTCTGTTTGAGCACCAATGATTAGTTGACTATAAAATTGTATTGTATTTTTTATCAAAATCAGTCTCATTCTTTATAATTCTTGACTAGTAACAGACGATATACCACACTAATGTCTTTCCTTTTCCGTTCCAGTGTGAAGGTCGGTTAGTAATTAAATCTAATAGTTTATTTTTCACAAACGCAACGTTAGCCGCTACATCCAGCCACGTTTGTAATGAGCTAATGTTAATTTATTATCTATAAGAAAAAATGCTACTTATAGAATGTAGATGCTTTTTATTCAAACCAAGGCGTTGGGTTCCTCAAATAAAAAAATCAGCAGAACTTATTTTGTGATATTATGATTATAGGGGTTTGATGTTACATTTGTTTCTTTTTAAATCAACTTCAGTATATTTAAAAGAACTCACGATATATACCTTTTAGGTAAAATAAAATTAAAACTTACAACTAAAATACAGTGATATTATCAAAGAAAAAAAAGATTCTTTAATTTTTTTATTTCCTCAGAAAATAGACCGATTTCAAAATCTTGTTAAAAGATTATTTGTTTCTCTGTAGCTTTTGTTATGAATTATTACTAAGCTTTTTTTATTGTGAAAAGTATAAATGTTTGTCAATAAATTTATACTATGAAATCAGATCTTTTAAAATATAATAAAATGCAAGCATGTTAGAATTAAGCAAAAATATCCTAGTATATTTTTATTTAACCAGCTGTGACAACGGCTACCTTAATGATCTTAAGCTTCTATGATATTACTTAATCATATGCTAGCTGGCTTTTTAGCATATTAAACTGTAATTTTTTATGGTATGTTCTAGAATCTAGTAGTACATATTTCAATTAATATCAATAATTTTATTATGTGATCAACTATCTACGATCAATTCGAGTCGTGTGTTATGTTTCATTTTCATATTTTAAGTAAGCAAGTAATTTGGAAAGCATAGAATATACTCGTACATAAAACATTTCGGTCTTAGTCAGGGCGAGTCAACTATTAGATAAATGATATTCTACTTAGCTAAGCCGATATTTGCGGACAAAATTTATAATACAGCGACGCCTAAAGAATATTTTTTTTTTTTGTGAAAAAGGTGTAAAAACGAATGCAGTTGTGTATCAAAATACAGTCCTGACGAACCTTGTGGAACCTGTTTCTCATACCATGTTCAATAACAGGCACTGGGTATTCCAACAAGATTCGGCGCCAGCTCATAGAGCGAAGAGCACACAAGACTGGCTGGCGGCACGTGAAGTCGACTTCATCCGGCACGAAGACTGGCCCTCCTCCAGTCCAGATTTGAATCCGTTAGATTACAAGATATGGCAACACTTGGAGGAAAAGGCGTGCTCAAAGCCTCATCCCAATTTGGAGTCACTCAAGACATCCTTGATTAAGGCAGCCGCCGATATTGACATGGACCTCGTTCGTGCTGCGATAGACGACTGGCCGCGCAGATTGGAGGCTTGTATTCAAAATCATGGAGGTAATTTTTAATAACCTTTAGTGTCATAAGAATCTATGTTTTGTTAAGTTCATTTTGGTATATAAATGGTTACATAATGAATAAACTTGTTTCAATTATTTTATATTAAACATGTGACAGAATTTATGACCTGACTAGGTACTTTCCGATAAATTGATTGAATAGTCAACTTAAATTTCATGCGTATTCCCCATTCTAATATACTCCTCACTAAACAGTTAACTATATGTATTTAACAAAATCTTCACTTTCGAACTTCTCAAGACTACTAGATGTTTCTATAAATCCCAGCGCTTTAAAGCTTATGTTAATGATCGATATAGCTCGATATAGCTGTTAATACACTTACCATCCAGCAGGTAGGACACTCCTCCATGCCTACGTGCATCAGCGGATGGCTTTTTATGTGGTAACTTGGTGTTGATTTTAGCCTTGTTTCTGCTGGATTTCACCATAAAACACGTTTAAAAAGACCATCCCGACTATTTTATAAAACATGGAGTTGTCATGCGAAAAACAAGGCACCAAATGTTATTGGTATTGCAAAACTCTAGTAATTTATAAAAACAACTCTTAAGGAATGTTGAACGACAAATTAAAAAACCCTCGGTTCATCCCACTTTCAGGTAAAAGTCTTTTACCCCCTATAACTTTTTACTGGGCGAACCGATATCTATCAAACATAGCTTAGAACACGTTCGATTAATTCATGTTTCAAACAATAATAATAATAATAACCACATTACGACACACACATTGACTCAGCCCTGTAGTAAGTATCGTAAGAACTTATGTCACAGGAACTAAGCAACGATATAGTATATACTACATAGATAAGAATACAAAATCCAAGACCGGTAAGCGAAACAATGCGTCTTGCAAATAATACAAAGTCCCGCCCCCGCCGGGATTCGAACCCGGAACCTCTGGCGTAGCAGTCGGCTGTTTACACCACGACACCACCGAGGCCGTCAAAAAACTTCATAAACACTTCATTCGTTCAGAATTATGATGCCACATACGCGCAGACATCATGTAACACCACTGTTTATGCATCGGGGGTTAATAAAACAAAGTTTCAAACAAAAAAGTTGTTTCCAAATTACTGGAACGGTCGGTGGTAGCTGATTACTAAGAAAAACGTGTATAATGTATTTGAATACATTTTTATTGACATAATATTTTTTGTTGGTACAAAACAAAGTGAAATTAACAAAAAAAACTGTCTTAAACTATGGTAAGCTAGGATGGAATAACATAAACATTTTTTTTTTTTTACTCCAAATTCCTAATGAAGTTACGATTCTTAAAACATATTGATTATTACAAAACGTTTGAATATACTTAAAAAGAAATGCTTTATGCTTTTATATATGACATAAGCAAAATGTTCAATTTACAGTTGTTATATAAAATTAAAATACGTTACCCTAATATGCTATAGGAACACGAAAAAACATAATAAAATGCATGTTTTACCGGTGAATAGTTTATATACCATGTACGAAACTCTACCAATCTTAAAGTCCGTATTTTTCTGTTTATTCTAGACTCCTGATTTCCAGATGGTAGTCCAAATTTTACTTTTTTATACAAATGATACCTGCTTTGTGCAAACTCTTTAGTAAGCATAAAAATCAGAAGTAAAAACCACAGGGTTATTATATAAAACACGTTAAATAATTAAAAAACTTCGATTAAAATAAAATAATTACTTCAATAAAATGTTGATATCACAAATTGTTTGCGTTTAACCTATTACATATTATGATATTGTATTATATAATGAAATAGTCTGAATACATACAAAAGGCAGTGATGTTTACTGAACATTTATTAATAATTAATTATGTACATAAACAAAACGACGGAAGCATTATTTCAACTTATTAAAGAAAATTATTTTTACATCTACAAATTATATAATCACTAGAATACATAAACTGCATACTTTATAAAACATTTATCAAATATGAAAGTTATTAATAAAAATATTTTTACCAGAATTTTGTTAGTAACAAAAAAATCCTATACTTTTTAGGGTTCCGTACCCAATAGGTAAAAACGGGACCCTATTACTAAGCCTCCGCTGTCAGTCCTTTTGTCAGCGGGCTGTATCTCATGAACCATAATAGCTAGACTCATACATTTTCAGAGAAAGTCAATTTCTGTTGCCGCTATGACAACAAATACTAAAAACATTAATACATTACATTTTTAAGGGGGCTGCCATACAAAAACCGTGAGTTTTTAATACATTACATTAATACATTACATTTTTAAGGGGGCTGCCATACAAAAACCGTGAGTTTTTCGACATATTGTTTGTTCTTGTTTCTTTTACGAAGTTATCCAAAAAGTACATAACAATTAAGTTTATAGGATGGTATGTAGCCCATCATTTGCTAGTCCGACTCACACTTGACTGTTTTTAAATACGATGGTCAGGCCGACAACTATACATTTGTACAGAAACACATTTTTCATAGCTAGTGACTAACCCAGCCTGAAAAGTTTCTTGTTTGAATATCCACGTATTATAATTAAATAGTGTGATGTATACGTATTATAGTAGTGCAGTTAATGTATTCTTGTTTTAGGTCTAAATTAGATCTCTTATTGTAGGCCTGTTTTTTCTATATCCCGATCATTCTTATCCATCTAAAATACTTTTTCAATATCCGTCAATACTTTTCAAACGCCTCTTTTTGTTACCAATAAATTTTATAGTTAAACCATATTTCTCTGTGTAATATTGGACCGTGTATATAAGTATGTTACAACACCTCTGACTTATCTATCACCCTCTGTTCACACAGTCAACACGTGAGGCCAAGTTATAATGACTTAATCTACAAAATTAACGAAGGTCCAGCGTAACTTGAACGACGTACGAAAACCGAATACGTTTTCACTGGGATCTTATTATAATGGTTTACCGTGTTTCTTGTAAAAGACCATCATAACTTGAGCTTCGAAAACGTGCAGTACAACGCCGAGTGAACGAGGGGTCACAATATTATTAATAATCATAATTACATGATCAGCTTTTGTATGTGGTCTGTTTGAGCACCAATGATTAGTTGACTATAAAATTGTATTGTATTTTTTATCAAAATCAGTCTCATTCTTTATAATTCTTGACTAGTAACAGACGATATACCACACTAATGTCTTTCCTTTTCCGTTCCAGTGTGAAGGTCGGTTAGTAATTAAATCTAATAGTTTATTTTTCACAAACGCAACGTTAGCCGCTACATCCAGCCACGTTTGTAATGAGCTAATGTTAATTTATTATCTATAAGAAAAAATGCTACTTATAGAATGTAGATGCTTTTTATTCAAACCAAGGCGTTGGGTTCCTCAAATAAAAAAATCAGCAGAACTTATTTTGTGATATTATGATTATAGGGGTTTGATGTTACATTTGTTTCTTTTTAAATCAACTTCAGTATATTTAAAAGAACTCACGATATATACCTTTTAGGTAAAATAAAATTAAAACTTACAACTAAAATACAGTGATATTATCAAAGAAAAAAAAGATTCTTTAATTTTTTTATTTCCTCAGAAAATAGACCGATTTCAAAATCTTGTTAAAAGATTATTTGTTTCTCTGTAGCTTTTGTTATGAATTATTACTAAGCTTTTTTTATTGTGAAAAGTATAAATGTTTGTCAATAAATTTATACTATGAAATCAGATCTTTTAAAATATAATAAAATGCAAGCATGTTAGAATTAAGCAAAAATATCCTAGTATATTTTTATTTAACCAGCTGTGACAACGGCAACCTTAATGATCTTAAGCTTCTATGATATTACTTAATCATATGCTAGCTGGCTTTTTAGCATATTAAACTGTAATTTTTTATGGTATGTTCTAGAATCTAGTAGTACATATTTCAATTAATATCAATAATTTTATTATGTGATCAACTATCTACGATCAATTCGAGTCGTGTGTTATGTTTCATTTTCATATTTTAAGTAAGCAAGTAATTTGGAAAGCATAGAATATACTCGTACATAAAACATTTCGGTCTTAGTCAGGGCGAGTCAACTATTAGATAAATGATATTCTACTTAGCTAAGCCGATATTTGCGGACAAAATTTATAATACAGCGACGCCTAAAGAATATTTTTTTTTTTTTGTGAAAAAGGTGTAAAAACGAATGCAGTTGTGTATCAAAATACAGTCCTGACGAACCTTGTGGAACCTGTTTCTCATACCATGTTCAATAACAGGCACTGGGTATTCCAACAAGATTCGGCGCCAGCTCATAGAGCGAAGAGCACACAAGACTGGCTGGCGGCACGTGAAGTCGACTTCATCCGGCACGAAGACTGGCCCTCCTCCAGTCCAGATTTGAATCCGTTAGATTACAAGATATGGCAACACTTGGAGGAAAAGGCGTGCTCAAAGCCTCATCCCAATTTGGAGTCACTCAAGACATCCTTGATTAAGGCAGCCGCCGATATTGACATGGACCTCGTTCGTGCTGCGATAGACGACTGGCCGCGCAGATTGGAGGCTTGTATTCAAAATCATGGAGGTCATTTTTAATAACCTTTAGTGTCATAAGAATCTATGTTTTGTTAAGTTCATTTTGGTATATAAATGGTTACATAATGAATAAACTTGTTTCAATTATTTTATATTAAACATGTGACAGAATTTATGACCTGACTAGGTACTTTCCGATAAATTGATTGAATAGTCAACTTAAATTTCATGCGTATTCCCCATTCTAATATACTCCTCACTAAACAGTTAACTATATGTATTTAACAAAATCTTCACTTTCGAACTTCTCAAGACTACTAGATGTTTCTATAAATCCCAGCGCTTTAAAGCTTATGTTAATGATCGATATAGCTCGATATAGCTGTTAATACACTTACCATCCAGCAGGTAGGACACTCCTCCATGCCTACGTGCATCAGCGGATGGCTTTTTATGTGGTAACTTGGTGTTGATTTTAGCCTTGTTTCTGCTGGATTTCACCATAAAACACGTTTAAAAAGACCATCCCGACTATTTTATAAAACATGGAGTTGTCATGCGAAAAACAAGGCACCAAATGTTATTGGTATTGCAAAACTCTAGTAATTTATAAAAACAACTCTTAAGGAATGTTGAACGACAAATTAAAAAACCCTCGGTTCATCCCACTTTCAGGTAAAAGTCTTTTACCCCCTATAACTTTTTACTGGGCGAACCGATATCTATCAAACATAGCTTAGAACACGTTCGATTAATTCATGTTTCAAACAATAATAATAATAATAACCACATTACGACACACACATTGACTCAGCCCTGTAGTAAGTATCGTAAGAACTTATGTCACAGGAACTAAGCAACGATATAGTATATACTACATAGATAAGAATACAAAATCCAAGACCGGTAAGCGAAACAATGCGTCTTGCAAATAATACAAAGTCCCGCCCCCGCCGGGATTCGAACCCGGAACCTGATAGCTGATTACTAAGAAAAACGTGTATAATGTATTTGAATACATTTTTATTGACATAATATTTTTTGTTGGTACAAAACAAAGTGAAATTAACAAAAAAAACTGTCTTAAACTATGGTAAGCTAGGATGGAATAACATAAACATTTTTTTTTTTTTTACTCCAAATTCCTAATGAAGTTACGATTCTTAAAACATACTGATTATTACAAAACGTTTGAATATACTTAAAAAGAAATGCTTTATGCTTTTATATATGACATAAGCAAAATGTTCAATTTACAGTTGTTATATAAAATTAAAATACGTTACCCTAATATGCTATAGGAACACGAAAAAACATAATAAAATGCATGTTTTACCGGTGAATAGTTTATATACCATGTACGAAACTCTACCAATCTTAAAGTCCGTATTTTTCTGTTTATTCTAGACTCCTGATTTCCAGATGGTAGTCCAAATTTTACTTTTTTATACAAATGATACCTGCTTTGTGCAAACTCTTTAGTAAGCATAAAAATCAGAAGTAAAAACCACAGGGTTATTATATAAAACGTTAAATAATTAAAAAACTTCGATTAAAATAAAATAATTACTTCAATAAAATGTTGATATCACAAATTGTTTGCGTTTAACCTATTACATATTATGATATTGTATTATATAATGAAATAGTCTGAATACATACAAAAGGCAGTGATGTTTACTGAACATTTATTAATAATTAATTATGTACATAAACAAAACGACGGAAGCATTATTTCAACTTATTAAAGAAAATTATTTTTACATCTACAAATTATATAATCACTAGAATACATAAACTGCATACTTTATAAAACATTTATCAAATATGAAAGTTATTAATAAAAATATTTTTACCAGAATTTTGTTAGTAACAAAAAAATCCTATACTTTTTAGGGTTCCGTACCCAATAGGTAAAAACGGGACCCTATTACTAAGCCTCCGCTGTCAGTCCTTTTGTCAGCGGGCTGTATCTCATGAACCATAATAGCTAGACTCATACATTTTCAGAGAAAGTCAATTTCTGTTGCCGCTATGACAACAAATACTAAAAACATTAATACATTACATTTTTAAGGGGGCTGCCATACAAAAACCGTGAGTTTTTAATACATTACATTAATACATTACATTTTTAAGGGGGCTGCCATACAAAAACCGTGAGTTTTTCGACATATTGTTTGTTCTTGTTTCTTTTACGAAGTTATCCAAAAAGTACATAACAATTAAGTTTATAGGATGGTATGTAGCCCATCATTTGCTAGTCCGACTCACACTTGACTGTTTTTAAATACGATGGTCAGGCCGACAACTATACATTTGTACAGAAACACATTTTTCATAGCTAGTGACTAACCCAGCCTGAAAAGTTTCTTGTTTGAATATCCACGTATTATAATTAAATAGTGTGATGTATACGTATTATAGTAGTGCAGTTAATGTATTCTTGTTTTAGGTCTAAAATTAGATCTCTTATTGTAGGCCTGTTTTTTCTATATCCCGATCATTCTTATCCATCTAAAATACTTTTTCAATATCCGTCAATACTTTTCAAACGCCTCTTTTTGTTACCAATAAATTTTATAGTTAAACCATATTTCTCTGTGTAATATTGGACCGTGTATATAAGTATGTTACAACACCTCTGACTTATCTATCACCCTCTGTTCACACAGTCAACACGTGAGGCCAAGTTATAATGACTTAATCTACAAAATTAACGAAGGTCCAGCGTAACTTGAACGACGTATGAAAACCGAATACGTTTTCACTGGGATCTTATTATAATGGTTTACCGTGTTTCTTGTAAAAGACCATCATAACTTGAGCTTCGAAAACGTGCAGTACAACGCCGAGTGAACGAGGGGTCACAATATTATTAATAATCATAATTACATGATCAGCTTTTGTATGTGGTCTGTTTGAGCACCAATGATTAGTTGACTATAAAATTGTATTGTATTTTTTATCAAAATCAGTCTCATTCTTTATAATTCTTGACTAGTAACAGACGATATACCACACTAATGTCTTTCCTTTTCCGTTCCAGTGTGAAGGTCGGTTAGTAATTAAATCTAATAGTTTATTTTTCACAAACGCAACGTTAGCCGCTACATCCAGCCACGTTTGTAATGAGCTAATGTTAATTTATTATCTATAAGAAAAAATGCTACTTATAGAATGTAGATGCTTTTTATTCAAACCAAGGCGTTGGGTTCCTCAAATAAAAAAATCAGCAGAACTTATTTTGTGATATTATGATTATAGGGGTTTGATGTTACATTTGTTTCTTTTTAAATCAACTTCAGTATATTTAAAAGAACTCACGATATATACCTTTTAGGTAAAATAAAATTAAAACTTACAACTAAAATACAGTGATATTATCAAAGAAAAAAAAGATTCTTTAATTTTTTTATTTCCTCAGAAAATAGACCGATTTCAAAATCTTGTTAAAAGATTATTTGTTTCTCTGTAGCTTTTGTTATGAATTATTACTAAGCTTTTTTTATTGTGAAAAGTATAAATGTTTGTCAATAAATTTATACTATGAAATCAGATCTTTTAAAATATAATAAAATGCAAGCATGTTAGAATTAAGCAAAAATATCCTAGTATATTTTTATTTAACCAGCTGTGACAACGGCTACCTTAATGATCTTAAGCTTCTATGATATTACTTAATCATATGCTAGCTGGCTTTTTAGCATATTAAACTGTAATTTTTTATGGTATGTTCTAGAATCTAGTAGTACATATTTCAATTAATATCAATAATTTTATTATGTGATCAACTATCTACGATCAATTCGAGTCGTGTGTTATGTTTCATTTTCATATTTTAAGTAAGCAAGTAATTTGGAAAGCATAGAATATACTCGTACATAAAACATTTCGGTCTTAGTCAGGGCGAGTCAACTATTAGATAAATGATATTCTACTTAGCTAAGCCGATATTTGCGGACAAAATTTATAATACAGCGACGCCTAAAGAATAATTTTCCTAAATTATACATACATTCGAATGAAAGACTCGACGGACATTATTTATTTGATGATTCGTTTCGTTTATAAATTTCAACACAAATGCACTATAAATGTGTCCTACCCCTTTTGCCTCGCTTGCCGCGTTTGGAAACATTCAGCCTGCGCGCGTACACGTAAATCTGGAAAATCAAATAAAACTTAACATGGTTGTTACGAAAAAAAGTGGGAAAATGTTAAACTAGATGGACTGCTTAGAGCAGTGTACGGCGGGAAGAGCCAGCATGGCGAAACTCGACTGAATATTTAGCAGCGACATAAAACTGTTCGTGGGGTCGTGTATGGCCAATGCAAATCGCCCAACAGCGCACTGACTGCTCCAAGCAGGTAGACTATGGACGTTTTGAAGAAGTTATTATATTAAGAAAAAAAGGGAGCAATATTTCGTCTCGTTGAAGCTAGCACCTGTGCGTGTAGTGGTCGGTAGGTACCTGCGCGACGGGTGCGGTCGGCTTGCGCTAGAAGCAGCGCGCGAGCGTGACGGCGCGCTCGGCTCGGCGCGTCTCGTTGAAGCTAGCACCTGTGCGTGTAGTGGTCGGTAGGTACCTGCGCGACGGGTGCGGTCGGCTTGCGCTAGAAGCAGCGCGCGAGCGTGACGGCGCGCTCGGCTCGGCGCGTCTCGTTGAAGCTAGCACCTGTGCGTGTAGTGGTCGGTAGGTACCTGCGCGACGGGTGCGGTCGGCTTGCGCTAGAAGCAGCGCGCGAGCGTGACGGCGCGCTCGGCTCGGCGCGTCTCGTTGAAGCTAGCACCTGTGCGTGTAGTGGTCGGTAGGTACCTGCGCGACGGGTGCGGTCGGCTTGCGCTAGAAGCAGCGCGCGAGCGTGACGGCGCGCTCGGCTCGGCGCGTCTCGTTGAAGCTAGCACCTGTGCGTGTAGTGGTCGGTAGGTACCTGCGCGACGGGTGCGGTCGGCTTGCGCTAGAAGCAGCGCGCGAGCGTGACGGCGCGCTCGGCTCGGCGCGTCTCGTTGAAGCTAGCACCTGTGCGTGTAGTGGTCGGTAGGTACCTGCGCGACGGGTGCGGTCGGCTTGCGCTAGAAGCAGCGCGCGAGCGTGACGGCGCGCTCGGCTCGGCGCGTCTCGTTGAAGCTAGCACCTGTGCGTGTAGTGGTCGGTAGGTACCTGCGCGACGGGTGCGGTCGGCTTGCGCTAGAAGCAGCGCGCGAGCGTGACGGCGCGCTCGGCTCGGCGCGTCTCGTTGAAGCTAGCACCTGTGCGTGTAGTGGTCGGTAGGTACCTGCGCGACGGGTGCGGTCGGCTTGCGCTAGAAGCAGCGCGCGAGCGTGACGGCGCGCTCGGCTCGGCGCGTCTCGTTGAAGCTAGCACCTGTGCGTGTAGTGGTCGGTAGGTACCTGCGCGACGGGTGCGGTCGGCTTGCGCTAGAAGCAGCGCGCGAGCGTGACGGCGCGCTCGGCTCGGCGCGTCTCGTTGAAGCTAGCACCTGTGCGTGTAGTGGTCGGTAGGTACCTGCGCGACGGGTGCGGTCGGCTTGCGCTAGAAGCAGCGCGCGAGCGTGACGGCGCGCTCGGCTCGGCGCGTCTCGTTGAAGCTAGCACCTGTGCGTGTAGTGGTCGGTAGGTACCTGCGCGACGGGTGCGGTCGGCTTGCGCTAGAAGCAGCGCGCGAGCGTGACGGCGCGCTCGGCTCGGCGCGTCTCGTTGAAGCTAGCACCTGTGCGTGTAGTGGTCGGTAGGTACCTGCGCGACGGGTGCGGTCGGCTTGCGCTAGAAGCAGCGCGCGAGCGTGACGGCGCGCTCGGCTCGGCGCGTCTCGTTGAAGCTAGCACCTGTGCGTGTAGTGGTCGGTAGGTACCTGCGCGACGGGTGCGGTCGGCTTGCGCTAGAAGCAGCGCGCGAGCGTGACGGCGCGCTCGGCTCGGCGCGTCTCGTTGAAGCCGAGCGCACGGAACAGTTGCTGCTGGCTCGAGTCCATCGCCTCCAGCGTCGTCTGCACGCTGGACGCACCTGCGACCGAAACGCTCTGTGAGTACGGACGTACGTGGGCCTTATCACGCTGGCGAGTTGCAAGCGAATCCAATGCTAGGTGATTGCGCAGTGAGCTGGCCGTGAAGTGTTGGCCCTGATTGCAACTCACCAGCGCGATAAGGTTCTTAAGGTGTGTTAATGTGTACTGTGTAATGTTTGACCTCATTTTACAGTGGTACTCTATTCCTGAACTAAAAAAACGTATTTAACAAAATGTTAAGAAAAGTATTTATCAGTGAACCTATGCAATACATATTTGTAAAGCACATTAGAATATGTTCGTGTGTATATGTTATAGTTATGCGTGAGTGTGATGCATGTGTAGCAGTGCATAGTGACCGCTGGCCCGCAGCGCGTGCAGCAGACAGGCCAGCAGCGCGGGGTGTATATGTAGTTATGCGTGAGTGTGATGCATGTGTAGCAGTGCATAGTGACCGCTGGCCCGCAGCGCGTGCAGCAGACAGGCCAGCAGCGCGGGGTGTATATGTAGTTATGCGTGAGTGTGATGCATGTGTAGCAGTGCATAGTGACCGCTGGCCCGCAGCGCGTGCAGCAGACAGGCCAGCAGCGCGGGGTGTATATGTAGTTATGCGTGAGTGTGATGCATGTGTAGCAGTGCATAGTGACCGCTGGCCCGCAGCGCGTGCAGCAGACAGGCCAGCAGCGCGGGGTGTATATGTAGTTATGCGTGAGTGTGATGCATGTGTAGCAGTGCATAGTGACCGCTGGCCCGCAGCGCGTGCAGCAGACAGGCCAGCAGCGCGGGGTGTATATGTAGTTATGCGTGAGTGTGATGCATGTGTAGCAGTGCATAGTGACCGCTGGCCCGCAGCGCGTGCAGCAGACAGGCCAGCAGCGCGGGGTGTATATGTAGTTATGCGTGAGTGTGATGCATGTGTAGCAGTGCATAGTGACCGCTGGCCCGCAGCGCGTGCAGCAGACAGGCCAGCAGCGCGGGGTGTATATGTAGTTATGCGTGAGTGTGATGCATGTGTAGCAGTGCATAGTGACCGCTGGCCCGCAGCGCGTGCAGCAGACAGGCCAGCAGCGCGGGGTGTATATGTAGTTATGCGTGAGTGTGATGCATGTGTAGCAGTGCATAGTGACCGCTGGCCCGCAGCGCGTGCAGCAGACAGGCCAGCAGCGCGGGGTGTATATGTAGTTATGCGTGAGTGTGATGCATGTGTAGCAGTGCATAGTGACCGCTGGCCCGCAGCGCGTGCAGCAGACAGGCCAGCAGCGCGGGGTGTATATGTAGTTATGCGTGAGTGTGATGCATGTGTAGCAGTGCATAGTGACCGCTGGCCCGCAGCGCGTGCAGCAGACAGGCCAGCAGCGCGGGGTGTATATGTAGTTATGCGTGAGTGTGATGCATGTGTAGCAGTGCATAGTGACCGCTGGCCCGCAGCGCGTGCAGCAGACAGGCCAGCAGCGCTGGGTGCGCGCCGCCCAGCTCCGCGCCGCCCCACGTGCTCTCCTCCAGCGAGTGGAAGTAGCGCACGCACTCCTGCACAACATTACTTATATTTACTACATGTTAATATATACGAGGGCGGGTCAATAAGTCCGTGACTTTTTGAATTTCTGACCTCTTTACTGAAAAAGGAACACTACTCCTGTCAACAGGCATCTGTCAGTTGACTCCTATCAAAATTTGAACTTGCTGCGTCAGTTAGTTTGTGTTTCACAGCTATATTTATCAGACTACCCAGTAATTTGAGAAAAACATGGAAAAAAGAATTTCGTGTGCTTATTAAGCATTATTTTTTGCGAAAAAAAACCATTACCGTGACCAAGGCTAAGCTTGATAACTCTGCACCATCAATTTCTATGGTAAAAAGTGGTTTACTGAATTCAGTTGTGGCCGTACAAGCACTGAAGATGCCGAACGTCCTGGACGCCCAGTTGAGGTCTCTACCCCCGAAACAATCGAAAAAATTCAAGACATGGTGTTGGCCGACCGAAGATTGGAAGTGCAAGAGATTGTGGAAGCCGTAGGGATCTCTCATGGCTCAGTGGTTTCAATTTTGAATGATCACTTGGGCATGAGAAAACTTTCCGCAAGATGGGTGCCGCGTTTACTCACAGTCGATCACAAACGCAATCATATAACAAATTGGCGTTGTTTAATCGCAATATGGAGGAGTTTTTGCGCCGTTTTGCAACCGTGGACGAAACATGGATCCATCACAACACACCAGAGAACAAACAACAGTCAAAACAGTGGGTTTCTAAGGGTGAATCGGCGCCAAAGAAGGCCAAGGTGGGTTTGTCAGCCAATAAAGTTATGGCGACTGTTTTTGGGATGCACGTGGGATAATCCACATTGACTACCTTCAAAAGGGAAGAACAATCAATGGGGAATATTATGCCAACTTATTGGACCGCTTCAATGACGATTTGAAAAAAAAAACCGACCTCATTTGGCCAAGAAAAAAGTTCTTTTCCACCAAGACAATGCAAGGGTGCACACATGTGCAGTTGTCATGGCAAAAATCCATGAATTTGGCTATGAATTGCTCCCTCATCCGCCCTATTCTCCAGATTTGGCTCCGAGTGACTACTTCTTGTTCCCAAACCTGAAGAAATGGCTTGGTGGAAAAAGATTTGACTCCAATGATGAAGTCATTTCGCAAACAAAGGCCTATTTTGAGGACCTCGACAAATCATATTTTTTTGGAAGGGATAAAAATTGGAGCAGCGTTAGACAAAGTGTATAGAGCTTAAGGGAGACTACGTTGAAAAATAAAATGATTTATTTATCAAAAAATCTGTGTTTTATTCCAAAAGTCACGGACTTATTGACCCGCCCTCGTAATTAATGACCACATCACGACAAACATATTGATTCGGCTCTGCAAGATATAATCTGCTATCGCAAATATGAACGTAACGATATTGTGTTTACTACATAAATAAGAATACATCTGCCCCGCGAATTTGAGACCGGAACCTCTTGCGTTACCTAGCTGTTATCGCTAAAATGTATGCATTTTAGTTCTGGTACTAACTTTAAAACTTAAATTGTCTTAAATCGTGTTGTATAATAAAACGGAAAATGTCTAACTTAATGTGCTTCTTGGAAACATTACAAAGTTTCATTGGCTTTTACAATAAATTAATTGAACCTAAGTCAAGACTAAAATAGGCATTTTCTAGAAATGTATACTCCTCTATCTTCAGCCACGTCCACATTTACCATTAGACGAGATCGTTGCCGAATACTAAGCACAAATACAAATCTTACAATTAAAAATATTTCCATGTAAAATACCTTTGCAGTGTCGCTGAGGTCTTCTCGGTTCAGTAATTCTAATGGATATTTCTCTTTCATCTCAGGTATCCAGGCTATCTCCATTTTCTTGTAAAACTCCTTGCTGTTTAATGCAGCGACAGCGTAACCCAATATTTTAGGCGAGACACCTAAAAATACGAATACAAAATGATGGTCTTACCACCCGGCTACGGCGAAGCAAAAGGGAAGGTTATGATTTTGACTAATGTATGTATGTATATCTATTTGTATGTATGTATGATCTAGCTTTATTTTTAAATTATATGTCAAAGTGACAAAAGATTGACGTTGAAGTTATAATTATTTATTGGTCTAATTATCCATCATAGCAAAGAAAAATAATCTTACCATTATTAATACCATGACAGTTATCTTCGATCGCTTCGTCTTGAGGTGTGGCCGCCATGCTGGTTATATCGCCGTCTTCTTCCAACACCATGCACAACTCCGGGGATAGAGTGAGATAGGGCATCACATACCTTTAACCAGAAGAAATGTTCTTTTAAAAACTAAACAGAAAGGAGTAGGTATATTAATTTATTAGGAATTTTTTTGAAGATTGCAATTTATTTTTGTTGTTGTTTAATGTGAGTAGGAATTGTATTAATATTATTTAAACTTGTCATTGGCATAGATATCTAGTTGTAGCATTGTGAACATACATTTTACAAAGTTTAATAAATTAACTGATTACACGGCATGTTACAAGGTGTATCAATAAACAACTTCTACATGTATTTTGTCTTATCATTTGTACCATATTGGTGGATGTCTTGGCGTTCTAAGACATCAATGGCCTTGAAAATAGGCGGCGGTTATTGGCTGTATGACGAAACGCTCTTTGCAGCTGGTGGTTTTAGAAGCGTTTACGTCAATCTATGGCGTCCGGCGGAGGCAACAAAAGCCGGCTGCGCAGGAGTGTTGGTCCCTTTTCGGCGTCGTACCTTAACCGTGCGTGACCCACTTGTGGTTTCCAGACCACCCTAAGCCTGCTGCCACCTTTCTTATTTGTAAGTTTGCGTTTGGAGTCGCTGATTCTTCTTGTTCTAATAGGATTCTTGTTTGTTTATTGGATGACATTCATAATATTGTTGTATTCTTTGTAGTTGTTTACGGAGTTTGCCTGGTCGCGGTTCCTTCAAGGCCGCGTGCCCATTATTTGGCACTTTCACTTTTTAAGTGTTATTGTTTGCTTATTTTGATAATCATGTTTCTTTCCAAATCTATGTGTTGATGTTGTGTTTTAGCTTTTTAGAGATCCTTCAGCAAGAAGCAACTTGGAGCACGTGCTGACACACCCCATTCGGCCAACACCACCTCCAAAAGGTAGTTATTAACAATATATAACCTTTAATTAATGCAAGTGATGTCTGTCAGTGCAGTGCCCAGTGTAATTCCTGTGATTTTATGGATTAGTGCAGTTTTGAAGGACAAGAGAGGTTATTCCTAAGGGGAACCCCCATCCAATTTTCCTGAAACCAAGCATCCTGCAAATGCTTTTAATAGCTGCAGGAGCTTGAAACCTTCCTATTCATATAGATTTTATTGTATTTGTTCAGTAATTAAATTATAATTTGACCATTTTAATTTAATACCTAACTTCTTAATTTGACAGCTCACATATTGATTTTCTTTTTTGAAACCCCTTTAACTTTGTTTTCACCTCGCTTAGGCTGCTGTAGAAAGTACTTTCTCCCAGATTTATTCATAATTTATTTAATTTTTGTCACTTTAAACTTTTACTTTATGTTATTAAATTATTTTAAAATAACTTCAGTAGGACCTTGGTGAGGGCTCAGCTTCGGGTGAGAGCATCGCAGACACGGCCTTCAACTTCTACTCGCAACCTGGCACACTTACTTCGGGCGTGGCTCATCGTGTTTCCGACCTGATCTCCGACAGCGTGCTCATCCTTTCATCTTGCTCTCTGCAGTTTATCGGTTCCCTTGACCAATATCAAGGGTGGCGCCCTTCCATCTCTTGATTTTAATAATTTAAATTCCTCAAATACCAGTCCATCTTGGAAACCCACCCCCTCTCGTGTACTAGCTGGCACCTAGTTTATTGTGTACTGACTAACCCTTATTTAAGTTCTATTTTTGTTTAAATGTTTAAAAAAAAGCTGTGGTAGCAATAACAAAGTCTGGAAACCCACAAAGAGTTTTTTTTAGTAACAATATGTAGTTGCTCAATCTTACCTGTCTGCAGCCAAGGATTGTAGATCACTAGGGAATAAAGACGTCCCATCCGGTCCTACGTTGTAAGTCTTACTGCAAAGAGCACACACCTAAAACAAACGAAATGAAACGTTACACGTTGCTTTAAAAGACTGGAGATAGCAATAGTTGATAATTCTGTAAGATTTTGTTTTAGGATTTTTTTGTGGTAAGATACAGCGGCAGCAGGCGGCGTAGGTCGGCGGTGTATGTATGTGCGTGTGTGTATGCGTTAGTTAGTCACCGCTCGCTCGTCCGCGGGCCCGTAGGGGCGTATGACGTAGGGCTGCGGCCGCGCCAGGCCGGCGCGCGGCAGCTCGGCGTCGAGCGGCAGCAGGCGGCGTAGGTCGGCGGTGTATGTATGTGCGTGTGTGTATGCGTTAGTTAGTCACCGCTCGCTCGTCCGCGGGCCCGTAGGGGCGTATGACGTAGGGCTGCGGCCGCGCCAGGCCGGCGCGCGGCAGCTCGGCGTCGAGCGGCAGCAGGCGGCGTAGGTCGGCGGTGTATGTATGTGCGTGTGTGTATGCGTTAGTTAGTCACCGCTCGCTCGTCCGCGGGCCCGTAGGGGCGTATGACGTAGGGCTGCGGCCGCGCCAGGCCGGCGCGCGGCAGCTCGGCGTCGAGCGGCAGCAGGCGGCGTAGGTCGGCGGTGTATGTATGTGCGTGTGTGTATGCGTTAGTTAGTCACCGCTCGCTCGTCCGCGGGCCCGTAGGGGCGTATGACGTAGGGCTGCGGCCGCGCCAGGCCGGCGCGCGGCAGCTCGGCGTCGAGCGGCAGCAGGCGGCGTAGGTCGGCGGTGTATGTATGTGCGTGTGTGTATGCGTTAGTTAGTCACCGCTCGCTCGTCCGCGGGCCCGTAGGGGCGTATGACGTAGGGCTGCGGCCGCGCCAGGCCGGCGCGCGGCAGCTCGGCGTCGAGCGGCAGCAGGCGGCGTAGGTCGGCGGTGTATGTATGTGCGTGTGTGTATGCGTTAGTTAGTCACCGCTCGCTCGTCCGCGGGCCCGTAGGGGCGTATGACGTAGGGCTGCGGCCGCGCCAGGCCGGCGCGCGGCAGCTCGGCGTCGAGCGGCAGCAGGCGGCGTAGGTCGGCGGTGTATGTATGTGCGTGTGTGTATGCGTTAGTTAGTCACCGCTCGCTCGTCCGCGGGCCCGTAGGGGCGTATGACGTAGGGCTGCGGCCGCGCCAGGCCGGCGCGCGGCAGCTCGGCGTCGAGCGGCAGCAGGCGGCGTAGGTCGGCGGTGTATGTATGTGCGTGTGTGTATGCGTTAGTTAGTCACCGCTCGCTCGTCCGCGGGCCCGTAGGGGCGTATGACGTAGGGCTGCGGCCGCGCCAGGCCGGCGCGCGGCAGCTCGGCGTCGAGCGGCAGCAGGCGGCGTAGGTCGGCGGTGTATGTATGTGCGTGTGTGTATGCGTTAGTTAGTCACCGCTCGCTCGTCCGCGGGCCCGTAGGGGCGTATGACGTAGGGCTGCGGCCGCGCCAGGCCGGCGCGCGGCAGCTCGGCGTCGAGCGGCAGCAGGCGGCGTAGGTCGGCGGTGTATGTATGTGCGTGTGTGTATGCGTTAGTTAGTCACCGCTCGCTCGTCCGCGGGCCCGTAGGGGCGTATGACGTAGGGCTGCGGCCGCGCCAGGCCGGCGCGCGGCAGCTCGGCGTCGAGCGGCAGCAGGCGGCGTAGGTCGGCGGTGTATGTATGTGCGTGTGTGTATGCGTTAGTTAGTCACCGCTCGCTCGTCCGCGGGCCCGTAGGGGCGTATGACGTAGGGCTGCGGCCGCGCCAGGCCGGCGCGCGGCAGCTCGGCGTCGAGCGGCAGCAGGCGGCGTAGGTCGGCGGTGTATGTATGTGCGTGTGTGTATGCGTTAGTTAGTCACCGCTCGCTCGTCCGCGGGCCCGTAGGGGCGTATGACGTAGGGCTGCGGCCGCGCCAGGCCGGCGCGCGGCAGCTCGGCGTCGAGCGGCAGCAGGCGGCGTAGGTCGGCGGTGTATGTATGTGCGTGTGTGTATGCGTTAGTTAGTCACCGCTCGCTCGTCCGCGGGCCCGTAGGGGCGTATGACGTAGGGCTGCGGCCGCGCCAGGCCGGCGCGCGGCAGCTCGGCGTCGAGCGGCAGCAGGCGGCGTAGGTCGGCGGTGTATGTATGTGCGTGTGTGTATGCGTTAGTTAGTCACCGCTCGCTCGTCCGCGGGCCCGTAGGGGCGTATGACGTAGGGCTGCGGCCGCGCCAGGCCGGCGCGCGGCAGCTCGGCGTCGAGCGGCAGCAGGCGGCGTAGGTCGGCGGTGTATGTATGTGCGTGTGTGTATGCGTTAGTTAGTCACCGCTCGCTCGTCCGCGGGCCCGTAGGGGCGTATGACGTAGGGCTGCGGCCGCGCCAGGCCGGCGCGCGGCAGCTCGGCGTCGAGCGGCAGCAGGCGGCGTAGGTCGGCGGTGTATGTATGTGCGTGTGTGTATGCGTTAGTTAGTCACCGCTCGCTCGTCCGCGGGCCCGTAGGGGCGTATGACGTAGGGCTGCGGCCGCGCCAGGCCGGCGCGCGGCAGCTCGGCGTCGAGCGGCAGCAGGCGGCGTAGGTCGGCGGTGTATGTATGTGCGTGTGTGTATGCGTTAGTTAGTCACCGCTCGCTCGTCCGCGGGCCCGTAGGGGCGTATGACGTAGGGCTGCGGCCGCGCCAGGCCGGCGCGCGGCAGCTCGGCGTCGAGCGGCAGCAGGCGGCGTAGGTCGGCGGTGTATGTATGTGCGTGTGTGTATGCGTTAGTTAGTCACCGCTCGCTCGTCCGCGGGCCCGTAGGGGCGTATGACGTAGGGCTGCGGCCGCGCCAGGCCGGCGCGCGGCAGCTCGGCGTCGAGCGGCAGCAGGCGGCGTAGGTCGGCGGTGTATGTATGTGCGTGTGTGTATGCGTTAGTTAGTCACCGCTCGCTCGTCCGCGGGCCCGTAGGGGCGTATGACGTAGGGCTGCGGCCGCGCCAGGCCGGCGCGCGGCAGCTCGGCGTCGAGCGGCAGCAGGCGGCGTAGGTCGGCGGTGTATGTATGTGCGTGTGTGTATGCGTTAGTTAGTCACCGCTCGCTCGTCCGCGGGCCCGTAGGGGCGTATGACGTAGGGCTGCGGCCGCGCCAGGCCGGCGCGCGGCAGCTCGGCGTCGAGCGGCAGCAGGCGGCGTAGGTCGGCGGTGTATGTATGTGCGTGTGTGTATGCGTTAGTTAGTCACCGCTCGCTCGTCCGCGGGCCCGTAGGGGCGTATGACGTAGGGCTGCGGCCGCGCCAGGCCGGCGCGCGGCAGCTCGGCGTCGAGCGGCAGCAGGCGGCGTAGGTCGGCGGTGTATGTATGTGCGTGTGTGTATGCGTTAGTTAGTCACCGCTCGCTCGTCCGCGGGCCCGTAGGGGCGTATGACGTAGGGCTGCGGCCGCGCCAGGCCGGCGCGCGGCAGCTCGGCGTCGAGCGGCAGCAGGCGGCGTAGGTCGGCGGTGTATGTATGTGCGTGTGTGTATGCGTTAGTTAGTCACCGCTCGCTCGTCCGCGGGCCCGTAGGGGCGTATGACGTAGGGCTGCGGCCGCGCCAGGCCGGCGCGCGGCAGCTCGGCGTCGAGCGGCAGCAGGCGGCGTAGGTCGGCGGTGTATGTATGTGCGTGTGTGTATGCGTTAGTTAGTCACCGCTCGCTCGTCCGCGGGCCCGTAGGGGCGTATGACGTAGGGCTGCGGCCGCGCCAGGCCGGCGCGCGGCAGCTCGGCGTCGAGCGGCAGCAGGCGGCGTAGGTCGGCGGTGTATGTATGTGCGTGTGTGTATGCGTTAGTTAGTCACCGCTCGCTCGTCCGCGGGCCCGTAGGGGCGTATGACGTAGGGCTGCGGCCGCGCCAGGCCGGCGCGCGGCAGCTCGGCGTCGAGCGGCAGCAGGCGGCGTAGGTCGGCGGTGTATGTATGTGCGTGTGTGTATGCGTTAGTTAGTCACCGCTCGCTCGTCCGCGGGCCCGTAGGGGCGTATGACGTAGGGCTGCGGCCGCGCCAGGCCGGCGCGCGGCAGCTCGGCGTCGAGCGGCAGCAGGCGGCGTAGGTCGGCGGTGTATGTATGTGCGTGTGTGTATGCGTTAGTTAGTCACCGCTCGCTCGTCCGCGGGCCCGTAGGGGCGTATGACGTAGGGCTGCGGCCGCGCCAGGCCGGCGCGCGGCAGCTCGGCGTCGAGCGGCAGCAGGCGGCGTAGGTCGGCGGTGTATGTATGTGCGTGTGTGTATGCGTTAGTTAGTCACCGCTCGCTCGTCCGCGGGCCCGTAGGGGCGTATGACGTAGGGCTGCGGCCGCGCCAGGCCGGCGCGCGGCAGCTCGGCGTCGAGCGGCAGCAGGCGGCGTAGGTCGGCGGTGTATGTATGTGCGTGTGTGTATGCGTTAGTTAGTCACCGCTCGCTCGTCCGCGGGCCCGTAGGGGCGTATGACGTAGGGCTGCGGCCGCGCCAGGCCGGCGCGCGGCAGCTCGGCGTCGAGCGGCAGCAGGCGGCGTAGGTCGGCGGTGTATGTATGTGCGTGTGTGTATGCGTTAGTTAGTCACCGCTCGCTCGTCCGCGGGCCCGTAGGGGCGTATGACGTAGGGCTGCGGCCGCGCCAGGCCGGCGCGCGGCAGCTCGGCGTCGAGCGGCAGCAGGCGGCGTAGGTCGGCGGTGTATGTATGTGCGTGTGTGTATGCGTTAGTTAGTCACCGCTCGCTCGTCCGCGGGCCCGTAGGGGCGTATGACGTAGGGCTGCGGCCGCGCCAGGCCGGCGCGCGGCAGCTCGGCGTCGAGCGGCAGCAGGCGGCGTAGGTCGGCGGTGTATGTATGTGCGTGTGTGTATGCGTTAGTTAGTCACCGCTCGCTCGTCCGCGGGCCCGTAGGGGCGTATGACGTAGGGCTGCGGCCGCGCCAGGCCGGCGCGCGGCAGCTCGGCGTCGAGCGGCAGCAGGCGGCGTAGGTCGGCGGTGTATGTATGTGCGTGTGTGTATGCGTTAGTTAGTCACCGCTCGCTCGTCCGCGGGCCCGTAGGGGCGTATGACGTAGGGCTGCGGCCGCGCCAGGCCGGCGCGCGGCAGCTCGGCGTCGAGCGGCAGCAGGCGGCGTAGGTCGGCGGTGTATGTATGTGCGTGTGTGTATGCGTTAGTTAGTCACCGCTCGCTCGTCCGCGGGCCCGTAGGGGCGTATGACGTAGGGCTGCGGCCGCGCCAGGCCGGCGCGCGGCAGCTCGGCGTCGAGCGGCAGCAGGCGGCGTAGGTCGGCGGTGTATGTATGTGCGTGTGTGTATGCGTTAGTTAGTCACCGCTCGCTCGTCCGCGGGCCCGTAGGGGCGTATGACGTAGGGCTGCGGCCGCGCCAGGCCGGCGCGCGGCAGCTCGGCGTCGAGCGGCAGCAGGCGGCGTAGGTCGGCGGTGTATGTATGTGCGTGTGTGTATGCGTTAGTTAGTCACCGCTCGCTCGTCCGCGGGCCCGTAGGGGCGTATGACGTAGGGCTGCGGCCGCGCCAGGCCGGCGCGCGGCAGCTCGGCGTCGAGCGGCAGCAGGCGGCGTAGGTCGGCGGTGTATGTATGTGCGTGTGTGTATGCGTTAGTTAGTCACCGCTCGCTCGTCCGCGGGCCCGTAGGGGCGTATGACGTAGGGCTGCGGCCGCGCCAGGCCGGCGCGCGGCAGCTCGGCGTCGAGCGGCAGCAGGCGGCGTAGGTCGGCGGTGAGGCCGCCACGGAACACCCACGGCTCCTGCGCGCCGCTCTCGAACGCGCTGCGCCAGCCCGCTGAGAACCCTACGACAACGATACACTACAGGGCTGTTCATGGCTGAATGATTGAGAGTATTGACTAACTTACTTTTAAGATACAGAGTAAACAGTTTGGGAATTCCAAAACCAATATTTCATGAGAAACAACAAATCTTTAAGAGAGAAAATGTAATAATTTATATTATTAGTACAAAAAGCAAATCTACAAAATTTTGTTACAGTATGGTTAAAATAGCGACCGATATGATAATTGTAAAAAAAAAACTTACATGTGTAAGTTGCTTGCGTGTTGATCGCCACTTTTGGCGAGAATTTACCCAACTCTGAAATGAAAGCTTAAAATTATTTTTTGGGCAATAAACAAAGGCACCCTATATAGATTCCATTTTCTTTTAGATTACTGACTTTTATTCAATCATTTCAAATGCTTGAACCATCGTCAAGTCTTATTGCCTACATTTTGTTTTAATTCTTGACGTGCGTTTTGTTTTAATACTTAATAGGTACGAAGGTCTAGATTTGAAAGTTACATTCTTCACGAATTTTCAAGTCAAATCTGAACTAATGACGACATACGAAAAAAGTGTTTTCAAAAATTTACTTTCTGATAGCACTGACCAGTGATCAGCCAATGATAAAACTTAGTTCCACAGAAAACATGGCATACCAGGTAAGGAATATATATATTCACTGGTTGCCATGTCTACTTTTTTGATATATTAATTGACAGGACTTTAAAGCCATAGTGTTGAGACGCAAGTTTTTAACCACTATATGTTACCATGTTGACCTACGGAACGGAGACATGGTTGCTAATATTGGCTTAATGGGTAAGCCAACGTCGAATCGGCTGCAGCTCGGAGTACAGCTCCTGGTTGCTGACGCCGGCTGCTTGCATACGTACAGAGCCAGCGTATGAACCCGTCCAGCACGTAAGGCTGCAGCTCGGAGTACAGCTCCTGGTTGCTGACGCCGGCTGCTTGCATACGTACAGAGCCAGCGTATGAACCCGTCCAGCACGTAAGGCTGCAGCTCGGAGTACAGCTCCTGGTTGCTGACGCCGGCTGCTTGCATACGTACCGAGCCAGCGTATGAACCCGTCCAGCACGTAAGGCTGCAGCTCGGAGTACAGCTCCTGGTTGCTGACGCCGGCTGCTTGCATACGTACCGAGCCAGCGTATGAACCCGTCCAGCACGTAAGGCTGCAGCTCGAAGTACAGCTCCTGGTTGCTGACGCCGGCTGCTTGCATACGTACCGAGCCAGCGTATGAACCCGTCCAGCACGTAAGGCTGCAGCTCGGAGTACAGCTCCTGGTTGCTGACGCCGGCTGCTTGCATACGTACCGAGCCAGCGTATGAACCCGTCCAGCACGTAAGGCTGCAGCTCGGAGTACAGCTCCTGGTTGCTGACGCCGGCTGCTTGCATACGTACCGAGCCAGCGTATGAACCCGTCCAGGTGCGCCAGTACCGCGCACAGATCCAGCACGTACGGCTGCAGCTCGGAGTACAGCTCCTGGTTGCTGACGCCGGCCAGCCTGCGAGCCAGGCGCCGAGCACGGCCAGTCCACCACGCGAACCTACTGCGACGACGACGCCACTCGCTTATCTGTACCACACATACACAATTCCTGAAGATTTTGATAATCTATCCTTATATGGAAATGCGGACGACGATTATGAACGGTGTTCTAAAATTAATGCAGGATTTGAATTAAATAGGAAACAATATTTTCCTATAATATTAACAATAAATTACTTGGTCCTGTTCCGTACCCAAGGGGTAAAATATGGGACCCCCCTATTACTAAGCGTCAGATGTCCATCCGTCCGTCTGTCAGCGGGCCTTTTCTCATGAACCATAACTAATAGCTATTCTTGAACTTTCAGAGAGTGTCTTATACTGTTGCCGATATAACAACAAATACTAAAAGACTAAACAAATTAAAATTAAGGAGGGGCTCTCATACAAGAAAAGTGATTTTTTCAAAACTTTTTGCTTGTTCTTGTTTCTTTTACGAAAAAAAAATTACAAATTCCTATTTACGCTAGTACGGAACCCTAAAGTTATTAGAATAATATTAAATCATAAATCAAAATCAAACATGCACTTACGTTATGCGGTTTATTGTAGTGAGCATGGGTTGTCAACCAATGGAAATCTGTCAGCAGTCTCAACGCTCGGGCGCCGTGTTCGAATGGCAGGTAGAACAACTCGCACAAAAGTACTAAATCCTCAGCTGTCAGACCAGAAACGTCATTGTCATCAACCGGATCTACCACCGACCTGTTTGGTTTTATAAAATTTGACATTTAAATGCCATGTATAAATTAATGAACATCAAAGCGGTGGTCTTAGCGTTCCACATCCGGCTTAACGTCGTGTCATTACGCAGCGGTATCACTTTGCTTAAGGTAAACTGTTTGCTCGTTTGTCCAGGACGTTGTGTAAAAATAGTTTTGAACATTTATCCATTTCATTTGGGGGCAAGTTAAGACCCAATAAAGATCATGTCACAAAAAACTTTAAGACACGAGCCACTAAATCTTCTTCCATACAAAAATGAAGAGCTGTTCGTTAGTGTGAGCACTATGTACGTTACAGGCTAGTATGATACATATTTTTTTTGACACTACGAGTCGTAATTTATAAATAATTTCATTTTTATTCGTATATTTTGACATGAGCTTTATCGCATTCTCTCACCGGACAGGCTGTAAGATGTATTAGTGGCTTAGTATAAAACATGTTAAATACAAAATTACAGAATCTGTGATTTCTTCCCTGTGATATTCCCCAACATAAATTTTCCGAACATGTCGAGTCAGTGTGAAGATAAATTTAAATTTATTTATTTTGATTTTGATTTTTAGTCTCGCTGAGACGGCTGGATCGATTTAAATCATTATTTTTATACTTTGTTCGCTATAATACTAGGAAGATTTAATAGGTAAAAAAAATGGGAAAATATTCCCAAACGAGCTGTCACGAAGTACCAAATTCGCAGGGTAAAGTGGTTGCTAATAAGAAATGGATTGTTAACTTACTCGTCGGCTTCCTCTATTGGCTCTATAGGCTCGTTGGATTCCATCATCATGTCTGTACTGAGCGGACTGTTGCTGGGCTCAACTTGCATGGAACCGTTCTACAAACATTTTTTTTTAATAGGGAATATTACGCAAAGCTCGAAGCAGATGGTATTGACAGCAACTAGCACGTAACGTTAAGAAACCGCCAACATGCAAAATGTCAAATATCGTTCATTGATCAATCAAAGGGAATATGCATGACTTTTTTATTATTTACTACCCTCTGCTGCACTCACGAGGGACTACGGCGTGAGTTTATGTTATGTATATAAACATAAATCCATTAGATTTTTTCAAATATCTGACTTATTAACTAAGTTGTAAAGCTTCATAGTCATTGGTTAGACAACTTCCACAGAAAAGGTTTTTCTGATGAGCGAGATAGATAAATTTACTTTTAATGGTTACATCTTCCTGTTTTATCGTACAATTCTAATTCTGTTTTCACTGTAAAAATAAATATAAATATACATTACGATAAATTGATTGAATAATCAAATTAAGTTTCATGTATATTCACTATTATGATATACGCTAGTGCTGCTCTTTGACGCGAGAACGTTGCTGTGTTACTTCAAATAAAGCGTAAACACATTAAAACGATATCGAGTTTTTTTTAAGTTACATCTGAGCTAATAAAATAAATCAAGTAATTAGAATATTATCACAAAAATGACACACAAGTTCTAAACACGCTTATTGTGATCGTTTTTCAATATTTATACCCCACCGTAAATGCTTGTCACTACCAGTAGTGGCGTAAAAGCTGACTGCTACGCATAGGTTCCAGGTTTGAATCACGGTGGGGTCGCAACTTTGTGTTATTTGTAAGTCGAATTGTTTCGCATACCGGTCTTGAATGTAGTATTCTCATCCATGTAGTTTATACCATGTCGTTGCTTAGCACCTGCGACACCAGATTGTTTAATCTTATTGCAGGGCTCAGTTAATCGGTGTTGTGATGAGGTAATAAATAACGGTGCTAGAAAGATGCAATAGTATACCTCGCTCAGACCGTCGTTCATGATGACGTCAGAGTCAGCGGAAGGAGCAGCTGTAGATGCGTCATCACCTGGACATACGCAAGGAGACAGAGTTTGCGGGGTTGCTATAATAAAAAATAATTTCTCCATCGTACTTCGTAAAATACATACAGAACGATATACATATTTGTATATCAAAATCCAGTTGGAATATATTTTTCGTCCAAAACTTGAAAACCTCATTATCATTACTAAAATAAGACAAAATACATTTTTCCGAACACAAAAATGTAGGAGATAACGTTGATTCTGATATCTGTTTAAGGGACAGACAGCGGGAAGCGACTTTGAATTATACTATGTAGATATAACTTACCTCCAACACTCATATCACCGTTCCTCTGTTCAACTTTAGGCTCGTCATCAACAATGATATCTTCATCTTTATCCTTCTTAACGTCATCACTGAAACTCTCCAGGACATCAGCTGAGATACTCTCGTTCGAATCTTGCTTATCGATCATGCTTTGATCTAGTTTTTCATCTTCAATCGATTTTAGACCTAATATAGGCACGGGTACAGTCGAAACTGGTATTTCTTGTGGTATGTTGACGTTTGAACTGGCGATCGGTATGATGGGGTTAGGTATTGATTCGTTCAGTATCACCTTTGTGGGTGAAACGAGAGAATTCATCACAGGGTTCATAACAGGATTGAAGTTATCTGATGTCACCTGAAATATATCAGTTTATTATTTCAGTTATACACACTCACACATAAATATAACCTAAACAAATATGTGACAAACGTACATAAACGCACCCCACTATTATGTGTAATAAATGACTTGTGTGTTGAATTCCATACAGATTCGTTCAACTCTTTTGTGTAAAAAACACACTTAATATTTTATGGATATACAATAGGAGTGAAACAAAATGTCCTCCCCAAATGTCAACTCAATCGTACATTTGGCTAGACCTTTTTTACGGTATGACAAGTGACATTTGTCAGCATTTTTTTTTTGTAGTAGGATCGGCTGACATATGTCTTTTTGTACTGTTTTTAAGGTTGAATTTGCTTTCATGTGTGTTTATTTCTAAAACAACTACATATATATCTCTCTCTCTCTCTATCTAAAAGTGATGCCACTTTTTAATTAAAGTTTTATATGGGCTTGTGTATCTATAAAATGTTTGATCAATGATATCAAACGCCCAACTTTAGGTTTTCCCAGGTTTCTAATATGATTAGTATTAACATACCCCAGTGGAAAGAAGCGGCGTGGTGTTGGAGCAGCAGACGTCAGCCAACGCTTGAAGTTGCGTCGTGCTCACCTTCATCGAAACAAAATAGCATAATTTTTTTTAAATAAAAATACACACAAACATTAAAATAAGTTATGTAATTCCCTGTATAATAATAACCATATCACGACACACACATTGACCCAGAACTACTATAAGATAATCTTGTATCGCAGTTGCTAAGCAACGATATGTATAAACTACATAGAAGACTACATCCAAGACCGGTAAGCGAAACAATGCGTCTTGCAAATAACACAAAGTTGCGCCCCCGCCTGGATTCGAACCCGAAACCTCTAGCATAGCAGTCGGCTGTTTACACCTATGCGCTACCGAGGTCGTCTTCGTATGTTTTCATCGTTTATTTTTCATACTTTATTTTAATGTTTATTTTACATTTCTAGAAGATCTCATACTCTTGCGTTGTGTTTACCTGTCTAAGCCCAACCTTGTCTGTATTTTATAAATACATTTTTTAACAATAAACTATTGGGATGTTATCACTAATGTTGTCCGCCATTTCTTGTGTTGTAAATTGCCTATACTCTAAAATCTGTTCGAAAGTTACATAAAAGTTTCTAATATTATTTTGTAATTGTTGTTACTTCAAACATTTCAACGGTTATTACCTTGGGTATGGCTGGCGCGAGCTCGGCGGTGCTGGTGGTGGCCGTGTTGCTGGTGGTCGTCACCAGTGACATGCACGTGTTCACCATCGGCAGGATCGGGATTATAGGTACCGGTGGCGCTGGTTGGTTATCGAATACAAACTCATATTATAAACCTAGTTTTTGTCAGAGGAGGGCGGACTTAGACCGGATCCCTCATTAAACACGCTAAATTGAAATTTTATCTGTCAAACGTCAATTCCACGCAAAAAAAAATCGTTTGACAAGTAAGATTTGTAAACTATTACCGGTCGCGACCGTTTGCTAGCTATAATCAGGTGGCCAGTCCAGACCGTTAGACTAATCTGACATGCCTAGAACATGTACTCGCAAATTTATTATACGCCACCTTGTAAAACTGTTGTCGTGAAAAGCTTATCAGCTGTAGTCTCATTAAAAGAATTCACACAACCACACATCTACTAGAAAATCATAATATATATATATCTATTAACTTTCAGTTGATTATATAATTACCTATAGGAGCTTGTGGTTTGATTACAGGCGCTTGTGCTATTTTCGGTATGGAAAACTCAGGTAACCATTCGTTTATAGCCAATCTGAAATAAAAAACATCTTTAAAATACCTTAAACAATTATTAATCAATAACTATAGTCATTTATGTCCGTACAAATAAATTAAGGTTCAATTTTCGTAAGTATTGGCATTGTTTAGTTATGGTGTGTATGGTGCATTTGTAAGAATATGACATCCAATACCAGAAAGCAAAAACAATGCGTTTTGCAAATAACATAAAATTCTGCACCCACCGGGATTTGAACCCGGAATCTCATGCGTAGCAGCCACCTTTACATCACTGCGCGACAGATGCCGGCCTACTATTTTATTTATATAAGACCAGGCAAACATTTGAACCCAATGCTACCGGATGTTAAAAGGAGATGAAGCCCACTCGTAACCTTAACCTCGTAGCACCTTCGTAAGGTCGAACATTCCTACCCAGGAGCCTGTATTTAATCTTGTTTCATTTCTTACTTATTTAAATTTTTGATGTTAGTACACATTGATCGTACATTTCTCTGTGACTATTACAATCATGAAATCTATAAATTGTTATTGTCAGTACTCACTTCAAAGCCTGGCGGTGATGGTAGACGTGTTTCCCGAGCGAGAGAGGTGCTTCGTCATCGCATACACCTTGCTCGCTCTCACGCTCCAACTTTATATCCCACGACACCGCTTCCACTGCACATTAAATATAGGAAAACTTAGTAAAAACAAAAATGAGATAGTCCCTCTCAATATAAACATACGGTTTAATTTATACAAATGCACACACACACACACATATTTATAAATAATAAAAACTTGCGTGTGTGTTGGTACTCCATACTTATCACATAATCTGTACCACTTAACTAATTTAGTTGAATGTAGTTACTATTACAAAGGGTGTAAAGAAAGGGAATGAAGATCATTTTAATTAAATGAAATATTTATAGTTTGTATGATTACTCATTGAAGTTATTCAACCAAGTAAATAAATGTATTTAATACTAACTATGCTGTGGCGCATCAAGGCTGCAACTGGCCCAATGCGCTAGAGTCCAGATTGCAATCATGTTGGCGTTGTACTCGCAGTTTGGGTTGCTGAGCACGCCACGCAGTAAAGGTATCAACTCTGGTGATCTTCCACAGTAAGGACCTAAAAAAAATAAACTGTTTCACTCAGGCGTAAGCCATTCCATAGTGTATCATAATTTTATACATAATCAATAATTGGTTTGAACTAATTACAGTCAAGACGGGATGTAACCATATTGAAGGGACTGTATGAACATGGATACTTTTATCCGATAGCCGGAATAGTAATTATTCTATATTAAAGTTTTGTTCTTTGGTTGATCCACTTCTCCTTTTGAAATTTGTCTTAATAATTTATGGGAAAATATGTTTTCAGTCATAACAAATACATTTAGAAGCAAAAACTGCGATCTTCAGTTGATAATTTCACAGTCAAACTTTCTCTTACCTAGGAAGATTCTCTTCTGATCGTAATCATTTGCGTGCAGGTTATCCCATATAACAGGCGGGCGTCGCAACACTTGAGTTATTTCCTCTATGCATTCAGTTGTAAGTGTCTTTGATATAACTTTGGGTCCTAAAAAAACATTGTTATTAACTTTTTTGATGTTGAATATGATGACAATACATATCAAACTACTTTGTTGTGAGCAGGTACAGCGGGGTAACACTGTTTACAATATTAAGTAATTTAAATCGTATTTATATTTCAAACCAGCAAGATGATATCAACAACTATCCCCTGATAGCATGTTCATATATGTTTTTTTTTATTTTTATCATATTTTATTTTGGATATTTATTAGTATAAATTATATATCATCTTATTTATAGTGCTGATTTTTTCCTTTACTTGCAATGTTTGAGTGTACACTATACTTATAAAGTATTAAAATAGATTAAACATTTCTTATGAATCATCTTATTTTTAAACTACAACCGGTTTTGTATGAAAACAATAATTCTCACCAGTCCACATGATGTCAATCTGCTGTGACAGTTTGGTTCCCAAGGTGTTGAGGTATTCAGAACTGTTGACAGTGGGCAGGGCTCTGGTGGAACAATACTGGGTTGGGCACAGCAGGAACCTCGGGCAGCCAAGATGTTGGTGTATTTCGTTAGTTACCGATACCTGTGTGTAACATGATTTATTCAGACAGGATATAAAGAGAAGAGGAGAGCAGATATGTGCTGGCTTTATTTGTGGGATAGTTTGGATAATCATTGATCTTATCTCAAATCATATGTCTCAAAAACTCAAATACTAAGCAAAACTGCAAGTCTAGCACAACTTTAATTTACAAACAATTGAACAATTAAAGTGAATTATTTTATTAGGGATGTAAACTTTAACATTATTAATAAATTTGAGAAATTCTTGCCTTACCTGTGCATGAGCAAAACTCTGGAAGATCTGCTTATCAGCCTCACTCATCTCCAGTTCAATATCATCAAACAAAAGTGCAAAGCATGTACATCCAAATTGTGAGACCTGAAATAACATAGAATACTCAAATGATTGGATAAAATTTATTGTTTAATGCTACTTGCCTTCACAATGTATTGTTTGTTTTATTGATATCAGACAAAGCTTGTCTGTTTTAAAAGAATGGAAAATAAATTTGTTTTAATGTATGCAACAAGGCTTTAACACAAGTGATTTATATCAATATTATAAACACACACATTGACTAATCTTGTAACAGAAATAGTTCACATCTATAATAATTAAAGATGTGATTTGATGAATGCATGCACATCATTCTAGTGTGTAACCTCTTTTCTGAGCAAACTCGATAGTACACATAGAAACAATTTGCAGATACTCCTGTCACAAATCTAACAAAATCTTAGTCAAACCTTTTCCATGAGATTGAATAACTAAACATGGACAATTACAATCAACAGCAACAAAACCCAAATGCAACTTGTGAGTAACAAAAAATATTGCCTTAATTGGGATTGAAACCTTAGCATCCAGCTAACCACTGTTGTGCCAAAAAAATGAGCCAAGCTATATTTGTTATTATTTTAAGTTGTTCTTTTACCTGTTCTAGTTTTCTTTTCAGGATGGTGATCTCTTTCTGACTGCTGTAAGTGATGTCCAGTCCAGGTGATAGTGCATAACAGAAAGTAATGCCCTGGTTTTTAGCAGCCGTTATCAGAGATGTGAGGTGTTCTGCCTCCTCGACAGTGTACAATTCTCTCCAGTACGCTCTGTGCTTGTAGTCATCTTTCGGTGCATAAACATACATGTCCATACCCCATTTTTTTAACCTAAAAATAAATTATTTGTATAATTAGACAAAGGCAGGGCAACAATTGTAATTCTAATATTGTGGATTTTATATATGTGAATATTTAAAATATGCTTCAAATTTAAGAAAACCCTGATACTTGATCAATGTAATAAAAGCCTAATATTACAACTTAAATTGAACTTACTAAAATTACTGAAACAAATTATAAAAAAAGAAGGGGATAATCATACATCAGTTGAAGATCCGTGACCCCTAAAGAAAGCACAACTGTGAATGTCAATTCAAGCCTTAGCTACACTCCAACCTTGATATCACATATTCCTCATACAATAAATAAATCTTGCAATCTGTTGAACATACTTAATAACAATATCAATTTTGAGCAAAGTATTTAAGGAATTGCGTCTCTGGTAATAATAAATATCTGTACTTACTTCTGGAAAAGGTCTTTCCTCTGCTCCGTGGTCCATGGGCGACCGTAAAAACCTGCAGTAACCGTAAAAAGATCATTAACAAGTTGAACAAAGATACCGTAAACTAACATGACAGAATATTCCCGACAAAACTACTTAACTTTGTCATCAATATTTTACCAAATAAACAAGAATATTACCTTCCACAACGCCACATATGAAGTCTTTTCGTTTAGAACTGGTATCGTCCGGTGAACTTTCAGTCATTTTGCTGCAAAATTAGATATTTATCGCTAAATTGAAAAACGACTACAACTGATGCGATCCCGCTATTGAGGACAGTCTAGCGGCGAAAGTTTATGAAATTAACACAATCAATGACACGCAAAAGCTGTTAAAATAATAGTATAATCAAATTTGGTTATCTAGATCTAAAACTGTAGTGATTTAGAAGACAAATCTAGTTAAATTCTAAGATTTAATTTGGTTCTCGATCTCAGTGAAACTACGAAGGAGACAAATCATGATGTGTCAACTTTTTTTTAAATGAAATAATTGCCAGCTCTAATCATAGTTGCAATACCAAAAAAATCTAGATTTAAAACGCTCTACTGCTTCGCCTTAGCGTTCCACCATTAAAACATACAATTTTAAATATATATATACTGTATTTATACTGGTGCGAGAAAATTTTTCATGATGATTTGATTTCGTTATATACGGCTTTGGCTGGTAGAACCGAAAGAAAGGGTTATGATTTCATCATCAATGTCTATTTATAATATAATAAATATGTGTTCCACTATAGCTCCTACACTAATCAATCGTTTTTGATGAATGAGGTATAAATCCATTTTTATTTAGGGGCAGGTAAAAGTCCATTGTATTTTTTTTCGATTAATTATAAAATTCAGGTAAAATATCTCCAAAAATGAACGTATTTGACTATAAAGCTGCGCTTCCGAGAAAAGTTTTGAAACGCGTGGCGATCGAGCTAGTGACGTCATACGACACAGGCGACTTACAATTTGTATAGACAAAACCTTTTTTTTTGTTTTAACATACGTTAAAAGTGTTATGGGCTAACCTTCAAGGTTATTTAAAACGAAGAAGAACTCTTGATTATTTTAGCATCAAAATTTATATTCTCCATTATGCTATTTTAGCTATCTATTAAATAGAGAAGTGAAAAAAATACTACCATATCGAGTGGGATGTCAAATAAAAGAGGAGAAATACCAAGCTCAAACATCTATTTAATAGACAATATTAAATAGCTATAAAAGAAAAGTGGGATTTTTCTGCTTAATTTTTAGTATTTGTAAAACCTACAGTACAGCATAGTATCATTAACAAAAATCGTTTATAGAGAAGCAATTAATATCGGTATACCTATTTTATTTATTAACATAACCTCATTCCAAACATAACTTTTAAACTTTACTTTACCTTTACCTAAAATGTAGGTACTTAATAAAATTAATCTCTACTCTATGTGGTTTTGACATGCTTAGGCATTGCGTTTCCATTGAATTGGAGACTTGTACCTACTTGGATCCATTTTTAAGTATTACAGTTTTTTCTTGTATGTGTTGTGTATGAAAATTATTATAAGATAATCGCAATAACGTCAATACCAACCGTGAAATTTCCGCGATAGTATCGCGTTATAATGATGACATTTTTAGGTCTTCACTTCGATTTTTAGATGTAGAAATGGACGACCTTTTTTGGAAACTATTCAATTTTTTTTCCTTAACGACGAGTGCTGCGGCACGGATGTCTTAGCAGCTTTATTGTGATTTTATTTTACCTTGGCTATCGTTCTTTATATGTACGATTGTATTGTACTAGACGATAAAGCCTGATCGATTGATCAGGCTATACCTGTCCGCCTCCCCATCGAACCTGACATAGTACAGATCCGGTCGGGAGACAGACTATCAAGGGTCATTTGGGGTTTCCTCGCAGATAACTTTCCAAACTTTATGAAACACAGAGTGCCTCTACCAGCTCAACCTTGGCTTGCGTGATTTAGGGGCAAGAGGAATCTAACAGCAGAGGTTTGCTGAATAAGAATTGAAATAGGAGGTCCCCGACAGAACGGAGAACCCCTTCCATTGGTGGTTGGATTATCGAGGGAGCAAGGGTGGGTCTAACAATGATTTTTCCGTCGTCGTCGTCGTTTTTCGGTCGTGTTGCGGCTCCCTTCAGTGTGATTAGCAATATATTTTTTTCTATTTAGCAATTATTTACAGACTTTTTAGTGTTGGTGTCTTTTAATTAAGCGCCTAGGGCGGGCTGTCTACTCGCTCTGTGTGTCTACCATGGGTCCGTATACTTTTTCGACACGTCCGGTAACACAGATTTCTTAGTGACTTTGTATAAGCAATCTTTATTCCTCATCAATCATCGTTAATAAGAGGCGCTTTACATAGATTCATATAAAATAACTGCAGTCGAGCGAAGAAGCAAGTCGAAGCTAATCGAAGGTAAACCTCATGGTAGACTGGCCAACTGGTCTCGTGCGGGCAGGGTTCTGGGTCTGGTAGGTAATAGTGGCAGGTTACATCTTGAGATATATAACAAAGTCTCAAAGCATAGCTAATGAAATACATAATTTGTTTTAGTATAATAACTTTCAAGATATTTGGTTTTGTAGTATAAATAAATACATTTGTGGGAGAGGAGGGTAAAACACATGCATCAAATAATATTTTTATTTTAATTACGAAGTTTATCTATTATACTATATCAATGTTTATTTATATCCTTAACACTACAAAAATGTGAAAGTAACATAAAATGACTAGAAACAATTTCTATGTCGAACCTAATTTATTAAAAGTGCTCAACGCGACATTCAGTGGTTACCTTTTAGTTTCTTTCAACTGTGTGTACATTAACTGAAATCATCAATCATTTATCTTTTAACTGAGACAAAGAGAGAGCTACCACTTTAAAGTTTGCTGTCTTACGAGAAAAACTACTTGTACCATATCTAATTTAACAATAGGCAACCTTAAAATAGGTACTTCATATCACCAATAAATTAATCAGACCTACGTTCTCATATAAACACTACTATTGTACTCACCTATTTTCAATTAATGTAGACACAGGTTTGTAAATAAGCACTATTTGTCTATATACATACATTTACTTACTTAAAACATGCAACTGAAAAAAGTTTCTTTACAAAAATGAGATCAGTTCTAATATTTACTTTCCGTTTATTGTATTGTTAGCAGCAAAATTTGATTTATTGGTCGAATTATCTAGACCAGTGTTTCTAAACCTATGGTCCGCGGTCCCTTGATGGTCCCCAAATAAATGTATTAGAGTCCATCATCTCTGGATCATACAATAATAAATAAATGCCATGAAATATCGTTATCGCTGCTTTTAAACAGATTACAAATGGAATTTAATTTAAAAGTACAGTTTAGTAGCAATTTCCACTAATTCCGTTCCAAAAAATCAATATCAACAAACATTAAAGTTGAGATAAAAATGTTGAAAATTGTGACCGATTTCCTGGGGGTCCGCAGCCGAAAAGGTTTAGAAACGCTGATTTAGAGTGAAGAAAAGACACTTTGCTTTTAATAATAATGGCCGTTGTCAATAAACCATCGCAAATAGATAGCATTGTATTTAAATAAATTTTATCTATGGCTAAAGCTCTGACACGTGAGGCCTCGGGTTCGAGTCCCGGCTCGAATTGAAACACGATTATGTTTTTAAACAAAACTATGGGCAAACAAGCAGACCTGTTTGCCCATAAGCAGACAAGATTACCTGATGGAATGAGAAACTGCTGCCTATTGACACCACGATGCCCTTGATGTCTGAGAACGAATGCCATGTACATGAAGAGGCAAAAATGGTATACCTTTAGTGCCGGTAATTACACTGGCTCTCTAATCCTTCGAACTGAAATACAGGGATCTGCTTTACGCCAGAAAAAGAAAGGAGGTTGGTACCAACCCAGACGATCTCGCACGTACATCTACATCTGTGTGCCCTGAGGTCATGGGCGGTTTTTATCTATTTAAATATTTATATATATATATGTATAATTATTAACCTATAGTAGGTTACTATTGTACAAGCCTGTGGCTTCGTTTGGGACTAAGACAATTTATGTGAATTGCCACGAGATATGATTCTTATTAGAAAATGAAAGTAGACCTTCAAAGATTAATTTAGATTTAGTATGAATCTTTAAATTAATTAAGGTAACAATTGAAAAAAGCCTTTAGAAAAAAGAATGAAGTTTATCCATAGACACAGGTGAAGTTTATGGTTTGATCTAACCAAAAAGTTTACCACCGCCAATACATTTTGTTACATTTGCTTCCCTAATTACTTTATATTGTCTTTCATCATCATCAAATTAATTAATTTATTACAAACAATAACATATATTATATCACGCACTATTTTACTTGTCTTTTTCTTAAAGACAGAGTCCTTGAAACTAGATAATATGCTACAATGTTATTTACAAACAAAATTCTATTTACTATGTGAATGTATGAGTATTTACAGGATGATAATTAGATTCCTTCTCTCAATTCTAACTCGATCTTCCTCATCATAAAATGCTCGAACGAGAGCGTAGGTATGTAGGTACCTAGATTTATTTGGAATATGTTTAAAACACTTGTTTTGGTACATTATCTCTGTAAAATGTCAAGTTTCCACCAATGAGTTAAGTATGTATAGAGGCGATATTGCGTATTATCTTTTTGAACCACTAAGGATGAGTGGATGTTAGCATCTTTCACTAGTTTGTTTTGGACACCCAAGAAAGCTAGATGTTTTAAAGTCCTACGCTATTATGCCCTTCATGTATAGTATTGAGATGTTGCAGAAGTTTGTATTCTGTCCCTAACATAAACCCTGTTCTCTCTGCTCAGCTGTTTTGAGTAGTCTGTGGCTCATGTAAGTATTGGCGCACACTTTTTGTTAGAGATGGCTGTTCTAGTACGTAGTACAAATTACTCCAATGGTGTTCCCATTAGATTGAGAACTCCACCAGGTTGTAAACTTACAGCAAACTGCTTTAACGCATTAAGTTTATTATCTTAATTATTGTGAACATTTGCCATAAACTTCACAATCTGATGATGATTCAAACGCTGTTCACAATCTAATAGCGGCTCTATACGATAAAGATGGACCGTCATGAAGATGGGGTAGTGCCGTTGGGTGATTAATGGCGCAATACGTCAAAGAAATATGGCTGTCGATGGCGGGACAGTGATTCCAACCGTACGATAATTATCGTACATGGCACATTCAAGCCAGTATAGTTGCGATACAAACATCGCATCACCATCGCGAAGGACGGCCCATCTTACGCCATCGTATGGAGGCACTAGCCAAATAAATGTCGAAGATACCCACGAATGGATCGACGGATTCGGTTGATTTCTTTCTTGTTGTGTTCGCGTGTGTCAGGAATAGGTTTATATGACACATCTGTCGTGAGACCGATTCTTAGCAGTGCGGAATTGAACTCCCTATAACTAGGTCATATCAAATGCGAGAGAGAAAAATATTCTGAAAACAAACGTTTCGTTCAAGCTTAGGACGAGGTTTGATCGTTAGAATTAATTATTTGCTTCCTTCAGGGATGAAATGAACCTGAAGTTATGTTACAACATTCTTTTACCTAAGTTTTCCTTATCTAGGAGATCTTTAATACACTTACACATCATATTATTTTATTACTTGATAATGGAAACAAGTACCTAACACTGGCTCTTTTATAAACCACTCTAAATTGTATAGCTTTTCTATAACTCTTCGGTTATCATCTTTGGTCCAAAACGTGATACAAAATCAAGCCAATAAAATTTTACTACTTTTATTTATCTAACAATAAGTAATACTTCATTAATACCACTATTGTTGCCATAACTTTTAAGCTTTGGAATAAATAACCTCACATTTTTTTAGTATTCACATTTCTGGTATAAGTTTTGACTTTGTATAATCTTTTTACTTTTTCTTCCAAACAATAAACATTTTTGAAAGAAATATAGTAATCAAATTCTGGGAACGTATATATTTCATCAAGTGCTCTATCACTAGGAACGTATTAATGTAAGTATGGAAGAAAAAGAAAAACTTTCAGTATTAATAACAAAATAGTTTGAACCCAAAAGAGTTACTTAATAACTGTAACCGTAGTAGGTAGCTCCTGCAATAAAAGCAAGATATAAAACGTGGATACAATACTTTACTCTTGTTAAGGCGGTTAATACCCAACTAACCCAAAGTAAGTAACCTCTACTTACAATATAACCTGCAAGAACAAACCGTTGCGTGTATTTGCTCCATGATGCCTAGTGTTGAGTGGCGAAACAACCCATTCTATACATATTAGAAGTACACAGCCGGCACCCCGTAGCGGGGCATGTGTCAGCCAATTATCCCTGACATGTTTCCATGGACCCGCATATGCCGGTTCAAGTTGCCAGACTGGGAGAACCTGAGCAAAAGTACAAGATAAAAAAAAGTAAGAAAAGCCTTCCTCATATAAAATCAAAACAATCCCGAAGGTTTACAGAGGATTTGATAAATAAGACACATACCTAAGTAAGCACAGTTTGCATTGGTAAGGTTTTTCTCCAGAATGTATCCTGAGGTGTTTCGTCAACGTTGAACTATCTGAGAACGCCTTTTTACACGACCGACATCTGGTGAAATCAAGATTACTTAATTGAATACAAATGGTATTTATATAAAACTACAGGACAAAACTAATTATTATATTAAGTTTTTTTATATTATTATTTTTTGTGACTTCATCATCATTAGATTAAGATACTCACTGATAAGGTCTCTCTCCAGAATGTGTCCTCATGTGAGTCGTAACACTGGAACTTTGGCTAAATCTTCTATCACAAATTGGACACCTGAACAAACAGTAAATAAAAATTATAATACCTTGTTTAAGCAAACTATCATTTTAGTTGGAAACCAAAGAGAGATTCTACGAAGACGATTTATCCAAAGTCCAAGTCCAGCAAAGTCCAGCGTTTCATGGCAATGCCTTTTACTTTAGTCAACTGACCTGAACGGCTTCTGGCCGGTGTGTGTCCTGACGTGCGCGGTGAGATTGGCCGCCTGCGAGAAGCTCTTGTTGCAATCGCCGCAGCGGTAAGGTCGCTCACCGGAGTGCGTTCGTAAATGCGTCTTGAGCGTGCTCGGTCGAGCGTACGTCTTACCACAGATACGACATAAATTAGGCTTCTGCTCGTCATCATCTGAGCACCCGCTTAGCGAGCCCACCTGAGAGGAAATAACGAATAGGTACTACAAGCTATATAAATAAAGAAGACATGGCAAATGGACTATGATTGGAACAACTTAACTGGAGTAGAACAAACTAACATTGAAAACCAAAGTCGTTCAAAATGATGACTTTTTGGAGAGAAAACTGTGGATTTTAACATTGAAATTACATAATATACCTATATTTCATAGACAAGCAAATACTTTGTTATGTATTATTAAGCAATCTAAAAATATAGTTAGACCGACTAAGTTAGACCGTAAGCACTAACCTGAACTTTTCCCGTTGAATTAACACAAGCACTATATCCGTATTCTTGTGAATGCATCTGCCCCTGATGATTCAATATCGCATATCCATTCCCGAGGTCCTTCTGACCTTCTTGCAGATATATCTTCGAGGGAGATCTTTTTACGCTGGAAGCCAAGGGTTTTTGACTGTACTGCGACTTTTGGGGGAACAAATAGTTGGAGTTCTGCTTCTGAGAGTTCTGGAACTGCAGCGGTTTGAATGTTGAGGTGGCTGTGATGAGAGGATCCGATTGGTTGGGAGTTCGGAAATCGGCTGTGAAGGAGTATGTAGCAGCTGGGTAGGAGTTGGGACTTATAACGTTTTGCGTTTGGGGATACACGACGTTCACTGACGGGCTGGCAGCATTCTGGTTCCATTGTACCTGTCACATAAACGAGTCCTTATTACCACTAACCAGTGGCCCATCCTGACTCCAACCATGGTGGAAAAGCTTTAAACCTTATATATATAAGAGTGTATAATGAGTCTAGAAGTCTTATTGTGGATATGCACAATATCTGCTACGCTAGAGGTTACGGGTTCGAATTTCGCCGAGGGCGGAACTTTGTGTTATTTTCAAGACACATTGTTTCGCTTAACGGTTTTGAATGAACAATTCTTATATATGTAGTTTATATCCTATCGTTTCTTAGCACATTTGGGCTGCGACACCAGATTCTTTAATCTTAATGGGCTGAGTGAGTCGTGCGTGAAGTGGTGATTTTTATAACAAACCTGAGAGCAGAGCTGATCTGGAGGGCAGCCATGCATCGTCATGTTCATGGAAACGTTGACACTCATGGTAGGGAACAGTGGGCCACTACCATAGTGCTCGTAGTAAGGGTACCCACCGCCGCCGTTCACCATCATCTGTCAAGCCATGGTAACCACTTTTCAATAAACGAATATTTTAAAATGTTTTGCAAAATTTTAGTTTTTGGATTTAACTTAAACGTAGATACTAAGAATCTTCAAAACTAAAACAAAAGGTTGGTTTTTTTATTAATTAAATAAAGATATAAATAAATAACTGTGTAGGTACTTGAATATTTCGTCGGTGGATAGTACTAAACAGTACCATCAAATTATTCTCGTAAATATCAAAAGGGAACTAGTACGAGACAAAAATTCTAAAAGTCCCCACCCATAGGATGTAAATTAGTTTATGGGAAAATCACTATCAAAATCGTTAGTTAATCGTTTTCTTCACTCCTGAAAAATCAATCATTTCGTTTTCCCGCGGTATTGTCCATTGTTAGTAAGGCGGGATTGCTCTAGTACTGATGAAGAAATCAAAAAGAACTAAAAACATTATAGTGCATTTCACGTATGTAGGTAGGTAAGTGCATTGTGTTTGTCGTTATATGAATAAATTTCTTTAAACCGAGCCTGGTTTGAATACTCTCTAGTGAACACGTAAAAGGCAGGTTTCAGGGGAAAATATAACAAAGGCTCTAAGGGGAAATATGACAAAGGAATGTTGAAATAACTGGGCATTGTGACAAGTAAATTGACCTACATTAATTGTATTCGCTGTCGGGTTTCTTCGTAAATAAACACTTAGAAATAACACTAGGGGAACCTCTAGATTTGCTCTGGTATTTTTCTAAAACATTAATTTAAATTTATGATTCAAGAAACCTTTCTGTACACTAAGAATTAATAAAATTTATACAATAATTTTACGGCTGCAAATATTTTAGCTCTCTTAAAATTTTACTATCACAAATTATATGAAGTATTTTGTTTTATTATTAGGCATTAGATTTATACCTACATTTAAAACGATCTCAAAAATAACTGTAATGTAATTCGGAAACAGTTAAAAATAATAACGCTACTGTATCCTTGATATTAAATTAAACTGTACAAATTTCTAAAAAAGATTTCCCTCCCGCATCAAAACATGGGAAGCCAGAAGAAACCTTGATTAAACTCTGATACCATATTAATTACAATAATTTCATAAAGGGAACCCTCCCCTTGGATTCATAAACCTTGGAACTATTCTATTTCCTTTGCTAAAACACCCCATTGCGACCCCTGCGAATGTTACCGACAGAGGTGTGAGCGTCTCTTGTTTTCTTGCGGCTTGTTTGGTAGGTGCGAGGGAGATGACCATACCTGTGGGTGTACGGATTCTGAAGCGCAGTCTCCATGGACAACGGCATGCTTTAGAGAGAGAAGGACGTCGGCTGCCTCCCCCCCTACCCTCTCCCGGCACTCGCTTACAGGGTTGTTTCTGCTGAAAATGAACACAATATCAAACCTTGATCCCTCACATTTTATTTAGAGAACATTATCAAGGAAGTACATTTACAATATAAAATACCTACGAGTGTAAAACAATTCGAAAATTCAAAAAACTTGAAAAATATAGTTTCCACCATATTGCTTCAAAACAAACAAAAAGCTTTTTCCACCAAACTCGAACGACAGATATTATGCTTAAATTGTAAGTTCTAATCTAGTTTATTGTATCAGTTAATACAATGTTGATTTTATTTTATCCAAGAAAATCCACATATATACATACACATACATTTATATATATTTTTTATATGAGAAACCATGGAAGAAGTTAAAAGGGTATATTTATTCAGATAAGTATGTAATAATCCCTGTTTAAGTCAAATTGCTACACAACCAACCAAATACATGGACTCAATAAATTGCACCTATCTTTAACCGTAGCCTGATTCGTAGTCAGTAATTTACGTAGCATATTTTTAGAGACTACGGCTCGTAGTTACTTTCTACAAAACGCTACACCAGTTGCTATAGTCTAGTGTACCTATACACATGGACAAAGATGTGCATACTTTTAATTTGCATGCATGAAATGAACTAGCCCATTGTCAATAATACTAAAATTGTAAGAATTTTATGTTATGCTGTTAGTATGCCAAATAAATTAATAAATACCTACCATAAGCGCTACCTTCGATTACCTCTTGCGACTGCAGTACTTTGTATTAATCTTTTAAAAGCGCCTCTAGCGGATTGATGAGGAATTAAGATTGCTCATACAAAGTCACTGTAGTAATCTAGATTATTTGATATTCTAAGAACAATTTTCCTAAGTTACTTTATTATAGTAACTCTCGGTTTATCAGTTCACTTTAACGTGATTTTTCATTTATAAAAAACCTGTCAAGTGTGAGTCGGACCCGCATATGATGGATCTGGGTATGGGGTATTTATCCGTGGCGACGGTATCATTGCATCTGGAGAACACATCATGGGTTCCGTACCGTCTTATAAGATTTAACATTACATGCTTTTTAGATAATTTCGTAAAAGAAACAAGAGCAAGAAAAAATAAACGAAAAAGTCATGGTTTTTGTATCACCCGCTTTTGTATTAAAGACCCGCATAAATTTTTAATAACTTTATGTTTTAATATGCGGCAACAGAGATAGACATTCTCGGAAAATTTCTAAAGTATAGATATTATAGTTAATGAGATACAAGCCGCTTACAGACGGACGAACGAACAGCAGAGGCTTAGTAATAGGGTACCGTTTTTACCCTTTGAGTTCGGAAAAAAAAATCTACACATTCTAAATATTACTAACGTGAATAGGCAAAATTTAAAAATTGCTTCCAACTCAATATGTCTACCATGAGTTCGTATAGATTTTCTTAAAGTCAGACAATATAGATTGCTACAATTATTTTGTATGACCAATCTTAATTCCTCATCAATCCCTTAGGGACGTTTTTCAAAGATTCATACAAATTTGTAACTGCAAGGTAAACCGAAAACTGTTGATAACAAAATTTAGGGTAACAGTTCAGTAATATAACTAATTATAAGCTAAATCATTTGATTAAACCAATACTTTCTGTTTCTGCCTTTAAGCAGTTCGCGGTTGAAGAATAAGAGGGCCAGTTAGTGGCACGAGAGGTAAGTATAACATCTTTACTACTTGGCGTTCTCAGACAACAGGGGCATCGTCATCGAGTCCAAAGGCGGTATCGTTTTCATCAGAACCGTCTTCTTGTTTCTCAATGAAGTTGTATTAAAAACTTGATACTAAAGGATGGCAACAGGATTAAGGATGGTAGAAATTCAGCCAGTAATATGGACACCTTCTCTTGTACTCATTATTTTTGTTAGATTTTTAAGTTCCGCTCAAAGACCGAAAACGCTCATTGAGCGTATCAAAATCAATTTTTTTTATTCAAATGAACTTAAAATAAGACTTTTAAATAGTCAAAATTCTTTTTAAATTACCACCGGTGCCTGTCTACGGGGAAGAATCCGGTAAGAAACCTCCGTAGTTGCTCTTTTCAATATCATAATAATCTTTCATTACAATGAGCCTAGAATAAGCCGCAAACAATGCGTTGTGGTCTCTGTAAAACTCCCTTACCGAGAGCGAGCGAGATTCGTGTAATAGCTTTTATGAAAACGCTCACGACGCGTTGAGGTAATGGAGGAAAGCCTTGACGCGTTTCGGAACCATTTATAGATATGGCCCACATCGATTTGCTACATGGGGTCATCCTAGTCTCAAAATTTTGTTAGAAAACATCCACAGGAACATTGAGGAAACATTGTTAAAACCCGCTGCATGACGTAGTAGTTATTATTGAATACAAACATAATGAAATAGTTCAATTAAAATAAAAGGACATTATTATTAATTCGAATATCATTATATTAAAGGTTATCTCTTCGGTCCAAATCAAATAATTTCATTTTATTCATACGGACTTATAATAAGTACTTTTAAATCGTCAAAATTCCTTGTCATTAATCAGTGGCGTAAATAGGGCATGGCGTCAAAATGCCACGGGCCCCAAGCCTAAAGAGCCCCTGAGCGGTATAAGGGCCCCCTCAAAAAGCGACTTAAATTGGCCATGGGCCTGGGCCTGGTAAGGTAGGCTGGCGTTTTAACTTGAAATGGAGACATTAAAAAAAAAGTGAGTGTATAAAAACGTGGGAAAAAAGGTCGCCAATTTTCACACAAGCCTCGTTTCCTATTCATTTGCAACGGGCCCCGGGCAGTCTAGTTACGCCACTTATCTTTAGAAGCTAGGAACACCTACTTGCGGCCATTTTTGCATAGGGAGACCAATTCTTATACAGGAAAATTTCTGTACTTTGATATATCCCTAGTCAGGTCAGAAGTATTCTCACACACTAAAAACTTTTCTTTTAAAATGCTAGCCACAAAATTATTTATTGAATTCAAATTTCGAATTGTTCATGAAAATAAAAATGTATACTTTTTAGAATTTTACTCATTTTTAAATATGGAGTGGTCGCTTAAAGAAGACCGTGTTGCAGTTATTGCGTTGCATCGTTGCGGTTACGCGCCAATTCAAATTTTTGACATACTGAAAAATCTGAATATAGCCAAAAGATTCGTTTATCGTACCATCAAACGATACAATGAAGACTCTAGTGTAGATGACAGGTCAAGAAGTGGTCGCCCTCGGTCTGTTAGGACTCCAGCAGTGATAAAAGCTGTGAAGGCGCGAATTCAAAGAAATCCCAAAAGTAAACAGAAACTGTTGGCCCTTAAGATGGGGTTAAGCAGAACCACGGTGAAAAGGGTGTTAAATGAAGACTTAGGCTTCGGGCATATCGAAGAAAAACAGGACATCGTTTGAATGCTCGTCTAATGGACCTGAGACTGAAGAGATTTGTTGAAGCGGTACGCGGGAAAAAAATATCGGGAAATTCTTTTTTCGGATGAATTTTTTTTACCGTAGAACAGAGCTATAACAAACAAAATGATAAGGTGTACGCACACAGTAGTGAAGAAGCTAGCAACCGTATTCCGCGTGTCCAACGAGGTCATTTTCCATCCTCGCCCATGGTATGGTTGGGAGTTTCTTATTGGGGTTTATGAGAGGTACATTTTTGTGAGAAAGGTGTAAAACAAATGCAGTTGTGTATCAAAATACAGTCCTGACGAACCTTGTGGAACCTGTTTCTCATACCATGTTCAATAACAGGCACTGGGTATTCCAACAAGATTCGGCGCCAGCTCATAGAGCGAAGAGCAAACAAGACTGGCTGGCGGCGCGTGAAATCGATTTCATCCGGCACGAAGACTGGCCCTCCTTTAGAAGGATTTGGAAGATTTGAATCCGTTAGATTACAAGATATGGCAACACTTGGAGGAAAAGGCGTGCTCAAAGCCTCATCCCAATTTGGAGTCACTCAAGACATCCTTGATTAAGGCAGCCGCCGATATTGACATGGACCTCGTTCGTGCTGCGATAGACGACTGGCCCCGCAGATTGAAGGCCTGTACTCAAAATCATGGAGGTCATTTTGAATAAACTTTAGTGTCATAAGAATCTATGTTTTGATAAGTTCATTTTGGTGTATAAATGGTTACATAATGAATAAACTTATATCAATTATTTTATATTAAACATGTGACAGAATTTATGACCTGACTAGGTATATCATGTTCGGATTCAATGAGCGTGATGTTACTACTGCGGTATCTAATACAATAGATAATGTGTAATAAATGGCTCACAATAGACATTGACTCATTAAAGTGTGTCTTAATGTGCGGTAACAGAAATAGAGGTTCTCTGAAAATGTCATAATTTTCATAGACATAATCATCTCGTACTCGACTCACGTAATTAATCCCTCGAGGGGGGTAGGCAGAGGTGTTAAACACCGCATTTCGCATGTTTATGTTGAGTAACAGTGTAACAGGTTGCGAATCTGTCGCCACTATCACGGCACAGTGAGAAACATAACAGCTACAATGCACGGCAACCCGAGACTCGAACTATCGCTGACTTGGGATATAATATTTAGCGCGGTATGGTAGGCTTTATTGCAGGCACTGCACTCTAAACAAATCATGTCAATCATGTTGTCTTCCCTGCGTAAAAACCTCGAAATATATCGCGAATGTAATATTAAATGTTACCCCTGTACTCGACTGGTAACCTTACCCGCTCATAAGATATCAAACACAATGGAAATAGCGGTTCCTAGACAGCCGTTGTACATAGCAGCCGTCTGTGATCCGCTATTCCCGCTGTGTGTGATATCTTACGATATGGGCTCTGTATAATATAGCTCACATCTGTGAACGGCTTATGTCAGAGATAAGAATTTGCTTCCCTCTCCGTGTTCTACCGCGTGTATAGTGAAGAATGTTGAGAAGCTTTCTCCCACGAACGCTCAGGCTGCGGAATAGCATGGTTTCCCCTAGTGACTAAGTAGATACAGGAGTTATTCAAGAAAGATGTTATAAGGGTTATACTGGTGTTGCATATGCCAATAGGCTAAGGTGACTGCTAGACATCAGGTGTAGGCTTATTTTCACTTAATTTTCATTAAAACCTATATACTTATTGTTTGCTGTATTTTAAACTAGTTAATGCCGCATTTTCGACTTTGTTAAATTAATAAGAAATTATAACTTTCATCGCTTATTCCACACCATTCTGCTTTATTTTCACAAAACAGTAGCTTTTGTCCTTCGCCGATGTCTACCCATTAGTTAAGTGATTTGAGCATTAAATTAATTTAATTTAATGTTAATTTCCCATTTAATGTACAAGCGACCCGCACCGGCTTTGAACGGGTAAAGACCATTTACATATTTGTATGCCAATAGTTTCGCCCGATTTTTTTCTAGTGAGTCTCTTGTCATCGCGTTTTTGGTGTTTAGCTTGGATTTATTTTCCTTTTCATCTTTTTAATTTACGATTACTCCTAAGATATTTATTGAATTTGTATAATTTAAAGAGCTATTATAATGTGAATACAAAGCTTAAGGTAACTAACGTATTTAATTATCAACTATATCAATTGTTCAATACTTTTTATTTGATGAGATTTTTGTAGTTTCCGCCCGCACCCTGTATATATCTTTAAAAGGTTGACAAATGCTATCACGGACTATTTTGTAGATCTATAAAAGATTAACAATCCCACCATACATTATTTTGTTATATCTCAAATGGGAGGCAGCATTTTCGATTAAAGCTCCCAGACGGCTTTTAACAATCATCGCAATATTTCAACCAAATTCCATAAAACCTTAACAAATTTTACATCTAAACGTTCCTCAGGAATCCTACTTTAATATAGGAAAACTGTTTTAAAAACCCATTTAGTAGTTTTTAAGATCATCGCGAACATACATCCTGATAGACTGACGTGGCGTGGGACTTATTTTATATGTACAGATAGGATATTAAGATTATTGTATGTAGTATGCTACTCACTTGTATCCAGGACAAGGTGAGAACGGGAACAGCGACGGCAGCGGGTCCAGGTCCAGCGGCGGCAGGGAGAAGGAGCCCATGTCTTCAGCAGGCCAGCTCTCCCCCACCTCCGCACCGGACACCAATTCAACGTCGCATGGTGCCAACTCGCTTAGAGCGTTTAAATCTCCGCCATTTTCTTGGCAGCAATCTCCGCTTTCTTGCTGCGGGTTTTATAAGGTTCTCAATTGTTTTTATGATACACGCGCTTTGTAATGAGTGGATTGATTGCTGATTATAAAAGTGGATTTGTTATCATTTTGATTCTTATGTTTATAAAAAGGTATGCATTCTTCCGAACGTCTTCTGACAAATAAATACGAAAATTGATAGTAAACGAACCAACAAAACACAAAGTCACAAAATTTTTGGCTACACCTTTACTAGTTCCTTGAGTTGCGAAGGCGGTTACAAGGTTCTTAGCGCACACTTCAGTCCCTTGACACCAAACGCTACATGCTTGTTTGCCAGATTATGTGACTAAAAAACTTTCAAGGAGCGAGGAAAATCAGGTAATGTTACTAGAGTAGTAGAGATGGTTTTTTTTCGATTTATCTAGGTCTAATAATACACTTTGAAGTTTGTCTCATCAAATAAATATAAAAGCAGTACCAAGAGACAAGTAACGTAGATCAAAGCCACTTTCAGTCTCGAGTCATCTCGTCCTAGTAAAAAGGATCGTACGCTTGTTTTCCTTACAGTTGTAACTTGAAACACTTTCAGTCCTCTCTCATTGATGATGTATAATCAGTTACTCTAGACAAGTACACTTTCAGTTCTGTCTCATTTCAATGTTTATCGGCTGTCGTAACTTTATTAGTTACGGTACACCTCCAGATCGGTTGTAGAACCAGGTCGAAGTTCTTGCCATGTAAAATATATCTAAAACACAGATCTATCTGACTGACTGAGGTGGTGAGTACCTCTAGACAAGTGCAGGGCTGCAACGGGTCGCAGCAGATCCCGTGGCCGGAGCAGGGCAGCTCCAGGCCGTACTGAGGGTTGTTGGGCACGTAGCAATCCATCCCGCCCCCCTGCGCGCATCGTCACAGCGCAAGCCCCGCCCACATGCTGCTACAGCCTCCGCAACCGCCCCCCGAGCGTCTGGATACCTCCTAAGCCTTTCGTCCTTCACTCGGTTTCACTCGGGATCGTTAAATACTGGAAGATAAGTGAAATTTGTTAGACATGTTTGTTAATTGAGCAATTACGTGACTCGTTACATCACGCAAAATGAATGTTTGAAGATTTATTTTAGATACTACGAGTAACAAAAAAACAAGTGTAAAACGTACACGAATATAAAAAGGTGCACGTTTTGTAGCAGATAGATTGTATAAAATCATTAAAATCACAGTGAGCTGGCCTTTGATTAAAATGGATAGCTATCCTCTTTTATCTATTAATAGATATACATTGCCTCTACAGACTTAAAGGTTCCTAAAATTTAAAAACAAACTCAAAAGATGTCTTAGTTCCATAGTAGGTAAGTGCTCGTAAGCTAAAAACTTTTGTATCTTAATAATAAATATTACCTTGGCCATTATTATATTAATATATAGAGATATACAAGTATTACTATGTAAAGACAATAAATAAGTCCCTTGGGGTTTAATTTGGTAATGTTAATTAGATTGAACGTAAAATTTGAATCGAAATCAATGGACCGTTGTCTTTTATAATAAATAAGTGTTTATAACTTTACAATTATATTTTGTTCATATAAAAATATTTAAATGTTTAAAAGGCAAGAATGGATCTTTTCTATTTTATAAATTTAAAAATACATATACATCTAGAGACTCAAAACACTTGTTTGATGATACTGTAGGTAAAACAAAGAAAAGACATCAACGGGTGTCAAAACTTATTTATTTTTAAAAGCTTTTTGGAACTCTCTAGACCAGGGCTATCCAAAGCAATTTTGACACCTAAACCAATTTCAACTTCTAAACTCAAATTAAAAGGATAATTTTGTTATATTAATAATAAACACGCCACGACACACACATTGACTCCGCCTCACAGTAAGATTAAAGAATCTTGTGGCGCACGTGCTAAGAAACGATATCGTATAAACTAAATACCCACAAATCTCCTATATAAAACTACATCCTTAATCGGTAAGCGAAACAATGCGTCTTACAAATAACACAAAGTTTTGCCGTCGGGATTCTAACCCGGAAACTCTAGCGTAGCATTTGTCTGTTTACACCATAGAGAAAGTCGAACTTAATCTAATGAGTTCTTCATTGGTATTTGCCATTGCAACATCTCTATAGATGTCTATATTTACATTAGTTATGAAGGACTCAGTGCAGGTGACTTATCAGTCAGTGAAGACTGCTATCAACAACACAGATGCCGTAAAAATTATCGATGGGGCTCATGTGGGCAGTTTTTTAAAATGCTTTATGTTATTAGTTCTTCATTGATCAATCTTAACAACTCTATAGATTCCAAAATGTATGCTACCCGCGAATTTAAACAGCCTTGTTCTAGATAACAGTAAATTATTTTTAACAGAAATTTCATAGATTTTTCTTCTATCTTTGTAGGGTTCTGAACTAAAAAAAAACTAAAAGAGTGCAATGTGCTCCTGGTCTAAACCTCCACTATCCGCAGTGGCATAAATATACCGTTCATGTTCCGTTGCAAATGAATTCCAAAAAACTAGTTACGTTTTTTTGGTCTTCATATTCTTATTAAATTCGTCAGACTCCTAGACTTATGGAGAAAGCATAATGATTTGTGTCCTTATAGTAAAAACACACGGAAATGCTTGCGGCCGGGGGCCCCTTCCACCTTTTACCTTTATGCTACCCTATAGTTACGCCACTATCTATCAGCGAGCATTAGTATCTTATTGCTATAATAGAGACAGTTGATATTTTTGTAGAAAGTGTAGTTTTTCTATTGCCGCTATAACAAAGGATAAAATTTTAATTTATTTTAAGAAACGTATTAACATTTCGGAGCCACTACCCCTGGACTAGTCCTGAACCACTGGAGTTACATTGAAAGTGAAGATTTCCCACAGTTTAAAAATAACTAGTGGTTCGTTTCGAAATGTGATCCGTGACTCTCATATTTAGGGAACCCCTCGACTGACTGGCCCATGAGCATATCTGCCCAAGTAAAACGTCAATGTTTACTGAAACACTCATTGACGGTTTCAGTGCTATCATGAGAAAAATTGCTGCATCCTTGAAGTCAAATTCAAAGTCAATACAATTTTATTCAAAAATACTTAAAATAAATACTCTTAAATCGTCATCTTTATTTACTACCATCGGTTCGAAACGCTATTTCTACGGGGAAGAATCCGGCAAGAAACCTCCGTAGTTGTTTTTTCAAAATAATTACAACAATTTGTAAATAAAACACAGTTTTCTAATTGTAAACCAAATTCTTCTATATCTTTAAGTTATATAAACCAATATTTATGTAATAAGAGACTAAATTGGGTTTAAAGTCATAGAATCCAACCAAGGGTCCGGGTCAGGACTGCATACCAGTATTTTTTTTCAAAAAAACAATCGACATAATTTACGTTAATGTAACAATAATATTTAATATTTGCCTAGAATATGGAATCTTTCCCGAATCCTGGAAACTATCTCACGTAGTGCCTGTTCATAAAGACAGGTCTAGAAATGATGTCACAAATTACCGACCTATCTCTATCATGTCAGTGTTACCTAAACTTTTTGAACGATTGATTCACAATCAAATATATCCTCTTTTACACCGTAGTATTTTAAACGAACAACATGGATTTGTCAAGGACAGATCTACTATAACTAAGCTTATGCTGTTTTCTTCCTATTTGTTTGATCATATAGATGAGAAGCAACGAATAGATACTGTATACACTGACTTTCAAAAGGTGTTTGATAAGGTAGATCACGAGCTTTTATTTTAAAAAAATTTCTTTTAATGGCATTCGAGGTAATTTGTTGCACTGGATAACATTATATATATATATATATATATCTAATAGGAGCCAAAAGGTGGTAATCAATGGTTTTGAGTCTAGTATAATATCTGTCACTTCAGGAGTGCCACAGGATTCTATTCTGGGCCCTCTTCTTTTTGTTATCTTTATTAATGATATAAGTACATCGATAATCAATTCAAATGTTTTACTATATGCTGACGATTTAAAAATATATCGTAAGATTGCAACTATTAATGACGCGCATTTATTGCAGTAGGATCTCGACCGATTATCAGGATATTGTAAGCTTAATAAACATCACCTGAATATTAATAAGTGCAGTTTTATAACTTTAACAAAAAAAAATCAATAAATTATGACTACTCAATTAGTGATAAATCTTTAAAAAGAGTAAACGTTCAACGTGATCTGGGTGTCCTTCTTGATTCTAAAATGCACTTGGATCAACACGTTGATAACATGATAAATAATGCTTTTCGAATGTTAGGTTTTGTCTCGCGAATATCCAAGAACTTCCGGAACCCAATTACCTATCTTACTCTTTACAAATCCTTGGTTCGACCACAAATTGAATATGCCGTTCAAATTTGGAATCCTCATTACGAAAAATATAATAAAATAATTGAAAAATGTCAAAAAATATTCTTAAAGACATTACATTATAGATGCTACCTTGCGCGATTATCCTACTCCCAGCTAAGGAAAAAATATGGCCTCCTTACTCTTCAGGCTAGACGACAATACCTTGAAGTGTTGACCCTATATGCATTGTGTCATAACAGATACGACTGCATGAACTTAATCAATTCCTTGTGTTACTTGGTGCCTCGACATGTTCACCTAAGACAAATCCAGAAACGCCGATTATTCGCTGTAAGCTGTACTCGCACTGTAGCCGGTTTACGATCACCATTGCGTCGAATGGTTGACACTTACAACAATAGTTTTGTGGATGTTGATATATTCTCAACTACTTTTTCCCAATTTAAAAAGTTAGTTACTAATATATTGAAAGATTCGGACTAAATAATAAATTCATTTGGGTTCTCTTACTTCTATTTCAGTTTACTCTGGTTATGTTATTAACTCATTAATTATCTTGCTATGTATTTGATTTTATTGCAACATGATGTATATTTACTGTTATCATTACCTCTAGGTCTTATATTATAAGTTTCATATCAATATGTGAACTACATTGTGTGCGGTTCATTTATACCTCCTTTGTTTATTGCTGTACATTTAAAACGCTGTAATGTTTCGTTGTCTATAGTTCCAAATAAAGAAAAAAAAAAAAAAAGGTCTGCAAATGGATTTCAATTTTCATTGAAGCGCATTCCACAATATGCTGCATGGTTAAATTATTTCAAATTAACCGTCAACTAACAAAAAATCTCACAATCAGAAATTATCCGCGGATACTTCATGTTGAGTTAAACGAAACACAAGAAAGGAATTACAAAAAACAATCTAAACTAAAACCGTGTTTTCTAAACGATGAACTCCTATTCTTTCTCAGCTAAAACTTTCAATTTTAATAAATAATTATTATATTAATTTGCTGTCTTTCTGATGTCTAAATATTAATAAAACACCTAAAATCTAGAATTTGGGAATTTGGAAAAAAAGGGATGTACATGAGAAATGGATAACTCCAGCTACACACCAATTCTGACATGCAGGTTAATATTCATGTAATTCTCATTGGAGGTGAGCCCATTTTGTTTCTAGTTCTTTTAAAAATAGATTGGTTCGTGACGTCTAAATATTCTATCAATGTTCACGTCAATACAGACAATGTAAGTGTGACAAACGGCTTGCGTTGTAGTCTTGTGGTTGCGTTTTCCGTAGCGGGTTTAAAAAATCAAACAATTACTATTTTTTTCCTGTAGACTCTGAGAACTACGCTCGCTCGTTAAATTACTTATTTTTAATACAAACACAGAATCCTTTGGTGTCTGAAAGATTTTATTTTTTACTATTTTGCGGCTAACATGTACTAATTAATAGGTACTTTTGATAAGCTATTTAAAATTCTTGACATCCAAGTTGATGAACATCCCCTAGGCTATTTTTTTTTTCCACAATTTAAATAGATCCAACTTTGAGGAATACCCTATCCAATAAAACAAGAACGATCGAAGTCAGACTGCTCTGTAAATATTAATGCGAGGTCATACATATAACAAAAACTCGCTGACTTGAGAACCTCCTCCGTTTTTGTTTTTTTACAAGACAAGAAGGTTTAGATTTATTACCAGAAAAGTCACAAAAATTAATATCAGTCGATTTATTCATGGGCTGCGTGGCGTAAGCGATCTCAACCGCAGCTGGCTACGTGTATCCACATTTGTCGATCCCGGCTCGAATCTCAGTTCAGACCTCAAATTTATAGAACTCTTTAATCTGAGGTTCAGGTTGATACATATTTGTGAGATGAACACGAGAATATGCTCTAGCATGGATGTTTTCTATGTATTTAATAAGTATGGATTTATCAATATAATAATTATGTTTGTTTATGTACCGTTGTTTAATAGTTATCTACAGTGCAAACACATATGGCTTGTTGTGTGAATTATCCCAAAATATTATTTTCGCTCATAAAGCTTTAAATATAATAAAGCTAATTATAATAAAGTAACATAAAATTTGCCTAGTTTTCAGGCAGATCTTTAATTCTGACAACGTTTACTTTTGCAACGTTTTAGTTAATTCATAGATATTCTTAGATTAGCCCAAAACACGGACAACATTTTCCGACGGAGAATCATTATTCAATTCTCTGTTTCACGATATTAATAAATTTAATGCTTTGTTTTATAGCTCAGTGAAGTTATCTACATTATATTCCATTAACGACTCGTTTAACAAATTTTTTACCTTTTTATATGACATTAATTAAATATGAATGGAAATTTGAAAATTCGGTTTCGAATTTAGCAATAATAGCGCCTTTATATGTATTAACACTACACGCACCATACCAGTAAATTAAAAACTGTACAAACTGTTATCATATTAATCTTCCTTTTACCAATTATTAAAGTTTGACATCCGCAATTTAACTTCTATTAAAGAAAATCATTAGTGGAGATTTTTACTTTAATTAAATTTTTGTTCACATGAGTAACTCGTATTGTACAAAGAATGTAGGATAATTGAAATTACTGTAGGTATTGTTTCACCTATACTGTACTGAAACTTCGCAGAAATGTTCGGCTAATACTGACCTTAAATAAGGGTTCATCCATAGGAATAATCAAATCCAAACTTCAAGAAAAAAAAACAAGTAAAGAACACAACACTAAATCACAGTTTCACAAAACACCTCCGCGCGCTAATTAAATTAAGCATATCGGCTGTATAATGCATGCGCGATGGCAACATTCCCGTTGCGCGGGAAACTCAAACTACCGATACTCATGTCCGAGGACGAACCCTTGCGGTGTGTTGTTTGTTACTAAATGGCTATCTTAACAAAGTGCTAAGTGTACTCCACCCGCCCCTGGCGTAATTGGCTGTATGTCCAACCCCTTGCCTTTAAAAAAAACATGACATATTGTGCGCGGGAAAAGAGCTGTCACTTCGTATCAGGTTATGGCGGTAAATTCTCGGGAGCTATTGTTTTTGTGGTGAGAGTCGTTTAGTGTGATCTGATACTATTTAGATAAGTAATTGATTGGATATAATTAAGTCTAATTTCGCAGGCTTCCCTTCATTGTTATTTGAAGTATAAATATTTATTAAAAAGGTAATAGTTACATTATCAAAAACTTACTTGAATTTTTGTCTTTAAACCTTTTTTAACTTTAACTTTTTGGGTATTATTCGACTTGTGAAATTGAAAGGAGGTAAGGTTAGAGGAATTCCTATCATGAACTCGTTCCTATGGGTAGTATAGTATACAACAAATCAAATAAGGTTTTTCCTTTACGAATTGATTTGAGTTTGTGCCCTTTTATTTTACTACTGAATTAGATTCGTCGTTGTGTGTTTGTTGAGGCGATATTTCCAAGAATTCCATACTTACTATTTCTATAATAGTAGATATTATAGGCGTAAGCCCATTCCAAATAACAAATTCATATTTAAATATTCGTTTAACGCCTTTGATTTATGTACTATTTTCGCAGTAAAAAAGGGATTTTCTGTGCCAGCAGACGGTCGATCTACGTGCAAGGTCGTCTGGGTTAGAACCGTCTCCTTTCTATATCTTCCGAGCGTGATGTTTCAGTTTGAAGCATTATTCGATAGCTTGTTTAATGATATACAGACGTTTATCATCTGTACATGGGCAACGAATTGGCGGTGCTCCTGGCATTCTGAGACATCAAGGACATCGCCGAGTCAATAGGCGATGCTTTCACTTTCCACCTGGTAAAACGTCCTTGTTTGCTCATGGCTCATGACTGCATGACCACATTCAGCCTCATCGTCACTGATCAGATGAGATTGTGGTGAAATAAATAAATAAACCACATCACATTGACACACACACATTGACTCTGAGCCCTGCAGTAAGTATCGTAAGAACTTTTGTCACAGGAACTAAGCAACGATATGGTATAAACATACATAGATACAAATACTACATTCAAGACCGGTAAGCCAAAAATTGCGTCTTGCAAATAACACAAAATTCCGCTCCCGCCGGGACTCGAACCCAGAACCTCTAACGTAGCAGTCGGCTATTTACACCACTGCGACAGAGGTGAGAGGAAATGCTTGCTTATACCTACATGAAGGTTAAAACGTCAACGAATATTTGTTACATTAAAAAGGTTAGAGCTTCTGGTCTAGTTGACTGTGCCCATGTCATATATTGTGACAGACCCCTTTTCAAAGGATATGAACACGAATTAAATATCAATATCTTTCAGTATAGTTCGGCATCAGTTTAAAGCTAAGCGTCGTGTTGTAGCCCACCCAGGTAGTGACAAGAGTCAATATAGGATGCTTTACTTCAGGGTTCCTGGCAAGCTAAAATGTAAACCGCCGCAGATTTGAGGTCACGGGCTTGAGTCCCGGCTCAAGCAGATATTGTGTGATATTAGGTATATTAGGTAGTATTTATTTGTTCTGTATTTATTTATATAAGTATGTATAAAGTTTCATACCAAAGTCCAAATCATCCAAATGAAGAAGCCTGTAGCTTAGTTTCAAGTAACGTAATTCGTGTGTAATGACCCACATTATGGTAATAATTGCAAACTTTCTGAAATATCACCTTTGTTTTTTTTTTGTCTTCTGCATCTTAATGAGTATTTTTTAAATTTTCCTGCGAAGCTAAATACGTCAAAAAAATTATTTATATATTAATATGTAGTTACCTACATTATCTGACATTTCAATTCTCTTACGACCTTTTTTTATTTCAAGATATAATTCAGACAATTCTCAAGTACCCAAAAAATAGTTGTAAAATTTAGAGATCAAATTGTTACGAGCAACATCCTTGATAGAATTTTGCTGTTGAATATGCTCAATGAAGTGAAAGGACGATTTGGTGCCTGTCTGTCTAAGCAGTAAATGTCATATTAATATATAAATAGAACTACAGAAAGATTTACCGTATATATAAATAATTGCATAAGATTTAGCATTTTAGGGATAGATTTTGCTGGCCGCCTTTTAAAATTGTCGATTTAATTTACGAACTTTATTAAATTAAATTATAGTAAATTTTCATTCGTAGTGCTCATTAATCTTTTATTTCGATGATAGTGCTTTATAGTTAAAGTTTAACAAAACATTGAACACTTGTTCCTCGTTCGACAACGATGTTAATAAAAAAACTCAACATCCAGCAGAAGCCAAACAACTGAAAAGAAAAACATCCATCACCTAATGTAACCTAACTTTTTTGAGCGGGAAATTAGCAAAAAGCGCGCGCGAACTTTTTCTTCTTACTGAGAAAGTATCGCCGTGTGAACGCGTGGAAGGTTTGGAGTGAATGGCGTGCCTGGTGATCATTCGGATCAGTGAGCAGTGATGCCTGCTGGCTGATGATCTGACCCGGTGGTCTACCTCACACGAAGCTGAGAACCAGGAGACTTCTCTAAAATGGAACGAAATAAAGAACACTAAAATTTTTCAATCCAGCCCAAAACCTATACCGTATGTGCAAATATTATATTTTATAGACAAAAATACTGTTTCTGTCGGTAAATGCTCATGTTTAAGTTAAACAATGGGAAGCAGAAAAAGGGTAACAGAAATTTAAGCATTTTCTCGTTCCTCTATGCTTCATTCATTCATTCCGCCAAAATTCGATGATCATCTTTGTTGGAAATGCGGGTGCTAAAGTTGTCGATGTTGATGTTGTTAAGTACCGTACAGAGTACTCTTCTGAAAGCATGCTAAATTATTTATTCTTTGTAGGTATATATTCACTTGGCAATCTATGTAGAATGAAAAACAAAACAACAACAAAAAAGTTTGGTACGACACGTACCTATATTTCGCGTACAACAACTTACCAATAGTCACATAAAAAAACTTAAATAAAAAAAATATAACGTCATTTTAACTTTTTTTATTGAAGAAGCTTATTTACGTGAAAAATTCTAAATGTCCACATATTAAAGTTACACAAGTTGATCAATACATCCTGCTTAGCTAATAAAGAAATTCAAAGGCAGAAGCGAACTTACAAAATCATCTTTATTGCTTCCACTTGAAGTCTAAATTCATAAAATTTTAAATTATTTTCTACAAACAATGCAATGTTTAAAAAGATACACCAAATCTAAAGTCTTATTACCGCCGTTATTCATATCCTGATAAAGTTTGAACTCAATTTATTCGAAATTCAAAAATAAAAAAAAGATCTAACGAAACTTGTTTTCTTTTTTTTCCTACTTAAGGTCGTCCTTATGTCCTGCTATATAAAGTTAAAATTTGATTGAATCAGTAGTGTTACACCGCTTCGGGGAACAATCAAAATGTTTCCATTTCATTGGACTGCCCGAGGTCCTTATATCCTATTGAATAATGTTTAAATTGGTTTGGTTCGCGGTTGTTTGTGTTTGGAGGAAGTTCAGGGGCTCACCTGTCGGAAAGTCGTCGAGTCGGAAACGGAAGTGTCGGGTTCGCTTGTCCGGTAACCGGATAGTGAGGATGGACACCCCTGGACGAAACGTCACGAGAGCTTACAAACTTTTTTAACCTTAGAGGCATTGCCATAGCCATTGCGACAGTTAGTAAATGTAATTGAAAAAAAAATGTTGATATGATTTTTACCAATGTCATAACTGGAATACAATTTGGTAATCTTTAGTCAATAAAAACTTTATTCACAAAAAAATTAACATAATATTCTTTAATCTAAATAATTACGGGAATAAAAACAATAAGTATTAATTATGCTACAATCATGAAAAGGCATGCAACTCAGCATTATGTTTGTACCTACAAGTCATCCTTGCTGTTCGCTGGACGCTGGTCTTGAACGAATCAACTTATTCTTCGAATTCGAATCTATGAATTTTGACTTTGATATCGGCCCCTCGGTGCCGAAGCCATGCGTCGTTAGTCATCTTAATAAAGGGCGATCGCCTTTCCCGGGATTCGAACTGGAAAAGTCTAGCCTATAGGGTTATAAGCAACTGAACTGGCTTCGCCTCTTTGGGGTGATGGGTTTGAAAGCCTTGATATGAAGATGCTGGTAATTCTCAAAGCTTGCAGCCTCCAAAGGGGAACTGATAGATCAGTGGGGCTTTTGCCAACTTTCTGCAAGCATATTTACCTAGGCTAATGTAACTGAAGGTACTATAAACTGATCGAATACCTGACCTCCTGCCTGACTTATCCCCCTTTTCAATAACCATCACAGATTAAGGACGGTAAGCTATGGTTTGATATCGATAGATAGGAGGTATCTATAGGGTTAATTTGCTAAATAGTAGAACAGATTTGCTTAAGCTTAGTAAACAAAGTAAAGTTTCGTGTAGTGGATCGTAAAAATGCAATTTATTACACAGCAAAAATAAAACATTTTTCTCAGTTCACCTACTTACAGATTTATTCGTTTACAGTCAAATTATAAATCTACCATAAAACTTCTGACCATCACTTTCGCACCTGTATTTGCCTTTAGGCCTAACAACAAGTGTTCGAGCTTTTTACCCTACAATCAAATACACTAGTGTTACCCTAGTGATTGGGGTGACCAGGCTTTGTTTGCCGTATCAATTTTTTTTTTGGAAAATAACAGGTAACGTTCAAAGGAACTTGTTTGCTTTTCGGCTTGTTTTGCAATAATAGCAGATCTCGTTCCAACAAAACGACGTGTTTGTGATTCGTCTGATTTCGCACACTGATATTTTTACAATTAACCATTAAAAGTACATATTTTCTTACTTAGTTTAGGTTTTATATCTTCATACAGCCAACTAATTCGCTGGCCTCATACTTGATTACATGTTTTATTAGATAAATTGGGTACCTAAAAAAAGTGTAGGTATATATTTAGTAGATTATAAAATATTCGATATAAAGTTATCATTTGTTAAAGTTTTAATATTTTTATAATACGATATAAACGTACCTACCTACCTACAAACAAAACCTAAATTCTTTTAAAGCATTTAATGAATCAATAAAATTTCCTCTTTACTGAATAATACCTAACCTTTATCAGTTAAGTTTCTAAATCAAATGCTTTTAGATACAATAAAAACAACATCAGACAATTCAAAATAACATCAAGTAAGTAATCAACCACTGTAAAATGATACGGTCCAATCGGAAATGTAAATAAAAGATAATGTGTGTAACTTAATATTACACAGGACTCCCAACTTATCTTTGAGATTTTGCACGATTGATTTACATTTAATCGTTGAAAAGTGGGGATCCATAACGCGTGTCAGTCGCGTGCCAATACAAATTGCGGTTGTAAAAACTATTATTGTCATTTTTTCGCGCGCTTTTACCCGCCAAATCGAGGATTAAATTTTCGTACCAAGTAGTCTTTTCTGTAAATAATTACTATCATTTACATCTTTAGCCATTCGTAATCGCTTAAATAAATATAACTGATGGATGTATTTTGTACCTACTTAGCTGTAGAGTTCGAATTGAATATGTGTTTAAAAACGTGTGGAAGGGCATTTTTATGAATAAAAAATAAAGGATTTACTATGTCTCTTAAATTTATTAGTAGAGATATTATAGTAGAAAGGTATTTTAGATACAAGCAAGACAAGTACTATGTTAATTTTATACTTCTAAGGTCTTTTTCATAAAAATGTTAAATCTTGTATAAGTTAGTTTCATCTAACGCGGCATAAAATGCAGTCATTGATTATAAAAATCTAAGGATGCAGTTGACAGAAATAGACACAACAACAAACTGACATCTTGAGAAGCCAGAATATTCGCTCCCGCGAGCAAGGTTTACCCTAGTGATTACAGCATGGAGTTCTTTGAAAGTGTTATTAAAAGTTATAAGTAAGTATAACATAGTAGGCAACGCGTACGTTATGCCCTTGATCATAAAAGCGTTGATTGGCTACGGTGGCTGCTTACTATCAGTGTGCCTACCATGAGTTATCTTCCATTGCCGCTTGGGACTGCAGTTACAAATTTGTATGAATCTTTGTAAAGTGCCTCTAACGGATTGATGATGAATTAAGAATGCTCATACAAAATCACTGTAATAATTTACGATCCCTGACGTGTAGAAAAACTATACGAACTCATAGTAGGCACACTAGCGGGCTGTATGATTGCTTTCCACTAAGGTAGAAAATATAAAATGTTTAGTTTTAATCAATAGGTTTTAACGTTTTAATATTCGTAGTTTTTAATAGCAAGGTTCGGTAAGAGTGGTTTATTTTATTAGGTACAACACTAATACAAGTAAAGGAAAACACAGATGAAAGCTCGTACAAAGCTTTGTGCGACAATGCGGGATCGTTTTTAATTTGCCTTTGACTGAATGAAGCCATACACGAAACCTGACAAGTGGCGAATCGATTGAAACTGCCGGGGATAAAGTTTTTTGGAGTTGGTATTAACCGACCACTAAATTTAAAACTCGATTGCCAACCAAATCGTGTAACCTTTAACCTTTGTGTTAAAGGTTGACAAAAAACATGAGGCAAAATTATTTTCTTTGAACTGAGAGCTAGCTACAAGGAACTAAGAACATACGAACTACCGATTTTATTTCATCAGTTTTCTATGAGGTCATATAAGCAACTGGCAAACCGCCAGAAGTCAGAGCTGCTGCGTTTAGCGTCGGGAGGGGTCAAAAAAAAAGGGATCGAATATTGTTCTGGAATTTTTGTGCTGGTTAATTTTAGCGTATAGACGTATGAAACAATAGTTCCAGAAATTAGGTGTTAAAAGAAATCTTGCCAATAGTGATGAAGTGGTATTCAAGGGGGTGCAAGTAGCCTCATAAGATATAGTGCTGGATTTCTGTGTATAGGTTAAATTGAGCCTATAGATGCTCTGAACTATTAAAAATTCAAAGGATACAAATTTATCAAAAAGTGTCCAAAGAATAATGTGCTTTAACATCGTGTAAGCACGTTTTTGTTTATAGTCACTCTCAAACCCTTAATTAATCAACATGCTGAAATGCTCCATGAAAAAGTGCAATAACAATACTTTCACCACTCTACAAAAGAATAGAATGTCGTAATTTATTAAATACCGATTTTTTTCAATAACGATATTTTTTAATTATTAAACAGACAGCGAGTTCTTCAGTTGTCTCTTTTCGTCGTGCTGCGTTAAAATAGGATAAAAATGAAACATTGAAAGTGGGTGCAAAATTAGACCTTAAAAAAGTCGGATAAAAACACAGACAAAATACCCTAAAAAGCAAGAAAAGACCCAGAGGAAACCGCGCGTCCACATTATACAATGTCGTAACCCTCCACTATCTGCATCTGTAATGAACCGTACGCACGTGAGTTAAGATGACATTTCATTTTGGTTTATCAAATATTTATCCTACAGTTCTGTAGACAGGCTCAGAAAACAAGAGAGAGCTAACTCTGGGATAGTTTTAAATCTTGATATTGTACTTGTTGATGTATCTAGGTTTTTTAATATCGTTGACGTCATCGTAAAACTGCCTAATCTCGAGCCCAGGTAATAAAAGCTCATATTAGGAACAGTTCATGCAATTCATATTTTTTTATAAATAATCTAATTATTAGCAATATATGAAAATATATGAAAGGATTACTAGAACAGAAAAAAAACAATTTTGAAGTACTAAAATCAATTTTTTTTTGTTTTAAATACTTTTTAATACGAATAGGTTTTATTCCGAAACGTTTTGAGTTGTAATATCTTTCCTTCCAATGGCAACAACAAACATGCCGTCGTCTTTTTTTCATACCGGCAACATCTAAATTTGAAGTGTCAAATTTTTATTGTCGCAAAAATTTCAGTCATATTTTCGTTTTTAATTACGTGCTTTAAAATTATTTACAACATCAAAACAGTTTTGAAAATATATCTTGCTTAAAGCAGGCCGCAAGTGAAACCGGCGGTGGTCGCCAGATCACATGTACTGTTAGTGACTTGTGTAGTTTATCAGTAAGGCTCGCATAAATGAATCATGTCGTTGAGATCGAAAGCACTGGCACTGGTGGAGGTCCTTTTAAGGGTGCCTCCGCTGTTCATGGTGGATGAGTTCCTGAAGATCAGCCTGGGGCTGCCAGTGTCCACCGGCGAAGAAGTATCCGTGCTCAGCAATGTCACAATTGACCACGTCGATTTAGATTCCGATGTCAACTACTACGATGCCAATTTCTACAACGCATTCTTCTTCACGCTGCTAAAGTTCCTCGTGTGCTGCTTAGGTACGTATATTTTAAATAAAAGTAAGCAAAGGTTTCGTAACGTACAGCCGAGAATGAAGGTCCTTTCGGTTTTTGTCTATTTCCCAATCGCAGTCGTCTAAGGCTGTGTTGAAATGTATTACTTAGCACCAGATCAACCTGTTGCTAAGTGAGTTTCGATTTTTAGTTCTTTATTCAAATAGCCTGAGTGAGATGTAGTTTTTACTGATAAAGGTGTTTATAAATTACTGATAACATAATGATTGTATGTTGGATATAAGAATTAAAATTCTGTCAGTGCATCAACAAAAATCTAAATTGTAACACCTTTATTTACCAATAAAACTTGGCATAATGTTTATTATACTATAACTTTATAAAAAAACATTCATTTTTAAATGTAGAAAATAACTAGATAAATGAATATATATTATTTATCTAACACACATAATTGAACATACTTGAATATAGGTCATCAGAAATTACTCTACTTTTAACACAATATAACTATTTGTTCATTCATTTAAGTCAATTCACTTTAATTAATTCTCTAAACAATAGGGCTAGTATTAGTTAATTTCAAAAGTTTTACTAACATTGCATAATAATTCTGGGGAAATACAATAAATTTGTCTATTTATTTCTAAAACGAAATCTGAAAATCAATTTCCTTATGATGTTAAAATATTTGAAAAACTTGTTAACCTTGCTTCCTTTACCTCTAAAAATAACTTAAATATGCATAGTTCTTAAACTTTGACTCATCATCTCGTCAACAAACAAACACTATTTAAAAAAATCTTGTAATATTAAAAACAGCTGGTTCTTTTTAATCTTTAGTTATACTATTTTTTATTTTCTTTTTAAATGTATAGTTTATACAATAAATTTTGTTCAAAGTATAATAATAACCACATTGCAATACACAAATTGACTCAGCAATGCAATAAGATTTAAATCTTGAGTTGTGAGTTACTGTACTACTAAGCAATAATATTCTACATTAAGAAGAATACTACATCTAAGACCAGAACCTTCAGACAAATATACCAACCACTCTTCATAAGTGTTATCATCAACAGAAGACAAAAATGTATGGAAATGACATAACAAATAACAATACTTTAATGCAGAACTATCTTTTCAATACATTTTAATTTTCTGTTAAGTGTTGATGCTGGCAGGAAATGGATATTATTGATTTTTTGAGTATGCATCTTGCAATTAACACTAGTTAACATTAGTTCTGACCCAGTCCAAATTCAAACCTGGAACCTCTTGCCATGCATCCAGCTGTTACCTTGCTGCACCACAGAGGTCATTATTAGTATGAATACTAAAACATATATTATTCTCTTTCTTTGGTGTAGTTAAAAGGGAGAAATAGTCTGAAATATATTTAATTCAATGTGTTCAATTGCACACATGATAAATTATTAATAAAATCACTTTATCTTATTTCTGAATAAATGCATAATGTTTTCTATTGTAGTGTCTACTTGCGTCATTCATTCTTACAGGATGGACAAATTTTCAATACCTACCCTTCAAACTCATTTCTTTGAATGAGAAAAATTAACTTAGTTTTTAAAGTTTCCATTGAAAAATACCTCTGAAAATAATTAACAAATGTTATTTCTATATATATTCAGCTTTATATATGTAGTGAGCATTTTACAGACATACATATATATATTTTTATTTTAGAATAGTTTTGTTTGATAATTTGTATATAGTTATATAAATATAAGTGTTACAACTAGTAGTAGTAGTTACAATAGTAAATAGGTATTTTCCTGTTTTTTTTTTAACTCTTTTTGCCTATTCTCATACAACTTAGGTGATGTGATAGTTCATTTTGATAGCATTTCTCTCCTTTCTTTTCAGCGTACATTAATGATCGGTAGTTGGTGTAGGATCGCAGTAGAGACCAATAATATTTAACCAAATCTTTCCTGCTTTCTTTCTTTTTCTTATAACTATCTTGTGAAAGTTCAATTTTAGAACCACACGTGATTTAATTTATTCCAAATAGAAAATAAAAACCTTTAATGAGATTTATCTAATTATAGATTAGATTACTTAAGTAAAACTTTACAATTTTAATTATTTCTATTAAATGAATTAAAATACTGTTGTGGTTAGTTCAGTTTATCAACTTGTTGGTAGGTAACTAAAATAGATTAAAGGTGCAATAAGGAAATCGATTTTTTCGTCATGGTTACGCCAAAGGTTTCCTATCTGAATTTCGAATTTCAAATGTGTTTTTTTTAAGAACATCAAAAGAGTTTGTTAAATTTTTCATTTAAAGTAGATCTTTTCAATTACAAATTAGTAACATAACCCTCACACTTCCTTTTTTATTCAGTGACGACAAAATTACTAATAATTAAAAAAACATGATGCTATTATAAACCTGTTTTAAACAATGATAAGAGTTTATTATTAGATTAGTCTCAGCCTTTCAATATTAAAATTAATTGCTCTTTTGATATCTGGACAAGGGTAGCATGTGATAGGCACCTGCGGTAAATGTTGGAAGCCTATTCCAAGATGCACACTGAACTGCGGAATATTATTTTACCAAACTTGAAGACATTTTCAAACACAGTTCAGGATAAACGAGCTTATTATAATATTATTTATTTATATGTTAGAAATTACAAAACAAAATAACCTAATCGCAAAGGAAGATAGAAGGATATATCCTGCCATCTGTTGAAATCGGATAGAATATTGGAGTCTTAATATAATCTAAAAAACCATCCCATTCCCAGGCAGTTCTTTCAGCTAACTTTTAAAAGGTGTGAAAGCATACTATAAGCACCTATAACTTGAATGAATGACATGGTGATTGGAAGAGTGAGACAAAACCATTATTGACTTCACTGTAAAACTGCCTGAACTCGAGTCCGGCTAACGAAAGTTCATAATAAGAAATGTTTATTGAGTTCATCTTCCAAGGCTATAAGTGGACAAACATAATATCTGCATTTTATGCTAGGCTTGTCTATCGTTTGAAAGATTTAAAATGTTGTTCAATCGAAAAAATCTACGTCTAACCCAGAACCGGGGTTCGAACCCAGAACCTATTGCGTAGCAGCCAGCTCAATATGGAGAATACTTGCCTTGAAAATGTCTATTTTCTCTCGAACATACAATTAACTAAAAAATGCCTACATATAGTCCACCATCTACCTTACGATAGACTATTCAAACAACGTTGCATTGTTTTCCTTTAGACAGATTGGATTGTATTATTAAAGTTTGTCAAAATTCTATTAACTCCTTACAAGCATACAGGTTAGGTTTCACAGGTGGTAGATCTATATACGAGATCTTCTTGGTTGGTACCACCCTTCCTATTTCTGCCGCGAAGCGTTTCGCTGTATTTCGGTTCGAAGTCTTGGAGAGCCAGTTTAATTATCGGCAAGAGAGGTAACATCTATACCTCAACATGGGCAACGCATTGGCGGTGCTCTTGACGTTCCAGACATCAAGGTCATTGTTTTGTAAATAGTTTAAGGTATAACTTTCCATCAGGTGACCCGTCTGCTTATTTGCCCGTGATGTTGTAAAATAAAAACACAGCAAGTTTAATGGTTACTTGGCATGGTTATACTTGACACTAGATGGTTCATGGACACGTGATGTTGTAAAATAAAAACACAGCAAGTTTAATGGTTACTTGGCATGGTTATACTTGACACTAGATGGTTCCGTAGCTCCAATTAATACATATTTCTTGTTAAAACACTGTGATGTGAGATACTCTGTTATTTTATGAATAATGTTCTTACTTACTTAGAATTACATTCGATCCGAGAAGAACGCTGTTTTCTAGATCATTCCGGATAAATTTAAGGCTAATCCTGAAATACGTGATGATGAAATTGTCGTTGAAAAATATATGTACGGGGCAACGCGGACCAAAAAACATAAAGTCACCGCTATGGATGAAAATTGTCGTGAGGATAGAGTTTTTAGGTCAAACGAAAGTGAAAGAAAGTAATCAAAACAAAACTCCAACACCCACTTTATATAGTGAAAGTTTAAGATACACACAATAACTTAGATAAAAGCTCGAGCCTATACGCATTTATTATAATCGTGTTCTAACTTCATTTTGATATTTATCCAGCTTCATATTTGATTTTGAATAAAACATCAGTTTGACGGGAGATAATAGTGATCAAATTTTGGCTGATTTTATGTTCTTATTGATATTTGGGAAACATAAAGTTTTAATGATATAAACTAATGACTTATACCAGTTACGTTTCCACTAAATTAAATAATAACCATAGCGAGAGCTACAATAATATTTATATTTGATTCAAATACTTAAAAAGAATTTCGATCTTATTTTACAAAAAAGTTATAAGATGATTAACAAATAATAAACAAAAATAATTGCATTACATAATAAGTAATCATAGAAATTTGTCCGTATGTATTTCGTTATCCTTTACTTTCGCTTTGCCTTTCCCAGTCGGATTATTGCAAGCGAGAAATTTCACCAAAATTTACCTCTTCAATACCTATCCCTCTCTTGTTTTTTAACAGTACCCCGGACATTGACATCAATTCTTTCGACTCCCTATAAACATTTAAAAAAACAACAGTCAATAGATCCAAAGTTCACGACACATGAACGTTATTAATACTTATTATGCGAACGTTTTGTCTACTCTACGCGCATGCGTTGTTGAATAAAATTGAGGTTGCCGACCGAGGGTCGTGAAAAAAAACTCGTCTAAATTCATCGTTTCAAGTAGTTTCGACTCATTGTCCATTACATAGGGTCTAATTTCAAAAGGTTTAAATTATACCGTATGCCGACAGCTCAAGTTCATACAGAGTTATCTAGTATCTAAGTATCTAAGTTAATCCTTCAATATATTTTTCTGCTCGAAGTATTCGTAGATATTTGTCTTAAATTTAATTGTAAAAATCTCTTATGAGTTTTAAACCACTTAGATGACAAACAAGCATAATGGTATGTCGATGGTGAGCAGTTACCGTAGCAATGGACTCTGAACGCCCGAGCCATAACAAGCACGTGGCCGATCCTTTAAAAACCTATAGATTCAAGTTTATTAAGGGCACAGCAGTCACATCTATTTGCCTATCTCTTGAATAGATTATTGGAATCGGTACTGCTTTACGTCTTATAAGAACTAAAAATATGTGAAATCTCGAGATCCCATCACAATTATAATTGAAGCAGCTGTAAAAAAACGAAATTTAAATTGATTCATCCGTTCATGAACTATGATAACAGACAGACACAAATAGGGATAGACTAATTATTTAACGCAAAAGGACTGACATCCGTGTTTTTTCATATGCCAGTGCATTTACTGTTCGGTATAAAATTATGTAATAAACAAATGTCAATCAGTACGATACCTATTTAAGCTGAGATTCACAGCTGCAATAACTGATGTAGACTTCTTATAGTAACATTGGTTTTTCTCTTTATTCCAGGATGTATGTCAGCGTTGTGTATATTCGTGCTCTACACGAAGCACCTCATCATAGTGTACCTGTACCTGATGTCCGTTGGCATCGTGTTCGTCTCCTATTGGACCAACGTGTCCGCCATCAAGCAAATTCAAGCCCTAACGCTGGTCGCCAGCTCACACCACTCCTCCACCAGTATATTAGAAGACATACTCAATCTGAACATAAAGAATCTTCTAGATCTCGACGGACCCGGCATCCTAGTGATACAAAACTTCGCCATACAGTTCATACTGGCTCTACTTTTTAGGAATGTCCACCTTGGGCCAAGGCATCCTACTTTGCAGAAGCTTCTGCCTATAAGTTTCATGGCGCCATCTTTTCTGGCGATGCTACCAGTCCTACCTAACCTGCTTCACCATTCGCCAGTTTTCTCCGCGTTGCTTCCGCTTTGTCTCGTCAAATACGTGTTCTGTACATCCGCCTATAACGTCATACAAGTACTTTACGCTGGCTACCAGCATGGGAGGCTCTTCGTCGGAAACTATGGACTATCCGCTCTGGTAGAAACCGAATGGATGCGGCTCAACGTACCATGCGTTTTACGGGTATTCTGGGTGATGAGAGTCGCTGAACACGCTATTCTTCTGCTAATGGACAACTATGACGACGATGCTGAAGAAAGCCGGAAGGTTTCCACCCTGCTTGCCGTCCAGTCGCTGGCCTCGATGGCTAAGTCGCTCTTAGTGACGGGGTGTGAGACCATCACGGCTGTACTCGGCATGACGTCAGTGATCTCATTCTTCTGTCACTACATTGGCAACTTCTTCCAATGGATATTGTTGACTGACGAAGAAGAAGACAAAAGTATTGGAACCGTATCCGCCATATTATTCTACATACTTGCTCTGCAAACAGGATTGACTTCTCTTAACCCGGAAAAGAGATTTATTAGACTGTGCAGAAATTTCTGCCTGCTTTTCACGGCTTTATTGCACTTTTTGCATAACATAGTGAACCCCATGCTTATGTCGCTGAGCGCGTCGCACAACCCCAGCACCCACAGGCACGTGCGAGCGCTTGGAGTGTGCGCTTTCCTTATCATCTTCCCCATTTCTCTACTCGTATATCTATGGTCCCAGCACTCTATATCCACGTGGTTGTTGGCGGTGAGCGCCTTCAGCATAGAAGTCATAGTCAAAGTAGTTGTCAGCCTGATGATATACTCATTATTTTTGATCGACGCGTACAGAAGTACGTTCTGGGAGCAGCTGGACGACTACGTCTACTACATCCGAGCTTTCGGCAACACCATAGAGTTCTGTTTTGGGATTTTCCTCTTCTTCAACGGGGCTTGGATATTGTTGTTCGAGTCTGGAGGTGCAATAAGGGCTGTGATGATGTGTATTCATGCGTACTTCAACATCTGGTGCGAGGCGAGGGCTGGATGGTCGGTGTTCATGAAGCGCAGGACGGCTGTGAACAAGATTAACTCTCTAAAGGAGGCATCCACAGACCAGCTGGACACTTTAGACGATGTATGCGCGATCTGCTACCAGGAGATGCATTCAGCAAAGATCACTCGCTGCAACCATTACTTCCACGGCGTCTGCTTACGCAAGTGGTTGTACGTTCAAGACCGGTGTCCACTGTGCCACGACATACTGTACAAGATGGATAGTGACGTGAACAAGGACAATTCCGAAGGGAACGAGGAAAATAGCAACAATCAGAACATTATACTGGAGGAGGATCCTGACCTGGCGCACAACGATGGAGTCAGGTGACTGTACCATAGGGATCCACGCCGCTTGGACTAAGCCCAGCCAAGCGGTCAAATTGTATAATAAGTTTATTTATTTTTCTATAAAGCATATTGTCGAAACAGCTGTGATCGAATCGAGCGGACGTCCCTGTTTGTGATGAATGAGTCTTGGTTTTCGCGTCTCTTGTATGTAGGAACCTAAGTTTAGTGTTTCCCTTGAACACTCGCTATTGTCGCTGTATATTGTTTGTTAATGTTCTTTGAAATACGTTAAAATCTAAAGTCTCCGCATCGAGCTAACGAAAACAAAAACATTGTTTAAAAAAATAGATAAATATACGAAGCTATTTTGTAAATAGATAAGGTATTTTAAAATAGCTTTTAATATGTGAAACTAATGTTGAAAAAATAAACGGTATAAAAATAGTAATTTCTCTCGCATAAAACTGTAAATAAACTATTATTTTAGTAGTCATTTGTGTTTATTTCTCAATTAAAAAGAATACGTTTATTTGTATTGTGTATTAAATTTTTTTATTAAATTATGCAACATTTCGGCAATAACGACAAAACCAGACGAACAACTCCACATAAAAATACAAAATAACTAACACGTCACTTTAAAATATAACATTGAAAAATAAATTCACAAGTATTGTAAAATTGGTGTTAAACTTAAGTAAAATTTTCCAAAAGGCGTAATTAAATATATACAAAAGTTACAATTTCTTGAACACTTTATGGAACACTTTATCGATTTTTTAAATTGATTTGAATCGTTTAACAGGGATTGTTAATTGAATATTAAATCTTTGTAGTTTGATAGTAGATAATAATTGGAGACTCTGCAATTGGTGGACGTCCTCACAACTGTAGTGCGGTCGGCACGCTCGAAGTTTGCCTTCACAATCTCGTAGTAGCGCCCGTCACTGGAATTTAACACAATGTTCAATAAAAATCTACCACCAGAAGTCACCGCTTAAATTTGAAATTGTTCAAATTCAAATGGCGACCCACTCTTTGTCTGTTCACAAACTAATTGTATATTAAAAAGTCGAATTCTATTGATTATGATAAGTGATTCTCAACTCAAGGGTCAATTTATACAGGTTTTCTATCGACACATAATTTAACACATAATTTAGTTTTCTCGATTACTTTTTCGAATGATTTTTTGTGTCTGAGCTATTTTCGTTTTATGGTTATAAGTTATTTAGACTTTTATTATTTTTGTTAGAATAGCAAACTGAATTAATGAAGCAGTCACTATAATAATATTATTTATTAATTTTTCTCACATTACATGACAGATCATACAATTAAAATCTTTATTACCTATGTAGACTCAACAAGTCATGATAATGAGAGACTGGCGTCCACGCTAGGGTACCTAAACCCCGAGTTACAGATCACCAGGCCCTCACTCTTCGACCTTACAACTAATCTTTACAGTACTGTGTGTTATGAATATATAAAGTATAGTCACTTTTTAATTAATTTACAGATTAATTAACAGATTAATTTTAATAAAATAAAGATATTAATTAGTAGGTCCAGGATCTATTTACCTGAGCACTAAACACTTGAGCTTGAGGCACTTGACTCTGAGGATGTCGATGGCCTTTTGACTCTTGTCGCTGAACCGCAAGTTCTCAGGATCCCAGCGCAGTTCCAACCGTTCTAGGTTGGGACAGTAGTTGGCTATACCGTCCATCAGCTGAATATAACAATCACTTTACTATTTTAACACGCTTTTATTAGGTCGACCTGTATGTAACTAACTATGTAATGGAATCTAAAGTAACTAATTTAGCCACCTTCCAAGGGTCGTAGGTCCTAATGAAAATTTGCAGCTGTATGTAGCTGATGACAATACGATAATATGGTATTGTCGGACTGATCTGATGATGTAGCCGGAATATATGAACTGGAGCTTCATGATGGAAAATCGTTTCATAGCGGTTTTGGATTTCATAAAAAGTCTTGTAAGTAACGTGTAAGAAATGCAGTGATTGATGAAGGATAGGATATTCTTAAACTTTTAGATTTCTTACCTGATCAACGTGGATATTGACGCCGAGACGTTCTTGTGTACCCATTATAAGGATCCTGTAATAAAATAAAATAAAAATTCCCTTAGTTTTTTTCCGTTCTTATTCCTATATCGCATTATTAAGCGTGCTTGGCTGGTTGAAGTTGACCAGCTTCAACTGACTTGGTGTTGGTGAGCAGCTGCATGACGCTCTGCCAGAGCTGGTCGGTGATGTGCGTCATGCCGCTCAACACGAGCCCCCACAGCTGGCTGCCGTGCCTGGAAAGGAAGCGGTGCAGCATCTCGTCTGTCAGGTTGTCTGATGAGTCCACGTCCAAGGCCACCAGGTTCCTGGAGAGAAGCACCATCCAAATAAATCTCATACCATCATCATCATCGATAAAAACTCGAGTTAATAGAGTAGTTAATCGGGAATAGTTATAAAACTTGCGTAAAATTTTTAGTCAAAACGAGGATATACCAACTAAATATAATATAAATAGGACTATGATATAATTTATGAAGAAAATACATGCTATAAAATAAGTACATTACATGGTATATAAGTATCTTGATACTTATGCGTTACTAAAAAGAGTTATTACGAGACGACGATTTTGAGAGGATTGCAGGGAACAAGTTGGGATGGGTTAAAAGGGCCTGGGATCGCCTTGAGTGGAGCTTGACTCTTCTTGAGATCTATATGCGAGATCGTCTGAGTTGGTACTACCCTTCTCCTTTCTAATTCTGCGATGAAGCAGTTCGCTGTTTCGGTTCGAAGGATTGGAGAGCTAGTGTTCAGTTCAGTGTAATTACCAGCGATTTAAGAGTAACATCTTTTACTCCTACTAGGTCTACTGTTTAGGAGAAGCTTTTGTCCAGCCTTTTCCATCTGATAATGATGGACTACTAGTTATCTTTTTGTCAACTGACCTGGCGGTTCCAGCTTCAAGCCAAGCTTTCAGCACAGTATCATTAAAGCCGTTGATCTGTCCAGCGCTCAGGAACCTGAGGTTGGGGATCCTGGTGAGCATATCCACGAGGCACTCGGTAGACAAGTCAGTGGCCGTCACATCCAACTCCTGGACTGAAGACTTATCCCACTCCACCGCCATCACGTGTTCTGATTGCAGACCTGCATAGATAAAAATTTTATGCTAAAAATAATGATTATTTTATACCTACATATCGGTACCCACTAATTAAATTAGAGAGTGATTATTTCAGTATATTTTCCTTGCAACTCAGAGTCATTTTTGCTAATCATAATTGCATTAGGAGACCACAAAGAACGACTTTCATATTGATTCAAGACCTTAGAAAAACCGCCAGTGCTTGTTTTAGAAAGGGCCCAGTCCAATTACGGTACTGCCTATATCGTTGAACCGTTTGTTTAAAATTTTGTTAGGTTAAATTAGGGTCTAAATATTTCCTACATCTGACCCTATTTCGAACAAAAAGATAGTTTTATAGAAAAGTAGGCAAAAATCTGAAAAAGGACGATATGACCGAAGGTGAATCGGTATCTTTCCTGATAAATTTTTTATAGGATTTTACATGTACATTCAATTCATATTTCCCCCCTATAATTTTGACAATCAAAAGATTTTTTTAACAGTCATGTCTAGGAAACGCCTAGGTTTATTGACTTACTGCATCCGTTCATGAGTAAACAGGTGAGTCTGCGGGATCGCTGGAACAACGTCTTCATGGTGGACCCTGTCACCTTGTTGCAGAAATTCACCGCGAGGCATTCCAACTGGCGGCACATGGAAAAACCTTATAAGTATATCTCTTACAGCTCAAATATCTAAGGGTTTTCGAACCGGGACCAAACTAAATCCTACTGCCCTTTGCTGACCTGCTGGCATTTTTTAACTATGATTGTTGTATTTTGTAGTAGATTTAATATTTTGGCGGCCTTCTTTAGAGATTTTCACACTCCCTCGAACTAGGCGCCCAGTTTGCTCCCTTATATGTGACTAAACTGACAAGTACCTACATTGATTCAACAAGAAATATAAATACATTTAACAATGTATTCATATTCAAATACATCAATCTATGTATAGTATTTATATTTAGAGCTTATTTCGATGCAAGTATGAAATCAACACATTATTGTTCCCGTACTGTACAATAGGAGCGTCGCCAAGAGTTTAAAAATGTGTACAGTAATGCATTTGGAGCTTTACACAATGGACTTGGAAATTAGAATGTACCACACGTATTACAATCAGCCATCAAAGTCTCGAACTACAAGTATTTAACTTCATGGTCTCCTGACTGTACCTACAATTGGTTTGACGATTTCTGTAGCGCAGTGGTGTAAACAGCTGACTGTTAAACTAGAGGCTCTGGGTTCGAATCTCGGCGGGGGTGGAACTTTGTGTTATTAATAACAATAATAACCACATCACGACACACACATTGACTCAGCCTTGCAGTAAATATCGTAAGAACTTGTGTCACAGGAACCAAGCAACGATATGGTATATACTACATAGATAAGAATACAACATCCAAGACCTGTAAGCGAAACAATGCGTCTTGCAAATAACAGAGTCCCGCCTCCGCTTGGATTTGGACCCGGAACCTCTAGCGTAGCAGTCGGCGGTTTACACCACTGCGCCACCGAGGTCGTCGTTTGACGCATTGTTTCGCTTACCTGTCTTGGATGTAGTATTAATGCAGACTGGGTAAAAGTTCACAATGAATAAGACTTGTTTACCTGAATGCAGTTAGAACTGAAGGCGTCGATATGAGAGTCGTCCACGAAGTTGATGCCATAAAGGTTGATGACGCGAAGGTTTGGAGTAGCGGACTTGAGCTTGTGAACGTTTATCACCTCGTAAATTTCCTCCTCCTCTTCTTCAACCTTCTCGTAAGTTCCTGGTGGTGGATATCGTGGTGATAGTTAGCAATGAGTATAACATTTAAAAAATCCAAAAAACTTGAATCGTCAACCATGAGAACCTGCACATTTTATTGCGTCTAACCGCAGTTACAGTATGAATTAATTTGCTTTATATTACCGATCTTTATTCCTCATCTATCCTAATGGATAGTATAAATCATGTAGCAATCTATTGTCCCCGTGGTAGAAAACTAATTCAAACTCGCAGTAGGTAACACAGAATTAAAATGTCATCTTGTTTTGCTAGGAAATATTGCCTTGCCAACTTTATTGACTCAGCCCTGCTAGATTCAAACATTATGTCTCTTGCCGCTGGAACATAGAGTCTGTCTAATCGGCTTTTAAAACAGGCCGTTACGTACCCATTGACAAAAATGGAGTCCATAGTTTTCTATTAGAGCAAATATAATACGTAGGTATGGTGCGACATAGGTTAAATGAATTATATCATGACCAGTTGATGCCTTTTAGAGATTTTTTTACAAATTTTTATCGGGGATTGAACTCACGACTTTCAACGTCTTTGCAAAATACGCGCACAACATTGTAGCGCCTGTATTTTTACAAATAGCAATACGATTCGATCGCATAATTGCATAAATAAATACCTATAAGATGCAGTATCTCGAGACCGTTGATGAAGTTGTAAATTTTCCTCATGAAGCCCTCCATGAAGATGACTTCGGAGAGACAGATGCACAGGTATCGTAGTTTGGTTGGGAACGCCTGCATTTCCGAAAAATCGTGAAGCTGCATAGCTGAAGAATTAAAAATCTGTTAAGTGTTCTAATATCATGGGTTCCGAACCATGTAATAAGATTAAATATTATAAACTTTTAGATGATTTTGTGAAAGATTCTATAAATAATAACCTGTTTGTATAATAGCCCCCTTTAGTATTTAATTTATTTATGTTATTAGTATTTGTTGTTATAGCGGCAACAGAAATTAACATTCTCGGAAAATTTCAACAGTATGGTTTGTGAGATTCAACCCGCTGAAAGACACACAGACAGACAGACGGACAGCAGATAGTGGCGTGGCTATCATATTGCCAGGTAGTGCAGTGCACCAGGGCCTTGGAGCTCAGGGGGCCCTCTAGCCTCAGCTTTGAAAAATAAATGAAAAAAAAAAAAAAAAAAAATCTTACCACAGTATATAAACATTGGTTTTATACAAACATTTATTCATAAAAGGGCAAATGCATATATTAAAACAGTTATAATAACTTGACTCCGCTTTTGGCTTCACACAATAAGAACCTAGGTAACTCACTTAATGTTAAGGTACGAACTTGGCTGTTATCAAAGGAATGTCTATCCCTCGAGGGTAAGATTTCGTGAATGTTAGTATAATAATAATAACGTCCACAAAAACCATCCGACAGAGTTAGCGTTTCGAAGAAAATTGTTTTATAAATTATTGTTTTCTTAACTTTTTACTCACCTGTACTAAAATCAAGTAACATGTGGGTCAGATTTGGGCATTTTGCGGCTAACTCGTGCAGAACTGTGTGCGTAATTAATTCAATTGGTAATTCAATGTAACGTAGAGATGGTCCAAACCTTATTGAAATCAATGCTAGAAGTGATTCCAATGAACCTGAAAATCAAATGTTACTTTCTTTTAATTATATAAAACAAATCGATTCAATAAGTTCAGGTGCGTTTAAATTTTTGAACTTAGAAAATCAGGACCGGAAAGAGTGAATGATTTCAAATTATTGGGTGTTGCTTGCTAAAAATTTCCCCTCAAAAGGTTTCGAAAATTTTATATTCGAAATCTTTATTTTGTATATTTGTACTTGTACTGTATATTTTCGCTGCAGGTTTCAAACATTTTATTTGTTTTGAATTTATTAAGAAGTAATCTTTACAGTAGTAGAAAGTAGTAGTTTATCGTGCTTACCAACATGTAAACCAGAAATTTCAGGGCGAAGACTAACGTGGGTCCATAATTTTGTATCGTAAGCAACCATTCGCCATCTTTTGGTTACCATAGCCATCCGACATATTTCTCGATGAGTCAAATAGGAAAATATATTTAACAGCACCTTATCTGGCAGTTTTTCAATAGTCTAAAATCAAAAGTCGAGTAAAAAACGATAGTTCGACTTCAAATATAAGCCTTTCTTTAAACCAAAATCTTTTAATTCAATAGTTGGCACCTAAAATATATGATTATTTTAAATTAAAACTAAAAGAAAAGAGTTTAGACACTTATAGTTATGTTCGTGTTGTTGTAGATGTGACCTTACATACGAAATCTAACAATCGTTTAGAAGTTTGGTAAATAATCTGTTGTAAAGGTTACCGTCGCTCCGAAAATGTAGGAAATACTTTAAAGCAGAAAAAATGTCAAATCCTATAAGATTTGCTAAGAAGCGATGTAAATCCGTAATTTACCGTGCCAGCAAATGGACTCCGAATTTGCCCTCCTTCCGTTAAATACACCTGACTGGCCTCTAAGGCCAGCTGTCCCCAAACATCAGTTGGAATATCCATCTTGATATTATTTCAGAACACTAATAAACAAAATGACACACCACAAAATGTTTTTAATTTTACGGTACACTCGTTTACTCCATCTCAACTAAAAGTTCGGTGAGTGGGGAATATGGAACGCTGTGAGTTAATTTTGGAATCATCTGGGAGTGAACGGTACGCGAAGCGTCCGTATAGAAATATTTTAGGAATGTATCAATCAAATTACTTTTATTTCCAAAAGATAATTCTATATATTTGTAGCACTGGAAAAATTTGTAGTCAATATGTAAATTAAGGACCTACTAGAAATCGTATTATTTTTATATACAATTGTTTTTCAAGCCACAAATTCTTTATGTTTAGTATTTGAGTCAACTAATAAACGTTTATTTACAAAATAGATTGGAAAAGCTATGAATTTAAATGAATCATATAAATTTTTCAATTAAACTTTCTGGACTCAAAGATAAAGCTTAGATTGGCGTAACAACATTGATTAATTCATGATTGATTAGTCAAACGGATTCTTACAAAGATTACTGAAATTTAATTGAAAACTGTTTCAGTAATGTTTTCAAGTATCCGAATTAAAACTTTTCTATGAAATAAATATAAATTTGTATTTCGTTGGTTTTTTGGAAAAATGAATTCTTAATGTGTGACCACTATAGATCTATCTTGGCTTTTACAAAGTCACGTCTATGATCTTGTCCCAAAAGAACAATTGGCAAGCTCTGAGGTATTTCCTGGATCGGTGACTCATCATCACCTAGACACTAAACTATTCATAAACTTTTCATTGGTATCTTTTCTTTTCTCCGTTTCATTCATCATAATTTATTTTGATATTATTCATTCATACCTCCCTGTATAGTACAAATTTTAAATTAAATCAGTAAAAGTACATGATTAATTCGGAATGTCGTTTAAAGTATATAAAAATGTATTCCTACTGATGTAAAAACTTCCTTCGCAAAGATCGACAATTTTTTGCATCAGAATTGAAATTCCTTGAAATCTGTGTTTTGTAAACTTGTCATAATCTATGTTTAACTATTTCAAATTTGCTTGGACTTTGAAATTTACCATTTGTACCAGACGTCTGAAAATCCGGGATCATTCGAGAAAATCTTAAATCTATCCTTTTGCTGAGAAGTAAATAATTAAGAGCAGCATTGCAGCTTTTAGTTACTGGGTTCTGATTAAATTCCTTTTATTGTATTTCGCGATCGTTTATTTTACTTATTCAATCTGTGTAAAACACACAAGTTATTTTTGGTATTGACCCTTTTACGTATACAGACATACACTTTAACAGCTGCCTCTGCCCTGCTAGAGATTAAAAATGGTAAGAGTCAAGAGTTTGTGGAGTTTTATTCTTTGGACTTTGGACTTTTCCATGCTCCATAGTCCATAGTCATAGTTATAGGCTTGTTAACTGCCCAACTCCTGAAGCCAATAGCTAACAAAACTCTTACACATTTTAGTAAACATTAACTATGTCCTCAATTAGGAAACTAAATCTCGTACTTTGAATAACATCTTTGGTAGGTATAATGTTTTCCATTAACAATAACTTAAACAATACACACCCATTTATGAGAATTGTAATCAAAGCATGAATGTGGGAGATGGAATGAAAATACAAATGTGAATAGAATCGATTGGCTAGGTTACTTGAAAAAGTAAATAGTTAGAGTGTAATTTTTTATTTGTACCTGATTTTCTAGTTACTATTTTTCTTTAAGTTTTTCGTTCACGATTCGTATTTATTTATGAGTTTAATGGTACTTGATAACTACGCTCCATTACTATCTGCTGTATTTTACTATCTTGCGCTAAAATAAAATAATGCATGTGTAAGATAGTATTTTTGTATGATTAAATTTATCTGTATTTTAAGTAAGGTATGTAATAAATAAAATTCTTGAGATTTCGTGAATTAAGGATTATTTAATGTAGTGATCCAACATTTATTGGTACAGTGTCGGTTACTAGGTAGATCAAACATACGCTATCCCCAGGCATTGTAATGACAATTCTATAATTAATTTTAGTTGTGTATTCAAAATAGATTTAAACATTAGGCTAGCTACCTTTTGTAATTGCAACTCGACGCGGTCGTTACACTTAGATAAATAAGCTTCATCGTAATATAAAAATGATTAAAAACTATTAGTATGTAATATAGACTAAAAATAGAAAAAAATACCAATGCTTTTCGTCGAAAGCTCGATCCTCCTTCATCTCTTGATATTGCAGCTGCAGCTGTATCTACATTCAATATGCCCCAGGAATCCATTTTTAAATCCAATCAACTCCAATTCAAAAATAGGTCACAAAACACAAAACTCTCCTAAGTAATTCCAATTAAATTCATTTCAATCAGCAACCAGCGCTTATGGCGCGAATTCTTATAATTTTAAACTAGTAGCACTTTCCGTCTGACTCTTAAGTCATGTCACACGTCTACTGAGTTTCATTACAAACGAATACTAATTCGTTCAGAGATGTTTTCTGTCTGACTAAAGTTCTGATGTGCCTACAGTAGACACATCTGTATAATGGTGATATTTAAATTGGCAGACCAAAATAAGGACGACATTTTGTTTCATCTGGGCGCTGAGAGACAGGATGCTTGCCAAGAAGATTCGTATTGCATTCATGACATACTAAATAAGTATAGTGTGCTATGTGTGTCTTGAACTACTACTACTACTACTAGATGGAGTAGGTAGTTTGGATGATAAATTATAGAGTAGTCGATTTTTATGCATTGACTTTGTCGATTTAGATGAAATGATGATAAAATTGAAACTAAGAAATATAGCAACACTTCTAACAGTTCTACCGCCCGCCGCATTTTTAAGGACTCTTAAATCGGCATTGGTTTTAGTACCATACTGCCAAATCTTTAGTCTTCATTCCTGAAGTTGATTAATAAATAAGATGATGATCATAAGGTTAAACATTAAAAGATAAAATAAAATGATGAATCTGCCTACAGTAACTTGCTAGTACGGTTAGGTACTATAGGATCTAATGAGTTACTTTTACGAAAAGAGCAGCCAAATAATTTTTCTTCATACTTGTATAGCACTACAAATGTTCACTGGTGTTTTAAATTCTACTGATATACAAGAAAATATCACTTGCGGATCCAGAGGGAAACCCCCTGGATCTAGCGGTGCTAGGGAGCTCTAGCCCCCCCAAAAGCATTTGAGTTCCTCGGACTTCCCCCAAAAGCCTTATCTAAAAAAAGGCCTAAATCAGTTTTGTATTGTAAGTTCTATAGGAGAGTGAAAAAACATTGCAATAAACAAATAAAACCAAATTTATATTTAACTGACAGTTCCTGTTCCCGCCAATTAACTCCGCCACAAACTCCGCTTTCAAAATGACATTGACAGCTACTTTAACTTCCTCATTCATTCATTTTGTTAATATACACACTATCCTACCAAACCCACTCATTCAGTATTTAATTTTTTAAAAGTTCATTGTTTTGTTTCTGTGTTACTGTGAGGTTGTCGATTTGCTTGTTAAATGCGCATTTACTCTTGGATGCGTTACTTAAAAATGAAACATTATATTTAATCTTGAAATAACTTTTATAGTAAAACAATCTTCGGCAGTCGCGCTCAATCTCAGTGAAGATTAGTTCGTCTGATCGAATAGTCTTTATCTGAAAAATTAAAAGCGTACAATTCATCTCTTTTCCTAATCTAATCTTATTTAGTTTCCCGTTTGAGACAGTTCAGGACAGTCCTTTGAAAAAGAAATGGACTAAAAGTTGTTAAAAACTACACATAAGTAGACTGGCTGGTTGTGCAACGAAGATTTTGAAAATAGAACGTAAATAAATAAAATGGAAGGATCCGGTAGTGTGTCTTATTTGGCGGGATATTTGCCTGAATATTTCTTTACGTTTATTGATGAGCTTGACGAACACCCTTGGTTATTTTCTGGACTTGCTTCTATCCTGGTGGGCCTGAGCGGGATTCTGCCGCTGCTTATCATTCCCATTGACGAAACTGCATCATTTGAGAACGGAGGTGAGTGACTTTTTACTATCATGCATGACATGTGTTTTGTTATGATTTATTTATATACTTAAATTTTGTTAGTCATTCTGGATTTCTTTGTTCTGCAACCCAAATATTATTTTAACTATTAAAGAGTCTTTAAGATACAAGAATTGTTAATAAATTCGAGTAATTTGAAACATAAATGAAAACCTAAAGCTTTAAAACTTTTAGAAACTTTTATGATCACCTTGGATGTTTTAGTTGAGGCTATAAATACACAAATCAATACAACTTCATAGTCACAGGCTTGGTAATTTTACACTATATTAACTTAAGAAAAAAAAACAAAAGAAATACAATTAATTTCTAGAATTAATTTTAGATCAAGATTTTTGAATTAGAACAAAACATATAATATAAATAAAAGCTTCAATTAATTTATGGTACATATTTTTATCATCATGAGTATACTGGGATTATTTCTCTTTGGTGATTGATTTGCCATTAAATTATAAAATTTAAATTTGTCACAGGATTGATAAGTACAATCTATAATAAGCTTATCTATCACTAACTCTGTTCAAAGATTGCATCTGACAGATTGTGAAACTACATCTTGAATTCTTGACCGAATATTGTGAAACTAAATGTTGCAAATTTCCAACAAAAACTGGTGTTTTATAGAGACAATCCACTTTCACATACTGAGATTTTGACATCTAGAATTAAAAAAAACAACATTTTGTTTATACAAATATTAATTCTGCTTTGTTATATAATGTAAAATACATATAAACTAATGTATCAAACAAAGCATCAAGTGTAAAAAGTTAGAGGGTATTATATACAAGCATGATGTTTACCCAATTTTGACTTCAGCTTTTAATTTATACTTTCTGATCAGCACCATCTGTTGTGGTTTAGAACTTGAGCCACCACCAAAAATACCCATTTTTTATATAAAACTGATAAAATTGAAATATATTGATTTCATATGGAATTACTCTATTATATTCAAACTTAATAGACCTAACAACTTTGAATTAACATGATTGCAATAAGGGAGTAAATTCTCAAAAATACATTTTCATACAAGAAATACCATCGTGATTAAGATAAAGTGGAACTAAAATGTTTTATACAATAAAACAATTAAAAACAAACCGGTTTAGTTAAATATTTATGTAAATTAAATTTTAATATCTTTTGTTCACAGCTTTTTGTTTAGGTTTTTTTTCTTACGGGACTTTGCTTGCTTAGAAATTTTGCCTTTGTATTATTTTTCACTAAATGTAGCCTATGTTCATTTTATAGGTCCATTGTGAATCAAGGTAAAAGAATTTATGCATCTATTTATTTGAGTAATTTTGATGATGACCACCTATATGCAAACTAAAATTTTCACCTCATTACAATATGAGTTTATTTGGACCAAACCTATTTACCTATTATTTTGTGAACAACTAGCGCTATCTACTGCTGACACAGTTTGAGTATTGTTTCCCATTCTGCCAATGTGACATGAAGTAATTTCACACTTCATTACCTCCATTCCTAACCTCAGCTGTGCAGTACTGATAAAGAATACTTATTTTATATAAAAAGTCTTTTACTTTCATGAGATTTTTGCATTAATGTTTCAGATAGACATCTATAAACATTTTATGTAATGGACAAAAACTAGTTTTTCATTAAAGTTTATGTATGCTTTACAAAAAGCAAATATGTTTTACCCAACTTACTGAGTAAAAGAGCAGGTTATGTTTTGACTGTCCCTATGTTTTTATATCAACAATCCCTCCTTCAATTGTATACCAATTTTTCATAGTTCTTTTTTAAGACTTGTTTAAAGACACCAGGCCAGCAAATATTTAAAGTCTTTTTAAATTTATGATTATTATTAAGTCTTGTGTTGATTTTCAAAGTGGAATTAAACAAAAAAAAAAAATTGAGGAATAGCTTCTGGGTATATTGCTACTTTAGGTGGTATATTTTTCCAAAATTCTGTGGATGTTAAAAAAAAATGCTCTAATCATATGCTAATTTTATATATTTTGACAAAGAAAATTTATTTATTTTTTAAATCTACAGCTATTGAAATAAATTTAATACTATACATGTATATAATTGTAAACATAAAGATAAATTTTTTCTGTTTTTTTTTTTACTAAAATGAATCAGAATGGAACATAAGGAATTTAATGAATTTACCTATTATGTCACCTAAAAAGTGTTTAATATAATTCTAAATGAAATGCCAACTGCTTGCCATCAGGCCTTTGCTGTGGCCATTTTAAAGAAATGTAGGAAATCATTTTTTTAACTTCATCTATTTTTATGACACAAGCCAGTAGGTAGATTCTTAATATTGTCCGCCTCTTTATCAAGACGTGACAATATTCAGGTATTGATAACAGAGATAAGTGATGGGAGAATGAACCCTATGCCTTTGAGATAAACTTGTAAACAATCTGACGGTAAATTTACGTTGACCTCTGCCACATATAATGCAGTCTGATAAGAGGCTGAGTAAATACATTGTTGTTAAGTATTGGGACTATATAGATGTTTAAAAATACATAATCAAACGAAGTTTCTGCCAATCAGTAAGTACTATCTACCTAGCCACGTACCAGAATGCCCTAAAGCCTGGGTAGGATAAGGATTAGCAAATGTTTTTGCGATCGATCTTAAGCTATCTTTTTTATTTTCCTAAATGACGAGTGCTGCGACCCGGAGGCCAGAAGCTTTACCGTGGCGATCGTCTCTATACAATCTATCAGGCTCAATAATATCGCGGAATATCGAGGGACATTTGGTTTTAACGCTAAAGACTTTCCAACCTTATGAAGGCAGAGAGAGACAAAAACTATGAGTCAGTCGACCTCTTCTTGCGAGACTTAGTGGCAAGAAAAATCTTACAGCAAAGGGTTACCGAATAAGGACTGGAGTAGAAGGTCCCTGACAGAACGAGAACCACCCCACTGGTGTTTTTATTATCAAGGGTATAAGGGTGGGTTGGCAACAGACGGGCAACTCTTCAGCAATGACCCCTATGGGAATCCCTAGCGCACCTAAGAGGGCCTCGAAAGGATTCGCGCTCCTTGGCTTAGGTTGGGGATCTTAGTCTATGTTAAGTGTAAGCACATACGTTGCCTAAGATCTCCAACAGGGTTACGGGGACACCAGAAAATCCTACTTCTATTGTAAAATGCAAGCGTTTCTAAAAAAAAGGATAAATGTACTCGAAAATGTTATGTTATGACAAAAAAATTACAGCGAATACATATTAGCATAAGCAATAAGCAAATAAAGATAAAACTAATTCATAGTATCAGCAACAATCACGACAGGCTATTAATAGATAAACTACTTACGACCAATTAATATCTATCGTAATCTTATCGATGTGTAAGGTTGGCAACAAGACACGATTAGTGTGGATAAAGAAAGAAAATAGCTCAAAGATCTAATATCAAAAGATAATACTATTGTCAATCGCATCTTAGTCACTGAACTGTTAAGCAAGCGATCTGCCTTCTGTATCCCATCCACACTTATGGGACACGAGAGGGTGGAAAGTTTAATGTGAACTGTGTTTATGGGTTGAACGATTGGACATAAATAAGCTTATTTAATTCCTAATTTTTATTAAACGTGAAGAATGGACTAAACGTTTTGTTTATGTTCGAAGTAAAAATCTGCAGCCACTTTTCATAATCCCTTAATTTTAACGATTTATTAGAGATAACAATGAGCAGTACAAAACAAAAGGAAAAGTGGTCAAAAACACAACATGTTGTGCCCGGTAGCTATTTAAATAATACAATTGGAGATACTTTTATATCTTTACCAACCAGTTATTTAAGCTTATGAAAGAAAAGATAAAACCTTATCGGCTCGGAAGCATGCCTGCAAACGATGGTACTAAGTTGGAGAAGAGAGCAGTAGCGGCGTAAGGTGGGGGACGGAGGGGCGTTCCGCCCCGGGTCCCAGGCATCAGAAGGGTGACAACGGAAACGGACGCGTGACTCGTGCTGTCATTTTTTTTTTTCAAATAATGACTAGCGGTTTGAACTGGAAATTTTCATACAAATCAGTTACCAGACACCGAAATTTGTCGCGGAAACTGCCTCCAATGTGTTTACCATGAATTTTACCTTCGCTTGCCGCTAGCGAATGCAGTTCGCAGCGAAAGCACCTCTAATGGATTGATGAGGAATTAAGGTTGCTCATACAAAATCACTGTCGTAATCTATGTTACTTGATGTATTCAAAAACTATAAGAACTCATGGCAGACACACAGTTGCTGCCACCAGACACAACTACAGTTTTATGTTGGGTGTGTGGTGTCGGCAAATTTATGTTGCCCGTGTCCGACACTGGGAACACGTTTGCGCCGCGCCTTACTCGCATGAAGACAACGTAATATACTCTTACAGGCTATTCAGTTTCGAGTACAATCCTTGATAAGCCCTGCCTCACTTACATCTGCGAATCAGATGCGATATTGATAGCAATCATCGAGTGTCTGAAGCTACCTTGTGTGACGTCACTTTTCTTAATCTTTCGTACTCTCGCCTAGTGTTAAGATAAAAGTTTATTGATTCTAAAATCCATAATGATTGGGAAATACTTACAAGTAAGGATACTGTATGGCCACAATCACACCGTAGTGTCCATGCTTGCCTAGAAAATCCCTATTCAATTTACACTAGCTATACCTATACCTACCTATACCTATAAAGGTACAAGTCGTATTCGGGGAACACATCCGCTAGGAGAAAATTCTTGGCAGTGTGAATTATGAAACCTTTCTTGAAGCGCTTTGCGTTAATTAGTGGTACGATAACCACTAAGGATACTAAAAACAAAAGCTTTATATAAATATTGCAATGTTTGTTTCCAGCGGGAGCGGCCACATTGAGGATATTACTAAGTTTCGCAGTGGGAGGGTTGCTGGGGGATGTTTTCCTTCACCTTCTACCAGAGGCCTGGCAAAACGATTTCGCCAACACTAAAGGTAATATTTGTATTGAACGACCTCTTTACGATTTTAGATATTGATTTCCAAATTGTTTTTTAAATTTCTCCATTTACTTAATAGTTTTTTTTATTCGAATAGTCCTTAAATAATTTTATAATCAAAATGGTTTTGAAGCTGTTACCGGCAAGCAACAATAAAATATTCAGTAAGGAGCCGATGACACATATAGTTTTAGACAGGTCTTTAACTCATACGGGAAGTATTGTTTCAAAAAAACATGTTTTGTAAACATTAAACAAACTTCCGATAGCTAAGTTTATTCAAGTCCATTGTCACCGTAACATGTATTGTTTTTCCTCGAGCGAGCATACACATAAACAATCATACTTATAAATAATTAATTCGTGATTAACGTTGAGGTCTCGCGTCGTTATCAACAGTCAATACTTGAAGATAATCGAAATTCGACCCAATCTAAAGAACATACGGTCGAATCTTCTATGTCGATGACTTAGCCGTCGACATTTTGTGTTCCAAGCACGTGGACAGCACTCACAAATGTGTATGGAATGCCTTTTGCGAATAAAGGTGATTTTAATTGAAATATGTTTTTATTGCGGCTACATAAAGTTGAATATTTACTATTATATTTTGCCTACCGATTCATGTTTTTCTATGAAATACTTGTTGGTAAGAGTTTTTATCAGTTTGTTCATACGTATTCATTCATAGGTTACCTATCGCAATTTATATGCAGTTACAAAAGCTTATTATATAGGTATATAATTATAATGATACCGTATTTAATCAATAAACATTTGAAATTAAATAAGTCTGTAGCGAATTGTTATTTATGGGCTGTTTTATATACAAAACATTATTTCTTTGACGATAACATAAATTTAATCAAAACTATGATGGTATGCATTCACAAATAAAACGTCATATGAGAAACTTGTAAAACAAGTTAAGTAATACCACAGAATAACTAATACTAAAAGCGGTAATACTTGTGTCCAGTGTAAGTAGGAACATGAGTTGGCTCAATTTTTTACTTTGACGTTAAATTTTCCTTTGGTCGGCAACCCTTTGTTATTAATAAAATAATTGTTTGCATTTACCTCACCATGACGCGGGCCGTAAGCTGGTTTGTCGCAGTAGTTGTACAAAATGATGATTCTAGGAGAAATAACTGTCAGTAAGGCACAAATTCTTGTATCTAAGACAAGTCGTGTTTCCATTGCCACTACGTTCTGAGTTACTCACTATTTATTAGTGAAACAGATTTAATCTACATACTATAAATATATATGAACAAACAAAGTTTGTACGCAAGAGGTAACCTTAGAAATTGCTCATCTCAATTAATAATTCCTTTACCTATATCAAGAATTCTTTCAGGTAATACGTAACACATAGCTTTGTTTAAAATATTCGTTTCTGCTTGTACAGACTAGCTTTCCAAACGGATGACCGAATGTTTAAGTTCACATTTAAGGTTATACCATAGATTAAAGATTGGTAGTCCAATAATTAAATCTATGGTCTGCAACCACAAAAAGTTAAGTTAAAATTAGCTGGGATATGAAAAAGCGTAAACGAAGAATGGGAACGCGAGGCTAAAACCTGTCGTAGTAAGAACTATTTACCTACTCCACTTGTTTAGTAAGAAAACAAGCTTTAGTTTTCAAAATATATAAAAATACTTAATTTTCTTTTTAATTTTTGTTGGATGTGGTAGCTCAGTCTTTTACGTGCCTCTGTTAACCATGTTAACCGACTGTCACACTGGGACTCAACATAAACATGCGAAAAGCGGTGTGTTACACCTCTGCCTACCCCTTTCGAGGGAATAGTTACGGCGTGAGTTTATGTTGTTTTATTTTCTTTTCAGAAGGAGAACATGTATCAATGAAATGCGGTCTGTGGTGCTTATTCGGGATGTTAGTCTTCATAGTGGTGGAGAAACTCTTCGCGACTTCTGAGGAGGAGAAAGAAGAGGAGAAGCCCAGCAGCATCAAGCAGATAGAGATAGAAGAGATAGATAAGCTGCTCGCGAAAGAGAGGAAGCAGCGGGGGAAGGGAGACGGGGAGGGGATCTGTGGTGGGAACGGTACTGTCACAGCCACAGAGCTATACAACTCGTGCGTGTTTAATAATAATACTAAAGGTGTGTACCATCCACTAACAATAATAACATTTATTTTTCTTTTGGGTATAATTTAGTTCCGCTAATTCGTTAGTGGGTTGGTTTTTTTAGGGTTCCGATATTTGGATGACAAGTCACCCGTGTGTCTGCAAAAAAGTGTTTTTAATCATACTAATCAGTTAAAAATATTTCGTTTTCAATAAGGATATTGATTTTATTCAAACATAATATAAAGTGTGTAAGGAACTGTTATATTTAACCGTTTTCTATGAGAATAGTAGTTAAACTATAGATATTAAATCAATATGAATGACTGACGTGACTCGTTTGTGAGTGTGTGTAAGATACAATGTAGTTTCTCACGATATGCCATAACAAGCGCACTATTTGTTTATTTTAGAGCTCATAACATCATAGTTAACGTTCCTGTGTTATATTTTCCCTGTTTGCAACTGTTAAATGTCTTAAATTTATAAATTTTTCTTTAAAAAAAAAATGCTATTAGATCTGGTTGGCATAGAATGACTTGGGTTTCTTACTACCTCCTATTTCGGGTCCCGCAACAGCGGTAGGGTGTCCGGGCACAGCCTGTGTATCATTGTTCAGCTGCATTATTAGTTGATTCTTGGATCAAATGACGCCAATGTTTGACCTGGTAAACAGGAGTTGCAGTGGTGGGACAGAGTGGCGGGTATGTCCCAATGTCTATAAACACTTGCAGCTTCTCTGTGACGCAGTAGTGTAATAGCTTATGCTACGCAAGGGGTTCTGGATTCGGAATTTTGTTATTTTTTAGATGCAGAGTTTCGCTTGCTGGTCTTGGATGTAATATTCTTATCTTTGTAGTAAATGCGAGATTCTATCTGCAGGGCTGAGACAATGAATGTGTTTTAATATGGACATAGACGAGCCAATCCCATGTCCACCAAGCCCTTAATAAATGTTATGGATTTAGGGACTCACGCGAAGATCCGCGATACTTCAATGTAGCCCGGGTTCGAATCTCGGTTTGGACATAAACAATAATATATTTAATTTTATGAAAATTCTAATAAATAAATTTTGAACGCGATTGTTATAGCAATTACCTACGTTATGACGTTATAATAAAATGTTACTGTCAGTGGAAATAAGATTCAATCTTATTTATTTACGAAGTTTCCTTCTGTGTTCTGTATTACTTGAATATGCGACCTCCCTCAGCTTGCTCACCTCCACACGAACTTTAACCCTATATTTTCCTCTTTTTAGGGGTGAATAAGAAAATTATTCCTTAGCTGTTTCTCCCACCTGTGAAACTTCAACTTTCTAGACTAGAAGTGTTGGTCGTGCGTTGATAGTTAGTCAGAACGAACTAGTTTCTAAGTATAGATTGGTGCAATGGCCAAATTAAAGCAATTCAGACAATTTTTGCTTTCTGAAATAGACAATTTCATCTATTTTTGACAAGGTGGCCGCTCATTAGTATGGATGTTTGACAATTCAATTCATATGAAGTGGCCATTCTACGATTTGACATATGTATCGGATTCAGTTACAATATGGCATAACGGTCTTCTTAACCCAGCTGTTGCGTACCATTTTTTTGGTTCAAATTGGAATAAGTCCAAAAATCCTTTCCACAAACATATCTAAAGTTAAATTGAATGTGTTCCTGAGTCTAAGACAATTTTTAAAGGTTTTTTCCCACAACTTCGTGCAAAAATATACCCAAAATCTTCCTCCGAGTCCAAATTTATCAATATCTTTTTTGGCGTAAAAAAAAACCATTTATTGTTATAGTTATATAAAACATTGATATTTATTATATTATTATTTATATCATTAATCATAATTATTACTAATGTTAAGGTCAAGGTGCATGTTGCAACGGCGTGACGAGCGTCAACGGCGCGGTGCGTTGCAAGGGCTCGCGGTGGATGGGCCGCTGCCTGCTGAGGGAGGCCAGGGAGAAAGCATTGCACGCCAGCAAGGAGAAAACCGACAAGAAAGATGTAAGCATCAGCTACCACATCATATTCCACCTCAGGAATACAGTTTATAATTGCGTCTGTGGCTTTGTGGTGAACCGTTTGCTTGTTTGCATATGATGTATAAAAAAGCTGAAAAGAATCTGAAGCTGAAAAAATATTATTTGTTATTGATCGCAGGTGGCTGGATATTTGAACCTGATGGCCAATTCCATAGATAATTTCACGCATGGACTGGCGGTGGGCGGATCATTCCTCGTTGGATTTAGAGTTGGATTGCTCACAACCTTCGCTATACTTGGTAATTATATCTTTAATGAACTAAAGAATTACATGTTACTTACTCCCTGCTGTTCATATCTGAAATTCAAATCAAAATAAATGTATTCCGTTAACTTAAAAAAAGAACTTGGAATCGTTAAATGATTTTTTTTTCTTGAAAATGACTACCGGTTCGGAAAATTTATGTTGGGGAAGAAAACGGCAAGAAAACCCATAGATATGATTAAATTCGTTGCTGGTCCCAAAATTTCCGGTGGTAAAAGCTGGATCTGAAAGGACACCACTGTTAAGAGTTGCAGTAGTGGGATAGATAGGCGGATATGCTTCGAAATACTTAGGAAAATCTGAATTACCTCCTAATTTGCTCGGTTCGTACGCGGAGATTTCGTATTCTATTATTTAAGAACAAATAAACGAAGGTGTATAAATATAAGCATCTTTTTTTATCGCTAGAGCGCTTTAATAAATTCACATTTGTATTTTGTATATCAAAATTGTAAGTGTTTATTTTATATTTTCAGTACACGAGATCCCTCACGAGGTCGGCGACTTTGCTATTCTGCTGAAAAGTGGTTTCTCTCGCTGGGAAGCGGCTAAAGCTCAAATGGTAAGCAGACTAAGGAAATATATTTGTATAAAACAAATAAAAAAAAAAACTATGTGTGCTTAAGTTTTCAATTAAGTGAATATTAATTAGGTCTAATTATGAAGTAGCCTAATTATATTAGTGCGGCTTACTCAACGACTTCCACAATATATTGTGCAAGTTTATTTTTAAATACGTTAAGCGAGTCAATGCTTTTCATAGATAGGTTTCGGGTTCGAATCTCCGCGAAGGCGGAACTTTGCGGTTTTTGCAAGACGCATAGTTTCGCTTGCTTGGATGTAGTATTCTTATCTTTGTAGTAGATACCATATCGTTGCTTACTGCCTGCGATACAAGATTATATCTTAGTGCAGGGTTGAGACAATGTGTGTGTCGTGATGAGGTTATTGTTATTATAGTATCCATATCATGTTGCATCACCTGTTTGCGTTTACTATATATATATATATATATATATATATATATATATATTTATGATTGGTAGTCGCGGTGCTCCTACGGCGGACACCTTTCATTAATCTATGCATATGACATAATTTTACACTAAAAATTATTTTAAATAATCATACATTGTCAGTTTCTTTCCATTGACCATAACAACAGACAAACCCCTAAATTAATTGTCTTTATATTTTATTAATATAATTTCATCTTATAATTTTGCCGGAACTTTACTTTTAATACTCGGTTTGTGATCATGCTCTTTGTAATCTTTTGCACGGCTCGAAAGATTTTGATATAAGTTTAGTTGTTAGGTAGTATAGTAAATGTAAATTTGTTTCCAGGCGACTGCATCAGCTGGTCTGATCGGAGCCATGACGGCAGTGGTGTTCAGCGGAGCTAGGAACGCTATTGGTCAGTATCAACACCTCTATCTTCTTTACCACAGCCATAGGGGTACACGGTACATGGGCCCAGGGCTTCCAAGTTTCTATAGACCGCATAAAAAAATAGTCCACGATTCGGCTGGTGCCCATGGCCTTCGATCTAACTTTAGACGGCCCTGCAATACATTTTATATAATAGCAACGAAAAGGGGGTTGGTATTATACCAAGCACTAAGGGTGAAAACAAGAGAAACATAAGTATTACACGTATAGTTACACCACTCAAGTAAAGATCGTGGCGAAAGGTTAAACTCATATTTCTTCCCTAGCAAACCAAAGTTTTCTGTCCCCTTAGACAAATGCTATTATTCCGCCAGCGGCAAGATCAGCAAAGTCATTGGCATATCACTGTTGAATGTTGCCAGACAGTCACTTACAACGCAGTCATTTATTTCCTTGAGTCTTTTGCTAAGCTTTATGGCAAAATACACTTGAGAACATTAGAGTTGGTGGTTTCATAAAAGCAAATAATAAACTGAACTGACATCTATTCTGAAATGCCGCTACCGAAAACAGCCGATAACCAACCCGAACATAAAATCAAAATGTCGGTGTCTTCGGAGTAAGGTTTTTGATGCAATTTATGTCAAAGACTGACCCGACCAATTCGACCAATACTTAAGTCGTTTCAGAGTAGACGTCCATGAATGGAAAAATATACTTGATCAGGCCCAGGTCTAAATACGAGTATTGAATCCTCTCCAAAGATTATTTGTTATTAAATTTTCCAGAAGCGAAAACGTCTTGGATAGTTCCATTCACTGCGGGCGGGTTCCTGCACATAGCTCTCGTGACTGTGCTGCCAGATTTATTGAGGGAGCAAGATAAGTACGAGTCCCTCAAACATCTAGCAGCTTTGATTACAGGCATAGCTGTAATGGCGGTTATGACGCATTACTTCTAAATAAATATCTAGCTCAAAATGGCGGTTGAAACGTTTAGAATCAAGATTAACATTGATAACAGCTTTAAAGGTAAACATCGATGGGTGAAAAGATATATGTTTGGGTATGTCAACTAAAAATGTCTAAAATTTACTTTTCAGTGTTTTTAAATTAGTATTAATGGCTTTATGTAGCTTTCTTTAACAATTTATAAGTTTCTATTCTAAATAATTTTCTTATAGCTCAGGTTTTTACTGCACGGATGTTCTAAAAAAAAGTTGATGTCAAATAACTTTTCACTCATTGATTGAAATCAATTTACTAGGATATGTAATTGGTTTATTAAAATATGCAGCAAATAAATTTTAAGTTCAAATATAACCAAAAAAAAATCGAACCTTGCCATAAACAATAACTGTTTATCTATGGCAAAAAAAGTAATATACAAAACAGTATTTTAAAATTAGGTTAGTTTAATATATATATATATATTTTTATCATAAATATTCTATAAAATCATATAGATGCAAGAAAATGCAAACTCTTGATGTTTTGAAAATCTGTATGACTGTTTTTTTTTGGTTTTTTAGAATTTATATTTATAAAAAAATCAATGCATCACATAATATACAATAAATCTTGGGAGCTATTTTAGTAAAAGTTTTATTTTCTGAGGTACAAATGGAAATTAACAAGAATGTTTCTTTTTAAGTAACGTTTTTTAATTTAAACTTGTGTAGTAATTTTTTTCTCTTCACTAACAAAAAAAAAAGCCATGAAATGTGTTAAATAATTGTAAATAGAAACGTAAAATCAGTGTAAAAAACACATAGTTTTAGTACAAACTACTCCACTTTAAATATTGTGATAAGTAAATATAAATTGCATCTTTGTAAATAAATACAATTTAGTAAATAAGTTACAAATGTTACAAACTTACTCATATTAACCTTTGTTTTCATATTTTGTTATTTTAATTGTACTAGTTACTTTGCATTTCAGTGTTTCAATAATAATTATGTATTACCTACATAAGACGTATAGGAAAGTAGCATATAATGTGATATATAAATGCCATTTATAAGTATTTCAAATCGTTAGTTTACAAGTATTTAACTAGAGAATATTAAAAATGTTTAAATAAAACTATTAAACATGATTTTTTATTCACTTGGATTTTCACACCAGATCTCAAAAAAACAAAGAACGTCAATTATTTTGACACTTCTTTAGTTCTGTGGGTAGATTTAAATGGATTCATTATTTAATTTATGCAGTTTTGTACATAAGAACAATACTTTGAATTAACTTCATATTATTATTTATTAACACTTTCGATGTACGTTATAAACATTGATTTTTTGGTTTAGACGCATTGTTTCGCTCACCGGTCTCTAATGTAGTATTCTTATCTATGTAGTTTATACCATATCGTTGCTTAGTGCCTGCGACACAAGTTCTTACGATACTTACTGCAGGGCTGAGTCAATGTTTGTGTAACGATGTGGTTATTTATTGTTTTATAGAATGAAGCAGATTTAATAAAATACAGTGATCGAATTTCAATTTTATTTGTATCATAGATTTAAAAGTAAAATGGCAGAGGCTTTATATAATATACCTATTTATTAAACATGGGGTTAAAACACTCAACATTTTAAATTTTTAGTAAAACGGAAATCAATATCAGGGTTTTAAGGAAGTTTTATTTAATTTAATGAAACATAAAACAATCCTTTCTATAAAAGTATGACATGCACGATATTTCAATATACTTTCCTCAGATTTATGTAACTAAATGCTTTAAAAGAAAAATAAAACAAAAAGAATGGTTACACACACCAACTATTGCTTTTAAATTATTTTAAAAGTCAGATCTTAATAACTAACAGTATGATATATTTATATAAACGTACACTATATAATTAGGTTTACATAATTACATGACGTAGACTTTTTCGACGCGTTTCATGCAGAAAACTTCCTTTGTTTTTGGACAAATGATCGATCCATGCTCCTTCATCATCTCTTTGAGCGCCTGAAATGTAAAAAATCAAAAAAATATTTTAATATTACTTAAGTAACAACGATACTTGATTCATAAATGCAGAAGAGTAGCGATCATGAAACTTCAGGCGATTGTTTTTTATGAAGTATTTGGCAAAAAAAGTTTAACCTCGAATTCCCAGGGTCGATTCCCGGGAATTCGTGCTATTTGCAAAACGCATGGTTTCGTTTATTGTAGTTTGGGTGTAGTAGTCTTATCTATGTAGTTTATAACATATTATTGTTTAGCAGCTGAGACACCAGATTCTTTAATTTTACTAAGTCAATGTGAGTTTCGTGATGTGGTAATGATTATATTACTTGCGCGGTTTCATCCGACCGTCATTAGATTTTGTGGGTTCCAAAATGATAAAATTAGAATCTGTCTGACATGAATGAGTATAATCGTATAGGCAGCGAGCGCACCTTCTCCCCGTAGACCTGTCCGTTGGGCAGCACCATGGGCTGGTTGTGTTCGTTGAGCGGCGCGCGCGACAGGCGGCACACGAGGCGCGAGTGCGACACGGGCGCCGGCGGCAGCCGCCGCGCCAGCGGGGCCAGCGCCGCGCTGCACGCCGGGCACGCCTCCACGCGCGACGTAGCCTTGTTGCACTGCCTGTGTCGGGGATAAGGAACGCTATCGGTACCCACGCCACAAACGGCTAACCCAATCGTCTCAATTTCTTCAACTGACTCAGTAGTCGTAGTCTACTAAGTCAGCGCAACATGGTCAGATGTTTCCATAATATTTTCAAAATGAAAGAAAAGTATCTTTAGACAGATATTTGCAAAGTTGAGAATGTCTTTGAAGTAAAAAGTATCTATGGTGAAATGTTTCCATAGTAAAGTGTATTCGTTTAGAGCAGTGATTCTCAACCACTGTGCCGCGGCACTTTTGTGTGCCGCCAAATTTCAAAAGTGTGCCGCCTAATTTTGCAAATATATAATAATGTTAATATTATTAAATTATATCATGTTGGCAACATTTTATACAGATCGAGATTACGAATCTTTGGTGTGGGCGACAATGGAATGACGTTGCTACTCTGTGGGTGTGAAAGACTAGGAGTAATAAAGAATTGTAGTTTTTAACTATGGTCAGTCAGTAAAGAAAAGTTACTTTGAAATTACGAGTTTTATTGTGCCTACAAATTAGTTTTTCCCACAATTATTTAAAAAGAAAAATATTTTAAACAAGTATATATATTTTAATTAACAAAAAATTAAATTATTTTATTATTTGCTTTGCAACGCGTTTTTTCTTAGTGCCAAATTAGGATGAAGCGGCGTGCATTGCAATAGGAATATGTGTCAAGTCGGCGCACACTTGACATTTCTGCGACTATCACAAAACGTGTTGTTTTAGTTATAGTCGAGTCGAGGGATTCACACGGTGTTGTATAGTAGTTACTGCACCTTTTCATTCGTTAAAATTGGCAAATGTATGTGATTCGGTTTAATATTAATTTATTTGCATGTAGTGTCAATTTATAAATTTGTAAACTTATTAACTTGCAGTACACCTATCCACCGATTTACACGGTACTTGTTTTACACGGCTTTCCAAATAGGTTTTTTTTTTTTTATCGCACTCTACTAAATGCTAGTGTGATTTAACACGTGCGCTGTGTACACATCTCACGGGGAATCCCGAGCTTATGTGCTGACTTGCTACACGCACACTGAGCACGAACACTGCGTCTGTAAGTTTTATCTACGGAAAATTGTATTAGAGTGAAAGTGTCACAATTTCAGAAAGGTTTAATTTTACATATTCATAAATTACAAATGAGTGCATAATTTAGATTATTATAAATTCAAAGGTAATATTTGAAACATTTTTTTTAATGTTTCGGCAATATTATTTTTATTTTATCAGATCCTTCTGAAAATGGATACATGGTTAAAAGAAGAAAGTTTAATGATGATAATAGTGATAATGATAACGTTAGGGACCACGTTAATGAGCCAACCCCCGGCACAAGTAAAAATACTTGTTGCTCAAAAAAATACGTTGTCCATCGGAAACGCAATTATGATTTTTTGAAATTTGAATTTACCTCCACAATGGAAAATGACATAGTTGTTCCCGAGTGTGTGATATGTGGTTTTAAATTATCGAATATTGCTATGGTACCTAGCAAACTCCAACGTAACTTGGTGACTAATCATCCTTCGCTTTCAACAAAAGATAAAAGCTACTTTGAAAGGTCTTTATCATCAAAAATTAAGCAAGTAAAAGTTTTTGAAACAAGTACGTGTGTCTGAAAAGGCTCAAGTAGCTTCTTACGAAATAGCTGAATTGATTGCTGTTAACTTAAAACCTCATAATTTGGCTGAAGAAATTGTATTACCTGCTTGTCGTAAAATTGTAAAAACAATGATTATGATGATATTGATACATGATATTGATATATACTGATATTGATATTTGCAAAATACCACTTTCAAATGACACAATCCATCGTAGAATTAAAGATATTATAGATTAGAAAATATTGAGCAAAATACTGCAAAAACTCTTGCAAATTCGAATTTTGCTCTACAAGTCGACGAAACAACAGATATTACAGGAAATGCTCAATTAATTGCATTCGTTATTTATTCACGAAAATGATATAATAAATAAATTTTTAAGCTGTCGGGAGTTACCTGATTTTACAACTGGTAAGCATATTTTCAAGTAATTGGTTCATATTTAGAAGAAATTAAAGATTCTTGGGAGTCATGCATTGGCATTTGCACAGATGGTGCTCTAGCTATGACTGGACATCTAAAAGGATTTGTAGCACATGTTAAAGAACTGAATGAGGATATATTAGTTACCTATTGTTTTTTGCATCGAGAAGCACTTGTTACAAAAAAATTACCATCAGATTTGAAAATAGTTCTGGAACAATGTGTTAAAATGGTTAATTATATCAAATAAAGACCATTAAAAAGTAGATTATTTAGTCAATTATGCCAAGCTATGGAAGCCAAGTACGAATTCTTGTTTCTCCATACAGAAGTAAGATGGTTGTTCAGAGGAAAAGTTATATCTCGTGTGCTGAAATTAAAAGACGAAATGAAAATGAAAATAAAAATTATGAATTTGTTCATTTGTTGGAAGACAAAATATGGTGTACTAAACTGGCTTACTTATCAGACATTTTTGTTATTTTTAACAACATCAATTCAAGTATGCAAGGGCCTTATGAAAACATCTTAAACTCAACCGATAAGCTGGGATTAAAAAACAAATAACTTTATGGAAAAATAAAGCTCAGGAAGGCAATTTATAAAAGTTTATGTCAGTCCCTAAAGACAGTTATAAAACTATTAAATTAATTGTTGTTGATCATTTGACAACATTAGCGGAGAGAATCATTCATTATCTCCCAAAATTAGACATTAAGAAATTTTATTGGGTTCGTAATCCATTTCTCATAACGGATACTTCTGTATTTGACTTAACTTTGAATGAAGAGGAAGAACTCATTTTGCTTTCCAATAATCGAGATTTAATTTTAAAACATTCAGAAGAATCAATTAATTCATTTTAGATTAACATCAGATGCGATTATCCAATGATAGCCAAAAAAGCTTTAAATATATTATTACAATTTTCCACATCTTATTTGTGTGAATTCGGATTTTCAGCATTAGCCAACATTAAAACTAAAAAAAGATCAAGATTGTTAAATGTAGAAGACGATATAAGAGTATCATTGTTATTTTTACGACCAAATGTAAATGAAATTATCAAAAAACGTGAAGCTCAAATTTCGCATTAAAAATATTTTTATTGTTAGCTTGTAATTAATCCCTTAATAAACGTTTAGTTATTATTATAGTATATATTAGTTTATTTCGTATATTTAAAATTTTTGTCATAAATTATTTATGCAGTGTGTTGTAGTAAGTAAATAATTTTTATATTTTTCTTTGTGTGCCGCCAAATTTTGAAATCGTTAAATATGTTGCGCAACAAAAAAAGGCTGAGAATGACTGGTTGAGAGGTTTGTATATAGTGGTTAGTGTGTGTGTGTGTGTGTGTCGGCAGGCGCAATGCATACGGCGTGTTGAGCGCGGCCAGGCCCAGCTGCAGCGCGGGCGCCAGCAGCGGCAGCGGCGCGGGGTGCAGCGCGCGCGCGTGCTGTGTGTGTGTGTGTGTGTGTGTGTGTGTGTGTCGGCAGGCGCAATGCATACGGCGTGTTGAGCGCGGCCAGGCCCAGCTGCAGCGCGGGCGCCAGCAGCGGCAGCGGCGCGGGGTGCAGCGCGCGCGCGTGCTGTGTGTGTGTGTGTGTGTGTGTGTGTCGGCAGGCGCAATGCATACGGCGTGTTGAGCGCGGCCAGGCCCAGCTGCAGCGCGGGCGCCAGCAGCGGCAGCGGCGCGGGGTGCAGCGCGCGCGCGTGCTGTGTGTGTGTGTGTGTGTGTGTGTGTGTGTGTCGGCAGGCGCAATGCATACGGCGTGTTGAGCGCGGCCAGGCCCAGCTGCAGCGCGGGCGCCAGCAGCGGCAGCGGCGCGGGGTGCAGCGCGCGCGCGTGCTGTGTGTGTGTGTGTGTGTGTGTGTGTGTGTGTCGGCAGGCGCAATGCATACGGCGTGTTGAGCGCGGCCAGGCCCAGCTGCAGCGCGGGCGCCAGCAGCGGCAGCGGCGCGGGGTGCAGCGCGCGCGCGTGCTCGCCGCGGAACTGCAGCCGCAGCCGCCGCCAACGCGCCGCGCCCAGCAGCGAGCGGTACGGCTCCACCTCTGCACACAAACTCTTTTTGACATCTCATACACCAACACTGCAAAACGGGATCCTATTACTAACCCTCCGATATCCGTCTGTCTGTCCGAGCTGTATCTCATGCATCATAATATTTAAACTCTTGAAATTTTCAGAGAATGTGTATTTCTGTTATCGCTATTACAACAAATACTAATAATTAACTAATTAAATGTGGTAAAAATAATACGGGAAAAAATATTTTGAAATTTTTGCTTGATCTTGTTTAATTTATGATTTTGTAGTAATATCGTTTATTTTTGTAAAATATTATTTATTCTTGAACAATGGTACGTAAACCTCCATGCGAGTCTGACTCACACAGAGCCGGTGTTTTATACATCACGGGCAAATACGCTGACAGTTCACCTGATGGAGTGATACCGTCGTCCATTGGTATATTGCAATCTGTCATCCCATAGGGGACACCCCTATGGGGACAAAGCAGGATAGATGTATAAATATATATGTCGGAGTCGAGAAACGTCGGGCGCGGAAGGAGATGCGCTCGGGTGTAGTCGGCGTGCGGTGCGAGCGAGACAGCGGGGACTCGGGGAGTTCGGTTGAGGCAGAGCTAGCGAGTGGACGTGTCGCACGCGCACACCGAAAATACCACGTTTACTCGACTGTATTTAATTACCCTAATTAAACATCTGTGATTGTACCCAGTGTGTTTTCATAAATATCTACTACGCCCACAAATAGTCATGGATAACGGTGAAGACCTACAACTACCTGACCCTCCCCCGTCATCAGAAGTGGGATACAGGACCACTCAGCAAGAATCTGATGATGGCGGTAGATGGAGACTATTGTTGGAACAACAGAACCAAAACTTTATGGCGCTGTTAAATTCGATGAACACTTCAAATAGAAGACACAGTGTTGTTGAGCTACCAGAATTCAATCCTGACAAGAACAATGTCGACGCAAAATCATGGTTGTCTACGGCGGACAATCCAGTGAACGGGTCATCTCTAGTGATTGCACTGAGCCGTGCACTGAAAGGACAAGCATCGTCATGGCTGTCACAAATTTCTTTTCCCGGTATGACATGGGATGAATTTAAGGACATTTTTATTGCACGTTTTGATTGTCCCGAAACACCTGCAGCTTTCCTTATGAACATGAACAATGGTGCTCCGAAGGAAGGTGAGTGCCTTGCTGCCTATTCTGCACGATCACATCATTGATGACACGTTGGAAAACCTTGACAACTGAACAGGTGGCTGTTTCTACGGTAATGGCCCACGTGGCTAGATTTGACAGTCGCATACAGCGTCTGGCTTTCACTTCGGAAATCGAAAATAGAAATCAACTTCAAAAGGAACTCAAGGCTATGACATTTTTGAAGCGGAAGTCTGGACTTGGTGAGCGTGATGCAGGAGATACAAAGAGATTTAAGCCTATGACGTCATCTCAACCTGTGACATGTTTTCGATGTGGCAAGTTAGGACACAAAGCACCCTTGTGCAGAGCCGGTCCTGACGCTCTGAAAAAAACAAACTTGCCTAATGTGTATCTGGATCATCATCACAACAAGGATAGGGGACTAGCGAGTTCGATGACAACGGCATCCAACGTCTGCTACATATGTAGAGCCAATAGTAGAGTATTCGGTCACTTCGGTAGAGTCTTCGGTACCGAGGTCTTTGCGGTGGTCAGTCATAAGCTCCACTCACGAAGCGATAATGCATTTAGGTTGGGATAAGACACTCGAAAAGCTCTACGATATGTACTGGTTCCAAAATATGGCCAAATACGTTCGGAAATTTGTAGAGAATTGCGTTACTTGTCGTGTCTCAAAATCACAATCGGGCAAAATTCAAGCAGAACTTCATCCCATACCAAAAATTTCCATTCCGTGGCATACTGTTCACGTAGACGCTACGGGAAAACTTAGTGGCAAAAATGACCGTAAAGAGTATGCCTTCGTTCTGATAGATGCCTTCACTAAGTTCGTTTTGCTTCATCATTCTCTTAACATTGACGCTGCGAGTGCTATTAGAGCTCTAGAATTTGCGGTTTCTTTGTTTGGTGCTCCTGCGAGAGTTATAGCAAACCAAGGTCGTTGTTTTGCGAGTGCTAGCTTCCGCGAATATTGCCAGTCTAATAATATCTCCCTACATTTAATTGCAACTGGTAGCGCCCGTGCTAATGGCCAAGTTGAGAGAGTTATGAGCACTCTCAAAAACATGTTAACAGCTACGGAGGCTGATGGTGAAAAATCTTGGCAAGACGCTTTGCCTCAAGTTCAATGGGCTTTGAATTGCACTACCAACCGAGTTACCAAGGCAAGTCCCCTTGAATTATGATCGGAAAGGTTGCAAGACCGTTGAGTTTGATGTTTGCTGACTGTGATGAACCTGAGGTGGACCTAAATTCAGATAGAGCTTTAGCAGTAGAAAATATAAAGAAAAATGCAATTTATGACAAGGCCAGGTTTGACTACACTAAAGCTAAACTTAATAAATTTTCTGTTGGTGACTTTGTTCTTCTTAAAAATGAGGAACGTAACCAAACGAAACTTGACCCTAAATATAGAGGTCCGTTTAAAATAATTGATTTACTTGATGGTGATAGATATTTGATAAAGGCTCTAACTGGGAATAGGACTTACAAATACGCACATGACCGTTTAAGGCGAATGCCTGAAGATCAAATCCCATTAGATTATAATTTTGTTAATGTAGAACAAGATCCGAATGACAGTGATTAAAATTTTTAGTTTAAATTGTTTCCAATGTATTACTGTATCTTTTTGGTTTGAAAAAAACAATTTTTGTTCTTTCTTTCTGTTTCATTGGTAGACTCTAACACACAGTTTCAGAGTGCTGGTTGATCGCTATTTTAGTGGTATTTGCTATCGCTGGTTAAGTGATAGTGGCAGAGTGCTGGTTAAGCGCTATTTTAGTAGTATTTGCTATCGCTGGTTAAGTGATAGTGGCAGATAGCTGGTTAAGCGCTATTTTAGGTGTATTTGCTATCGCTGGTTAAGTGATAGTGGCAGAGTGCTGGTTAAGCGCTAGTTTAGGTGTATTTGCTATCGCTGGTTAAGTGATAGTGGCAGAGTGCTGGTTAAGCGCTAGTTTAGGTGTATTTGCTATCGCTGGTTAAGTGATAGTGGCAGAGTGCTGGTTAAGCGCTAGTTTAGGTGTATTTGCTATCGCTGGTTAAGTGATAGTGGCAGAGTGCTGATTAAGAGCTAGTAGGGGTTACTGTAGCTGGTTAAGCACAGTGATAAAGCTTTGTCATGTGACTGTGTGGTGTGTGATAAGAGTCGACAATGTTTTTATTTTAACTTTTGATTCTAAATGATAAAATGGGATATTTGATTTTCTATCTCTATAGAAATAAGAGGAGAGTTAGTTTTGTTTTATTATTAAATTTAACGAATAAAAAATAAGAAACCCATGTTTCCTTTTGTGAACCTGAATTGGTCAGGAAGGCCGAATGGTTAGGATACTGTCGCTGGCATGTGTTGTTTCAGCTTCTTCATGCGAGGACGCATGACATGTCAGAATGGCCGTGTCGGAGTCGAGAAACGTCGGGCGCGGAAGGAGATGCGCTCGGGTGTAGTCGGCGTGCGGTGCGAGCGAGACAGCGGGGACTCGGGGAGTCGGCGTGCGGTGCGAGCGAGACAGCGGGGACTCGGGGAGTCGGCGTGCGGTGCGAGCGAGACAGCGGGGACTCGGGGAGTCGGCGTGCGGTGCGAGCGAGACAGCGGGGACTCGGGGAGTCGGCGTGCGGTGCGAGCGAGACAGCGGGGACTCGGGGAGTCGGCGTGCGGTGCGAGCGAGACAGCGGGGACTCGGGGAGTCGGCGTGCGGTGCGAGCGAGACAGCGGGGACTCGGGGAGTCGGCGTGCGGTGCCAGCGAGACAGCGGGGACTCGGGGAGTCGGCGTGCGGTGCCAGCGAGACAGCGGGGACTCGGGGAGTCGGCGTGCGGTGCGAGCGAGACAGCGGGGACTCGGGGAGTCGGCGTGCGGTGCGAGCGAGACAGCGGGGACTCGGGGAGTCGGCGTGCGGTGCCAGCGAGACAGCGGGGACTCGGGGAGTCGGCGTGCGGTGCCAGCGAAACAGCGGGGACTCGGGGAGTCGGCGTGCGGTGCGAGCGAGACAGCGGGGACTCGGGGAGTCGGCGTGCGGTGCGAGCGAGACAGCGGGGACTCGGGGAGTCGGCGTGCGGTGCCAGCGAGACAGCGGGGACTCGGGGAGTCGGCGTGCGGTGCCAGCGAGACAGCGGGGACTCGGGGAGTCGGCGTGCGGTGCCAGCGAGACAGCGGGGACTCGGGGAGTCGGCGTGCGGTGCGAGCGAGACAGCGGGGACTCGGGGAGTCGGCGTGCGGTGCGAGCGAGACAGCGGGGACTCGGGGAGTCGGCGTGCGGTGCCAGCGAGACAGCGGGGACTCGGGGAGTCGGCGTGCGGTGCCAGCGAAACAGCGGGGACTCGGGGAGTCGGCGTGCGGTGCGAGCGAGACAGCGGGGACTCGGGGAGTCGGCGTGCGGTGCGAGCGAGACAGCGGGGACTCGGGGAGTCGGCGTGCGGTGCGAGCGAGACAGCGGGGACTCGGGGAGTCGGCGTGCGGTGCCAGCGAGACAGCGGGGACTCGGGGAGTCGGCGTGCGGTGCCAGCGAAACAGCGGGGACTCGGGGAGTCGGCGTGCGGTGCGAGCGAGACAGCGGGGACTCGGGGAGTCGGCGTGCGGTGCGAGCGAGACAGCGGGGACTCGGGGAGTCGGCGTGCGGTGCCAGCGAGACAGCGGGGACTCGGGGAGTCGGCGTGCGGTGCCAGCGAAACAGCGGGGACTCGGGGAGTCGGCGTGCGGTGCGAGCGAGACAGCGGGGACTCGGGGAGTCGGCGTGCGGTGCGAGCGAGACAGCGGGGACTCGGGGAGTCGGCGTGCGGTGCCAGCGAGACAGCGGGGACTCGGGGAGTCGGCGTGCGGTGCCAGCGAAACAGCGGGGACTCGGGGAGTCGGCGTGCGGTGCGAGCGAGACAGCGGGGACTCGGGGAGTCGGCGTGCGGTGCGAGCGAGACAGCGGGGACTCGGGGAGTCGGCGTGCGGTGCCAGCGAGACAGCGGGGACTCGGGGAGTCGGCGTGCGGTGCCAGCGAGACAGCGGGGACTCGGGGAGTCGGCGTGCGGTGCCAGCGAGACAGCGGGGACTCGGGGAGTCGGCGTGCGGTGCGAGCGAGACAGCGGGGACTCGGGGAGTCGGCGTGCGGTGCGAGCGAGACAGCGGGGACTCGGGGAGTCGGCGTGCGGTGCCAGCGAGACAGCGGGGACTCGGGGAGTCGGCGTGCGGTGCCAGCGAAACAGCGGGGACTCGGGGAGTCGGCGTGCGGTGCGAGCGAGACAGCGGGGACTCGGGGAGTCGGCGTGCGGTGCGAGCGAGACAGCGGGGACTCGGGGAGTCGGCGTGCGGTGCCAGCGAGACAGCGGGGACTCGGGGAGTCGGCGTGCGGTGCCAGCGAGACAGCGGGGACTCGGGGAGTTCGGTTGAGGCAGAGCTAGCGAGTGGACGTGTTGCACGCGCACACCGAAAATACCACGTTTACTCGACTGTATTTAATTACCCTAATTAAACATCTGTGATTGTACCCAGTGTGTTTTCATTAATATCTACTACGCCCACAAGTAGTCATGGATAACGGTGAAGACCTACAACTACCTGACCCTCCCCCGTCATATAGATTTAAAAATAGGCACACCCTTCGCGGACTTTTTTGTAGATCTATAAAAAAAAGTCCACAATCCAACGGATTAGGCGGCGTTGTTGATGATATCTTCAAAAATCAATCATATTTCAATCAATTTACACAAAACCTTAACAAAATATACATTAAACTATTCTCAGGAATCCTATGTCAACAGATGAAATCCATTTTAAGAACTCGGGTCAATATTTTTTGAGTTTACACAGCAGACAGGCGCGGCTCGGAGACCTTGTTTTAGAATATGTCTAGAAAGTAGATAAATGCATAGTTTACCAGTGTCCTTAGGGAAGGCGAGCATGCCCATGCAGTGTTGTATGTCTTGCAGCTGTCCATCCTCGTAAGTAGAGAAATGCTTCTTAGCGTACTTCACGGCATCGAGACGTTTGTCATCACGTACTAACTCTATGAACTCCTGCAGTAAAATGAGAAAGAGATTGTTACAAAATATCTGCCGAGGTCATAAGTCTCCAGATTTGTATAATTTCTTATTTATTTTCTCAGTTCAAAATATATCCGAAAGACAGCACTTCGAAACAAATTTTTGTTTTAAACTTTCTTTCATCATTTCATTGCCACTTAGTACAAACTGCTATGCAAAATATAAAATGATATACATTTTACAAATAAATATACAATAACCACATTTATATGATAAAACATATCTTTGGCTTATTCTATCGGCATTCAACTTTTAATGTCTTCCTGTAATTAGATTTCAGTGAGTATACCTGTATGCGTATATTGAACTCCATGCTCGAGTTGAGTTTACGTAGTTTGGACTTGTTGTCGGCGCACCATTGCAGGCAGCGAGCGGTGCGGCGTTCCTTCAACTCGGCCTCTACCTCCGCTGCCGCTGCGTATATGTCTAAATACCAATAACATATTGTCACTTATTTAAAGTTGAAGATTGGATAGCCAGCAGTATTTTAATAATAATGAACTTTGGATCAAGCTTGCTATGAAAACGTGACGCGGTAGAAAGAGAGAGCGATAGAGAATACCATTGCCTATCTCATTCACACACAACTCCTGATTGGCTATCTCACAGCATGTAACGATGAGCTGTTATTAGTTACAGAGTATATTTGTACTGGTAAAAAATTAACACTTGGTAAGTACGTCAGTATAAAAGCTTGTATTAGTGTGTGTTAATTTGTGAGGAAACTTGTTAGGTTTGAAATTTATAATTATGTATTAACTAGCTTTTGCCCGCGACTACGTCTCCTTAGATATCCCTCAGGAATCATAGAAAATTATAACTCTGCTTTCATCCAAATCCCTTCAGTCATTTTTGGGTGTAATCCCTACAGCCATTAAACCGTACATCAATAATGAACCAACAACTACTTCCCAAACTAAATACAATTAATAAAAATATAATGCAAACTCACCAACATTAGTAAGTTCCCTGAGATCACGAGAGTCAGCCAACTTGTTAGCTGAATCATAGTAACCGTTGCGTAGGAAGTAATCCACCAGCATTCGGTTCAGACGCACCTTACGCCATTGATTCATTGATGTCTGGGAAATTTAAGGAAAAGCAGATGTACAAAAATCCTTTTAAGGAATACCCAGGGTAGGTTCTTTTTTATTTCATTAACACTGGACTTTGGTTAATTAAGTTATTTTTTATACAATGTTAAGAGTACTTCCAATCCGTTGCCCAAGTAGAAGTAAAGATTTTATACCCCTCGCGCCAGTTATTGCACTGCCTCTCCAACCCTTCAAACCGAAGCACAGCAAATTGCTTCAAATTGGAAATAAAAGGTGGGTACCAACCCATCTAACAAAATCAAAATAAGTATTTTACGATAACTTAAAAAAGTATACATAAAATTGTCAAATGAATCGAAATTATTCTCAAAAATGACTCAACCACCAGTTCGAAAAATGCATGTTGGGGAGATACTGGCAAGAAACTAAAGATTCTGTAATTTTGTGTATTAACATGTTTTTTATACTTGACGTGACTAATGTATCCTACAGTCTAGGGCGAGAGAATGCGATAAAGCTCATGTCACAATTTACAAATTATTTGTAAATTACATCTTTCACATATATCTACCAGTTGTCTTCTTACCTTTGCTTGAGGCTTATTCGGTTCAGCAAGTACTTCCGCCTGCTCCTTGAGATGTTCCAGACGTTTCTTACAGACACAGGCAGCCTGGATCTCCTCATTTATAGCTTCCGATGCTTTACGCTTCATAGCTTTGAGTTTCTCCACCTTTGTTTGAGAAAGTTTAAAATTTGATGGCTGAATTCTTCTTTAAAATAATTGAATGAGTAAATAGAGATCATATTTAGATTAAAATTATGTACATGGTAAATGCATTTATAAATGTAGTTGTAATATTACAACTACACAAAATAAGTAATGTTGCTGTAATGTTAGTAATTTTATAAATTTTTGTTTTGATATAATTTATTTATTTACAAACCACAGAGCTCTTTTTTTTCACTACAAAGTATTATACAATTACTATTAAAACACACAGTTCTAATAGAAGTGTTTCTATAAACACACAGTTTTTAGTTCAGAAGGTTAAAAAACATACAAGAACAACTGTGTATTGTTTCAGTCAACATGTTTGTATATTTTCTTATTAGTTTGTAATATAAGAAGGTCACTTCCATTTGTAACAAATAATTTGATTAAGCGTCTGTATGTAACCGTGTGGAAGTCTTTTTCTATACACTAAACTAAGTAAAATTCATACCATTCCACCCAACAATGCATCAATTTCTCCGGTGGTGACAGTTTTCTTTGAAGCGGAGTCCAGGTCTCCAGCTACAGCTGCTACCTGTCGCGCCTCAACGTCCAGCACTCTTTGAGCATTACGGTATTTTTTGTTAAATACCTCATACGGCACCTAAGGCATAAACCTTTGTTTTTAATTTAAATCAAGAAACCTCTGTTGTTAGTGCCTTAGAAATCATAGCTCTAATCAACATTTGTAGACTCAGGTGTACCTCACTCAAACAAAATTAGTTACCATATGATCCATAGTAATCATTCAAGCAAGTACAGCAAAGTTTGGAATTAACAGCAATGTGTGATTGTCCTCGGGTATTTATTAAACATGAACGAACATCATTAAAAAGTGAAAGTTTAAAGATCAATTATGATATAATAAGTCTATGATTTTGCGAAATTAGTGAAAAGTGTTTTTTTTGTTCATTTAAACATGGTTGTGTTCTGAATAAAAAAGCTGTTTTTTTAAATTCCAAGTCAAAGTTTTAAACAGGATCAAGTAATTATAATTAAACTTAATAAGCAGGAGTCCTGAAATTATATATATTTCTCTCAGTTAAATGTTTTCATTCATTCGTTTTTAATTTAAAAATACATCATTGTAAAAAATTCCTTACCTTTATGGTGGCATGTTCCAAAGACTTTATTTCATTCATTTTTCTATCCTGATGCCTTCGATAAAACAAAGAAAGCAAGTAGAACAGTGAGGCTGTAGATTAAATTACCTGTACAGGAAGAAAACAAACTCAGCTGATGTGAGACAATAACAAAGTGTACATCAAATCGTATTATTTACTCCATTTGATTATTGCGCGCAACAAAACTTACTGAGGGAATCAATAATTTTGCCAAGTTAATGTAAATACCAAGAAATTCCGCTGATAAAATCTTAGAACGCAAAAAAATTGCACGACACAAAACCATTCATGGGGATGGGATGGGTAGGTGTTGCCAGTTAAGTGAAAATCGTAGGAACGTTTAGATGACGAAATACATAATAAAATATTTCACAGAATTATATTTTTTATAAAACCATATTCATACTCACTAACAGTACCTGTTAAAGTAAAGTAAACGTATAAATTAAGGCTTTATCTATGTGTACATGTGAAGGTAATGTTTATATTAATTGTTTCTGAGGTTTAAATTTAAAACGAGATTTACACTCATAAAAATTATGAATATGAAAAAACGGTCCAAATATTGGACAAGAAAAACGATTAGTAGAAAGATATTTTTACAATTAAGATCCCGGAACTTTCTTGTTTAAAATATGGGAAAAAAAACGAAAGTGATCCCTTTACACTTGAGTTAAGATTGAGTTTGAGTTGAACTGTTAAGCTAACTCAACTTCACGAATAAACGCGGGTCGAGTCAAAACTTAATTCTAATAACTCGTGTATTTTATTTCAAGACTTACCACCGCGTCACTGTATAAACTATTTAATTTTAGCTTGACAGTCACAATCTCGTATGTGTCGTAGTCGTGAGTGACACATGAAACTCAAAATGAAAGAATAGCTCGACCCGAATTGAGATTTAACTCAGGTGTAGACAGGGCCTGTGACTTCTTTTTACTGTGTTTTTCATTTCAGAACGAAACCACATCAATGTACATTTGTACATTTATCTATTTTTTTTTCTCATAAACGAATTTCACCGAAAACTAGACAAAGAATTTGGCACTGGATATTTTATATATTTTTTTTAAATAGGTAAATAAAGATACTTCTATTATCAAAGAATCTCAAATACAGACTGGCTGAGGATTTAAAACAAAATATCGTTAATTGTGTAGTAGCTGTACATTGTTGTTTACCAAAATTCTGATAACTTTAAGATATCTGGATTAGTGTTTCACATTGTTTACAAATTAATTTGCCATAAAACTTTTATTTTAGCGTTTTATTACTACTCTCTGTTCATTTTAAATAGGGTTTGTTGGACCTTGCAATTATCTTGTTTAATAGGGGAAGTAAAAAAATAAAAAATCTAAACCCTTCATTTCCCAATTAAATAAAAAATACTCTTTTAATATACTGTAAAAATTTAACTTAAGGTGATTTTTGAATATTAAATTCGGTGTCAGATAATTTTTTGGAGCGTAAATTCTATGATGATCACCAAATTGTGTATTATTTTCACAATTTACAAAAATCAAACCCTTGTGTCAACAGTTTTTGAAACTTTTTATGGTTTACATTGCATGCCTTTACATGATTTTTGTTAAGTTCGAAAAACAAAAAACCGATTAACCGGTATTGAATTTGGTGCGTTAAGTTTTGACTTCATTGGATAATGATACAAACTTCCTCATGCGTTTTGTCGGCGCGTCACTTTCGCTACGCAAATCCGCCATTTTGTACGGCGCTGGCGGTGGTTTGGGGAATTACTCCGAAATTCTGTGTTGATTCTTGCGAAAAACTTTGTAAAACTTTCTATCAAAAGACTTTTCGATAAAACTTGAACTAAATTTACTATTTAGTGAAGTAAATTGCTGCTGGGCATTGTGCTTTCGTGATTTGTGAGTGTCCTATAACTGGAGCGCGTGGCTGGTAACTCTTTGTTGTTGGATTCAGCCTATTTACGGTAAGTTGGCCTTTGATTTTGTACCAAAAACCATCACGGGGTTCGAATTACGCGGTAGTAATTAGCTTTTCATGGGTACGTATCGTATAAGTTGTGAGTTTAGCAAGTGAATGTGGTAGCGTCATCGACGCGGTATGGCGAGGTTGCCGCGGCGGCGACCGGCCGACATTGGACGTACTATAAGAACGACGCCGACGCGTCACAACTTCTTGGGCGCGTGTAACGTGTTGTCGCGAATTGACTTTCTAGAACTCTCCGAGTACGTGCAACGTTCTTCTTGAAGGGAAATTATGCATGTGTCCCGAATACCAAGTCGAGATTGGCCCAGACAGGAATATATGCCTAACTATATGTGATGTTAGTAATACTTTGTGGCTATAGTTTGTGGTTCTGTGGGTAAAGGTGTAGTGATATCATACATGATCTGATTTTATCTTGTGCTTAAGTACCTTTATAGGTAAGCAGTGTTATAATATATATAAGGAAAATAAGTTTGATTTTAATCAATTTAATCAAGGCTAAGATATATATTTACTGAACTCATTAATCATTAAATTGGCCATAATGTCTAAAGTTAACAATACAAAAAAAAATTGATTTAACTACTATTAGTATTATGGCAACAAAACTTAACAATTTCAGAATTATTAAAAATAATTTATATGATAAAGAACCTAGTGATATAAAGTGTTAAATGTAAATAACTTTCACCTAGATGTTAAAATTACTAGTCACACGAGTTGTTGGACTACAGTACAGTCATAGACTAAGAATATACTGTCCATTTTTTTTTTACTGTAATCTGTTGTGTAAATAAAAAAAAAAAATAGCCCAAAACAAATAGGTAATTCATCACAAAAGTTTGGCATGGTTTGTTCATATGGCATACTTAGAAATAGCTTAGTCAGGCATTTTAGTAATCATGAAGTTAATAAATTGTTCCAACCACTTTGACAAAAACCATTTATTGCAAGTGTACACCGACAGAAAAAAATGAATTGACAATACAATTACTTTAATTCATTTTTGTTTCCTGGTGGCATTAATTCTCGCAGATAATAGATGTTTTTGATGACGCAGGTCGGAAGAGTATAAAGCCAATAATGAAACCAAATAATATTAGAAACAAATTAACTCAACTGATTATGTCTAACATTCTACCTTAAATCAGCTATGTTTGCCATGTGTAATGTATCTTTAAATAAAAATTGACATGCAAAATACACATATATATATATATCTATTATATGATTAGAAGTAAATTTACTTTCAAGTAGATTTCATCACTTAGTACAGGGCTGACCAACCATTGCCCATGTTTGATCCAATAATCATTTTTGTATGGAATCTTTGTTTTTAATACATATCTTCACTGACTGATATAAGTCATTGGCACTGAGTCTGGCATTATTTATAATAAAGTTGTTGAATGTACAATGGCAAATAGCAATGAAGATCTAATTACATTTAAATTTTAAATCCTTTTTTTTTTTTCATTCAAAAACTAACGCGTTCTGTGGCCTTGATAATTATTTAGTAGTTAGAATTGGACCCAGAATTGACTGTGCCCAAAGCATATATGACCTTTGGGCACAGTAAGTTAAGAGGTCAAACCTTAACATAGCTCTACTATATTCAATGTAGTCCTAACATGGCCTGATTGTGTGAACTTAGGCAACAAAGGTGTGGTATGCAAGCCACATTATCTAACAACAAAGATAAAGCTGTTAATTGAATTTGAAAAGCCAAAACAGATTCCTTCTTGGCTGCTAACTAGATTTGTGTGGAAAAGTTTCAGGTCTAAATTCAACTAAGAGTATTAGTTTTATCTATTAATTTATAGATAAACATTTTGTTTTTCATTTAAACAAAACCTGCATGCATATCCTACGAAATTCTTACAATAATGCCATACATTTTAAATGCAAATGTCTGACAATTGATTTTCACTCACTGACAGGGTTTAAAGAAAATGTTTTTGTGGTTTTTTGTAAGATGAAGCTAAGTTAATTAGCCAGTTGGGCTACTTATTTCTAAAACGACAAAAAGTCTCAAAGTTTAAAACTAAGTTTTGTATTTTGAGTATGCATACTTATACAATTTGTTGAAAAACGTAATTTTACATTCATGAATTTAATGTGATGCTAATATGTTTCAAGAATTTAAAATTTCGTGTCAAACACCTGTTTAGTAGTCAAAAAAATTATGTGTCTTAATCATTTCAGTAAATTAACATTCTGAGACTAATTTAGAATTTTACAAACAACTAAATGGCTAATGAAACTAATTTGTTAAAATATTAGAAATGAATTCAACTGGCATGTAGTAGATTAGTACGACATAGCAACGGTGAGACTGCAAATTTATATAACTACCTATACATAGCTTGTTTGCGCATCAGTTTGCCTCGAAAGGCATCTATACGACTATATCTCCATATAGTTGTATGTTGGCGGTGACAAGAAATACAGAGTGGCTCAGATACTAATGCAGATATAGACATACACAACTGTATGTGAATTGAAACTCCTATTGCCAAGGGAGAAATACAATCGCGAATATTAACTTTTTCTTAGTTTTGATTAGTTATAGAATTTTATTAAGACGGACAGACTTGAAATGAAAAAGTTATTATCGATTATATTAGGTAAAACCGTCACACTGTTTTCGCACACTAAACTACGAAGTTTATGCTTAGAATAATGACGGTATCTGTACGTACCGATATGAAAAAGTCGAGTGCGTCGATCTTAGTAAATAGTCGTATAGCTATGTGTGAACTCGACGACATCCGTTCCCACTATATCTGTTTATGTGTGCGTGTATGTATAGAAAGACAACTCTATAAATACATCAGTATGTTTACCTTGTTGTTGAAATAAATGCGTATTTAGAATCTTATTATTTATGAATCTAGTTGAATGAAAAGGACCCAGTTTTCTAGGCTTTTAACTATTTAACTATTTGGACGAAAGTTTGATTTATTTAAATTCCAAAAATATATCTAGTCATTTCTACAAATGTCATTGTTGTGATTTTTTCCTCTTAAAATGTATAAAAGTATACATACCTACATCTATTCACTAAAACAGATTTTATATAGTACATTTTGTGCGCGACTGTATTTGTAAGACCAACGCCATGTTTGTCATATATCTATGTGTGCACACACATGCGTACATGCAATAAACATTAATCAGACTTGTATTAAAACTGGATTGGAGGCAGGTTAACTTACTTGTAGTTAAGGTTTATGTAGGTATCGATATGTAGGTAAGTACTTTGGTTTTATTTTGAAAAATGATCTATTTTTAGATTTATTTTACCTTATTTTTTGCACAAAAAGAAACTCTAAATTCATTTTTATAGAAAAGTTGTGAAGCTTACTTTTTTCTCTTCAATGTCGTAAAACTAATTGTTTTAAAGTTCAATGTCGATGAAAACAATGACGAAGCCATTAAAAATATCGTTTTTAATCAAAACTTTTCTATGGCGGTATACAATAGGCAGTCAGGTTATGACACTGCTCGGCCGCTCCTAAAGTTTTGAGTTGAAACTTTTAGTTTTTTTTTTCAATGAAAATAATCTTCATTATTAGTACACAAAGTACACGAACATTCCGAGTGTTGTTTATCAAAATATAATTACAACGATCAATGTTAAGCCTTAAAGTACAGCCTACAATAGAATAACTGTAGCACTTTAAACCGAATCTCGCTTGGTTAAGGTTTGAATTGTGTTAAATTATGTCGTTTTCCGTTTGTCCGATACAGACCGTTATTGCCCCCCACTTTACTCCCACTGTGAATGCCCGATTGCCCACCGATGGGGCGTCTGTCTCCCTCCGCTCCCCATTGACCCACCTATTAAAATTGTAATTACTACTAGGGTTTGTGACATTGTGTTGAAATAATTCTTCTATTAATTTCACTTAGTGCTGGTTACTTAGTTTAAAACTTCAATTTATGTTAATCAAAATTCAGCGTGAATTTAAAAAATTACATTTCAAGTGAAAAATTCAAGTTGAATTATGATATGAAATATTTTACTAAGACGACGACTATTCGTTTAATGATTTCGTTATTACTTAATTTTGATTTTTATATTTCCTTTCATTTGACGTAACAAGATTTTCAAATAACCTACTGAGGTCCTCAGTAGGTTGCTATAAGCAATTCTTCAATAAGCTTTCATTTTTTTAATTTGTTGACCTTATTTATATATTTTTGTTTACTTTTTGCAAGATGGCCGCTCATTAGTTTGAATAGCTGTTCTCCAAACAGTAATTGGGCATTTTATGATTCGATATTTATGTATCATTATGATTGATAAATCATATTTGGTTTCAAATGTAATATTGCTAAAATTACCTATTTAACTCCACAGATGATCAAATTCGTTAATTTCGATTATTAATTGTTATTTTATCATAGGTGTCATATGCCCTTCGCTAAATATGACAATGGAAAATTGTTTTTTAAAGGAATAATGCTTTTTTCTATCGACCTTATCCACTCACGTTACGTTCGTTTATAAGAGGGTATTTAAATTGATAATGTAACATCTAAATATATCAGTCGGTAATGTTGCTATGTATTTTGATTCGTTTTGCAAACGGGGGCGTAGTGCTGTATGTAATGCTGTTAAGGTTATCTAAAAATACATGAAACGTAACGCAATCTAATTGAGATATATATTTTTTTTGCGATTGACGACGTGTATTTTAGGTAAATAAGCGGGTTTTGATTTTTTTTATTTGGTATATGTAGGTATACATACATTCATTTACTTAGTTTAATTGTGTGAAAGTTTATATCATTCGGTTTGTGACTGCTTAATCGTCTAATCTTGGCCTTATTGAAACTACAGGTAACTGTAGTTGGTACTCAGTGATATCGACAGTAATAATTATAACGAAATATGGTGAATTAAAGATATTTGTTTGAATTTCAAACCCTTTATTATGCCACTTTTGAAAATATGACTATTTATGATAACAGTATGACTTTGAGTACAAAATGTATCTGATTTTGTCATATTTAACACGGTATACATTCCCCGCCTATCTGACCATAGACACTTTGATCAAGCTTCTTCCTCACATAGAAATAACGTTGCTTTAACAGACGTCATTTGAATGTACGTGTGAAAATGAAACGGTCATAATAATAAAAAAAAGTGTTTAATTGCGTCTTTTGTGTAAGCCGTTTCCGACGAAGCCGGATTTGTTGCTTTTTTAAGGTTTCCGTTTATTGGACCGTTTAATAAAACCTGACGAGTTGAGATGCCTAATTGGATTCGTGCGAAACTCTGACACTGCGGTTGTTTTTGCTCACCTACGACCTGATTTAATCAATCCTCATTTCCCTGCGAGTGCGAGTGAGACGCAACTGTTATTCGGATAGCGGTGTCCCTCTTCCGTTTTCGAAAGCGTCTGTTTCGACGGAATTGATGATTACGGTTTTCGGTTAAGTTCAAATTGAGAATTTTTATTTTTAAGTGCACCTCCAGCTGTTGCTTTCGTAACATTTGAAATTTGGGATTTTAACGTTTTGTTTAAAGTTTGGACTTTTTTTCCTCGATTAATGTTTTTTTAACTTAGGTTAGAGACGTAATAAAAAATAGCGGTCTACTTGGTGATGAGAAGTTTTCGTAGCTTGTAGAAGCTTGCAACACCAAAGGTATCATGAGTTACCGGTGTCGTATCCACAACGTTTTTAACTCAACGTACGGAGACGCTATGATATAATGAAGCATAGTTAGTACGCAGCACTAGACGGAGCCGAGATATAAAATCGATATCGTGTCCTAACCTTGCGAGAAACTTGGCATACTGGTACAGGCAACTTCACCAACTTCCGTCAAGTTTTATTAAAAGAATAAAAGGGCAACTTTCTCGTTGTCTCCCGTTCTGCCTTGTATAATTTATTCCATCTCTCCGTTCACCTCTGTCTGAGTAATAGCGCCATTAAGTGATGCTTTTCTGTGGGAAAAAGACAGCAATTATCGATCCTACGTACTACCTGGACGGGAGTGGTTTGTGGGAATTCATGTCATATTATTTTATAATATATAGGAGGGGTGGGAATGGATATGACATTTCAACATTGATTTTTATCGCTGTATATGCCGCTTTTTGGTAAGGTTAGTTTTGATATCAAAAACATGTTATTTTAGGGCTGATTTTAGTTAAGTAACATACCGTACAGTTTCATCGTTTCTGGTAACAAGAGCCAAGAAAATCCTCCTTTTTGCTTCAATTAAATGGGAGCAAGCTGTGTGTGCCAATTAGTTTAGTTAATTAAAGCGAAAGTGAATGTCACCATATTAAAACATTGAAATAGAAAAAGTAATACATACATTCTTATTATTGTTATACCTACGGACGGACAAACAACTCACAGAACGCCCGCCTTTAGCGAACAAAAGATGAGTAAGCCAAGACAGGAAGTTTTCCTTTTACAGCCGGCGACGAATGTACGTCCAACATGATCCTTATAGTATAGGTATTAAGTAATATAATAGTGCAACTTATTGTCGCTAGCAGTCTCTGTTGTACTATAAAGGCAATTACTTAGTCCGTTTAAAGTTGTCGCTACGACACGCTCGGGGGCAGTTGCTTTTTTTTCTTCGCTAACAACTGTTGTTTGTACAAAGAAGAAATATCTTTAATATTATAAGTACCTACCTGAGTACTTCTTTGTTAAATAGGTTAAACATTTTTTTCGCTTTGCTGGTCGCCTACCGAGTAGATTACATACACTGTAGCACCTTTTAGTGGTGACTTTATAAAAGATTAGTATCGAGATCAGTTTTATAGGTTTAACTATAATGATCTACCTTATATTTAATGTTACTGACTAAGGCGGTCTTTTAATAACTAATTAAAATAAAAACTGAATAACAATGTGACCTAAATGCGTAATTAGTTAGGTATGAAAGATAAAGCGAGCAGATATATGTATGTACATGTCAAACCAGTATAATGTTTATATTTACATAAGATTATTAATAAGATCCTATTGTTGAGACTATCAATGACATGCGTCGAAGGGTTATCAATTCATTTACACTTGGTCGCTCACGATGCGATAAAAAATTGTCTGTAATTCTCAGAATTACAATGGTAATGGAAAAGTTGTAGAAACTTGTTCTCGTGTTCTCCTGCCTCTTATGTTTTCACAACAGTTTACAAACTTTAATTTTCGTACAGTTGTTAGTAGAATGAACATTCATAGGCGGAACTTACTTTCTGAGAGAAAAATAAAGTTTTATTCAAAAACAAGTATTTATTTTTTACATGCTTAGTAGAGTGGTAGTTAATCTCTTTGTAACTTGGTATGGTAGTATTTTTACTCCTAATTTACTCGTAGAAGCTATTGGAAAAGATTTATTTTAGTTTATATAGTTATAATGAAATGTTTAGTTATATCACGAAGTATTATAATTATTTCAGTTATGCTTTTTTAATGTTTGTCAATCCTAAAATGTGTGATGGTCATATTCTCCGTCTCTGACGTCATACATTCAAGATCTTTGTTCAGTACTTGCATATACTATATTTACTTAACGATTTACGTTTTGTTCGTAACACAGAACGTTACTTCTTATGTATATAATTCTCGTGTCACAATGTTCGTTCCCGTACTCCTCCGAAACGGCTTGACCGATTCTCATGAAATTTTGTGAGCATATTGAGTAGGTCTGAGAATCGGCCAACATCTTTTTTTTTTTGATAAGGGTAATTTATATGGCAAAACAACGTTTGCCGGGTCAGCTAGTATCTTTATAAAATCAATAAGATTGTTAATGATCCAATAATAACTTTCCATAAAAAACACCACCTGTAATTACGAAAAAATATAATGAATACTCGGAATTGGATAGAGTTATTATTAAAAGAACAATCTTAGTATACCTACCGTTGTGTACAGTGAGCAATATCATAAATGTATAAAAAAAAAAAACAATTATCTGCATTGTTACACCTGTGATTAAAATGTTCCAATTCCACTGTTAAATAATGCATCATTGTAACTTATTAATTAATATGTCAAATATAAAAACTGAACGTGTAATCAATCATGCTGAACCCGCTAATTCGATATAAATTGGCATGAATCGTTAAAGCCATACGACATCATGACATGACAGAGACAAAAAGATGACCTTAAGCATATTACCTAGTTTTAGCAATGTGTAAATTGGTTGGATAGAACTTCCGAAAAGGCGCTGCCTAACATATAAAAACAAAACACGCATAAAAACTTTTAGGAAACGTAAAAACCTCTACAAACATATAAAAAACATTTAAAGTAAATTCTAAGTATAAAAAACCTAGTGAAATACATAGGTCTTGTTTAAAATGTTTGAAAACTACGTCAAGTAATCGTAATAGAGAAAAACTAGTTGGTCGGTATGATAAAATATTCCATAAATACTTATTTTTATCTAGATTATTATTCATAGCTGTGTATGTAGCAACGTTACGTTATTGTCGGTTAGGCGGTGTCGATCTATGAATCATGGATAACTAATAAATATGCATAGGTATATGTAAGTTGGTCCGTCGTTTTATTCTCCTTAAATGGAAGTTCCCGTATCGTAGATATTAATAGGATTTATTGTTTCATATAGGTTATTGTGAATGATTATGGGACAAATGATATAGTTAGTGTCTTGTGTTTATTTTTGTAATCTTTGAGTATGATAATAATATTTTTTTTATGTCCTGCTCCTAAAATGCTTCTATTAAACAATTTAGTTTTCATGTGTGGAGATTGTTAAATAGAGAGTCCTTTTATATATTTTTTTATCTTAAATAACGCTCCCTTTTGCTTCTCCGTAGCCGGGTAAAATAACACATATATATTTTCAATATAAATGTATGTAGATACTAGTCGTAATAGACACGTACAATAAATTGGTGATTATGCTGACGGTACTCGAACGGAATGGTGTTATCTGATTAAGCGAATTCTCCATTGCTCTATTCTCGACAGTTTTCTCCGCTGACGCAAGGAAACCGCCTCGCTCGTGTTACATATATTTTATGGTATTGTTTTTTGACGCTGCTTCGTTGTTAGAACTAGGTGAAAGATAGGTTCCTGCTGACTCTTTGTTATCCGGCTTACTATGATGTATGTTATTTTTGATACAATATATATTAGAATATTTGTATTCAACATTTTAAATTAAAAAATATGTATTTACGTCATACGCACGTATCAATTTAATTTTATGTTTCATGCCTTTAAAGTAACTAAATTAACCTAAAATTAACAAATAATGTTCGTTTTTCAATTCAATAATGTTTTTTAAACCAAATACCTACTACTTTATTTTAATATTAGTTCGAATTAAAACGATACCTTTGATATTTTTTTAACCTACATTTATTACTCACAGTTTAATCTTATGTCCTATCTACGTAATAACCGTGTATAACGGTGTAACCTCGTCAGCGGTAATTTCGCTGGATTCAGCGTTTCCTTTAAATTCGCTCCGGCCGTGCTTAGCATGCTGAGTTGAAAAACAGCTGACAATGGCTGTGTGCGTCGGTCACCCTTTATTACGAGGTTCTCTAGGAAAAAATACCGAAACCCCTTCAGATTTATTGAAGAGAATAAAATAAGCCACGTGCTAGTTTGTATGGAATATTTAAAGTTACATATGTAGACTATTGTGTATACATGATTTGCTTTTGATCTTACTGGTCGCCTAGTAGTTGTAATTCGAAAAAAGAGTATGTTATATTCCTCGTCGTAACCATAAACTAAGTCATGGCAAATATGACACATGACACGTGTCATATTCTCGAGTGTGTCTAATTGTGTAGTCGTCTAATACGATTGTCGCTATAAAATATGAATTGATCAACGCATGGTAGTGTGTGGAACTTGTTTTTATTTATCACTTATGCTTATTAGGTACTTAAAAATATTAGTTTTTTGCACTCCTTCTCTGTATTATCTTTGAGTGTGATAAACCTCATACTCCTCTGACCACGTTATGTTCGTAAAAAAAAGGTTACAAAGTTAGTTATATAACCATTTAATGAAATTAAAAACATCATTCATTACATTAAAAAATAAATAGCGTTTTTAATGTCTGTTAATTAATATTTCCCTTAAATTTGTTTTATTAGAATAAAATTGAACCATAGTTTTTGGTGTCGTGATGACAATACTCTACTCGACAGTTAACTATTAAAATACCCACATACAATGTATATAGATACGACTTACACAAGCAAGAAAGAAACTCTCATTGTCATTCAACACTTGTATGTAACCGTTTATCTCGTTTAGTGTTATTATACCGTTACGGACAGGTGCTTGTATGCATGAGTGTGTATGGAAGTCTACACTACACCAAGGATGGTGTTTGTGTGTGTGTAGTCTATGGCTACCGAAATAATAACCAGCTCAGAAGAATAACTGCAACGTCATAAAAAGTAGAAAAATATTGAGATTCCTCTTGAGTTATTGTCGTTAGTATTGATTTCAATTGTCGGGTATCGGTAAACGATGGCTTCTTTCGGTTTAACGGTGTCAGCCATTTTGTTGAGTTGAGTACTTTGCGTCGACTGAGGTAGAAAGATAAAAAAACCTCAGTGTGCTTATAAAGTGTAGCGGCAATCGCTTCTAGCTAGATTATTTTTAACGCGAACCCATTCGATTGAGATTAAATACCTTCCCTATCTACATATGCAGTAAAAATGCCAGATGCGAAGCTGGTTATAACACTATAATTTTACGACCTTATTTACCACATCCCTGTCGTCTGTATGATGTGTGAACCCCGTTTCAAATAGCATTAAATGTTTGAGCACACGAGCGTTAATCACGAGTACATATATATATTAAGAATTCGGATCGGTTTGAAAGTGTAGAAAACTACGGTAAAATAACTGTTGTACGTCTGTGATAGTGTAAGTTTGCCATAGCCTATTTATTGTATTTATAGTAATCCGAAAAATAAAAACATAAAAAATATGTAGGAACTGAAATTTGAGCCTGTTGAGTTTGGTCTTGTTGACCGCTTGAGTACTTCGCTCAGTTGTAGTCCCAGCCTAAATTCAGACGGATAAAACTACATTGCCATGCTAATATAACTTCTTTCGCGATCGCTTCTTTTTATTTTAATTGACAATGACAAGCCAGCTCGATAATAACCACCTGGCCCGGTTGGAGCCCGTAAACCAGTTTCAGCAGGGAATTTGCAAAAGAGAAAAAAAATTAATCGATCTGAGAGAGTGAAAGAGATGGAAGGTACTTATTGGAAAATAAAAAGGATGATGAAGAAGCAGGTGGTACTTGTGCTGTGTGTATTTAGTTCGGTATGTATTTTGTACAGTGGAAAAGAAAGTTGTAGTGCACTCCTTTAAATTAATATCTAAACAAAAGAAGAAAGATAACAGTCGTAATAAATACATATAGTAATAAATGCTGTCATTGCTTCATTATTATTTTCATTATTATGTTTAATGACTGACGTATGTATGAATGTGCTGTATCTAATTCGATCAAATTATTGCAAATTCAGCGAATGCGAAGCGATTTTAATCTAATCGCTATAAAGCTTTCCGAACACGTTTCTGAATCACAAAGGACGATATGATAACAATACAAATACATGATATTCTTAAAGTAAATCTATTTTTTCACTTTATTAAACGGTAGTAAACGAAAAGTTCGCAAGGAAAATGTTTCGTACTTGTTAAGTTAGTTTCGAAAGCATATTTGAAAATCACAGTTAGTTTGTAGGATCATTCAATATTTATTCGTGAAAGCAGTTGAGAGCCAGTATGTAGCTGGGTCGCAGTTAGGTTACGCAGACAAGGGCGGTGACCTTGTAGCCACCCCCTCTTGGGAGATTCCCCCCAGCCCCTCAGTCCCCCTACCTCGTCCGCTCCCTCTCCCACCCCCCGGGGACGAGATGTGAGCTGACTTCTGAGAACCCGACTCCTTTGATATATACCAAGAGTTACGTTCGGAAACATTCCCAAAGAAGTCGACGGAAAAGAATTTTTTTGATTATTATTTGTGATGGAAATCGCTTTTCTTTGTTCTTTCTCTCTAGTCTTGTCGGTCAGTAGGACTCGATAATTTGTTATATAACTTTTTTTTATTTAATTTCTTCTTGTCTGTTTTCAGGTAATAAGGAAACTCTTTCAAACCTGGCCGTATGCTGTGAGTTTGTTTTAATAACGTTTAAACTTGAACCCCACGAGTAATCATTCAATTGTCTTGTGACTAGAAGGTTACAGTCGTTTAGGCTGTCTGGATAGCTGTCAGTTAGAGAAATCGATGGAAATATATCATATGTATATAATGTAAACATGTAGATATACAACAATATCATGCATATACATGTGCAGATATTATTACTTCTGTATGTCTAAGAGTATTAGATTCGAGTAAGGATTATATGTATAGAATGTTTAATTAAACGTAGTTCCCACGAGACTGTAACATAGATAAATAGATAATGGAATATTTACTTATCGAACTCTATTCTAATATGTAGGTTCAGGATTTAATCTCGGTAATTAATGCGGTGTTTGTTCATAATATATAATGACACGATCTCTCCACCCTTTTCGGCTTTAAATTGCTCAACTGAAACTAAAGTAAGACTCAAATCATATACCATTAGGTTTATTTAATCGGAACAGGGCGACTGGTGGGAAGAATGTATGATGTTTTTACCTTAATTTCCACGGTCGTGGATTCTTTGGAATTAAAAAAAAAACATACATAACTACATAAGTAATAATTAAAAATATATTATATTTAATTGATTCATTTCAATAAAAAAAAAACGATCCATGGAAACTAACTGTGCATTGTGCATTATATTCGATGACTCTGCATTTTAATATGAAACAGAAATCGATGTACGCTAATGGCAGGTTTACGTGTTAACGGTGTCTCAATAAAAATAATAATCTGCTAGAATATAGATTAACAATGAACAAGTTTGAATTACAGCTGTGTGTTGTCGAAGTTGTTTGAATCTTGCAGTCAGTTTGAACTATATTTCAGAGCACACTCGGGCGAATTGCTCTAGGAAGTTGCCGCGTCTACTTCACCCACCCTACAACGATTCAAGAACTGTTCAAACACCTCTACACTCGACATAATATAGCACACAGCGGACTAACTTTACATTCACACGCAGCGCTCACATAAAACACAAGTTCGTGTTAATGTTCTCAAGTCGAATGTATTACGTAATCTTGCTCACTTACCACACAACTTGGCGCGCTCTGTGTGACTCACATTGTCATACCCCGTGGTAGTAACAGCTTTACCATCGCGATGTCGCTCGCAATTGTACGCCGTTTAAGGTGAATTTGCGTTACAGTAACTCGCTTTGTCCGCTTTTGCGCTATTGTCCTTTCAAAGGGCAGCGTTGTTTGGTGAATTTCACCAGATTGCATTGCATACATGTAATTCCAAGTAGTCCCGTCGACGGACGGACGTGCCAAATATTTTGCTGTAGGTAGATTGAAATAAATCGTAAATAACTACTTGTGTACGTTGTTTCTGCTGAACAATCGTCTGCGCTGTGCTTGCGAGCGTCTCTTTATTATTAGCAGTCGTAGGTATTATAGCTAGGAGGAAAATGTATCTTGAAATAGCTCGATTGTGCGACGTGAAGTCTGTAGCCATTATTCACTTTTTGCGCTGTTGTATGCTATGGATAGGTATTTGGTACGTAGACTATTGGCGCGGTCGTTTTTGTGCGTTGGTTTGATGCGGGCAGACGGCTTTGTCATTTGCGACGGCCATTCTGATTTCCGGCTGAAGCCGCAGTGGAAAAAAAAATAAAGACTTCTAGTTTAGGTTAAAGCTTTCAACTGGAAAACGTGCCTATTTCGGTTGAGAGATTTAAACATAGTTTTTAAATCACTGGTATAATTATTTTATAGAATTTTTGAAATGTACTAAACCAAGTTTTGTTAAATTCGCAACATGGTTTAAAGTTTGCTTAGCAATTTTATGTGATATATATAAATAGTTTTATTGATGACTTTTAATCTGTCCTATGTGTAAAATAAGACGGTTTATATTTAAAAAAAGGTCTTGCCTTGAATCAGGCCGTTTAAAGTAAACTGAAAACGTTATTTGCTAATAAACATTAGCAAGTGGCGACGAAGCTGAGTTTTAATTGGCTAGGCGTCTCTCAATTAGGACGATTAGAAAATTGTAAAATGGTGCGCCGTTAGCGAGACGCCAAATTGGATTATAGCTATACGTAGCCGCCGCGTTGTGATGTCTTATTGACACGCGAAATTAACACGCACTAACTACTAACGAATCCTCAGGCACCTATAAACCTTACTAGGTACATTTTGAACAGAATTATATTAATTAAGAAATTTACTGTCATATATAGTATGGTAGGGAAGGATGAAGGAACTTTTAATTATATGGTGCTCCATTGTTAGTTCTCGTTTAGTAGTTAGCAACGTGCGCGTGACACATATAATGTGATGTGCTAACGAGATTAGGCTAAGCTAATCGGGCGAGTCTTGTGAAAATAAACCATAGTTGTACATAAAATAATTGAGTTGACAAATATTTCGTGGTAAGCGTAATGGAATTTTAAATATAAACACGTTTTGAAATGCTTAATCACTACGCGGCGAAACAACTACACTTATCAGCTCATTTATTGTTGCGCAATTCGCGCCATTAATAAATACACGTGCTATCTCGACATAAACGTTCGAGAAGTTTCGCCTGTCTGCGTGGCACAGGCGATAGTGCACACATTAACTAATACTTAAATTAAGCGATCATTGCAGAATCGTCGTAATAGTTGTAAATGTAATTGATAGACAAATTTATTTTGTTTCTAAGAAAAATTACATACATGCATATCGATCTACGTGCACGTAGAGTATAGAAATGAAAGGAAATTATTTTTAGATCTATTCCAGAGATCAATTTGTAAGCTTTATCTAACCTAGGGTCATGTCATGGCGCTGCATATTGAGTAAGAGTTTTCCTAGCTGAGTAGATCCCTCTCGCTGGCGTAATGTGGCCGAGCTCTCACAGCGGCATGCACCACTCGTAAATTGCGATTTCCCTGGCGTGAAAGGCGACCGCCCTGCCAGAGCGGTGCATTCACCGCTCGCCATATCGAATTTATCGCGAGATCGATACGCCAACGCAAGCCATACTATACTTACCTGCGCCTAACGACGTCACCACACGTGGCCCGGCACAAATAGCTCCGCATGTGTGAGTGCATGTGTGCGTCTCGATTGTATGGAATTCACAGATTACGCCACCCGATGGTTGGTACCGAGAGAGTGCGGCCGGCTAGCGGTAATAATAATAATTAACCGTCGCATTATTGTTATTCGTGCCGGGTGACGCGACGCGCGCGCTGTCTCCTGTTGTTTAGATAAACACGCGGACAGATACTGTCGTGTTCGATTCGACCCTTGCGCTCTCTAAACAAGTACTCGTACTTACACATTATTATCGTTATTATTCAACGTGAGTTCCCCCTTCGTTAAGTGCATTGTGTTGTGTTTGTGTGTGTCATTAGGTACCAGATTTTGCTATTTTGAAGACTGGATTGTTTGACTGACCAGGAACATATGAGGTAGTATAGCCGTGATTGTAAACTTCATTCGAACTACGTTTGACTCCCTAGTTTTTTTTCCTTTGATATTGTAGGGTAATCAATGCGTTCAGTGACCTTGCGTTGACGCCATGTGGTGAGTAAGAACGCGCTTGTTCATCTTCTTCATGGGGGGCAATTATAAAGGAGATATATGTACATTCATAGCGTTGAAGTTGTTTTCAACGCTGAGCGTAGTCGTTTGTTGTTCCAAGTAGAAAGAGAGCCCTTCATTAAACTTTAAATTTGCCGGCCAACGCCGCCGCCGGAGTTTCAAACTTTAGAAGCCGCTTTCAGAAATTGTTTGTTGTATTCGAATTTTTGCTTTTACCCCAAGTACCGGAAAGTTTTATCAGTTAAAAAAGTTTTATAAAAGATAAATTATATTTTTTTTCTGGTCTTGTTTTAAATTTGCCGTTTCCGTTTGGTGTGTTATTAAAGAACAATAACTGTTGTACTTTCAAAGTATATACTTTTAAACTTCGGAGATTAATAATCGTTTATACAAGTTGTAGTTGCGATAACAATTTTTTAGACGCTGTAAATATCAAAAAGCTTACAAATAAAAAAATTAAAACACTTTTTCCCGATATAAACGGAGAATTTTGAAATTGAGACTATCCTCCCTGCGGGCCGGATATTTCGCTTTAGATCAGTTAGTGTCGTTCGTTTCAGCTGATAAATGGTTACAGTGGAAATGCTATTAGTTGCATCGTCGAGTGGCAGTTAAAGCCCCTAGGCTCGATTGCGGATCGGGCCCACCACCCCGGCCTTGATATATATCCAGGATCAGAGAATCCACGCACAACTGTGATATAGTAGCGAACGCCAATAGACAATTCGATGATAATATCATTTCGCTCGGTGTTTGGGGTTTACGTAAAATAGTATAATAGCCCCGGCGATGCAAAACGATGGTTACTTTTTTTGAGTTAAAATTATGCACGGTTCATTGGGATTATCATGATTTTAAAAATTTATGGAAAAATTTATTTACAAATGTAAAGTATGAAAAGGTTTCCACTTTATAAGAACCCGTCCATCGATGCGTTTAATAGATTTATTATTCGTCTTGTATAATTATCGTATTTATTTAATAATCATAAAAGAATGTATTGTAGTGTGTTATCGAAGTCGGGTCGCTTTTGTCATTCAAAGAAACATTCCTCTCTGATACGTGTTTCAAATGTTTAATTCAAATTCGACACGTCCGTATGGAATATTCAGAGGAAAACATTTAAATTTAAAATGGATGATGTCATTAGTTTATGTCTTATTATAATATCGCTCGTAAGTAACCTTTACCGCTTTGTGATGCATACCTACCTTACTTACATGACATTTCTTAAAATAATCTGTAATTGTGTATTAAGATTCATTATTGTGATTAAATCGTTTTTTTAATCATTTCCAATTTAGTAATTTTTATGCCATACACAAATTATCTTTTATTAAAAGGATAAATTTTATAAAAAATGGAATAAGGAAAGACCCGCCTAAGCTCAGTTTGATCAATTCGAATTTCCATTTCCTATTATTCCCGCTGTAAAAAAACCCTTTCTCAGCTTTCTCTCCTAACCTATAAACAATCTACATGTTGAATTTCAGACTTCACTAGGGTTAAAAAAGCCAGTTTTGCTGAATCTAAACCAACCAACGCATGGTATTTTCTAAACCAATATTAGCTATTCGCGTATCTGACACTTTTGTATGGAGATTTGTAAAATAGTCGCTAAAAGGCGAATTGGTTTTACATCAAATATCACAAGTATGCGTATGCAAATAACAAAAAAATTGTTTCAAGAATGTTTTCAACGGGGTTTTTAACTCACTCGACAGGTCGCAGTTTTGGCTGTAGGTTGATAGTCAGATCAGGACAAAGTTTTTGAGGTTTCAGTAAAAGATCGATATTAATTTACTTTTTTCTTACGTCACTGAATTACTAAAGGTCGCCGAGCAGACGAAATTCGACAAACGAGTATTTATATACATCTTGTCTTAACCACAAACAAAGTCATGTCTTGTCAAAAGTCACACATGTCACGTGTCATTGGTATGGGTGTATAATTGTATATGTAAACGCATGGTATTGTATGAAACGTGTTTTTTTTTTAATTATATTAAAATATTCGTTTTCTGCACTCCTTCATATTATGTATCTTTGTATATGTGTGCGTTTTTTAATTGTGGAAAATTTTATTTGCTTACGTATTTTCGTAATAACATTTTTTCTTCACTTACACTACTTGCGTTTAAATGGTTGACATATAAAATTGATAACGATTGCAAAAATATATATAACGTAAAATAGAATACGTTTGTTTTGCCGCAAGTTGCGTAGAAAACTTTCTTATAAAGTTCCTCTGCGCCTCTTTTAGCGATGTTGAATTATACGTGAAACCGGTTAGTCTCGAGTGCGAGGCGTGTAGTTAACTATACTAATGATACTCTTTGGTTACTGTATAGTATATCAACAGTATAATACATGAAATGACAATTGGATGGAAATAGATAAATTGTGTTTAAATATAATGTCCAAAATTTCTCGAATTTTGATTAAATTCCTGCATAAATTGATATCCAATTAATGAAATGATATATGAGTAGACACACACGGCAGTGGATTAAACTAACCTGTTTGGACTTTGTACCGTACTTAAGTTGAACACCATAAGGATTTATATTGCACTTGCACCTAAATAGCTTATAATTCTTAAAAAAATCCAATAATTTAGAAGTGAATGTTGGGTAAACTCTAGCGTTGCGTGGTAAAGGCGGATGGTAATTGTGAATGCACTATGTTGACCTCTGACTTGTTGACATTTAATACACCAGTTGTACAACTCTCACAGTAACTTTGCAACTCTAGTTGGTTGAACAGTGAGAAAGTAAATGACTATCAATTATTTATTGATAATTACTCCTTTACAACTCCTTTTTTTTTCGATTTATTTCTAGAATTTGTCCGCAGTCGTTTTTATGCCTTTTAGACGTAATGCACGGTATTGAAAAGTTTATATTGTAGGTATATTAAAAATTTGTTTATAAAATCCTGTACTCATCGACATTCATGACTGCTTGCCCTAATTTCTGTTTGTTACATTTTACTCGTCTAAAAATATTGCACTTGGCAATTTGGCACTGAATGAATCGGCGTTTAACTCTTTGAACTGTAGCCAAATGTTTACTTTTATACTATTGGTTAGGTAAACCCCCCTACATAGAACCTAAATGTGCGTACGTACGGAGCTTTATCAAGTATGCTACAAATTTGGAAGCACTAAAGGATTTAAACAAATTTAGCTATGAATAGATAACTCATGTGCCAATATGTATTAAATCCTAATTTATACTCCAAATACGTCTAAGGAACTGTTTAACTGTAAGGAAATGTTCAGAAATAAGTACTTATTATTTTGAGTTTTGACTACATATTAATTGTTATATCAACATTAATAGAATTCCTATAAAACCATGATATCTACCCGTTGTTTTTCAACTGTTTAAATCTACTTACCTATAAAAGAAAAGTAAAGAACATATAAAGTTAGAACAACAGTCCTTCACTTTGATGGCGAGTGTGAATCTTTCGTCGCCAAACACGGGTGACTCTCGGGTGCCAACAGCCGGGGGGGTGTCGGGGGTGGTGCCCGCGGGGGGCAGGGGGGTGTAGTACGAATGAAATGGACAATGCGCATAAAAAAATCAATAAACGCCGGGGTTCGGCCTTCGCAGAGGTCGCGTGACTCTTAGGCCCATTTGCCTGTATCGGGGTTAGCAAAACTAACATAAAGCTAATGAGTTAGTTACTATGATATCAACAAAGTAATCTGACTCATTAACTCTGTTAATTTCACTTACCCCCGGTAGAAGCAAGTGGCCGTAACATACCTTATTGCCGGCTAGTTTAACATGTTTTTCGAGGCCTAACGTTTGAGGGGTGGCAGTGTAGGGAACTTTCTTTATTCAAGTTCCGTTTACAACTTGTCGGCATTAGCCATTCCAGCTGTTGGCTTTATTCTGTTTGTACAAGTTTAGTTTTAAATTAATTTCATGAAGTAATGTTTTTTGTTATAATTTATGGACAAGTTGATATCGTTTGTGGAAGTTTTGTATCGATGTTGAACAAAAGCAGTCACCGAACTCTTTCGCGTAGTATTAGTTTTTATCGTGCAAAATCAAGCCTATGTCAGGATATACTTTATTTCCTTGCCATAATTGTTACAGACGGACATTTAAAATAGATTCTTAATTAAAATTTTGTCATGTTTTAATGATTTAAAATAAACATATCGACCTACTGAACTGATGAGATGAGTCATAATTTAAATCAATTCCAACGTTGAAAACTTTAAGGTATGGAGGTATTGAAATCGTACGAAATCGCTTTAAATTTTACGACGACAGACGCTTAAAACGGTATATTCCAACGTTTTCAAACGTTATACAAAGTGGAATATTCGGAAAGCGCTTGTTTTATTTTTATTTGGCATTGTAGTGTAGGTTTTAAAAATTAAATTGAATTTAGTCTATCGATCTCTTATTTGGTCGATGTTTGAATTTTGATTAAAAAACTATCGTGTATATGTACGATTCTTTGTTTCACAATACGATTTTTTTTTTGACAGAAGCTATTTTCAATTGAGATTATTATTAAATGGAAAATTACAAATATAGTAGTAGGTACTGTTAGTTTAAAGAAACAATAGATACGCGAAGTTTCTCAGTTTAAAACTGTGTGAAAAAGACACAATAGCGTTTAAGGTTATTCCCCGAAAGTTGACCACAAATATGTCAGCACATTAATTAATTGTTTAGTAATGGAAAGTTTAACTTTATATATCGGTTAATTAATTTGTGGGTATTTTTCTATTTACGATTTATAGGAATTGCTGTTATATTATTCGAGTAATCTGCTTTCTTACTTAATTATTAATTAATCTTTTAATCCATAAGTTGAATGTTAATAAAGTTAGTTTAGTTTAGAAAATCAAGCTTATTAGACGTGTTGCTTGGTTGTTATATTTTTGGTTAGTCAGCTTGTAGGTAATATGTATTAAAGTAGAGCATATCCATTATGATTGATTATAAATTTTGTAAAGATTGAAGTGGTTAGAACATAAATGTTAACTAATTTAAATTTCTTTATTTTCAGATTAATAGGACCTTGATACAGCAGCTCAAACGAGAAAGTGAGTTTTTTAAAATAAGTTTTATTGTTATATAAAATGAGACAAAGTAACTTTGTAAAATGTGATAGTATCCTTATTCAGGTTTAATATTTTTTCTTGCTGTTTTGTTTCTGTATTTCTCAACATTTTCAAAATTACATATTTGTAGAAGTTTTCAGCTAAATAATAATAATAAACCCAATAATCAACAAGAAAGGGAATTGATTCCTTTCTGGGCTAAAAAAAGTCAAGTAGACTTTATTGTCCCCATATACATTACTTAAAATATGGCTGGTCTCTTTATTAACTGCACTAAGACACAACAGTCCTTTCTGCTGCATGTATGCAATGACTGTCGGTGTTACTTGTTCAGCGAGATACAAGTCGCTTTCATGTCGCATGTCCAACACATCTGTCTTTACTTGCTATGAGTTATTACCCCCATGCCACGTCCGCCATGTGAACATTAACCGGGCTACAAATCGCCGCTCTTGGGGCTATCTCACTTCGCAACTACTACTTCCCCGCCCTCCCGCCGTCCGCCAGCACCTCAGACCATCTTCCCACCATCTCGTTTAAAAGACACATCCAGGACAAGGCGCAAGCGATAGTCACACGAAACCCCGACCCTCGTACAATTCACAATCGCGTGTGAACCGCAGTCAAGCACAGATGAAATTACATTCGAGCGCGCGGCGCACACACGATCATTAAACGTATATCTGTTAATAATAATTGCGATTGTCTGGTTGTACGTGCGCGGCAAGTTATGGCGCAGTTGCTGGGCGGCCTACCCTGCCCCCCCTTCACCTCGTTCGCCTCACCCCCCATCGGATCCGTGGCAAGCGCATCTTAAGATAATATAGCATTCAGTTTCTTTTTAGTGACGGCTGAATGAGCTTACAGCTTTGTTCTTATCTTACTTGGGTATGAATAGAGGTACGTGTGGCCGGCGATAGCGTTTACAGAGAAAATGTGAATAACGACAGTGACGAGGGGACGTTGAGGCGGATGGATAGGTTTTCCGTTAGCTTGCATATTTTAGGATGGTAGTATTGAGGCACGGCGGCGCGGGCGGTAATTGAAGACACGGCTGGGCCCCGTACCGGTCCCGTACGTGATCTCCGGCGTGCGACGCCTGCTGACTCGCTAATAACACATAAAACCCTCGATCGCTCTCGGTTCGACTTTTGCGAGAACGATCCATCGGTATGCGAAAACGCTCTCCCGGCAAATATGCCGGAATTTCAACGTGTAAACCCCGGTCTGTAATAGTGGAATAAAATATGAATGTCGGGGATTCGCCCGCTTTAGTCTTTTCACAGCGATGACCTCTTTTTGATTTCTCAAACGTAGTTTTGATATAAAAGTTTATACAGATTTTAAGGTATGTTACACATAGCTAAGTCTCCAATTTACCGAGTTGATCAAATCTTTACAGATCACAAATGGAGCACGTTTCCCCTTTTTAAAATGCCTAACAAGCAGGAATTAAAGTATCTATCCAAACGAGCGTTAATCACAAAATAATTAATAAAACAGAGTTTGCTTAAATGAATATTATAAATACGCTGAATATTAAATTTTATTTCATAGCAAACAAAACTCTTCATGAAGGTCACTGTAGATAAACGTCAGCGGATTTTTTTACGACAGTCAACATGCGCGAACGTGCTACCTGCTCTCAATTCATAGCGAAATGATGATCTCATTTAACGAATTATAAAACTATGTCCTTCGGTGGGCTAAAACAGTGAGTCTGATTTCGCTTAAGTACAAACTTACTTAGGTTTGCTCCGCATACATGCGGCTATACATCCTAGGCTATACCTTGAGTGAAATATAAATCCTTCTTGTAGATCGATGTGATGCCGTGTCGTTTAGGATCTCTTAGACATACTTGAGTAAATATATAAAAATAGTTTTTGAACACGACTCGACTTTATGCCCCTACTTTTGGTATATTTGTATAGTAGTACAATATCAGTAATAAGGGTGCTCTGACACAAAACGGGGAGGGTAGCGACAACAGGAAAAGGGGGATTGGAAACCAGATCTCCCCTCGGCCAGTGGACATTGGCCCTAGTTCATTTCCGCTGCCATTAGCGATATGACACTTACGCCATTTTGTGAATGCGGTGTTGTTTTTTTTCCTTTCATAATTACTTATATAACAACGCCTAGCAATCCGCCCAGGCTTCGCACGGATATTATGCGTGTATTATATGCAGATAAACCTTTCTCTTGAATAACTCTTATCTAAAATAAACCGCATCAAAATCCGTTGCGTAGTTTTAAAGTATATACAGGGATAGACAGCCTGAAGCGACTACGAAGTGATAATTCTTAGTTTAGCGACAGAAATGGTTATAAATACTGGGTTATCAGTGAGTAAGCGAGAATATTGTGAGTTAAAATCTTTGGATCGCTACTATGGCTTTGTATAGCCACTGATATTTTTATTCATAGAACATTTTTTCCCATTGCGATTCATTCGTGAACGGATGGAACAAACTTGCGGTATTAGGTATTCATAAGAGGTAGAGAAGGGTATCTCTATATTTAAGTAGAAATGGTGGATGTTTGACGTGCTCACGGGAGTGGAAACAAACAGGAAGCGATGTGTATTTGCAACTGCTTTTGCTTGTGTTCTCTTCCTCGTATATCTGACATCACTACATACCATTGAACAAAATCTTTTGTAAGATTTTATCTTTAAAAACTACGTAATGGATTTTAATGCGGTTTTTTAAATAGATAGAGTGATTTAAATGTATATAATACATCCATAATATCCGTTTAAAACAGGGGCAGGTCACTAGTAAAATATAAAGTCGTGTATTTTGTACGTACGTTTCTATGGATGGAATTATAACATACGTCGTTTTTTGAAGTTAAGCAAAAATTATGTGTACATTGAAAGATGTTTGCTTTTTTTTGAGATTATTTTTAATAAGAATTTATTTATTGTAAAATTTATGTAGTTTTGCTATAATTTTAAAGTATAGTTGTAGAAAAATGGTGTCTAATAGTTAGTAAATATAAAGTCAAATTCCACTAAAATATGTAGGTATGAGATGAATACGTAATTTCACTTTAGTACATAATACAAGTAACTTAGTCGCAAAGATGTTTGTTAGAGGTTAGAAATATCTTACTTGGCAGTAGCAGTAGTAAGCCCGCCGCGGCTTTGCTCGGATAAAGAATATATATAAATATACCTGTCTTCTTCTCCTATCTTTTTTATTCCTAACAGTATTCTGAAAAAAATCTTTTGGTTGCTTGAATTTGTATACCTTTGAGTCTCGACGGTTTTTCTGAATAGTTAAACAACACACAGACCGACACACTATTTAGGATTCATATTTAGGTCCCCAAATGTATTGCTCTAACATCAATAAAGAAACTATTAAGTTAAAGTCTACATAGAAACTGTTTAATAACATATGATTATTATTGTAATGCCTTTAAACTATCTAAGAAACTTGGAATATCGAACTTACTTGCCCTGTAACAGAGAGCAAGTAGGTATGTAGTTGAGAGAATCAATTAAAAACTATCTCGGTTTCAAGTTAAAGGCGGGGTTGGGGGATACCCCCCGCCGCCTCCCCTCGAACGCTTGGCATGATTTATTTACACCACTGTCTGTACCTACCTACCTACTACGCTAACAAGTCTACTTTGAACATAGTTTGTGCTTTTGGTTTCTTGTCTCTAAGCGGTAAGTATCGATCGATACTTTTGCTTGTTTAATTAATACAATTTTTATAAGGAGAAAGATTAATTTACTTGGACAAAGTTACTATATGAAAAAGAAAAAAAGGAGTTTCTTTCGAAATTTTAATAACTAAACAGTGGACACAAAGTCACTTTATTTTACTTGACGTCTCCGTATATTGACCCCAGTCGGCTTAGAGACCTAAACTCAGATTTAGGTACAACAATAACGAGACGTTATCCACACGCTTAACTAGATAACAATATTAAATGTTTATACGCAGAACAAAAACCCAAGCGCGACCAATCGGCTTGAGGTGAATACCCGAGAATCGGTTCTATCCGGTTTTTAAACGCCTAGATAACGACCATTGACTAATAATAGTTAGCTATTATCTATTTAGTTAGGGCTACCACACATACAAAATAATATGCATAATTATGGAAATATTAAATATTATTAGATACAACCAAAGTAGAATTATCTTACACGCCAATCGCTACACTAAACGACACGCCACGCTTAACTGTTTTTTTTTGGTTCAGTTTTATACTTATGAAGTAAGTTTTTTAAGTAGTGAAAATAATATTCTTATTTAGTAAGGAAAGGATCGTTCTGATTGTAGCAATCTTCGTTAGTACTAGGTAATAAAAAAAACTTTAGATTTTCATCCTATAGCGAAAAATTTTGTCATCAATCAGACTTAACTTGGGTCTTAGAGAGTTTTATCTCGAAATCGAAAAAGCCCGATCGAAGAAGTAAATCCAATTTACGGAAGACCTTCTGTACCTTACTAATGTGTCATCGAGATTTATTGAATAAGTTTAAGGGCACGAGACGAGAAGCAAAACAAACTTTGCCTCTAATAGATTCATAACGGTAACAAGCTTTTGATAGATAGATTTTAATCAATTTAAATTATGTACATTTTCTGTTATATTTTAAGAAGATCCACTAAAATATTTATTAAATTAAATATTCAATGAAAGTTTACAGTTGAAATTAAATTGAATTAAAAAAAAATGGTTGGTTTATAGTACAAGATAAATTCTTAACTAAGGTTTATGTACAGTATGAAATTAATTCGTTTCTCTCCAAGCATAAAAAGACTGAAAGGATGTGAAAAGAGTTTAAATTATGTCAACAAGCATTAATTTGTTCCCTAATGAGAGTTGCAACTCACAACGTTAATTGGAAAGTAAAGGAAAAAACGCCACCCATTAAAAAAGAGACAGATTTATAAAAGTTTTATTTTCGAGAATCTATGAAAGTGAATAAATGCGAAAGTATCTGTAATTGGATTAAAAAATTATTAAACATACTTTTTTCAACATTGCATCACCTGCGAAGACATCTATGTACTTTTTTCCTTTCAATCCTATCTAGTGTCGAATTTGTCGTTTTTTGTGGGTTAGACAGTTAATTATTTTTGGTTCTACCGGTACCTACGATATATTTTACCTTTATATATAAACCTTTTTATCAAGGTTTCAGGCTCATTCATTGTTAGACATCTGAACGGCTTATTGTATATAAATCGACATATGTATTTCATATTATTTGACATTAGAATTGCGTATATTTTATAATATTTGTCGTGTAAATAGTTTTCTTTTTTAAATTATTAGTCCTGATGACCCACTTGGACTTGACAAAATTTTGCATGCTTTAATAAAGCGAAATATGTATGAACTATTTTAAACGAATGTAAACATCTGTAATGCACCATATTTCTAGCAAATAAATTTCATTTCATTTCAAGGCACAAAAGATGACACGAAAAACCTACATACGTTATTCTTTGTGATGGAACCCGAGAAATGACAATGGGAATATTTCAGAGGAGCCATTTTAGTGCTAGCATATCGACAAAAGAGTCGCGTGCGTTTTGGATATTTCACGCTGGATGTACGTCGAATCGAAATGTTGGTATATCGTATAAAATACATTTCAATGCTAGTGTTCATTTATTAGAAATAATATTGTACGGTTAGGAAAGCCGTTTTTGTTGGGGATTTCATTGAGGGATCTTAGGGCTTTCGAAAAACATAATATGGGTGTTTTAAAAAGGATTTGGCAGGTAAAGGCGCGCTCAATGCCTCGGTGGGAGAGATCTCTTTTTTGCGATTAGGTTGCCTTTTTACGCGGTTCCAAACCGTCTGTACGTATCCTGTCACTTATTAAGCTTTACATTTTAAATACAAACTAGTCGTAGTATAAGAATACGTATAACAATACCGATTTGGCAATCCTATTAATGAATTACACGATTAGGGAGCTTGATTGCCGTTTGTCGTTGCCAGGTGACGTTTCTGCTAATGCGTATGTTATGTTTCTTTCCTTCTTGATTGATGTATTTTATTGGGGCTTTATGGTTACTTGCTAACATTATTTACTCTGCTTCTGCTTTATTACCGGGTAGAGTAAAAATATTGATATTTTTTGTCACTCTAATAGTAAATTCCCCATTGAAAAACAGATGAGTACGTGTCAATGCTAAAATTGGCGATTGCGTAATGTCCTCAAATCGAGTATTCTATGTTATATGGTCCACAGACTGTTGAGGTACCCTGTCTGCCTGACTAGCACGCTGATTAGAATCTAAATATCACAACTTTTGGTGTTAAAAGAACCACTTTAACTTTTCTTTTTATTCATATCTATGCCCATTTGAGGACATTCAAGACTTTACTTGTTTGCAACCATATTCTTATTTAAAAAACAATAGAGTAAAAAGTGTCTCCACTGTTATCACGAAACCCGTTGTTCACATGTCGTTAACTTCCACTGTCAAAGCGGTCCGCTATACATATATGTACGAGTATACGCCTAAATCTTTCAAGTCATAGTACAATATAGAGTGGAGCGGGCATGTAATCGCTTTTGTTTTCAAACCGAGTAATGTGAATGTGCAACGGTCATGCATACGTTTCGCAATGTACGTTGTGGCGTGTTATATTACTCGCTATTGAGTGCGCCAACTATTGAAACTAAAATCTTAGTTGTTCTATTCTCGATTCAGATAGAAACTAGCGCTTCGGAATGGAAGTGATTTAAGTTTGTTTAGAAGCGAGGTACGAGAAAGCGAACCGCTTTCATTTGCTTTCTAGAGCCGGCCGCGCCGCGCCTGGCAACAAGCGTGACTTGTCTTTTGTCTTGATAGTATCAACCATCCAGGGTTGACACCTTATTGATGAATAAATGTGAATTTTAAAACGATTTTTCTAAAATTTTCTCAAATAAACCTTTTGGTATAATTTTTTTCTGTCATTCCGATTTGCTTTTGATGTTTGAACGTATAATTACGATATTGTAGTGAGCTATAATTGTCATTAAACATTTAACTCATCGATCGATGATCACATTACATTGTGTAATAATTTGAATAACCATTACTCGATCGTGTTGGTGTTTAAATGAGGTTAACTACGTGTTTTTTTAACTTAATGATGTAGTATCTGTTTTTTCATGAAACCGGTATTTTCCATTTAATTGGTTTTTAATTATTGCTAAGAAACTATATCTATAGGTAGATCTATAATTACAACTATTAAAATAACTAAAAGGAGTTAATCCGAATATTTTCGTGTCGTGTCTTTCTTTCTAAGTTGTTAGGAGAGAGTGGCAACCCTATATTCGATCGACTTACTTTTGCCGCATGCTAAATGTGTAACTAATCGACTAACTATAGATTTGGACAATTGAACTCCGCTTTCTAATAAATAAATTGATCCCGGTGCAACCTTTAGCTATTGAGCTTGTAGACTTCGGATAAACATATTAGGGAATAAATTGTGAGTCTAAAATATGTTTTATTTTAACAAGTTTAATTGATCGAAATTTATTACAACAGATGAATTTATATTTTACATATTTAAACAAATATAGCTATGTTTAACTAACTAGATTTTTTTTTGTATTGACGATTGATTTGGTAGATCTACCATGCTTATCAGAATTCAAATATCCTTTTTTAGGTGATTTTGAATTAAGTAGAAATATATCTTTAGAAACTCCAAGAGCTAGGATTTGGATAAATTTGAACTACTTTAAGTAAGTAATTTAGATACTCATTTTTTTGCGACGGTATATATACTACATAAGTATGTAATTATGTAGAAAGCAATGAAGCATTTATGCGAAGATAATTTTTGATGGGTTGGTTTTGTTGAAAAGGAAATAAATATTTGAGATTGATGTCTGGTTTGAGCTAGGGATACTTTAGCCAAATACGCCTTTGAGCTTTAAAACTATATAATCAATGGTACATATGCGATAGTACAAAACATATACTACATATTTCTATTCGAGTACTTGATTGGCTACGATTCTAAGTGCATAAAAAAATGTTTAATTGCAAGGAAAAATACTTAAAACTATGCTATTTTGTTTCTGATTTTGGTGCCTGCTTTACCACTTGCAAATAAATGTTTATTTAAAATAAACACAAATAATTTAAGCATTTAAATTATATCACTCAACCTACATCAGAAACTTTTAAAACCTGTCATCAAATGAACGTCGAATGAAATTTAAGCACCACCATCACACAATTGCAACCGTTGTTTTTACGAGGGGGCAATAAAAAAGGATAGTTCGATAGCTTCCGCTTACTCCGCTGTAAAGGAATGCTGATTCAGCCTGTTAAACCGGCCTTGCTTACCGCGCCATTACAGTTTGAGCTTTAGCTGAGCCAGCTATGGCCGGCGATCGCGTCGGCAAGCAAGCAAGCTCACCCGAACAAACGCACTCAGCAAAACATGCTGCCATTTTTCACCCGAACGAACGCGATGAAACGTTGCCGTTTTTTTTATTATTATTTTTATCAAGCGCTTTATTCGCTCCCTAAACAGCCGACACTGTGAATAAGTTTTAGAGTATAATAAGTCTAGTTTTATCGGATGGGAATAGTGACTCGTGAAAGCCGACACGTCGCAATCGTGGTAGCAAATCTATGCCAGTTGGAGGTTTTATTTAACGTTGTTTTAAAGTTACTGTATTCAGTACGTAGGTATAACTTTGAAAATTACAAAGTTGTCGAACAGTCGCGGAGTCGAGATGGGCGATGTGTAAATTATTCGTGAGATGTCCTGCGAGCAAAGACAGAAACGTTCTCGGAACAGTCATTAAAGTCTTTTATGTGTTGTAATGCAGGCAATTAGCGTAACAACGGACCGCCACATTACCGCCTCTGTATAGCTATCTATCCATTTATGTCGGTGCAGTTAATCGTTACCGTTATATAACCATGTATGTATTTCCATGTGTACATTTATGAAATAGGTGCTATATCATTAATAGATGTATGAATATCTTCATATTGTCGGAATATCGTCGTTGGTAATAAAGAAATATCCGTAACTGACTTTTCTCATGTGTTTTGAATGCATAGTAGAAGCATGTAGATTGATGCGCGTATTCAAAATTAATATTTAAAAACTTTTTTTTTTGTCCCTCAATGCTTTTAAATTTTTTAAGTAGACTTGTCTAGAGGATTCTGATCCAACTTTTCTGATGTGTTTTTGGTCAATTAGTTAAAAGTAGTTACAAACATCGATGAATAGACGAGGGTTAGTTCTCGTTTTTAATGTATAAAAAGACTTTGCATGACCAAAGTAAAACTCAATTGAGAACATTTCGTGTTGGAGCTTGTAATAATAGGCAATTTGTTTGATCAAAGTAAACGACCGGGGGCCCCGTATCTATAACTGTTTCACGGCGATGACTCGTGCGTGGTAAGTTGCCTTTGTACACTCCAAAAACGTCGCGGTTTTGTTGTGTTCCGGTTAACGCAGCACAGGCCGTGCAGTAAAAAAAAAAAAGCTCCATCATACAAAGCTTTAACAACAGGGACCGGGGGGAAATAAAAGAATTCCCAGTAATTTCTTTTACACGAGCTCTCCTCATTTTGTGCTCGCGGAGTTTGTGAAAATAATGTTTTTAATTTAATTTCAGTTTTTTTTTGGTTTCGGTTTACGTAGCGTGCTCTTTATCTTACGTACGTTTTTGTGATTATTTTTGCTCTGTTGTGTTTTTATTATATAAAAAAGTCAACAAACCAGATATCTATGTACACAATCGGAAATATTTCATTCATTATATAATATCTTGTCTGGATTTTTTTGCTCAATTCAAGCTATAAGCTGAGAATATTCATACAACTACACTTACAGTTTCGACATTTATGTGGATGAGTACCTACTTAGTTTTATATTCTCGGTACCTACATGAAGATGAAAGTTTAAGTGCCGTGGTCGTACCTTCTCTGACACTTATTGCCACAGAACTCTCAGACAATTTTACAAATTACATTTATTTTCAGTTTTGATAACGTCCATAGTTTGATACTTTCTGCTTTCTTGTCGACATTTTCCTTTCATGTTGATTTGTAGGTTTGTTTTTATGTTTGTTGTAATACTTTTTCCTTTCCTACGGTTTTACACCTGATACCTAAAGATTGGTTTTAACTGTAGCTTCTGCAGTGATCTTTACGACCTCATGTTATTTGATAAACTCCTGTTTTGTAGGTCAAATCCATTTGTGTTCTTACATTCGGGGCTGGTGATTAAATTATGAAAATAGAAAAAGGTACTGGTGACCTAATGCGTCAACTAGAGTCGACTTGCAAGTCAGCTGTTGATAATAATGTAATTAAAATTTAGTTCGGTTTGACATAATGTATATTTAAAAAAGCTCAACATAGCCGGTGTATTTGGCCTAATATAGTTAGAATTTGTGAATTTTATGTAAATGATGTTTGATCTCGTTGACAGTTTAATTAAAACCAATAGATGCTCTCATTAATATGATTAAAATTTATCAGCTAAATGCAGAATTGGTTGTGATTGAAATTAAGTGATTCGAACAAAGAGCTTTATTCTGGGTTTGTTATTTTAAAATATCACAAATGAAAATCGATTAACATGTACTGCTTATAAATATTAATGAAATGGAGGTAGGAATTTATTTTACGTTTCATTTATTATTTTCTATAATATATACGATTTTGATTGGGTAATATTAGTTAAATGTTTATTTAACTTTTATATTATGGTTGAGATTCTTTTAGAACGTAATACAAATCATAATTAAAATGTAGGCTTACATTTATTTTGTTGAAATGCTATTTATACATCCATGAAATATTAATGAAATTGTTTTTATATTTGGTTTTCTAGGTTTAAATCTTAAAACTATCATCGACTTGTATATAAGTGGTGATTTTTTTAAAATTCGAAAGTCAAAATGTTTTTATTCGAATAGACTTAAAATAAGCTCTTTCAAATAGTCTTTTTTTTACTACCACCGGTTCGGACTGCTATTTCTAAACCTCCGTAGTTGCTTTTTTCAATTATAAATACCATATTATTATAAATACTACATTAGATATTATATATTATTATAAATACCATAATTTTTCTACTACAATTACAAACATAATAATAAACATAAATTATATAATATTGTTAATAATTAGATTATTATAATCGCTGAATATAATGCTGTCAAAAAGCAAACACAGTGAACATAACTCTACATATTTGAATTGTTTATTTCACACGTTCAATACATTCGACGCCAAAAGTGTCTCAATAAAAATATAAAGCGATGTACCCATTGTAGGTGATGAAGTGAAGGTCTCTAAATATTGCTGTATTGATCTGTCCGGTGGACGTTTTCCGTTCCCGGGGATCTTCAAAAGCGGTCACACTTGGGAAACTCGACTCGTAACCAACCAAAGTACAGTTGGGGCACAGTACTTATTATTTAATAGGATCATTATTTTTGCAAAGGGAAATGAAAAAAAATATATTTGTGCCAATACGGCCAGAAAAATACTTTACAACGAAATTTTGAATGTAATACGTTTTTTTATTAATCAATAGCTTGACAAATCATTAAAATAGGTACTACTTTTTATACATTATGTACTTAATTATGATAATAGCTAGTTTGAACTATTTTCAATTACCAACTCCGTTATTCATTTTAAAAATATATTTTGAAAGTATGATAAGATATATCCTTGTAGCTTCTCAGAATAAAAAAAATATTTGTTAGTAATTCATTATTGTATTAAAATTTAAATTTAAAAACTTTGTATTAAATTAAAAAAAAAGTTTTACTGTACCGTTTGCAAGTGGTGTCGGCGGTCACAGCACATACCTAGTAACACAAGTAGGTAGGTAGGTGGCGGTCGGGCGGGGTGAACGAACTCTGCGCGTCCCCAGCGATCGAACGCGCTCGCCGCTCGCTCACTGGTACTGGCCCCCCTCCCTCTCCCCCTCCCGTGCCCGCTTCACCTCCTCCATACCCCGCTCCGCGACTCTACTCGTTACTTGATACTTGCTAAAATATCAAATACTAACTTCATAACGGTTGACACTTTTTGCATTGCTAGTTACTAGGTTATGGCGAGGGTTGACCAATTTTTGTTTACGTATCCGTGGGAAAAGATTCAAGCTTGACATAGTTTGTCGGTTATGTGACCATTTAAGCATTTTCCTTGTAATGTGACTTAAAATTTGAGCAACATTGAGGAATCGAGGATTAAAGACCAATTTTCTACATCGCTGTACAATAAATTGAGAGAAGATACAATCTAATGGCCGCATGCTCTCGTCTCGAGATGTTTTCGATTTACTAAACTGCTTGTTCACTGGATTTTTCTTTTTAATTTTTTTTTACAATGTGGTGAGTCTGTTAAGAAAAAGACGTTGAGGTTATGTTGAAGATAACCTTTCGTAACTATATTTCCCTGTGTAGTATGTCGGTGTAGGTAGATAAACCTGAGCGCGCTAAACTTAAGCATAAGGAACTTTTGACTACACTTTGAAACTTACGTCTTATAATTTGAAACTTTTCCTTACAAATCCGTCAAAAACTTCCCATCTGATACATAGTTTTAACTAACTTAGCCACTTACGGTGTAACTTGTACTTACTCGGCCCGTAAAATCATGTTTCCCGCCTGTTACATACATACGGCCACACATAAAGCTTCACATAACAAGTTAAGTGCAATATCAATTCTTATGCCATAACAATTTAAGAACGGTACAAATTCTAAACAGGTTAGGTTTATCCATGGCCGTGTGTAAGTTGATAGAAACTTTTTAACTAAGAGATGTATTCGGTAACTATAGTTTTGGGATTCTGTAATTGCATTTCTCTTTTACAAAGGATTTTGTAAATAACAAGATTAGAATATGTGCTGTGTATGTAATAGTAATGAAAAGTTGTCATTGGAACTATGTATCTCTAATTTATGTGAAAACTGTTAGAAGGGCGCGGGGTTTGATTTTCCATAATATAATAGCGATTCCTTTCTATAAGTCTTTCTATTCGTTTTTTTCCAACGAAAGATTTTTAACCTTTTAACCGCCAGACATAATATCCAAGTAAAACGAAAAATAAATACCTACAACAATAAATCTAACTTTATACATTATTTTTAAGTCTTCTTATTCAGAATCTAAAGTGTAATCAATTAAAGTGATTCCTTCAACTATTTACAAATATCAACATTATTTTAATATAATGCAGCGCTATCGAACAAAAAGGCAGATTAACCGAGTAGTGGTATTTGGTCCTAAATATCCGGCCTTGTCGAAACGGGCACGAAAATATTTGTCCTTGGCGGTTAAAGGTTTAAATATAGGTTTTATAGTAATTTAGATAAATTCATTACATGCCTATACATTTCCAGATGGAGTTTAATTTATCAGATAATTATGTTCAACAAGTTAATTGGCGCATGAATGTTATAAATTTTAAAATAAGTTATTTTATGGGAATTGAAAAAAAATCACATCCAAATTGATATATAAAAAAAAAAATCATATCAGGTCATAGCAGAAAATGTATAATACAAAAAAAAAAGTAATTAAGAGCCTTAATGATTAGATTAATGAATACGGGCTATATTTTTGACTCGTATTTTCACTGTTTCTGTGAATCATAATTAAAATAAATTGAAATACATATTCCTATAGGTTTTGAACATCCTGAGTAGGTACACCTACACAGGCGAATAAGAAAGAAGGAAAGTTTTTAAATTAATGTATATTTTGTCTCCATCCAAGAGTCACGGAGGGAAACTTTGTTCGGAAAGATTTAATGGAAGTTAAGTTTAGTTAGTGTCTTTGTATAAGTTTGGCAGTCGGATGGTCGCCCGCCCGCACCGAACCAGCAACGTTCTGTGTTCCCATCATAATCCCCTTTATAGGGGCTGTCTTTTTATGTCTAAAAAAAGCCTATTTAATGTTTTGTAGCTCTACTTTTTATTCATTATTCACCAACATGGCTAATTACAGCGAAGGCTACAGTAGGAGGCGGCATTTCAATTGTTTATTTTTTCATGTTTTTATTCGTAAAATTGGAGTGTTTTTAATTGAGTTTCGATAGGTCATATGTTTTCTAAATAGTTCTGAAACGTTACGTGTGTCCTGTGAACATAATTACATATCTGCTTAAATATCGCGTTTGTCTGTTGACAAACCAGTTTTAATTCTATGTTAAATAATATAAATGACGAGTGCTAACCCTACAGTTTAATGTGTATCCAGGGTTTAGCGAAAAGGAAAAGTTTTATTGCTCTTGAATTTCATTATAACTTCGACTTTGCTCCCGAATGTCTTTAAATAAGAATTGTTGACTACTCCCGTCTGTCTGCACCGTACGGATAACGTTTGAATGCCACGTCTTATTAAATGCCCATTGATTTGTCCAGAAGTCCTTCAAAAGTAACGTATTTGTAACTGTTTGACCTGCCTGGAGGAAATGATCTGTTCCATGTAAATATCTGCCTAAAATCTTTTTTTTTAATGTATTTGTTTTGTTGTGTGAAATTATAGCCAGACTAAAACAATTTTTACCTCAAACTAACATAATGATTACAGTTATCAATACCAGAGTTAATAAAAGGCTGTGTGTTATTATTATAGTTGAAACTTCGCACACTCTTGTTACTTAATGTAATAAACAACACCTCTAATTATGCATATGTAGGTACCCTTGGCAGATTATAACACGTCGCAAGTTACCCGTTGGCCTGGTAGGGCAAGTTTAGTCGGGCGAGTTTTACCCCGTCCCTCCCCTGGTCTCCTCTCATCCCCCCCCCCTTTCCTCTAGTCTGCACAGTTGGCAAGTTCGCCCCCTCGGAACATTTGTTAGGTACCGACGGGGAACTTGGCTTACATTATAGGGGGTAAAGTGTTGGGAATTTCCTAGGGAAGTCTCACAATACTGTAACACACATACACAATAGTGAATAGGTGATGTTTTGTTACCATTGTTGTCGTTGTGTGTGGTTTGTTGATTTTTATAAAGTTATGTTGGACATTTTTTGATTTGTTTGAAATATACGTAGGTTTTTGTTCTTATGAATTTGGCTTCCACTAGGTTACTTGGTTATTTTAGGATAGCCAATTTGAACAAAATACAGGTTTAGCCGACATGAAGGAAGTACATATACAGATTTTATTTTATCATCACAGATTTAAATAATTTTTGTAGCTATATTTTATGAGATTTATAAAATTTGAATTGAACAATTTACCAGACTATCATGAAAACATATCAATCAATACAGACAGACAAACGTTGATTCATAAAGTTTTCGGATTAAACAGCGTCATGTGGAAGTTACGGCGAACATTTTAAGATGCAACGGTTGCGAATTTTGCTCGCAGCCAACTAAAATCTTCTCCGGAGAGACGATATCTTGTAAGTTTGCCAGTTTCAAAACAGGGTTGTCAAAGCTGTAGCTAGTTAGTGGTCCAACATTATATTTTAGTTTATATGATTTGAGATAGCATGCTAGTAAACCACATTTGAGTTAACTCAAATTCTTTAGAAAATTATAATAATGGTTAGATTAATCTTTTTAGTAATACAAAAGTTACTCCTTCATAATAAATCAAGTGCCTAGTCTATTCTTTAAATTCAAATTCAAAATGTTTGATTTAAATTGTCTTAAAATATTTGCTTTTAAATAATTTTCTATCTACCACCGATTCGGAATGCTAAAATTAATTTTACTAATCTATGCTATTCTTATTGCTTCACTTAAGTTCAGAAGAGACTCTCTAGAGGGACATTTTGTCTCAGAATATATAGGGATGTATATGTGTATAACATCGTATAGGAAATCAAGGATTACCAATCACCGAAACCGTCACAAGCGGGATCTTGTCTGCCAGTCATGTGAGATTATCACCTGCTCGTAAATTACACTGTTTGCGGAACCCTTGTCGACGTATCAACCGACCTAACCTTTATTACAAATAGTTTCACCTCTGACATCATTCCGTCAGGACCCACCCAGAACATTCGATACGGACCCGGACACTAATTAAACTTAAGAAGTTACAATCGAACGAATGGTTGGTTGCTACTCGTGAGAGTTTGCTATTTCAACCAATAAACGTCTGAAATGGAATCGCCTCGGTAAGAAGAAAATGATCGAATTTGCGCAGAGAGCGAGTGTGTGTAGTCGAAAATGATTGCCCTGAAAGCTTTCTGATTGGATTCCTGATATAACATCGGAATTTCTCTTATGTGAGATTTTACAGTTCATAAAGTGGGGAGTCGTTCGTAGCCAGCGGCGAAGGCTCGTCGTCCAAGACAATGGCCCCCTTTACGATCTCAACTTGCAATAACGTACCGTTCGAGTCCACTTAACTATATAGATGTTATAGCTACAGATAGATGTTCGACCTATCCGATTGCCGATAGGTATATACATCCAACTCGATGGAAAATAGTTATTAACCGCTAGATAGATAAGGCAACCCGATGTATTACAACTAATTAAGATGATAGAGGTCTGATTGCGGACATCTATTCTATATATAAAATATATATAGATGTAGTTGCGATGGCGAAATGATTTGAAGAGTTATTTACGCTATCTGAGATGGTGCCGGAGAGTATCGTATTAGATTTACAATGTTCGATAAGATGTTACCAGACGATTTACTAGTTGTTGAAATATTAACGTGGACTTTATTAACCAGTTGTTGATAATTCTAAAATTACGAAATCGCTTTTCAATCCGTATGCAATTTGACAACTTCTTTAAGAAAAAAATACGTATCTATTTTCTTGATTGAGATCGATAAAAAATACAAATTTAAAATGTGTTTGCTCACTATTATACACTACTACTATTAAATATATGTATTTATATTCTGAGATGTGTAATAGGTAATGGATTAGTTTGTTATGGGTAGGTATTTTGCTTTAATATTCAAATCAATGATGCTAATCTACTCGGTAGTAAGTTGAAGTATTCGTTCCAGTAACCTCAGAGCGTTGTTCCAATTCGGTCGGAATCTTGTTGCCTGTATCACAATTACTGCATACGCATCGGTTGTGGCTTTGTCCTCTATCCAATCCGTAGTCCACCGCCGGATGCGATCAATGGTGCTTTCAATTAAAAGTTTCCCCTAGTTATCCCCTGCCCTCACCCCGCGCGCGCCAGTACCCCCTCCGCCCCCCATTGTTCTTGCTGACTGAGACACGCGGTGCGGTTTTTACGTGAATTACTTTCCAACTTGTATTATGTACCTACTCTCTTCCTCTACCTACTTGGTGGTGAGATAATAAGTTTGAACTTCAATTTAATGATATGTCTGAGAAGGATTGTTAAGATGATGCAGTAAAAAATTCTGGCGTAAGATTATTGATATTGATGTCCTAATATTATTAGCTTTTGTTTAAGTACTTATCATAGTTGATTGTTTAATTTAGTTAAGGGTAGCATCTCGCTTTTTCTATCATGCGACGGGGCGTATTACACGCTTCTAATAAAATAAATCAGTCGGTTGAGATTGCGATTAAACTAACGAATGTGTATTTGTATTGATTTCTGTTTTAAATTTTCTTTTCCACCAGCAGCGTGTGTAGGTGGCTATCTAGATTTTTATTTCTCAGCAATTCCACCTACCGTTTTTAATTTCCCTTAGACTATCAAAAATGTTAGTGGTTGTATAAAGGCGAGACGGTCGTAAAACCGGCGTATAACGGCACAGGCGAACACTAAATACCTAAGCTAGCACCCGTTCCGCAGTTCCATTGTGCCCAGGGTTACAAACTTACTACAAAAATTACTGGATTTTTTTTTGTTATAATATAGAATAATAAGTTCCAAGCCTTTTTATAGGAACAGCAGAGAAATGGCGTGGATTTTTTTTTCGACAAAGTCTTGTAGGGTGGTACCTAACCCTAACTATTCATACATCTGAAACAATGCTGTCACCATGATACATGTCGGTAGCGTTTAAATAAGGTTCATCATATTTTAAATACCTCAAGTTTTTTTTCATTAATTGTGCTGTTCACATTTTAGACATTAAATAAGCAAACAAGCGATCAATAATAAATTGATCTTTATTTAAGCATAAACGATATTTCGATTATATAATAAAAGGGAATTATCTGCGAAGCTGTTATGTACAAAGCTCGTTCGCAAGTGTTAGTGCAACGCTTTAGAGCGGTTTATGGCGCATTCATGGCGCGTGAAATATCGTATAATATACCAGTGATATCAGCAGGGTATGCTGTTGACTGACTACCTACTGTATCGAGCATTTGCAGAAATAACATCGTTAGTGACAATTCGTGTTTTTTGCAGAGTTTTTTTCGTTTAGAGAGTTGTAGTAATTTAAGATAAAATTTCTTACTACAGTGAAAGTACTGTCAATTAAAAAAAAAAATTGTGTGATTGAAAAATTACGACATTAAATCAATTTTAAGGATTTTGTCGCTTACGATGCTCTTCCTGAAAAGATTCGGTTTATTTACACATTGTTTGTTTATGTAGAAGTCAACTCGGTATGATTGTAGGTAAGAATACATTTATATTCGAGTACTGGCCGGTTACAAAATGCACGTACATTTGCATGTGTGCAGGCCGCGTTATCGCTTTTACGTCACGTAATGCCAACGGGGTATTCATGGCCCTATAGGAAATTGGATGGTGATTCAACAGTTCAACTCGATTCTGTCACGATAAAAGTTTTGTTGCCTATAAAAATTCGTTGTTTTTTTTTAAACCTATGTATTGTGTTAGTAACGGTATGTGTTTATGAGAGATTGGTCGTTCGTTCTCGCATGACGTCATAATTAAGAAAAAAAAAAGTGCAATGTTGAGATTTACCTGTAAAATGTAAGAGTATGGTTTGTTTTCACCGATTAATGCAGAATTTATGCTTGTACCTGTCATGTTGCCTTTTTTAACGAAGACATAAATCAAGTTTTTTTCAAATGTCGAACACAGAAAGTCGATTTCGGTTTGGTCGACAGTGGCAAAATTATTTTAAATTAATATCACCTACTTAATTGTTTACTTAACAAATTCTTCTTTGGTTGACACAATGGCCTCCTTTTCCTTAACAGATTCAAATCATAAACGCTAATGTTATTTATAAATTGTTTCAGGTGTTGTTAAGTGATCGTTGTGAGTGCAGTGCAACGTCGGAAGACAAAGCTACCCCCAACCCGTTGTGCGTTAAGTGTTATTAAGTGCAAGTTCAAGCCTGTGCCTGTGTGCGTCTCCCCTGTCCCAACGGACACGTGCGGTTGTCGTGTGTGTGTGTGTGCGTGAGTGAGTGAGCTAGTGTGCGGCGTCCGTAGTGACGCCGTCGCCGGTGATCAGTTGATGAAGGTGTGCTCATGGAGCGGTGATCAAAGATCCACTACCTCAATACAATAGCGCTGGTGAGTAGTTTTTTTATTCCAATGATTTTTCATGTCAATGACAGTTTTCGGTCTCGTTGTGTTGGTTTGACGACCTCGGTGGCGCAGTGGTGTAAACAGCCGACTGCTACGCTTGAGGTTACGGGTTCGACGGCGGGGGCGGGACTTTGTGTTATTTGCAAGACGCATCTCGAGACTTCTTGAGGTATGCCATTATATCTCATGTCATGTCGATAGATACTGTAGCATCCCGGCTTTATTTGGAAACCGTATTTTGCGCTGACCATGATGGCCAAGTTAGCGCTCATATTTCTAAACGACACAAAGTTCCATTTATAGGTATGCAATGGTACGCATTGACATGAATAGCATGTAATAGCATCCTTTGGAATGATCCAACGTGGCACTGCATGCTATAGAATCTGGCAGGCATGAAACGACGTGCTAGCTAGAGCATGCTACGAAATGCTTTGGGACATTTTAGTTGGAATAAAGGAATACATGTCAGTTTTTAGATTATTAAAATAAAATAAACAATTTAGAAAGAAATGCTATGCTTATGCTGCGGCGCCTCAGCACTGGGCTTTACACGATAATAGAATTTTTATTTCTATTTCTATGTCATCTTTCTAAAACATAAATCGCTGTAAAACAAATCAACTGCAGATGTACAAGTATAACTAGGAGAGTAACAAACTAGTGTAGATACTAAAGCCATATCATCCACCTGCTTAATTCAAGGACGTGACCTACTTATCGACTTCCGTAGGTACTAGGTATATAGAGAATTAAGGATGCTCTCTTTGAGCCATTTGCTTAAAGCTATTCCTTATGCATCCGCATCTAAGGTCTGTGATATACATGCCTATATACGTATCTTTTGGTATAGATAGTTTGGAGTTACTTTATGTTTACTTTATGTTTGGAGTTATTTTATGGAGGAGTATATTTCATTTCGAAGAAATATCATTGTTGCTTACCGCAACACTTGTACGCAACGCATGTACTTACTAGTAACATTTTTAAATGAAAATGAATCGCATATTTAACGAATAGTGCAACCACTACTGTTGGTCCAATAGTGTTTTATTATGTTAAATTTGATATATATGTATCGCGATTATCACTTGTTTGTATAACATTCTCATTTTCAAGTGTAGGTTAGGTATATTACAATTACATTAGCATAGTAACGATAACAATCTAGTTTAATATGTTGCCGATTACTACATATTTACAATTCAAAATCGTTTTAATTCAAATATCTTTATATTGTAGGTATATAGATCTCAACACTACTAATTTTTATTCTTAGAGTTCATGTAGTTAGCGTGTTCTTCTGCTTAAAAATTAAATAAAAAACTATTTTCGGCACTTGCTTGCTCTTGTTTCTTTTGACGAAAGTATTAAAAAGCTACTTATTAAGTTAGCTATTATTAAATGTTGTATGATAATAAATGAAGACCCCATAGATTTACGAGTCCGACTGGCTCTGGCCGGTTTTACAATTCTGCTCCGTGTGAGGAGAAATTTATTTAATTGAATGACGGCGGCTCTGGCGTCATATTACTACGCCCTGCCTGTCGTTGTTTGTCCACGAAATTTAAATTGTTTATATATGTACGGACTAGGTCGAACTGAATTATATTAAATGGATTTTGCGCGCAGCTTCGCTAGCTGTAAATTGGGATAAAAGATAGATGGACTTACGATCCATGACGGACTTCCATTACAAATTTTAAACCCCCTTTCACTTTTTTAAGAGTTGAATTTCGAAAATTCCTCATCTGCGTCTTAAAACAACACCCGTGGAAAAATTCACTTTTTTAGGTTAAAGGGTTTTAGGCTGAGCATTGGTAAGTTTGTGAGTCAGGTCTTCTCTTTTTATAAGACACGTTTTCCGCTCGGTCCCTTCAAAATCGTCTTAAGCGAGTTTTAACATAGATTATGATCGATATATTAGTATCTAGTTAATACGCTTTCCTTGTGTCCTAAACCGCTCTCTTATCCATTTATTTCTTTAATCCCGTACTCATTTTTATCTTGGCAGCGATACGATGGCAAAAAAGAACAGGAATATCATGGGATAGTTTTTTATATATATTTGATGTCTAGGTCAATGCCAAACATTACAATGTTACCATTTTCTGCATCGGCATTCCATATAAAAATCCATTGTCTAGCTTAGCAGGTATTTTATTACTTTTTAATGTAAAACATCCACATAAGTTAGCATTTAAATATCTACCTTCAACACGTCTGCCAATCGATCCATTAACATCATGTTCTACTATAAAATATGATTCAGCCATCTTATTTCTCTATGATAATATAGCTAGAATGATTGCATACATATACATTACATATGTTTGTCCGTTATTTTGGTTAATCATGGAACGGGAATTGTAACAGTTTCAATGTTAAAATTAAGGGATGGGATGCAAGTGGTTGGACCATTGACTTGCTTACATTTTTATTGTTTACTAAATAAGGTTTTAGATTATATTTTGACAGACGAATACTCGATTCAGATACCGATACTATGTTCACAAAACGTAAATAACTTATTTAATACATGACATAATTTTATAAAGAATAGGATTTAACTTGAGTATTGGTGTCGTAATGTTAACAACATTGTATATAAAATACGAAATATAACGGTTCAAATGTATCTGTTTACCGGCATTAACTGATTGAAGTTGTTGCATTTTTTTTCGTTTATTATATATTTTACTAGCGATCTGCCCCGGCTTCGCGCCTGGCTTTATACCTACAGAATAAAGTATCCAATATCGCAACATAGAAAACTCTTTGCCACTAAAATGAAATTTAACAGCTTGTAAATAGATATCAACCCTACTATAAACACCTATAAAAAAGCAGTTTTCACGTTCAAAATTAAATGTAAACAGAAATGGTATCTTGCTCGCGCTTGAAACTAAAATTTTATGTCTTGGCAACCCTGGCAGGCACAATTTTGAACAGGCAACCCTATATTGTTAGATGGAGGATGGAATAAATAGCCTTTCATTAAAAAAAAACTCAAATCACATATGAGATTGTGTTTAACATATGAACTCCTGTTGCTACATAGTAACCACATAGTTATCCTGGAAGAACGGTAACCAAACAATGTTCTTCAAACTCTCTGTTTGGTGTTCTTTTGACTTATGCTTTATTTTCAAGTAACAAATTAACAATGAAGGCCCCGCGATTTAGCCACCTATTTGTGATGTATACGTTTTATCTAGCATATGACGCGTTCAAACACATGAGGGTATGTGTCAATATGGTCGTATCTCGTACTAGATCGTTAAGACCTTGTGTCGCAGCCCGCAGGTGCTAAGCAACCATTTGGTATAAACTTTATAGATAAGAATGCTATTCCAAAGACTAGTAAGCGAAACAATGTCTTGCAAATTACGCAATGTTCTTCTCCCGCCAGTATTCCCGGAACCCGGAACCTCTTGAGTATCAGCGAGCTGTTACACAAGAGACGAGAGGCGCCACGGAGATATTGCTGAATAACAGTTTATCAGCTACGGTTGTAGGAATGTAGGTATTCCGGAGATTTACTTTATAAAAGGATAATTATACTTAAAATTGCTACGAACTTAAAGGAAAAATCATAAAATTCTACAAACAACTATTTTCTAACAGGTTTTGTAAAACAGATTGTGCGATGGAAACTTACTTTGCAGTTTTGTAAGGTTCTGCAATGCTGCAGTTTCGAAAAAGTTTAGTTTAAAAATAAAAGTTTACCGGCATTCCAGCTGTGAAACGCTGAACCGTTTTAAACAAGGTGTTGATATTTTATTTTAGTTTTAAGTTATTTTTAAGCTAAATGTACAGGTAGATTTATAAAAAAGTGAGATATATAAAAAAAACATATTCATTCACTTTATCTCGACTCATTCAAAGTATGACCTTGGTTTTTTCTTGCAGTCAACTTAACTCTTAGACTAGAATTAAAAAATAAAAACTTCATTTTTGTCCTAAGCGAAATTAGTTTTTTAGTTTTGAGTTTAACTCGGTTGAACTAGAAGTTAGCTTTTATAGAATTCTTGAAATGGTAGATATAAAGAATACAAATGGAGTAGGTCATTCATAATTTTAACTGAATTAGAGTTAAATATTTAATGAAGTTAGTGAACAAAAAAGGGGCTCGGCAAGGTATACACGTCAGCTGATTTAGGAAGCAAAATAACTTGATAAAGATACTAAAATAAACCGTTAATTATAGTAAGCTCGACCTTTTTTTTCCGGAACATGTTAGGAAGAAATTTAAACTGCCACGAAAGCGAAACAATTTTACAGCTTTTTTGTTATTGTACACTGTAACTTACTTGATTCCTTCGACAATTTAGTAATTAACGGTATTGCAATAATTTTCAGGAATGTTCTGGAAAATGTGATAGTCGCTTTTAGTTTTATACATACATGTAAAGGTTATGAGGTATTTATTTTTTCGTTACACGATACAAATACTCGCTTAAGCTTTATATATTAATTCTGTATAATAATTTTTAAACTTTTTTACTTACAAACAACCAAAGTTTTTTTTAACCCTTTTAATATAATTTCACAACCGATAGTCGAGCCTAAAAAAGTAGTTTTTAGAAATTTTTAAAAACTTGTTGGGCGGTAAGCTTACGCGAATAATGAAACGCTACGTTTGTTTTGGTCTATAATTAACTGACGTTTTGTTATTATTAATTGTTGTAATAAAAACCTAGGTCAAGTTTTTGACCTTGACCTCACTAAATTATAGTGTGATTATGAGTGGGAATCATAGGGGTTTTCATTTGAGTGACCTATTTTATTTATTTGATAGGTTAACCAATGAAAACAAATATAAATGTGTGTGTACTGGTAGTAACCAGTAAACTGATTTTTTGAGATCTATAAGAAAAATAATGTTGGTTAGATCAGTGAGTTTACAAAGGCCAAAGAAATCATGAAGTCCTTTGAATGATGGAAAAAATCATGTTTTATTCAAGATAAAGCTTACCTACATCTATTTTTGCGTAATTATAAAAACATTTACAAGTTGGTATCGTTACATTTTTGAGTCTTGACCAATTTTTATGTCAAAAATAATACAGGGTGTTGCACGGAAACTTTCTTATTTAAAAAAAAAGAATGATGAATCTAAATTTTTTAATATTTGGTTTCACTTTTTATGAAGGTACATAGTGGCACATTTTACAGTATTTTTCAATGTAATTTGTCCTGCGTTTTTGTGTCCATCTTGGTTAGCACCAATAATCAATTTGTATACAAAGGATTTGTTGTATATTTGTGTGTGTAAAGTATAAAAGTCTATTTTTATTAGGGGGTAGAATATAAAAAATTGCCGTAAAAATTTAATTGTCTTGATTCAGATCCCTATTAAATGCTTCAATTCAATTATGTATTATGATTTTGGAATAAGGCGTAGTTTTTACTATTAAGAATAATTTCCGCATATCGGCATAGGTTGTGGAATAAAGTATAGGGTAGGTAAGTTAAGTTTAATTTCAAAAGTTTAGTTAAATCCTTGGATCTTGATAGAAATCAGAAGCTTTACTCTATAGATATAAAATAAAAAACAAATCTCATAAACTTAACAAAAACATAAACTCACGCTGTAATTAATCCCTCGAGAGGGACAGGCAGAGGTGTTCCACACCGCATTTCGCCCAGTGTGACAGATTGCGAATCTGTAGTCACTATACGGGCACAATGAAGCACAATGACTGTGAAAGAGCTTTTTATTCTTCTTTAACCATTTAACCCAAACTAAATCTATAGATTTTTAATTTATCATCACTATTGACATTTTATATCATCTAGGTACGGCTATTCCATCTTATGAATACCATTTGATTATGGTTGTGTTGCTTTTACAGGCTTGTTCGTGTACATATTTTCAGTGTGTATATCCTCGATTTCTCGCAGTAAAGACATCACGCACACTAGAGTGACGTGCATGAACACGTCTAATCACAACGATAGCAAAACGGTCTTCATGAAAAACTGTACCTAGGCTGTAGTTACTCTTCGTTTTTAATATCTTGTTTTGCTCATATAAGTTATCCCGTAATTTATAGGAAATTGAATATGGTTTTAATAATTTATCAAAAAATAATCTCATCCTTGGGTAGGTTTACGTAAACAGTTTAAGTCAGGTTTTTACGTACGTTTATTCATTGATAAAGTCACTGATAAAAATGTAGGCAAATGTTATGAAATGAGATAAATCGTATGTGCGACGAGTGAAAATCTCGTGTGCTTAAAACTAGATTTTATAGGAGGAAAAACAAATGTTGACAGTGTTTGTAGGGTTAGTAAGTTTATGATTTCTCTTGTTTTATTTTGAATTGTGGTATTGTTTTAATGTTTAAATCCGATACATACAATACAATCATAGATGCGATACCAGCTGTTTGAATTATAATTATAAAAAAGATAATCATATTTTGGTACAAAATGCGACATACGAGGTTTTCACTCGTCGCCGATATAGTGTGTAATTTAGACGTCGTTATTTTTAACGAATAACGGCTATTTAAGAAGTCACAACCTTAAAAATAATTTAATATTAACAGTCAACTGTTTATTTAAGATATGGTCGTAAATAATGTATAACAAAGTAAAAGAGGTTTAAGGAGTCTGTGAATATGATACTGATTGTTTCTCTGTCTCTAATTAGTTTTATTCATTTTAATGAAACCTATTTAAAAATAAATAAATATCAGCCAACTATGTAATGTAGAGAATTCGGAGTTCATAAAAAATCGTTTAGAAAGGAAGTAGGTATGTGTAATTTTTTTTTACGAAATTTTAACACCTCGGACTATTTTTTTACATGGCAATAAAATATAGCCTAATCAGTTAAGCTGTTTTATAATTAACCATGTATATGAATCACACATACAATACAATAAAATTGTATTGCATACAATAAATTGACGACAACTTGAGGGACATTCCAACATACTTTATTTTTATAATAAGTATTTGGAATCATAGGTTGTTAATGTTGTTTTACTTGCTTAATTTTAATATATTGTATGCTAGAAATTTATTGGACACGAACACGCCTGTTCAGTTAATGCCTTGTATCTAATAGAAATGTATTATTTCCGAATCCAATTATTATTTCTAGTTTTGTAACTTTACGTGTCCATTTCACTGATTCCTTTGTTGTCGTAGAGTAATTTGGTAACACAACTCGTTAAATACCAATTATAAACTCGTTTAGGTAAAAAAAAGAATCAATATAATTAGATCTCAACGAAAAAGTTCATAAGAATATCAAAAGGTGTTAGATTGGAACAAATCAAAGTTTCTAAATCAATAACATTAAAAATAGTAGGTAAGAATCTTTATGAGCGCTGTTTTGGTCTTTGGTACACGTGGCCTAGATTTTTAAACGAGCGAAACCCGTCACTCAAGATGGAACCCATTATTTAATCAATGAAAATAGATCCCTATGTCATCGCCAAGGGCAATCTGGTAAAGATGTAGCGTGTCCGGGATAATTTTTGGATAACTTGTACTCACTGCAATTTAAACCTAGATGAAATAAAACTTTTTAACTCGTAAGCTAAAAATGTACTTCTGTTGTTTCTTTTAATTTATTAATGGCAAGTACAATATTGGCAAAGAAATGAAACTGTTTTTGTTGTCGGTCCGTGTGTAATTAAATAATAACACGTGACCTCGACGACCTTGAACTTATTGCATATTTTAAGGTCAGCTTTCTTTTATACCTACCATCTACCACATACCTACATCGTCGTGTTAATGGTATCACTTTCCATCAGGTGAACCGTGCTTGTTGACCCATGAAGTTGTATAAAAATGGTCGAGTGGAGAATGGACAAGATTTTTAGTATTCTAATTTTAGGTAGCATTTTGTTTTTTTTAGTTAAATAAAATTTGAATTCACGATTTAACTATTTTATGTAAATGTGAGTAAACAAAGCAGAGCGCAGTATAAAAGGTAATCTCATTAAAGAACTTGATCCTGTTACAGTGAACGTAAAAAATGTTTTCCCTTGTCTACACACTATTGACATTACAATAATCTTTTTCTGCACGCACTTCGATAAAAGGTTTCTTTTTAAATACTTATGTTGATTAATTTAAATTGATTACGCGAGGTTTTATGCAAAAGCTTTTGAATAATTAGGCAAAAGTGTTTTCGCTTTCAATTTTACTTCGAGCTGTTAACTTCGAGTGTATTTTGACTTCGAATGTATTTTTTTTTCGATGTTTTGTGCCTGCATATAAATGTATTGCAGTTTATGCAATGATTTCAAAAAATATTATTGTTATTCGTTATTAATTTCCTTGGGTTTGGTTCTTACACATATTTCTAATGAACGTGTGCCAATATTAGGCTAGAAACTTCTTTAAAGTTCCATCTGTCCTGTAATCTTCCTTTATGGAGGTTATAAGTATTTTGTTCAGTATTTTCCTAATTCAAATTTTATTATATTTTGTACTTTGTTGTCCCTAAATGACCTTGGGTGACAAACTAACAAACTTACTTTGATTTTTCAATGTTTTTTTTTATCGCAAGATAGTATATTTACAGTGAGAACAAAATGAGAATAGAGGGAAAATGTAGTTTAATATTATCATAAGATACGGAACAAAATATAGGACATGAAAATATTATTATCTGCCTTGAATTAACAAAAATAAATGTTGATTGGATTCGAATCGAATTTAGCTTAATGAGGTTAACAATAACGACATTATGAAGGTAAATCACGTTTTTCGTTTCATGTAATCTATTTATAGTTGTATCTGTTATTCGAATACTATAAAACTAGATACTGAACTGTCGTTTCTATACTTTTAAACGAATTGCTTAGTTTAATATGATTTCATATACTTGTACAAGTTTTGGCTTCAATAAATTTTAATTATTCATATTGATATCAGTAATTAAATTATTAATGTTTTGTTTACATTAGCCAATCACTTACACAAGTACTTTGTATCTATTTACTATGACCCTAAATTCATTGATGTTTTCAAATAAATACTACATATCGATACCGTACTGTGAAATCCTTGTACACCCATTAGAACAAAATTTTACAGGAGAAGTAATAAATTGCCTCGGAGACTTAAAATTTTTACTACATTGTTTTTTATTTTCTCATGTAGATAGAATTCGTAACTACAAGTTTCTGTTCAAATTCAAAGTCAACACAGTTTTATTTATCGTTCTTTTTATACTACCACCGGTTGGAAACGCTATATCTACGGGTAAGAATCCGGCAAGAAACCTCCGTAGTTGCTTTTTTCAAAATATTTGGTACAATAAATTAATTTCTTTTACCATTTGTAAATACAATACAGTTTTCTAATTATAAATCTATTTTGTCTATAAATTTAAGGTACGTAAAAATCTTTATACAATATGACTAAGTCTCGATTCAAAAATAACAATAATAAACATAGCGACCTGCGTTTCGTAGTTTTTTTTTTTTTTTCGAGGCTGTTTTATCGAAAAACACCTATTTCATACATGTATCGGTTAAATCTAATAATTACGAGGTTTTCACAGTACGGTATCGATATGTTATTTAAAACAACAATCCATTTCAGTTTCCATGGAGTGATTCTGCTTTCCCCTAAAATTTGAAAAATAAAACGTAATTTCTAAGTCGAAGCAGGGAAAAGTATCACCCACCTGCTTTAGTATTTATTTACATAACAGCCAAGTACCTGAGGTTATCGATACCGGTCGATCAACCTGCCTATCAATTAGATGATCGATCATCGACCTACTTGTACAATACTATGTGTGCAATCAATATTAAATCTGTATTTATTTGATATTCTATTTATTACTAGTTTACAACCGCGAATATTTTTACGATAAGATTTTTTTTTTCGAGTGTAGGCGTTAGCCCAGTCTCATTATTGATATGTTCATATATAAAACATTCATTTATCGTCTTTAATTTATATTTTATTTTATTTTCAATATAAATGACACCTCCTCCAAACGGTTACCTAGTAGCAGAAGTTACGTTCACATGTAAGTTGAATAGATTGATTTATTAAGCCAATAACATGAATCAATTTAAACATTATAAGAAATGCACCTAACACATGGGTGTAGTAAAATAAGTATAGGTAAAATAATTTTTGATAATTTGGTATAAAATAAGAAAAACAAGTAGGTATTCTGAATGTTAACATTGATAGACGTGTTTTTTAGTAATCAAGGGTTATTATTTGATACGTAAAAAGTAAAGAAATCAATTATGTTAAATTAATGTTAATAAAATTTATTTCGTTACTTTTTTTCAAAACGTCAAAGCCGCATTTTTGTGTGGTTGATACCTATTTAAAAGCTGTTATACTTTATTTTAGTTGCAACACGTTTTCTGCTTCGCGATATTGAATACTTTATCTTAGGGGATACTAAATTACCAGCGACTCTCCCCGATCGCTAGTATAATGATAATACTATTAAACTACACACACATTGTAAAACTAGGGAAAATTCACACAAATCGACTTAGTCCTAACATAAACTCAGACACAGGCAAGTGCAGGACTATGGGTTCATAACCAATATATAATAAAGCTGTATTCTAAATGTAGAGATTGATAAAACACTTTCAAAGTAGGTCAAGGTCGAGTGTGTTGTCAAGCAAAGACATAATGGTTCTGACAGATTCAAAATTAACATTTAAAGTAGAGCGTTTGATTAATTTATTTAACTTTATTAATGATATTATTAATTAGGTTTACTACCCATAATGTACTTTTCAAAGGTTTAATATTAAATGTAAGAATCAGAAGGAGTTGTAAAAGTTATTTCATTTAACAATATCAAAATCCCTACAGGTATTTTAGAAATGATTAGACACAGTAGAATTATTAATTATGAAAGTGTTCGCTCATTAACAATGTATAGTCAAACTTTGGTATCAATTGTGTTGAATTCCAATTAGAAAGTGTAACAATTAAAAGTAGGTAAGTAATGAAAATGTAATTAACCGTTATATTTATTGCAGGTAAATATGCGCCACAAGATCGACACGCGGTCTCCATCAACCCTAATGACATAACAAATTGTAAGTACTTATGTAATAAAATATAAAAAATATATAATAATATTACTAAAGCCAAATAGTGTATTTCGTTTTTATGTAGGTATGATTATTTCGACATGTTTATCATGATAGTTACCATGACAACCAAAAATCTTAAGACATAACCGCTAAAAACTTTCATAGGGCATCCTCGAGTAATCAATTACATCTGTTGCCATCACCAAAATATATTTCGTTTGTAAAATTCAAATTTCTGATATATTAACTTTATTTAGGCGCGGCGACTTCGGTCCTGTCTAGGGTTTCCTCGATGGCATGCTTTTTCATGTTGAGAGAATTTTCTTGTTGTCATTATGGGCAGGCATCCTGATGGACACGGGATTTCAAAACTAAGAAGGCCAGTGACCAAATCCCTTACGGTCTAACATCATGAATTATAGCAAAAATAAATATGAAGTTATCAGCTATAACGGATTCAAATTCAAATATTTTATTTATGAGAGTTTTTGTACAGAGTATCAAAGTAAACTATACACTACACTACACTACACTATATCCTACACTTTGTTTGTTTTGCACCAACCGAATTGCGTTGTGTCTTGATTTGTTCGGTCAATTTATAATGGCAAAGTTCTTTAATTTACAAAAGTTAATCTTCATTTAAACTGCCATTATTAATCCAAAAGTTGTATTGTTTTTCCTATCCGTTAACACCGCTCGGTGCAAATTTAAATGCACGTGACGGCAAGCTATAATACAATTGTAGCAGGAACCTATAGAGGAGAACCTACATGTTTTTTTTAAATATTAATTTTATCAGGCCCTATAAGGAAAATTTTCAGCTAGAAGTGGCGTGTCTAGTGGTTTTGAATTATTATTTTGTGTCGCAGACTGAACCATAAATTTCATGTTAAATATTACGCCAATCTTTAGTAGGCAACAATTTCATTCGCTTTCCATTTATCTTCTTATCAGTTCTATAATTCTGTAAATATGTGTTGCTATGCTATGTATATGCGGGTCTTATATCACGAGTATGTAGTTTATTTCTTATCATAGTAGTTACATGATTTATCATATAGCATTACAGTGTCCGGTATCAGTATGTACATTGAATGATTTCTTAGAAACACGTGTAGTTCAGTAAGACTTACTACTTACTTATATACTCGAAACACTTGGCGATAAGAATAATACCAGATGTAGGTACGAGTGTGAATATTTATATATATAGTTATATCTACTGAAATGAGATACCGTTTAACTGTACCTACGTGTCGTTTACCTTGTGTATTGTGTAAAGATTTTTTTTTCAATGTCAATAGATATACAAGTACAAAATACAAACATTTTTTTTTCTCAATTCAAGAAATTAATCACAAAACTTAGATTTATTGGGCCTAAGTACTGTAACTATATGGTTTGTGGTAAAAATATACTAAACTAAAATATACTAAAAAAAAAAACGAAATTGCCTAGGCAAGTCAAACCCATATAAAATTTATTACAATGTTTATAACCTAACAATATTTTTATGTTATTTCTACTTACTCATTTTCACAAATAGTTTAATAGAATTTAATCAATAAAACGACTGACAATATTAATGGATGAAAAAAACGTTACGACTTTACACTTTCGATTTTTTTTAAATGTGTAATTAAGAGTATAAAAATATTTTTCTAAGAATCAACCAACATTTTATTTTGTATCGGAATTTAAGTAGTCTTTACAGTCCGCGCTAAGTACCGATCGAAATTTCCCAATATTGACAACTTATTCTATTTTTAAAACAAAGGAGGATGGGCGGAATCGTCCCACCCAACAGGAATGAAATCGTGTTTACGTGATACTTCTTGGCAAGTTGATAAATTTGTTACAACGGCGACGTATTTTGAATTTAAAACAATATGTAATTTAGTGTTATCATAATATTAAAGTGAAGCAAACGCCTTTGAATTGTTTTACGAAAATTACTCATACAAAAGAGCATTTATTTACACACGTATCTCTTTATGGTTAAGACGAGACTCTTTTTTTCGAATTTCGATTACTGTGCAACCTCTTGTAATAATTATATTAGTCGATATTGTTTTGATAATCGCTTATCTATAAAATAAATATTTATACCTGTATGTAATCATGGAACATAGCCATCTATTGTATATAATAATAACTAACTCATTATAAACTGTATTTCAGGCGAAGCGCTGCGGAGAGGTGTGAATAAAGCGGCTCTGCCGCTTTAAATGGACAAACGCAAGATGCTGCCAAAAAGAGCTCGTATGGATAGCATGCGGGGGCCCATTGCGAATGGACCCTTACAATCTAGGTCAGTATGTCGTACACAATATTATTGTATTGACTTTTTTTTTTGCCAATGGCCAAATTAGAGTTCCATAAGAGAGATGATGAGAAGAAATATAAATAAATTACAGCGGTCTCGCATCAACGCGACGGCGCGATTTGGTTGAAAAATAGGGGAAAATATAGATCTCTTGAGATTTTCTCGGTCTAAATTTAATTTAATTCTTCTTAATCCTAATCTATCTAAGGCAAAGTACGAGTAAATTTTAATAGTAAAACGATAGATCGCGTAAAATTCTATCGCTGGTATCGTATTGCGTTAAGATAACCTACAAACCTATAGAAGGGATGTACCTTCGAATCTGTGGATATACTCTGTCTACCAACGGGGATAGGGCATGTCGTGGGTTACCCTGTCTACCGTTATCGCTATAGCGAGTCTATATGTAGATCTGCTTCTTACCTACTTCAGTTATGCGTTAAATTGTCTTTATTATGCTCAATTGTTTCTTGTTGTTTATGGCATACATCTAAATAATTGTCGTAATAATGGTATAATTTAAGTTAACTACATAGTTAACTGTAAACAGTGGCATTAACTAGCAGTTATATTGCAGCTCACGTAATGCGCGCTTGTCGCCTTATGGGCGGTCGTTATGAAAACTGACTCACACCAGTCAATATGAATGCGATATCAATCTATGTTGTAAATAGCGATAAAAGTTATAAATAACTTATTATTATTTTTACTTACTATTGTGGAACAATTTATGACTAAAATATATTGCATGATATAAACAATAAAGTACGCGTGCTATTATTTTTAAACAGTATATTTGGGTCACACTATCGCGTCTTCTGCCGCAGTGCAGTTTAAAGGTTAAGTTGTTGAAAAAGCAACGTATGTTATGCTTACGTTGCCAAAGATGTTCGGAAGAGATTCGGAACTTTGTCATTTCCATTCAATTGTTGAATACTCAAGTTCAGCAGTCATTGGTGTGGCAAATAACACAGCCAGCATCCGTCTATTGAGTTCACTTCTTTTTCTTCCGCTAATCCTATTTGGTTTCCATCAAAACTTGCCCGAAGGGGTTGCCCTCTTTCCACCTCGCTGCAGTCGCGGACCTACCTCGATTTCTCCTTGTCCACCCCCCACCGTCCCTGCCTCTTTGTTTGCCACCAAATCTGTTTTCGTCTGCTCTCGACGAAACTTCACCAAACTCAATCGTCCCCTGCTCGAAATTACTTTCCAGTTTTCAGAAGAAACTCTCTTTGGCGCGATAATAATAATTCCACTTTGCCATGACCAAAGTTTAAATTATTAGTTTAATCGTACTGGCGTGTTTTAATTACCCACCACGGGGAGGAGGGTAAGCTCGGTTGGGGAGGTGGTCGGTATGGGCTCTGAGCGTGTAGGGGGCTCGGGATTACCCAACTTTCTCCTTAATTTTCCCAAATTTGCTTTTGAGTTTAAGTAATCTTCCGCCGAACTTTGTTTGTAAGTTAGTTCAGTAACAAATCAAACACTAGCAGAAGATATCTGCTTTTAAACTCTCAAGTTTATGTAACCAAATATTGTAATCTTCATATAAAGTTTCATAATGAACAGCCTATGGTAGCGAGTTTCTCAGTAAAATTTATATTTAATTTACTTCATTATAATGATTTATCTATATTTAAATTAACCTAAATCCTGAATCAGTGTTTAGGATCTCCGATGTTTGTTAATTGTTAAATTAGTTTATTCACCTATAAAATAAACTAGAAACACAACATGCAAACTTTTCATCGTCTAATCGCCATTTCAAAGGATCAAGAACGATTGTTAAAAGTTATGGAAACGAATGAAACATTTTCTGCATTAAGTGGTCCACAGACTTGCGCTATATTATATAAGCGTTGTAAAGATTTTATTAAAGAATGAAGAAAGAACGTTAACATTTATTTCTTTTGGGAAAATAATACAGCAATTAACATTTAGACCCATTTTAGCACAAAGCAAGGTTTGTTTGTACTTTATTGTTGATTTTTTTGTTCGTAGTAGAAAATATGTATAGGATCTGTCAAATTCTCTTTTAACTCAATTTACTAGACAGGTCATTCTACGTGATAGTATTTCCATTCAAACCCCCATATAACTTGTTATTTGAAATGGAGGCAGTATTTTTAATTCCTACTTCCTAATAAAATTTACACATGGGCTCAACAAACTAAGAACGAAAATTATTCTTATGAAAATACCCGGATTGAGAATATGGTTGATTCATAAGCCACCTATCACTAGCTGTTTATTACAGAAACTTCTCAAATAAAGAGAATATAGAAATAGTCTTATATGATATTCTTGTATTTCGTTGTCTTAAGATTCGTAAAATATGTATTATAGACGCAGTGTGTGAACTGCCTAAACCTTGGCCTTCAACGTTTCGGTCACAGATTTACAAGTGAATTATTTATCACTTAATATTATAGTGATCATCGTGCTTAACATTTTAATTAACATACTTTGATTAAGTGTTACACAACATACAGTAAATCGTAGTACCTACCTCCTCGGGGTTTTATGCTTATTTCAATTGTAATGACTTTATGACGTAAATAATTAAGAGATTATTTAAACTTTTAACGGTTACTTAATTAACGTTTCCATTATGTTTTTTTTTAAATCTGAATAGTATATAAACTAATTAAAAACGAACCTTAATTAACGTTTCAATAATGTTTTATAATTTGAATTTGATTTATTATTAATACTTTCACATTGATTTTGGAGTTATAAATGTATTGATTTTTTTTTAGCTAAATCAATGAAAAGTAAGGCTTGTTTTATACCTGGACACAAAACGATAGGTAGTCTTATGTTATTACGACCAAACTATATTTGTAATTAAATGAAATTGAATTGTTTCGGGTGTTAATAGTTAACAAGCAGAAAGACACACATTAAATAACAAGGGATAACCATCATAAATAGGCTTCGAATGCAATTAATCCTTATCCCTGTACAAACGCAGTAATCATGACGTGTGATTAATTCTAACACGTCAAACTGTGCACATGCGATTGTTATAGGTATACATCCATTATAATAATCGTAGTGATTCACGGGACCGGTATATTACGTCATCAAGTATAAATTATACTTAATGTGTGTAGTGAACACTGAATTACAACATGGATGATACATGGTAGTGACACGGTCGAGAGACGTAACAGATAACTTTTAAACGCCTCCTCCACGCTATTTATTATTTACTACTTTATTAGCCTGATTTCAAAACTTGTCAACGTGTTTTTCAGAAAAACTCCTGGTGTTTTTCTAAGGCTTATAATATTTTAGGAGTTGATTGTAGCTCATCTTGCCACATTTCATTTGTTTAAATCAGTTTACAGTAGGTTTTCTTGAACCACTCAATCACTGTTATTACTATTACAAGCCGATATCCAATAGATAGGATAGACAAGTGCAATGATATTATAACCACTTAATATTATTGACAGTTGATTTATGTTTGTATTTGTGTCCCCAGGCCCCTTGTGGCGCTATTAGACGGTAGGGACTGTACCGTCGAGATGCCGATACTGAAGGACGTCGCGACTGTGGCGTTCTGCGACGCGCAATCCACGTCCGAGATACACGAGAAGGTACTTAACGAGGCGGTGGGGGCTCTCATGTGGCACACCATCATACTAACGAAGGAAGATTTGGAGAAATTCAAAGCGCTCAGGATCATTGTGCGCATCGGGTCGGGTGTCGACAATATAGATGTTAAGGCGGCTGGTGAATTAGGTGAGGAAATTTATTTATTAAAATCCTATTAGTAATTAATGTTATTATTTATGAAAATTATCTCGGTATCAGTTGACGTATGCTATGCGTGATAATATAATTATATATAAACAGTTATAAAATTTTGAGACACCCAAAACAAGTTTCAGTGCGGGATTCAAATCCGAATGTCTAACCCAAGAGGTAAAGACTTTAACCTATTGAGCTATTACACTGTCATCATTTGTGGCTCCGTATCTCGAGAGTAGGAGGGATAGCTAAGCCAGATTTTGCTATCGGAAAAGGTGCAGAAAGACTGGGGAAGTGCTGGTGAGGTCTTTAGAGCCTTTAAATCACTTGCCATCAGGTGAACCCAAAAATTGTTCGCATCCGTAGTTGTATAAATAAAACTAAAAAATGAATTAGTTCTATAAATATCAAATAATGATTTCGACAAACGTATCCTAATGCTCCTTGTCCTCGATAGACTAAAATCTCATTGACTCTCTCTCGTAAGGCAATTTATTTCGTGTACACATTGGCGAGACTATCCTAGCTAGGGCAAATATCTGCGAGTACGTAGAAACTAAAGAATAGATTAGACTTCTCCCCGAGCTATCTAGCTCTATTAGTCTATCGTGGACGAGACGTATTATCAGAGAGACGCCTAGTCTAATGCAGGAACAATAGTAACTGTGATAGTCGCTACGATGTTTTGTTTATGAAATGTTTAATTGTTATAATACATGATGAAATATTGCTGTTTCCAGGCATAGCGGTATGTAATGTGCCGGGTTACGGCGTAGAGGAAGTAGCTGATACGACAATGTGTCTCATATTGAACCTATATCGACGGACGTACTGGCTCGCGAATATGGTTAGAGAAGGAAAGAAATTTACAGGTGAATATTACACTTATATCCCATGGGTTGCTAAAATCTAAAATAGTTAGACATATTATTATTCAATTTAGACCACAGCACCACTTATCGGGTCCAACGCTATCCATTCTTTTAAGTCAGATATATCCTTACAAATTCACAAATTTTCATTGAAAAATATTAAAGTAGTTTCTGAGATTAGCGGGAATTAGCTCTGTGACTCGTTAATACCATTAGGATAGTGAATGCAAAATATTAATTGTACCTATTCCATGCTATAAGTGATAAAATTGTTATCTAAATGTTTTCCTTGCATTTTGTTCGATATATTTTAATGTTGAATAACCATAAGTATCGTCATATAATCCTTAAGCCTTGTATCCACTTGGCAACAATTGAAGAGCGGCAACGAGGCTCTTTTGTTAGTACGCGCGTGTCACAAGGCGTGCCAGCCTGATAGTTCTTCCATCTCACTGAGACCGTTTGGCTATGGTGGTGCTTGTACGTATACCTATACATTTTTTTTTTGTAACCTCTTATGAACGAACTCGAGGTTACGCACTTCTACGCAATATTAGTAAAACCGTCTCCATGAGATGGAACTGTACTGGGCTTTATATTTATGTGTCTGTGTTGTCGCAAGGTCCGGAGCAGGTCCGTGAGGCTGCGGCGGGGTGTGCTCGCATCCGGGGCGACACGCTCGGCATCGTGGGTCTCGGCAGGATCGGCTCGGCGGTCGCGCTCAGAGCCAAGGCGTTCGGCTTCAACGTGATCTTCTACGACCCCTACCTGCCGGACGGCATCGAGAAGTCTCTCGGACTCACGCGCGTCTACACGCTGCAGGTAACGTCTAATCACACATCTGAACTTCAGCATGGGCAACGCAATGCCGCTACTCTTGGCGTACTAAAACGTCAAGGGCATCGTCGTGTCAGTAGGCGGCGATATCGTTTATCATCAGGTGAACTGACCGCTTGATTGCCCGTGACTTCTGCATATAATTGTTAGAAAATCGAAGAAACGAAAGGTAGGGCAAGTAGTTTGAAGGTTATTTGAGAACAAACAAACATACGCACCCATATTGGTCAAAACCCTGGCGGCATTTTAACTAATTATCTCCATGCAGCATTGAGATTGAATCTCTCTGTAACTCCCTCTCAAGGCTAAAAATACATTTTATTTTAAAGCGTTCTATCCAACGTTCTCGTAGACATTCCTTTAAAGTTGTAAAAATCATCAATTAATTAGTGTGTTTATTGTTTCAGGACCTTTTATTCCAGAGTGATTGTGTGTCATTGCACTGCAGCTTAAACGAACACAATCATCACCTCATAAATGAGTTCACAATTAAACAAATGCGTCCAGGTATGTTTTAATTATAATATTATTTAGATAATTATCATTCATATGACATGTAATAATGTGTTCAATAAAACTTTCGAGTTAACAATTTCTGCCTCACGGCAGTTCGCTGTGTTTCAAAGGATTGTAAAGCCAATGTAATTACCGATACGCGAGGTATAACATCTTTACCTTTACTTGGACAACGTTTAGGATGCTCTTGGTGTTTCACGACATCAGGGGCATCGTCGTAGTATCACTTTCCATCAGGTGAACCGTTTGTATATTTGGGTACATAGTAAAAATACACATTTTTAGAATAATTGTACATGCTATCTCACCCTGTGGACAAAACTTTAATAAAAATTTGGTTAACTTTGAGTCGGATCACACATGAACGAAAAAAATCGTTTCTTGTATGAGAGCCCCCAAAAATGTTTTATTTCTAGATTTTTTTAGTATTCGTTGTTGTAGCGGCAATAGAAATACATTATCTATAAATTTCAAGAGTCTAGTGTGTTACGGTTAATGAGATACAGTTCGCTAACAGACAGACAGACGGACAGCGGAGACTTAGTAATAGGGTCCCGTTTTTACCCTTTGGATACGGAACCATAAAAAATTGACAATATTAACACTTTTCTACCAATTAGTGGACTTGTAAGTTTAATTTACCAGGGCCCTGGTTAATATCGTTAACGTGACTTTGTTGGCTTCAGGAATAAGTAAAATCCTAACCATTTGGCTATGGTTAGGTTTTATTAAGATCATTTTATGCATATAAAAAGTGGTGTAAAACCAGTTTTGAAGGCACAGGTTTTATTTTAGGACGATTATGTAAATGAGTGGTGTCACACTATCAACGCCGTATCGTGGTATTTTACATTCAAATAGTATGGCGGGATAGTCAATACTATAAATATTGACGTGATATTGGAGCGCGATACCGCGTATCGCGTGATAAATATTGACAGTAAAGAACCCGAAGAACGTTTGACTAATAGATTATGTTAGTTTTGTCAGGCTTGTACATGCACATTGTTTCAGTGTGCGTATCCTTGAGTTTCCTCAGTAAAGAGGTTACACTTACTAGAAAGATGTGCATATATACAAGTCAAATCATAATCATAGTCGGACATTGTTGTTGAGCTGGCATAGCAGTAGTAATGTACGTGTGGTGCGGTACAGGCGCGTTCCTGGTGAACACGGCGCGCGGCGGGCTGGTGGACGACGAGGCGCTGGCGGGCGCGCTGAAGCAGGGCCGCATCCGCGCCGCCGCCGTCGACGTGCACGAGAACGAACCCTTCAACGTCTTCCAGGTATGCACCGACCGACCGCATGCAGCCTGTACTTTATATTTATTGCAAAGCTGTATTGTCCGTCACAAAGGACGGCACTGTTGCTCCTGGCCAACAGGACTTCAGTGGCGGGACCGAGTGACTAATGTATCCGTCAATCGTAGGTAGCATCGTAGGATGTAATTGTAAATTGGACGCCTGCGATACAGGCTCGCCTAGGGCAGGGTCCACGAATTTTTTATGTTAAATGTTTTATGTAAATAAAGATATTATTATTAATCTGAAAACGATTTTAAATATTGTCAAAAGTAGTTACATAAAAAATAGATGTAACAATTTCTTGTCGTACAAAACGGGATGTCTAAGAGCTTAACGGCTACACGAGGTCCAGCCGCTGAATCCCAGTGCGGCTGACAAAGTAAGACATGGTATCGTGTGGTCGTATAGGGCCCGTTGAAGGAGGCGCCGAACGTGATGTGCACGCCGCACGCCGCGTTCTACTCGGACGCGTCGGCGCAGGAGCTGCGCGAGATGGCGGCGTCGGAGATCCGGCGCGCCATCGTGGGCCGCATCCCCGACTGCCTGCGCAACTGCGTCAACAAGGACTACTTCCTGCCCGCGCCGCAGCCGCAGGGACATCCGCCCAACACCACCTACAGTGAAGGTACACATGCGGGAGCTCTACCAAGCTTACTATTTATTTCATACTAGCGATTCGTCCCGACTTCGCACGGGTAAAATTAAGAATTAAAAACAAGATCATATATTAAATGTCATTCAATGATAGATAGCATTCTACTGGTAAAATAATGTTTAAAATCTAGTTAGTAGTTTTCTCAGAGCTCACAAATATTTCGGCTGCTCTCACAGCACCGAGCTCACTTATAATGCGGCTGCTCTTACAGCGCCGAGCTCACACATGTTACACGTTACAAGTGTATTTCTCATGTATTGTATATTAGTTACTGTTGGTAGCAGCCTGTCGTTATTGATATAAGGTCGTTTCGTGGCAGGCATGAACGGCGGGTACTACGGTGGCGGCGCGGCACAAGCGGCGCACTCCACCACGGCAGTGCACGAGCCCCCCGCGCTGCCCGCGCAGCCGCCGCAGCCGCCGCCCGCGCAGCCGCCCATCTCCCTCGTGAGTATGCAACACACACGCACACGCACACACACACAAGCGGCGCACTCCACCACGGCAGTGCACGAGCCCCCCGCGCTGCCCGCGCAGCCGCCGCAGCCGCCGCCCGCGCAGCCGCCCATCTCCCTCGTGAGTATGCAACACACACGCACACGCACACACACACAAGCGGCGCACTCCACCACGGCAGTGCACGAGCCCCCCGCGCTGCCCGCGCAGCCGCCGCAGCCGCCGCCCGCGCAGCCGCCCATCTCCCTCGTGAGTATGCAACACACACGCACACGCACACACACACAAGCGGCGCACTCCACCACGGCAGTGCACGAGCCCCCCGCGCTGCCCGCGCAGCCGCCGCAGCCGCCGCCCGCGCAGCCGCCCATCTCCCTCGTGAGTATGCAACACACACGCACACGCACACACACACAAGCGGCGCACTCCACCACGGCAGTGCACGAGCCCCCCGCGCTGCCCGCGCAGCCGCCGCAGCCGCCGCCCGCGCAGCCGCCCATCTCCCTCGTGAGTATGCAACACACACGCACACGCACACACACACAAGCGGCGCACTCCACCACGGCAGTGCACGAGCCCCCCGCGCTGCCCGCGCAGCCGCCGCAGCCGCCGCCCGCGCAGCCGCCCATCTCCCTCGTGAGTATGCAACACACACGCACACGCACACACACACAAGCGGCGCACTCCACCACGGCAGTGCACGAGCCCCCCGCGCTGCCCGCGCAGCCGCCGCAGCCGCCGCCCGCGCAGCCGCCCATCTCCCTCGTGAGTATGCAACACACACGCACACGCACACACACACAAGCGGCGCACTCCACCACGGCAGTGCACGAGCCCCCCGCGCTGCCCGCGCAGCCGCCGCAGCCGCCGCCCGCGCAGCCGCCCATCTCCCTCGTGAGTATGCAACACACACGCACACGCACACACACACAAGCGGCGCACTCCACCACGGCAGTGCACGAGCCCCCCGCGCTGCCCGCGCAGCCGCCGCAGCCGCCGCCCGCGCAGCCGCCCATCTCCCTCGTGAGTATGCAACACACACGCACACGCACACACACACAAGCGGCGCACTCCACCACGGCAGTGCACGAGCCCCCCGCGCTGCCCGCGCAGCCGCCGCAGCCGCCGCCCGCGCAGCCGCCCATCTCCCTCGTGAGTATGCAACACACACGCACACGCACACACACACAAGCGGCGCACTCCACCACGGCAGTGCACGAGCCCCCCGCGCTGCCCGCGCAGCCGCCGCAGCCGCCGCCCGCGCAGCCGCCCATCTCCCTCGTGAGTATGCAACACACACGCACACGCACACACACACAAGCGGCGCACTCCACCACGGCAGTGCACGAGCCCCCCGCGCTGCCCGCGCAGCCGCCGCAGCCGCCGCCCGCGCAGCCGCCCATCTCCCTCGTGAGTATGCAACACACACGCACACGCACACACACACAAGCGGCGCACTCCACCACGGCAGTGCACGAGCCCCCCGCGCTGCCCGCGCAGCCGCCGCAGCCGCCGCCCGCGCAGCCGCCCATCTCCCTCGTGAGTATGCAACACACACGCACACGCACACACACACAAGCGGCGCACTCCACCACGGCAGTGCACGAGCCCCCCGCGCTGCCCGCGCAGCCGCCGCAGCCGCCGCCCGCGCAGCCGCCCATCTCCCTCGTGAGTATGCAACACACACGCACACGCACACACACACAAGCGGCGCACTCCACCACGGCAGTGCACGAGCCCCCCGCGCTGCCCGCGCAGCCGCCGCAGCCGCCGCCCGCGCAGCCGCCCATCTCCCTCGTGAGTATGCAACACACACGCACACGCACACACACACAAGCGGCGCACTCCACCACGGCAGTGCACGAGCCCCCCGCGCTGCCCGCGCAGCCGCCGCAGCCGCCGCCCGCGCAGCCGCCCATCTCCCTCGTGAGTATGCAACACACACGCACACGCACACACACACAAGCGGCGCACTCCACCACGGCAGTGCACGAGCCCCCCGCGCTGCCCGCGCAGCCGCCGCAGCCGCCGCCCGCGCAGCCGCCCATCTCCCTCGTGAGTATGCAACACACACGCACACGCATACACACACAAGCGGCGCACATACACACTTGACTAGCGCACACACACACTTGGCTGGCGATAGCCAAACCTGAAAGGTGCACTTCCCTGCTTTCACAAGCTGACGTCTAGTTGAAAACAACTTTTTGATCCCTTACTCTTTAATTTAATTGCTTAATTGATCGCAGGCAACTTTTCAACTAATATTTTAATTTATTTTACGCACACCAACCTGCCAATAATTCTGAGATAGGTGTGGGATACTGATCATGTCAACTAATAAGAACTGGGAGTCCAACTGGAAACGAATTTCGCAACTGTCGTTGTCTCTTCACGTAACGATACGGGTTACTTGGCGGGAACAGGAAGTGTCAGAATTTTCTTATTTTATTGTCTTTTTATATATATCAGCAGAATTTAAAGTGTAAAATGCTAGTGTTTAAACCATTAAATAACTGTAGTATTGTACAAGTGTGGAGAAAGTGAAATACGACGATTTGGCTGCTCTTTTCGTCATCTCCCAAGTAATTTTAGAACCTTAGAGCCAACAGTAACTCTACTAGCAATATTACTGAAGGCTTTATTCTCTTCATTTTCATTGTTCATCTTCAAGAATGAAGAAATTAAAATTACTGATGTTTTTGCAGTATGGTACTAAAATCAATGCCGTTAAAGAAATACATTAAAAAATAATGTTACGATACTTCACCGATGACGAATCTAATGCTATCTTTATAAAATAAACCTACAATGAGTTGCCAAATTTAATAAGGGATCATTCTTAAATTATTTTACGAAAATTGACTTTTAGGGTCTAGACTAACATGTAATAAAAACTATTGGAGTTATAATTTTTCCATGACACTAACTAGTTGTTTTTTTTTTCCAGCCGATGAACACCCCGGACCCTGCTAACCACCAGCTAAACAAGCAGGAGAGCTCGGACGTGCACTAGGCCTCCGCTACGGTACCAACAAACAAACAAACAATAGTTTTATGATTCCATCGCAAACTTATGTCATAAGTACCCTACGTCGTAAGCCGTAAAGCGTGATAGCGTATGTCGTTTGACACTTGCATCGAGACGCGCCGTACAATATCACAGCTGCGTTGCAATGTTGTTCTGTCTCGTTTTGTGTGACGGACATGTTGTCACGTGGTCAACTGTACAGCTGAAATGGCCCTTTGGTAATTTAATGTACGCAGTTCTAACATAAGAAATCGGGTCGATAGTCACAGGTGTAAGTTGAAAATTCATACCTATTTCTCAGGTATAGTTAGGGAGCGATTGATATATTTAAAGGCTCGGTCGGATATGGACGAAGTAATGTGATGAGACTATGTGATTGGTTGCGTCGAAAACTGAACTAGAAGTTTGTTGTATCAACATGTCACATGGTCTTATAAAATTACGTGTTAAGAAAATGCGTTGCAAACGCATCACAGCTCATGTCCGCACGAAAAGTGATGTAAGTTATGTGTTGTTTACACGTAAAGAGTATTGTAGAAAGACAGTTTCATCTCCTCGGCGAAATTCCAATGAACATTGACTAGTAACACTAGAATTATGTTTTGTCTACTGGACAGAGTGCTTACTCGACCAATCTCTGCCGATTATTTTACTCTCTCGCCACTGTAGTCTTAACGTGTATTTGACGCATACGAATTAAAAGCCACAGCCTATTGATAGGAATATTACGCGACGAGATTCATATTGAACAAGTTAATGTAAGAGACTTCTCGTGTGTTAGATTTATTAAATTACTACAAAGTGACTAAGATCCCTCTAGCCGTCGCTAGCTGCTACAAACGAGTGATTTAAAATTATAAATAAATTTAAAAAAAGTAAGAAACAACAGATAGTTGTTTGTACTATTCCAAGTACAGAATTTAGATAAGAAATTTATGTTTTAATAAAAAAAGTATATTAAAATATTAATGTGTGACTTAAATAGTACCGCGTCTCAATGCAATAGTCTTTGTAAAACTGAGCGAATAATTGATTCTGTGTTTGTATTTGGTAAGTTGGGACAGATATTGTAATTATACTGTTGTTTTGAAACGAGGAAAGCAGCGGGCCGATGTATGTCGTGTGGATTGGGCGAGACACTTAGATTGAATGAAGTCGGCCCTTTTAATATTAGAGAACACTTGATTGTATGCTAACACTACGTTTTGTCGCTGGTTGAAACGTTGCGATGGTGACATGTAGTAACACAGTCACAAGTACTTTTTGTGCAATGACGTGATAACATGAAGCGACTTTTTAATCAAGTATATCTCTTTTAATATATCGGGTTAACACGTTCGTCGAAAGGTAAATCGAGTCTACTTTGGATAAATTTAATTTGGTTAAAGTAAATAATAAAATACAGGATAAGTTTTTAAATAATTATAGTCTAGTTAAAGAGAACATTGCCAATTTTTAAATTTAACACCTCGGGATGATTATTTTTCGGGTACTTTCGGCGAAAGTGGACCCAGCAGTGACGTTCGGGCGCGTTTTTAATGTTTTCGTGAAAAGTAAAAAAAAATGATGTCCTTGAATAGAACAAAGATGTACGTAATCATATGAATGAATGGGACATTTATTAGGTATCTTTAAATATTGCGCCCAAAAAGTTTAATTGAAAATATTTTTTATTTTTAACAGTACATTTCACGGGAGATACAGTTAAACCATCTCATTGATTGAGCTACAAAAGCTTGTCTTCTGAAGGTATTGTAGCTTAACAAAAGAAAACAATTCTGCTAAGTATTGCTGCATTTGTGCAGAAAAATATTCGCATACAGTCTTATAACGGGAATTATGTAAGTATGGTTCGATTGTATCGTCAACGCGCCCGAAACTAAGTGGCAAGTGTCTGCGTGGTATATGTCGTTATACTGTAGACAAGTATTCAAGTCCCAGCTCACACTAGCATTTGAATGCATTTCAACCGCACCCCCCGGCTCCATAGAGACAAGGCTCGGTCTGCGATCGCAGATATAAAAAATAATACGATATTTTTTGTCGTCACAATAGAAACTGCAGTCGCAAACCGCGCCAAAAAGCATGAGTGTCGCAAGCGCATACGAAATATTATTTTTAAGAATACAACGGACTGTAGACTATCATCACACTATAGAACGAAACAGGAGGTCTTCGTATTTTTTTTAAATTGAAAATGTACAAAATCATGCTTTCATTTGATTATTATTTTTTTTGTCCTAGAGTTTAAGTGAAGAATTTGTACATGAATGAACACCATGTAAGTTTAGACAACGCAATAGTGGGCCCAAAGCCCCCTTTATCTGTTTGACAATCGCGAAAAATTGGTATTTAAAATTAGTATTTACTTACATTTTAGTTTAATGACAAAACAATGTGTATATTTTATGAGAAAGTGAAAAGTTCTTAAATAAAACTATTGTTTTCGGATTAATCATTTTGTAGTTTTATTTCTGTTTATTTTTTGTTATCATATTATTTATGTACCCTTTTGCACAAATTTTACAAAACATTCTAAAATAGACCTGTATAAAATCGCTCATACCTACTTTTGTATTTTTAAACATTGTAAAAACTTCAATTGTTTAATTTCAAGCTCTTAAATTAAGCAGGTGTTCAGACTTCTCGTAATTGTTTGATTAAAAAAAATCGCAATTGAATGTTACACGACCGTTTTGATTCAGCAGGTTAAATATTAAAACAAATTATATTGGCACATCAGAGATTAAAATTATGTATCTACAGTAAATAACAGACAGTAAAAGTTAACATTGCGTATTTTAAAAGTATATGGTGTGATAACGTAACGTAAGCTGCTTGCTTGCGCACCTTCCAAGAGCAAACTTTACCATGTCTCGTACAAAACTAGGGACACGTTTTGTCATGCTAATTGATAGATTGCTGGGAGGCGGGAGACGGTACTCTGAGGCGCCTTGCTTCGTCCGCGTCTAAAGCACGTTTCATTTCGTAATACTTCTGTTTGAATGAGTTCAAGTCTTCATTCACCTTGTCCAGCTCCAACCTCAGATCAGTTACTTGCTTTTCTCTCATGCTTAGTTCTGAAAATTAAAAAGTGCTTGAAATAACGATTTTGTGATTCATCATATTCATTAAATTATTATTTTTTGTTACCTGCTATAAGGCACTTTATCTTCGTAGTTCTCTGCGACAAAGCTTTCTGAGTTCGATTTAGAGTTTGCTGAAATGAAAAAAATCCTCGTTTAAATAACCTTAGTGTTTTATTACACTACCAACAAAATATCATAAAAATAAACTTAATAATTAAATTTGCTCCTCACTTTCGACTTGATTTAACAAGTTTTGTTAACGAATTATTTGTCTTTATTATTTAAGATTGTAATAATATGTTTGTACCGACCTGTATTTCAGGGCTGGGCTGGAGTGCGAGCATTTCTTTAACAGCCGAATATAAGTTCTGTGTTTCCTTCAGTTCTCTATTTTTGATGACCAACATTTCACTTTGGGCTAAGACTTTTCTGTTGACAATAAAATAAATGTACTTTGGCATTTCTATGCAACTTCAGAGACATTGCAAAGAGAGTTATCATAGGAACTCTGCAGCAAGATCCTGATAAGCCCCTCATAATCGTTTTTTTTGTCTTAGGAACAGGTAGGTATATATGATAGGTGGATGGAGTACAAGGTTTGCCAAAAAATCGAGAGAGTGTACAGAAGTAAAACTTTTGTATGTACTTCATTGTTTTGTTCTTCTTGACAAAATGAGCTAGGGTTGTCAATTTTGACTCGAGCAAAAATCATTCAACAAAATAAAAACTGTCGTAGCGATAAAACTCATAAAGTTTTAAATGATGTTAAATGTTAATTTGTTGTTATTTGTTACTGAAATAACTTTTAGATGATTTCTGTGTTATAAAGGTTTTTTAATAAAGGATTTTATAAGTAAAAAATATATGCTTCCTTCCCAATCCTTCCAAACTTTCGTGTCCGTGAATGTCTCGTGGATAGCTTTACTTCTGTTGTGTCTTTGTTTTGTGATATTGTCTGAAGAAGAAATTTGGAACCGCCTACCCCCAGTGTAACTAGGGGGTGGCATGACGGTAAAATGCCACAAGACACCGACGCGAACGGTATAACCCTTGGATTGTGTGAAATGACTAAAAAAGAATTGAGCAACATTTATCCATTTGAACATTGAAGGCGTGGGCTTAGTAAGGCACGTTGATGCTTGTAATTGGAATAGATTTTTTTGTTACGGGCCACATTATTTTTATTTGCCAATTGTAACGTCAATGCCTATAAAAGCGAGATATACCCAAATAGGTTGTATTATAAAGTTATAAAATCGATTTATTTATTTGTATAATAAAATACAGGAGGTAAATAGATGACAATTTTTATAGACAATATAGTGATAAAATTGGCAGTTGCTTTACTTACATAAATTGATAAGTCAATTAATTCTTAGAATTATAAATACATTATAAATAATTAATCCGAAGAATCTCACTTAGTATGATAGACAATGATATTTCTATGTAGGCATTGCTACGATGTTCATTTATTTATTGAATGAGAAACCGGGCTTCTTTATGATTTCTTCTATTAATTAAAGTATACCAAAGTTTTTACAAATCGATCCATGAAATAAAAATTACATACATAAACTCACGCCGTTATCCATCGAGAGGGGTTGGCGGCAGACGTTTTAAACACAGCATTTCGCATATTTATGTCGATTATCCGGGCACAATGAGGAACATGGCAACTTTGACTTACGGCAACCCAAATTCGAACCATCGACCTGAAGGGTCGGGTCGGCCGGTTGACCAAGGCACTGAGTTACCAAGTCCTCCTCAAAACAAGAAAAAATTAAATCGACGCAGAATTTTATATATGTTTTTTAAGTTGTTTATAGGTATCTCAATCTCTTTCTGATACCGTTAGCTACATAGAAAATTTTGGACCAGTGGCGCCGCGAGGTATCGTCGACGTCGGCGGTCCTCTTATAAAACACAATAAATACTTATCGATTATAAATATTTCATTTCTAATGCTATAAAGTGAGTCCCAATTATGTAGTTACCTACTCGTACTAACCAAATAAATGTTGTATATTCTAGTTTTTACTAGTTTATTGTTAGGGTTCCGTACCCGATAAAAAAACGGAACCCTATTACTATGAATCCGATGTCTGTCCGTCTGTCAGCGGCTGTATCTCGTGAACCATAATAGCTCTTGACATTTTCAGAGAATTTCTGTTGCCGCTATAACAATAAATAGATTCTAAAAACATAAAGAAGTAAAAAATATACTGAGGCTCCCATTAAAGAAACCTAATTTTTTCCTTGTTTTCGTTTCTTTTATGAAATAATCTAGAAAGTTAAACATATTTAAGATTATAGGGAACTCATAATGTGTGATTCCGACTCACACTTGACCTTGGTAATAAGCATGTTAATTGCTAGGCCAACTACTGTTTATGTAAATTAAAAAAAATCCATAGGTGTCTCAGGTATTCAATCATATTATGTCACTAGTACTCAGAGCATATAGGTAGCACACAGCGGTCGCGCAGACACATACATCGATACATCGATTACCCACTATTTAATTAAACTCGTTTTCTTATGGATAATCATTAATAAATTAAGTAGGTCTATATATTTTTATGAAATATAACATTATTAATAGATATCATGACAATTGTTTTTTAATAACATTTTATATTTCCAAAGATTTTCCAGCTTTTTAATACTCTACGTCTGTCAATTTAAGCCCCCGTCTTCCCATAAACATGTTTTGTATCTGAAAGACGCGATAGGAAATAAATACACCTAAACATAAACTCACGCCGTAATCCCTCGAGAGAGGTTGGCGGAGGTGTTACACACCGCATTTCGTATGTTTATGTTGAGTCCCAGTGCGACAGGTTGCGAATCGGTCGCCATTGTCCGGGCACAATGAGGAACATGGCAGCTACAACTTACGGCAACCCGATACTCGATCCCTCGATCTTTCGGTTAACCAAGGCACGTAAACTGAGCTACCACGCCCTCATAAGAAATATAAATACAGACGAGAAAAATAGATTTTGAATGAATTCTTTCTTATTAATTAAAATACCTATTTATATTTTTAATAATCCATTTCAATACGTACAACGTACGTAAACAATTTAGATACTAAAATAAGTACTTATTGTGTAACAATCTATATCCCTATAGTACATTTTATACAACGGCTGTCTAGATTGCCGGAAAACCCATTATCCAATCATTTAATCAAAGGGTTTGAGTTTAGTCAATCAACTATGATTTATTTCTGTAACTGGTTATAAAGGTCAGTTATTTTTCGAATTATCATTTACCTAAATGGAATTAAGGTAGGTGACTTGTTGACCGTGATTCTTTCCTAATATTTAAAGGTACCTAATGTTATTTTTAATTTTCAACCTGTCACAAATATATAGTACTCAAAACAAAATAAGGGCCACGAGGTATTTTTTCATTTTGATGTACATTATTAAACATTTACATATTGAAAGTAGTAAAATATTGAGTATACAAACTCTTTGATACCTAAACTTTTTAATATTGTAGTATTACAACTGGCAACAATTTTATATGAAATTTGATTTAAAATTATTTCTGAAAATTTTGATTCCATTTTCTTTGTCGTTTTGCTTTCCTTAGCTTCTTGGTTTATTAGAAATTATCAGATTTCATTGATATCTCGAGTCAGAAACTTCTTCTGCAATAAGCCACAAGCACGCAGGCGTCATATGGACTCGCTGACAGCAACCAGAGCCGTTACAATGATTGAAGAAGGTCATTCGCAGCGATCTGTGAGTTTGCAATTGGGATTTTCTCGAAGAGCTATTCAAAATCTATGGAATCGTTTCCAAGAGACCGTCAGTGTTAGAAGAAGACCTGGTTCGGGCAGAGTTCGCATTACAACAGCTCAAGAGGATCCGTTACATTCGATTAAGTGCACGCCGAGATCGCACAACGACGGCCTGCAAGCTGCAAAATCGTTTACGGCTCACAACGGGTACTCGTGTCAGTGACCGAACTATTCGTAATCGATTGCATGAAGACCAGCAGGCATCAAGAAGGCGAGTTGTCCGTGTTCCATTAACCAGAAATCATCGTGCAAATCGTTTAAGATTTACCCGTCAACATTTGGACTGGGACGTAAACCAATGAGGCATGGTGCTCTTCACAGACGAATGCAAAGTGAAATTTTTTAACGACAATCGGCGTATTAGAATATGGAGAAGACGCGGCGAGAGATTTTCAGAAGCCTGCATCCATGAAGTCGATCGTTTTGGTGGTCTAAATGTAATGATTTCGCTGAGCTCGCTATTTTAAATGAGCTCAGCGGTATATTGAGGAAGTTGTCAGACCACATGTGATCCCATTTGCCCAGCGAGCGGGTCCTGGATTCATCTTGATGCAAGACAATGCTCGTGCACACACGGCTCAAGCGACTCGGTTCGTACTGGAAGCGTCTCAAATTCAAGTCTTGCCGTGGCCGGCGAACAGTCCGGACTTAAATCCAATAGAGCACATGTGGGATCAGTTGAAACGAAGAGTTAGAGACGGTGATCAGGAAATCCACAACCAACAGCAACTCATCAACGCTGTTTAAAGGGCCTGGGAAGAGATTCCAATGGAAAATGTCAGGCATTTGATTGAGAGCATGCACTCCAGGCTTCAGGAGAGCGTAGCGAGACGAGGAGAGCATAGTCGTTACTAAAAGATGAGCATGGAGTATTTTCTTTTGTTTTCAGTAACTTTACATTGTTTTATTTTTAACCTTAAATGTGATTTTTTCTTTCAAAAGCAAATAAACTTTTTAATCATTATTATTGGAATAAGTTTATTGGTCGACACGGTAAAAACAACATTAGTTTTCGTTATGGAGACAAAAAAATATAAATTGGTTTTATTATTTTCATGGTACAGACAAAATACATCGTGGCCCTTATTTTGTTTTGAGTAGTATATATACTAATATAATATCTATAGAGTAATGTAAACTTTTCAGTATCATAAAAAAAAAATCAAATTCAAATCAAGGGAGGTAACGATATAAATAATAGATACTATAATGTACTTAATAAAATTTATATTGGATTGCAATCGTTAATTTGAAAGATTTGAGATCTCTCTCTACCAGAAAAACCAAGTATCCCCTACAAAGTAAAACGAACAGGGAAATTTGGTTTTGTCGTAAATTAAATATTGTATCTCCTGTTGAGGATCCTATTGAATAAATATAATATAAAATGTAGGAAGCTTGTACCTTAATTTATAAGCAATTGAAAATAAGAGTGTCCCGGGATACAAGAACTTCCCCTTTCGTAAAATAGTAGATAAACAGTCATAAACCTAATGCATAGTAAAATAATGGGTTCATTAATGTAAATGTGTCAAGTATGACGAATTAGACAGATGATAGATAAAAAATACGATTTGAATGCACTTATTTTAATTTATTCAGTTAAAAATACATTTTGAATTTGAATTTGATAAATTCCATGTAAAATAAAGGATTGAGTAATTTATTTAATTACAAGTAAAGCACGAACTGAATCATTAATACACGCTACTATTGTCAAGTTAGACATCGCTAAACGATGGTAAATACTAGGTCGTAGTAGCGTATTTATTTGTTAGATCTGGGAGCGTACTAAACGGATTCCTCGCAAATTATTTAGTGATAAATTTGTTTTAATAATCGGATTTTACGTTTCATTTGAGGCACGCGAGCGCGACTTGTAAAGTTAGGCCTCCATCCCATCTGGCGTTATTCTAGCGGTGGCGTTTCTTCGACGGGGGCCAAGCGTACAAGTTACTTTAACGTCGCGTTCGTCGAACGTTTTTTGACAACAGGTACAATCATTCGTTTACGCGCGTGCGGGGGATCAATTTCTGATTGTACGGTTGCGTTTGCGCAATGTTAACGACGCGTTGACGCTGACCAGCTGTTAGAGAAACGCTCAAAAACCGCCAGTTGAGGTAGGGCCCTTAGGTTAGTCAGGTTTCATCAAGTACAAGTACCTATATACAAATTTTAGATAGACAAACATAGTAATAACCACTACACGACGCACACATTGATTCAGCCCTACAGTAAGATTAAAGAATCTTGTGTCGCAGGTGCTAAGCATCGATACGGTATAAACTATATAGATAAGAATACTACATCCAAGACCGGTAAGCGAAACAATGCATCTGGCAAATAACACAAAGTCCCGCCCCCGTCGGGATTTAAACCCAGAGCCTCTAGCGTAGCAGTCGGCTAAAACATGACTGTTAGATTTGTGATGTGTTACCATTTTTAAATAACTTTCGAACATGCAAAACGACATTGATAAACTAGAAAACATCATACCACAACCTTGCTAGGAATGCTAGGCTTCGTAAAATGGAAGGTATAAATGGAATCCCTATTGTTAAGTTAATCACGATTAAAAGCAGAGTAAAACAATGATGTCTAGTGCACAGTTTGCTACGACTCGGCACGAGCTAGTAAGCCACTTGTTCCACCGCCGACGAGAAACTATCGATTATTTTCTCGCTTAAGAAACATACAAAAGGTGTAGATCTCGTGTCAGTAAAATAAATACAGAGATAAAAAGTTGATTTACGGCTGTTCACTCTCCTCTAGTTTGTCGCAGCGACAAGAACTGTCAAAGATAAAACTAGCTCAGCGACGCTCGCTTAGCGGTCAGATTTCACGCCGAGAGACCAACCTGCAGTCAGTGCAAAAACGTCAGGCGCATTACCAATTTACGAGGCACGAGCTTATAGTCCAGAAACTAGGTTATAGCCCAGCGATTAAACTGTCGGAACTACACACTCGCTTCCCGCTGCTCGCCGACTCGTTTCTCTAGTTTCTAGCTCTACTCGTTTCTCGTTTATAGTTGCCAGTGGGACAAGTGCCTAGGCAAGATCCATTTGTAAGAATTTATTTTGTAGAAAAAATAAATGAAATGCAAACCTAAATACATACTAATAATTTAATTTGCAAGTACATAACAACTACAGTAAAACAATGTTTTTAAATAGTTAAATTGTACATAAGAACAAGTGCTAACAATATTGGAAAACATACTTTTTTCCATAAATAATGTTGGTACAAACGTTCTAGATATAGCTAAGGCTATTGCATGACGTATACGGTGTAAATATACCCACATATTTTGGTTATCGTTAGCTCAGCTCAAATGTCCGTAATAGGAAAATACATGGTTTAGTTTGAGTTTTTGCAGGTGGTAGATCTACGTGCCAGATCGTCTACGTTGGTATCACCCTCCTTTCTATTTACAAAATGAAGCAGTTCGCTGTGTTTCGGTTCGAAGGATTGGAGATCCAGTGTAAATACCGTCACGAGATGCATCACATCTTACCTCTACATGGGTAACGCATTGGCAGCGCGCGTGACGTTCCAGAGATCAAGGGATGTCTGGAGGAATGTGATACCACCACCCATTGACACATCGTCGAGTATCACATTCCATCAGGCAAATTGTCTGCTTGTTTGCCCATGATGTAGTATAAAAATCAATACTAGCCAAGTCTACGTGTTAAACCAGTAGTTATAGTATAGTTGGTTTAGATTCATTATATGTTAATATTCGTATGTAGGTTTCCAATAATTATTTTATTTATTCATTCATTTATGCACTTCACTAAAAATAATGAGTATACTGGGAATTTTGTATTTTTGTTAATAATTTCTATATTAAATTTTTTAAGTGATAAAAAATGAGTACTAGCAATGACGCACATAAACCCTACTTATTATGCGTGATGTCAATTTGTCAGCATGTTTTTTTTGTTTGTCGGGTAAATTAAACTATTACATTACAAATGTTTAATATCTGAGCAACATTTTAGCAACCAGAAAAAGTCACAATTTATGTAAACACAGAAAACGTTGTATTGTTTCATATTATGCTAAATTACATCGACTTCGGTTAAGGCGCAATTCCGCTTTTTAATTGATACCGCGGAACTACAAAAAAAATCAATCTAATTAAAATTTGTCACTTCTGATAAATTTATTACTTTTGTATTTAAGTGGTATTGACGACCTCGTTGGCGCAGTGGTGTAAACAGCCGACTACTACGCTAGAGGTTCCGGGTTCGAATCCCGACGGGGGCGGGACTTTGTGTTATTTACAAGACGCATTGTTTCGCTTACCAGTCTTGGATGTTGTATTCTTATTTATTTAGTATATACCATATCGTTGCTTAGCACCTGCGATACAAGTTCTTATGATACTTAGTGCAGGGGTGAGTCAATGTGTGTGTAGTGATGTGATTATTGATTGATTATTATTCACTATTGTTATTTACGCGTCGATATTTATTTTCCACCGGGAGTCTAGAATCTGTTTCTTACTTCCTCCTCTGATTAAATTCGTTCCGAGTTGTGCAATAACGCCCAGGTACGCAACGAACTTAACCAGAAGGAAAATGAGAAAGTACAAAAGCGGTTATAGCGGCAGAGGTGGCCCGTTATACCTAAGTATATTACTAAGCTCCTAAAATTATACTAATGTATCTTTTTTGGAGAACCCCATGCAGTATTATGACTTACTTCTGCGTGATCCTGAGTTTCTGCGTCAGGTGGACGCTCTCAGGGTCAGTACCCTGCAGCTTCCTCCAGCGGTGGACGTTCAGTGGGGTCTCCAGAGCCTCCTCTAAGGCTCGTACCCTCAGCCTCTCCCTACCCAGCTCGCGCTCCAAGTTAAACACCTGAATAGATGGTATTTTATTATAGAGGTTGACACGGCTCCAAAAAGTTCGATATCTCTTTCATTTAGTTTGAAAATAGAAAAAATAAAGTTTATAAAGACTAAGTACATTTGTATAAGAGACTATAATAATACTGAGAAATACAATTGTAAGTTTTACATTGAAGAGAGTTAATATTTGTGTAGAAGTATGTTGACCAATGTACACAAGACAAGTCGGTAGATATATACACATATACTGAACTAAATATAGTTGAAGAGAAGATAAGGTAGTGTAGGAATATATAGAGATGTCAACATCTTTGGAATTTGCTAGTTTAAAAGTATAAGTTTTAAATTAAGAATATTTAATAATTTTAGAAATAAAAGACATCGATCTTTCGACTTACCTAGACGGTTAAATAAAAACATACTGTAAAGATACCTTCAGGGCAATTCAAAATCTTCTCGGAACACGGAACCGACTCGGATTCGAAAACTTCTCGAAGGGAACGCTATTCACATTCACCGTTCGGATAAATTTGACATTTGTTTTCGGAAATGTGTCAGTTCGCATCGGAAACTTTCCGATCGCCTTGAGGCTGGCGAGATCTTGAAAAGTGATAATTTTAAGAGAAAAATAAGCTTTTTTAAGCATAAGACAGGTCAAACAAGATAATTGCAATCGTTTATAAGAAGTTTTATGAATATTTGGAAGAAAGGTGCGTTTATAAGAAGTTTTATGAATATTTGGAAGAAAGGTGCATTTTTTTAGGCACTTTCCGAGTCGAATCCTAAACGAGAGGATATGTGAATTCAGTCTGTATTATTTGGAATAATTGACCGTTTGAACACTCCTGCTTCCGTGAGAAAACTTTAGCCCTGCTGGTTTCCTTGTTACCCCTCACAGTACCTGTATATAGGTGTTGCAATAAATTAACATGTTATGCACTTAAACTACTTGTTAATATCGTCTTAAATAGATGATTTCACACTTTAACGATTCGTAGATAAAGCATGATCCCTAGCTCGTGGACCTGATAGGTATCTACGTACTACTTCTGCACAAGTGGTGTCTATTCTCGGATGCTATACGAGTAGCCATTATAATGATTTATTGATGCAGTGCAGATGAATATAAAACTAGCAAAATGTAATGCAATTTTAGCTTAAGATTGTTGAATGAAAATCATTAAAAGTTTTATACAAAAATACACAGTCATAGGAAAGAAAACAGAAACCATCCTTATACCTAAATTGCATGTAAATTACATTATTTGTCTTTAAAACTATACAAAAAGTATCAATAGTTAGTTGTAATGTTTACAAATTACATAAAATTATATAGTTTGTAGAACTAATCCTTTAGTTTTTATTAAAAATAAGTTGGAGGTATGAAGAAAAATATTAAATCTAAATTACAGATAGAGTTTCATTCATGCGCCAACAAAGTGCCCTTAACTTTATCTAAAATAGCTTGACACGGAAGACAGCTCTCAAATCCGACGATACGACTCTTAATTGAAAACCTTTCAATCTCCCTTCAAAATTTTTAATTGTTGTTCCCATGACAACAACTTCTTGTCATCGGAATATTGCGACGAGTTTTAAGCCTCGTTACAACCTTTCCCACTTTTCCTACAGTTAAATATTTATGATTATATTTTGATTATTTGATTTGCGAGGATTGAGGGTCCACTTTGAATTGTGAATTTACAAAATAACTTTAATTGGTATTTTGCTTTAATACATTATATTCACAAATGTTGTTAAGGATTTACTTCCGAAATCAAAATAAAAAATCACTGTGACTAAGTGTAAAGTACATATCCGTTACAACAACTGATGGCCCAACTTTTCCAGCATCCAAAGGTAGCTTATACGACTTTCACAAAATCCGAATCAAACATCCATACTTCTGTGCGCATGCGTAGGTCCTATACTATCGGTTCTATAATAAAATTATTGGAATCTGAATTCTAAACTATTTTATTTGTGTCCGTTATTGCTCCTAAATTAATAACAAACGAGATATTTTGGAAAAAAAATTGCTGCCGCTTTTTTTCGTTTTTATCGAAAAATATTTACTGGAAGCTAAAAGGTGGAGAAAACAAAATGTAAAGAATTGCGGTAGGTAACATCTTTGGTTCTAACCATTTTTTCAGAAGCGAAAAAGTTTTTTTTTAATCAAGATGGCGGCTAATGGTCCCCGTTTTGGTCTTACATTCCGTCAGACAACCTCCAAAGTGTGATTTTTCTAACTAGAATAAATGCAAGGTTTGGCCCTTTTCCTACTACCTTTCCTGTAGTTATCACAACAAGCTTACAACTAAAGCGTAGCAGATAGTTTATCTATTTGACAGATTGACCGCTTCCGCATGCATTGTGTGCATAAACGGTATAACTAATGTATCTACTGATAGTACATACAATGCTATTGAAGTCACACATGCATTGAATTACATTTACAATTGATGGAATTACTATAAAATCACGAATTCTTATTCAATTTGTCAATGACTAGAGGTCGTCGAGTATTCAAAATTCGGCTTTATGTCATTGAAGATGTCCACGTTCCTATCTAAAGATTCGTGACTGGTTACTAATATGCGATTTTTTTTACTGTCTCGTAACTAGAACATATTCATATATGGTCTCCTTATAATTTGTTTTTTAATTCCTAAAATAAATTATTGTCGACTTGATTATTATTGTAACGGTCGTTTCTCCTCACCAAATGAAAGTGGACGAAGGGCACATGTCATATGTGTATGTGTGTGTAAAACGCAACGGTAGTGTGTAATCTTTTTTTTGTATTTCTAATCTAAATCATATCAAAAATTATTTTCTGTGGATGTGGTCAATGTTTATACGGACTGTGTTACATTTAATACTCCTTTATGTATATTGTATGTATATATTCCTTATGTATATATTGTATGTATATATCCTTTATGTATATGTTTTACTTTATGTATTAAATTAAAATAAAGATATGGACGTTTATGAACAACAATCACAGATATAAAAGAAAGTTACTATATACTCAGATACAAGTCTACTCCGAGATAGATTCAGATGTTTTTTTTAAATTTAAATATAAAAATACGTTGCTTAGTTCTGTGACAAAAGTTCTTACTGCAGGGCCGAGTTAATTGCGTGTCGTGATGTGGTTTATTTATGTATATTGAATGAATATGCCTAACTTTAGTATGTAAATAAACGTAAAAATAGGTTATTGAAACTGACCGAGAACAAACAAAAAGAAAAAGTAAACCACACTGAATGGATTTGTTCATGACATTTAGAGTAGATGTGAATATGATAAACACACTATTAATTACAGATTAATTAAAACGAAATATGCAATAATCATTAAGACCACATAACTACATATGAATCAGGGCATCGCTTATAAAGAAATAAACATGGCTAATTAAGCAATTTAATCTAATTAAAACGTAAAGATCTTACCTCTAATCTTAAATCAGTCATATTCTCTATTCCTTTGGATAGAAGATTTTTTTCTTTTCTCAGTCTCAAAATCTCTAATCGTAACAGTCTTATGTCCTCTACTCTGGCTTCGTATTGTCTTTCTCCTGATACACAGAACAAATTAAAACGGCTGTGAGAAACGAACGGACAGAGATGCACGAACGATATATATTTTAACAAATACTGCCAGCGAAAATGTCAAAAAGTTAATAGCACAAAGTCTCGCAGCATTTCGCTGTGTTTCCAAGGATTGCAGCGACAGTTCAATCACCAGCTCGAGAGGCATCAACTTATTGGCAAAGCATTGGCGGTGCTCTTAGCGTTCAAAGACTTCGTGATAAAAGTCCTGTTATAGGCAGTGGTGATCACTTACCATCAGGTCAACCGTCTGCTTTTTTGCTCAAGAAGTTAAATTAAATAAACCTATAAATATCTTCCTTGTGCGGGCTGTTGGGAGCAAGCCCAGGATCGTACCGGTTGGAGACATTTGGAGGAGGCCTACATCCAGATGATCTATGCATACCTAGTATAAGAACTGACCTCTCTGTAACGTGATCTCCAGGATCCGTATCTTCTCATACAGCAGGGAGATCTCATCGTTCCTCCTCACGAGCTGCGCGCCGACCACGTCCCTCTCATTCATCAGACCTTCGAGCTCCTTCATCAGCTTGGCGCGGGCTGTGTCACCTTCCTATGATTAAAATCTCCAGTTGTCTAATCAAGTTTTTACTTATATTTTAAACCCAAATGAATTTTCGCACAATACCTAAGATCAATCAGGAGATTGGCATATATTTATTTTGTTTTCGTGGAATAACCAAAGGATTTATTGACTGACTGAAAAAAATAATAGGAGGTGCTCAATTCGAATATCTTCATTACAAAACCATGTATTTACCTGTCAAGTCTGCCAGAAAGGGTTATTTATTATGACGATACGAAATGCTGTACGTGATTCTCGCTAAAATTTGAATAGGTTCGACCGATTTTAATGATTATTTGGGAAACAATGATCGGGAAGGGAATCTACGTGTACGCTTGTAATAATTATTTGTTTTAATTTGACTTTAAATCGTTTTATTCTTCTTTAAATTTTCAACTTTTTTAAATCCTTCATTTTACCTACATAATAAATAATATAAAAGTATTAAGTAAAACGGTTTATTGAAATTAACGTAATTCTCTTGATACCCATATTGAGGGGGTTGTGAAAAAACACGTAGTCCGCCATTTTGAAACGGCGACCATTTTGGATATACAATGATACTGAGTATATTTTATTGTATTTTCATCAGAACTAAAGGTGTGTGCCAAAGTCAAGTAGATTTGTCAACAGGAAGGCGGTAAAATTTCAATCACTAAATTTGACCCAAACAAACTGGTCCAGTTAAATAAAACCGTGTAAAAATAAACCACCTTGAATTTCAATGACACAGGAATCGTCAAAAGTTATTTCAGAAACAAATATCAACAAATAAACATTTATCGTCAAACAATAAATATTTAAATATGAGTGTTATCGCCACATAAGAAACATTTAAATAGCAGTTTTTATATTGTTGTATGTATTTTGCTTAGGTTAAAATTGACATCCCTAGCGCACATGTCAAGCGGAACCGTCAAAACTTACTACAAGCTTTACTCCTTTATACTCCCTAATTTGTGGTATAAATCCGCGAAATTCGAGTTATGTCTCTTTTGGAAACGCTCATGACGTGTTCTGGTTATGCAGAAAAGCCAGCCAGTTTTTCAAATGTATTTTTTTGTATATATGACCGAATAGCAGCTTGTTACAAAAGATTTAAGGAGTGATTGATGCCACCTTCCTTGACCATGTGACAATAGTTTTGGTCGTTGTCTTTTGTATAACAGAGAAAGTGATCATCTAGTTCGATTCAGGGAACAACTATAGCTGGTTTGTCGCTGATTCAACTTTGATATTAGTATAACACAGAGACTTTTGATACTTCTCTAGTGGTCAGAACTTAGTACCGGAAAGCTGTTTTCTACGTAATTTACATATAGATACTTTGTCTCATCTACTAAAACTTACCTGCACTATTCTATTGAGCCTTGCTTCTTCTTGCCTTAGAGCTGTTATATCAGCTCTAGCATCAGACAGCTTGGCTTGTCCAGCTTGTATTTCAGCTCTTAGCTGTTCGTTCTTCTTGTTGCACTTCCCGAGGGTCGCCTCACATGATTTCAGACCTGACTCCTTGCCGCTTATGTCTTCTTTCAACTGCTCGATCTGATAGGCCAGCATCTATTGAGGGATTTGAAAAATGTACAGGCTAGTGGAAGTATTTTCAATTTAGTTTTTTTATTGTCTTTAGACCCAATTTAGATTTTTTAAATTACAATAATAAAACTTTTATTGGAAATTTGATTGACCATTGAAATTATTAATATGAATACTACATGTCATCTTTTGTTTTAGCGGAAAATGTTAAAACTAAACAACAACAAAAAAAGGAGAAAAAGAATTTAGTTTTTTAGTTCTTCCCTGTAACTTTTTAAAGTTACATATCTAGGTCTACAAAATTTCCTTTAAAATGCTGTATCACAGAACATTTCAGTTTGAAAATTATTGGATATAAAACAAAATAATAACCACTCAAACATGTAAACTTTTTGAGATCTTTTTATAATAGCTAAATATCCCACATAACAAGTTTGTCAAACCGGGATATTTTGTTTATGGACCGGGACACAATACTTCAAACTGGGACATTGTATTGGCCCCTATGACAACCGTACGCTAGTGTTTGTCTCTGACGCGAGAATATTTCCATAAGTTGAACCGTTTGCCCAAGAAGTCGTAAAAAATATTGCAGTATAACCTACTTCCTATTGTCATCAAACTAAACTATCGGTCGATAGAATCGGTCTGTTGTCTGCGTGGAGTATTTAGTCTCCATCCATACCTTTAGTTTCTGCTTGAGGTCAGTGATCTCGTCCATGGCTTCGGTGTAATTCTTATGCAGCATGTTCCTTTCAGCCCTGCAGGCGTCGAGGCCAACTGATAGTTTTTTGGAGTTTATGGATTCCTCGCGTAGTGCCTTGTTCAAATCCAAAATGTCTGCCGTACGGAGGCGGACCTCCTCTGTTGAAAAAATATAAACCTGACTTTCGATATAGGTATTTATCGAAAAAAATATACGTTAAACATTTTGTAATAGCTGGCTGCTAAGCAAGAGGTTCCGGATTGAATTCCGTCGGGGGCGAAACTTTGCTTTATTAGCAAGTCACATTCGTTGTATTTCTTTATGTACCATAAACCATATCGTTATCATAAAAAGGATCCGAATAAATTGAGAACTAACGCCTTTTTGAAGTCAGTTGAAAATGAAGAAGCTGTTGGTTAGTCTCGCAAAAACTCTATGACGGCTGGACCGATTTGAATTATTCTTTTCAACTTTCGGAACGGCCACGTGGTTGAAAGTTTACGGGTCAAATAGTATTTTTATAAATAATACTTCCTTATTGTTTAAAAGATATTTCCATACAACAAACTAGATATAAACATATTTACAGTAAAATTAATAATATTTAGTAGGCCTTTACAATAATGCTTTTTAAAATGGATACTCATGGATATGATCACACGCACGGCACTTATAAAGCGCGCACTGTTGGATTTCTGGTGATGAGAGTTGGACATTAATGTCTCATTTGCACCAATAATTTCATTTATTAACACATTAAAAAGCATTCCTGCGAGTGGATCCTTAACCGATATAGATATTTTGAAATACACAACAACATATTTATTGTGGTAACAGCAGGTCTACTCAGTAATTATATTACTTTATTACTTACCCATTATTTCTTCAATTTTTTCATTAAGTGCCATCGATTCTTCAAGCATCCTGAAAGTATAGCAGATAAAATATTGGGTAATGAATTGGTTAAAAAAGACCAGTTGATCAAGTTCATTGACCGAGTGGATCAAGAAATCGGTCCATTTATCGCCGATCCAGCTATTAGGGACACAGGTATTATTAAGTGTTCCCTTACTCTCCAATATTCGACAAAAACTGAGAACTTACCTTTCAACATGATGGTTGATCGACATCGGAGACTGATTGTTAGGGAACAACTAAATAATTGTTTCCACAATAGCTGGATTTACCCACTCATTCACCGGACCCCGCTGGATTATTTTTTTGGGGTCTGGCTAAATATCTGGTCTTTAGAAGTAAATCGAGAGGAAGAATAGGGAATATATATTTTTTTATTTATTATAATCCCATACCACACATATACACAAAAACGTTAAATTTTCTCAAATATCTGACTTATTAACTAAGTTATAAAGCTTCAAAGTCGTTGGTTAGACAGAGATTCGATATGTACAATGACGTCGAAGTACACGGGCGCCATACAACTTCCACAGGAAAGGTTCTGATGACGGAGAGACATATATTTACTTTTCATGTTTATTGTATCATTCTTATTCTGTTTCCACTGTAAATCTACTATTTCCACATACTTTACGATCACTGGAATGAACAATCAAATAAAATTTCATGCATATTCCCTATTGATAACGAGAATAAAGTAAGGCGACGTTTTCGGTCGTGTATCAAAAATCATGGCAGTTATTTTGAACATGAATAAATAACATGATTTCAACTTAACTTGTTGTTTTATTTGTCCACAATTTTTTTTAATGTTATCCTTCAATTTGTTGGTCACCTTCTATCCTGGTGTTCTTAGACATAAATGGCAAGGTAGTGTCAATAGGTGGAGGTATCATTTTCCATCTGATGTACCGACTGCTTGTTTGAGCATGTCGTTATATAAAAATCCATCACCTGTCCTTATCCTTCTCGAGCTGTCGGATAATGAGCCGTTGTTTGTTCACCTGCTGTGAGTACAGCTCCAGCTCTCGCTCCTGCTGCTTGCGAGCCTGCTCCTGCAGCGTCAGCATCTGCAGGTTCTCCAGAGCTTCGTCTGCCGATGGGAGTGAGTAGGTGAGTGGGTGAATGGATGAGTGTGGTTGTATGAGTAAATGAATAACACGTACTCTCATTAAAACAATTATTGTTTACTCATTTACTCGTACACTTATTGAATGAGTTTTAGTGTAAGAGAATGAGAAAGTAAGTAAAATATGATAAATTAGTTAATTATTTGGATTTTTTATTGTCTTCAAAGCTTAGAATCTTTGAAGGAAGAGTAAAACAAGGTTGTCTAATTAGTATTTCTGCATATGAATTGTGGGTCTTTGGCATCTATGATTTGATGGCAGTCACTGCCAACTAAGCCGTTACCTTTAAAAGGTTACGATTACAAAGAATAGGATAGGTTATTACAATAACAATTTTATTCGTACAAGTTTAGTCATTTTCTTTCTCCACCTTCAGCCATATCGTCACTAGCATCAGGCGAGATCGCGGCAAAACATTTTCAGGACTACACTCACTTTGTACTTTCTGCATAGTCTTATTAAGGATCTCCTTCTCTCTGTTAAGATTTTCAATGTCTCTCTTGTCTTGTTCAGCCTTCTTGTTTCCCAGCATGATCTCCCTCTCCATGACTCCTACTTGGTGACGTAACCGGGACCTGTTTTATTTATTTAATATTATTAGTGCTGTATGTTTGTCAATCGTTTGCTTTAAGGGTATATTTTAATAATACATCCTTTTATAACCCTCTTGTACGTATGTGTCGTCAATATAATGAGTTTGTAAAAATAAAGCAGATGTAGACATATTTAATTCAAAGTTTAGCTTTTTCAAACGTAAGATCGTATCCTGTTTTACTTAGATTTAAGTAATATTTTTGTTTTTCTTTTGTTAGTAATATTTTCTTTTCTTTCACAAATTATTTCCATGATTCCATTTTAAATTTGCCGCTCATATTACACTACTACTATAGTATACTACTAGTCACACGAGTTGTTGGACTACAGTACAGTCATAGACTAAGAATATAATGTCAATTATATTTTTTTTACTGTAATCTGTTTCGTATGTAAATAAAAAATTAAATAAAAATCAAGCAAAAACAGTTTAACGGATTTATTATTAAGATGAACACATGATTTTTTCCGAAAATGGCAAACAAGCATACGGTCGGCCTGATGGTAAGCATTCACCGTAGCCTGTTGACGTTTGCAATACCAGGGGTATCACGCACGCACTGCTGATCCTGTAAAAACCTTTTGAACAACTTTATGCTGTACTCACTTAGGAAAACCATGCTAGGGATATTATTTATTTATTAGCTACGATTTAGTTCATCACCTTTCATTCTCTATTTCAGCTTTTATACCTTCCAGGAGTTGATATTTCTTCAACTGTTGAACCGCTTGCTTGTTTAGCTTTGATATATCTTTGCGAAGTTTATTACCATCGTCTATACAGTTCTGGAAAAAAATATGCAAATTAAGAAATTATTATTAATCTAATTCTAGTCGCATATTTAGTTACTTTAAAAAAAATGTCTATACGTATGTGCGTTACTTCTTGAATGTGGGAGACACCGGTAAAAAAAATACTACAGAATAAATCTAGAATGATTAGAAATGCAAAAAAAAAAACCACATCACGACTCACACATTCTGCAGCCCTGCAGTAAGTATCGTAAGAACTTGTGCCACAGGAACTAAGCAACGATATGGTATATACTACATAGATAAGAATACAACATCCAAGATCGGAATACCTAAATCTAATGAACAAATGCATTTAAAATCATGAAAATCAAACCTTTAGTTCCTTGGAGGTGTTATGATATGCGGTCTTTGTCTTTTCGAATTCCGCATTTGTGGTGTCCAGCTGTTCTTTTAGCTGCAAGGACTTGGCTGTGGCAGCCTCTTGTTCGGCTTGGGCGTTCAACATCTTATTGGTCATGTCTTTTAGTTGCTTTTCACGGCGCTCCAAAGTTTTCTCCGTCTTTTTTAGCTGTAGGGCAAATTTTGAAGATATAATGATCAGGGCATTGTCGAGTCAACAGGAAAACTTTCAGAGAATGTCTATTTATGATGGCACTATATCAAAAAAATACTAGAAACTTAAAGAAATTCAACATTAAGGGGGATGACATACAAGAAACGTGATTTATTGACATGTTTTGCTTCTCGTTTCTTTGACAGAATCATATTAAAATGTCTATTTTTCAAACTTGAACTTGATGGTATGGAACTGATTTTTAAATTGCTTTTCTCTGTTTTATGGTGTGGTAACTTGTAAGGGCCCAGGAAACATGTATTAATCATGTTTAATGTTAAAGGGACAATTTTTTTAATAAGAATATAAAGTACTAATTACTAGATAAAGATTTAAAGTAACTTTTCTATAACATTTCAATAGCTATAATACGTAGAAAACAATATCATTGTCAATCTATTGACAGCCAGTCAGTGTCAAATAATGGTAAAAAGTAGGTCATCTATTGACGTTAACCGACGCATTGTATTTATAATTTATAAAGCATTGTTTTAATTATTACATTTATTGTAAATTGCAAATTAAAAGTAACTTATAAACGACATATATTTAACGTGGCGGCAATTTCAGATAAAATTTTATATCAGATTTTATTTTTATGTAACTACTTTCTTTTAAAATTTTGTTTTGTGCTGTTTTTATTTTTATCGAAATTTAAATACAAATTTAATTAAATATATAATTTTTTCAGTGGCAGGTATTTTTGGAACTATTAACTAATTAGATTAAGACCTTATGTATCTACAAAAACCTTACAAATAAATAATTTGAATTTTAATTTTAAAATAATAAATAAAACTGACGCGTCGAATACGTCAATACGTACATACTAGGTGGCAATCCACATGTGTATTAAATATGTAAATATTATTTATAATAATGTGTGACGTCACTAGAATTGATTTAAGTAAGTATTGAAGAACTGTATAAACAAATTGTTTCAATCCTAAATAAGATACAGTTTTTTATGAATGAAGAATTTAATAACATACTACCTTATGTTAATACAAAATATATATAAAAGTAGTCGTTCGTAAACATTTGTTATATTTGAGATTTGGGAAGTATATAAATTCGTAGGCAGATTGCTGCCTGCTGATAACTCATCGCAAAGGTATTAAGTGCTTTTCAAATAATAATAATTACCTTATTGTTGAGACCGCCGATCATATTACCTCTGTTTTCGATTTCGTTTTTCAACTGATCACTTTCTTGCTTCAGGAAGTCTACTAGACGATTCTGCCTCACAGCATTATTATCCGCTTCCTGCAACGAAAACAAACAATTACATAGATATTCCACTCACTAACTTCGTCCTCCCACTTGGCTGACTGCCTTATAGAGGTTTATGTCCCAAACAATTGCTTAATATATCTATTTTATATGACCTGTAGAATTTATCAGAATTGAGTGAAACGGGCCTATCGGGTTGCAGCCCAAGTTTAGTAGTGCATGCATTGCCGGATGGGGGGAAGGGCATAAGGAGGTTGAACACCACCAAAAGCATCCGAGTTCTTAGTAACATGAATTCTGCTAGTCCTTATTTGTTATAATCCAATCTGAGTATCCTTAAATACAAAGGTGCGATCGAGTTTTTGAGCAAATATGCCATATAAGTTCTAGTGCCGTGAACTTTGTCACTCATAACTAAATTACACTAGGTTTATCTGGTGGGCTTCGACAGTAAACGATACCGCGATGTAGAATGACAAAACTCCATCTATTGACAATAAACAGTAAACAAAAGTTATAATCTTCAAATACGATTGAACACTTAGCTAGGTCAAGCCTCCCCCATTACTAGTTATCCAGAGTTAAGGTTAGGAAAGAGAGTTTGGGAAAGTTGTGTTTGTTTAATGAAGGGCTAAAAAGTCTTGAAAGAGAACCACCAAAAGCTAATCCTTGATCCGCCTCTGGTTGCATGAGTAACGATATCTGTTTCATACATTAGCTAATTATTTTGAAAAAAAACAACTACGGAGGTTTCTTGTCGGATTCTTCTTCGTAGAAATAGCGTTTCGAACCGGTGGTAGTATAAAATGATGACGATTTAAAAGTACTTATTTGTTTCAATTTTTTTTTGACTCTGACTTTGAATATTAATGTGAAGATAATTTTTGTTGCGACTCCATATTCAGATTTTTAAAGTTAGGGTGGTAAACCTTCTACATTTTACTATTCTTTGCTTGTTTGTTTTACTCCACCCACCTCAAGGTTTTCCTCAAGTTTAAGTATAGTCTCATCAGCAGTGGTGTTCCTCTGCTCCAACTCCTCAACGTAGCTCTGCGCGTTGGACAGCCTTAGCTTGGCAGCGTCCAGCTCCCCTTGCAGTCTGGCCTTCTCCTTCTCGAACTTCTCTTTCTCTTTCACAGCAGAAGTTGCACCTCTAGGAATAAGAAATTAGTTATTTAATAGGTTTCAGCATACATATTTGTTACACATGAAGATAAAAGATCATTACAACTGCCATGGTTGACGCACCAGTTTTTCAGTTCAAATCTAATAAAATAAAACATCGCGAATGCGTCTCTAAATTGGCAGTGCATTGTCGTTGCTCTTGGCGACGTCAGACCTAAGCATCGTCATGTCAATAGGCGATGATACATATCACTTTTGACCAGGTGGACCGTTAGCTTGTTTGCCTATGAGTTTTATTTAAAAAAAAAAGAATTTTGTAAGTTTGTTTGTAGTGTTAGGCAGGTTATGTAAAAACTCATCCGATTTCAAACATTCCTTTACCAATATTTATAAACAATCTTCGGAGATATTACATATATTTTGTAAACAATTGTGAGGCCAGAGTTGTAGGCAAAACTTCGGTTAATTAAGATAAGTAATACAATTAAATCAAACCGTACCATTCAAATAATATATATATTTAATTATAATAAATAATTTATGCAAATTAAAACTATATCCTATACGGAAATGTTTTGTTATCTGCCTTGTAATAAAATAATTTTAATTTTAAATTCATTTAGATTATCCGCGTTTTTGTACATTTTTTTCTTTCTTATATATTCATTATATTTCTTAAAACACTTTTCTTTATCTAATTCCTTTTTTTTCAGATCTAGCCAAAACAATTAGATACTACTACGTACTTAAGTACAACTACGCACTTAAGGACTTAAGTCCTCAAGGGCATCGTCGTGTTTTATTGTCATCACTTTCCACTAGGTGAAAAATCGTCATGTTTATGACAATATTTATTTGCAAAATATGTGTATGTACCCATTATGGTGGTTTGCCTGTGAAGGTTTAAAATGTTACAAAATACTTACGCGTCATCATCCCCTGCTCGTTTCCTGGCATCGAGCTCTTTCTCCAGCCTCGCGACTGTCTTCTTCATAGTCTCCAGACTCTCAACGCTTTGCAACTCCCGAGCGTGCATCGCGTCAGCTAAAGCTCTTGCTTCATCTAGTCAACAACAAATCTTATGTTACATCTTATCTTCTTCATTTTCTCATATAAAGAGGTAAGAGAAAGATCAATATGTAGGATGAAAAATGTAAATCCATTATTTTCTGTCAGTTTTTACCATATGTACTTTTGTATTATTTTTAAGAGCTGTGGATTTTGTTATTAAATAAATTGAAATAAAATGATTATATAGGGATAGCATGTGATAAGAGAAGATGAATAAAAGAAGAGAATATAAATAGTCTCGCTAAAATTTCTTTATGATGATTTCTTTTTCTATTTATATATAAATGAAATGACGTCATTATGATGTCTTTTAATTTTTTTTTCTATTGGCGTTGACGCTTGCGGAAAACGGTATTTTTCCGAGGGGGCTGATCCACACTTACAACTCAAGCCTTTCGGTATTATTAAAGTGAGTCGGTAGATGTGCTACCAGCTTTTTGATCCAATAAAGTACACTCACCTATGTCAGCTCTAAGTTTGTCGATGGTCTTGTTAGCGTCGGATACTTCGACCATAAAGTCTGAGACTGTAGCGTCGAAACGTCCCAATCTTTGCTGTTAAAATAAAAATAAACTACTACCATGTTATGTATGTACTCACTCACTTAGATACCTCATTAATGTAACCAAATATTTTGTTTATTCAAATAAGTCGTTCTATTAACTTCCTACTCGACAAGTTTTTTTATTATTGCTGTTTTAGTTAGTACCAACAAAATGTGTATAATTTATCATTATTACATTAAATAACAATATTATTAAAAACCTACCAAAGAACTCGTATAGTTAAACTTATCCGAAACAAAGATGATGCGTAGAGCTTGTATTTGTCTATAATATTGGCAATGGAAAAATACTTGTGCAAACAATCAATGATTAAAATAAAACGTTATGAGATTCTCCTTCAACGTATTTCTCGTTTAAAAATCAAAATGTGCAGCTGTATACAGTTTACTTACCTTCAGAACGGCGATTTCTTCCAGATGATGTATATTTTCACTCTTCATTTTGTAGTAAGAATCATAGAGTTTAGTGTAAACATCGCTGTATAATTTTAAGTCTTCCGCCTCTCGTAACTCCTCTAGAATCTAAAAAAAAAACGCGGAGATTATTTGGCGGTAAGTGTCAGTTAAAAATCAGTTACAATAAATTTGACTTGAGTTTGACTTTGAAAAAAAAGTTCAACCTATTTGCATCTTTTTATTGTTCATATTACTATCATCATCTCTTAAAGGTAGAAAAAATTATGTAGTATAGGCTAATGCTCTTCGACAAAAGGGAACAATAAAAAAAAGTAGAATAGCGGGACTGAGAGCCAGAAGAGAAATCCAGATATTTCTGATTGCGTGTTTTTGAAGTTACATTTTAGTCTGTGCTTGAATCATACCTGAACGAGTATATGTAACTGCATCATAAGCTGCTAGCACATCTGACGCATTATGGGCGTCGCGGATCATGAGTCGCCTAACGCCACAACTAGGCACACCCCCCACTCTGACCCAACACTGCAACTCCTTATCAGGATCAACAGTGGCGTCCTTTGATCGAATAATCAACAAATAATGCAGCTGTGCAATGACGCACAGGCTGTGCCCGGACACCCTACCGGCTGTCTTGCGACCAGCAACGAACTTAATCAGAAGAAATGAGAGGTAGTACGAAAGCGGGACAACGCCACAACGGGTACGAGTATATTAGACCATTCAATGTTACACACTCAACCGATCAAACAACCGACGCATCTTCCGTCAGATATACTAAAACCCTTAATCGGTCGTGTAGATTAATAACAAGATGGCTGTTACAGACGGACAGAAAAATACTGTAGTATTGGTTACGTTTAGATCTAATAATTCATCCACAGCGGTATTCGTTTTTATTCGGATTTACTGCTAACTAATTTACATAAAACCCTAGACTCATGTTCGATGGCTAACAGACTATTGTGTGTTTATGATGATTTCGGATTATTTTATACAGATACAATTGATTAGGTACAAACGGCCATAGATCAACCTAACCTGTTTGGACTTTGTAACTTGTACAGCGTAAGGATCAATATTGCTGTTGTTGAGACTGGAACCCTCAACCTGTCCGGACTGTCGGATAACCAAGGGACGTAACAAACTGAGCTACCAAGTCGTCCCCATGCTCGCCCTGGATCCGATAGTGTAAAAGATTTATAGAAATAATTTGTGAAGCTTTTAAATTTGTGGCCACCTTACTCACTTTAATAACTAGACAAACAGAAAACCTGACTTATATACTGAAAAAGGATAAAACTAGTACCTACATAAATGAGTTTTTTATCTGAGTCACGTAAATTGTGTCATGTATTGTTTTCCACGCGGTGACAATAGTAGTTTTGGTATTATTATCCTGGCAATACCACAATTAAAACGAATCGAACTGTATGTACCACAATAATAAACTAGACAATTTAATAAAAACTCTTTTATGTAAAGATAATAAATTGTGTGATGTTGATTTCGTAATTAAATTAAGTAAGATTGGTCATGCTGTAGATTCTGTTAAAAGCCATACCTACATCAAATATTAAGTTCCCTTGGTTGCAGTCGAGTAAAATTGACGAACTTATCGAAGAAGGCAGTAAGACACATTTTTGGATATGTCCAGAAAGGAATCCAAATAGTGGTATGTGGTAACTAAATTGCGGCCGTATTGGCCTTCGCAGCGCAACCGCGATGAGCGGCTTAAATAAAGCGGTGCTTGTTTCAATATCTTGCGCCCATGCCTTACAAACCTGGCTTTACTGTGAGTCTACAAGCCTTAGGAGCCGCAATGTCGCAGTGTAGTCCCATCGGGGTAATAGATCTAAGAATTCTAAGCAAAATGGTTAAATTGGGACGAAGTGTGCGGTCATAGTGCCGAGTGGGCAGCGTAGCGTGGCGTTCAGCGTTCGTGTCAAACATGCTAACGTATGGAGGTGTCCTGAGTGCTGGCTGAGCGTGGCACTATGGATAACACAGACACTGCCTCACGGTAGAAATAAAATGGATTCAATAAAGAGACTGATAAGGATACATGGTCAATACCTTTTCAAATTCTTTCTCCGCCTCCGTTGTTTCAGAGCCAATTTGCAGAGCCGCCCCAAAGGAGTCCTCCTCATCTTCAGTCGGGTCCATCCTGTATAAAAACACTCAAAACTTCACAATAAACGAGGTAAACTAGAAAAAATAATGTCAAATTCCCCTAGTGACTAGAGGGACAGTTGTTTTGGTTGCTATGGTGACGGCGTTGGTTGTCAAAGGTTACGGAATACCTGTAATGGGAGTTACTTGGCGGGAACGGGAAGTGTCAGTTAAACTTTTCTTATTTTATTGTCTTTTCTTATATATCAGCAGAATTTAATGTGTAAAATGCTAGTGTTTTAACTGTAGTGCTGTACAAGTGTGGAGAAAGTGAAATACGACGATTTGGCTGCGCTTTTCGTCATCTCCCGCTTAACTCCTTAGAGCCTACAGTAACCGTACTAGCATGTTACTGTAGGCAGATTCATTATTTTCATTGTTCATCTTATCATCTTCATCTCATTTATCATCTTCAAGAATGAAAAAATTATAATTACTGACGATTAGACAGTGTGGTACAAAAACCAATGCCGTTAAAGAAATGCATTTAAATAAACAGTAATGGGGTTGGCGGGAACGGGAAGTGTCAGTTTTTTTTTTTTTCTTGTATTTTCTTATATATCAGCAGAATTTAATGTGTAAAATGCTAGTGTTTTAACCAGTAAATCTGTAGTGCTATACAAGTGTCGAGAAAGTGAAATACGACGATTTGACTGCGCTTTTCGTCATCTCCCGAGTAACTCCTTAGAGCCTACAGTAACCGTACTAGCATGTTACTGTAGGCAGATTCACCTTTTCATCTTCATCTCATTTATTATCTACAAAAATTAATAAATTATAATTACTGATGATTAGGCAGTGTGGTACTAACACAAATGCCGTTATTGGAATACATAAAAACCTGTATTAAGGAACTCACTCTAGAGGTGTAGCACGTAATGTTTCTAATTAAGATGCTTATACATAAGTTTTGGCTCAGTCCGTTTCAGTTTAATTTGAAATAATATTTATTTGAACTTTGCATGAGTCTTCTATTTCAGTCTAAAAATTATCTTTTTATATGGACAACAGAAAGAATTATAACAGAAGTCCATCTTAACTTTAAGTACCAACAGAAACTAATTTCATTTCATACAGAACGTTCGGCAATGGTTGTAATTTGATGTGTAAATGCACATCTTTTTAGTGAGCATAACCTCTTTACTGAGCAAATTCGAGGGAACGCACACTGAAAAAATGTGCATACGTACACGACTGACAAAACTCACACAACCACAGTCGAACCTTGTCCGTGAGATTGAATAACTTTACCACAATAATTTTAATTTCTTAGGAATCTTCTTAATTGAAGGACAATGCGGAAAAATACTCTATGATTTTCATATTTTTTAAAGAAAAGTTCCATACCTTCTGGTGTAAGTAGTAAAACATTAAGTGGAGTTACGTACAAGTGTGACACACACACACACAGAGCACTTCCAACAGAGATAACACGTACATATTTTGTACACATAATTAATAGAGGACGTGGTAGCTCAGTTTGTTGCGTGCCATGGTATACCGACCGACCCGATCCGACAGGTCGATGGTTCGAGTATAGGGTAAGTATAGGCTGTAAGTTGTAGCTGCCATGTTTATCATTATGCCCGGATAGTCGCGACATATCCGCAACCCATAAACATGCGTAATACAGTGTATTACACCTCTGCCAATCCCTCTCCAAAGAGAGGTGAAGTAAAGTGATATTATGTTACATTATAAAAAGAAAAATCTGAGATAAGTTCTATATGCGTCGGAGCTGTTGTAACTTCGTACGAAATTGGCGCATTCTCCTCTATGGTGAATAAGTATTTGTCCGGGACTTCGTGCGGGACTTCGTCCGGGTTGATTTAAGAATATGGTCTAGAGAGAAATGAAACATAATGCCGGGATGAAATGCTTCCTACTTGTTTTCCAAGGCAATGAACTATATGCGCCGAATGTCAATCAAATTCGTTCAACCATTTTTATGTGATCTAGCAACGAACACAAACTTGCACATTTATACATAATATTAGTAGAATATAAATATATTCATTAGGAACTAGCTTTTGCCAGCGATTTCGTCCGCGTTCAAGTCGAAAATGGTTCTTATTTTTTACGATATTAATTTGATTTTAACGTATGAATTATTACGTTAAAATGTTTAAATTTAACAATCTTTATTGTAGTGTAAGTATTTAAAGGTTAAAAAAACATGATATGAAAAGAAAATGTTGTTATGTTTTATGAACACGAAGCTCGGCCTTTGATCTGGTGAAAGTTACACGGGGGTATTATCATTTACAACGAAATCAAAATGCAATACACCTGCCGCATTACTTCCTTGTAAACAATATATTTTGTTTTTCCTTCGGGTGCTAGAATCACCAGGCTATTCTGTGGGGTTTCTCTGAGCATGCCACATGCTAATGACCGTAGGACAAGCAGCTTTCCTTCAAGTCTTTTTTACTACCTTAAGAGTTTGACCTTGAGCTTTTTTTTATGGTTATTTCGAAGCAGACTTTGATGGGAAACTGCAGTCTCTTAATTTAATAGAGGTAATTGGGTTAAGGGAATCCTAGGAATAAATACAGACTCTACTATATGGCTTTTTTGTTTTGTTTATAACAATTTTAGCAGCGCACGCCAGAATTAGCCGAATAGCCCATTTGTTTTTTTGATGGATAATGTTTATTATAGTAAAGTTTCATTAAAATCCATTCAACATTTTTGCGTGAAAGAGTACATCCATCCTTACAAACTTTCGCATCTATTCTATAAGTAAGGATGTAGGAAATGATCATCTTCATATCTATTTTTAAACCTAATTGTTTTGACCTCAGCCAATTTAATTTTAATGCTTTTTGTCACTCATTTAAAATTTAATTAAATAAATATCGAAACTTCTTGATCTAAAATGCTTTTTAAACGTTAAGAAATACATATTTGCATATTAAAATATTTTAATCAAAATGATTTCAAAATATTAATTTTTAATTTGAATGTTTTTATAATTTAACCTTTCCACAAAAGTTTATACATACTTATATACGATCGAGATATAATTGAATAAAATCGAATGGGTTTTTTGGCAGTATTTATTAAATTGGATAATTTTGTCTTTCTGTCTGTTACTATACCTTTGATATCAAATCAAATTTAAATATTAAATATCTACAGAGTTCTATCCATCAGTATTAGAACAATAAAAAACTGATTTTTAGGTCGACATCGCAAATAAAAACAAAAAAGCTATTTTAGAATAGATAACTTGTTGACGTTGGAAAATATAATTAATAATTTTATACATGTGATATAAAATGGTTTTATATAAGATTTTTTTAACGTAAATTTCGTATTTTGGCGCCCGACATGTAACTTGATTTTTGTTTATGATAAGATAGATTTCTTACTATAACTTTTTAAATAAAAAAGGTGGCCAATTCTCAACAGCTCATGAAGTTTTGACTGCAAAAGCCAAAACCGTTTATTCTGGGAACCATAACTTTTGAAAAGCATGGCTTGGTCGTTTCCCAACGTTTGCCTGGAGTATGAACAAATGAGAACTGTTAATATGTTATACACTAGTTCTATAAAATGCCCATTTATTTACATAGAGTCGACACTGGCCTAAATGGCTTCGAGAAAAGGATAGTACGGCCATTTTTCGGTCAATTTGGCCATACGTTTTTATTATAATAATATTTACCACATTAAGGCACACACATTGAGTCAGACCTGCAGTAAGTATCGTAAGAACTTTTTTCACAAGAACCAAGCAGCGATATGGTATAAACTATATAGATAAGAATACTACATCCAAGACCGGTAAGCGAAACAATGCGTCTTGCAAATGTCACAAAATTCCGGCCCTTTGATTCGAAATCGGAGCCGGTCGGTGTAGCAGTCAGGTGTTTACACCATAGAGACAGTCTTAATTTGGCAGAATTTAAATGTATTTCATAAACTTACATAATTTTATTTCAAAACTACATTAGTATTTGTCGTTTTTGAGTAGGAATCAATTGAAGTTATTTCTTATTACATTTAATGTTTCCAAACAAGTTTAGACCGAAATAAAAGGGACTGTTAGTCAGGCAGTGTGGCAGGCCTTTGATAGTTTTGGTAGCTAAAAATAATAAAAAAATGCATTTTTATTCACCTGATCAGCAGATAAAAAATAGTAGATAGTAAAAAATAATGAAAATCTATCATTAAATAAATATTGAGCAGTGAAATAACTTAATGGGCATTCATGTGGGCAGTTAATAAATCGGAATAAGTCGGAAAAAATTTAAAGCAATTCTAAAAATAATAAGTTGGGAAAATATATTCCTCGTATATTTCAGAGTGAGTCAGGACCGAAAATGGTGTGCCTTCAAATTTTTACGCAAGTGATCACAGTGAGACAGTGAGTGAGTGAAAGTGTCACTTGTACCTGCAATGATAAAATTATGTCGATTGTGGTCACAATACCTAACCTAACCGATGTTTACTAAAATAAGCTCACCCTTTGCTAACAATTCGATCAGTTTGGGTTAAAGTACCTCCGCTTTCTGTGAACTGCCAAACAATTTATCTGACTGCCCATTGCATAAATATACTGGCCATTTATTTATTAGACTGCTTACATATTTTTAGTACCGGTATTGTAGGATGAAATAACCGGCCGGTTGTTTTTTATTATTACCGTCTATGTTTTACAGTCGCATAAATTTATCAATCGTAAAAAAAAACTAATAACAAATATCACATAAAGTAAAAAAAAACTGCAAAAGTTTTTTCAACTGGTCATAATAACCTCTAGAATGTATACCAGTATAAAATATAAGTTCCTAAATAAAATGCAAGGTAGTTAATTCAAGATGAAGGTGATCTATTTTAGATTTTAAGTAAATGGCATTGTACTTCACGAATGAAAGTTTCAACTTAATTAAATCAACACATGTCAGTGTAATTAGATTAATTGTAATTGGGTATGCATTTCATGTAATTAAATTAACTCTATGATTACATCCCCTGACTCTGAATTATTTATATCCCAATTTAATATGAATAATATTTTAATTACCAACCTCCTTGATGTTTTCTGCCGTAAATAAAATAAATAAAATTAACCCATTAAGTGTTGTCCACTTGTTTCCCCAAGGGGTTGAAAAAAAAATCATTCACTAAAAAATTTATAAACTCCTGTGAAAAAAATTGTATTGCATTAAAAAAATTAAAACTAGTTAAAAAAAAACTTAACTAAATTAGTTTTTAAAACTTAGTTTAAGGTTTTAAAACTTTTCTCAAACCTACAGATTTTAAATGAGATTGGTTCTGTTGAAGATTGATGAAGGACAGCCACATTTTCGGAGTGAATCGAAATATTATTAATGCTTCTGAAAAAATTTAATGGCTTGCATCTTCATAAAACATGTAAATAAAATAAGAGAAGCAAGGTATTAAAGTAATACTAACGTGAAGCCTAGTCTAGGACGACGCGCTAAGCGATCATTACTCAACTCATATAAATTGCTTGTGGCCAGTCTCCTTTGGCAGTATGCGCTAACGTTTGTCCATTCATAGACTTTAAAACTAAACGGTTCCAAATTTAAAAGTCGCGCGTTCGAGTCGAAGCGGGAAAACTTTTGTGAAATTTTTGTGCAATAATTTTTCATAGGTGTCCTTTATTTGTGAATTTTCTGCATTCAAAACTGTGAGTACTTAAAAAAAATCTTTTTTACGAGTTTATTTATTTTGACAATTTAATTTTAAAAACTCTTTGTAAAAGTTTTTAATTACTGACTTAGTTAATAAATATTAAAAATATTTTTTCTTTTGGTCAGAATTTAAAAGAAAATACTATATTTAGTTTATTAAAAGAAACGAAGGTGTTTGTATTTTAGTTTTTAGGGTTTTTTTAGGCACCAAGATTAAAGGCGTATCATATTTTTATTTAGAATTGCTATAATTATGCAAAATATATTTTTTATTACATTGAATTGAAATTGAAACATTATCAAAACATGAATTTACGTAGTATAAGTACCCTAATAATATAGTAGTTGAAATTTAGGAATAAATATAAATTTAAAGCATTTATTAAGTAATGGAATTTGATATTTAGAATTGAAATTTGTATAAGTTTTAAATTAAAATTTAATCATTTTTGTGAAATGTAATTTAAGTTCAATCGGAGCTTCATATGCCATCATTTTCAGGTTTTAAAAATATTTTCCCAAATTAATTATCGGGAGTTTATTTTATGACCGAAAAGGAGCCATAATTATTTTTTAAGAATTATTATTAACAAAACCATTAAAAATGCTTCGTATTTTGGAAGTCTCTTTAACTAGGTATTTCACGTTATTTTACTATGGATTTTTTGCCATGTAAATCAAATTCCATAAGAAAATAAATCAAATTGAATTAATATCAACAAAATCTATTCTTAAGAAAATACTTCTTTATTATGATTTAATTCATGAATCCCTCTTATATATATATATATCTATGAGTAAGAAGTTCCTGACTTGATCGAAATATTTAAGATAAAAATATATAACATAAAAATTTATCAAAAATTAAGCAGGATTTTCAACATCAAAAATAATAATCAATAATTTAATGGACATAATGTAGTCAACATACAAAAACCTTTCAGTATAGATAAAAAATACTACTCAAAGGTGACTCAAAGCTATGTAATTGGTCGTACAAATCTTACTATAACATTCTACTATAATCTTGCTTTTTAATCAATCAGTTCCTTGGTACATATAAAGATCATTAAATACATCCTTATATGTGTATTTACTTGATAGTGTATGTATATTTACCTATTTACATTGACTGTACGTATCTTTGTTTCGGTGAATTGTCGTGTGTTGGCGGGAAAATCCAAGGATATTTTTTTATGTGCTGGCATTGACACATGCATTACAAAGGGAGTGAGGGGAAAAACTTATACCTACAGCCGAGAAATTACATAAGGATTGTTCAAATAAGGAAGTAGGGATTTTAAATATATTTTGTTTGATTTATGTATCATTTCTGTTGTTTCGTTCTCTTTAGTCGGAAAAGGCAAAAAGCATTAGCCCATACAGCAAAAGGATTTCGTATTTATAATTTCTTCTTTCTTTATGTTAATAATTATTTTAAATTTGTTGATAAACAGATACGTTTAAAAATGAAATGAAAAAAATCTATGAAGAAGTAAACTACAGGAAATGTCGATCAAGTCGATCCATACTTATTTACTTTTACGTTTCTTATGTATGACACATGGCACAACTTTTTAAGACGAGGTCCGGTTTCAACCTTTTTTTAAACTTTATATTTAAAAGTTATTATTTTGAAATGATTGACTTTGAAAAGATGTATATAAAAGTTTTAGTATCCCGAGATGTTTGGTTCTATTTTACTATTTTAGGTACTCAGTAACCGGTTACTCATATTTTTAAAGTTAATGTAAACAAAGCAATATGTATTTGTAGTATGTATTTAAAATTATTATTTATATATTTAACTTAGATACATATTAATTATTATTTAGATATTTAATAAATTTAATAAATGGATGTCGCAACAGTCGTTAGGTATAACAATTTTAAAAAATGATTTTTTAAACTTTTATAAATAGTTTATTGTTTAATAGTTTATTTGGTCGTGTTCTACGTCAATGTCGAAATGCTCAAATTCAATATCACCAGTTCGATTCTTGGACAGGGTTGAAATTGACAAAGAACTGCTTACTAACTTTACCCACTTGATTCTGAACTGTTAAAATAATGAACAAAATTAGGTCCCATGAAAATAGCCGGATTTTTTTTTTATAACCACATCACGACACACATTGACTCAGCCCTGCACTAAGTATCGTAAAAACTAGTATCGCAGGTGCTAAGCAACGATATGGTATAAACAAAAAAATAAGAATACAACATCCAAGACCGGTAAGCGAAACAATGCGTCTGAAAGTGAAGAATGATATTAAAATCTAAGAGATCTAAAAGTTTTTTACTGTTCCTAGAAGACTAAGCTATAATAACTTCGTAAGGTACGTCAGCCGAGGGACCAATTTCGATATAGTTTTTTTTTAGTTTCGGTACTACTATTTCATTTGAAATGTCTTTTATTTATAATCCGATACCGGAAAAACAAACAAACATATCTACTAAATCGTAGGTAAGGAACCTTACAACGAACTGACATTATAAAAAATGTAGTTTAATTACACTTCTGGCATTTTCATGTTTAAAAATTATTTCAAAAGAAAAATGAGACAGGGTTTTCGTTAGTTATTACATTTAACTATATAACTTATGAGTTAATTTTCATCGACAAAATAAGTAGGTACCATAACCTTACGGTGATTTTTATGTGAACATTATTTTTTATTTTATTTATTGCAACAAGTTTTTAATATTATTGATTTTTAAGGCTTTCCCATAGAAGAGACGTGTTTCAAACAACCTATGTTATATGTGTATATTTAGTTTTATGCTACAGCTTTCCTTAAAAGGCTGCTTTGGAAGAATCATAGTACTTTCTGAATACGACGCATATTTTATATCTTATAATAGCCACTTACTATTTGAAATGAATGTAATCCAGCAAAAAAGATGGCCATATTATAAATGTTAGAGAAATCGTAGTTGAAATGTTCTGAAATTAATGACAGAATATAGATCATTTCTTAAATTTAAGGAAAATAATTTATACTTAGGTCTTTACGCAAAAGTAATTCTGTTTTCTGTTGACGAAACCACTAGATACCAATTATGCTATAGAGATGGGACCTTGGGGAGTCTTTGACGCGAAAAGGAATCTTCAAAAGTATGGGAAATTATGTTTCTCATTGGACGCAGATGAAGTCGCTGATACCAGATAGTAAAAAATTCTAGATTTTATCGTATTGTTGTTTTAGTTATATTGTACTGTAGAAACGCATTAGTAGTGCGTCCCCTCACTAAAATAAAATCTTAACCGCCAAAATACAATACAATTGTGAACTTAAGTTAATTGCACTAAAGTTTAAGTTTTCGATACAGCGTGATTTGTGTCCTTTTTACTTTGGATTGGAAATATGTATTGCAGATTCTAGCTGCACTGTTGCATCCTCGACGGTCGTTTGTTCAATTGATGTGATTGCACTTTGGAAGGTCTGACAACTTGAATGATTGTGTCTAGTTTGGCTCGCTGCTTCGTCCGCGTAGAAGTCGAAAATGATACTAAAAAGATTTTTTAAATCAAATCCAAGACATTTATCGTTATATTTTGGACAATTCACACAATATCTTTATGAAATATAGCCCATGTGTTATTGTGATGTATAAGCTATATTATTGTAAAGTTTCATTAAAATCGATTCAGTAGTTTTTGTTTGAAAGTGTTACAAACATTCATAGACCCTTACAAACTTTCGCTTTCATAATTTTAATAGTATAGGGATATATATATAGAGTTGGTTAAAAAGCGAAATACAACTTCATCCATTACGTTATCTCGAAAGCCTAACCTGAATGAAACTAGAAATGGATTTAAGGGTTCTGTCCCTCAAGATGAGAAAAGTGACGTTGACCGTCTGTTTGTCGAGACGGGAATCAAAACCTAATCAAAGGGTGATTGACTTATCTAGATACATGGAAGGCAAGATGCAATATGCAATCAACCTGAACCTGATAAATATAACCTGGCGCTCTTTAAGGCAAGAGTGAATAGGGTTCTCCTGGGCATGTTCCACCTTAGATTACATCGCCGCTTAACATCAGACGGGATTGAGGTCAAATGCACTACTAAACACACAAATAAACTAGGCAACTAGTTGTAAAAAAAACATAAGAAGGTAAACGGAAAATTCCGAAAACCGTAAAATTTGCGTCACAAAAAAAAGTTTAGGTTACAGCAATGTGTTTTCCTAGCTTATGAGGTTAACTTAAATCTGGCCTGCTTTTGTTTGTATTTGATGAATAATATGTGAAAATTGAAAATAATTTTTTGATGCGTCGAACGAACAATATTAAATCTCAACTTTATTAAACAACCTTGAATGAGTTACATCCTTTAATGTATGAATTCGTATAAAAAATTAACGTTTCGGGGCACTATGTTATCTTAGATCTTCATACATCTGATTCATGTGTACTTTAATTCCGGGGTCTCAGAAAAAAAATAGTAGAGTAATCCATGCGTGATTTGACGTGCCCTTCACGCCCTGAAATAATGCTTGGCCGATTTAATTGGCCGTCAGGGTTAACATTGTTTTTATTGTATACGACCACTCCGTCACCTACATTTATGCGAAGTAAAAAAATTAACACAAGTGAAGCTTATATAAGCGTGCTTTAAAATTGCAACTTTTTTAATTATGTCAATCAACAGCATGGTTAAAATGGCCGCTATGCCATGTTGTGCCTGAATTTAAATAGTATAATTCTTAATAGGTGGGGAAAAGTTTTCGTACTTTATAGCCCAAATTTAGCTCATATTTTTCTTAATGAAGAGATTTTCATTCCTTAAGTTGTTTTACTTCTTGCAAATATGTCGTTAGTTAGTAACCTCGGCAGATTTGTTGAAAAAAAATCTAGAAAAATTAATATTTGTTTAGTGACCGGAAAACCCCATTGTTTTTGGATTGACCTCACCCTCAAATAACCCTATTTTTGCATCGACCTAAAAAAATACAAAATGTATCAAATCGTAAATAGCTATTTACTGCTTGTGAATTGAAGTGTCAAATATCCAAACTAGTGAACGGAATTTTTTAAAATTGACGCCGACTTCGGAAAATGAAAACTTTCTGTATTGTTTAATTCGGTTATTTGAGGTTGGTACTTAGCAAGTTCCTTTAGTTAAGAAAATAATCAAAATCAAATATTTTTATTCTAATGTACTTAATAATAAGTGTTTTTAAATCGTCAACATAATTTTAAACTACGGTTCGGGATGCCTGTCTACGGGGAAGAATCCGGCAAGAAACCTCCGTAGTTGCTCTTTTCTATATCATAATAATCTAATTACAATCTTAGTTTATAGTATAACATGTGACAAAATGTAACAATAAACAAGTTCCTACTTAATTTGTCCAATTGAATTAAAATAAAGTAAAATAAAAATAAAGTAAAGTTACTTTATAAACTACTGGATTTGCAACAAAGACCCACCTGATAAAAGCTGGCAGAAAAATATAATGTATAATGTCACTTATTACATTTGGTTTATAACGATTAAAATAACTTGGATTTGTAGTATATATAGTACATTCTCTCAGCTTTTATACGATTATCTCCGGAACCGCCATCCCGATTTCAAAGACATTTTATGGAGTGAGTTTCGATGTGAAAAAGAGTTTTGGATCTGATGAATAGCTTTGTACAAGAACTGCCTTGTTCCTCATTGTGCCCGGATGGTGGCGACACATTCGCAACCTGTCACACTGGGACTCAATCATGCGAAATGCGGTGTGTATCTCTGCCAACCCCTGTCAAGGGATTGCGGAATGAGAGTAAAGGGAGTAGGCTCTAGAAAAGCCAAGTCGCATTATTAAAAACCGATGTTTAACCGTTCTTATGCAGTTTGATAGATTTCTGCAGGAGTCATGAATGTTTTCTATGCATGTAATAATATGTATAGCAGAGTAGTTTAAGACTGCAGCAATTTCAGCGAACTGTCCCAAGACTTTATCCACATTAATCATCAAACTAAAGGAATTCATAATTGCATTCAGATTGTACATCAAACAAACAATCGCAAGTGATCTTCAATGAAACGCAAGCGACTTTAAGCCCTATTTTCTTGGATTTAAAATTAAAAGTGTTTAAATATAATTTGACTGACCCAAATATTTAAAACCTTGCCGTGTCCGCTCACTTCGGAAGTTCCGAAGTTATCAACTACGAGGCTCAAGGCGACAACTCAATTATGTTGGTACTCATATACAAGCAATTGTTCGACGTTTTAATTTTTCGACGAAATTACACAATTACAGATACCTCCTCCGTTTTTGGTTTTTCGTCGTTTTAAAAACTCAAATGGCAACTTTGTATGAAAATACTTACTGTGGTGTTAAGAAAACTAGATTAAGTACTATAATAAAAAATAATAAAAAATATTACAATTAAAGGAAACAAGTGAGTTAGTATTTAAGTACTATTTATGACGTCACATCCTGTTCTTGGCTTGGTTTTTATTAATTCTATTATAATCTTATGTAATGGAGTTTTGATGTTGCATGTCCATATAAATAAAATAAATATATAAGAATTCTTAATACAAGCGTGCTCCACTTTCGGCCATATTGTCACTTTATTGGAGATTATGTGGCCAAAAATATCATACTCTAAAAGTCCGTTTCATGACTGGTGAAGGTACAAAAATTCCATAGAAGAAAAGGACATTTCTTTTTGTGGTATTTACTAAACTAAGCAAGCATATAATAAGCAAAAAAAAAATGATTTTTAGCTCGTATCGCAAAAAATATTATAAAAATAATCATAAATTAGTAATATTTACGATAATAACTTAAATAATTTAAATATACCTAAAATAAATAAAAAAAACAATTAAAATATAAACGATACCTTCATCTTAAATTGCACGTCAACTAAATAATAACAACAAAAAAAATCTCACCTACAAAAAATCTTGACCCTTTCATTATGCTGGCTATTCTTAGTGTCGATTAAAAACAACCTTATTGCTATTGTAATTAAGGACATGGGTCATTGTAACGTTAATGTAATAACAAAAGCTGCCTTGAACTCTACACGCGGCCTTGCCTCGTTACGGAACGGCGGTGGACGGTTCCAGTTCTTTTTTTAAATTCTGTTTTTGTTTGGATTCCTTTAGTACAGGCGCAGTCGAATAAGACTCCGACTAGACTTAATAATATAGCTTTGTTTATTTCCATACACATACATAAACTTACGTATTCGTCCCGAAAGGATAGGCAGAAACAAGGGCTCGCGATACGCAACGATTATTATACACATCTCTCGCTTCCTCCTCATCCATGCATCTCCTCATAATCCTCATACACACGACAGTAACATACCAGTGCTACTATTTCCATACAGGACATTAAACAGAGTTAGTCCGTTAGTTAGTTATTAATCCGCACTTACTCTAATGCGCGGTAACGCTTTTCCCGGCCTTTTTGCGTTCCCGGAAGTCGGGATGTATTTTCTCAGTAATTCCCGGAATCACTAAGTCTCGGGAATGTTTAAAACTTTTCACAGGAAAGAAAAAAACGTTCTTATTTAGTTTTCACAGAATTCATTTAAGAATTATTATATTTAATTATTTTACAGTGTCATTATGAAACGTATTTAAGAGACACATTATTTTATAATATTAAAGCGTTGATGTTTATATCTTAAACATCAATATCAACGGTTTAAAAGTAATAAATGATATTCAAATTATTTGTGAGAAATCCCGGGTAGTCATGATTTTTTCTCCTTCTTCTTTAATATCGTTAAAATCCCTTTAACATCACTTGAGAAGTGTAAAAATTTGTGAGCGTGTGTGGCGCTATGTTTGGAACACTTTTTTCGATTGATTTATAGGCAAATTATATACCTATGTTTTGAAATATCATTGAAAAAGTCTATGATTAACCAGTTATCGAGGTACCTGACCTAGTCATATGCGTTAACTTATTGTAAAACTTCAGAAAACTAGTGAAACAAGTTAGGGATATTATTCGTGATATAAGTAGTACGAGTAGTTACAAGTAATTATCCTAACAACGTACCTAAGGCATGAATACACAACGATTATAAAGTCAATGACCTGTAGCTAGTATCTATGTTGTACACGCCTCTTAGAACCGGAAGCATGCTATCCTACTCTCGACTTGCAGTTTTACCATGCAACAGACAAGACAAACTAATGATACCGACTGCAGTTTGAGGGCTCGATAAACGTTTCTACTGCACATCTTTACGAAGTGATATTGTTTTGTTGGCCGGGCAAAATACCGACAACTGAATGCAGTGGTAAAATATAAGCAGTATAGCGTATTTACATTTAAAAAATCTATTAGTTTTGTTTTTGAGACCGTCTGGGCCCAAAAAATAACAACCGGTACGTGTATTTTTGCCTCTACATAGCCAAAAATTGTCAGGGCTCTTAGCGTTCCTGACATCAAGGGCATCGTGAATAGGAGGCGGTATCACTTTCCATCAGGTGAACCGTCTTGTTTGGGTCGCGGTATATAAAAATCCAGCAAGTCCTTAGCCGGGGCAATCCCAACGTTTATCGGGCGCTTGCGAAGTTTCGACACTGCATTAAATACGTTTGCCTTGTACTATTACCGCAGGATCCTTTCCCTTGTAAAGCAGGTGGTTTTGAAAGGAACCTGGGTTGGTCCTCCAATTTGTTTTGACTGGTTTAATGTGTTGTTTATTACTCGAATGGTCCGAAGGCACTTTCAATGGCGGGCGGAAGTTTTTAAAACGATAAATGTATTATTCTATAAAAAGTTTCACCATGAGAGCTTGCAGTTGCAGAACAAAGCTAATTGTCGTTATAAAACAATGCGATACACCCACACCTCTGTTCACTGCAACTCCTATTCAACCTGGCCTAGCACGCTCAATAAATAGCACACATACCACACGACAAGATCAGCTTTCCCTGTCATAAGAAAGACAAAAAGAGATAGTTGCTATCTCTCGCCTCTTGTGTGCTAGGCCTGCAGGATCATCTGTGGTGTCCTTTGAAACTAATAATGCAGTAATAATGAAGTAAAGTATCTAACTACTATTAATTATTATTAAGAAAACCCTTTGTATGTGTACTATTATATAACATTAAAAAAATGTAAGGGAAATAGCTTCCATGCTCTTCAAAATCTCTTTGGCATTGAATTGTTTAATTTAATATATTTAAATGTATTATCACGGACAAAAGCTTAATACAGAAGCAAATTTTTTATATATACTAATATTATAAAAGGATATTTATAATAATATATTTATCAATAAATAAAAAAATTGTATATTCATCCAGTTTTATCTTAATTGATGAAGATTAAATCATGTTTTTGATAAACTTACATGACATATTAAAATGTTTATCAAGTAATTTGCATATTTTATGTAAAAAAAACGTCTTACTTGCATTTTTAGAGTGTTAAAAGGCCTGATAAGTGAACCGATACATAAATTTTCTAAAATCACATTAACATTTTAAATACATTAAGTTGAAAAGCTCATTATTAATACAGTGAGTGTATAAAACATAACATTAAAACAATATTATGATTACATAAGAGTTCATTATCAAACTTAAGTCATTTTCTCGCAGACGGACATCCGATGGTTTCGGATATGATGTACTTACATTTTTTTTCTGCATTATATTATTTTGTACTTGTAACAGTACTTAAATCACGTGGAACCGAATCAAGGTTATACCTGAGGTCGACCGTGCCTCGAATTAAGCACTTCTTGCGAAATTCTCACATCGCACTGCTATACAAAGACACATATATATATAGCTTTGCCTTAGAAAATAAAATCAATAGCAATATTGTATAATAATAATTTGATCTGCCAAAATGTTGTTACAAATTCAGGGAGTACCGTACATTTACCTGTGAAGAGGTGTGCAAATATTTGGTTAAAATAAAGTTATGTTTGAAGAACAAATTACAAATACAAAGAGGAATGTCAAAATTAAATACAATAGGCAATTACGATAGCGCTTGTAAAGAACGACATAGGCAGAGATAAAAAGCCGATAGCCTTATAACTGGATCTAAATGTAATACATAATATGTCAAATAATAAAATAGCCTTAATAAAGTTAATGCTTGTGAAGTGAAATGTCGAATATCTACGAATAAGCGGCCATCTTGACATTTTTTTTACCAATTTGTCTATGACATGACAACGATCTCAGAAAATTTAAATCATTGGAATTGCTTAACTTGGCCTTTTAACGACCGAACGACGAGTAAAATTTCAACACTCACTTGACGCTTATAGATTATCAAAATCGGCGCAGTGGTGCAGCAATGAAAACGTAACAGACAAGATACATTTTCAAACTCACTATATTATTGAGGCACGATAGTTGAATCATAGACAAATGATTGGTCTCCGCAAGAGCATCGGACTACCAATACATTAATCTATGGAATGAATGTTAACAGATTGTCCAGAAACTTAAGGTATGTTTTTTTTTAAACAAATGTACCAAAAAATATTTTCAATTTGGTGAAGTATCATAAATATGGTAGTTTAACTCTAAGAAGGTAATATCGCTAAAATAATACCAAAATGGTTATTCTGATGTTAAAATCTAAAACCTTATTTTTTTAATTCATTCCACAAAAATATATGGGTTCAAATTCGAAATGTTTCTTATTCGAATAGACTTAAAATAAGAACTTTTAAATCAGATGAAAGTGTTTATAAAGTTTCGTGTACCATATTTGCGGGTCAGCTATGTAAATAGTTTATTTTATATGCAATGAAACTGGTTTAAATGTAATAAAATATAACCCTAAGATAAATGGATGTAGGCGTAGACACACCTATTTATAACTGGCCTTATTTATAGTGGAGCAGTATTTGGCTCTAATTTTCATCAAGATGCATCGTTTCCAATTAACGATCAACGTTTCAATGGTCACGTGAAAATGATAAGAAAAACCCTCGCATTCCTTAAAAAAAAATCAATGTATCGAAGCATGGATTTTTATAATATTGTGATGCACTGAACTAAATAATACTTTACGTGTCGAATGACTTCATTTATTTGGATCTTCATTAACATTATTTGTACGTATGATTTTGAAAATCTAGACAAAGAATGCAAAACAATTTTGGTTTATAAAAAAGTTTGCTTATTGAATGGATCTTATGCGTTTATTTTACAACACACAAACCCAAAATACTTCAATACAAAAATTATCTAGATGATGAATCTGATGAATATCTACGTGGCAAATTTCATCGCAATCCTTTCGCAGTTTTTGAGTGATTGTCGTTGCGTTGCCAATCTTCTGTCGCATCCACCCTCCCGAGGATTGCTATCGTCCTTCCGGGCCTTGGCATCATCGGTCGGCCTCGCCGAGCCATCTATGTCCTTGACCCTAATCTCGGCTGCCATAAATTGCCGGTGAGTTTTGGCTTCCCTAGAATCGACGTAGGAATTCTAGTAGGCTTAGTAAAGCCTAGTTTCAAAGGAACTACGTTACGCTATAGGTAAGTTACCGCTCAAATTTGTATGAGATTTAGATGAGTTCCGTTGTGGCGCTGGCACGCAAGTTCAGTTCCGTTAAGGCGATAGTTAAAACCTCATACAAATTTGTACTCTTACATGACTATAAGTAACAACAGAGGTTGGTGCTACGGATACAGGAAGCAACTTTTCCGGTGATCTCTAAAGCACCGCTCCACTTTTTCGATCCTTTCCGAGTTCAAGATCATCGATGTTATTTTTATGGCCACCACTAACAGACGTGTATGTAGTTCACGCTTCTCTCAGCTGTGTCGTGAGAGACGGTGACCCAGCAGTAGAGCGGGAGGTGCGAATCCTAACACTTCTTTGCAACATTGGCTGCGTCTAAGAAGGCGTTTTCCTTTGTCTCCACTTAGTTACCTCTATTTTTCTCCGAAGGTGCCAGAGAGAGCGAGATCAGCTGTAGCAAAGAATCCACTGGTACCTTGACCCTTTGCCCTCTTTATGTACTAAGTTTAATTATCTGATTGAAGTACCTTATTTAATTAATTAGCTAAACATTTCTAGATTACAGAGGCGTATCTTTAACAACCTTGCACTCGTTTTTTGCTTTTCGTTACGTATTATAAGTGGGTCAGGTTCACTTAATTGCTGAAGGTCTTATTTATAACAAATAAAGCTGCCAAGAGCGAGGTCAGTGAGCGTGTCTGGTTGGTCCTTAACACGTAATTGAGAAAGTTTTTTTTTTTTGTTATATGTTTGCGTTCTTATAAATACTACTTGTCTACTACGTATATATGTCACAGAAAAATTATCAGGACCTTTAATTAACAAAAAAAAAAATGCGTAGAAAAAAAGAAATTAAAATTATGAATCGCAAGAACTGACTTAACTTATCCATGATGGGTCGGTTTTAGTGGAGTTCGTTCTATTATAATCATAGAGTAAGGAAATAAAACAAACTACGACCTGGCAGTTTCAGATTTCATGGTCAAGTTGTTAAGTTTATTGCAATTGACTAAAGATTTTAACTTTATGATCATTCTTGAAATAAATGTGCAGTTTACAAACTGATCATTTAACGCAAACATAACGTTTCTACGAGTAGCACTAGCCGGACTAGCCCACCGCTGCTTCTGCACAGCTCGCTTGGCTCGTGCATTGAGGTAACAATATCTGCCCTAACTTAATTAACTATTGTAATTTTTTATTCTTTCATAGACACAGAGCAAACTACTGCGAAAGATCGGCAAATCAGAAACATCTTGTTTATATTATTGTAAATGCTTAACTTTTTGTTGGTTTGTACAGAGTCCGGCGCGGAAACTTGCTTATTTGAAATAATCATAAAACGAAATGTATTGAAGATATCAAGATGGAACATGTAAAGATTTTTTCATTGCTTTTTGAAAATTTTGTTTTGAACATGACCTCCGTTCTTGAACGAAGAACATCATTCTAGTGTTCGTGACGTTTTCACTGAGCAAACTTTAAGTTACATACACTGAAACAATGTGCATGTGTTACCTACAACCGAAGTCTAACGTTATTCGTGAGATGGTATCACTATACCTGTTTATAATGTTAGTACAGATTGGCATTAGGTTAAAATCTCGTTTATTATAAGATAAGAAAACGTGCTAGCTTTGCCCAGGATCTATTACGTATTTTTAATGCAGTACTACGAGTGTATCACTACTTCTATTTTGACACAACGCTCTTTGATTCCCCCTACTCTTAATAATAATAAATAATTACCACATAACGTCTCACACATTGACTCAGCCCTGCAGTAAGTGTCGTAAGAACTTGTTTCACAGGAACTAAGCAACGATATGGTATATACTAAATAGATAAGAATACAACATCCAAGACCGGTAAGCGAAACAATGCGTCTTGCAAATAACACAAGATTCCAATCCGGAACCTCTAGTGTACAAATCGGCTGTTTACACCACTGCGCCAACGAGGTCGTCGCGTTCCTTATCTTTTAATTATTTTAAATTAAACAGGCCAACAAGAAAACTTTTTTTGAAAAACATCAGCTACTTTTAGTGTAATTGTATTACTGATTATAAAAAAAATGGATATCACCCTCCGATTTCTCCAAATTCCATATTAAAAATTTCCATATTAAATGAAAACAAATTTAAAATGCAAAACAAATATTTTTAACCATTCCGATATGGTATTTTTTTGTTGAGTAGACAATGTGATCTAGTTTGGTAAGGTTGGAAAATAATATCAAATGTGATTAGGCAGGGTAGTTTTGATAAATTACACATTTTGTTTGTTTTATAGTAGTTGATATAACCTCACATTGCAGTGTTTAATCCTTGTGCTTTTTATTCACACTTTAATATGGATAAACGTGGTTGTAAAAATTATTCTAACGCGTTTTTCTATGTATATGGTAAATTTGTAACTAAAAACATTTAAGGAACATTACCAACATTGTAAAAAACGTGTACTTTGCATATTTTTGTGTAGATATCGGTAATCAAGAAATACGTTGCGTTTGTTACAAAGTGTGTTGCGTTTGTGTTGAGGATCTTAGGAAATGATACGAGAAAATGAAGGCAATTTATAAATTCGCAGTACCCATGATACGGAGAGAGCAAATTCAAACGATTGTTATTTTTGCGGCGTAGATGTTTCTGGAAATAAATAAAATAGGAAAGCAATCCCTAAATAGAGGACGTGGTAGCTCAGTTTGTTACGTGCGTTGGATAACCGATCGACCCTACCCGACAGGTGAAGGTTCGAGTCTCGGGTTGCCGTAAGTTGTAGCTGCCATGTTTCTCAATGTGCCCGATAAGTTGCGTCAGATACGCAACCTGTCACACTGGGACTCAACATTAACATGCGAAAAGCTGTGTGTAGCAAGCACCTCTGCCAACCCCTCTAAAGGGACTACAGCGTGAGTTTATGTAATTCGTCAATTGATGTTCGTTTCCAACTTGGAAACAACGATGATTAGGTACAACGCAAAACTAGGCTTGGATATCATTTAAAACAGTTATGACAAAGTTTTCGGGTATTTTAAAACTACAGTGAAACCTGGTTAAGTGGAACCTGGATAAGTGAGAAACCTCTAGTATTGAGAACTACAATGAGGTACCGGCACTTTTTCATCGAATTACCTCTGTTAATGGGACTTTTCGAACCTGATTAAACGAGATTTGATTTCTAGGATTTTTTTCATGTTTACCTCTATAATTGGGACTCTGGAGCTCAGTTCCCTTTATAAGTGAGATAATGTATCAGGTTGGGACAGGTTTCGACACGATTGTTTACAAACATTTGAATTTCTTTTGCACGTGTTTTGTTTACGGCCTCTGTAAATGAGACAACAAATTTTTAAACCTGTCTAAATGGTAAACTGGATAAATGAAAACCTCTTTAAATGGTACAAAATCCTTGGTCCCTTGAGATCCCAATTAACTAGGTTTCACTGTATAAAGTTATCGTGGCTAAAATGATACAACAGTTTTAAAAATCTTGGTTGTTTGATCGGCCTTAAAGTCCACTTCTTGCACAACCACCTTGACTTTTTTCCTAATAACTTAGGTACTGTGATTGAAGAACGAGGAGAACGATTTACCAAGGCATGAAAGAAATTGAAAGACGATGCCAAGGACGGTGCGATATAAACATGATGGGTGATCATTGTTGGTCACTTCACAGAGAACAATAAAATGCTTCACATCGGAGAAAAAGCTTTAAAGAAACTTTACTGAAAAAATGAAGAGAAAATAATTAAAAATAAGCATCTTACATCACGTATCCAATATTTTGTAAAATTGTACCCTAATGAAAATTCACTTAAAAATTTTATTTATCAAATTTATTGTTATATTGTATGAGAATTGTGGGTGATAAAAAACTGATATCGAATCTGGTGCGCACCCAAAAATACATAAGATTTACATAAATTAAAAAAAAAATGTTGCCCTGTTATAACCAATTTAAATATGACCAGCTAAAGTTGCATTAAGTTACCTATACTTTATTGATTCGAGCAAAAGGAAATGACCATACTCAATATAAAGTAGATTGTCTATGTATTTATCTACGTCATAAAACGTACTTATTAAAATAATAGGCATAATAAATTATGCATTTAATTAGTTTAACGTCAGTCACGAAGGTATTTAAGGTAGGTATTATATTTTAGTAATATATATATTTTCTGCTAGCTTTTATCAGTTGGGTCTTTGTTGCAGCTCCAGTAGTTCATTTAGTAACTTTACTACATTTTAAATCAATAGGACTAATTAAGTAGGTACTTATTCATTGTTATTTTGATTTTCGATTTTGTACTTTTATATCCTGTTGCACTGTCATTCACGGCGACCAAATAAATAATCGTAGTAAACCATTGGTACATATAATACAATAACTATTACCAAACAATGATTACAATTAAGATACTAAAATTATAATGTTTTACAAATTGTAAGTTGTAATAGATTTTTTTTGTAATTTGAATATTGAAAAAAGTAACTACGGAGGTTTCTTGCCGGATTCTTCCCCGTACAAATAGCATTCCGAAACGATGGTAGTAGAAAAATATAAGACGATTTGAAAGTGCTTAATTAAGTACATTCGAATAAAAACATTATGACTTTGACTTTATCTGTATTGTGTGCCTATCGAGTTGTACTTTCTATTGTCGGTTGCGACTGCAGTTATAAATTTGTTTGAATCAAACTAACGGATTGTTCAGAAATTAAGATTGCTAATACAAAAGCACTGTAGCAATCTATGCTACCTGACGTGTAGAAAAACTATACGAACTCATGTTAGACACAATGGCCTCATATTACTGTAGAAATAACGGGTTTAATGATAAAAGCATAGTTATAAAGCAACCTTATTTATTATTACTAATATTCCAATATACTCACATATCTAGTAAATAGTAATACGTTAGTATTTTTTCTAGGATTTATTTGAAAATGTTTCTAATAGCAAACCTCTATAACCCCAATTCCAAAGATAAATACTGAGTAATATTGTTAATTAAAACAGCTTATTAAGGACTTGAAATTATAAGGCACGAGTCTCCTTTTAACCGTGTATTTTTCTTCATTGTTTCGATTGAACAGTAAGCGGTGATTATGAATGAATGATTAAATTATTAATTAATTGTTCTGACCGATTTTATATTGTGAAGAATTGAATTGTTTTATAGGATTACACTTTTAGAGTGTTGATTTTCTTTACTTGTTGAATTATCATGATTGAAGCATGAAACATTTAACGTTTTATTTTATTGATTTTATTCTTTTTTTTCTTATGGCAACGACATTGAGTTTTTTGCCAATGTCAAGTAAAAAGCCTTTTTTTATGTCGTTCTTTAACGGCATTGGTTTTAGTACCATACTGCGTACTCATCAGTAATTATAATAAAATTTCTTCGTTCTTGAAGACGATAAATGAGATGAAGATAACAAGATGAACAATGAAAGTGATGAATCTGCCTACAGTAACATGCAAGTACAGTTACTGTAGGCTCTAATGAGTTGCTTGGGAGATGACGAAAAGCGCGACCAAATCGACGTATTTCACTTTCTCCACACTTGTACAGCACTACAGATATTGACTGGTTAAAACACTAGCATTTTACACATTAAACTCTGATGATACACAAGAAAAGAAAATAAAATTTCAACCACCACTCCCCGTTCCCGCCAAGTAACTCCCGCCAAATTATTAAATATATTACTTATCAAAATATATGATACGATTCAATTCACACTTTTGTGTTTTACACCATAGATTATATCTAGGATGCGGGCATATTTCAAACCATTATTAGTAGATTAATTTAAAATGATTGTATTGTATGAGGTTCCCACACCAGTGGTAGGTTTGTAGTGGGGTGTAGGATGATGGATGTATAATGTATTAATTACTTAAATTAAGCGAATTTTAACAGAGAAAAAGGCCGCGGCAACCTTGTTACTTGAAATTATTGATAAATTATTTAATAAAAACTGATAATGAAAGATAATTGACCATTCCTTGCAGTTTATCATTGACGGTTTGTACAAAACTAGCAGTTGCAACGGCTCTGCACGCGCCTTGTACTGTTTTAAATAGTAACGGAAACAGCTTACTAAATTTCATACCTCGATACACCCCTAAAATCACAAATAGCATAATATACTCGTACGACATTAGTTTATAATGAGTAGATAAAATAACAATTTTTAAATATTTTAATCCCCCCCCGTTAAAACCGCAAAACCAAAAAAAGAAACACGTCCTTATGTTTTTATAATGAGTAGAAATAATTATCTACATAAAACTATATTGTTTGTACAAAATTTCACTCCCCTTTTCACCCCCTAAAAATCAGAAAAGTAAACCATAAAGTTATTCGTGGACGTCAGCACAAATAATTTTTTACAGTTCCTACTTGAAAAATTATAGATTCATGTAAACTTTCATCCCTTGAATTTCAAATTAATGATATTTGTATTGAAAATAGTGATACAGTAAACATTTGTTATGACCCATGACCTTATAAAAAATCTAGCTTCAAAATTTACCAAGATTCATACAAACTTTCAACCCCCATTTCAAGGTAGCCCGTAAGGAACGTTTGTTAGACCTAGTAATTTCAAGTGTGCGTTGATCGATAAGTCAGTCACATTCTTTTATTATGTATTTACCGGCTTTAGTTTTATGAAGGGTTACTCAAAGGAGTTTTAATTAATTAATTTACAAGGAATTTTTCATACAAGGTTTTTAACAATCTCTTAAGTAAATTGAGGAAAACTATTTTAATCTAAATTAACTGAAAGTTCATTACGTAACCGCAACTGAGTCATGCAGAAAAAATATAGTTTTTCTTTTCTCATAAAAGTAAATGAAGCCTTGGCAATACATTTTGGTCTTTGAGTTATAATTATCTTTTGTTCCGTGTTTTTTACTAAACTTAGGTAATTAATTTTATGTTTTTTATTTATTAATTAGGTTACTAACTAATTAGGTACTTTTTTAATTTTATTATAATCTACTAGTCTAAGGATACATATTCTGCAGCCATCTGTTTATTGATAGAAAATTATAAATAACGGAATTTTCAGCGCGACATAAAGAATTTGCGATATATTTTCTAGCTTACTTATTTGATTGAAAATATATTTTATCAATTAAACAGTTTAAATGTCGCACCTTCTACCTAGCTTCTGATTGGAAAGCGGAATAAATTACATTAGTAGTAAATTTCTGCAATACCACAACGCAACATGACCGTTTTTTGAGAACCATAACACGATTTTCGCGTTTTGGACGTTTTACTGTGGCAACAACGCGATGTCAGCAGGTTTTTCGCTCAATGCGTTTGTAACATGTACAATAAATAGATGTTACGACATAAAACACAAAAACATAAACTCACGCCGTAACTTATCCCTCGAGAGCGGTAGGCAGAGGTGTTACACACCGCATTTCGCATATTTATGTTGAGTCCCAGTGTGACAGGTTGCGAATCTGTCGCCAGTATCCGGGCATAATGAGGAACATGGTAGCTACAACTTACGGCCACCCGAGACTCGAACCCTCGCCCTATCAGGTAGGATCGATCGGTTATCCAACGCACATAACTCACAACGGTTCGGTCGGCACGAACAAACTGAACTACCACGTCCTCTCATACACATGAAAATGAGTTTATGATTATTTAGATGTTACGAGTATTACTCGAACGTAGTAACTATTATTCAATCAGTAAATGGATTAATCTTAAACCAGCATCAGAATTTATTAGAAACTAACATTATTTAAAAAAAGAAAAGAAAAATGAAAGTACTTAACGAAAGATGGTGGCTGCAGCGGTCGACTTAAAAAGATTCCCTCAATTTAGGTTCGGGAGTCAGTTTTATAGTTCTAAGTCACGCCATTATACACCAATTGAAATAAACAAGTCTTTACGGACCAATTAAAACTAGAATTAGTATGCATATTAATACAAAACAATAATTATTAACAAATCTTTGTAATGAAGAATAAACATCATTAAGTATTATAGTTCAAGCAATACTTATATTATTGACCTTATATTAACAACAAATAAAATAACAACAAGTCTTTCCTTAAAAATATAAAAAAAGTTACAACGGGGACCAATAAGGAACAAGAATTACTACATATTTGTGATCAAATAGATACTTACATACCTCTTTGATTTAAATAGACTTAAATAAGTGCTTTCAAATCGTCATTTTTTTTATCTACCACCGGTTCGGAATGCCATCTACGGGGCAGAAAGAAGCCAGCAAGAAACCTCCGTAGTTGCTTTTTTCAAAAATTTACAATAGTTTTTTATTACAATTTTGGAATATTTAAGTTTTCTATTTCATACTATTTAATGCTACTATGAATACCTTTATATAAAGCAAATTACAATGTGTAATATTTTTAATAATTAATGATTTTAAGTTTACTTAGGCTATTATTTAAATACATTTTATTTAATTGCATGAAACATGGATGAACAAACAGGATGCAACGAATTTAATCTACAGAACAATGCGATCGAAAGTTATCGTAATCAAATATTGTGACCAAGTGAGCTAGTCCACACAAACAGCACCCGATCACGAGTATAACGTGGATTGCAGCCATCAAGGGTACCGCCAATGCGTTGCACATGTAGAAGTGAAGATGTTATACCTACCGCAATTACACTGGTTCTCCAATTCTTCAAAACAAAACACAGCAAACCCCTGCCCGTTGGAAATAGAATAGAGGGTGGTACCAAGCCAGACGACCTCGCACATTGATCTGTCACCAGTAACGTGCTCATTACCAAAACCTTAAAATCAAGAATAAACATCATGATTATTTATACAAATAGTAATCCACAATTAACACAAATAATTTTATAACATTATTTAATTTACGAAATTAACTAAATGCTAAGCAAAATACGTGTCTGGCTTTTATGGTTTATGAGATAAAACCCGCTGGCAGACGGATGGACGAACGGACAGCGATGTCTTAAATAGGGCTCCGTTTTACACCCTTTAGGGACGGAACTCTAAAGAAGTACAATAATCAAGTAATGTAAAGTTATCCTATTTGTATTACCACAATGTTATAATACAAAAACAATTTAACGGAAGGAACTAAATCAATTATTTTAGCTTAAACGCCAATTAAAACAACAGTAATTGTTGAGGATTCATAAGATGACCTCCACATACCAATCTATCAGTCGATAGAGCAGTGTTAGCGTCCGTGCTGGCGCTGCAGTTCTTGGTCGGCACGTAATGGGCGTGACTATCAGCTGATAGAATAATTGTATAAAGCTCATAGTTGTAAGCTATTAGAGGGAATCAATATACGGAGTTGTTGAGATCCAGTTGTTTACCTACCACCACCGCGCTACCGTTGCGTCCCCTCTGAGGGTAACCTCGGCGTACATCACGCTAGCAGTCCATCCCCACACATCAATTTAGCTGAGTCGCTTAAGACCCGCAAATTTTAATATGAATCTACTATGCGCATCGAAATCATTTTCCTGAAGCTTAGTTTTTTATATGGCAAAAGTTTTTCTATTCAGGAAGGAATGTTCCGGTAACTGTTTATCATTAGACGGTCTAGTGATTGTCTGTAGGTACAATACTTGAGAGTACCTATTACGAAATATAAAAAGGAATTGACTGTGAGAATTCCGTTAAAAATTTCTTAGGGCACTTTCAACTATGACGTTTGCTGTCGGACATCTGCGGTGCTGGAGCGGTGCAGTGCAGTGCGTTATTTGGCCAACATGTCTATTCTGTAAATAACAATCTGGAAATCGAGCTTCACCTGTGGGAGAGAGCTCACTTTGAAAGGTATACAAAATACTTTTCATACAAAACGTTCCCGTCCTGTTATCGTGCGTTTGTCGCACGGTCGCCGCCCGAGCGTTTTTAGGCGGATTGTGTGTGGATGTTAAAGCAAACTATATTCCAAGAATGCGGTACTCTACATAGTAATGATGCAATGTTTTCGTGTAGTGTCATCATGTCCTTAATTAAATAAAATCAACCTTTTCTGAATAGGTATTCAAGGTCTATGGTTCCAATAATGAATATATTATTGGAGTTATATTTAGAATATTTTATCTGTGAAGTTATTTTTATATGAAGAGGCCGCTTAGGCAATATTGTATTTTAATCTAAACATGATGAATATGTCAAATCGTTAAATGGCTAACTGCTTGGAAATTGAACTTGAATGAATGGATTGAAGTGATCCATACCGTTGTAATGATCGGCCATCAAAAACTTGAAAAGGATGTTATGTTATGATATGTAAACAACATAGATAATAATAGTACATCCAGACCGGTAAGTGACAAAACGTGGTTTGCAAATAACACACAGTTCCGCTCCCGCCGGGATTCGAACCCGGAACCTCTAGCGTAGCAGTCAGCTGTTAACACTGCGCCACAGAGGCTGCCATAAGAATAAAGTTGCCTTTGAGATTAAGCTAATTAAAACAAAGTTGTGCACAATTAATTCAACGCCTTGATAGTTTTATACATAAAAAATTATTTTAGCGACGACAATTTTTTTTAAACGATACATATGTATTAAGACAGGAAACAGTTTATTATCAATCAATCAATCAATCCATCAAAATAGGGGTCATCGGGTGACTTTTTTAACTTTGCTCTAATTCAATAAGCTTCTTTACTTCCTCTTTCCAGCTCTTAGTTCCGTATGAGACAAGTTTTTTATAAGTATCTAAGCAAAAAATGTCGACTTGATCAAGCTTGTTTATTTGCATAATGAAAGAATACAGCAATTAATTACTCTTTGACAGTATATTTAAAAAAAAATCAAACGTAAAAAATACACTTTTAGAATTCCGGTTTGTTCATACAAATTATATTTTAAATAAAATAAACAATTTTTTATTTTATTTTAATCTAATAAATAAGTAAAATGTCGATTTTTTTTCTTCTAAATAGGTATACCAACTCGTTTATGAAAAGACATAGATAAAAATAAATGATTCACACTCAAAACACACACACACACATTTGAGAATAACTAAGGGACAATATTGAAAGTTATTCTGTATCAATTTAACCAAAATTTTACAGCCAATATTAATATTAAGTTTTATTAATGTATTATAACGTTAAATCGATAGAAAAGGAAATAACGTAATTAGTGAATTTATAAAATAACGAAATAAACTTAAAACATTCTGGAAATTACGAACAAATCGAGGATTATATAATAAAATGTAAAGTAGATTTAAAAGCTTTGTCGTGGCATTGATGTAAATTGGAATTGTGTCTACTTCAACATTTATATTACTTCCTCAATCTGTGTAAATCTAATTACTCCATACAATATGTTTAAATAATTTATAACATTGTTTACGTACAAGAGTTAATGGATTTCTGTACTTGCTTTTTTGCAGTTACAAATTACCGATAGCAAACAAAGCTCCAAGATTTAAAAAAACAGATATATCCTGAAAGGTTATACAAAAAATTACTGCAGGTAAAAATATCTTAGACTAATATCTTAGACTTCATCGCCGCTTAACATCACGTAAGGTTGGGGTCAAATGCTTGCCTAGTTGTAAATTAAAAAAAATCTCAATTGTGTGAACAATTTAGCTTATCTACGTTTATCCTAATCTTTTTTTTTTTTTTTTGTAAATGTTTTACGGCTCTGGATATGAGTCATTTTGAGCCTTATCGTTATAATTCATTCTTGAAGATGATAAATGAGTTGAAGATGATAAGATGAACAATAAAAATGATGAATTTGTCTACAGCTAGTACGGTTACTGTAGGCTCTAAGGAGTTAATTGGAAGATGACGAAAAGCGCAGCCAAATCGTCGTATTTCTCCACACGTGTACAGCACTACAGATATTTACTGGTTAAAACACATTTTACACATGTAAATAAAAAAGACAATAAAATAAGAAAATTCTAATTGACACTTACCGTTCCCGCTAAGTAACTCCTCCTAATTATTTAAACAAACCTTGTATTACCCAATAACCATTAAAATCGGTTAATTAGTTTAGGCACTACGCTGTAGCACACATAAATATAACATAGAATGCTAAAACCTTAACCCTTCCTTTCTCTGTCGTAGTCGGGATAAATAAGGTTTTTGAAACTTGAACCCTGAAAACAAAGAAAAAAAAAATGTTAAAATAAGCATAGGAAATCTTTATTACTTGACATTTGACGCTCAAATTGAAAGGTTAAAATTTATATTTGGCAAACGTTATTTTTTTGTATTTCTTTAACGGCATTGGTTTTAGTACCATACTGCCTAATCAATAGTAATTATAATTTCTTCATTCTTGAAGATGATAAGATGAAGAATGGAAATAATGAATCTGCCTACAGTAACATGCAAGTACGGTTACTGAAGGCTCTAAGGAGTTACGCGGGAGATGACGAAAAGCGCAGTCAAATCGTCGTATTTCACTTTCTCCACACTTGTACAGCACTGCACATATTTACTGGTTAAAACACTAGCATTTTACACTTTAAATTCTGCTGGTATATAAGAAAAGACAATAAAATAAGAAAATTCTGACTGACACTTCCCGTTCCCGCCAAGTAACTCCATTTTATTTTATTCAACCCGACTTGACGTTATCATTGGACATACACCGAGATTACATAATTAAATTAATAACAACATAGCACAAATAAAATAAAAAGTATAAAATAACATTAAATAGCAATATTGTCATGTTTTTGAACAAACAATAGCGCAAATTGTAATAATCGGAGGTTGCTCATGCGAAGCTGGGGCAGGTCAACTAGTTAATCAATCAATTAAATCAATGAATCGAACTGATTGACATTAAGGTAATTTAATAAACTTCTTGGAATATTAAAAATATAGGTTTCGTTATAAAATTGTCACGAACATATACTTTTTAGGTTTTTGATTATAAGAATAGGGAATAATAATAAACCACATCACGACACACACATTGACTCAGCCCTGCAGTAAGTATCGTTAGAACTTGTGTCACAGGTACTAAACAACGATATGGTATAAACTACATAGATAAGAATACTAACATCCAAGACCGGTAAGCGAAACATTGCGTCTTGCAAATAACACAAAGTTCCGCCCCGCCGGGATTCGAACCCAGAACCTCTAGCGTAACAGTCGGCTGTTTAGGTGAATTGTACCTAAATTAAATAAGCTCATCGCGACACACACATTGACTCCCGCAGTAAAATTAAGGAATCTCGTATCGCAGGCACTAAGCAAAGATATGCTATTCACTGCGTACATAATAATACTTCATCCAAGACCGTTAACCGAAACAATGCGTCTTACAAAAAACACCATAATATGTATAGAATTAAGGATTGTACCTACATAATATAACACACCAATGGTAATCTAAATGAAGTGGCCCAACTTACTTATCAAGTTTCAGTTGTCATTGCAAATAAATAGGTTATTAAATACCGTCAAAAAGTCCTGTGCAGTACCAATCTGCGACGTCAAAACACTTTAGTTTTCAAAGGCGAGGTCAAATTAATTAAATTACACGACGATTCTTGAATGATGTTGAATTAACGGCTAAACGCCACGGTACATCTGCCCTGCCGGTTTGTGATTGAGTGAGGGTCAATTGTAACAATTATCCAATCACAGTCCATCCTCATAATCGACTGTTGGACGTTCTGGTAACTCTTGCGATGACAGCCAATGAATTTTAAATGGTAGTTTTAAGAAACGCTTTAAAATAACTTATCTTTTTACTTTAAAGTCATCGATTTTAAAAATTAATCGATTGTTAAAGTTTAATAATGTTTGGCTGAATTTTTTTATTTAATGAACCCTAAGTAATTTAAATTAAAAATCCAACCTTGTATTCTTACCGTATATAATATGTTACCCAAATAAATAAATTATTAACATCAAATTATGCCGCAATGTTTCGCTTACCGGTCGTGGATGTTGTATTCTTGTCTATGTAGTTTATAACATATCGTTGCTCAGTACCTGCGACACAAGTTCTTACGATACTTACTGCAGGGCTGAGTCAATGTGTGTGTCGTGATGTGGTTTATCAAAGACCCCAAAGCACTGTGTTGAGAATCACGTCTGCAAATATCCACCCGAGCCGAAAAACTATATATGCCAAAGCTATACGAAATATATTTATTTTTAATTCATAACTTACAGTTATTACAATTATATGTGATAAAATTATGCCCCTAAGTTTAAGACAAACCTGTAAATTAATTACAGACGTGCAAAACATTTACAATGACATCAGCACGTAACCCACAAGTTATAGCTACGATTTATTTAAGCTGAAGCGAAGTAGGAAGGGTAGTGAAAAGTTATTTTTATCACAAACTCTGCTTAATAAAATTTTCCAATCAAGTAAGTACGTACACCAACAATTGACGGAGCGCGCCAACCTAAATAGTTTTTCTTTTTTAAACGCTCGCGCCGTAGGCACCGTGTCAAGTACTATACATCTTATACATAAACTTAAATCAAAATGTATCAGTATTGAATAAAATATCGCAAGTCCGCTACAAAGTCTCAAGCTATGTTTTGCCCCCAGGTGTTGAAGCATGGGTTCTCTGCCAGAGTTGTCGGTGGTGACCGGAGCCAGGCGATCAGTCCCCACAGCACCTTTACCCAAACATATGGCTTGTCACAATGGAAACCAGATAGCTTTGATATATTCAGGTGAGATTATTTATAGTATGAAAACATAGGTCTTTGACTAAACTACATTAAATCGTTTATTTGCTTTTCCTTTCGCGGTTGCTGATGCAATTGGGCGTTTTAAGGGTTCCGAACCCAAAAGTGAAAAAGGGACCTTATTACCAAGCATCCGCTGTCCGTCTGTCTGCAGATTATATGTCATTTATAAACCATAACAATTTACTATAATAGCTGAGCTTTTAAATTTCTCTGAAATTTTCAGAGAATGTCTATTTGTGTTGCAGCTATAACAACAAATACTAAAAAACATAGTTAAATCAAAAATTAAAGCGGGCTTCCATACAAGAAACATGGTGTTTCAAAGTTTACTGCTCATTCTTACTACTTTTACGAAATTATCTAAAAAGTACGCATTATTTAAACTTGTTCGATGGTACGGAACTCTTCATTTGCGAATCCGTCTCATACTTGACCGTTTTTTTTTGGTTCTTTCGTGCTCCTTCTCATAATTTGAAAAAATATCTGATCAAAATTCGTAAATAATTACTTAATTAAAAATTAAAAACAGAACCCGTTTCCGAAATGTTTTTGAAAATTTTAGTATTATTCCTACAAAATAAATATGTCTAGATCTTTTATCTCACTCTTCCATAGACGATTGAATAATTTAATGTGATTGATAAATTAATAATTCATAAGTAATCAACTTATCGTTGCAAATTTTAATGCAACCATTATTAATTGCTTGATGGTTCGGTTTTGTAGAGGTGTCATTGCTTACATAATGTTCTTGTACAAGCTTTTCCATATGACGAAGGCTTTTCTGCTACGGTAGTGATTATAAGTGTACATGAACAGGCCTCTAGTGTGCGTGTCGACTTTACTGAGCGAACTCTAAGCTATATGCTCAAACAGCGTGCACGTACACGCCTGTCTAAACTAACAACAACCTCGGTCTAACCGTCGTTGTTAGATGGAACGTTTTATTTCAATGAATTATTCATCATTTGATTTGACATGGGAATTATAAGATAACTTGATAAGCGCGTAAAGTTGAGTGATAACTTAATGAAGTTCTTTAATAGCCGGATAGAACAAAGAACCAGTCCGTCTTTTTTCTTAACTTCTTGGTTCTGAAAAAAGTACACCTGAATTGAGGAGACTAGTCCCTAGATAGCTAAAAAGAAACCTCACTATACATAATTAAAAATATTATCCGAATGTTTAATCCCTATTCTCTAATTAATAAGAAAAAAAATTAAAAAATAATTCTGCGGTTCGCCATACATGTTAGTTACAAGTAACTTTAAAACTATGTTAACAATAACATTTAAGGAATCAAGAAACACTCAACAAAATTAGTACATTCAACATAAACAAAAAAAAAGGAAAACGGAAACTGATTTATAACAGTTAAACATTAAAATAACAAATACATCATTTCGAAATACCAAAAAAAGCATCTTGTAAATATCATCTTAAGTATTGTTTTGTAAAAAAGGTGATGTTTATCTAAGTAAGAAAGCTTACCTTCGACCTATTCATGAACAGTTAGCTTCTATCTACAAAAAACAATTGAAATAATAATTATTCAGTTAATGATCAGTGTTACATGCAATGTTATATCCACTATATTTAAGTTGTAATTTGTTGCCGCAACCTTCGAAGCCAACAGCATACGATTAACGGAGATTAACAAATTAAATTATCAGCAAAATTATTGTGGTAACTCAAAAGGAATATGAAAATGTTTCAAGTTCCACGGTTTTATTGAAATTAACGTCATTCTTTGCTTTTTTGTTTAAAAAAATGCAATATGGCCATTGCATTTTTTTTTCATGGTGTTCTATATTCTTCTAGTCAAGCCTTTTCAATTATTATCCATATTATGAGGGATGTGATAAAACATGTAGTCCGCCATTTTGTATCGGCGGCCATCTTAGATTACAATGATACTGAATATATTATATTGTATTGTCATCCCAACAAAAAGTGTCAAAAATCAGATCGATCTTTCAACATAAAGGGGTAAAATTTCAATCACTAAATTTGACCCGAACAAACTGGTCAAGCTAAATAAAACCGTGACAAATAAGCGTACGGCCTGCGATGGTAAGATGCTACCGTAGACTATGGATGTTTGCAATACCATGAGTATGACGCACGCGTCGCCGACCTTGTAAAACCTTAACACCCTTTTTGAGAAACCCCTTGCTGTATTAAAATAAATAAAAATAGCAATTAACAGACAACTATAATAATCATTAGGAAAGACAATGAGGCAACATAAAAAAAACAATTAATTATTTAATTAGTTTCATTATAAGTTCTTCATGTAAATATTTTTATAAATGTGTTTGTTTCAGATGAAGCATCAAAGGCACAGATCTCATACTCGGAGCTGCAAGCCCGGAGCAATGCTCTAGCTAGGGCTATATTGTCCCGGGCACGGGCTGTAGGCCCGAACCAAGATGGCGACTGCGTGGTTGCGGTCTGCATGAAACCCACACATAAGTAATAATCATAGTAATTAACTCTAATAAATATTTATAGTACATACATACATTGTATTGTAACTAGTACGTACAATTTTAGTTTGACAGTAGCGACAGATTCGCAATGTCACACTGAGACTCAACATAAACATGCCAAATGCGGCAACCCGTCTCGAGGGATTACGGCGTGAGTTTATATTGTGTATGTGCAAACAAGCAAACGGTCCACCTGATGGAAAGTGATACCTCCGCCTGTTAACACGACGATGCCCCTGATGGCGTGAAACACCAAGAGCACTCTCTAAGCGCTGCCCATGTAGAGGTAAATATACCTCTCGTGCCAGTAATTACACTGGCTCTCCTTCGAACCGAAACACAGCGAACTGCGAACAGCAACGTCAGATATAGAAAATAGGGTGGTACCAACGCAGACAATTTCGCACGTAGATCTACCACTTGTAACTGTACCGGTCTGTGTGTCTTGGATTGGGTTAAGAAAAATGGCAGGAAGTATTATTATTGTTCTTATTAGATGTGTTATTTTTTTAGCTCTAGGTTGGAAGGTATTAACTACACTTATGGGACAAAGTAATATATATAAAATTAATAAAGTAAGATCTACGCTAAAGTCACGGGGAAAAGCCAGTCAAAGTTGCACCTGTCAACGAAAACTGTCTAAAGTCTAATTAGAATATGCAGATTGATTGCTAATTTACCTTGTTGTATTTAAGACACCTCTAACCTTGATTACATTAATTATTATAAACCATATTAATATAGTGAGGTATATGCGAGGATTTGACCTCATCGAAACTAGACTAGTCGGAAATATTACAATACTGTTATTACGGTAAAATTATCTTTAAACTTAATCGGTATCCTGTTTTGTTAGTACGGTATAGGTATTTTTAGGTGTACGCGGTAACTAAATTTATGTATTGTATATTTCGTTGGAGCGTTCCTGATCTGTGCGGTACCGACTCAGTACCTCGCTTACCGCACCAATCAAGAAGCTTTAGCTTTTTCGGTAGCTTTTCATCAGGAAACGGCCTTATTTTACAAAACCCGTTTTTTGTCTATGACCTAACTAATGCAAAATGTCTACGGGCGGCTACGGTTTACTACGCAGCTACGTCTCTACTACGTTTTTCCGTTACGTAGTAAAGATAAAATCCTTAAATACTACATTTGTTTTTATTTGCTCTTTACAGGTTTATATTATTTGTTGAGATATATTATTATTTTATATTAGACTTTCGTTTATTTATTTATTTGAGGCTCTGATTTCGTTCGGGTTGAATGAAGCTTTTAAATTATATAACTTTTAAGTCAAATTTTCATTTCTTATTTTTCTCAAGGATTTAATAAAAAATACCCCATACAAACTTTTTTTGACAGTGAATGAATGAATCAAATTGGTAGTGCTGTTTGAAGTGATGCTCTCAAACATACATGTGGCAATTGAGTTTTATTTACATAACATATAAATTATTTCCACTCTAATTAATTTTAGAAAAGTAATTAATTTTTAAAATCCAGATTAAGTCTTTTTGGAGTTAGAACCAATTAAAAAAGATAGATATAAATAGTTTATTTTATATAAATTAAATTAAAACATTGAAAGATAATAAAACATTTTTTTTACTAAAACAAAAGATCATGTAAATAAAGCATTTATCTATCTATCTATCTAAAACCATTTACTAAATTAAAAACTTATCAAATTGTTCACATTTTATTTATTTCAGCACACTTCTATCTCTGCTTGGTATATGGAAGGCGGGCATGGCGTATGTGCCCATGGAGCCAAGCTTCCCGCAGCAAAGGATCGATCACATCATCACTGACGTTGAGCCGGCGCTCATCATCTACGATGACAATGGTATGCCTTCTAGAACTTTCCAAAAAAAAAGCGTAACCATCCAGAAGTTAAATTTGATGATAGCCGTGACATCACACCAACCGACACATGTCGGTTGATCGGTCGAAAGTAGAAAAAATCCCATTTAACCGATTGATCGGCCAACCGATTTGATTTTATATAAAAATAGAACTAGCTGGTTTGTCAATTATAAAAATTTATAATACAACCGAAAATTTTTGAGTCCCTCTGCGTTTTACTTCGAAAAAAAACTTAATTCTATATATCTATACATGTTATTTTCAGCAAACTCCTCAATGTTTTCCGTGAACGAAACCCCCGCAGTTTCCTTTGAGGAGCTCTCGATGCAAGCGAGCTCGCTTCCAGCTGATGATCTCCAAGATGAAGAGCTACTTAAACCACCCACCAACGACTCCATTGCTATAATACTCTACACTTCAGGCAGTACTGGCATACCTAAAGGTAAGCACACACTATTAGACCCGTTTTAAATTTTCTGCTCAAGGACAGTTTGATTAGAGTTTGTTTGATCTCTGATTCTTCAGCCTTAATCATATCGAGGCGAATCAAGTCTCAAGACAAGTTTCAGAATAGGTTCAAATCTCGTTTTAAATGGAAATGCTTGCTTGAGCGAATTAATAGAATACTCTGTTTTATTAAGGAATTTTGTGAAACTTTAAATTTATTTTGTTAAGATGCGAAATTCTGTTTAAGTGGTCTCTTGGTTTGTTTAAGTGTCTTTCAAGGCTTGCTCTATTTCAAAGCATTTTTCCTCAGGGGTCCGTCTCTCCTACACTGCTATCTGCAACCGCCTGTGGTGGCAATTCCGTGCGTTCCCATACTCTGATACTGAGGGTGTCTGCGTTTGGAAGACGGCCCTCACCTTCGTGGATTCAGTCGCAGAGATATGGGGACCCCTCATCCACGGGAAGACGCTGATGATACTGCCGAGGGAAACCACGAAGGACCCTCAGAAACTGGTTCGGGTCTTAGCTGAAAATCAAGTGGGTTTCGTTAGATTTGAATTAGATATTATTGTGTTCTTTAAACTGACATTTTACACTATATACTACGTAATTTAAAGGGCCGATTCCTTAATGGAAGAATTTTGATTCTATGAAGTCTTTTTAAACTAGAACTTTTTACTTTTTAAAAAAGGTACGTAAAAAACCGACTCTCTTCGTTTATTTTTTGTTTCGATGTATTTCAATAAACTTTTTCTTCATGTCAGAACTATGTACCTACTGCAAAGGTAATCACTCATAACTCAATCTTTAATAAATATTGCTTTGTTCGAACATAATTTATCACTGTAAATATTACTAACATCAAACATTAATTTGGTTTATGGTAAAAGAAGAGTTAAAATTAGTTTTTCAATATTTTATTTGCATATAAATTTCTATTCATACACTTTACTTCTGAAAAATTTACTGTTATTGTTTATTTACCAGATCGAGCGTCTCGTTTTGGTCCCTACTCTACTCCGATCAATCCTAATGTATGTTTCTTTGGAACCTTCAAAACGGGAGTTAAATTCCCTGAAGCTATGGGTTTGCTCTGGAGAAACACTAAGCAAGGAACTGGCAGGACAGTTCTTCAAGTATTTCGGAGACAACAACGGGTTTAGGCTGGCAAACTTCTATGGGAGTACTGAGGTCATGGGAGATGTCACGTATTATGTTCTGGAAAGTTCTACGCAGTTGGATTTGCACGACACTGTACCTATCGGTGAGTATTTATGTTTATTTATGTTAATGAAGTGGTTAGTACACTTATATAGACATAAAATTCACAGGAACTTCGAACTCCTATAGCTAATGCTACACGGCAATCAAATATGAAGCTAATTTAACCTCAATGAAAATCAAATTAAACCATGATTCCACAAATCGAATTTAAATTGAATACCAATCCTGTCACATGAAAATATATCAGGAGATATATGCGAAATTGAGAAAGAAACGGGCGTGAGCGTCTCAATCTTTACTCGAACCCATTCAAGGAATTTTCAACCTCTTTTAACTTCGTTGTAGAGTAAGCTAGAAGCCTAAACTTTCAATGACCAAGAGATGGGGGTTGTCACACCATCAATACCGTATTGCGAACCCAGTATCATGAAGCTTAATACATTGAAATCCTATGATATTGTTGACAATTTTGTATATATTTTTTTAGTTTATTGTATGCCTAGATATAGGGAGCTTCTTTCTACAACTATACAATATTCCAAAATAAATTAAAATCGATCTTACACTATACTTATTGCGAAGTCAGATTAATGAAAGTATTTTTGTCATTGAAACTGTGATAATCAAAGTTTTAGGATAATTCTCAAATTCTCTCCAACCAGACAAAGGGGCTGAATATAATACAGGAGTATTTCCCCAACTCTTAAAAAGGGAAAGAGAAGACCTAATGACGAAATTACCAAACCTTTAACTTTCAACCTCCATAAAAGGGTTCTTCTGCAGTTAGTATGTTTTATATAAAATCTAGAAGATAAAATTAAATCTTATCAAAAACATTTTATATCAATAAGTTGCCAAGTGTCTCCAGCTAAAACCAGTCTCATAAGTAATTGGATCTAATAGATTGTCCGCTCATGCTCTGACCAAACTTTACATGAGCAGATTGTCCGCTCAAGTTTGATCAGAGGTCAACTTCAACTTGATTGAGACTTGAATCCTTTTTTAGGCTAGGCTTAGCTATATTCCAAAACTGTTACTTAATTGTTATTGTGAGACTACCCTTTCAAGTGAACTGTAATCAGCAAATCCAAATTGAAATTCATAGTTGAGTATGGCTTCAGACAAGATTGTGTTCTGGAAGCTGTTTTGAAACAATATTCGTTTAAATTTGATTAGGCCGCAAATGAAGATCAGCTGATCTCTGATCAAAGCATTTTTACAAGGCAAATAGGCTCATAAAGGCACTGTTCACAAATGCAGAAATATTATTTTCTTAAGTGATACTTTTGCCTTTTGACACGGCGATGCGCTTTATATCATAGAATCGAGAGTATCGCCAAAGCGTTGCCCGTGTAGAGGTTAAAGATGAAATTAGTATCGTTCGGATCATTATACAGGCTTTCCAATCTTTCGAACTGAACCACGGCAAACTGCTTCATGGCAGAAATATAAAGAAGGGTGGTACCAACCCAGGCAATCTCGCTCGTAGATCTATCACGTGTATATGTCCATGTGCAGGCGTGCCAGTAGACAACTGCAGCGTGTACCTGATGTCGGGCGGCGCGGCCGTGCACGCGGGCGCTCCGGGCGCGCTGCACGCCGCCGGCGCCAGCCTCGCCGCCGGGTACGTGCGCCGCCACAACGCGGCCTTCACGCACAACGCACACGCCACGCATCCAGGTAACTACTGCCACTAGTCTGCTGCTCTCGCCGCCGGCGCCAGCCTCGCCGCCGGGTACGTGCGCCGCCACAACGCGGCCTTCACGCACAACGCACACGCCACGCATCCAGGTAACTACTGCCACTAGTCTGCTGCTCTCGCCGCCGGCGCCAGCCTCGCCGCCGGGTACGTGCGCCGCCACAACGCGGCCTTCACGCACAACGCACACGCCACGCATCCAGGTAACTACTGCCACTAGTCTGCTGCTCTCGCCGCCGGCGCCAGCCTCGCCGCCGGGTACGTGCGCCGCCACAACGCGGCCTTCACGCACAACGCACACGCCACGCATCCAGGTAACTACTGCCACTAGTCTGCTGCTCTCGCCGCCGGCGCCAGCCTCGCCGCCGGGTACGTGCGCCGCCACAACGCGGCCTTCACGCACAACGCACACGCCACGCATCCAGGTAACTACTGCCACTAGTCTGCTGCTCTCGCCGCCGGCGCCAGCCTCGCCGCCGGGTACGTGCGCCGCCACAACGCGGCCTTCACGCACAACGCACACGCCACGCATCCAGGTAACTACTGCCACTAGTCTGCTGCTCTCGCCGCCGGCGCCAGCCTCGCCGCCGGGTACGTGCGCCGCCACAACGCGGCCTTCACGCACAACGCACACGCCACGCATCCAGGTAACTACTGCCACTAGTCTGCTGCTCTCGCCGCCGGCGCCAGCCTCGCCGCCGGGTACGTGCGCCGCCACAACGCGGCCTTCACGCACAACGCACACGCCACGCATCCAGGTAACTACTGCCACTAGTCTGCTGCTCTCGCCGCCGGCGCCAGCCTCGCCGCCGGGTACGTGCGCCGCCACAACGCGGCCTTCACGCACAACGCACACGCCACGCATCCAGGTAACTACTGCCACTAGTCTGCTGCTCTCGCCGCTTGACGACCTACAGTTATAGTGAACATACATGTATCATCATCAGCTTTAAGACGTTCGGAACTGGCAGCTTGCATCCAAGCAGCAGAGGCTTCCTTCAGCCTTCACTAGATCGCCCGCTTCCCCACAATTTGGACGCATAAGGAATTTGCTCTATTGATTAAACAGATACCAACATGCTGGTAAAACTTATTTTAATGCAAGGCTAAATGAACGTGTGTTTTTCTTATCTCCAGATTTCGGCCGTTTGTATCGCACCGGAGACTTCGCAAGGCTGGAGAAGGGTGTGCTCTTATACGCTGGCCGTACTGACTCCCAAGTCAAGATCCGAGGGCATCGGGTAGACCTGCAGGAGGTAGACCGAGCAGTTGCCGCTGTTGAAGGAGTGGACAAATGTAAGTTCTCATTATAATGAGAATGGATGATAATGGCTGCGACACAGTTTCCAACTATTTCAGCCATTATGTCAGTTACTTTAGTTAATTTTTGGTTTTTGAATTAAGATTTACCAGCAGAGCTAGCACATTATGGAGCGAAAAACTATAGGTAAAGTCTCTTTCTTTTTTTCTTCATCACGACAGGGACAAAAGTACAAATGTGGCGTCCAGCGGACTACGTCGGATTTCTTAAGCGTGCTAGACCCGCAAACTTTAATGTGCTGTTTAGTTAATAATGAATAAAACTAATCTTTTCTTAGATGTTGGAATTGGAAATCAAGTTTTGAGGTTTTTTGAGTTTGATGTAAGATTTCGTAAAATAAAAATTATTTAATTAATTTCACATACCCATAAACACTTTAAAAAATTGATTCCATCAAACGAACAAACAGGTGTGGTGCTATGCTATGGGTTAGAGCGAGGCTCCCCGGAGCTGCTGGCCTTCGTAACCCTGACTCCTGGAGCCAGGACCTCCGCCAGGCACATCGAGTCCGACCTGAATAACAAGCTCACCAGCTACATGATACCTCAGGTCAGTAGTCTCATACCAAAGTTTTAGCTCCATTAGTAGGAAAGAGGAGGAAAGTGACAATTTCTTTGACAAACACAAAACAAGAAGTTATGATCTTCAAACAAAAAAAGGTATCCAGTTGGTACAAAGCATGTCTTTTAAAACCTTTGGACATATTGTAATCTGTTATTGCAAATCTTATATTAAGCATTACTGTATTGGTTTTTCAATTGTATTTAGTATTTATACACTATTTTGTCCTTAAAGGTCATCGTAATTGATACTGTACCGTTGTTAGTGAATGGCAAAGTGGACAGACAGGCGTTACTGAAGATGTACGAGAACACAAATAATAATGGTAACAACTCACATAAACATGTTAGTCAATAATAAATACAACCCGCTGGCAGAAAGACATACGGCGGACGCTTGGTAATAGGGTTCCGTTTTTACCTTTTTAGTACGGAATCCTAAAAAGTTATGAAAATAAATAAAAATTTATGAGAACCATGTTATGCAGCGAATTAGACAGAATACAATAGGTGTGGCGACGCATTGTGCTTGTGTTGCTTCTCTCAGAGTTTTGTACATTCGTCTGAACTTCGTAGCTTATCTGTGTGAGTTTTGTAAGTCCGTCTGAACTTCGTAGCTTATCTGTGTGAGTTTTGTACGTCCGTCTGAACTTCGTAGCTTATCTGTGTGAGTTTTGTACGTCCGTCAGAACTTCGTAGTTTTGTACGTCCGTCTATACTTCGTAGCTTATCTGTGTGAGTTTTGTACGTCCATCCGTCTGTCCGTCTGTCACCGGGTTGTATCTCATGAAATTTAATAGACTCTTGAAACATTCAGATGTTTTTCTGTTGCCGCTGTAACAACAAATACTAAAATATGATCAAATTAAAAATGTATGGGTTCTCCCATAGTAGATTTTCGACATTTCCTGCTTGCTCTTATTTATTTTACGAAAATACTTAAAAATAACATATTGTTTAATATTATACGATGATGTTATAGAACCTTTCGTAAATAATACCCGACTCACACTTGGCCAATTTTTATTTTATCTAGGCCATATTTAATTAATTACAAAGTCAACCATACTGATATTTCACATCTTTCTGGCGTCTGGTGACAAACTTAGCAAACTTGTTCAAGGAAGTCTTTTAAGCCCTATTTATTTAATTATCCTAATTCTAGATGACTCCGCTATAGCCTTAGACATTGATTACACCGGGGTAGAACCCCAGGACATGGAAAAAGCTAGAGTTTTGTTTGAAACGGTTGGCGAAGTCTTGGGCAGGGCCGTCAGGGGAGCCCTAACTATTAGAGCTGGCTTCTATGAGCTTGGAGGGAATTCACTCAACTCTATCTACACTATTACTAAGTTGAGAGAAAGAGGATACCATGTTGGTAAGTGTGAAATGTTTTTATAAGGATTCTTCTTCTTTTTCAAAGAGTTTAAATTGTATCTCAATACAATTTATCTCAATAAGAGCTGGTATAAACAAACTGTCTTCCCCATACAAAATATCAGGGACCTACTTATCCATGGGGAGGATTTTTTTTTTAGATTTCGAAGTTGGTCATATAGTAAAATTTGCTTGTATTGATAAGTCATTTCACCTCTTGAAGTTTTTGCACTGGCAATAAAATCACCTTTTATATGTATTTCAAATAATAAAGCTTCAAATAATTGAGGATTCTTTTCGAATTGTAAATTAGATTTTTCTTTATTTTTTCTGTAACTTATTAACCGACTTCAAAAAAAGGAGAAGGTTCTCAATATGACTGTATATATTTATTTGTTTAATTCAAAGTGTCCAATTATTGTGTCATCAACTCCACATGCATAAACAAAGATTTTTTTTAGACATAAGCGACTTTCTCGGTGCCATGAATTTGGGTGAGATATTATCTTACATGGGCTCTGATACCAACTCCAATGATGAGAAGCAAGAAAACAAGTTCACAGCCCATCAAATGATGGACGAACATAAACGTGATGTCATCGAGTAAGTTGCCCATTTAATTATTTTCTATACTGAATATTATAAAGAGGTTTCAACCTCTCGGAAAATCACCTAATGGAAAGTGATCTATTGACAAGATGTCTTAAAACACCAAGAGCAACGACAATGCGTTGCTTACATAGAGGTTTAACGTGTTATATCTCTCGTGCCTGTAATTACACTAGCTCCCCAACTTTTCGAACCGAAACACGAAACTGTTTCACGGCAGAAAAAGAAAGAAGAGTGGTACCAACCCAGACGACCTCGTACGTAATTTTGTCCCGTGGCTTTATGTAGACCTTTATATGTAGAGACTATAGGATCTCCTCAGTAACTTCAGCATGGGCTTCTTCAAAAATTACGCTAAAAGGTTTTTCCGGGACTTATACAACTATTAACGCGTTTGGACAAATAAAGAGAATAAATATCTTTTATATGTTAAGAATGTTAAAGTTTGGTAAAGCAAATGTTAATAACGGTAACAAACAGATATCACACACACACACATACTCACGCCTTCGTCCCAAAGGCGTAGGCAGAGAAAATGGTTTGCCATACGCAACGATCCTTACATATATCTCTCGCTTCCTCCACATTCGTGCACCTCCTCAAACACACACGACAGTTACTTCTGAGCTGGCCTTTTCCCAGAGCGTCACGAATCTGGTCAAGGTACGTCCGCGTAAGTCTACCCTTACCTGCCCTCCCATACACATAACCACAATTCACAGCTTTCGTACATCTTGACTCATCCATCCTCTCTGTATGCCCAAACCACCTCAACATCTACTGCAACAATCCGTCGTTTGTATCGTTGATGAGATCGTCATGAAATTTGGTAGGCGGTTTAATGAGGAAAAAGGAATTTTTAAGTTTGAATTGGAGTCAAACCACGAGTTAAAAAAATATAATAAACTACAATCGCATTTGTATGTTATCCAGTATGATAGTGACTTCGTTCTATGAGAAGGCGGAACTTGAGCAGTTCCTCAAATCTGAGATAACAAGCTCTGACTACGCGGACTGCGTGGAACAATGCTGGGACGCGCTCATACAGGCGAGGCTGAGTGTTGTGCTCACGGACGGTAAGATCCCGCTGTAGTTTAGTTTTTTTTGTATGTAGCTTAGTTATTTTGTACAACAGTTTTTACTGTAGTATAGTTTTATTCTAGTCGAGTTTTCAATTATAGATGCCTTTTTACTGTAGGTGTAATTAGGTATTATCTGAAATGAAAATTTGCTTTAAACCTCCACCGAACACTTGCATTTGATTCGATATAAATATTTCGAAAACCATCTGAACAGAAATCATAACTTTTTGAAAACAAAATCTTCAGGTAATTTCAATTCTTATATTGTACAAGTACTTATTTATTTGCCAGCAATGGGCATAAATGCTTTTTTCAGTTTTACTTATATTTTATTCATAAGCCTTTTAAAATAAATTAACCAATTTCCCCTTTTAAGTATCCGGCGCGCCTGTAGCTGTGGCTTTGAATTTCGACGCGCGATTGGAGCCAGAGATCCAACTGTCTGGTGGACTCGCCAAGATCATGACCTTCCTAGAACACGTGGAAGGTCACGTCAGGGACACCATGCTGCCTAAAGGGACAGGTGAGATGCCTTATGCTGTCTTATAACTCTGTAAAAGGAACGACTTAAAGAAAGAAAGAGATCATTATCGGATCCTACATGTTAAGCATTAGATTTGAGAGGGTTTAAGAGTTAAGGTAATTCTGATGTTATTTAATACTTTATCCAAGTACATTAATAAGTAAGTGATTTTAGATAAATACTAACTACAAATAACCTACGAGTAAACACAATCGTGGTTGTGACTTCGTGTGAGTGTCATATGTTTTTTTTTATTATTTTTTACTTGAATCAAACGAACGCTTTGGGTCATTTGCAAATATTTGGGCTCATACCACAAATAGTTTCCTGCCTGATTCTCGACTCGAACATGGTATTTTACAAGTCACAACTAGTTGAGATCAGTTTATTATGGAGGCCGAACTAATGCATAACTTTCTTATCACACAAACAGTCCCTGGACTTGAACTCCTTCCGAGGCCATCTAAGGTGAGCTAGGTATCCGCGCAAAATCATTGCTAGGGAGATGACTGTCTGTTACCAATCCACACCTGTTCTCTCGATAATCAAACCACTTATGAGGAGTGTTCTCCGTTCTGTCAGGGACCTTCGCCTTTGGTTCTTATCTGGTAACTCTTTACTGTTAAAATCATCTTGCCCTAAGTCACCTAAGCCGAGGTCGAGCCGGTAAAAGCACCTTTGGAAGTCTTATAGCTTTTATCTCTCTTTAACTTCATAAGGGTTGGAACGCCTTCTGCATGGAAACGCCAAATGTCCCCTGGTAGTCCGGCTCCCTACCGGGTCTGCCTATGTTTCCGTCTTGTTGTTTTTTAATAAATATGATCAAGCAGCTTTATCCATTGTATAAAAAACAATAGCCAAGGTACGGTAATTACTAAGGCCTCCGTTCCGGAGCACTCATAGTTTAGGGAAAAAAGGACTAGAAATTGTTCTAAATTTGTTCACTGCATTTTCCTGGTCGCGGTTCTTTAAGGCCGCGTGTCTTCGATTTGACCAGTTCCTGCTATACTGGGACCATTTAGCAAGGAGCAACTTGGGACACGTTCGGCCGACACCACCTGCAAGAGGCGGCCCTTGGTGGGGGTTGAGCTTCGGGTGAGAACATCGCAAACACGGCCTTCAAATTGCTCAACACGGCACACCGTACATTTACTTCGGGCGTGGCTCATCGTGTCTCCGACCTGATCTCCTGCTATGTGCTCATTCTTGCAACTTGTTTTCTTCAGTTTTACGGTTCCCTTGACCAGTAACAAGGGTGGCGCCCTTTCTTTTTTTAACTAAACTTAAATGTTAAAAATACCAGTCCACCTTGGAAACCTACCCCCTCTCGTGTTCTAGATGGCATCTAGAATAATTTAAAAGTACTAACCCATACTAAAAGATTAGGTATTGGTTGTAATAAATTGTGCCAGCAATTAAAGTCTGGAAACCCACAGTATTATGGATGTTGCTTCTATTGGCTTGCTAGGCGGTATGTAACCCATTTGACAACTGGGATTTCACGTATCGCAATGGTCTAGTCCACTGTATTCAAATTAACTGCTTAGTATGTGCTGCACTTGTGTTCAACATACAAATATTTGAACCCGCAATGGTATGTTTAATGCGTTGTCCAAACATCGGGTTAATGAAAACATAATATCCGCATCACACGTTGACTCAGTCTTGCACTCAGATAAAATCTTTTGACGCAAGTGCTAAGCAACATTGCAAAACCTTAAGCGTAGCACAGTTACATCGCCGCAGAGGTTGTAAATTAGAATGTTGCGTACGTTCCACAGGAGCGATCCTGCACTCGTTCATGATGGCGACGTCGGCGCAGCTGTCAGCGCGGGACAACGTGCGGGCCGTGCGCGCGCTGGAGCACGCCACGCTGCGCCGCGCCCGCAACGCGCGCTTCCGTGGCGTGTTCACCACCAACACCAGCCCGCTCACACAGGTATACACATCACACGGCGCGGGACAACGTGCGCGCGCTGGAGCACGCCACGCTGCGCCGCGCCCGCAACGCGCGCTTCCGTGGCGTGTTCACCACCAACACCAGCCCGCTCACACAGGTATACACATCACACGGCGCGGGACAACGTGCGCGCGCTGGAGCACGCCACGCTGCGCCGCGCCCGCAACGCGCGCTTCCGTGGCGTGTTCACCACCAACACCAGCCCGCTCACACAGGTATACACATCACACGGCGCGGGACAACGTGCGCGCGCTGGAGCACGCCACGCTGCGCCGCGCCCGCAACGCGCGCTTCCGTGGCGTGTTCACCACCAACACCAGCCCGCTCACACAGGTATACACATCACACGGCGCGGGACAACGTGCGCGCGCTGGAGCACGCCACGCTGCGCCGCGCCCGCAACGCGCGCTTCCGTGGCGTGTTCACCACCAACACCAGCCCGCTCACACAGGTATACACATCACACGGCGCGGGACAACGTGCGCGCGCTGGAGCACGCCACGCTGCGCCGCGCCCGCAACGCGCGCTTCCGTGGCGTGTTCACCACCAACACCAGCCCGCTCACACAGGTATACACATCACACGGCGCGGGACAACGTGCGCGCGCTGGAGCACGCCACGCTGCGCCGCGCCCGCAACGCGCGCTTCCGTGGCGTGTTCACCACCAACACCAGCCCGCTCACACAGGTATACACATCACACGGCGCGGGACAACGTGCGCGCGCTGGAGCACGCCACGCTGCGCCGCGCCCGCAACGCGCGCTTCCGTGGCGTGTTCACCACCAACACCAGCCCGCTCACACAGGTATACACATCACACGGCGCGGGACAACGTGCGCGCGCTGGAGCACGCCACGCTGCGCCGCGCCCGCAACGCGCGCTTCCGTGGCGTGTTCACCACCAACACCAGCCCGCTCACACAGGTATACACATCACACGGCGCGGGACAACGTGCGCGCGCTGGAGCACGCCACGCTGCGCCGCGCCCGCAACGCGCGCTTCCGTGGCGTGTTCACCACCAACACCAGCCCGCTCACACAGGTATACACATCACACGGCGCGGGACAACGTGCGCGCGCTGGAGCACGCCACGCTGCGCCGCGCCCGCAACGCGCGCTTCCGTGGCGTGTTCACCACCAACACCAGCCCGCTCACACAGGTATACACATCACACGGCGCGGGACAACGTGCGCGCGCTGGAGCACGCCACGCTGCGCCGCGCCCGCAACGCGCGCTTCCGTGGCGTGTTCACCACCAACACCAGCCCGCTCACACAGGTATACACATCACACGGCGCGGGACAACGTGCGCGCGCTGGAGCACGCCACGCTGCGCCGCGCCCGCAACGCGCGCTTCCGTGGCGTGTTCACCACCAACACCAGCCCGCTCACACAGGTATACACATCACACGGCGCGGGACAACGTGCGCGCGCTGGAGCACGCCACGCTGCGCCGCGCCCGCAACGCGCGCTTCCGTGGCGTGTTCACCACCAACACCAGCCCGCTCACACAGGTATACACATCACACGGCGCGGGACAACGTGCGCGCGCTGGAGCACGCCACGCTGCGCCGCGCCCGCAACGCGCGCTTCCGTGGCGTGTTCACCACCAACACCAGCCCGCTCACACAGGTATACACATCACACGGCGCGGGACAACGTGCGCGCGCTGGAGCACGCCACGCTGCGCCGCGCCCGCAACGCGCGCTTCCGTGGCGTGTTCACCACCAACACCAGCCCGCTCACACAGGTATACACATCACACGGCGCGGGACAACGTGCGCGCGCTGGAGCACGCCACGCTGCGCCGCGCCCGCAACGCGCGCTTCCGTGGCGTGTTCACCACCAACACCAGCCCGCTCACACAGGTATACACATCACACGGCGCGGGACAACGTGCGCGCGCTGGAGCACGCCACGCTGCGCCGCGCCCGCAACGCGCGCTTCCGTGGCGTGTTCACCACCAACACCAGCCCGCTCACACAGGTATACACATCACACGGCGCGGGACAACGTGCGCGCGCTGGAGCACGCCACGCTGCGCCGCGCCCGCAACGCGCGCTTCCGTGGCGTGTTCACCACCAACACCAGCCCGCTCACACAGGTATACACATCACACGGCGCGGGACAACGTGCGCGCGCTGGAGCACGCCACGCTGCGCCGCGCCCGCAACGCGCGCTTCCGTGGCGTGTTCACCACCAACACCAGCCCGCTCACACAGGTATACACATCACACGGCGCGGGACAACGTGCGCGCGCTGGAGCACGCCACGCTGCGCCGCGCCCGCAACGCGCGCTTCCGTGGCGTGTTCACCACCAACACCAGCCCGCTCACACAGGTATACACATCACACGGCGCGGGACAACGTGCGCGCGCTGGAGCACGCCACGCTGCGCCGCGCCCGCAACGCGCGCTTCCGTGGCGTGTTCACCACCAACACCAGCCCGCTCACACAGGTATACTCATCACACTGACTACGTCGACCCGGGACAACAACTTAGTAGATATATAACGTTAATATTAATTTAAATGACGTATCACTGCGTCCACGCTGCGTCTCGAGCTTCCATGGCTTCTTCATTTTCAATACTAGCCAGCTCACACAGGTATGTACACAAAGTATACTTCTATTTAAAGATCCCTATCTTATGGGTCTAGTTTCGACTTACACTGGCTATAGGCCTTAATTTATATGACTAGTTCTAATTTACCATCACCATGACTACAGCCTGCTCTTGCTCTTGCTCTTACCCTTTGCTGATTAAATACAAAGGATGTTTAGTTCTGACTTTAATTATTGTATAAGTTGGAGGTGTAACTATTGTTGAGATTTTTGTGTTCAAAAGCCCAAAATCAGCCTCGTTATCCTCTACTACTCTCAAATTATCTTACCTCTTCCTATAACTTATGTAATATTTTTATTTCTATAGCAACTGGGCACAGACGTGTTAGGATTCAAGACGCTCCTGGACTATCAGATAAACCAGTACGTCACTGAAGATGGAGAAAGGATCTTTGGGAAGGCAGACGATGACATGCGAGTTATTGTTTGCTGGAAGCCCATTGAGTATTAAAAGTATTACCTATTTATTTTAGATGTATTGAGAAACATTTCAGTGATCTTGTCATTTTGAAATGATGTTACGAATTTATAAGTATTATAAGATACCTAGGATGATGTAGATTTAAAGACTGCTTAGAGTGAACGAGATGGAGATGGTAAAGATTTTTTGACACTTTTCTTTGTTTTATATTAAGTAGGTGAGGAAGTTGCAGCTCAGTTTGCTTTTTTAACTATTAACTAACCGACCAGACCCGACAGGTCGAGGATTCCAATCTTGGGTTGTCATAAATAAAATAGGAAAGCAATCCCTAAATAGAGGACGTGGTAGCTCAGTTTGTTATGTGCGTTGGATAACCGATCAACCCTACCCGACAGGTGAAGGTTCGAGTCTCGGGTTGCCGTAAGTTGTAGCTGCCATGTTCCTCATTGTGCCCGGATAGTGGTGACAGATTCGCAACCTGTCACACTGGGACTCAATATAAACATGCGAAATGCGGTGTGTTACACCTCTGCCTATCCCTCTCGAGGGATTAATTACGGCGTTAGTTTATATTGTTTTATATGTATTAAGGTATTATACGGTATAGGTACTATATATTAGTTATTCTGTGGTAAGCCCGACATTAAAATCATTCTGATTCAATTAAATTGTAATAATCTTGATTTCAAAAGTGTTATGCTAGAATTAGTCCAGATAAATTTTTCTTTTTACAAAAGATTGATAAATACAGTAAATATTGATTGAAGGATTGTTTTACATTAAGTAACACTGATATATAAATAATATAATACATTTTGATAAATACCAAGGAATCTAGTGGGTACACCAGATTCTACAAGTTAATTATACCAAACTACAATATAGAGAAGGAATGTAAAACTATGATTTAAAAAAATAATAAAATAACTTTCTAAATACAAAATCATGGAATGAATGTTAAAAATGTTTTTCAGGCTAAGCTTCTATGTTTAAAAATCATTTATCCTTACTTTACTGGTTAAGAAATGTTAATTCTAAATAGGATGTTGATAATATTTCTAGTTATTTTGTGGTTGTTTATAAGGTTAATGTTAAAGTTTAAATAACTAGCAAGCTAATGGATTATACATTACATTTCCTACTCTTTTTAAGAATACAATGCGCACTATTTATTTAGGTATTTCTAAGTTACTACATTTTATAGTAGTCAAGTATGAATAAAAGATATTTGTAAAACTATATTTGTTACTTTTTTATTTACAATCCATCGTCACTTACCATAAGGTTTCAGGCTTTATCCAATAAAATCATATTATTCAAAATCATAAAGTAAAAAAATAATGTGTGAATCAAGATGATTATAATAATAATAACCACATCACGATACATAAATTCATTCAGCTCCGCGGTAAGATTGAAGAATCTTGTGTCACAGGTGCAAAGCAACTATACTATAGTATTTACAAACTACATGGATAGATATACTACATCCAACAGATTTTCACACCCGCCGGGTTTCGAACCTGGAACCTCTGGCGTAGCAGTCAGCTGTTTACACCACTACAAAAAAAACTAAAGACACACAGAGAACTAAAGTTTATGACATAGCCAATAGAATTAGCCAGCTGAAGTGGCAATGCACTGTTAACTGGTTAGCTGGCCTTGTTAGCCGCAGAGCCGTCAACCGTTGGGGTAAACTTGTTATTGAGTGGACACCGCGATTCAATAAACCTAGAGTAGGATGACCTATGGTAAGGTGGAGCGACGATAAACGCAACGTAACTGACAGCAGTTGGAAGAGAGTCAAACATCGGATTGAGTGGCGTGCCTTGGTTAGCTCTACGTCCGGCAATGGACGGAAACGGGCTAGTAATAATAATGATAATCACATAACGACACACACATTGACTCAGTCCTGCACTAAGATAATCTTGTATCGCAGGAACAGGTAAAGATATGGTATACCATATCGTTGCTAAGTTATACCATATCGTTGCTTAGTTAGTAGTATATATACTAAATAGATAAGAATACAACATCCAAGACCGGGAAGCGAAACAATGCATCTGTTAAATAACACAAAGTGCCGCCCCCGCCGGGATTCGAACCTGGAACCTCTAGCGGAGTAGTCGGCTGTGTATACCACTGCCACCACCACCGAGGTGATGATGAGTAAAACGACAAATATTGTGATTATTATCGTATAATTGACTTATACCTAAATACATTGTGATATATATAAAGACTAGAATATAAGACTAGAAACATTCAAGTACCTGCTTATAGTATAACTATAAAAATATTGAATGACTACCATACTATCATATTCGGTGATAAATATCGCTTAATGATATTTAATTGTTACTATGATTTAGTTTGCTATAAAGATGTTTGCTATAAAGATGTTTTAGATTTGTAAGTAAATTTATACTATACCATAAAATGTAGTATACTTTATACTATACCATAAAATGTAGTACACTTTATACTATCCCATAAAATGTAGTACACTTTATACTATCCCATAAAATGTAGTATACTTTATACTATACCATAAAATGTAGTATACTTTATATTATGCCATAAAATGTAGGACACTTTATACAATACCATAAAAAGTAGTAAACTTTATACTGTCCTATAAAATGTAGGACACTTTATAGTATACCATAAAATGTAAAACACTTTATAGAATACTTTAAAATGAAGTACACTTCATTGTTGTTCTTTGTTGTTTGCCATAAACCAATCATATAATTATACATAATAATTATAGATAGCACATTGCTACTAACCATACGAAGTCACTATTATTTTATCTCACCAACCTGCAAACGATAAACAACGACACTTTTTGTTTTATTTTATTTATTAAATCAAATACACTATCATAACAGTTACATACCAATTCGATGGTGCAGTAAACAGTAATAGATACAATTAAATTAAACAATAGACAATAAAATCACATTATACAACATTACAAATAACATATTATATTCAACTTAAGTTTAGGAAGAAAAAAATGATTAATTGTTCCAATTGTTTTGATTAGGATGGAAGTCCGAATTCACAAAAGTATTTTATGAATTCAAACCTCCAACACAACTTTAAAAACACAAAATAAATAAAAAATCTAATAATTATAATAGCTAATTATAAACACAATGATGTATGTCAATTTCATCATCCACCCTGTAAGATGCTGCAGCGCTCGTGTGAGTGGGGCTCTCGACAGCAAGTTAGTTCTACTTTCAGGAGTGGCAAAAGTAAGTTTCCTCCGAACCTGTAAATCGGTATTGGGTATCCTCCACTTTATCAGTGCTAAAGTTGTGGCGAAACAGTAGTACATAATGTGCGATATTATTACATAACAATAAAATCAGAAATTATTCAGTTTGCCCGGCAGGCTGAGTAATTTACTAAGTACAGTAGCTCCATCGGCTTCAATAAGGAAGGCAGGGGGGCAGCTGTCACCCCGTAGAGATTAAAAATGGTACTGTAAAGTATGTTTTAGCTTTACACAATGCACTTAAAGAATTATACAATTCACATAAAGAAATGAAACCTTATTTCTTTAATGTAGATTTGCGTCAATTACCCTACGCATCCGTTAATTCAGGATAAAATAACTAAAATGTAAAACTTGAATGTATTTACTTTTAATTTATAATTTTCTTGTGATTTTTACAAACAAGCACCAGGTGGTATAAGCTTGTAATGTTGTATCTGTTAGTAACGGAGAAACGCAATCAAGTTTGATTTCTGGTGCATTTCAACCTAATATATATATTACAATAACCCAACAAAGACTCGAACTAATATACTGTACTGTATTAGCTGTACACCAACCACATGTCAACTGGCCCCTGGTGAGTGACGCCCTTTTGTAGCCTCCCTACTAAACAAGTGTGTTTTAATGGTTATACAAATGAAATAAACAAATTTACAACTAACTACCTGTGTATGATTCAGCACTGAACTTAGCTAAAACAAAACCAAAGTACTAAATCTAATTAATTAATCACTTTCGTACATTGATTACTCATTAATAAAACTTTTGTGAAATTATTACTCAATACTCCTTCAACTTTTGTGCACTCATTACTCAATAATCCTTCAACTTTAGTGCACTAACTATTCAATACTCCTACAACTTGTGCACTGTTTTTATACTCATTCCTTCAACAGAACCATGTCTTGACTGGTGGTTCACGGCCATCAGTCAAAACCTCCTGTCATATTGGACCAACAATACTTCCAACTGCAAACTTAGTCAGATCCGGCACCTCATCCAGACCTTGCTGAAGAGCAAACTCTAGCTCATCTGGCTTTATAGGAACGTAATCTTCAGAGCCATCGTTTAAGTCCACTATCTGGTCTTTTAGCATATTGAATTCTTGGGATATATTGGCTTCATTGAGGAGCTTTATGGACTCTTCTAGCAGTAATGCTCGGTGTTCTGGAGTGTGGCCACTGGTTGATGGAGTGGTGTGATCAGTGTTGCCAGATTTGCGGTGGTGGAGAGAATTAGATGCGGAACCCATGTAGGGGGGAGGCTGGGGGCGATTGTAGCTTCCTGCTAAGTTTGTGGATTTTGGACTGTAGGGCCTGACGAGACTGTTGCTTGGACTGGAATATACAATTAGTATTTTAGTCAATATCTGACATAAAGTATTAGATTGATCGTAGTCAGCATTGCAAAACGATACATACGATTAAAAAGAGTGTCTATCCTAAGCTGACCATGTGAATAATTCAATGAAAAATAATTCAATAGGTTTTTGTAACTCTACGAACAAGTAACCATCAACGTTTGCTAAATTTGCGAAAGTTTGCTTTTAAAACCAGTTAAGTACGTTTCTGATTATGCATAGATTTAAATATTAACTTCAAGACTCTTTACTTCCCCATTCCTTAATTTATCTACAGCTCAGAATGTGATGTATTACAAACTGCGGCCCGCCCCAGATTCGAACGGATATTATGCATGTATTATATACATACCTGTATAAACCTTCTTCTTGAACCACTGTATCTATTTAAAAAAAACTCAACAAAATCCGTTGCGTAGTTTTTAAGTTCTAGGCAAACATAGGAACAGACAGCGGGAAGCGACTTTGTTTTCTACTATGTAGTGATGAAAGTAGGAACTATGTATCCAACGAAGACTGTTCCACTAAGGTCGTGTTAGTTTTGACAGGAATGTACGTAACCTAGTTCGCTCAATAATGACATCACACACACTTGAACATTGTACATGTACACGTCTCATCACAACCATAGCAAAAGGGTCTTCGTTAATGGAATAACTGTATTAAATGTTAATAACTTTACCTAACGTCCGTGTCGTTTGATTGTTCATTTGTGACCCCATACTTGCAGACTTCAACCTTGTTCGATTTATGTGCTCTGCAATTATTAAAAAATCTATTACCTTTAAAAGACTGATTCAAATAAATATGTATTGGAGAAATATGACAAAAGCCAAATTATTAAAAAATAAATAAAATAGAAACAAAATATGGCAATCATCCCGGTTGATTTCAGGTTTTTTTGCGAAAAGTCCATAGCCTATAGGAAGTTCAAAGTACGAAGAAAATAACCTTTTGTTGTATAATATTTATGTAAGTTGGTAAGAGACATTCGTCACAGAGACTTCGATGGAGAGAGATGAATGACGTCATATGTGTAAGTGTAGGTTTGAAGGTTTACTTTACTTTCTCTTGAATTTAATCATTTTATTGACAGCAATAATCATTTTATAACTACAATGGTGCGTTTCTTTTTAGTAATCATTGCCCTGCAACTGTGTTTGATCAATCTCGACCGATTAGTGCAGCGAGCTGGAACAATTCCACTAGCAACAGTTGCTAAATGTTTGACATGTTACCATAAATTGCTTGACGTTGCCATGAGTGTCGTAGAGTCAAAATTACTTGGGCTTGCGCAATTCTATGTCAATATAAACGCAAGGCGGTTACATTAAATAAAAATATACCCATCACGACACACACACTGACTCAGCTCTGCAGCATGATTATATAATCTTGTATCGAATACACTAAGAAACGACATGGTATTAACTAAATAGATAAGAATTCTACATCCAAGACCGGTAAGCGAAACAATTCGTCTAGCAAATAACACAAAGTTCCAACCCGCCGGGATTCGAACCCGGGACCTGTTAAGTAGCAGTCAGGTGTAACACGCCACAGAGGCCGTCAAACGTAACGGAAACGTTTTCTCGTTTAGTATCTGTTAAAATCTAATGTTAATTAATTAGTAATGTACAAAGCAACGTTAGTTAGTGAGGGTTAGTCAAAAATGTAACTGACCGAACCTGTTCCTCCTGTATTCAGTGCAAATATGGAATATTTGACCAACGAACCCATCCGATACCGGATCACCTCTAAACATTAACATACCTGTATGTTATGCATGTGACCAATAAATACCATTTACTAAACAAAAATACAGTATACAAAAATACAAACTAATGAATATAATCAAATAATTGAATCGACGAATCTAAGAAGCATTAAAAAATCATGTAAAACAAAGACATTAAAAGAACTCAAAAATAAAGTTTTACCTAATTAAATATAATTTACAATGGTTTTAAAAAAAACTGGTCAAGTGTGAGTCGTACTCGCACATTATGGGTTCCGTACCATCCTAGAAGATTTAGTACAATATACTTTTTAGATAATTACGTAAAAGATACAGCAGCAAGCAAAAATATGTATAAGACCAATTTTTTTGTTTCCCTTTAATTAATTTCTTCTTCTTTTTAGTATTTGTGGCTGTAGAGGTAACAGAATTAGGCATTTTCTGAAAATTTCAAGAGTCTAGCTCTTATGGTTTATGAGATACAACCCGACAGATTGACAAACGGACAGCGAAGGCTTAGTACATCCTGTTTTTCACGATTTGGGTATGGATACCGTAAAAAGGAGCAAATACTCACATAGCGGCATAGTGGAAGCACAGTACAGCAGTGAGAGCGGCGACTGACAGCAGCATGAGCGCGACGGGCAGCGCCGCCGCCGCCGCCAGCGGGCGCGCGTACGCCCGCGCCGGCAGCGCGCCGCGCCGTGGCGCCGCCCACGCGCCGCGCGGCGCCAGCGCGCCCGGCCCGCCCGCCGCCCGGCTGCGGTTCGGCAACTCGGTCAGGTACTCCCAGTGCTCGGTAGCACGCCCCTTGTAGATTGTGTTGTACTGCAACGAGTATATCCTTCGTGATATCTCACAATCTATACACAGTACTGTGAAAGCCTCGTATGACCGTTCAATAAAATTGTATTTGCCGAAATTGCCTGATATTTTATCTGTGGAGACTAATTAAATACTTCATTGTTTCCATTGATCATATATCGAGGTCGGAACTGCAAATGTCTGTTGAGCATACACCTGTGTTACAAAGTTTTATATCGCAAAGCCTAGGTCGTGAAGACCAAACAAAATGCAATAATCAGGTTTTCAAAGTACAGTAAGGGGTTTTCTTTGACTGATCCAGAGTTATGGATCATGAATAAATAAAATTATCTCTTTACTACACAACTACTTAAAGATTTTAAATAAGATATCATCGGAAAGGTGGAAATTTGGTACCATATTTTCAGGCACTAGTTTGTAATTATCATCTTGGCTGTACTAGTATTCAATTCAATCATTCATTTGCTCAAAACCATGGTATATACAGTTCTCTACAAATATAAAGATATATCTAATTTTCTTTCTCATGTTTTGCCTTTCTTTTGACTTGCAAAATTTTTGTTACAGGAAACGGTCAATCATCTTTAATTAATTAAAACTAATAATAATAATGTCACTACTAAAGGTCGGATCCACTGACCATCATACTATTATATAACTTTATAATTATACCTGTACGGGATATTACCGCACAGTAGGCACAAATTAATGTCAACGACTTATACTCTTAATTTAGGTTAAATATGAATGCCCATGTAGCAATGTTCAACTATATAATGTATTTTCGTTCATTAATAAAGACAGTGTAAAAACATCTTTACGGGGTTTTGCTTCGTACATTAGCTCTCCCCTTTAACATTGCACTCATCTTATAGGCTGTAGATTACCACTACAACTATTCCTTTTGTAAATGATTTGAAACATACTCGTACATTGTAAATTAAGATCTAAGAAATTCAATGAAGATGATTATTAAATAGTTATAGATAATGTTTCCAATTAATTTAATTGTAAGTAAAAGTGTACCATGTTAGTTTAATTTTGCATTGAAGGTATTTCATTAGATTTGCATGAAATACATTAATAAACTTACCAATTCAAAACTACACCAGTCAAGAGTGAACTCTGCGTCCCTGAACAGTCTTTCAACTGTTGTTCTTTTGTACTCCCGAGGGCAGCTTGGTAGACGCGACAATGGGCGTACCTCCTCTCTCAGCCTTTTTAGCTCAGTAGAAAAAGGCATGGAGCTTCCCAAACGGACCACAAGTCTTAGAAAAGAAATTCAAAATTACAACATTGTTTTATATTCATCATAAAAAAAACTCAAGTCGTAATCCCTGGAGAGGGGTTGGCAGAGGTGTAACACAACGCATTTCGCATGTTTATGTTGAGTCCCAGTGTGACAGGTTGCGAATCTCACGCCACTATCCGGGCAAAATGAGGAACATGGCAGCTACAACTTACGGTAGCCCGAGACTCTAACAATCGACTTCTCGGTTCGTATTTTAAATTCAAATAGACTTTAAATTATTTATTTTAAATCGTTGATAAATCCTACCATAATTTATAGAAAAAGATACGGTATAAACTATATACGAGAAAATACAAAAATTATAACAATCTAAATAATGTCAAAATTAGTCATTCCAGCTGGAAGACGTTCTTCCTGTGTCGAACAAATAACTAAATCGCTGATGCTGTGGCCGGGGAACCCCGTTAATAATCGCAATGAAGGGCATTTAACTTTGGTAAAGCCACGACGATTCGCGACAATTTTACAACGGTATTCACATCGCTGTTTGATGTTAGGTGATAGGTCCAGTGGCGGTACCTCAAAAGAGATTTCGCAAGCGGCGACACTACGTTTGTCAATGTTCACCGTAATCGTGAGGGTTGGGTGCACACCCGCCACTCTGTCCCACTGCAACTCCTATTCACCAGGATCAACAGTGGCGTCCTTTGATCGAATAATCAACTAATAATGCAGCTGAGCAATGACGCACAGGCTGTGCCCGGACACCCTACCGGCACTGAGGGTTGAGTGCAATTGAAACACATTGTAGTAGCTTCTTGCTTGAAGTCCAAGGAAGATTAACGGCAATTTATTGCTTAAAATCGACATTGACGTTAACCGTTCAAGAGTGGTCACTGCATTTAACGCGTTAATATTTCTCGCGATCATGACCAATGACGTTTCTCGTTAGGTGTGGCCCCAGCTTGAGCATTGAGTTCGCTGTTGCGATGAACACAACGGTTTACTCTACTAGGGCCTATGGTCGTTTTATATTATTTGTTAGTTAGTACGAGTATCTATCCGCCGGTAGGCGCCGTTTTATTAACTATAATTAGTATTGCCAAAAATGTAGGTTACAAATCAAGTAGACCCGTTCATTTACTTCTGAATAGGTGAGCAAATATTTGGTTATAATAAAAGGTCAAATCTTTTCTCGTGGATAAGTAAATATTTGGAAAGAGCATGTCAAATTAGGAAACTACACCAGACACAGCAATCTTTAATTTTGAAACCACTGTCATTAAATTTCTATGAAAGGTCTTCGATTCAAGACCACTGTGCGTCGGGCACTTCAGGTCACCTACCCTTTAGATACTGAATGTGAATCGCCAGCTACAGCTAGTTGGGTATATTTACCCTTCTCCATCGCTGGGTTTCAGAGGCAGCCGGGCACCTAGGTCGATAGCTGATGCCAGGAATGTAGGATACAAGTCATCATTGCTCTCTAACCATAGCTTCGTTCGCAGGATGTCTTTCAGTTGCGTCATCCTTAAAAACAATATTTAATTAATACCAATTACGACAAGTTACATTATTCAATGGCACACACGGCCTTGGAACAACCTAACCTGTTTGGACTTTGTACCGTTCTTAAGTTGTACAGCGTAATCAGTGGTGGATCCAGGTCATCCAGGTATGTGGTTTGGGGGGGAGGCTAGGCCATGTTTTACACCCTCTTTTCAAACTGACAGCTTTTTTAGAAAACGCTTTTTGGGGGAAGGGAATTAACCTCACTAACGTTGGGTTTTAACACAGGAAAGGGTGTGAACTTTCACCCTGTGAACATACAAGATTTTGGGGGTTGAGTCCCTTAGTCGACCCCCTGGAAACGTTAGAGATCATTATGATTGATATTGCACTTGTTATTCGGGGCACACCCGCCACTCTGGCCCAACACTGCAACTCCTGTTCACCAGGATCAACAGCGGCGTCCATTGATCGAATAGTCAACGAATAATGCAACTGTCCAATGACGCACAGGCTGTGCCCAGACATCCTAACAGCTGTCTTGGGATCCGCAACGAACTACTACACTAGCTACTACGATATTGCACTCGCTATATAAAACTTCATTTGTGACTGTCTTAAATTGTTAAGTCATTGAGTGGAACTGCCTTTTCTAGAACACTAGTTCTCCAAGCATTACAACTTAGACCTCTTCAAGTCGAGAGTCAATAGGAATTTTCTAAGCAAGCATGCTACACTTTAGCTCACATCGTGCACACTACCTACTTAGAATGGGGTGAGATTGTTATCAAATGTTTTAGAATCAAATATTTAAGTTTGATTGTACGTAAAGCATAGCAACATAGATAAAGATGAATAGTATAATGTCGTATAGCAACGGTAATTTTTGATAATCTTAGAAAACTGTTAGGTTAGGTTGGGTTTAACTAGAATTATTTAGTGCCTCATCGTTCTCACATGTTTGTTTAGAGAAATGCCTACTGCATAATTTTACGGCAGGAATAAACCTTATATTTAAAAATAAGGTTTATTCCGATCTGTCACCCTGCTCTGTCCTCTTAGAGTGACAGAGAGGAAAAAAAGGTTTTCGCTCTCGAACTTCCAGTTCGACCTGTACCCTCGTCGGTAACATGGGTTATAGATCAGGGTGACATATCAGATTAAACCAAGGGTGTGTTCGGATGTACACTGCGACTACTGCTATGACGTCAGTTCAGTATACTGCGAAAACTGAACGCAGCGCAGTATTCTGTGAAACTCCGTTTTCGACGCCGTTTCCAAATGAATAAATTTTACGTTTAATTACATAAACACTGCCATTGTTATATTTACAGCCACAAACTTTTATTTATTTATAAATAAATCAGTGGTTCAATGTGTTCTTCCACTCAAAACTATTATTTGCACTGATCACAGGATCAAAGCACTGCGAGCACCTTACCTCGAAAACGGTAGTGCTCGCAGTGGAAATATGACGGCGATTAATGACGTCACAGATTTCCCTAGGGCACTGCGGCAGTACTGCCAGTCTATAATAGAGCGAATTTTTTACTGCTCAAACCACTGCGCAGAGCTCGCAGTGCATTTCAGAACACAACCCAAATAGAAGAACCCATAGTGCCAAAACTGACATTTAACTCATCGCGTAAGAGTTTCATACATACAAATTGTGTGGACATTTAGTATACGGCTTATTTCATTACAATATGTAACTTTACTTTTAAATTTAACACATACTTAATCAATTTTAAACAACGATTAACAGAATTGACAAATCTGTGTTAACTGCTATAGTGATTTTATGACAACAATGAACATATTGAAAGTGTGAAGATGGAGTCATGGCTAAATAAAATAATTGGCCTTGAGATTTTTTTAAATATTAAGTAACCTAAATATCTTGTTTATCATTTTTAAACTCGCACTTTTTCGCACACGAAAAAGGATCAGGTACGTAATTAGGATAAAATATTTCAAAATTAATTCGTATTCTTTGACACACATTTTTTTTTGTCTGCTGCCGCTAGAGGCGATGGAAGATATTTTATCGTCTTCGTATCGTCTAGATTAGAAACACCAGTTCGTTATTATTGTTCAAACTCGAAATCGGCTAGACTAAATTGAATAATTCTTTTTTTTTCGCTAAAGAAAAGGTTGAAAAGCCGAAAAAGTTGGAAAATGTGTCCAAAGGAACGGTCTATGAAATTTGCGGGCAACTTTTACTTCCTAGACTAAAATTAAATCTTAGTTTATTTTTTCCTTTACCGCTAAATACCGATTAATTAATTGCTTGTCAATGAATGAGTAAAATGGAAATACCTATGTGTAACGGAATTTTAGATCAGGCATACATTACTCAACGACCTTAAAATAATTTTCCCTTTTCAAATGCCCACTTGATTAAATAGGTTTTTACTTTTCCCGCGACTAAATTGAACATAATATTACAACAACATTTAAGGGCTTAGTTATGAGGCAGACAAACACTTGACGCAAAAACGGCTAAACGAAATTTATTGAAATTTGAGTTACTGATAGTGTATTAACTCGTATCTTTTTTTAAATTAAACTTTTGTGTTATTTGGATGTGTTATAACGTTGTGAATATGCATCAAAATTCGTCTAGTAGTTTATGCGTGAACTAGCCGAAAACATACGTCCTCGCAATGTTTTGCGTTCCTTTTACCTGTGTTCGTCCAGTAAATCTTCAACGTTGAGGTTGTCAATTTTGAGTTCAACCTCGTGGCGGGCCAGCTTGGCTTTTGACTCTACATTAATTGTCATTGTCACTCGCCTAGTTTCAAAATCCTGCCGATTTAGTCCTACCACCTCTATCTGGAATGTAAATTATGGTTATAACAACCTTCTGATCACGACTTCCACCGTGCCTTATTCGTATCTTGGTTTTTCAGAAATGGTACGTGTCCTTCCTTAGGGTATAATTTATCTCAGTGCCAAATTTTATAGAAGTCTGATCAGGTATTTAAACATGAAAAGGTACTTTTAGGTTTTAAATACATATTGGCATAGACTTAGAAACAAATTTAATGTTGTAGCTACAATAGATTAAGTTATTTTGGTTAGCTTAAGAAGTATTCTTAACTGTCAAGCTATTTCAATCTAAAAATATTTGATCCCGGTAAATATTTAAATAAATTTACGGTGATGGGTGATTTTGTAGCTCTTGGCGGCGTGCCAAAGATGAACCCTGAATGGTGTCGACCACTGTAGATATATCTGAGCCATGATGGTAACTCTGGTTTTCCAATTAAAGACGCGTGAAAACGGTATTGTTGATCAAACTCTGTAAATAAAAAAAGAACTCATTCATGTCTTTTAATTACAAGGAAAATCAATATATTAATAATAAGTCTTCAAATAGCAAGTTTGATACATTGTTGTGCTTGATTTTCTTTTGAGTTGGCCATAATTACGTCTAGTTTGTATTATTTTGATAATTTATTCCATAAATTATGCATCAAAAACCGGTTATAGAAAACTTGAAATAAAATTTCGGGATATGTAGGATAAATACATGTAGGTATATTGTTAAAGTCTTGTCTAGTAACATCTAATAAGGTATAGTTAATTAGTGGTATTCCTATTTGAGTATTTGCTTTTGACCTAAATAGGGTCACTCACCTTGGTAAGTCCAATTGAATAAATTAGGACTAATTGGAATTGCGAACATTTCTGTCTCCACAGCGTTATGTATCACAGCAGAAGTTGTTGCCGGACTCAATATCGCTATTACAATCAGAAGCTTCATTTTTGGACTGCAAATTACACTAGAAATAAGGTTATATACAATTATTTAAATACCTATCGTCCCTTTAGTGTGGTCTAAAAATAATTATTATAAACAGTAGGTATCAAGCCAAGTAAAAGTACCTACATTCTATTAAGCAATAATTAAAAAAAAAAAAAAAACGTTTTAAGTCCATAGGTTCTTTATACAATAGCCCCTACAAACTACAAAACATAATGAAATATATAGTAGAATAAGATATGCACCGGTTTGGGTATTTTAAATAATAAATACCACACCACAATAAAATCGCTCGCAGTTAGAATAACAAAATTAAGCAAAATCAACAATCAGCATGCATTGGATCGTGGAAAAAAAAATACCTACGTAAGTGTAGGTAGTATCTATCTATCTTTTAGTATTAAGCAACAAGAAATTTGACATATTAACTAATATCAATAGCAAAACAAAAAATACTACATTCCAGTAGATGTGCAAACTAACTAAAATGCAAAGCCAAAGAATAAATTGCAAGCAAAAGCATCACTTCCAGTTTTATAATGAGACAACTAATCAAGCTTTACCCCTTTCTTTAATCATGGACCACCGGCGAAGTAAAAACTCGACCTAATTTACGAAAATAGAAACAATGCCATCGATTTCCATTTTAATTGTTTACGAAAGGTTATGCACTGAATATTCACCGCATCGCACATGTGCAGTAAAGGCAAAGGGGAACGCCCCACTACGTCAGAGAGGTATTTATTTTTGTGGATCTCAAAGATTCGATTCTAACACAGTCTCACACAATAATGTTTGTGTCATCCACTTTCATATATTAATAAAGAATTATCAATGTCTTTCGTGAGTGGGTAATCTATTATTATAAAGCGAGACAAAGCAATAAATAATGAGGAAAATGTGAAGTTCAAATGCCTCTGAAATTTTTTTGAGGCTATTCTAAATTCTGAAATTTCCGCGTTGATAAAAATAATCGAGTACGGCCCTGAAAATAAGGGGCGTGACGTAAATCTCGAGGGAACGTCATTGATTGCAAGTCGACCAAATTACGAAGTATAAATGTTTGACAGGTTTAACGTTTCATTGCACGCAACTATTCAAAATTTTCTTTTTAAATATTTCAATTCCCTTTTTTGCACTTTTCTTCTGATAAATTCAGTTTTTTTTCAATATTGAAATAAATCTGTAAAGCTAAATCGAGTTGTATTTCAATTTTGATCTAGGAATGTTCGTATCAGCTGGAAATGTCAACTGCTGTCAATATACTTTTTAAATAACTCGAGTTACACCGTAGTTTCAAATTTGTTTTTCCACTCGTTCATTCATCTGAAAACAGGAAGGGACTCACTGGGCCACTTTGTAATTTTGTAAAATATTAATTCTGTTGTTTACAAATAAAATAATGTACAAGTGACCGTAATAATGTCAACGTTACTCTTTGCTGATATGGCATATTTTTGGCCAGTACTCTAATAGCGAAGAAAAAGGTGTTATTCGAATTTAACCTCGCTGATTTGCGGGACTTATTCACTAAATCTTATTGGGATCATGTTGAAATTCAAAAAGATGGGTTCAGATAAAGTACCCTTACTTCTCGTCACTGCTAACGTAGGATCTATCTTCGAAAACGTGAGTATTTTAAATAATTCATCCTAGACTGCAACTACTTTAAACCAATTGTTACTTACTAATTAATTTAATTGTAGTTGACGTACTTACCTTGTAACGACGGCCGAGATAAGTGTTCTAAATTTAAACTAACTGAATTATTAGAAGCCAATAATTTTCCTCTTCTCTTTTTGTTTTGAAAAGATTTACTAGTTTTAATTTAAATTAAAAAATCATACAAACAATTATTTAATGGGATTTATTTAGTAACTATTTATATTAATATCTAATTTATGGAATGCCTGAAACAATTTTTATGACTTAACATTCTTTCTAGCCATCAGTAATGCTCCCGATATGGACTGCAGAGTTTCTTCAAACGGTGTCTAAAATGGACCCCAAATTTATAGCGCTACACCTTCAAGAAGTTGGAGGGAAAGCTTATGAGAAATCAATGCAATATGTCCAGGATTTTGTCCAACGGCTCAATGACTGCCCTGAGTTACGACTCTATGACAAGATTCGGACTTACTTAGATGAAGACTTTAGCTCACCTGAAAAATTTACTGTAAGTTCAGAATAAGAAACAATTTCAATAATATAGGCCTGTAAAACTACCTACATTCATAGGCCAGGGAAACCTATCTATAAGCTGCGGTTTGCTGATGACTGTCAAAGCAAAGCCAAAATGTACTTTGTTTAAGCTGAAATATAGATATTTAATTTAAAGAAAGTTCTTTTGAACTGAGTTAAAAAGGGGTTGAAAATTTAAATTAAGTACTACATATATAGGCTTGAACTTGGCAGAATTCATCAGATTTAAAAAAATCAACCCTCAGCTGTAAATCTGCTATGAATAGAATAATCAAATGTCAATGTTTTTCTGCTATTTTAATGTGCATTTTACGATAAAATAAATAAATCTATAGTTATAATAGTAATGACATTATTTAAATTACAATGCACATCTCAGCTCAGCTCTGTGGTAGAATCTTGAATTGCACCAAGCAACAATAATATAAACAGTTGATTTGTGTTTGTCTTAAATTAAAAAAAAATGTTTTCTCATTTCCCAGGCTCTCGGCAACATGTACTTTGCTCACTCATCACTTACTGACCTAAAGATCTGGGACTTTGATCTGAAATCATATGTGGATGTTATCGGAAAGGAATTCCACAGCGGCAATATTGAAAAGGTCACCACTAAGGAGAAAGCCAAATTCCCGCAGAACTTCTTTCCTGAGGTAAATTGGTCACATAATAATAAAAACATCACCTAACAAAATAAGATTTAATTCCCTAAAAAGCATTTTTTTGGAAATTTTCTAGAACTGTCTCAAGAATTATAGTTTTTTTTACATTTTATATGACTAGTAATATGATATAATTGGGCTTTTTAATGTAATAATAGTTTAAAATTGTATCCTGTATTGTAAGTTACAAATGCAGTCTACAAATTATTATTCACAGGTTGTGTTCCTTATTTTACAATCACAAACATTCACATACTTTTATGTTTCTAGTGTAAATGGTCCCGGAAAGGGTTCCTTCGCACTCGCTGGATGATCCGAGGGTCTGCAGTGGAGTTTATCAACATACACCTGTTCCATGATGCTTCAAATCTACTGGCTATGGAGCCATTTCCATCGGTAAGGTTCTTAAGTAGCTTTTGAATTAGGTGGTTTGGTGTCTTTACCTCTACATGGTCAACGGATTGGTGGCTCTTGGCGTTCTTAGACATCAAGGGCATTGTCGTGTCAATAACGTCACTCATGGATACTTCACCTGATGAAAAATTATAGCTGTTTTGATACCACTATACCTGCTAGCGCCACATTGGATTTAGGCAAAACCATATAAATTCGAATGTTGACTTTGACTACACTGTATGGGTTCATTCTAATGTATGGGTAGCGATTCGTGCTTGCGGCTTGAACCCAATAAAAATAACATAAAAGAAAAACTGCACGCCTGCTTGGGTAATCTGTTTAAATTGTGAATTGTTTTTTATCATCTTTAAACCTGTAACAATTATCCTATAAGAAATTATTTACCTTTAAAAAGAAACTAGAAAACACAAATAAAAAAATTAAGCAAACAAAAAAACAAAAGTAAGTAATATTGTAATGTTCCCGAGTCAGAGGGCAGCACTAGCGTTAACAGTAATTGTTACAAAATAGCACAAACACAACATTGACATAAACTCACGCCGTAATTAATCCCTCGAGAGGGGTAGGTAGAGGTGTTAAGCACCGCATTTCGCATGTTTATGTTGAGTCCCAGTGTGACTCAGTTGCGAATCTGTCGCGACTGCGGTCTGCTGCAACGTACGGCAACCTGGTCCATTGGTTAACCAAGGCACGTAACAAACTGAGCTACCGCGTTCTCCCGAAATAATATTTGACATTTTGCATATTGGCGGTGCCTTGTCTCGTTATGTTCTAGATGGTTCTATGCTTTGAGCTTTGCGAAATGTTCCTTATTCAACACATAGAAGCAGTAACAATATAACAACTCCACGATATTAGGGGTATCCTCGTGTCAATAGGCGGTTTCCATCAGGAGAACATTGCCCATGACATTGAATAAAATAAACTGCAGTTTTAGGCACTTACATCTAAGATAAAGCAGTGCCTTTAAGTTAAAAAAAATGTAATAGATATACATAAATTACAGAATCTGGAGTTTCTAGCCGCCATCTACTATAACCATTTTTTTTCGAATCAGCGATTTTTTTTTCATTAAAATTAATTTGATAATTCTAGTCAAATAACCTCATCACGACACACACATTGACTCAGCCGTACACTAAGTATCGTAAGAACTTGTATCGCAGATGCTAAGCAACGATATGGTATATACTAAATAAATAAGAATACAACATCCAAGACCGGTAAGCGAAACAATGCGTCTTGCAAATAACATAAAGTCCCGCCCCCGCCGGGATTCGAACCCGGAACCTCTAGCGTAGAGTCGTCTGTTTACACCACTGCGCCACCGAGGTGGTCAAGTACCTTTTTTGATTGAAATTAATTTGATGATACTAAATACTTTTTGTGAGTATCCTGTTTGTTGTGCAGGTGTACGTTCGCAGCCGGCGGCGCGGGCTGCGCCACGTGCTGCGACACGTGCACGCCGACACTCATGCGGCTCCATACTTCATATTCGGAGACTTCAACTTCAGGACCGACACCGCGGGGGTCGTCAAGGTAATGCTAACACTTCATCACCAAATCAACACTGAATTCTAAACATGAACTTACGCCGTAATTAATCCCTCAATGAAGGTAGGCAGATGTGTTAAACACCGCATTTCGCACGTTTACGTTGTGTCCCAGTGTGACGGGTTGTCAATCTGTCGCCACTATCCGGACACATGACAGTTTCAACTTCGGCAACCCGAGACCGGAACCCACGACTTGTCGAGTCGGTTAGTCCATTAGGAAAAGATTTTGTGAAATCAGATGATTTATTTCTAAGATACACTCTTTATTATTAACTATACATAAATGTGCCTTTCTTTAATTTATAATTATTTGTTTTTTATTAATACTCGTTATATAATACAGTGATGATCAAGTTTTTCTTCTCTTATCTCTTATATACATAAAATGAAGAGCTGTTCGTTAGTGTCGCAAAAATTCAAAGACGGCTGGACCGATTTGAATGATTACTTTCTACTTTGCTCTAGTACAGGTTTAAATGGTAAAAAAATTGGGACAATGTTCCCAAAGAATATTGAAACGAAATTCGCGAGATTAACTATTTTTAAATACGACTGTAATATTACTAACGAATAACCAAATGATGACCTTTAGAAAGTGACTGAAGACCTGCAGGCCAGCCGACTCCAGAACAGCGCCAACTCGGAGTCCAGCAAGCTCCAGTTCAAAGCACCAAACGACGAGATCGTATTAACAGTCGGGAAGAAGGAATTCGCTCACGTAGACCATCAGAATGTCTTCCGGGAACCTTGGGTGAGATTTTTTACCGATAACAAATAATTAAATTAAGTGTCCTCCCTAAGTACATGCCAAATCATAGTATATAATGCACGTAGCACACCTCCGTCGCGAAATCGAAATCCAGTGTAACAGGTAATTTTGCGAATTGTTGCCCCTGTCAGGGCACAATGAGGAACATGGCAGCTACGACTGACGGCAAATCGAGACATATCGGGTCGGATAGGTCGGTTAACCAAGGCACGTCACGAACTGAGCTACCACGTCCTCGACGTATTTTAAATAAATTAACCATTTAATAAATAACTTAATTAATACATTTAAAAACCTAATAAAAATCATGAGTACCTTTTTAATAGTATACAGTTGATTTCCCAATTCCAGTGGCCTAGTTTTAGAACAGAGCAAGCAGAGAGATACGTTATTGTAGTTTTTAAAATTTAGATAAATATCCTTGTTGCCTCATTACTCTTCAATCTACACTTCATTCTTTCGTTGTGGAATTGCTGGGGTGACGAGCTCACCAAAGCACACGGAAGTTTGCGAACATGTCAGCAAATCCACACTTTCGTTAGCTTTAAAAAAAATGGCTTAATAAAATATATAAGACACACATTGAAGTTTGATTTGAAAAGTTATGAATGAATGAGACCGCGAACTTATCTAAGTTTGATAGGGCAAGCCGGGCTTTCGGGCTTCTATGATAGTACCGCCACTGCCCAATTCCCGTGTATAAAATAAGTGTGTGATTGTAGCTGCAACGGTTCGACCGCGAGTTGGAGTCTCTTCGTCAGCATCTCTATGAGTTTCCAGTCAAGTTCCCGCCGACATACCCCTTTGAGGAAAATGTACAGCTACCCACGCATTACATGAAAACCAGGTATAAGATAAGAATCTATATGCTTATAGTCTCAGTAATAGTCCAGTAAGTCTTTCTTAATAAGAATCTATATACTTATATTATAGGGACAGTGATAATACAGTCAGTCTTTCTTAATAAGAATCTATGTACTTATATTATAGGGACAGTAATAATCCAGGGAGTCTTTCTAAAGAAAAATCTATATAATTATATTATAGTGACAGTGATAATCAAGTCAGTATTTCTAAATAAGAATCTACATACTATAGTGACAGTAATAATACAGTCAGTCTGTCTGTTTGTTGTGTAGTGAAATTACAATATAATTTTAGGTCCAAAATTATAAAAAAAAATACTTTATATTACTGTGAGTATTTTTATGATTATAAAAACGAGGACTTGAAAAAAGCTGCTAGTCTATCAATGACAACAGTAATTCCGTTTTTATTCATAAAGTAACCAAATCTCGGTTTATTCGAAAAAATCTGGCAACACTGATTGATGGCCAATTTACAATCGGGGTTTTTTTTTTGCCTTTGATTATTTGTTTGTTATTTTTTTGAAAAATGTTAATGTAAATAGCAAAACTTTTTCGAGGTCGGTGTCAATCTATGATAAATTCTTGTGTATACAGATGTCCAGCATGGTGCGATAGGATCCTGCTGTCCCAGTCCGCCAGGGTTCTACTGCAGCATCAGGACAGACCCCAGGATAAAAACTTCCACACCTCCAGGTAACATTTATTTGTCAGTCCATTCATTTAATTATGTGGACTTTTTTTGGCAGTTATAAGGATTCGGATAGTTTACAACAGAGGTCTCAAACTCAATTTTGCAGAGGGCATTGTATTAAATTTTGAATTCGTAGGTGAGGTAGATTGAAAAAAAAATAACTGAATTATTTTAACATTTTATTCATTAAATTTAATTATGTTTGTTAAAAATCATATCAAAGTTATAAAATATGAAAGCTAATTATGTTGAGCTCGAGGGTCCAGATACCTGACTTCTCTTGTTTTTGACAAGCTCATTGATGTCAGCTATCATATTCGTTGTAGTTATTTCCCCATGATTTTATACACTCACTTTTCTTGTTTGTTTGTTTGTTTGTCGTTCCGTTTGGATTTTTGCAACTCAATTCTGAGGCACTTCCCGATAAGCTAACAGAAATTTTCACGTCATGTAAATATATCCCATTAATAATCCCTTAAATAATATACGCCCCTACTTTTGAGTGACCCCTCTTTCAGCCCCGTAGGGTTATTTTCTTATTTTTAGGACATTTCAAACGTGGGTTTTTTAGATTTTTTAAATCTATTAATTTAAAGAATTGATTGAAGATGTTCATCCGTAAGTCTTGTGCTATGTTTGTTCTTATTTATTTTCATGACGGTAACATCTGCTCACATAAATAGGCGCTACCAAATACGCAGAGAATGCGTGCTGCATGCTTTTAATTCCGGGTAATTATCCAAACTCTTGAAATATTGTGTGTAAAATGTAAGAGCGTTAATCTCATTAATTATTTTTTTCAAAATACCGTCCAATTGAAGATCTATCAACTCCATTTGCAAATGAACCTTTGCAAATGCAAAATGATTTGCCTTTGAAGCTTCAAAATTGAATGGACTGTTGAAAATCGGGAATTCATTTTCATTCATTTTGTGAGAGTCTTCAAAACGATTTTTGAATTCCGTAATCAAATTTTCCAGAAGTTGAGAATATTCTACCTTTTTTTTTCACTGTGCCAAATGATTTCAAATGAGGGAAATGGTCCAAACTTTGATTTTTTACCTGATTTTCCCACAGCCTCAACTTTGTTTCATAGGCTTGAATATATGAATACATTTGAGTGACATCAGATTTTAACCCTGTAACTTTATATTCAGATCAGTTAAGTGTTTATTCATATCTACCAAAAAGACTAAATCAATCCACCAGCCATTGTCATAATGAATTGGTTTGCCGTTTTCTAACATGAAAGCTTGAATAGGGTCACATAATGAAAAAAATCTCCAAAACTACTCGACTGAGCCAACGAAATTCGGTTAAATAAATGACATCAGAAAACTTACCCTTTCAAATCTTGTAAAATTGCCTGAACTGTCGGTGATTTAATTATCTGCTCGTTATATGATTTACAATTTTAATTATAGGTTGCATGACATGGTTCATTTTTAAATATTTGGATGCCAATGATTCCTGATGAATTATGCAGTGAAATCCTACAAAATTCCCTGATGTTTTCTGTTTTAATTTAGGTACAACGCCCCAATGTTTCCCAGCCATGGCAGGAGCGCCATCCTTAGTTGTGCTGCTAAGTATATTCCAGTCAAGTTTATATTCTGCTATAAAATGCTCAATTGCAGAATTAATATCATTTGCTGTTGTAGTACCTGTCAATGGACATCACTTTAACAGTTCTTCAGTTATTTGAAAGTTACAGTTAATGCCTCGTATCAAAACAGCAAGTTGAGCTGTATCAACAGTATCAGTGCTCTCGTCAACAGCCAGTGACAAGTTTGTAAATTCCTTTAATTTTCTCCTTCAGTTAAAGAACCCAATTTTGAGATAAATCATTTATTCTTGAAGCAACAGTGTTTCTTGAGAGCGAAATGTTTTGAATTATTGACTTTTGAGATGGAAATGAAACATCGGCAACATAAAAACAATAAAATCACCATCAGTGAAAGGTTTTGATCTTTTCGCGATTTCTAATGCAATAATAAAACTTGATTTCAAGGCATCTTCGCTCTCTGTATAGCTTTAGTAAACATCGATTGTTGAACTTGATTTTAAAGATGACAATGTGTCGATTCTTATTTTTTCAGTGTAACAATCGAATTTTGACTTATGATTCGTATCATAGTGTCTCTTCAAATTAAACTCCTTACAAACAGCAACTGTTCATTACAAATCAAACACAGTGGTTTACCTTTCCAATCTATGAAAAATAAGCAATTTCCCATTTAGACTGAAAAACTCTGCACTAACTATCAACGTTTTTGTGACATTATGCCAAAATCGTAAGAATTATGGAACCCGACACAACAATTATGGATATCGCACGCGCACGATACAAACAAATTCACAATACCTTCACAATCCACTACTTAGCAGTACAATTAAAATCCTTCTCCTACCGTATCACTTCGATTACTCGACCCAACTCACCCCCTTTCTTTTTTCGTGGAAGTCTTCTGGCGCACCCCGGAGAGGGGTACCGGGAGCCGATTCCGAGGCTACGCCTCTCTCTCGGAGTATCCCTCGCCGCTAGCCTACTAGCTAACGGGGCTCCTTGGTTCGCCCTCCTGGGTGTGATCTATGTCAATTTGGTGTGTCGTCCCTCTCCGCGATTAGCCCTGCCGGGTGAGACCCCGTTCGGGGAGGCCATCAGCGAGAGGGCAGTGCAGGTCGTCGGTGGAATGAAGTTGGAAGGTCAACTGGAAGCTCTTTAACTGGAACGGATGGCGGCACGTAGGGGTAGTCGCTCTCGTCTTCAACGACCAAGTCTCGTGGATAGGTTCTTTTATCGGGCGGACGGGGGCCAGATCTTTGATGTGGGCCATCCTAGATTCATTCGTGCGCGCAAACATCTTGTTTGCGAGCCGCCCCATGAAGACGTCCAGTGATTCCATGTTAAGGTCCCGCTGGATCGTGGCATTCCTCACGTATCTAGGCGCCCCAGTGATGGTGCGCAATACAAGGTGTTGTTAAGCACGGAGTCGTCGGCGGCTGGGTTCGCTGACGAGGGCGAACTAGGCCGGGGCAGCATACGTGAGGCGAGGTCTGATGTAGGTCTTGTAGACCTCAGGGACACAGGGAGATTGGAAGTGAGCACTGGACGGAGTAGATTCCTTGCGACTCTGGTCGAGCTTATGACTTGAAAGACGTGCGCGCGCATCGATAGCCTGTGATCAAAGGTTACGCCTAGGTATTTGGCTTCTGTTCTCCACAGGATCTCTTCGTTCCTGAGTCTCAGCGGCGGGGGGAGGGGAGTGTGTTCCATCACCATTGCCTGCGTCTTCGTTAAGTTGACGTTCAACCTCCGTTTAGCCAGCCAGGCGGGAAGCGCTTCTAGGGCCGACTGCAATGGAGGTTGATATGTACACGGTGTCATCCGCGTACAACGCCAACTGGACATTCAGGCGGTCGGGATGTCATCAGTGAAGACGCTGTAGCAGCACGGAGACAAGCAGCTGCCTTGCGGTACTCCGGCGGCGATGAGACGGGTCGATGATAGAGTCCCCTCTACCTTGACCCGGAACGATCTATCCCGTAGGAACGACGCGATCGTTTTCACCATGCGTCGAGGTGCTGATGACGTCGCGAGCTTGTACACCAAGCCTGAGTGCTACACGCGATAGAACGCCTTTTCCATGTCCAGGAATACTGCAGGTGTGTAGCTCTTCTTGTTCATGGCTCCCGCCATGAGGTGCAGTACTCTGGACAGTTGGAGCATAGTGCCGTGCTCCGCTCTGAACCCGAACTGTTCTTTGCGAGGGACGACGTGAGGTTGAAGATGCCGAAGAAGGAGTTTTTCGAACACCTTGGAGATGGTACCACCCTGCTGCCTACCTCCGGCTTCATCGTGTTCTTTTGCGGCTTCGGCTACATGATTACGTGGCCCAGTTTCCACGTAGCGGTGAAGTGGCAGGTGCGCATGACGCCGTTGTAGAGACTGGTCAACGCGGCGACTGCGCGAGGCGGTAAGTGTCGCTGGGCCGCGTTGGTAGTCGTTAAGCTCAGACTTTACTAACTCCGCGAGCTCGTTTAGTTTCGACTTCAGCGTGGGACATCTCGTGAATTGCCACTGTATCCGTAGTCGCTCCTTCTCGGCGATTCGGTCGGCGATGGAGGGCGGGAGGCGGGGGGGGGTGCCCTCCAACCTGGCTTCGGTGTTCATGCGGTGTGTAGAGCGTTCTGGATGCAGGTAGAGATGTCTTCAGTGAGTCGTTCGACGTCACTCGGCTCGGAGAAAGCGATCGACGGGCAGGACGCTTGCAGGGACCGGGAAAAGCAGTCCCAGTCGATCGTCGGACGTGGCGCTGGGACGAGAGTTCTCGTTGGCTCAAGCGGCAGCAGTACTAGGACGGGTTGGTGATCCGACTGGAGTTCGTTTGATATTATTTCCTGCTGCGGCGGGCAGGGAAGGCGTTGGTGGACGACAAGGTCGATGACGTCAGGGACCCCGTCTCCTTGGTGGTGGTAGATGGTTGGTTTGGTTGGCATCTCGGGTCCGTCGATGCTGTACCCGTTGTTTTCGGCGTCATCGAAGAGTCGTCGTCCATTTGCGCAGATACGAGTAGAGTTCCAAGCAGTGTGCTTGCAGTTCTAGTCGCCCGCTAAGACCGTCCAGGAGAGTATGGATGTCGGCCATCCGGAGGGTCTCGTGCGGCGGGCGGTAAGTGGCAAAGATGCGAAGGTTGGAGCTGGCGGCTAGTATCTCCACGCCGAGCGCTTGCATGGAGCTGCTTTCTTTGCCCCTTTTTCCTTCTTCCCCCTCAGCTTAGCGGGCTTGGCTTGGCGGCACGCTGGGTGGTTAGCGGGTGCCATCAGAGACGCCCCGGCGTGCTCTTCGACAGTGTTCGGTGTCCCCGCCTTTTTGTTCCGGGTCTCCCGCTGGAACACAAGGCATCGAAGGTGGTTGGCCGTGTGCTCTCCCCCACAGAATGCACATGTTGGCTTCTCTTCCTTCGGGCACGGGCATTTCTTGGCGGCATGGGACTCAACGCAGAAGACGCAGGCCATCTCCCTGTGGCAGCAATGGGAGGAGTGCCTGAATTTTTGGTATCTATGGCACTGCATCGGCCCCTTCTTCCCCCTCCATGCCTCGATCTTCACCCCTGGCATGTTGAGGAGCTGGTTGACTTCGTAGATCGCCAGGGTCCAGCGTCCTGGCAATCTGGGCGTAGAAAATTCAACCCGGCTTGCCCCATCTAGCTTTGATGTGGCGGACGTATTCCGTCCCGAAGCGCTTCAGTCGGAGCTCCTCAGCGATGGCTTCGGCGTCTGTATCTGCGGGCAGCCCCCTTATGGCCGCCTTCAGGCTTCAGCTGGAAGGCTGTAGCTGAACCAAAATATCTTGTCAGATTGCAGACTCACGTCGCGCCGACGCACTCGTTTATATGGTTAAGGAAGGTTCTAGTCTAGACTCAAAGCGCGTAGAAGATTCTATCGTTCTCGACAAAAATAATAGGATATTTCTGTTTGCTGCTAACAAGTGGCGATACTGTCTTTCTCTCTCGCTTGTTTAGGCACGCGCTGCCTTTGAAATTACTTATAAACATCCGTAGACTTAAGAGTACGAGTACTTAAAACATCCGTAGAGGAATCGAATGAAGTCTAAAAGCTCTAAAAACATGATTCTTCTTTCTGTGACACAATGCGATCGCAGGCCTTATTGATAGGGCCAAGGGGCCGGAAGCGGCCCGCGGGCCGTATCTTTGACATGACTGCTTTACAAATATCTCCTTTGTTACTCTGTTTTTAATGCGCAGCCATTTTTTCAAAATGGCGTCCGAAACCGTTTTTGACAGTATTACTTTGTGGAATAATTTGCCAACAAAATAAAAATTTCTTGTAACTTATTTTTTATCATTTGTTTTGCGTACGAGCATCGCAAAGTCAACTTCAATATTATGCTAAGTTTATTTGTAAATAAATGATTAAAATTTTTAGAATTTCATTAGATCTCTTGCAATAAAATAAAATATTAAAAGTATCCATCCATACGTGTGTCTACTGAAGCTATACCTTTATTATGTACATATAACTTATATCTATAACGTATCATATACAGCAGGAAGTCAGTGGCGGAGTCAGACAGCAGCGGGCGCGTGTCATCGTCGGACAGCAGCCCGGCGCGTGGCGCGTCGCCGGCCGCACCAACGCACGTGAGTCGTAACGTATGATATATAGCAGGAAGTCAGTGATGGAGTCAGACAGCAACGGGCGCGTGTCGTCCTCGGACAGCAGCCTAGCGTCGCCCGCCGTAATAATCCGCATATGAAATCCTGCTGTTATACGAGAAAAGAAAATAAAATTGGAAAATTTCAACTGACACTTCCCGTTCCCGCAACCACCCAATATTACTTACATATCATTGAAGCATTGCTTCGCTGAAGTCTTAGATGTTGTTACTCATTGACACCTGTGCTACTGAATGCAGTCAGATAATTAATTGGAAAATTACATTAACTGGGAACTGTTTCAAAATGAACCATAATTTTGGCTCTAGAAATTTTCAGAGAATGTCTGATACTGTTGCCACAAATTTATTAAGGGGGGTCCCATACAAGAACAGTGATTTTTTCGATTTTTTTTTGCTTGTTGTTCCTAATACGTAATTATCTAAAAACTACATATTGTTTAAGCTTGTACAATGGTGTACCCTTCATATGTGAGCCTGACTCACACTTGACTAGTTTAAATTATATTTTGGCTTTAGCTTCCAGTTTAATATCCTGTTTAATGGCCGTAGCCTATGGACGTTTGCGTTTGAATGCGTTTAGTTTAGTGGATGAAAAAAGATCAATTCATTAAAAGGTATTCGATATTTTGAAGGATTAATGTATGTTTATTTTTATTTTGGTTGTAGCCGAGCCCCGGGAGGTGTTTAGAGAAGAAGAGCAGCATGTTGGAGCTGGACGCGCTGTGTCCACCTTCCAACAACCTCAGCAGGAAGAGCATCGCTGATCCAACCAGCATACAGCAAGCCATGAACGCCAGGTATCTACATGCTATTCAAGGTGTAACTCGACAGTCAGGGGCCTGTGGCATATAAATAGAATGGGGCCCGTAAAACTGGTGACCATTATTGTTGGTCCCCATTTCAAGTACAAGTGTACTAAGCCCATGGCATTTATTAAATGGTCACCGTTTTACTCTTATATAAATCTATGTATGTTGATTTTTATTTATGTAATTTCAAATTTTCCTCTTTTGACACTTAAGTCTGCACACATAAACTCACACGCATTCACTCACGCATTCACACACACTTCTGTGTTAATCAATGTGATAAAACGTTTAATGGCTCAAGTTGAAATTGTTACACTGAAATATGTTTTGGTTGATTCTATTTATAATTTTATTGCTGTTAATAACTGCGATATATTTAAGGGCATGGTTGATTCAATGTGCGTGTTGTAATGTGTATATTATAATTTTATATACAAAATTACAGTGATTTTATTCATTCAGCTGCCAGTTAGTAAATTTTGATATATAATTATATTTCATTTATATAGGACATCAGAAACAGATGGCTCGCCAATGCGTCGTAAGTTAGTCCGCAACCAATCCGAAGGTTCTCCCAAATCCAGCGACCTATCTACTGAGTTAAGGAGACTAGTGGACGCGCCTGCAAGGAAGAGAAACGACTACGGCGTCATAGGAACTGATGCATGCATGGGAGACCATAAGGTAACTTATTTATTTATCATAAGACCATGAATAGGAAGCGGTATCAATTTCCGTCAGGTCAACCGTCGGATTGTTTGCCCATGATGTTAGATTTAAAGAACAGTGGCCAACAAACTTACAATCCGCTTGATCGTAAGACACTTAAGGTATTCGAGAGCCAGTGTGATTTCTGGCACGAGAGGTTTTACATGTACTTCTACATTAGAAATGCATGGGCGCTCTTGGCGTTGTAAGATATCAAAGGCCTCGTCGTGTAAAAAAGCGATGCTATCACTTTCCATCAGGTGACCCGTCCGTTTGCCAATGACATCGCATAAAAATCCTCATTTCAAAGTCAAGGCAATTTGACTTGAATACGTCTAAATAATCGTATATTTGCCGCAATATATGAAGTGTCATCATTAAGTGTCTAATTTCATCTGATTAAAATTGTTAAATACCAAAACAGTCCGTAGTATGTCCGTGCACGTAGCCTGTGCTTCATTGCACAGCTGTATTAGACGTTACAAAGGATGCCACTGTTGATCCTGGCTAACAGGACTTTGTAACAACCGTAATCTTGTTGAGCCAACAATTTTTCATTTTTTTTCCAGCCTATCTACTTGCGAGTTATGCTTCAAACTGACAGAGGTACAATAGACTGTTGCAACGATAAACTGCCGTGCACTTTGTGTAGTAAGACCCCATTAACCAAACTGCAACGCCTACCCACAGATCCCGACATTTACAAGGCCAAAACAGACTTAAACCACGAGATACTGCTAACTGACGACCATAGACTAAAGCTAGACGACCAGAGACTGAAGCTAGACGAGCACAGACTAAAAAGAACCAGAACCGGGTCTCTGAACGAGAAAATCTTAAGGATTCCCGACGTAGAAATTACTAGTGTTGAAGCTGCTATAGGTATTTTTGTTAACGATATCGATACTTCTTTGCTATCCGCTAATCGATGCTTAGATCCTTACACGCCAGAAAGTATCGACTCTCACACCCCTAACGTTGAAGAAACCTCCAACTGTTCTGAAGAGTTATCGATAGAAGTGATAAACGCTAATACGACGAAAGACCGAAGCGTCTCTCCGTCGTTATTGAAAAATAGACTTTATATGCTACTTAATAAAGATAGGAATGAAACGAAAGGGGAGTTAGAGAGACTCAACAGCAGGGAGTCTTGCAAGTCTGCTGGCAGTAAGAAAGAGGGGTTGTGCTGTTTGGCTTTGAAATGTTACGGGTTTTGTAGGAGGAAAGCTAGAGATGTGAAATGTGATTGCAGAGGCCTTAGTGACTGTTGCTCTTCGTAACGTCTTTACGCGATGTCGCTAAAAGCTTTTGACGTTTTCCCCCAAGTCTTTTGACATTTCAATCTGACATAAGATTTAACGTAAAGCATTTTTTTATATTTGACTCGAAGTACCAAAGTGTATTTTTAAACTTTTTATTAAATGTCACAGAGACGTCAATGTCAGATTGGAAGACAAATGATCGCATAGCAAATGTTTTGTTGAGTAAAAAACAAGAAACTTTTGGATCCAGTAAGTCAGTTTGCTATGAAATCATTTTACTAGTATTTTAGTATCGACGTCGTTTGTTTTGCTTTAAAAAAAAAAATAAGTAGCGAATGTAGATTTAGTGTTTTTAATTTTTATTTAGAATTCCTATAATGCTTAATAATTTCTAGAAGATTCGATACTGCTACTTTTGAAGTAGTTTTAGTATAAACTATAATCTTATTGGGAATTAAAGGGAATTGACATTATAAAATTGTAAACATTTACGAATTAGAAGACACCTGAATATTTCTTATTAAGTCACCTAATTTATTTTTATATTTTATTCCAAATGTATATACTTCGGAAATAATTTTTAATGGTTTATTTCATTTTTAATGTTTTCCGCATGTTTTTTAATAGCGTGAACGAATAGCTTTTTTTAATATTTTTAAACGTCGGACAAAGATACTGATAAAAATAATCATAAGGTTTACTGGAAGAGATCGCATTCTGGGATAAGTTAGCTAAAAACTTAATTTAATAATAATAATTGAATTATCACGTTTGACTGTGGTCGGACTAGTCTTTAACTTACAAGACTTTAATTATAAACCCAATTATTTTTAATTTAAAATTGAAAAACGAAATTCTTGTTTATTAGGTATTTTATATGTTTTAGGAAATTAAATCCGTCAAATTGGATTTTGACAAAAATTATTTATTTTTGTAAAGTAAGACAGTAAAGTTAGGTAAATACAAAATATTGTTTTATGAATATACCTATTCGCCTAGGTATAAAAACACTTTACCAAATACCAAGACACTTAAAGTACATTTATAACAAAAAAAAAAATATGGCTCATTTCACACATGGGATTTTCCTTTGTGAATGATATTTTATCAAACTAATAAGTTTATTTGACGACCTCGGTGTCGCAGCGGTGTAAAAAGCCGACTGCTACGCTACAGGTTTCGGGTTCGAATCCCGGCGGTTGCGAAACTTTGCGTTATTTGCAAGACGCATTGTTTCGCTTATCGGTCTTGGATGTTGTATTCGTATCTATGTAGTACCATATCGTTGATTAGTGCCTGCGATACAATTAGTGCAGGGCTGAGTCAATATGTGTGTCGTTATATGGTTATTTTTATAATTGTTAGGGTTAATTGTTTCTGGTCTTTTTATAGTCAATATAATCATATAAAAACAAATCACAGGCTTAAAGCTTAGTTTAAGTCAAATGATTTTGTATTGCAATACAATTGTTATTTAAAAATGTATTACACATGTAATGTAAGATATAAAAAAGTTAAACCAAATAGTTCTATTAAGTAATCTAGTCGTCAACAAAATGATGCAATGTGTCTGATAATGCTGATCGCTGATTGGCTGAGAGTTTCGACCGATAAGCGCACTAGAAGTTCTTTTTTTTTAGTTTTTGTTAATAATCTAAACTCTTAAACTTCCTCCTTTCCTAGCTACGTTATTATTTGTTATAACGATAGGCCTTACATCAAACTTTACTGAATAAATAAGTGTTTCCTGCAATATTTGGCTCATATAACCAAAATAAATTGATTTCGGTTAATAAAATTGGCTGCATTTTTAAATTGATTTTTTAGTTAGTAAAACTGAAAACTTTTTCGGCCATGATATGACGTCACACTTTAGTAAAAAAACTTCGTATGTCATTCGTTAATTTATTGTGGTTATGATCAAGGGCGGATAAGGGGTGGGGAACACGAGGGTCCCTGTTCCTCAAGCGGTATATTTGTGTACTATGGAGATTCCATCTAAATACATTCTTTAGAGCAATTCAAATTATCAGAGTTGTCAAAATATGCGAATAAAATAACTTTTTTCCGCATATTTCTTCTTGTTGATTTATTTGCCGGTCCGCCCCTTGTGCCCCTCCCAGAAAAAATCCTGGATTCGCCTTTGGTTATATAGTATAATTTTGTTATTAAATATTGGAAAGGAGTTTTTTCAAACCATAGACAATCTTAATCCAACATGGCCGACAGCGTTTCCGGCTGTATATGAAATTTAAACTTTTAAAATTAATAACTGTTTTCTAATGCCTGAAATTTTGTTTTCATCTAATCGAATAACAATTATTCATTTAAGAACTTCATTAAAACTAGCCTATTGATAGTAATATTTAAAATTATTAGTCGATTAATCAATGCATTCGTTTTTTGTTGCTTATGTAATTATATTTAAAACTTAATAAACATTCCTTAATTTTTGTTTTGTTTTCTTTACTAATTATATTTATTCTTAAACATATTTAAAAAAATACATTTGTAAAAAATATATTATTTTTAGTAAAGTTGTATATAGAAGTAAGTGACATACCGAGAATTAATATTTGTATGTCACTTGCCACATACCTAAAGACTCGTAAACAAAAGTAGTGCTTGACATATTGAATATCCATAGATTTTTAATTTTCCCTATAACCTTAGCTTGATTGATGTTTTTGTAGTATGGCCCTTATTTCCAGAAACCTTCGTAACCGTGATGTGTGAGTATTATGTTTTTACAGCTTTTTAACGCTTTTTGAATAGTATTTAGTGTGCTTTTGATGTATTTTTTTATGATTATTTGTATTTCTTAAATGGCAAACAAGCATAGGGTCACCACCTTATCATCTATCTTAAAGCCGTTCACAGACTTGCACTGTAATATATAGCGGTATCTTAAGATATACATACAGCGGGAATAGCGGTTCACAGACGGCCGCTATGCATATTACGTCTGTGAACGCATTTCCCGCTGTGTTTGTGATATCTTATGATACCGCTATATATTACAACGCACGTCTGCGAAACCCTGGCAACTTGCAATGCTGCGTCATAACCATGGCAGTAACTGCCTGCGAAGCTAAGCATCTAGGTTCGAATCCTGGCTAAATCAGGTATTTTTATAGGACAACAATATTGTCTAGATTAGGGATGTTTTTATCTGTATGAGTATGTATATTGTTGATTATCGCTCTTTAATACAAGCCATAGCTTATTACGAGACAGGCAATTTGTGTGAACTGTCCCTAGATTTTATTATAAGGGACCATTATATCTACACAATTTTATTAACTACCAAATTAGGGCTTGTGTTATTTATTTATTTAAAAAAGAGACACAAACGGCACATACAAAAGTTGATGATTGAAGTAAATGAGAATACATTCCTTTTATGAGTAACTAAAAAATTTAATTTCAAGAATGTAAATAAATATGAATGTAAGCGAAAAAAAGTTAACAATAACAAAACAGTAAACGTTAGTAGTAAAACTGTTGTTATTATTGTCATCTATTCGATTCGCAGGTAATTTCCGTCAAGAGTACTATTCTGAGTCATCACCAAAGCACGTCAAGCCGGATGAAGCGGACCAGTCAATGGAACACCTGCCCGAGTCTCCGACCACTCGATACATACACTTCAACAACGACGGCTGCAACATCTTCAAAGAAACTGACATTTAAACGTCAAAAGTATGTACTTACGTAAGTTAGCACGTGGTTTTAGACAGGCGGTTTTTCATCCCGTTTTGGTATGTAATTTGTGAAGGTGAAGGAACCTAATGTGTTTTTTTTGTTATGCACGTATGCTGGACTCACTTTGGATACGTTTTCGTACGATTTTGATTCGTGCGGAAACGAGTATACACGAATAATCCCGATATAACAAGTACTATGGGAGCGCGTACGCTGCACACGAATTCCTACATATACGAGTACGTATACACGGCCATGGATCAACCTTAGCCCCCGTTCAGCCGTATAAGTGTGTGTAGCATAGTGTACTGTATTTGTATTGAACGAAAAAGTGAGTTCAGCAAACTAGCCTACATAATCTTCTTAGCGACGTGGTTTCAGACATGTTTTTTTTTGCATGTTTTGACATGTTCATAAATTTAATTATGTGTCAAGATTACGTACGAACGTGCTCCTCGGTGCTCGCAGAACAATGCTCGTATAAAACTTGTAGAGTTGCATCGATAGTGAGATTTATAGACAAGTTGTTACTACAAAATATAAAACGGTATATAAAATAATATCGAAACCACTCATGTTTATATATACCATACCATTGTTTTATATCTCACTATATATTATGGATATAGCGTCAAACTGTAGTAGATACTGGCCTTCTGTCTATTTACTTACGTGCGTAGAAAACACTTCTCTAAAAGTAATATTAGTGAGTAGTACAATAAATATTTGTTTACGTTCTACGTGTAGTGTGCCTACCATGAGTTCTACCTTCGATTGCCGCTTGCGACTGCGGTTTCAAATTTGTATGAATATTTGCAAAGCGCCCCAACGGATGAATGAGGAATTGAATTCTCAGTACAATGACGCGCAGAAAAATAATCCGAACTCTTGGTAGACACCCAAATTCAAAGTCAAAATGTTTTATTAGACTTAAAATAAGCAATTCAAATCGTAATTTTTACTACCACCGCTTCGTAATGCTATTTCTACGGCGAAGAATCCGGCAAGAATCCTCCGTAGTTGCTTTTTTCAATATTCAAATACACTATTTTCTACTACAACTTACAATTTGCAAAAAATAATAATTCTAACTACACCCAGTTGTTGGGTTCGATGCAGAATTTGTGCTGCAGTAATTACATACTTGCTTACTTATTGGTTCTTATAAGGGTTTTAGAGTTATATTTTTTAATCAATTACCTAATTGGAAGCATCGCATTTCTATACCAATTGCTACTCGTGAGTGAGTTTTAGAATTATTTTAACTTCTAACTTAAATATTTGATGACATAATAATATTGTATGGATGTTTATGAACATCTTCTTACATACAAACAAGCGAGGAAGAACTAGGCATTTAAAATAACCTTCTACATCCATCCTAGAACTTTCTAGTCACTGGGCAGCCGGGTTGGTCGTTGGGTTTGACAAAGCAAGGAGGATACATACACATTTTAGAAGTGGGTAGGTCATGTAAAATTACACATATCATCTGTTTGTTTTACTCAAAATACTTATAAAAAGATATACAGTTTGAACTGGATATAACGACATTGATGGGACTGTATACGCATGGACGCCTTATCATATGGCATTCTGCCAGCCGGGATCTTACCATTGGATTTTAATAACCGAAGTCGTTAATAACAGGTTTTGACAGTAATTAGGTAATCACATTAATATTTTTCCCCACCTAACTGCAGGCAAAACAACCTATCTATAAAAATATAAATAAAACGAGACACTTCTCTTTCTGTCATAACAAAAAAGAGACAGGCTATAGTTCTATCGCACCTTTTATCCTATCTCTGCTGGGTTTGAATATAACCAGTTGACAAGAACATCATTAAATTGGTGTGTAAGTGTGTAATTTAATTCTTATTATCACTGTAATTGGTATCTCCCGCGTAATAATAATAACAATAAATAAAGGTAAGTTAAGACTACGAAAGAAATTGCGACATAAATGTCAGACACAAATTTCTTTACCCTTCTTTTAGACAGATTTCTCGATTTCTACCGGATGCGACGTAATAAATTTCGCAATTAGAGACACTCGGTGTTTACACTGAGTGTATGGTGTTTAGTGTCCTCGTCTATTCTTGCCTCTATCTGTAACTTATTCGATTCTAGTTAGACGTGTAGAGCTTTGATATCTTCTGTAAATAATACATATTTTAAATATTTCTTTTCTTCACAAACAAAAAAAAAAACCGAAAAAATCAGGGAAAAAACATCACAGGGTAAAATAATTTGCCATTGTAAAGAATTTTGATGGAATCCTTATTTTGATAGAGTTTATTATGGAGTTAACGCAATTAATTGTTGCAATTAAAAATAGAGGCTATAAGAATAAGTAAAATTCTTGACGATTTTACAAAATGTTGCTGTTTTTTTCAATCAGTATGTATAACAGCAATTTTCACTGAAATAGTCAATTTCATTTATGCATTCTCGTTTTGTGTAGTAAAATAGTTGAATAAGTGTAATGTATTAAATAATCATAACATTTCATATCACTAATGTACTATATACAAAAGAAGAGGTCGTATAAGTGTCACCTTGTTATAAATAAAATTAAAAAAAAGAGAAATCGGTCAGTTTTTAGGAATAAAATTAATACATGTTAATATTAGGGAATATGCATGTATTTTTATTTTTTATAATTTGATACCACACATATGCATAAATCCGTTAGATTTTCTCAAATATCTGACTTATTAACTAAGTTATAAAGCTTCAAAGACGTTGGTTAGACAGAGAGATCCAATATGTACAATGACGTCAAAGTACACGGGCGCCATACAACTTCCATAGAAAAAGTTGTTCTGGTGAGCGAGATAGATTTATTAACTTTTTGTGGTTTTATCTCCCTGGTTTATCGTACAATTCTAATTCTGTTTTCACTGTAAATATACTATTTTCATATACTTTACGATAAATTGATTGTTGAATAATCAAATTAAATTTTATGCATATTCCCTGTTAAGTACTCAAAACTATCCCCATAAGTTGCGAGTTTTTCTTTACTTAAGGAAGTAAATAGTTCAATCATATTTTCGAGGCCCTTCTACGTATAACGATTTTATGTATCAAATATTTGAGATCTGCTTATGTAAATGCTATATTATGAGTGATTTTTACACTCATCAAGTACTCCCTTGAACAACACAAAGCACAACTATCGTATAAAACCAACAACATAATAAAGAAATCAAGAAAATATTGTCGAAATTAATCTTCATATTTATTTAAGTTATAGTATTACTATAAATTTAAAAATATGAAGGCACACCAGTCCTCCATCATGGGTTATCAAGGCGTGGGTTAACGCGAGGAGTTAAAATCACGTTTGAGTCACAAAAGTTTACTATAGAAAAGTCACTTCAAAGACGTTCTGCAGAACACGTGGTGCTTCGGTAATGTAATAAAATTCAATCTTACTGCGAACATCCGATTCAATAATGTCCTAGAAATCAATCTCCCGATCTTCCTTTTTTTCTTCTTCCCGCGCTGTCTCACTGACTGTTATGTTTTTTTTTAAATCAAGCACCAGTGTTCTGCATTACGTCAAGGGCGTCTCAACATACAGCCCTTAAAATTACAATTTAAAAATAGACGCACCATCAAATATAGTTATATATATATATATTTCTAAAATATAATTCATATGAAATAATAATAAATAATATATGTTCTAACCTCCCATCACACACATGCGTTTCATCATTGACGAAAAGACATTACGTATTCATACTAGGTTAATTTATAAACTTACACAAAATACAAGATATAATGAAGCATCTACACATAGTTATATCCAACATAATACTCATATTTTATTATATTCTGTGAAAACAGTCTACATATAATAGTTCGATCTTTATTTAACTGAGAGATTCGTAACGTAATATGTAAAAGCGCATTTTTATCATATAAAAATTTAATACAATTTAGTCGTTATGTTTGAATTTATTATTTCAAGTTATTGACATTGAAATAAAAATAGAAAAGCCAACATATAAATAAATATGTATTGTAAAGTTTCACAGACGCGAGCTATAATATATCGTAAGATATCACACACACAGCGGGAAATGCGCACACAGACGGCAACTACATATCGTGAACCGCTATTCCCGTTACGTGTTGTCTTATCTTAAAATACCGCTATATATTATAGCGCACGTCTGTGAACCCATTTATTTATGTTATATAATATGTTGACCCGATACCTAATGCGTGTGTACTAATTATGATTCAGTTACTGTAGGAAATATCATTAATTCACTAATTAGGATTTCATTCAAGAGTTCCTTTATCATTGTACCTGTTAATTTAGGTAATTATATTTTAAGATTGTTTGCAATTCATTCCAAATGATATCTGTAAATTTTCAGTAGGCATATAAACATAAGATTTGTGTTATGATATTTATCTACGTTTTATATTTATGTATTAGAAAGATATGTAAACAACATTTTGTTCTTAAATACCTAGAAATAAAAAATCTAAGGAGTAAAAATAGCAACAGCCATATTTTTTTAATTATCAAAAGAAAAATATTTTCTCAGAGTAGCATAGTTGACAGTGTTCATAAGTAAGATTACAGCAAGAATTTTGATATCCTTTAAATTTGCTAAATAAAAGTTTTTAAAATGATCACTTTGTTCATGAAGCCTTATGTAGTTATTGTAAAAAATGTATACTACATTAATTAATTAACTAGGTTTATAAACACACATTTTTAGAGACATCAAGAAAATGAGATTAAAAACGGATAACGTTTATATATTTAATATTTCAATTGACTTCTTACGTTTAAAAATACTCATAAAACAGTGACCATGGTAGACCAGCATTTTATAATAGCGACACATTTAATAAAGTGCATAAACATAACATAATATATAGGTAAATGTTGTGGACACTAGATTTATAGTTACATCTGTGTGTTAATTATATAGCTAGAAAAATTATCTACAAATACCTAGGTCTTAAACAAAATAACTTATGAAATAAATACAATAACACCAAAATTATGCGATTTTAATAAATAATATGTGTCTAAAATAAAATTATTGGCTAAACCTAGTGGCTTTTGCATAAATTCCAACTTTTCTTTATCAAATTGATAAATTTAAATTGTAATATTTACTTTTCTTTATGAATTTAAAAAAATGATTCTATGATTGATTATGTTTTCAATATCTGCTCGCTTGGCACATATCGGATTACCTTTCGATTTTGCATATTTTCTATCTACATATAAATTTTCTAGGTATATTGTTATTATGTGTTACTTGTTGTGACTAATTGGCAAGACGCATTGCTTCGCTTAACTTTCTTGGATGTTGTATTGTTATCTATATAGTATATACCATATCGTTGCTAAGTTCCTGTGACACAAGTTCTTACGATACTTACTGCAGGCCTGTCAATGTGTGACGTGATGTGGTATGTACTTACCTACCCACAGTACATAAAAAGGTCCCTAGATGAAAAAAACTTGGAAATGAAGACTAGGTATTTATTGGAATAAAAGGACTTAAATTATTTTTTAAACATTTCAATAGATAATGGATTTTTTTTTCAAATAAGCGTTGGTGAAATTTTAAGCAAAAGTCACTAGCGGTTATAAATAAACTTTTGAATTTTTTAGGTGTTGAATCGTTATAATAATACTTACTTAGATTAATGATTGGTAATCGCAGCGGAGACCAATCATTAATCTATCTCTTACACATAGGTATATTCCATTCACTTTCTTTAAATAATAAATATATAAATACATACCCTCTTCATATTTTTATTAAGGAAGGTGAATATGTTTTTTTAAATATCTGTCGAGTTATATTGTTAAAACTTTAACGATATGAATAATAATGATTTGTAGCTTTTACCTAACTAACTAATGAGGTTTGGTAAGGTAACCTTTCACACCTTTATGTACCTTAGGTTTATTTAAATTTTCAGTCAGATTTAAGGTTCATTCTTGTTTGATTCTTATAAACAAATAAATGATTTTGATTTTATAAAATATAGGTATAAAAACGAGAGCAAGTTTTAAAATTATTACTCAATACCAGTTTACTTATAATTCTTATGAACCGTTATCCAAAAGTTAAAAATAAAATAATATAATCAAGATTATCTTATTTATTAGGCACAAAATAACTTGATAGACTTAAAAATATATCTACTGATTTACTATATTTTTAAAATTGTTTACTCTTTCATTAATATATTTTATAGATAGAAAGACATTATATGCATAATACATTACTATTATAATACATTTACTTTTATTTTATATAAGCTGCAATATATTTAGTTACTTAGACACCAAGTTGTTGTGTGTTATTTATAATAGATACACCTTTAGGGGTTCACAGACGCGCGCTATAATATATCGTAAGATATCACACACAGCGGGAAATGTTTTCACCGACAGCCACTATACATGTACATAGCGGCTATACATTTATACGTTGCGCCCATTAGTGAACCGCTGTTCCCGTTGTGTGTGTGATATCTTAAGATACCGCTATATATTAAAGCGAACGTCTGTGAACCCCTTTATTCATTAAATGTTTACCTTTATAATACTTTTTCATTCAATGTAATTTGTGAACACTGCTATAGTGAAAAATAAAAGATCCCAGTAATTTTAAGTTTGTAATTTATTTAAAATAAAACTTAATTAATTTGAAAAAAAAAACATTAAGTTAATTGTTTCCATATTATAATTTAATATATTTGTACTTAAGTAACTATGTACTTAAAAAAGTGATTTATATTTTTGATTGATTTTAAATTTTCTTCTTTCTATTTGTTTTGTCTTCGAAATTTAAATAAAGTAAAAAAAAATCTTAAAATACTCTTGTTTAAATATAAATCACGTGTATGCTAAAATACTCTTTATAATAATGTAACTGTTGTATCTCTTTATCTAGTCATTTTATGTGTATTGTGAACTGTGAGAAATAAAACTATAGAAAAAAGCTTTTTTTAATTACCTAGAAATTTCTGTCAATAGGTTTGTAGGTGGCTAAATTTTTTTTTAGGAATCAGTACCCAGATAAAGATAATGCAAGAGGCTGAGATCAAAATAAATTTTTTAATAAACTCAAGTTTTTTTTATGTTTATGTAGGTGGGTACCTAAGAAGTAAATTTAAAAAAAAAGCTACTTTTATTCTCTACTAAGAAATAGCCTTTTCGTGATAAGTGTGCCTTTTAGGCAGGTACATAAAAATTGCTACTAAGTTAGTTTTAATCGTGTTGTTTTGTTTTACGTAGGATTTCTTTGCATAGCTTTTAGTAAAACAGTTTTTATTTGATTTTAAATCTCACTTGATGTTATAGACGGATGTGGCGGATGGAAACATCTGCCTACAAAATGCTTTCTTATTTTCGACTTTCAGGTTAAGTATCTTTGTATTGTTTATTATAGAGCAGATACCTGCTAATGAAAAACTGATTTAAAATCCTTTTCTTTGTTGTTATAACAGATCTTACATTTAAAAATACACTATTCTTAGTTAATCTTTTCTTTTTCACATTATAAATGTACCATTTTTATCTGCAGTATAAACCAAACGCTTACATAAGTTTTCATAATCATTTCGAATTAAACTAATAATAATCATAAAAACTTTCGTCATTACTACAAAAACAGAGCATATAAATGTATTGGCCAATTACAGAGCACCATTTGAATTTTACTGGACAAATTCTGTCTTGTATCAAATATTTGAGATCTGCTTATGTAAATGCTATATTATCAGTGATTTTTACACTCATCAAGTACTCCCTTGAACAACACAAAGCACAACTATCGTATAAAACCAACAACATAATAAAGAAATCAAGAAAATATTGTCGAAATTAATCTTCATATTTATTTAAGGTATAGTATTACTATAAATTTAAAAATATGAAGGCCTCCAGTCCTCCATCATGGGTTATCAAGGCGTGGGTTAACGCGAGGAGTTAAAATCACGTTTGAGTCACAAAAGTTTACTATAGAAAAGTCACTTCAAAGACGTTCTGCAGAACACGTGGTGCTTCGGTAATGTAATAAAATTCAATCTTACTGCGAACATCCGATTCAATAATGTCCTAGAAATCAATCTCCCGATCTTCCTTTTTTTCTTCTTCCCGCGCTGTCTCACTGACTGTTATGTTTTTTTTTAAATCAAGCACCAGTGTTCTGCATTACGTCAAGGGCGTCTCAACATACAGCCCTTAAAATTACAATTAAAAAATAGACGCACCATCAAATATAGTTATATATATATATATTTCTAAAATATAATTCATATGAAATAATAATAAATAATATATGTTCTAACCTCCCATCACACACATGCGTTTCATCATTGACGAAAAGACATTACGTATTCATACTAGGTTAATTTATAAACTTACACAAAATACAAGATATAATGAAGCATCTACACATAGTTATATCCAACATAATACTCATATTTTATTATATTCTGTGAAAACAGTCTACATATAATAGTTCGATCTTTATTTAACTGAGAGATTCGTAACGTAATATGTAAAAGCGCATTTTTATCATATAAAAATTTAATACAATTTAGTCGTTATGTTTGAATTTATTATTTCAAGTCATTGACATTGAAATAAAAATGGAAAAGCCAACATATAAATAAATATGTATTGTAAAGTTTCACAGACGCGAGCTATAATATATCGTAAGATATCACACACACAGCGGGAAATGCCCACACAGACGGCAACTACATATCGTGAACCGCTATTCCCGTTACGTGTTGTATCTTAAAATACCGCTATATATTATAGCGCACGTCTGTGAACCCATTTATTTATGTTATATAATATGTTGACCCTGTACCTAATGCGTGTGTACTAATTATGATTCAGTTACTGTAGGAAATATCATTAATTTACTAATTAGGATTTCATTAAAGAGTTCCTTTATCATTGTACCTGTTACTTTAGGTAATTATATTTTAAGATTGTTTGCAATTCATTCCAAATGATATCTGTAAATTTTCAGTAGGCATATAAACATAAGATTTGTGTTATGATATTTATCTACGTTTTATATTTATGTATTAGAAAGATATGTAAACAACATTTTGTTCTTAAATACCTAGAAATAAAAAATCTAAGGAGTAAAAATAGCAACAGCCATATTTTTTTAATTATCAAAAGAAAAATATTTTCTCAGAGTAGCATAGTTGACAGTGTTCATAAGTAAGATTACAGCAAGAATTTTGATATCCTTTAAATTTGCTAAATAAAAGTTTTTAAAATGATCACTTTGTTCATGAAGCCTTATGTAGTTATTGTAAAAAATGTATACTACATTAATTAATTAACTAGGTTTATAAACACACATTTTTAGAGACATCAAGAAAATGAGATTAAAAACGGATAACGTTTATATATTTAATATTTCAATTGACTTCTTACGTTAAAAAATACTCATAAAACAGTGACCATGGTAGACCAGCATTTTATAATAGCGACACATTTAATAAAGTGCATAAACATAACATAATATATAGGTAAATGTTGTGGACATTAGATTTATAGTTACATCTGTGTGTTAATTATATAGCTAGAAAAATTATCTACAAATACCTAGGTCTTAAACAAAATAACTTATGAAATAAATACAATAACACCAAAATTATGCGATTTTAATAAATAATATGTGTCTAAAATAAAATTATTGGCTAAACCTAGTGGCTTTTGCATAAATTCCAACTTTTCTTTATTAAATTGATAAATTTAAATTGTAATATTTACTTTTCTTTATGAATTTAAAAAAATGATTCTATGATTGATTATGTTTTCAATATCTGCTCGCTTGGCACATATCGGATTACCTTTCGATTTTGCATATTTTCTATCTACATATAAATTTTCTAGGTATATTGTTATTATGTGTTACTTGTTGTGACTAATTGGCAAGACGCATTGCTTCGCTTAACTTTCTTGGATGTTGTATTGTTATCTATATAGTATATACCATATCGTTGTTAGTTCCTGTGACACAAGTTCTTACGATACTTACTGCAGGCCTGTCAATGTGTGACGTGATGTGGTATGTACTTACCTACCCACAGTACATAAAAAGGTCCCTAGATGAAAAAAACTTGGAAATGAAGACTAGGTATTTATTGGAATAAAAGGACTTAAATTATTTTTTAAACATTTCAATAGATAATGGATTTTTTTTTCAAATAAGCGTTGGTGAAATTTTAAGCAAAAGTCACTAGCGGTTATAAATAAACTTTTGAATTTTTTAGGTGTTGAATCGTTATAATAATACTTACTTAGATTAATGATTGGTCTCCGCTGCGATTACCAATCATTAATCTATCTCTTACACATAGGTATATTCCATTCACTTTCTTTAAATAATAAATATATAAATACATACCCTCTTCATATTTTTTATTAAGGAAGGTGAATATGTTTTTTTAAATATCTGTCAAGTTATATTGTTAAAACTTTAACGATATGAATAAAATGATTTGTAGCTTTTACCTAACTAACTAATGAGGTTTGGTAAGGTAACCTTTCACACCTTTATGTACCTTAGGTTTATTTAAATTTTCAGTCAGATTTAAGGTTCATTCTTGTTTGATTCTTATAAACAAATAAATGATTTTGATTTTATAAAATATAGGTATAAAAACGAGAGCAAGTTTTAAAATTATTACTCAATACCAGTTTACTTATAATTCTTATGAACCGTTATCCAAAAGTTAAAAATAAACCATAAAATTTAATCAAGATTATCTTATTTATTAGGCACAAAATAACTTGATAGACTTAAAAATATATCTACTGATTTACTATATTTTTAAAATTGTTTACTCTTTCATTAATATATTTTATAGATAGAAAGACATTATATGCATAATACATTACTATTATAATACATTTACTTTTATTTTATATAAGCTGCAATATATTTAGTTACTTAGACACCAAGTTGTTGTGTGTTATTTATAATAGATACACCTTTAGGGGTTCACAGACGCGCGCTATAATATATCGTAAGATATCACACACAGCGGGAAATGTTTTCACCGACAGCCACTATACATGTACATAGCGGCTATACATTTATACGTTGCGCCCATTAGTGAACCGCTGTTCCCGTTGTGTGTGTGATATCTTAAGATACCGCTATATATTAAAGCGAACGTCTGTGAACCCCTTTATTCATTAAATGTTTACCTTTATAATACTTTTTCATTCAATGTAATTTGTGAACACTGCTATAGTGAAAAATAAAAGATCACAGTAATTTTAAGTTTGTAATTTATTTAAAATAAAACTTAATTAATTTGAAAAAAAAAAACATTAAGTTAATTGTTTCCATATTATAATTTAATATATTTGTACTTAAGTAACTATGTACTTAAAAAAGTGATTTATATTTTTGATTGATTTTAAATTTTCTTCTTTCTATTTGTTTTGTCTTCGAAATTTAAATAAAGTAAAAAAAAATCTTAAAATACTCTTGTTTAAATATAAATCACGTGTATGCTAAAATACTCTTTATAATAATGTAACTGTTGTATCTCTTTATCTAGTCATTTTATGTGTATTGTGAACTGTGAGAAATAAAACTATAGAAAAAAGCTTTTTTTTAATTACCTAGAAATTTCTGTCAATAGGTTTGTAGGTGGCTAAATTTTTTTTTAGGAATCAGTACCCAGATAAAGATAATGCAAGAGGCTGAGATCAAAATAATTTTTTTAAAAAACTCAAGTTTTTTTATGTTTATGTAGGTGGGTACCTAAGAAGTAAATTTAAAAAAAAAGCTACTTTTATTCTCTACTAAGAAATAGCCTTTTCGTGATAAGTGTGCCTTTTAGGCAGGTACATAAAAATTGCTACTAAGTTAGTTTTAATCGTGTTGTTTTGTTTTACGTAGGATTTCTTTGCATAGCTTTTAGTAAAACAGTTTTTATTTGATTTTAAATCTCACTTGATGTTATAGACGGATGTGGCGGATGGAAACATCTGCCTACAAAATGCTTTCTTATTTTCGACTTTCAGGTTAAGTATCTTTGTATTGTTTATTATAGAGCAGATACCTGCTAATGAAAAACTGATTTAAAATCCTTTTCTTTGTTGTTATAACAGATCTTACATTTAAAAATACACTATTCTTAGTTAATCTTTTCTTTTTCACATTATAAATGTACCATTTTTATCTGCAGTATAAACCAAACGCTTACATAAGTTTTCATAATCATTTCGAATTAAACTAATAATAATCATAAAAACTTTCGTCATTACTACAAAAACAGAGCATATAAATGTATTGGCCAATTACAGAGCACCATTTGAATTTTACTGGACAAATTCTGTCTTTTCTTCTTTCTCTTTCTGATTCTAACTGGACGTATGCAGCGAGATCTGTTAGAGGTGGATCGATCTCTTTGTATTGATGAGGAGGAGGCAAGTCGAGTTCAGTAACGATTTTCTCGTACCATGGCATCGTGGGATGAATTAGGGGTTGAAATGAAACAATATCTGACATTTTCAGGAATTACCTAGAACAAAAATACCGTCAAATTCACATCACTGTCACTACATAGTATATAACAAAGTCGCTTCTCGCTGCCTGTCACTATGTATGCTTAGATTTTTAAAACTACGCAAAGGATTTTGGTGCAGTTTTTTAATAGATAGATTGACACAAGAGGAAGGTTGATATGTATGTAATACATGCATAATATCCGTACGAAGCTGGTGCGGATCGCTAGTAGAATAATATAATCCTTTGAGCTTGAAAACTCCATTTCAACATTTACCGGAATACCAATGATAACGCTGTCGTAAATTTTTATAGCAAATTTTTTATCGTTTTATTTTACCAGAAAGGTGTCAAATAGACATAAAAATCACGCCGTAGTCCTTCGAGAGGGGTTGGCAGAGGTGCTTGCTACACACTGCTTTTCACATGTTTATGTTGAGTCCCAGTGTGATAGGTTGTGAATCTGTCGCCATTATCCGTGCACATTGAGAAACATGGCAGCTAAAACTTATGGCAACCCGAGACTCGAACCGTCGACTTGTCCGGTAGGGTCGGTCGCTTATCCAAGGCACGTAACAAACTGAGCTACTACGTCCTCATTAATTTATAGAATACTGTTACTCAACTTGTAGTACCAAATAACTGATTTGTTAATTTAAATGCAGGTAGATAACCAAGACCATAGCCGGCAAATTCAGTTGCAGGTTAAGTGCAAATGTGTAGTAGATTGGCAAGACCACAGAACACTCGTTGTTTGTGGTATGAGTAGGTAGACCTTCCAGCTGAGAGCTCATGAAACCAAGAAGTAGGCATTTTAAGTACCCGGGTACCAATTTAGTATTTGAATAGGTCACTAAAAAGGTGACATTACTAACCTAAACCTTGCTAAGTTATTGTTATGTATGCACAAATCTGTTATTAAAGTACCTGCCTACTTAATTAGGTACCTAGTAATTGAAATAAATATACAAACAACAATAATTTATCACCAATTAGTATCTAACTAATAGATTAATGAGTGCCTAATAACATAAACTTACCTTAATTTAAATTGGACCTGTTAAACAATTTCGTAACGCACTGATAACTCTTCGTATTTAATAAATTGCAGCACTTTATTATGTGCGCTTTACCTCGCGGACCATGCAAGTAAGCATGCCAGTCAAGTTAAGTTATGCCGGTTCATTCTTTGTTTTCTGACCGGTTGGGTCAGTTACCCTTATCCTTGAAATCGGAAAATAAACAGCGTTCCTTTGAAATAAGATTCAAATTAGTCTGCCCAGTTTAAAAGTGCATCAATTGCATTGCTTGGAATAAAATAAGACGATTGGCGTGGTGTTACCTGATTCAAAATTATTTTATATTAAGTACCCAGGGGTTATAAAACCTATCTTAATTAATTTATCTCATTTAAATTACTGTAACGACCTAAGATCGAAAACAATATAGGGGACACACAGTAGGAACTATTTTTTTATAGGTACTTATGTATTAGTGGTTCAAGTGAAGTATTTTAAATAGGAATATACCTAAGGGTTTAGTACCATACATTTTCGTAACATAAATAAAAAAAAATTTAACTAAGGAGTTAGTTATAGTCTGTTTTATACTGGCTGTCGTAGCGGCAACAAAGTCATTTTTTGAAAATTTCAAGCTACTAGCTGTTATGATTCTTGAGATACAGCTTACTGACACACGGATGAACAGCGGAGGCTTAGAAATACGGTCTCGTTTTTCATTGTTTTGGTATGGAACCTATGGAAAAGTAGGTTTACATAGACGGATAGCGGAAGCAATTGGTACTCGAGTTTTAAGGGATACCTTAACTCCAAGAAGTCCCTAAAAGTAAAATTTTATGGTAAGTCTTGAAAAAATTGTCGAGCCAATAATTTTGGTTTTGTACAGTCATCATCGTTTAATAATTATGAGGAATTTATGCAAGGATATAGAAGAATCAAACGCCAATTAAAATATAAGTGTTTTTATTAATTAGAAGACAATTTTCTACTTACGTACTTAAATTGACCATTTCACCTATGTACATTGGGCACTCTACTGGAATTTTAAATTAAAGTTCTAGTTGCATTTAATGCTAGTACAAAATACACTATCCAAATTATTTCGGGAAAACATTAAATTTCAAACATCTGGCTTCTAGTCATTTAATGTTGCGTTAAATTCAGTTTTTCTTACAATTTACAGTTAAAATGCAATAATGCCTCTTTCTTCACATTGAATATTTCGTAACAAATTTGTATGGTACTGTTAATAATTCATTAAGATCCTGTCAGTTGAAATTAGCGATATAAAAAGTACAAAAATAAAAACTATATCAATAAACTAATTGTTGAAAGTTGTGACTGTTTAGTTTTCTTTCATTTATTCTATTATTTATCCTAGTTTCATTTTATGCATCAGGAAATAAATACGAATTAATGAAAAAACCGATTCATTAACTACATTAAACTGACAATATAATATACATGATTTAAATTTGAATGAAAAAATTGAGATTGAAAAAAAAAGTGTAATTTTTTTATGATTGTCAATCTGCCAAAATTGATACACCAACCATATCACGAGATTTGGCAGAGATGGTTAGCTGCTTGGAAATTATTGGCCAAATTTTATTTCTTAAGGCAGCTTCATCAATTGAAGCCATTTATTAAGGTAGGTAATTAAGTAGCATGTCACCCAGTTTCTGAAAGGCTGAACAATGTAAAAATTATTAATCAGGTGTCCAACTGCTAAATGATACTGAACAAATATAATTCTACAGATTAAAGACATGCCTCCGCTATGGAGCACCACAACCAATAATTAATTACCTAGTTTATTAATAACTAATTGAGTTTTAACAATTCAATTGACAATTAAAAGTGATTAGTTAATTTACTAGTCTTTCAGAAACGGTGTTTTAACTAGCGTTACCTTCGTTATCCTATTGACAGCTCCTACACTGTCAATCACGCGATACGCGGTGTCACGATCCAGTATCACGGAAGCATTGATGGTATTGACGGTAAAGACATACTATTTGAACGTATTATAATACCACGACACGGTATTGATAGTGTGACACTCGCATTGAGTATAAAAATTGCTATTAAAATCTCAAAAAAAGAAATTAAAATTAACTAATAATATAAGTAGGGGCTAGATATACTATTTAATTAAATGCGTCAGTATCACTGGTTAAATTATTTGTTCACATTCTTTTTCAACTGACAGAGAGCTTAGATCAGTACAGAATCACACATCAAAAAACTGAGAGACACGAATTTTTACTTATGTCATTCCTTAGTAGCTGACGTAGAGTCTTCGGCTTTCCTTTTACTCCCCGCCTGCTGTGACTTCTTATCTGGCTTGTATTTCTCCCATTTCTTATGATTTAGAACGTCGAAATCTTCGCAGTACTGCGCTATGTCCCTTAGGTATGTCGACAAGTGGAGTAGTTCCCGGTCCCTGTCTCTGTTCAGGTGAGCTTGTCTAAACGGGCGGATTTTGAGACCGCTCTTGGGATTCATTATGAAGTTCCGCCTTATGTCGTCGAACATGATCGTGTTCTTGCTACTGTACTGAGGGTATTTGCCCCAGATCACGCCGAGCGGTTTCACCTGAGGATTGATTTGTCTATTAATTTTAATATCTATAAATTTTCTATTATATTATTATTAACCATAACCTGTCACACTGAGACTAAGTATTTATTTTATTGTATTTATTAACGAAAACTAAAAGCGTAAATATAGCACATAGACTAAGGCCAATTACAGGTTTCACTATCACTACAATATATAAACATGCGAAATACAGTGTTGAACACCTCTGCCTACCCCTCGCCAGGGATTAAAAACGGCGTGAGTTTATGTGTATTATTATGAAGAGGAAAAGTGGCGAGGCCTTCAAATATGAAAGAAGGATTTAATCTTCGAAACTAACATGATTTCAATATGGTAATTTTAATAAGAACAGATTTTCATAGTGTACATTGCCTACATTTTATTTTAAAAAAGCAAAAATTTGAAATTCAAACAGGTAAAGTCGCAGATAAAAACTGATTTAATTAATTAGGTTTAATCCTTTTTTTAGCTTTCACATGTGCTGTCCCTGTAACCTGAGGGCGACATTTCATCAATTCGGCGCTAAGCCACATTTTTGTTATTTAAGTAAATTTAAACAGACAATTAAATCAAGCTAGAAAGTTGAAGAAAGTGTTGGTCAAATGACATTAAAGTAGTAGTATGGCACAGAACAACTTAAAACAAAAGAATGGAAGGAGCTGGAGGAGGCCTTCGTGTCGCAAAGACACAACAAGTTGGCAATAAAGGCTTATAAATATAATATGATCATTTGTTTTTATGCATAAAAAGTTAACTTACATCTATGGTCCCGTATTTAGCTGTGTGGACAGTGATCATAGCTAAGTAATCTAAGTAGAACATAATCTTGTAATCCTGATGCGTTGACACACCAAGCAGTCTCATTTTCTCTTCAATCCATTTCATACCCGTTGCAGACCAAATAACTATGTCATAGTCTTCGTATGCAGATGTCAGAAATTCATGTAAAAATGGTCTCATTAATTCATAACCTGGAAAGAGATGCGTCTGATGAGTACACACTGCCACACATCAAACTATGCTATATTACATTACAATTGGTAAAAAGCCTGTCCTGTTACCAATGGATAATGCAAAGACTAAAACAGTAAACTAACATAAGGAATTTAAAGGAATTAACTCTTAGGTATGCACAAGTAGGGATTTCCAAAAAGACTTTTTTCATAAATTTACGAAAAATCTAAATTGGTCACCATTTTTTTTTGTTTCATTTTTTTATCTTATCCTGTTTCAAATAAACAGCAGACTGAAACTGTTTGTGGCTTATCTGACGGAAAGCCTTAAACATGACCTTTGTACTACCAGCAACATATATTTTTTTAGTATAAACCTCAATTACTCAAGAGCTAGACATAGTTGATATGTATTAACAAATCAAACCATGCTTGTGCCTAGTCTTCTGAAGCAGCGTTTCTTAAACTTTTTCGTCCACAGACCCCAGGAAATCAAAACAATTTTCAAGAACAACTTAATGAATACTTTATTGGTTTTTTGCAACTAAAGTAGTGATATTCAGGTTGATGTTACTACTAAGCTATAATCTCAAATCAAATTCAATTTATTATCTGTTGAAGAACAGCAGCATTAAGACATTTTTTTGGTTTCTATTTATATTTGTTAAATGGTTTAGAGATTACTATGAACCCTTATACACATATACTCGCAGACCCCTAGGGGTCCACAGACCACAGGTTGAGAATCATAGTTTATAGTGTAATATAATGATTTCGCACAAGGTTCAACCAGCTAAGGCTTGGTACATTGAGTTAAAGATGTATGATTATATTTTCTTTACAGGGTAGGTTATTATGTATTATTTACATAAGTATTTAAATTCTTTTAAATAAATACCTGACTCAGCTACGGATCTGTGATCAAACAGGGTGTAATCAATATCTAGAACTAGAAGTTTCTTCCCCTCACGTGGTTCGTTCAGTATCGTTATCTTATAATCCTTCACCCTTTTGTTAATCTTTGCTAAATATATCTGTAACAGAAATAAAATGTTACCATGTGGATGTAAAAATATATTAAATTTTATGACCAATAGACATCAATGTATTATTTTATAGATACACAATTCCCTATAAACTTCACTAAAAATAATAATATCTTTATTTACTTTAAAAAAATTAACATAAAGTATTTTATCGTGGACCCTGCACTAGGCGAGCCTGTATCGCAGGCGTCAAATTTAATACACTATGAATTATAATATACAGTACACAAAAAAATACAATATACAATAACAGAATCAATGTAGAAAAAGTGGAAAAGACGGTAAGAAAGATAGCTCTATTTTTTTTTTCTTTTCTTTTCTCCAGCAGCAGCAGCAGCATTTTTTTGTCTTCTGAACATTTAGCTAGAATTTATGAATTTAAGTACAATACAATAATTGTATGGTACAATATCCATTAATATAGCAAGTTACATACTTTTTTTTTTTCTAGTTCAACTTTACTCCAAGGAGATGTATCAAGTGATCTTACTAATTGAAACAAAAAAATACTGACAAATGTTGCATGTGTAGGTATGACTATGAGGAACTGTGTCAGTGCTGAATAATACCAGGTTGTTAGGTACACATTATGTATTTTGCCATCCAGTGTGATATATCGGTAAGGCAGGGGGGTGACCAGTGGCGGTACTGTCATACAAGCCCAAAAGCCCGGCTTGCCCTATCGAACCAAGGTAAGTTTGCGCTCTCCTTCATTCATTACTTTTCAAATCAAATAACAATATGCTTTGCATAGCATGGTTCAAAATTAATAAGTAATTCGAACTCGCGCTAATTCGAACACGTAAGTATGAAGTGTAGATTTAAAAGTAATGAGGCAATATGACATTTATCAAAATGAATTATAAAACTACAATAACATATTTCTCGGCTTGCCCTATTCTAAAACTCTAGGCACGCCACTGAGGGTGACTGTACTCAATTAGTACCTAATGCGGACTGACTTGTCAACTGATTAATTACTTTACAATATTGAAAGCCTCGCATTACCTACACTGTGTCACCACACAGGTAATACCATACAAAATGTCCGACCAAATGTTCCATTAAGTAGACATTTGGTGAGGAGATTTTCTGTCACTTGATTGTGGATCCTTAAAATATTAGATTGATGCCAATAGAGAAATAAATAAACTATTAGATAGGGCAATGTTCCATACATATTAAATTACACACAATATTGAATAGAATACTACTTCAATAAATTAAGGAATTATAGTTTGAAAGTTTTCAAGTAAAGGAAATAGTAAAAATATATTCAATTCTCTAGAAGTCTATTTATTCATTACACACTTTTTTAATAGCCAATTTCAATGTGGTAATTTCAAAATGAAGGCTTGATTTGATTGGAACTTTGAATAGCTTTCTGTTTTTGTCTAAAACATGTTTTGATGAATTTAGCTCTGCACACTTTCAAGCATCTCTGTTTTCAATACCAAATTAATAAATAAAGAATGTCTATCGACTATTTACCTCCTGGTTTTCTACATCCACCTCTTCCTCCTCAATGTCAAGGTCGTTGACCACTTCGTCTCCAACATCAGGCTTGGTTCTAGCACCTTCTATAGCTTCCTCCAAGGAGCCCATCATCATTATCTTCAAGTTAGGCTTCAGGTTCAGCTCTGACAATGTGAAGTTGTCTGTTGCCACTTTACCTGAGACAAACACGGTAGTTTAGAGTATTCATCGGTTTTGTGTCAATTGACTAGATTAATAGAATTTTAAGTAATGGATTTAATAGGACGAAATTTTGATTTGTTTTATGGTTTTGATTTAAGTCTGGAGGGTTAGCGTTAGTTATGGAAAAGTTGTACTCACCTTGAAATTTAATATTAAGTAATTTTTGTCTTTCTGGACGGACTCCTGTGGCATTTTCAATGGCGATTTTTAGCATCGCCACGGAATCTGAAGGCGAAAACTCCGGCATCTCAAACTCTTTGCCGTTCCATTTAACACTTAATTTAACCGGTGTTTCGTTTAAATCACACATTTTTTCATTAATATTTTATTCACGAAAGTAACGGCATAAACAAAACAATTTCGCTTGACAGTTCACGCGTCGGTGACGTTTTGACGTTTAAAGCGATAGGTGAGGTTATCGTAAGATTCCGAGTGCAAAGTCCGGTTTTTAGAAAGAAGTTTTATGTCTGGTAGTGGTGTATTGAAGCTTTTTGTTTCTAATAGTTTGGTTCTTGTTAGTAATGTTTCTATACACTTGTTCGTTGAAAAATGTTTAGCTATCTAAGATTTGTTGTACACATGTTTTACAATGATTTTTGAAACAAGAAAACAAGGCATACCGCTTTGTATCACGGCTCAGGCCGATGTAATTTAAACTAATTTGTTTCGGTTTCATCGTACCTTATCAGGTGTTTTAAATAATTTAAATTGAAAACAATTTTCATTGGACAGGATATTTAAAAAAAATAGAAGTAAAACCTAAAGTATTTTATTTAATAACTATCAAATATCAAGAAGCAAGTGTGAGAAGCATAAAATTAACAATATTAATTATCTTAGAAAAAAACCGCTGAAATCTCGATAGCTGTAATCAATAAACACCGATAAAAATCACTTAGGGTTAATTAAGCGAAAATACCAAAAACTATCATACTCTGCTTCTACTACAACTACTACTAACTAGTTTAAATCATTATTTTAATAGTAATGTCAGAATAGTTAAGTTTTATCAATTTTATGTACTGAGAAATAATTAAGAGAAGTAAAAAATCTCAAGGTTTTTTTTGGTTTTGGGTTGACGAAAACCTTTTCTGGAGAGAACATAAAATAGTACAGTTTTCAGTTATTGGACACATTTTCATTGAATTGTCTGCAGGTTCGTATATTTTCTTCTTTTCTGTTCCTTAGAGCTACCGTATTCATGTCTTTCTAATATTGGGGTCCACCAGTCCATATTCGTTTCTGCGTGAACAAAACAAACTTTGTTTTTTTTCAATTAACATCTTCAATCTACATTCGTTATAATATAAGCATTTATAAATTTTATATGTTTTTCATTTATTTCACTAGGAAATCTGACCTAATAACTGTAATTGTTGTTTTTGTTTAGGATATAATATGATAATTCGTCAATTAATTTACCACTATTATTTTCTAATAATTTAGAATAATTTGGCTTATCATTTAGCTAGGCTGTAAAGTAATGATACTACGAATAAATTGTATAATAGGCACCTGAACTTTTGTCTATTTTCATTGTCTTTGTCATACCGAAAACTTTTGCATCGGCATCAACAGACAGGCCACTACTATCTGTAATAGTGTAGCTGCTTGATTCTTTATCTGTACTAAACGACTTTTTGTCTGCGGGTTTTGCTTTAAAAGAATTAATATCACAAATTCGACGATCACATTTTTTTGCATCATTACAAGTACATCTTTGAGAACAGTGTGTCGTGAATCTATAAGTATCAGATTGGTTCAGTTGAGTGTCTTTATTTTTTTCATTTACCACTTGCATTACTGTGGCCTCACATTCTTTATTTCGAACGTTACTTTTAAATTCATTATATTTAACAAATTCTTTTTGGTCTTCAACTGTTTCAGTTTCTTGTATTTTGGTAATTTTTTTGCGACATGTTCGACTATTACTGATCTGTAAGTATTTTTTAGTTAGACAATTGGTGAGGGTACTTAGCGGGTTAAGTTTGGTCCTGAATTTCATCCAAACAGAATAAAGTAGATCTAATAGTTTTTCTCCAAACAAATGTGTTTTGATGCTTCCAACGGTATCGAACGACTTTTTTAATGGATTCTTCTTTTTGGCTTCATTATATTTGTCAGCATTAATATTAGCTTTTATTTTATTTGTAACATTATCGACTTTCGTATTTGTTTTGTCCATATTTGTGATTTTTTGTAAGATTATTCTGCTTCTAGGTTTATCATAACATTTGGCTATATATTTAGTATCTACAATTTTATCAACTCCACGACACGCTCGTAAACTAAATGGACTCCCAGTTCTGTTTAAAGATTGATACACCATATGAAAGATTTTGTTTTTTTTAAACTGCCTTATAGGTCTTCTTGTATGGTGTCTCACTGATCTTTGAAATAGTTTACATTTAGTTTTTGAACGTTTTCGCTTCCTAAATATTAATCTTCTAATAATTTTTCGTAATCTTCCCCAAAATGATAATCTTTTAAAACTTTTTTTTCGCGTGCATGGTATGTGGATACTATTGCTTCTGATTTTACGTCTTTTCCTTTGCAGTGCAGAACACCTGGAATTAGTTTTTTGAATTGCATCTTTTATTAACGGTATTAAATTTGTTTTATCATTTTTGAACCCGTCATTACCATGTTCAATAATTTTAGAATTAACAGATGATGACTTCTTATAACTAAAGATTTCTGCCGATTCTGCGTCGTTTTTTTCTATTTTATTAATGCTCAATAGTGGAATGTTTTCTTCAGACCTTCTATTATCTATTCTAGTAAAAACATTCAAATGTTTTTTTGGTGTTTGAAAATCAGGCCCAAAACACTGAGATTTAGAACAATCTTCACAAGAGTCGTCATCAGAATTAATAGAGTAATCTAAATCGTCATATTTTTCGTCGTTCCTCATTTCCCCATCGCTTCCCTCATCTGAAGACCCTCTGGAAATAATAATAGCTTCAGAACAACTTACCATGGTTGAAATTTAATTTTATGTAATCTAAACTTACTTTTCTAAGCTGACATCACTTAAGTCTCCATAATCAACTGGTTCGAGGCAAATAGTACAAAGTTCACCAATATCTGTGTAACAGCAAACACAATAAACTCCCGGACACCCTTCCGTACAGCACCTTGAAATAACAGATTACCAATTGAATTCCAAGTGCTACAGTTTTGGGGTTATTCGCAATCGAACTAGGCAAGCACTTAACCCCGATTCTGACTGATGTTAATTAGTGTAGCTACAACTCAAATCTTACTAACTTTGTCAGCTGCGTATCCGATTTATCTTTTTCTTGCAATGTATTACATAGAAGGCAAACAGGTTTGGGTGCTGACAATCCAAGCAAGGATCTAAGACATCCGCATCTTAACATGCAAAATAAAAACCAAAATAAAGTATAAAGTTTGTTGCAAATTATTTATATTGTAACAAACTTATTGGGTATTGCGTTTGACTTACGGAACATTATGTATGAGCCAGTTCCGAAATGTGAGTTTGCTTTCACGCGAATATTTGTAACGTCTGTGGAGTTTTCTTCTTGCAAATTTCAAAAAGCTTCCTAAAATTTTCAAAGACAAATAAACGATTGAGTTTTGATGCAAGTGCGTTTCGATTTAATCTAATTAAATTGTTACCTCTACATCTCAACAAATGATTGTAGAGCCACAAGGCACGAGCTTTTGCTCTTTCAGGCTGGTAATGCCCCATGACAACGTGTCTTAGACGTAAGCCGTATGGTTCAAACAGAACAAAAAACCATAGAAGAAATATCAGAAAACCTGAAAAAGATATAGTTTTGTGAAAAATACTTAAATAATAATCATGCATTGATATATTGGTTCCTCATGCAGTTAATATGATTTGAACTCAGTTTGATATTGCTTGTCTAATGCTCTTGTCTCTGCTAAGTGTAGTGAATTTTACTGTTAATTTTAATACAAGTAGCGGTAAAAATGCTGTATCCAAAGAATGATTACCAATTTGTTTATATCGGCGCATGTCTGGTGGATTTGGATTAGGTAGACAGGAGACTGTTGATGGCAGTTTATGAGATAAGTCAAGAGATCTGAATATAGTTTTAATCAACTTCGCTAATGGTCCAGTCCCTATGACTTCGATATCAGGTTCTCGATGATTTTCTGTAGTAAGAAAAGGTCCATTATAAAATTTTAAGAGGTTTTTTTTAAAGGCAGGCATATCTTTTTTGAGCATCCGTTGTTTGTTTGTAGGTAAGTAAATTTTCATGGCCACAAATGTTAATTTTGGGGGCACAAAACAAGATCAGTTAGCGTTTAAATAAAAGCTTCAGTAACATTTGCTGGTCTCTCGAAAGACGTACCAATGTATGTAAATGTAACCTACAAATGCGTCATCAAAGGGAGAAGCAGAAGACTTGGGGGGCAGAAGGGACAGCTGCTCCCTAGAGATTAAAAATGGTACAGTCAAGTGTATGTGGAGTTTGATACCTTAGGTTTGATTATTCGATTGTATCATATGTATTAAAATGACCTCAAGAACTATAAATATTTCAACTATAATTCCTCCTTTCCCACAACTGCTCAAGCCCCTGGGACAAAGGGTAGCGACACCCTTCCTACCTTATTTATTACTTGCCTGTTATAGGAGTCTGGGAACTCCCATGATATCGAATGGTCATAAGGAGCCAGTACAGGCTATAGTCAGCAATCATGTGGATGACCAGCTTGAATGAAGTGATGGCCACGAACATAGCTGAGCGGGTCAAGTGAACTCGTTCTGTGGCAAGAAGACGGAACGACGTTGTCTATGGAGAAAATTGAAAAACTATAGAGGCTTTTTTCGGGTTCCTAGAACGAGACAGAGAGAGATACAATCCAATGATTTATTATTCATCCAATTTAATTGAAATGTGACGACCTCTGTGGCGCTGTGGTAGCTGACTGCTACGCTAGAGCTTTTGGTTTCGAAATTCGGTCTCTGGTTCGGAACTTTATGTTATTGAGTCGCACTGTTTCGGTTACCGGTCTTGGATGTAGTTTTCTTTGCTATGTTGCTTATACCAAATACTTGCGACACAAGATCTTACGATACATAATGCAGGGCTGAGTCAATGTGTGTGTCGTGATATGGTCATTATTATTAATTATTCATAATTTCTTTAAATGACAACAAAGATTTGTGTCATATAAGTTCAAGATGTTCCAGCAAAGTTTGCCTGTCTATGGAATCCATTTTTGCTTCCTCCAACCGCTTGCCACACGAATGTCCTTATATGTTAGCGGCAAACTTAGCGCGAACGGGTTTTATGAAATCCGTATATATTACTAACATTAATATATTTGACTCTTTCTAGTCTATTTAACGGTAATACAGTTTCCCTGTTCTGTCTCTGTCTTTTAAGATCGAGATCTCTCAGTTGTTTAGTCACATATCTATTGTCGAAACGAGACCTTGTTTCAAACATGTTCTGGTAGGTTTTCGCCCTGTAAACTAATGCATTATTTAATCAACTGCTAAATAAACTTTATCAAATTTCTTCGTTTTAAGGACACATTTTTCATTGCTGCTAGGATAGTTCTGTAGTGCGTAGGATTGCTGCGTATATACCACTAGTGCATACTCATAAATTCACTAGTGGTATAAAGTAAAGCATGCATTAGTGGTATTAAATCATTAGGTTTTATTGGATGAACAAACAGAGGTGAGTAATCTCAGTAGTGTTGGTAACTTGAATATGAATCGCTAAACACTGTGGATGATTCTGTGAAGTTTCTGATGTAGGTAAATCGCAAATAATATTGATTTCATTTGACAATGGCTTAGTAATTTACATTGGCTAGGTAAGCAGATGCTTTCTTCGGGTGAGCGAATTGGCTTGTTGTCGAAAAGTAGAAATATATTAGGTCCTAAGTACATCATATCAGCGCCCTCATGTGCAAGGTAAAGAAATGAACGTGAAACATAGAAAAGATGTTGATTGACCTGCTGATGACGAGAACGAAGAAGAGGCTTGTGACGCAAGAGCTCCATGATATCCAAGTGAGCAGGGGATCGGCTTTGTGCCTGATCTCAGTTATGATGCCGGCTGTGATCTGGCTTGACGAGTGACTGTTGTTACTGCTGAAGCTCTCGGACCTTTTTATTGTGATCCCTAGAGATACCATGGCTTTGATGCGATCCGAAAATGTTTTAAACCCTTACATAAAAATTACAGTTAAAGTAGAATATTTACAATAAGTAAGTATAGAGTGAATAGTAGATCTTACTTCTTTTCATAGTGGCGATGAATCCGGTCTGAACATATTTCAAAGGAACACATGTTCTGTCAACGCTTTTATAAGGTTCGCAGACTTGCTTCTCTACTTGACTACTATTACACAAATGATGGTTATGTTTCCGTTTGCAATACTTGATGCCATCACCCAAAGCATTCAGACAGCGTTGGTAAGGAGTACCGGTATCTTTGTTGCAAGAAGATATCACTGAGTCCAAGTAAATGAATGAAGATTGGATTACATCAACTGAAAGTATATGTTCAGAGGTAAAGGATAAAAATTCCGAGCGTTATGGTCCTTATACTATTTCATAGCTTGATAAGAGAACCAAAATCCATATACCTAGTACCACAAAAACCAAGTTATAAACTCTCACGGATGAATATGTGTAGTAAATATATAGCTAATGTTGGATGGATGGATGGAGATTTAAAGAAACTGTGTGAGATAAAAATTTCGTGACCAACCAAGTTCTTTGGAGTTCATGATACATAAACGAACCTATGTAGATAATAAGTATCTCTTAAAGAAAAGGTAGGTTTAAAATAAGCTGACTGACAGCACTTATAACTTTACCAATATTGAGCACTATCCTTCGAGTTTTTATCAGAATGTCTTTGATTTCTTCAGCTACTGTTTTCACACTATCCACCATTGTCTTCATGGAGTGCTTCAATAAAATTTGTGGCTGCTGTTCCGTGTGACTCATTTGTGTTATTTTACTCTTTATTTGTTCCTGTAAGATGAGATGATATTCTGGAAATCATACCATTAGTACCATGGTTTACTTGATTTTCTACCTCCCCTAAATAACGGATAGTGTTTAATTGCATACCGACTATATGTACCAGTAGTTTTGATAGGTATCAAAAGGAATTTTACTCTGAATTCAAGATGGTCCATCCATTTTATACAGTCCGTATCTGTTCTTACCTGAGCACATGCCATTGACTCCGTCAGAACCTGTGAGTTCTTCAAGGTATTAGTTGCAGGCCCAGTCAGAATGAGAACCAGAGCATAGCAAGTCAGAGTATACCTTCCGACTCGAGAAAAGAGTTGCGGTATCAGAAGAAACACTAGACATCTGTTGAGAATTAAAAAAAAGGAACTTCAATGATAAGCTCACTTATATGTAGACTTTGGACTAGAAAACAGGTTTTCAGCTTTACAAGTCTAAATATATATACCTAAGGGAAAAATCCCAAGATGTCCGTAGGTGTAGAGCACTCTTTACTTCGTATAAAAATACAAATAGAGCCATTCTCAATGGGAATTATTATAACTTAAATATTTTTTGCTGTCTCTGCTTTGCTTGGAGGGAAGTTTACTACCTCATATTTCTTTTGATTAAGTTTGTTGCGGGTCCCAAGACAGCCGGTTGGGTGTCCGGGAACAACCTTCATTGCACAGGTTGTTCCTATTATTTGGTGATTATTTGATCAAAGAATGCCACTGTTGATCTGGTAAACAGGAGTTGCAGTGGTGGAAAATAGTGGCGGGTATGCCGCGAATACATGCGCGCAGCCTTTGCTCCACTGCACCTTATTACATTTACTAGTGACTCGAAAAAAAAATGCAGGGTCTTACTTACCTTGCTCTAGAACTAAATGCTAGCCCAAGTGTCAGCATCACACCAATGACCGAACTCAAAACAGTAGCGTGTATCAACGAAATAGCAAGCTGGCACACAAAAAAAATAAAGCACAGATACGTGAGTAGAACGCCTCCAAGAAATCCTAAAAAACTCTTGAGTAGGAACTTGGGAAAGCTCTGGTCAGTTCCTAAATAAACCAGAATATTTGATAGAGAAGAACCTTCAGGGAACCATCTCCTGAAAGTTTTACGAATTTTTCTTTGTGTACCAAAACGGTATATACGCCATCTCTGAGACTGCGAAAGCGTCTTTCCCGGGATTCTGGTGCTCGATGTCATTATGGAGTTAAGCTTCTCATTTTCGTATTTTAATCTGCATTTTTCGATGATACGGGCCTTCCAAAGCAAAGCAAAATATGCCATCTTATAGACGAATTATGAATACTAACAAACTATGGTTGGTTCTAGTATTTTTAAATAACTGTTTTCCCAACCACTGCACATTCATAGGGAAACACAATGTGAAAAACCAAATAAAGCATCAAATTAAAGTATATAATATGCCATTTTGACGGTGACTTATTAGCAGTATGTACCGTGATTTAGTAGCAGTAGTAGTCACAAAAAGGTTTAATTAATGTAATATAATTTTGCTTTGGTTGCCATTCGAACTTTAACACCGATACATTTATGGCGCATGAAATTTGAATAAGTATCTTACCATCAAATTTGCTATTTGAAACGATCAGGCAAATGACTCAAAAAATGTTTGAGTTCACCATAAGTAACTATAGTTATTTTGCTTCGACTCCACTACATTTCGAATGGGATTAAAATAATTCCTATAAGTTTATATTAGCTTTACATATTTGAGGCCAATAAGTTTTCTTTTTACGAAATAGAAAAAAGTGAACGCACCCATAATTCGCAGGATGTCGCTCATTTTGCAGTTGAGTGAAGCTTTAATTGTAAAAATAACGACAACTTACAATGCCAACACTTACAAAGAGGGCAGTGTGTAAAGTGCAATAGATACAAGTTTAATTTTAAAGTTCATTGACATCTTCAAAATTGTCAATAACAAATTAAAATGAACCTGCCGTCAAGTTTGCGGTACTGCGCAAGAAAGAAACCTATTCAAAAAACATGCGCAGAACACTGCATTGCAACAAAATCAACTTCATTCTGATAGAATAAAGTAAAAGATATTTTCAATCGAATTCAATTATAATGTTTTCTGCAATTTAATAGCTTGGTAGATCGTAAGGTGAGTTTAATCTACAACGTGTTTGTGATTCTAGTTGTCAGGTATTCACGAAGTGTTGACAAATGAAATAATTGATTAGGTAGTTTCATAAAAGGAAAGTAAGTACAATTTTATTTTTTGGTAAATGTGGTCCATATAAATAGTTTTATGTTTCACTTTTATCGTATATAATCAAATCTTTCGGTTGTTTTAAACCGGTAATTTATGGTTTTTGTAAACATATCATAATGAAGCAGATAGTTAAGGTTTTATTCAAGCTTTTCCTGGAAATGTTTTATAAAATATTTAAATGAACAAGCACTTATTAAATTACCATAATAGTTTTATTCAACCACCTTCTCTTACAGTATAAAAAATTTAAATATTATTAACCGGTGCATGCCGTTAATACATTTTAATCAGAATGGTTCACGTTTGGATAAGTTCGAATTCATTTCTAGACGTTTTTATTTATATTATTGTTTGTTTTGACAGATCAAAACTTTTGAAACATGAAAAATTGGTTGATTTTTATTTAAATTAATTTAAGGACAAAACAGAATATGACATGAAGTTTTAATTATTAAAAACAAAAGGTTTTATAGGTATTTTGTGTTTTAGACGATGGACAACGAGCAACCTCATCAGGAATTAGTTAAATGCGTAGTTGTCGGTGATACAGCTGTTGGAAAGACGAGATTGATATGTGCCAGGGCCTGCAACAAACATGTTTCACTGTCCCAGCTTATGACCACTCATGTGCCTACAGTATGGGCTATAGACCAATACAGGATATATAAAGACGTGAGTACAAAATACACTGAATAATCTGTATGTGAGGTGTAGATTTCAATATCTTTATCTAAAATATCAAATAATTCTTTAAAAAGTGATAAAATATTAATAAAAAATACTTTAGGTCATGGTGGTTTTTTTTGTGGTATTCCAGCTTTATTTCCATCTTGAATTGAAAGTTTTTTTTCTCAATTTAAATTAAAAGTCCTTTTTGACAGTCAAATTAAACACCAACTCCCAATTGTAATCAACAGGGATGCATCCAAAAAGAAACCTTGTAGACCAGCATAATGAACATTTCACAACTTCATATTTTTTTAATAATTTTCTCTAAATATACATTGTTATTTGTTTATTTTTTTACTTTTAAATCATAAAAAGCTACATAACTAAAAAAAATCATGATCTGACTAGTCAGACTAGCCTTTTAACTATTGTAAAACTTAATTTTGACTAGTTTTTACAACATTATTTGCTGTAGATGAGCATTCTAAACTGTTGGTACATTTGTGTTGTAGGCCTCTAGGGCGCAATGGTGTAAGTAGCTGACTGCTACACTAGAGGTTCTGGGTCCAATCCCTGCAGGGGAACTTTGTGTCATTTCCAAGATGCATTGTTTCACTTACCAGTCTTAGATATAGTATTTTTATAAATTGTAGTTTATACCAAATCCTTGCTTAGTACCTGCAATATAAGAGTCTTCAATCTTACTGTAGGGCTGAGCTATTGTGTGTGTTAATTATCTGGTTATTGTGATTATAATTTTGACTATTCCAAAGACCTTATGAGACTAATATAAAAAATATATATTGATCAATTATTTATTAACTAGTTCTTTGGAATTTAATGTTTTCTGCATGATTAACAAAAGCATGTTCCACTCATAGGTGTTGGAAAGATCATGGGAGATTGTTGATGGTGTGAACGTTTCGCTGAGACTATGGGACACTTTTGGTGACCATGAAAAGGACAGGAGATTTGCATATGGAAGGTAAGTATATATTGATAAAAAATATATTAATTGTAAAACATTAAATTATTAAATGAATAATAAATATATTATAAATAAACATTCGATTGATTTTTGAGGAACAACTTGAGGAAGGACATATATTTTTATTTATTTATTTTATATATTTTTTATTATTTCTAAAGTATTAATTTTTATTAAACTGTCTTAATGTAAAAATCAAATAAAACATTGAGTAAAGAGTCTAGCTTAGATATTTGAAATAAGTTATTATATTTAATTTATTTGTTATTCATTTTTATTTTAGAATGAATTTTCAATAAAAATCATAGAATCAAAATCAAAATACATATACTCCGTAAACTTTAAAAAAAACATTTAGAATTTGCAATGATTTTTTTTTTCTTAATAATTACTTGATCATCAGTTCGGAAAATGTATGTTGGGGACGATAGCCAATAACGCATCTTAAGCGAGCAAGTGTATTAAGCGGGAAGAAAATGTAAACATATCATGTACAAATTTTGGGTATTGAATTATAGGTATGTAGTATTTATAAACTGGTATTACTTTTGTGATTAGTCACTAGTCATATAAATCGGAAAGCTGTGTTCAAGTTTAAATGAGACTCATGATAGCTTAACATTTACGAAAAAGAAGGTAGAACAAATGGCATACAAAAATTTCGCATTTTATATGGGATGACGAATCCTTTTAAACGTGATAAAAATTTATGAAAACATGCCTCAAGTTGCAGGGTCTGTTACAAAATGGCGTATTATGCTGGAAATCGTATTAAACGTGATCGTTTTAAACGGGTTTTACCGTACATAAAATCCTTTTATAACGGTACAAGGTAAGGTAAGGTATTTCTTGTCCAGCATTATGTTTTATAAGTTTACCTTTTACTGTACAAGAAATATATAGTCTGTCATGATTTAATACACTTCAGTACACAACCGGAGACTTAAAACGGTCCGTTTTACGATATTTTTACAGCGGAACAGTAAAAGTTTATGACAAATTCATGACATTTCTGACTTAAGCGCGCGACATTACATTCTCTAATAGTGGATATTATTTCGAAAATATAAAGCGGAGATTTACAGACTTATTGTATCTGATCATGCGATCTGCTATGTAATGTTAGGTTAGGTGATTATCACTATGCCATGTTAAAGATAAATAGTTTTTCTTCTGTAGACGTTGACGATAACAAATATTACTAAAACATGCGAAGTCAAAGTCAAGATGTCTTCTAGTTGTATAGACTTAAATTAAGCACTTTCAAATCGTATTTTTTACTACCAGCGGTTCGGAATGCCATTTCAACGGGAAATAATCCAGCTAGAAAGGTCCGTAGTTACTTTTTTCAAGATTCAAATTACAATAATTTCCTTTTACAACTTACAATTTGTGAATAGTAATAATTCAAATTTTTATTTTATTGAATATAAAACAATATGCTTTCTGCAATTGCCCGTTGGACTTACACACGAAGTTCCGTTTTTATTTGGTTTTAATTTTTTACGAAAAAGTCACGTTTCTTGTGAGGGAACCTCTTTAAAGTTTTATTATTCACTAGCTTTTGCCCGTGAATTCGTACGCGTAGAAGTATAATTTTACTAATACGTTTTTAATTACTCGACATTTATCGTTATATTTTGGGCAATTCACACAATATCTTTATAAATTACAGCCTTTATGTTATTGTTATGTATAAGCTATATTACTGTAAAGTTTCATTAAAATCCATTCAGTAGTTTTTGCGTGAAAGAGTAACATTCATCCATACATCCTTACAAACTGTCGCGTTTATCCTATTAGTGAGGACTGTTAATGCGGTAATAGAAAGGGTATCTTATGTGTGTCTACGATTGATTGACGCTTGTGAATGAAGTTACAAATCTGTATGAATCTTTGTAAAACGCCACTAACGGATTGACGAGGAATTAGGATTCTCAGTACAAAATCACTGTAGTAATCCGTAAAAATAATCCGAATTCATGGTAGACACTCTGCGGGTGGGTGGCTTTACCGCGCGTACCTCGTGCTCATTTGAACATAGCCTAACATACAATATGTAAAATTTTCAACTGCCCTACCAGATACGGTACATAAAATTCAATATATACGGTTGGATAGCGGATGTTATTATTAAATATTGTTCCGACGATATTTTACTCAAATGAATAAAATATGCAATAGCTACATGTGTGTGTGTATATGTATGTACGTACAGCTATCTGTATGTTTGTTTCTTTGTGCACATTTATCAATGATCTCTTCAATTCGATGACTTCCATTTTTTTTATTTTAAACGATTTGAAGTCATGTCAAAAGGGGTGCAACTTATGGAAAACATTATAGTGCAGGCGCTGGAGTGTACAAAATGTATGGATAGATTATAGCTTGGAGAATATGATTCAAGATGATGTCAGGAGTTTTTTTTTTTTTTTTACCTTGATTCGGGAACTAGAAACAGGCAGTGTTCTTTTTTCCATGGGGATGTTTGATTAACATACAGTCGAAGTTTGAAGCACGTTAAATAGTTAGACTTAATCGAAAGTTTCTTTCTTTTATTGCTAGTAATTGGCAAGCTAAAAGTATCTCTTATAACAAACATGTGTTATATTTTTTCATAGCATTTGTTTAGCCAATAAAAAAGTGGGCCTAGCTAACTACATACAGAACCGAATTCTGCAAGCTTTTTAGTTCAAAATTAAAATTATCCACAGAATGCGATCGTCACATTTTACTAACTTTATACACATTTGCTAATTTTGCTGACCAATATAACTTGGGCCTCTTTATGGCAAGAGTGAATAGGTTTCTCCTAGGCAGGCATGATCCACCTTAGACCCCATCGCCGCTAAACATCAGGCGGGTTTGGGGTCAAATGCCTGCCTGGTCTTGAATAAAAAATAAAAAAAACTTAACACACGCCAGCGCCCGTACTAGTGAGGGTCTTGCCTGGCTTGCTGAAGTTTGGGGAACGTCGTTCAGCGTGTAAGTTTCATGAACCGACTCCATTTTCGAATGTCTTTGACTCGACTTTCAGATATGTCTAAAGTGACCTCGGAAAGGTCATTCGCTTTTCACAAGTTTCAATTAAAAAGCCATAACAAGGATTGCCAAATTAAATCAACAACGGAATTTGATAATGTTTCTTGTTTTATTCGTATATTGTTTTAGTAGAAGCAATTGATTCTTAAAGGAGTATTTTTTAAAATTAGGATTTTAGTGCGTAAAGTAAATTCGGAAATCTATAAAGCTAAACTTTTTTTGTATTAAGTAAAGTAAGGGTTGAACTCATAATCTTTATATTATGTCATGTGAATTATTCTAACATAATTTAAACCTGAATTTTCTTAAGATCTGACTTTCTGGATATTCCTGAATTTATACTAATAATAGGTAAAGATTTCGTGAAAATAAATTGATTTTTTAAATAGGTAAAGCTTTGGTAAAAGTAATTCTGAAACCCAGACACATAAAAACTGATTACATATTAAATTTATCCCTCGGGTGCCGCAACTTGCTTGCGGTTAATGATATCCCCTCCGAGATTGCAGTCGAATTGTTTAAGCCGCGTACACGCTTAAAACAACTTTACTTCACTACATAGTATAAAACTAAGTCGCATTCCGCTGCCTGTCCCTATGTATGCTTAGATCTTTAAAAATACGTAACGGATTTTGATGCGTTTTTTTTAACAGGTAGAGTGATTCAATAGGAAGGTTTATATGTGTATAATACATTATTGAAAAACATGATAAAGTCTACGATGGGATATGTCTATGTCTTAGAGATGACCCACAATAACCATTTCTATCCTTTACTTTTTACGAGAAATAATGGCTTATTTACAAAGCGATTTTAAGTAATATAGCATTAATCGTTATCCAATTAAGTACTTTATATACTTTGTGAATTTAATGTAGATCAATATGGCTCATTAAAGCATGTCATTTAAATGAATATTTTTGAAGATATCAAATATTCAAAATGAAGGGACATAGTGGTAGCGGTGCCGGCCGGGGGGCAGATTTCAGCGTTGAGTGTTTTTCACATGGCCAATTATTATATATCGCTCTTTCAAGAGTTTCCTCTGAAGAAAACATGTTTGTATTGTCTAATAACAAAAATGCTGTGAACGTTGTACCTATATAAAGACATTTTGTTGTAGATTTAGTATAAGAATTGCACCTCCACATTCAAATCGTCATTTTTTTACTACTACCATTTCCGAATGCTATTTCTACGTTAAAAATCCAGAAGGAAACCTCCGTAGTTGTTTTTTTTCAATATTCAAATACAATATTTTCTACTACAACTAACAATTTTTCAACATAATAATTCTAGCTACACTCCCAACTGTCATTAAGATAAACCTGTGCAGCTAATTAAATTACTTCTATATATCTTTATCCTCTACATAATTTTGAATTTTATAGTAAGCCTTCTTAATTAAAATTTGTTTAACATATTGCTTAAATTTAATATCTGACATTTCTGTTACATTTCTTGGTATTTATTATGAAAACGGAAATAATTTCTAATAAATGACTTACTAGGTATGGCTAATCTAACTGTAGGGATACGTAATTTGTCATTATTTCTGGTATTTGTGCCGTGACCTAGTCTATCAATCCATACATTCAAACAAACTATCGCATTTATAAAATTACTCAAAATAATTGCTTTCAAATCGTATTTTTTATCTACCACATCACATGATTAGTATATATACTACTCAAAACAAAATAAGGGCCACGATGTATTTTGTCTGTACCATGAAAATAATAAAACCAATATATATTTTTTTGTCTCCATAACGAAAACTAATGTTGTGTTTACCGTTCAGACCAATAAACTTATTCCAATAATAATGATTAAAAAGTTTATTTGCTTTTGAAAGAAAAAATCACATTTAAGGTTAAAAATAAAAACAATGTAAAGTTACTGAAAACAAAAGAAAATACTCCATGCTCATCTTTTAGTAACGAGTATGCCCTCCTCGTTTCGCTACGCTCTCCTGAAGCCTGGAGTGCATGCTCTCAATCAAATGCCTGACATTTTCCATTGGAATCTCTTCCCAGGCCCTTTTAACAGCGTTGGTTGTGGATTTCCTGATCACCGTCTCTTAACTCTTCGTTTCAACTGATCCCACATGTGCTCTATTGGATTTAAGTCCGAACTGTTCGCCGGCCACGGCAAGACTTGAATTTGAACTTTGCATTCGTCTGTGAAGAGCACCATGCCCCATTGGTTTATGTCCCAGTCCAAATGTTGACGGGTAAATCTTAAACGATTTCCACGATGATTTCTGGTTAATGGAACACGGACAACTCGCCTTCTTGATGCCTGCTGGTCTTCATGCAATCGATTACGAATAGTTTGGTCACTGACACGAGTACCCGTTGTGAGCCGTAAACGATTTTGCAGCTTGCGGGCCGTCGTTGTGCGATCTCGGCGCGCACTTAATCGAATGTAACGATCCTCTTGAGCTGTTGTAATGCGAACTCTGCCCGAACCAGGTCTTCTTCTAACACTGCCGGTCTCTTGGAAACGATTCCATAGATTTTGAATAGCTCTTCGAGAAAATCCCAATTGCAAACCCACAGATCGCTGCGAATGACCTTCTTCAGTCATTGTAACGGCTCTGGTTGCTGTCAGCGAGTTCATATGACGCCTGCGTGCTTGTGGCATATTGCAAAAGATGTTTCTGACTCGAGATATCAATGAACTCTGATAATTTCTAATAAACCAAGAAGCTAAGGAAAGCAAAACGACAAAGAAAATGGAATCAAAATTTTCAAAAATAATTTTTAAATCAAATTTTATTTAAAAATTGTTGCCAGCATTAGATGAATACTAAAATATTAAAAAGTTTAGGTATCAAAGAGTTTGTATACTCAATATTTTACTACTTTCAATATGTAAATGTTTAATAATTTACACCAAAATGAAAAAAATCCTCGTGGCCCTTATTTTGAGTAGTATATTTGGAACAACATCATTGCTCGGTATTTTAGACGCGAGACAAGCCTGCTCTCATAGCCAAATGGCTTTCTATTTGTATGAACGCTAGTAGAATGGAGGCAAAATGTATTGAAATGACATTGACAGTGACGTAACTCGAGCGCGGTTAAATGTCATTTCAGTGCATATTGTATAAATTCCACTAGAATTAATTCGAATAGAAAGTCATTTGGCTAATAGGGTAGTTTAGATTTTTCATTAAAGTTGGCATCTAAAACTAAGTTTTCGGCCCAATTTTTAGGTAGGTCGCGAAAGCCTGTTCTTAGCGGGTTATCCATAAACATGATTTAAGTTGATCTTGGGCAAACAAGCGGCCGGTTCATCTGATGGAAATTGATACCGCTGCCTGTAGACATGGTGATGCCCTTCATGTCTTAGAATGCCAAGAGCACCGCGATTGCGTTGCCTATGTAGCGAAAGACATCCAGCCGGTAGGGTGTCCGGGCACAACCTGTGCGTCAGCTGCATTATTCCTTGATTATTCGATCAAAGGACGCCACTGTTGATCCTGTTGAACAGGAGTTACAGTGGTGGGACAGAGTGTGTGTGCCCGGAGTCATGTAGAGAAAAATATGTTATCTCTCGTTTAGGTATTTTCACTGGTTAGTCAATTCTTCAAACCGAAACTCAGCGAACAGCTTCACGTTGGAAAAAGAAAGGAGGGTGATACCAACCCCGACGATCTCGCACGTAGATCTATAGAACTAAACTACGGACGTAGCGGCTAGATAGCTGTAACTATGGGCTTTATTAAGTATCAAAGTCTTGCTTTATATTACCTTTTCACGCTTGAACCGTTGAACAGATCTCGATAAAATTTGTCAAGAAAATAGTTCACTCAAAATCCAATTCAACGGGGAAGAAAGTCCCGGTAAAAGCTTGCACATGAAATAGTTCCTATGTAAATAGTATTTATGGAGTTAAATTATTTATCTGTAGTATTAATGTGTCATGTTTCTTTGTTAACAGGTCCGACGTAGTACTACTTTGTTTCTCTATAACCAATCCGATATCATTAAGGAATTGCGGGGCAATGTGGTACCCTGAAATAAGGTATAGTATAATTTTTTATTTATTTATTTACAAAACAGCTTCCACAGCTCTCATTACAATAAGTATATACAAAAACACAATATCAAAACCTCAGCTAATTACGGATTTACATTATTTATGTACAACATTGATTTTATTGGAAGCTGACAAAAATATCGATGTATAATAACTGCATGATTCTTGCTTGTGCGTTTAAGTGAAATTATTTGGTTTTGGTGTGTGAATCTGTGTGTGTATAGTGTGGTGTGGTGAAAGGTGAAATAGAGAATGAGGGGTTAATTACTATATATTAATAATTATAATATTATTTGGGAAATTTCAAAAATGTATTAAGTCGTAATTCAGGCCGAAATTTTATGGGTACTAAACGATGATACATACATACACATATAGATATATAATTTATAAAACTTAAACAAACATTGAATAAGATAGATGTAAGATACAGATAAAACTCAAATAGATAAGAAAAAAATAATCAGACCATAGATTCGAATCCTGAACTTCGAGGGTTATCTCCATTTAAAAATATAAACCTTTTGAACGTTTTTTGCAGTCAAACACAGAGTATGTCAAAAATTGTGACAGGCGTAGCCACATATGTATTTGTTATCTGGCAATACCATGTTTTCTGTCAAACTAATCATTGTCATTGGCTGATCACTGATCAGTGTTGCCTGAAAGTCGCTTACAGCGCCCTTCTTTATCATGGCTTGACTATTGCAATCTAAAATACAGTTGTTTTTGTTACAGGAGGTTTTGTCCAAATACTCCAATCCTTCTTGTTGGCTGTAAAAACGATCTACGTTATATGTACAGAGATGAAACGTATTTGAACTATTGCAAGGATCGAAGCCCATTTATAAGGTATCTAGTACTTGGTTTTTATTAATATAAAGATTAAATAAGTCGTTTTTATCCGCGATGCCGTCCATAATACCACTAAGGTGGCAAACAAGCATACGGCCCGCCTCATGGTAAGCAGTCACCGTAGCCTAGTGACGTTTGCTATACTAGAGGTATAAGGCACGTTCCACCGAATCTGCAAGAACCTTTTAACGCCATTTTTAAGAACCCCATGCTGTAATCGCTTGAGGAAACCATGATGATTTCTAAATTTGGACAGTACAGAAGTGAATTATAATCAACGCCATCTAGAAAAAAATTCATGTTTCGTACTGTGCGAAGGCCAATCAGGCGCTGTGTGCGAGTGAGATAGGTATTGGTATTCTATATCGCTCTCCCTTTCTACCGCGTTAGGTTTTCAAAACATTTAATGATTGTTGTATGCTCGAACGGTTTGAGTGGATAATATAATAGTTTAATGGGTTTTATTGTTAACAGGGCACCTCGTAAAAGTGATCTAGTAATGCCTGACCAAGGGCGTGCCTTGGCACATGAGCTCGGCATATATTACTATGAGACTTCGGTTTTCACCTACTATGGTGTAAATGAGGTTAGTATTTATTTTATTTTATATCATAAGAGTTACATACCAATTCGATGGTGCAGTAAACAGTAATAGATACAATTAAATTAAACAATAGATAATAAAATCACATTATACAACATTACAAATAACATATTATATTCAACTTAAGTTTAGGAAGAAAAAATGATTAATTGTTGCAATTGATTAATTAATTTATTTATAAGATTAATCTTGCGAATTCGCTTAGTACTCGTATTTTTATTCTGACTGAGGTTTCTGAATTTAAGGCTTCTGCATACAGAATGCTACCGAGACGCCTGACAAACTGTATTGTTCTATGACAGTTAATAATGTCAAACAAAGCGCCGGCGCTAGCTGTACGCCTGCTCTGACGCGGCGTCAACACGCTTTGACGTCGTACGTTATATCATACTAATCCAGTCAGTTTGACGTTAAAAATACGTACGCATTCTGTTTGGAGGAGCCTTTAGAGTTTGATGTTTAACTTTTTTTGTCATTGTTTAAATCTTTAGTCAAAGTTGAATTGTTATCGATTCAAATCGGCTGGAATTATAGCTTAACGCCTTCAGTAGGATGAAGTTTATCTCAATGTCGAATTTCGTTCAAAATCTGTTTAACGGTTTAGTAGTTAAAGGGAGATGGAAAGAGTTATTTTCGCATTAACGTTGGATGCATTAGATTACTAACATAGTTTGAATTATAAATAAGCATAGGGAATTATATAAATAAGTCAAAATAAAAACAAATGAAGCGAAACGGAAAAAAGATCGATAAAAACAAACCGACCTTGAAAAAGAGACAAAAAAGTTTGAATAATAATTAAAAAATATATATTTAAAAGGTGTTTGAAAATGCTATACGGGCAGCGCTGATGGCTCGGAGGCAGCAGAGGTTCTGGATGACAAACCTCAAGAGAGTGCAGAGACCTCTGTTACAGGTAGGTTTCTGATTTATTTAACTAAAAAGGAAAAAGGGAAACCTTATAGAATCGTTTATTTGTCTTCTGTTGCATAATAGTATTAAAATTATGACGCCTCTGGTACAGCGGTGAAACAGCTGGCTGTTACGCCACAGGTTTGAATCTAAAGAAAATATAGACATATGCCATAGCGGATTTTTTTTATAGATCTCAATAGAAACAGTTCCACCATTTTGTTGTATCTCTAATGGAATGGAAGCGTTTTCGATTAAAGCTTGACCAGACGGTATGATTTTTTCCGACATATTAAATAATCATCGTCATATTTCAATCAATTTACACGAAACTTTCACGAATTATACATCTGAACCATCCTCAGGAATCCTGTGTTGATAGATGACAACTGTTTTAAAAATCCGTTTAGTAGTTTTCGAGATTATTGCGAACATACATCCAGACAGACGTGGCTAGGTAGTTTTTTATAATATGTGTATATAAGGTAGTTATACATTTATGGATGTATTGTGTAATATGCCTCAGAGAGCGGTGTAAACAGCCGACTGTTGCGATAGAGGTTCCGGGTTCGAATCCCGGTGGTGCCGGAATTTTGTGTTTTTTGCAAGATGCATTGTTTCGATTACCGGCCTTGGATATAGTATTTGTATCTATGTAGTTAATACCATATCGTTGCTTGGGGCTGTCTATGTGTGTCTTAATGAGGTTTTTATTTTATATTTGTATATACTAAGTGTCTTCGTGTTGACAGGCGCCATTCAGGCCTCCGCGACCATTGGAACCGGATGCAGTGCCGGTGAACAGCACTTTTCTGGAAAATATGACTTCACTTTTAAGATATCAGGTATGAATCTCCTTTAGGGTTTTATTTTATTTATTAATAAAAACATTTTAATCAAATGGCCGTCGTCGTAATGCGATGGTAGTTTTGTTTTATGCGACCCAAACAACGGAACAACGAAATATTTATATATATATTCCATTTCTCAGAACAAATTGAAATAAATATAATAAATATATTAGTTAGTTCAAGTTAAGTAATGACTTATTAGTATGTTGGCGTGCCTAGAGTTTTAGTACAGGGCAAGCCGAAAGATATACTTCATACTTCCGTTGTGGACTTGCCAGCGTGGACGAGCTCAGCAAAACACTAAGAAGTTCGCGAACATGTCAGCAAAACCACAATTTCGGTGGCTTTAAAAAAGTCGTTTGATTTGTTAATGAATGAATAAGAGCGCAAACTTATTTTAGTTTGACAGGGCAAGCCGGGCTTTTGGGCTTCTATGACAGTACCGCCACTGTTATATACGTTTTCACTGGGATCTTGTTATAATGGTTCACCGTGTTTCTTCTTTAAAATCCATCATAACTTGAGCTACGAAAACGTGCCATTCGTACGGGGGATAGTTTCTATATTATGCTTTTGTTCTATGTAACTCCTATCCTTATCTTTTTAATATCTTTCATGACAACTTTACTGGAGATGGGCGATAATGGCTGCGATATGCTTTCAGTGAATACTGTAGCCATTATTTCAGTGTATTTTTGTTAAAATTTTGGTTCTGAATAAAGATTTTTGAGTGTGTATCTAATCCAGCTTTGTTATCCTGTATATGGGACCCAAAATCTATAATAAATTGCCGTTATCAATTAAAAAGATAAGTAACATTAAAGTTTTTAAATCAGCCCTGAAACACATGTTGACAGAAAAAGCCTATTATGCAGTCAATGATCTCCTAAACGACAGATCATTTTAAGGATGTTTAATCTGGACTTCAAACATTTTGACTAAAAAATAATAATTGTTTGGTATCACTATTTAATTAATTTGTAACTGCCTATTGTAAATTTTGATTTTGACATTCTACTTTGTCTTTAAATTGTCTTTAAAATATGACTTTGTAATTAAATATTTGCACACCTTTTCAGAGTTAAATTAACTTGTAACATACATTTTTTCATATAACAAAGCAACCAATGTATGTATATAATACAGTACATATATTTATATACACTACTAAGTAAAAAAGTCAAAGTCAAAGTCAAAATGTTTTTTATTCGAATAGACTTCAAATAAGCACTTTCAAATCGTCATTTTTTTTTACAAACACCGTTTCGGAATGCTATTTCTACGGGGAAGAATCCGGCAAGAAACCTCCGTAGTTGCTTTTTTCAATATTCAATTACAATATTTTCTACTACAAATTACAATTTTTCAACATAATAATTCTAGCTACACTCTAACTGTCAATAAGATAAACCTGTGCAGCTAATTAAATTACTTCCACACCATACAAAAGTAACTATAAACTACAATTACTAAGTACTAGTAAGTGTAAGTGGGGTTAGATACACCATTTATAACGCGAAAACGGCTACACCGATTTCTATATTTCCTATATCTTTGATTTGTTGGATTTGCCTTTTTCACGAATAGCAGAATAACTATTGAAACTTCGGGGAAAGTTTGCAAAAAAATAACCCACCCCTAGTATGTAGTATTAATGAATGGAATTGTTTCAGTATTTCTCTGACATGATGATAATATGCGGCGGTTCCTGCTTCCCCGTACATCGCGTGCTTATATCGGTGGCGTGTGAAGCTTTCCACAGGCTGCTCACGACGGACTGCGCTACGCTTGCTAATGAACTGGCGAGGAGCTCCAGCGAGAGCAGCATGGTGAGTTAATAACAGCTGTTGCAGCTTAAAAGCTCAATAACTGACCTGCTTTGCCAGTCAAAGTCGAAATCAAAATGTTTTTATTCGAATAGACTTAGGAACTTTTTAAGGTTCTGTACCCAAAGCGTAAAAAACGGGACGGTATTACTAACACTTCGCTGTCCGTCCGTCCTTTCATCTGTCAAAGGGCTCAAGAACCACAGCAGCTAGAAATTTTCAGAGAATTTTTGCTATTTTTGTTGCCGCTACAACAGAAAATACTAAAAACATAAAGAAATAAAAAAAATTAAGGTGGCTCCAATACAAGAAACGTGATTTTTTCGACATTTTTGGTTTGCTCTTGTTTCTTTTATGAAATTATCAAAAAATATATAATGTTTAATCTTACAAGGTGGTACGGAACCCATCATGTGTGTGTCCGACTCACACTTGACCGGTTTTTTATTACCACCGGTTCGGAACGCTATTTCTACGGGGAATAATCGGGCAAGAAACCTCCGTAGTTGCTTTTTGCAATATTAATTAATTGGATTTCATCGACTAGTCGAAATTCGACATGTATGCTAAGTAGCAACTTTTTAAATGTTCCTTTTGGCATGATAGGCAAAAGGCTTAAGGTTATACAGCCAGGGCCAATGTTAGGAGGCCCAGGGACCGGTAAAGACGGTATATAATACAGCACGAATTTAATGAAAACCAAAAGTCAATTAGATTTATAAAGTTTTAAGGTTTGTTACGTGCTTTGGTTAACCGACCCGTTAGTCGAGGTTTCGAGTCTCGGGTTGCCGTTGTAGCTGTAATGTTCCCGGGTAGTGGCGATAGATTCGCAACCTGTCACACTGGGACTTAACGTAAACATGCGTAATGCGGTGTGTAACACCTCTGCCTACCCCTCTCTAAGGATTACGGCTTATGTTTATGTGTGTGTTAAAATATGATTATTTTCGTATATTATCAGGTAAGCAGCATGGGTGAAGCGACGACAGGTGATTTCAATGAAGACACAGAGTATTTAATAAGACAGGACCAAGCTAAACAACTCAGGTAAAGACATTATATCACTCTACAGAATAATATAGGACAGTAAAAGTGTTTTATGAAGCTCTCTTTTTATTAATAAACATTAATTAATTAATAATACTATTACAAAATTCATCGTTAAATCTAAAAATGATTTATATGACTTTTAATTTAATTAGCTAAGTTAAATAAGTCGCTTTGAATAAAATAATAATAACCCCATCACGAGACACACATTACTCAGCCCTGCACTGAGATATATTATTGTCTCGCAGGCACTAAGCAACGATTAAGTTTAAACTACATAGATAAGAATACAAGATCCAAGACCGGTAAGCGAAACAATACGTCTTGCAAATAACACAAAATTCCGCCCCCTCCGGGATTCGAACCCGAAACCTCTAGCGTAACAGTCGGATTACATCAATGCGCCACCGAGGTTATTGGATTTTTTATTTTTTTTATTAAAACACACATCTTTACAAATCGATCTGTGAAAGAAAAAAAAATGCCGAAATTAATTTTATATGATTTTTTTAAATGTTCGTATCTCTGTCTCTTTCTAAAACTTATTTTTTCTATTTATTTATTTATTAATTGATATTATTATTACACGGGAGATCACAATTACAGTAATAATAAGAATTAAATTACACACTATTCAATAAAATTGTTACAGTGAATTAATTTAAAACTTTTATTAAAAAAACAAAAAAAATTAAGAGGTCTATACCATACCGTAATGATATTAATTAATTCAAACAGTTCAAATTAATTATTTAAAAAATAACGTAAATTGATTAATATGATAATTTAAAAAAAAAACCAAAGAACAAAACACACTACAGTGACGTTACAACGTCGTATTGCCCCCTTTGTCTAATCCAAAAACTTAAACTCACATATTTTCGACAATCACTCAAAAATTCTAGATTTTATTTCACAGATCGTTTGCTAATCATTCGAATTTTTATATTTGATAAAAATATCGGATGTAATCTAATACCCTATTAATGTTTCTTGTTATAGGGTTTGGGATCAAATCAAACGACGTTCCTCATGTCAAATTCTACCACTGAGTGACAGTGGTAAGAAACCACCGGATTTATATAGAGAGGTCAACCATCCTGCCATCATATCTATAAGAGTTGTCAAGGTAAGGATATTATGAAGAGAATGTAACTTCAGAGGCGGATTATGGGTTGTCGTTTCAGGAGGTAGGGCTAAACTGACTGACATTTTTACATAACATAAAAACACATCACGATACACACTTTAACTCAACCCTGCACTAAGATGGAAGAATCTTGTGTCGCAGATAGATAAGAATACTACATCCAAGACCGGTTGATGTTGTGTTTTCACAAAGTAAGCCCGAAGAAGTCGGGATACTTTTGGGGAGCGGAGGGGCTTTAGTCCTTTAGCCCCTCCGCTTGATCTGTCAGTGTGCAGCTCTGTCAGTTTGTTGCTGTCACGTCGAACGAATTTTGATGACTTTTTCTAAAGAGAAGAACTTTGACATTTCTGTCACAGTTTCCGTCAAATTTGGATTTGAAATAGGAGTGAGATAGCTACGTGCAATTGAAAATAACACTTATTTCCAGTGTGACAAAATCCAGCACGCGACGTCTCAAACTCAAACCATAGTGACAATGAGTAAATTGATTTCGCAAAATGTCATGCAAGAAATCATCAATTTCATATACACTGGATCATTGGACAGCAGTGCGTTTAAACAACAGGTATGTTCACATATCTATGTATATATGTTTGTATTTATTTAAACATAATGTTTCCAATATTACTGCATCGGTGGGGAAAAAAATGTAAATTTATCCGTTTATTGGCTTCTTTATAACTATATTACTTTTGGTCATAGCACACCTTTCCGTTCGGAAACGGAACGTCAAAGTCTCGCCTTTTGCCTCGCTGTCAAACCGAGACTATACGATATCGTTATGTGTGCGTTTACATCACATAAAACACACACACACATAAACTCAAGTCGTAATCCCTGGAGAGGGGTTGGCTAAACACCACTTTTCGCATGTTTATGTTGAGTCCCAGTGTGACAGGTTGCGAATCTGTCGCCACCATCCGGTCGCATTGAGAAACATGGTAGCTACGACTTATGGCAACCCGAGACTCGATCCGTCGACCTGTCGGGTTGGGTCGGTCGGTTATCTAAGGCACGTAACAAACTGAGCTACCACTTCCTCTCACGTCACATCATGTGTGCGTTTGGTACATAATTTCACACAATATCGAACGGGTCGAGTCGATGCGGTGTTGATCCGTTTACGAGTTGACAGTTGTGCCACGGCCCTTATGTTCCTTCAGTAATTTTGCGAATTGAATCTTCTAGAATGAAACATCATATGGAAAGGTGGAACATATTGTTCTAGTTATTTTATGTGTTATTTTCATGTTTATTTTAGTATATGATTTTCTCTATAACTCTACTTAATTTACTTGATAAGTTTTTCATTTACGGCGAGATATATCCTTAAAAAAAAAATATATGTGCCCACATTCTTTTATTAAAATTTCTTGAAAACATTTAATTGTAATCTATGTGAAAAATATTGTTTTTTTTGTTTAATTCGCCGAAAATGCAAATCTTATAATTAGTGGTAAAACGCTATATATATATGTTTAAATTAAAATAAATATAATTTAAATTAAATTAACAAAATTAATACTATTAAAGCATATTTATTATGTTCTGCAGTCGGCAGCTATTGGATTACTTCTGGTAAATTTAATTATAAAATACAACATTTAAAGCATTTTTTTTTTAATTTGTTCGCTAGACTTCTAAATCATTTCTATAAATAGCTGGCTGTGTATATAGTTTATGTATGTTTATCATGTTTTTTTCCTTGTGAAAAAAAAAACTTTTTAATTGTTAATACAATCATATAGTAATAGGTACATGAGAATATGGTGGCGAATCATTTTTTTCGTCGTTAAAAAGTAAACTTTTAATACATATTTACCCCAATAATTAAAAAGTTTTATCTAATATATATTCTCATTTCTTGCTATTTATCAATTTATTTTCAAAATGAATATCACCTGTTATTGGCATCAACGTAGCACATAAGAAACCATAAAAATCCAACATTAAAGTCCATAGAAATGCAATGCCTGCATACGCGGTGTGTTTAAATTAAAACAATGTGCGAAAAACACTGCGCTGGTAATCATACATACTTGATACCTTCATCTTAGTTAATATTTTATCGTGCATACGTACGTATAAACGTGCACTGTGCGTAGACACATTCTATAAAAATGCTTCATTTGTAATGTTTTATTAAAAAAAAACTTGGAAAATTTATTTAATATATAAAGAATACTGTAAAAATTTGATACCAAAATTTGTTGTATTTATATACATATATTTATGTAGGTAATGGTAAAATACATAGTAACACGAGAAGTAGATTTCATTGTCTATTCTGTGTAAATATAGTTCCAAGTTCCTTATATCTGTAAAGGGGTTGTATTTTAATGTTAATAAATGTACGAAGCCCTATAAATTTAGCAAAACTGACACAAAGCTACAATATATCACTCATCACTAGTGAAAATTTCATTTAGAAAATGAATTATTAAAAAAAAACAATGAAAATTATTTTGTTTTTGTTTTTAATGCAGGAAATACGTCAAGCTGCAGAACTGTTGGGTTTCCATGAACTAACTAAATTGAGTCAGTTCATACTGGATCAGCATCTACTGATTGATAAGGGGTTCATGAATCAATTCCATACGGTAAGAAGACTAATTTATATACATCAATTCTATCAACAAAAACAGGGAATATTCATGAAATTAATTTCATAATTAAATCAATTTATCGTATATAATGTGAAAATTGTATTTACAATGAAAACAGAATAGAATTGTACGATAAAAAAGGGAGATATAACCATTAAAAGTAAATATATCTATCTCGCTCAACAAAACAACCTTTGGCATGGCGCTCGTGTACTTTGACGTCATTGTACATATTGGATCTCTCTATCCAATCTATCCAATGACTTTGAAGCTTTATAACTTAGTTAATAAATCAGATATTTGAGAAAATCTATCAGATTTGTGTATGTATGTGGTATAGAATTATAATAAACAAATTAAAAAAGTCATGCATATTCCCTGTTTATACCACTGAATAAGTTAAAGTATATTATGAAGAAAAAACGTTATCGTTGTTAAAATATATTTTACAAAACGAGAGAAAGATAAAGATAAAAAATATGCACATATATACAATAATTATGAAAAGTAAAAAAAAAAAAATGTTTCAACGCAGTGTGTCGATAGGTGTTATTAACGTAGTAATTGAAACAACCGAATGTCATTGGTGACGGTTTGTTACTGTCCTCTAATACATGCAATCTGAATACATATATGGTATACTAGTCATGACACTTTGTAACATAACGTTATAGCAGGAAAAAACTAAACTAAACTTAATTTCTTTTCTTACAAAAATTTTTTACAGACGTTCGTTAGTTTCTCTAAAATTCGAAGACGGTTGGACCGATTTTAATGATCCTTTTTTACTCGACTACGCCGAAGCCAAATGAAAGGGTCTAGGATCTAGGCTCTACCCTGACCTTTTTTTTACCTATGCATTTCTGGATTTCCATCTGATTGATTTTCTTGTTAGACTAAGGCAAGGGTTTTAGTTTTTAAACTTTTATTTACTTTTATTTTAAAAAAATATTTATTTTGGTTTCTTCTATTAGAAGAATGATTAAAAGCAGATTTATTATTTCATTGATTTGATTGATTTTAAGGAGGCAGCTAGAAATCAGCGCCGCTCGAATGTACATGATCGGGCAGCAAAAAGCTGAGCTGTTTTCCTTTTGCCAATACTTAATACCTTTTAGTTTAGGTTAATTATAGTACCGTCTTTTTGTACCTTGTTTATGGCAGGAAATATATTATTATTATTAAAAGGCATATAATAGAATCATTTGAACCTTCCCTATATTAAATAAAAGGTAAAAATAAATGAAAACGTTCACAAAGGGACTGTCACTTGGTACAAAGTACGGGGATCAATAAACGATTCTTTCAGCCGATCCCTCAAAGGCTTCGCGAGATGTTCGTGGATAGGAATCTGTTTGCTGACGTGACGTTCGACCTTGACGATGGCATACATCTGGCCCACAGGGCCTTGCTCATGGCGAGGTGTGATCCCATGAAGGCAATGTTCCAAGGACACTTCAGAGAAAGCACTTCTAGAGTGGTAAGTAACTTGAGATCCGTTCTGGATATTGTCTCATTATGCTACCTCATAATATTACGGTTTACCTAATGGAAAGTGACACCAACTATTGACACGACTAGTTTAAATGTTTCATGCAATTAAATAAAATGTATTTAAATAATAGCCTAAGTAGACTTAAAATTATTAATTATTAAAAATATTACACATTGTAATTTGCTTTATATAAAGGTATTCATAGTAGCATTAAATAGTATGAAATAGAAAACTTAAATATTCCAAATTGTAATAAAAAACTATTGTAAATTTTTAAAAAAAGCAACTACGGAGGTTTCTTGCCGGCTTTTTCCCCGTAGATGTCATTCCGAACCGGTGGTAGAAAAAAAATGACTATTTGAAAGCACTTATTTTAAGTCTATTTAAATAAAAAACATTTTGAATTTGAATATGAATTTGAAAAAGAGTAAGATGTAAATGCTTAGTGTCTTTAAACTAACAAATATCACATAACTAGCTAAGGAAACAGCAAAATAGACTGTCTCTTTCTTTTTGTCTTTGTTATGGTAGAAGAGAGAAGTATTTACCTGGCTTTCCGGTTCCGAAGTCTACTCACAATACTGTATATAACGGAAGATCAGCGTCGGTCTCGTAAGAGCTGACACAGTGCTGAGTTGCATACCCTTTCATGGTTGTAACACAGCATCTTAATGTAATTGTTTAGTTTCATTTCATTTATTTATTTGGATTACCAACGAATAATACACATGCATGCAATACAACTTAGAGACTAATAACGTTCCCTGTCTTTATCCAATTTAAGGTAACCACAGCTTACATAAATAAAATCTAACAAAACACAAATTAGTTGAATGTTGTAAAACAAAATTAAATTAAATTGGACCATGTTACAATTAAATAGTTACATTGTAAAAAGATTAAAAAGTCAGAAACATTATGAAATAGTAGGTGATAGAATAATTTTTTTTTATCAAAATGACGAATTGCAAAAATACTTAATTAACTTAGTTTAATACGTATTAATTGTTAAAACACTGTGATGTGAGATGCCGTGTTATTTTATGAATAAAGTTCTTACTTACTTACTTACTATATATTTATTGCAGATATCATTCCCCGGCGTGAGAATGTACGCTTTTCATATACTGATGTGCTACATATACAGCGATAAGATACCTTGCGTCGAAGCTACGAGATGCGTTGAACTGCTAGAGCTTGCCAACAGACTGTGTATGAATAGACTAGTGTCGCTTATCGAGGCCGGTGTCATAGAGCAATTGCAGCATCAGGATAGGTAAGGTTTCAGTTTTTATATGTTATTTGGTACGCCAGCAGTAGACAATTAATTATAATTCCTAATAATTATTTTATTAGACCCAATATAAAAAGATTTTTTTTAAGCTTTGGATTAGTTTCTTTTTGTTTAGTATTTTATCAAAATATTAAATATTTAATAGCTGGTATATTAACAGCTTTATCTTATCTAATTGATAAAATATATTAATATAATAACCGATCATGGACGTACATAGCATAGCATTAAAAATACATATAAAATTAATAGGATAATTAACAATAATGGCAAGGATTAGAATAGTAAGTATTATGGTTACTAAAGTATAGTAATTTAGACAAAATAAGACATGTACAGTACATGTTGAGAATTAAACAAAAGTATATTAATCTAATAAATTAATTAAATTAATAAATTAACAAGTCAAAAAAGTTTTAAGCAATAATTATCATAATAACCACATAACAAGTACATCGACTCAGCCATGCACTAAAATATAAACTTGTATCGCACGCACTAAGCAACGATATGGTATATACTAATTAGATAAGAATACAACATCCAAGACCGGGAGGCGAAACAATGCGTCTTGGAAATAACATGAAGTTCCGCTCCGGATTCGAACCCAAAACCTCATGCGTGATAGCCAGCTGGTACAACAATTTTTTTCAGTAATCGCCAACGTGATCCGCGGCTCGGATATCTGAGTTGATCAGAGATTTAGTACTTTTTCTGAGTTTTAGAACTTTATAATTTACATATGTAATAATATATTGTTTATTGAAATAAAAACTTAAATTGTATATAGAAATTCATTTGTTATAAAGGTACATTACAAATTAGTTTTACAAACCTTAACACTTACTAACCTGTAAAGAGAAACAACATTAAACGCTATCGCTTCAAATATTATTTCTTAAAATGTCAATTGTAATTAGTCATTTCGAAAATCTCGTGTACATCTCATTTTCTAGTCCATTAATGAGTTAATTTTTCCATAGATGAAATTCTAGAACAATCATAGTGAAACCGTGCTGCCACCACAGATAATGTTTAGTTGTACAGTTTAAGGCAATGCGCGGGAAATTTAAATAGAAAGATCGCAGGAGTTCCATTTACATATATATATTTATGTATTGTACAAATTTTTTAAAGAGTCTGCAATGAAGAGGATCAAGTGGTCGAGTTAGTGATATCATTAGTGGAACCAGTTAAGGTAAGTCATACTTTTTTATTTTTTCTGTCACTTTCAGTGTAATTTGGTAAAAAAAATAGTGGAAAAAAAAAAGGTTTAAAAACCAAAACCTGACTACTGAAAACCGCGCTCAAAAATGTATGAAACAAGAAAATATTGTGGTATGAAATTGTGAAGTTAAGTATTACATTTATCCGTGGTCATATGCCACCTACACCTATGTACATAGGTAACACTATGTACCTAGGTAACACTAAAAAGGTTTAGAAAATGAAAAACGGCTTAATGTAGAAAGTTGCCAATACTTTTATTGTTTTTCGAAGTAATCTCCGTTCCTCTCTACACATCGTCGCATTCGATGGAACCACTGAGAAAAGCAGTGGGCAAATTCTTCCTTAGGGGTCTCTTCTTTGGTATTTTCGTACGCTTTCACCGCATCTTCAGGGCTCGTAAAGTGAATACCTCGAATTTTTCTTTAGTTCTTGGGAATAAATAAGTCGCTGGGCGCCAGGTCAGGACTGTATGGCGGATGACTCATTATCTCGACACCTGCCATAGTCAAATATTCAACAGTCCGTTTTGCGGAGTGCGCTGAAGCATTGGCGTGGTGAAGGAGGATCCTGCTTCGAGGGCGCTGCTGTCGAATTTTTTCGAAGACAACAGGCAAACAGGGATTGACATACCAGTCTGCAGTAACTGTTCCTCCATCTTCTAGCACAACTATCGCGAAATGACATTTCCGATCAAAGCATGAGGCGATCATAATTTTTCCTTGACTTCTTCCTTTCTTTACCTTTATTGGCCGATCCTCGAAAGGAAACACCCACTGAGCTGATTGTCTTTTGGTTTCGGGTTCGTAGCAATATATCCAGCTTTCATCACCTGTGTTGATGTCAAATACAGCATTTGAGTCACCGCCGTTGAACTTATCTAACATTTGGCGACACCAGTCCATGCGAAGGTGTTTCTGGTCGTCGGTCGAAGTATGGGGAATCCATCTGGTATAAAGCTTCCTGACGCCTAAGTGTTCGTGTAATATTTTTTGAAATTGACTCATACCAATGCCTAGGCTAGCCCGTATCTGCTGATAGGTCACTCTCTTATCTTCCTCTATCATGCGTCGCACAGCACTGATGTTATCTTGAGTAGTCGCTGTTACAGGACGTTCCACACGTGGATCTTCATTGAGATTGCTACGTCCACGCTTAAACTCGTTAAACCAATTGTAAATACTAGCACGAGATGAGGCTTCATTAAGAAATGCAAATCGCAGCCTATCATAGCTTTGTTGTTGAGTAAGCCCAAAACGAAAGTCATAATAATACATTGACCGAGACTTACTCACTTATCTTGACCACGGCTAAATTTAATACTTAACAATTTCAGATGATAATATTTTCTTGTTTCATGCTTTTTAGAGCGCCGTTTGCAGTAGTCGGGTTTTAGTTTTAAAACTTTTTAGTTTTGCTATTTTGGAGTAATCTGTTATTAAAAATATTTCCTGATTAAGTATTTTGGGTATGGTAAGAGATAATATACGTTTCATTCTCATCTTAATTGTAATTCTAGAAATTGTTGCCAATTACACTGGCCGACAAAATTTTTACCCAGAAATAAGATTATAATTTCCGAAGGATTTTGACGCGCTGAATTCAAATCTGGCCTCAAAATTTCTCTATCGCGTCAGGGTTTCGAGATATCCTAACCTAAAAGTGCAAAAAATACAGTTTTTTCTCATTTTTGAGGTTACTTAGCACGGCCGATACTATTTTCTTTAAAAAAATATTAATATAATCTCAAAGAACTAGTCTTCGTCTTATTTTTAACTTAAAAAAAAACAGGATTAGCCGTGCTACATAACCTCAAAAAGTGTAGTCTGGTTTCTGGGTAAGAGCGTTCGTCAAATTTTGTCGGCCTGTGTTATCAGTCGCATGCAAGCAAAGCCGCAAGTAAAAGCTAACAATGTATTTATATTTTAAATGTGCTTATTAAGCCCTTTAATTTGAAACCAAACAAGGCTGCATTACACGAAAAAAAATGTTGTTCATGACTTTATGTCATATAGAGGGCGCCTACTCAATTTAACGTAACTCCATATAGCCTATAGCCAGCTGACGATCATGACACATCCAACGATACCTCAATTGTCAATTTATCATAAGTAGTTTAGAAGTTATGTGGGAACAGAGGAACATTCATACAAACCGATCAAAATCATAACCCTCCTCTTTGATTCGCCGTAGTCGAGTAAAAAGAAAGAATCTTATAATACTGACTCAAAACTTGAGTAGTAAGCTAACCTTAAAGATTACCGCATAATAATCCGTTGATTAGTTTACAAGTTCTTTATTAGATTTTTTTATTAAATATAAGCTTTTCATTTCTAAAATTATCACTCCCGCAACCCGCCATCTTTAATAGTATAAATCATAGAGTGTACAGGTTATTTCGTCTCTGAGAGGGACAGATGGCGGGAAGCAACTTCGTTTTATACATAATTTGAGATTAGATAGAGATTTTCGCAACTATCCTGCCAAATAAATACAGACAAATCTTTCTCACTCATCACTTATGAGTATTCACTCATTTTAAACGAATGTTTGCGGGCATTGACTCCAAATAGATCCTGTGGTTCGTTCCCTCGTCTTTTCATGTACCACAGAATAATAAAAATAAATGAAAATGTTTGTTGTCGGCACGGCAGCTGCACAACGCGCACGCGCTGGCGGAGTGGTGCCTGTGGCGGCTGTGCGGCGCGTACGACCGCGTGTGCCGAGCGCGGGCATTGCGCCGCCTGTGTGCCGCCACGCAGCACTACCTGTGCGACAACCGCTGGCCGCCAGTCTGGTACGTAGTGTACGTGTACAGACACGCGCTGGCGGAGTGGTGCCTGTGGCGGCTGTGCGGCGCGTACGACCGCGTGTGCCGAGCGCGGGCATTGCGCCGCCTGTGTGCCGCCACGCAGCACTACCTGTGCGACAACCGCTGGCCGCCAGTCTGGTACGTAGTGTACGTGTACAGACACGCGCTGGCGGAGTGGTGCCTGTGGCGGCTGTGCGGCGCGTACGACCGCGTGTGCCGAGCGCGGGCATTGCGCCGCCTGTGTGCCGCCACGCAGCACTACCTGTGCGACAACCGCTGGCCGCCAGTCTGGTACGTAGTGTACGTGTACAGACACGCGCTGGCGGAGTGGTGCCTGTGGCGGCTGTGCGGCGCGTACGACCGCGTGTGCCGAGCGCGGGCATTGCGCCGCCTGTGTGCCGCCACGCAGCACTACCTGTGCGACAACCGCTGGCCGCCAGTCTGGTACGTAGTGTACGTGTACAGACACGCGCTGGCGGAGTGGTGCCTGTGGCGGCTGTGCGGCGCGTACGACCGCGTGTGCCGAGCGCGGGCATTGCGCCGCCTGTGTGCCGCCACGCAGCACTACCTGTGCGACAACCGCTGGCCGCCAGTCTGGTACGTAGTGTACGTGTACAGACACGCGCTGGCGGAGTGGTGCCTGTGGCGGCTGTGCGGCGCGTACGACCGCGTGTGCCGAGCGCGGGCATTGCGCCGCCTGTGTGCCGCCACGCAGCACTACCTGTGCGACAACCGCTGGCCGCCAGTCTGGTACGTAGTGTACGTGTACAGACACGCGCTGGCGGAGTGGTGCCTGTGGCGGCTGTGCGGCGCGTACGACCGCGTGTGCCGAGCGCGGGCATTGCGCCGCCTGTGTGCCGCCACGCAGCACTACCTGTGCGACAACCGCTGGCCGCCAGTCTGGTACGTAGTGTACGTGTACAGACACGCGCTGGCGGAGTGGTGCCTGTGGCGGCTGTGCGGCGCGTACGACCGCGTGTGCCGAGCGCGGGCATTGCGCCGCCTGTGTGCCGCCACGCAGCACTACCTGTGCGACAACCGCTGGCCGCCAGTCTGGTACGTAGTGTACGTGTACAGACACGCGCTGGCGGAGTGGTGCCTGTGGCGGCTGTGCGGCGCGTACGACCGCGTGTGCCGAGCGCGGGCATTGCGCCGCCTGTGTGCCGCCACGCAGCACTACCTGTGCGACAACCGCTGGCCGCCAGTCTGGTACGTAGTGTACGTGTACAGACACGCGCTGGCGGAGTGGTGCCTGTGGCGGCTGTGCGGCGCGTACGACCGCGTGTGCCGAGCGCGGGCATTGCGCCGCCTGTGTGCCGCCACGCAGCACTACCTGTGCGACAACCGCTGGCCGCCAGTCTGGTACGTAGTGTACGTGTACAGACACGCCCTAGAGTGCCTTGCAGTTTGACAAAAATCACTCATACATATCATTAAATTCATACAAAAAGTATGGGTTCTTATCTGACAATTTGCAAGCTAGTCCAAAAGCAAGAAGGCCGCGAAACAAAGCCGTCGTTGAGATTTTGTAGACTCACGCTTAACACAGTGAGTCTCGCTTTGAATTTGCTCTCAAATCGCCAGTATAATACGTCATTAACTATGACAATATACTCGTACTTTTAGGTTTTCTCTCTCCTTATAAATGTTTATAGAATAAAGTAACACGACTCATTTCGGCAGGTACGTGAAAGAGTTCGACTACTATCAGAAGTGCGTGACGGAGCAGTCTAAAGAGCAGAAAGAACTGCGTCCGACCACCTCGGTACAGACGAACCAGCAGACTGGGTGCTTGTGTTTTACCAGTGAGTACAATACATTACATTTTAAACATCCTTTCCTACTCGGTTTAATACAAAAAGTGAGAAATTTTGTATGATTGGATATTTGTCACTCATTTCGTTAGATATAAAAAAAATGTCTCATAATTATTATTACTTAAATACATAATTTATCCCGGAAAAATGTTAGGTTCCTAGAGGGCAGCACTAGCGTAAATTATATATGGTACGACAAACTGGTAAATAGCCTTCCCGGCTTATGTAATATATTAATATATAGCCAATGTGTTACTTTCGGGCTGAAGGCAATGATACGGTGATCAGAATAAGGATTATGCATGAAATTTAATTTGATTATTGAATCAATTCATCATAAATTATGTGGAAGTTGTGTATTTACAGTTAGAACAGAATTCGAATTGTACAATAAAAGAGGGAGATGTAACCATTAAAAGTAAATATATCTATCTCGCTCATCAGAACAACCTTTTCTATGGAAGTTGTATGGCTTCCGTGTATTTTGACGTCATTGTAGTACATATTGTATCTCTCTGTCTTACCAACTACTTTGAATCTTTATAGCTTAGTGAACAACTCAGATATTTGAAAAAATCTAACGGATTTGTGTATGTACGTTGTATCGAATTATAATAAATAAATAAATACATATTAACTATTGCTCTGATGGTCCCAAGTATTGCAAACGTCACGAGGTGACTGCTTACCATCAGGCGGGCCGTAAGCTTATTTAGCCTCCTTAATGGTAAAAGCATGTTTTGCACAGGGGGCGCCCGTCGATCATCCGAATCAGCAGTAGACGTGACGACAGCTCTGTGTCGGTCGAACGAATTGCACCCCACTCTCTGACATACGCCTATTTACCGGTCAGTATATTACTTCTCTATTTATAATGTATATATATATATATATATATATATTCTTCCGGTTCTGTTATTTATTCTCTGACTGTGCAAGTTATTCGCCATGCCTTTTGCTGGCGACGCCTCATTGTGTCTTTGTAAATATATAAAACCTTTCAAGAATCACGGCTGACATTAGTTTATTTTTTATTGCCTTCGCTTTTTTGTAAATAAAGACGGTAAGTTGTGTTGTATGAGCTAGATCTCTTAAAGTTTACACGTTTGGTGTTATATCATCGGGCATAGTACTAAAAAAAACCTATTGCCAAAAAAGCCTGTTGCCTGGTCTGTATAATATATTGGCGAGTTTACACGAAATGCCTAGAAGTTTCATAACCTAGTCAATTTGGCTATTAGTCTAGCTATTATATTGTTAATCGCTGAGTTTATTATGGATGTGGCTTAGGCACATAATGATATGGCCAGCGGTTTTAGTCATATATAATGAAATGTCGCGTTTTATGAAATGCCTAAGATCAGACGAAGACACAGTTATTTCTTTCTGCTAATGGTCTCTTTGGTGCAAATTCTATAAAGCAGCTGGCTCATGAGTTTTCGGGTTCGAATCCCGGCGGGGGCGCAACTTTGTGTTATTTGCAAGACGCTTGGTTTCGCTTATTGGTTTTGGATTTAATATTGTTACCTATGTAGTCTGATCTTAATTTTTTATTTTCATCATTTTTAGTATTTGTTATTGTAGAAGAAAATTTCATGAGTCTAGCTGTTATGGTTCATGAGATACAGCCCGCTGACGGACGGACGGACAGCGGAGGCTTAATAGGAGGAGTAATAGGGTTCCGCTTTTGTACCCGTCGGGTACGGAACCCTGAAAATACTATATTCATAAACGTTTGTTTCCAGGTCACTCCGATTCGCGGTACTGCTGCCTGTATCAATGTGTTTCATGACCACTATATTGACTATCCTGATACTTTTTCACGTTTACACATAAATTTATTTAAATACACTAACTTAACTATAAAGTTAACTACCTACCTACTTTTACAGTAGTTTTAATGCACTCGATTAATTTTATGCAATACTTAAACTAATAAAAAAATAACTATACCTTCTTACTTACAAAGTTTAAAGTCTCGCTGGAGTTTCTTTGTTTTCGGATCTCTCTGAGTGCAATGTTTGTTTATTTTTCAAGTTAATTGGTTTTTTTTTTAACTACTGTTTTATAAAAAGGTCCAGTCCCAAGCTGAGATTGTAGTTCTTGTACAATGAGCCAAAGAAAAATGTAAAAAAATCCAAAACCTCTTTTAAATCAATTATATTCATATTAGAGAAGATAACTTATTTACTTTTAACCGTCGATGTAGTATTATATAGATGCATGATCACATGACACGAAATGTCCTCACCAAATGTCAACCAGATCGATCATTTTGCTGGAATTTTTCTATTTTTCCCACGTTTTTATACACTCACTTTCTTGTTTGTTGTCGTTCCGGTTGGATTTTTGCAACTCAATTTTGAGGCACTTCCCGATAAGCTAGCAGGCTGAAATTTTCAGGGTAGCTTCAAACCAGATGACAGTGCAATTTACAACTATAAAAACAGCTGGACCGATTTTGATAAAATTTGTATAGACTGACTTCTGAGGCAGAAAAAAATAATAAAATAATTAATAGATTTAAAAAATCTAAAAATCCACGTTTTAAAATGTCCTAAAAATAAGAAAAACGTGGGACCTCTTTCAACCCCGTATGGTTATTATAGTTTTAATTTTGTTTTTTTAGTAAGATCGTTTACCTCTCTGTACTGTTGTTAAGGTTGAATTTGCTTTAATTTGTATTTATTTTGTAAAAGAACTGTCCATCTGTCTATCTCTCGTTTTATTTGAAGTTTCATATGGGATTGGTGTATTTATAAATATTAGATCGATGCTTAGAACAATTAACTATAAACAAACATTGCATCCATGTTAATATAACTGTAAATAAATTATAAGACTATTAATTATTTTAATTAATTATGATTAATAAGAATCTCATACATTTACATCACTGTCACAATTAATTGATTTAGGTATTTCGTCAATCAGAAATATAGCATAAGTCAAGTACGTAAGGTAGGATTTAGTTTGGTGCTTGATAGAAACGTAGAGGTAAGGTGTACGGGAAGTTGAAACTGACAACGTTTTGAAAGAGGACATGAGATTTGTACTATGGTTTCTTCAGGATCATGCAGGCATAGTTCGAATTTAGAGTTTTTTTAATAATATACAAGCAGCGCCCCTAGCGGGAATTCGAAGAAACATGTTAACTATCGTTATTTAGTTCAGGAATATCCATACTACTTGAAAGAAAGTCCAATATCGTGGAACTAGCATTGTACGATACCGCTGAATAATAAAAAAAAATCAAATTGGGATTATTATTATTGGGATAATAAATTGGCTGTTTTTTTTTATCAGTCATGAAAACATTATTAAATTAGCATTTACGAGGTATTGTCTATTGCTTGTTACGCGACGATAGGTCAAATTGTTCTAGAAACTATAAATTCAAACTATGCCTGCATGAATTGAACAGGTATATAATGTATAACATTTTATCAGTATTATTTATTCAATTATATGGGCAAGTTGGTATCTAAAACTGATGAATTAATTTGGACAGAAAGACTTTTAATGCAATATTTATAAAAAAAAAACCACCCTGTTAAGTCAATGGGGGTGTCACACTATCATACCGTTTCTTGATATTTTAATTTTTTAATACATTCATGTAGAGTATGGCAATACCGTCAATGTTATCAATATTTTCGAGTGATATTGACAGTGTAGGTGTACCCATTAACACCAATCTCACGCATGGTGAGATTTGAATGGAAAGAAACATTGCCAAAGTAAAATAAAATGCTTCTAATAAAACGACAATTTTTCTAGTTTTCATGCTTTAATGAATGTTCTCAATTTTTCATTATGAATGGTTGTAACAATATGTTCTAAGTTAAATTTTTACGCAAAACTCAGCAGATGGCACCACTTAGTATTGACTTTTCCAACAGGAGTTACTTGGCGGGAACGGGAACTGTCAGATAGAATTGTTTTATTTTATTGTCTTTTCTTATATATCAGCAGAATTTAATGTGTAAAATGCTAGTGTTTTAACCTGTAAATATCTGTAGTGCTGTACAAGTGTGGAGAAAGTAAAATACGACGATTTGGCTGCGCTTTTCGTCATTTCCCAAGTCACCCCTTATAGCCTACAGTAACCGTACTAGCATGTTACTGTAGGCAGATTCATCATTTTCACTGTTCATCCTATCATCTTCATCACATTTATCATCTTATCATCTTCAAGAATGAATTATAACGATAAGGCTCAAGAGGACTCGTATCCAGAGCTGTAAAAACATTTACAAAAAAAAAAACTTATCCAACAGACAAATTCGTATGAATTGTAATGGTTTCTTAATCATAAAGTACTACTTGAGTGAGTACTAAGGAGGTTTCTTGTCGGATTCTTCCCCGTAGAAATAGCTTTTCGAACCGGTGGTAGTATAAAAAGATGACGATTTAAAAGTACTTATTTTAAGTCTATTTGAATAAAAAATATTACGACTTTGACTTTGAGTACTCGCAAAATGCATCTGTTTTTCAGACAGTCACTGCCAATCACGCGTGGTGAGCGAGTGATAAGATAGTAAGTAGTAGATAATGGTAGTCTTTATCGCTGTCTCTTTCTACTAGCCTCAGGTTTTCAAAGCATTGAATGCTTCCTCCGGTAAATATACCTTCCAAGCATCCAACCCAAAATTTCATATGGCAGCAATATCATCTTAAAACGAGTATGTCTACAAAGATCCTCTGAGGTACTTTTTTCACTGATATGTCCACAAAGATCCCCTGAGGTACTTTTTTCTCTGTCATATCCACAAAGATCCCCTGAGGTACTTTTTTCTCTGTCATGTCCACAAAGATCCCCTGAGGTACTTTTTTTTCTGTCATGTCCACAAATATCCCCTGCGGTATTTTTTACACTGTCATGTCCACATTGTCCATATTTATTGTATTATGAATACGTAGTGGTGCCCCTGCTGTGCGGTGCTGAAAAAAAAATGCAAAACCGGTTTTAACTACCATAGTACCCCTGCCTATAGACTATAGTTTTAAAGTAGGCATAGCGTTGAATTAGACTGTGATAGTTTGAAATAACTGTGATGCGTGGTGAAACCATGACGAGAGAAAACCAAAGATGTTATCTTAAATTCGTATGCGATCGACAAAGAAAAAATGGTGGTGATAGATATCATTCACTTGGATATATTGTATCATTAAAGAGTAATTATCTCGTGTTAGTATTAGATTATAGTTTGTAATGGGGATGGTTACATGTCGGAGATCATGAATTAATTCAACTTGTCAATAGATGTCGGATTATTGACATGTATCACTGGTTCGCTTTAAGTTTGCCGATCCGTGGATTGCACGAACCTTTCTCAAGTCGCTTACCGCTTGAGTGACGTCATATTGTCAGCCAGGGCCGGATTTAGGGGAGGGCAATCGGGGCGAAAGCCCCCACAGTAGAGATTTGGGGGGAAAAAATCAAATTCCAACTAGGAAATACTAGTAAAGATATTTTCCTTCGATTTTTTTTGGCTCTTTTACCTTTACCTATTATATTATTCTTAAATATTACTAGAAATCATTTATCGATTTTTATTCACTTCAAAAAATTTTTCATTTTATTTGGCAAGGGGGCCTCCGCTCCTTTGTTTCCCCGAGATCTCCGGACCTCTAAATCCAGCCCTGTTGTCAGCGGCAAACCTAGCGCGAACGTGTCATATTTTCGTCAACGAATCTCTACTTTAATAGTATCGTTATAAAATATGTTGATCTTGCAAAGTTTGGCTGACTGAACGAGGTAAGGTTATGAATCGAGTTTTTAAATACTTGGTCGATTGTACTTTTACTTTTCACTGATATACAAATTTTACGTAAAAGTGATGTGTTAACTTTTTATGTTGGATCGTGCATTATTGAGTCTCATTTCAAATACAGCGGTAATTATAAATTACCGTTGTACAATTTATTATTTATTGTTATAGTTGATATGTATTTCGGAATAATTGAAAATTTAAAATGGCTATCTTATATATTTTTGCGCACAATAAGGTATATTTATAATTGAATTAAAGTTAGTTATTTCATCTCACTAAAACGTTCGATTAAGGTTATGTTTTGTTAGGTGTGTGCGTGCATGTATGCTGTTTAAGTGTGAGCAACGCACACAAGAACACATCAAAACACAACCACAGCCGACCCTTCTCAGTGAGATGGAATATCTGTATTTGCTTGAATAGAAATGATACGTTTGCGTGCCGTGCGTTTCTTCATCTTTATATAGCAGTTTTGAATGAGTAGAATGTGCAGGGGCTTTGCTAAAAATAAGATTAAAGCCTCGTTTACTATGTTTAAGCGTTGTTTATGGATTGTTAATGAAACTCGGTTGGTAGATGCATACGGCGCCGTCGAGAGAATGCCTGTTGACGGTGTAAATGGAGTCTCAGAAATATATTGCGTGGTCACGTGCAATAATATCCACACCGGACGATCCAGCGCGTCTGTTCTGAAAGGAGAAGCTATCAAAATGCGCACTCACAGATACGAGAGTACTGCGCGCAGTCCGTTGTCGATTTCATAGCCTTAGTCTGGGGGCTCGGGGTCGCTTGAATCTAGTACCGTTTTACCATGGGTTTCCAGAGCCTCACACAGTCGATACAAAACAAAAATCGCAAGTTTCCAGACGAAGTGTTGAAAAGTTTTCGCCGATGTGTCCCATTTGTGCTATGGAACATGACGTAATAGAACATTTTGAGAAAATATTATCCCTATTTATACTCTAGAACAACATACTAGCTTTTGCTCCTATTTATACTCTAGAACAACATACTAGCTTTTGCCCCTGTTTTTATTTGTCTATGAATGCATAGAACTAAATGGGCATAGGCTTTTCCCAAATTCTTCCATGATTATTGATGAGAAAGACGTGAATGACAATCTCTGACGTTAATACCAGGTTCAGTTCACTTACAAAAAGATGAAACTACCGCTACATAATATATAATTTGTTCTATGGAACAATTTGAGACAAAAAAGTACAAACTGTTCTATAGTACAAATAGGGACAATATTTTCTCATATTGTTCTATTCCGTCATGTTTCATAGAATAAATGGGGCAAATCGCTTTTCGCGGTGACTGGCGATTTTTATTTTCGAATTTTTTAAATAAAATGGTATCTTAGCTTGCGAATAGGCCCGGATCCGGAGCTGGCTTTGGCCTAAGGTGGCTCTGCGTGGATCGTCCAGTGTTGTGCTAGTAAAACTGGGAATTTGGGACTTGACTGATTTGGACGTGCTGTGAACGAACGAAACAGAAGTTTCGAATAAGATAAAACACATTGTTATAAAGTCTGAAACCGCTTTCTTACTACGTCCTATTTCTTCTGATTAAGTTCGTTGCGGGTCCCAAGACAGCCGGTAGGGTGTCCGGGCACAGCTTATGCGTCATTGGACAGCTTCATTATTCGATAAAAGGACTGTAGATCCTGATAAACAGGAGTTGTAGTGATGGGACAGTGGCGGGTGTGCCCCGAAAAAAAAAAAACAAAAAACAAGTGCAATTCTTGGAAAGATTAAAAAATTGTGAAGTCTTTTAAACTTGCCGAAAAGTTACGGTCATGGTACGATAACGTGCAAAGATCTTGAATGTTTAAATTATATCGTTATGGAGCTGTATATTTTTAATAATTTATTTGTTCTAACATCATCTCATTCTTCATATAAATATTTTTTAAGTCTAAATATTTAAGGAGCTGGTTTGTAAGATAAAAAGCATTTTCTTTACTTTAGACATTCCAAAAATCAAATATTGTTCATTGTTTTTAATTGTAACTACTTTAATTCAGAATTTTAAAAATATAGAATGAAATAAGAAACATAGTTACTGATAAGTAAGGATGTTATGACGTGGATAGTGATGCATGCTTAATCGTGATACTAGTTCGATAAAATCGATAAGTTACTATTTTATCCAATAGAAATTCAATTATCAAAACCATTAATCAGTCAAACGGCAGTGCAGCACCTTGACTCTATATTGGTTCCGATGCGAAAAGTCGTGTCGTGACTTCGTGATCGCTTTTAAAAACATGATCCATATTTTATGGTTAGTCTGGAAGCTAAGAAATTAGATACATAATAATTAGATGTATCTTTACAATAGTAAACATAATATGAAAAGGCCATTATTTTTGGAGTTTTAAGTAATCGTTTCAACAACACTCAAAGTCTTGCTAAGCAATGGCTTTCAGACTGGCCAAAATGTTTAATTGCTAAAAATGGTGACCACATCTGTCAAAATTACTATTATTTTGAAGGTTGCATGTTGCTATGCTATTTTGTAAGATTGAACTGTCTGACAATTTCTGCTTGGATAAAAGAGAAAGATAAACTCCACATTTACGTTGTTCTTGTAATTTCAAAATCTAATGCATAATCATCATTGTAATATAAGATTTTGCAGTACAAATGTACATAATTCTGAACCATTAAAAAAATCATACTTGTTTATAAAGCTGTCTCAACTGTTTTACAACTGACAAAAAGACTAGGCAAATTTAAATAATGACTCTTCATGATGTGTATTTTTTATATTCCCCTCTTCTATATGTAGCTATTAATGAAAAAAAAAAGATTTTAATAAATTATCCTTAAAAATTAATAACTCGGGCATGCAATAAATAAGCTTGAATAAAATAACATAAAAAATAAACTGAAGTTGTAAAACAGTGATTTAAATGACTATATTTTTATTTATACATAATTTTATGTAAAAAGGCATATTTTCCTAAAACCTAAAAGCGAATATTTTATTGATCTCATTTATATCAAGCACTCACACAAAAGCAGGGTTTTAACTAAATTTATTGATAAAACTGCTTCAATTATTAGACCTGTAAATTACTGGGTGTAGAATCTACGTGTACTTTTACTCATTAAAATTTAAATGTAATATTCTTACTTATTATATAATAGATACATTTCTTGTTTGGTAAAAAGTTCAATATTATTAGGTATATTTGTTTGTACTTATCTCAATTTTTTTAAATTTCATTTGTTGATCTTCATTCCCTTATTTTGTTTAAATTTAGCAACAAAAAAAAAACGCTACATTAGTTTTTCTCTAGGTTTAGTTTTCCTCCATAAAATTTCTTTTAGTTGGAATTTTCTTAACTATTCAATTAAAAAAAATGGTTTCAACAGCTTTAAGTTATCTTTCTACTGCACATTATATTATACATAATGATATAGTTTAGGAATTAAATTAACTATTTCTTTGTTTACTTTATAAAAATGTATTTAAAGTCATTTTTTAAATTATAATATATAAATATTTTTCAAATTAATTTCATATACCTAATATAATTTGAATGATTTGTCAACGGCTTGAATTTTTAATGTTTCTATTTATGAATTAATCTATCATATTTTCATATATTTGAGTAAACTGGATCCTACACCCCAGTCTTAGTCTTTTAGCTTAGGCATTTAGAATGATCTAGTGCGTAATTAAAATTAATTGTATTTTGCCAATCTTCACTGTCGATATAATGACAATCTGCCATTTTTTACGTACCCATAGATTTTAATAAGTGTAATAAATGTATGTGAACAATTTATTGTCTTTGTTTTATTTATACCTAACTATAGTGTTCAATCTGAGATGGATGCTGACCTTCCTCGCACTGCAAAATGTTAAGGCTTTTATCCTTAAGTGGTAAACCACATAGCAAAGAAAAAGAAAGTAAATATATTTTGTAAGAATTGGCAAATCGAAAATGAAGCTGTAATAATAATCATAGTACTTAATACACATAAATTATGAACAGGTTAAACTTGTTTTATTTGAGAATAATTTAATTAAAAAATTCTTTCACCAATGTTTTGAATGGACTGTCTGGATTTACATAGGCTATGTTTGTAAAAAAAATATTTTAATGTAGATGAAGTTTCAAGCAAAGGCTAGTACTTAATCTTGAAAAATCTGTCCATTTAAATCCATATTGTTAAATAGGTTCCTATTTACTTTTACATAACTATTAGTATAATGGTGAGAAATGAAATAAATGGTTTGGTCATTGTATCAGTAACTTATATTTATATCTTCTTACCTATCACATTCAACCACATATTAAAATAAACATTGGACACTGTTACAAATTAATTATGATACAGGAAATTGTAATAAAACTTTCTTTTTAAACTCTTTAGATGCAAGGAATGTTTGTTTATTTTGCTTGTCAGTGAAATTTATCAGTTGATTGAAATGTATGTTGAAGTGTATAACTCTTATAAAAAATTCTAATCTTACTTAATTTAATAATTTAGAGTGGATGTCCGAGCAACTTGATCTCCCCTTTGACTTCATCATACAGGTCTTTGTATTCCTCATGTTCTTTAACCAGAACCATGATGCAGCCCCTCATGGTACCCATGGCCGACCCAATATCCTTACGACTTGGTGTGTAGCAGTAAGGCACGTCTTTCTCCTCACAAACCGCTGGTAAGTGGCACATAATCTCTATTGGAGAAATGTCACCAGCAAATACTACGATTCTGAAAACAAATTTAGTACATCAGATACATTTTTTTTTTCAAATGTGTAAACAACATAACCTCAAATTTTAAAAATAAATAGTTATTTTACCCCTTCTCTCCCAGTCGAAGTTGCTTTTGAACGATTTTTAGTCCATTTCTTATGTAATTCTTGTGGCTACTTGATTTTTTGATCAGTTTGTAGATCTTTTTGCTCAGCTTCTTTGGTGCCATCGGCTTAGCAATAACACTGCAGTGTTCTATTTTATCGTCATAGCTTTGAGGTTCCGTCTTGACACTAGCGTCTTGGTCTTCTTGATCGACGGGTTCTTGCTTAACTTTACCCATTTTTGAACTTAATTTTACACTATACAATAAACGCACGTGCGTACTATGAAAGTAGGTTTTTAAATTCTAGCGTGGATAAGTTACGATAGGTTTACGTCAAAAAGTGAAACTTAAGTTTTTGCCGTAAAATATTTGGCAAATTATCGTACAAGTTCCCGAACGAAAATTACGCTTCGTTCCTTCTTATAATTTAGCTTTCCAATTATTTATTTTAAATTGTAAGCTTAAACCCTGGTTTCAACAAATGTTTGATATTAGGATTTCATAAAAAGATTGATTGATCCTCAAAAATCTAAGGCTTTGCTTTTATTTCAGGGTACTGAAGTCAATGCGCCAAAAAATGATACGTAAAATGTAAATACTATCTTTCAAAAACGTCGTTGCTATGGTAACGCCGCAAGGCAACAAATTCAATTTGATTCATATTGAACAAAATAATTAATTGAATTAAAATATGTAAGTGAGGTTTACAGTGAAATAGTAAACCTGAAGTACACTTCGACTAGAACTAGTAAACAATGGTTAGTGCTTGTAAATTAGCTAATAATAAGTGACTGTTGCGGCTGTTGTTTGATAGTGAAATAGTTCGTTTAATATGAATTTTCAGGGTTTGCTTAGCATTTTGAAGAAGCTGCGAAGCAATCCCGATAAGGAGCTTCGTTTGCTGTTGCTCGGTTTAGATAACGCTGGCAAAACAACTATCCTGAAGCAACTTGCTTCTGAAGACGTGTCCCATGTGACGCCAACTGCGGGGTTCAATATAAAATCCGTCCTATCAAACGGATTCAAACTAAATGTATGGGATATCGGAGGCCAGAGAAAGATCCGGCCTTATTGGAGAAATTATTTTGAAAACACTGATATTTTGGTGAGAAACTTCCTTAGTCAATATAAATTAAAAAAAAAGCATAAAAAACTATTATATTCACTTTCGATATGATAAATTACAGCAAAGACTTTTGTTTCACTTGCCAGTTTTGGATGTAGATATGTGTAGTCTAAACCCTATTGTTACCTTGTATCTAGGCTGAGTGTATGTGTGTCGTGATGTGGTTATTATTATTATTAAAACAGCATGTAAATAATCAATAAAATTTTACAAGAGGTAAAAAAAAAATCCCTACCATTCTCATTCCATAATAGTGAAATCTCCATTTATCTTCTGACTTCTGTGGTGTCTACTGTTACTCTCATGGAATTGTATCAACATTGTGTTTTGTTTGTCTTAGATATATGTGGTGGATTGTTCTGATCATCAAAGACTTGAGGAGACCAGTCAGGAGCTGGCTGAACTGCTCCAGGATGAGAAGCTGACTGGAGTACCGTTGCTGGTATATGCTAACAAGCAAGACTTGTCTACGGGTGAGTTAAAGTTAATATTGAAAACCAGCTGTTGGTCTGTGGCTTTGAATGCATTGATATTAATTTATGAAGTTTTCTGATGTTTTACTAGTTATTCTAATATTTGTGATCAAACCAAATCAACTGCACTTGCATTGTAAAAGAAAGATTTGACTGTTGGCTTTTTACTTTTTCTGTGGTAAACGAATATCAGCTGAATCTAAATATTGCCAATCCTACTAACTAAAGTGGATTTTTGTTACTCAATTACTCTGAAGGAATTTGGATGAATTTTACAGATTATTTTGGACAGAAACTTACCTTAATTTGTACATAGGACACTTTTTATCTTAAAAAAATGATCGTTTCCTGAGTCGGAGGGTTAAAGAAACTAAATTTACACGGACAAAGTCTTTGGCAAAAACTAGTAAATCACAAAATCTACAAGTACATCTATAAAATAAATAAAAATAATTTAAAATACTTAACAATATTTTTTGTAGCATTACCTTCAAGTGAGGTGGCACAGACTTTGGGATTACATCTCATCAGAGACCATACATGGCAGATACAAGCTTGTGTTGCAACAGACGGCACAGGAATCAAGGTAAACAATAATAGAGTATTATTACAATGACAATTAAGGGATTCACAAACATGTGTTCTGTGTGTGTGATATTTTAAGATACCATTACAATTATAGCACACATCTGTGAACCTCTTGCCAATGGCCAATTATATTATAGGCAACACATAAAATGTACAAATAAAATTATGTTTTCAACATGTTTTTTTGTTAGTATGATAAAATTTGTAAAAATTATATCAGTATTTTGTCAATTTGTATGTTATGAGTTGATTATTTTGGTACTATTTTGTTGAATGAGAAGAACTGTGGGTTCCAATATATTGTTACTTAAACATTTTAATTTTTTTTTGTTACTGTTTGTTTTATTATATTTAAAATTAATATATGCAAGGGCATGGCCTCTGAGCATTAGGGTAGTTTTTCACCAAAGTGAGTGTGACGGGAAGTTATGAGATGTGTAAGCAGTGAATACAATTGCTATGCAGACATTTACTTTCAACTTCAGTGGAAAGGGTTGAGCAAAGAAGAGATAAGCAGGTTCTCCTTATAAATCTTAATATGTTGTCAATAATGTGCTTTTTTATCTCAGCTTGTCTCATCTTGCCTATGCATTGCACACTCATACACTCTTGGCGCACATCTCGTCTCGTCTATGCATTGATGAAAATGCACTTTTATAATTCGAATTATTTTATTTCTAATAGATTTTTGGGGGAAAATTTTACTTGATTGTTAACAATCCATTGATAAATAAATATAATCATAATGTAATAATTAAATAATTTTATACAATATGACTTCAAATTGCTGAGCCGAGTCAAATCAGTTTTTGATAAATGTGTTTTAAAAAATTCGAAAGAAAGCAAATATAAATAATGCATTATTAAATAAAAAAATTAAGTGTGTCATTTTTTTTCTTTACAGGAAGGAATGGAGTGGGTCTGTAAAAACATACCATGCAAAAAGTAAAAGTTATTTTAAATCATGAATTCTAACAAGTAAATTTAGTAATACTCACGATTAATTATTTTAAAAAATCTATTCGATTTTAATCTAGTCAAGTAAACAATTCTTACCAAAGAGGTTATCTTTAATATATTACAATAAAAATATAATGATCCGTCCAATGAATTCCAACTAATGGTTTAATTATAATGTTTGATTTGTCCTAGAAATAATTTTGTTCGCTTCAGGTAATTTTAAGATGATGTTTCAAAGGTACCTATGTAAAATGAAATAGCGAAATGAAAGTACTTATTTTGTTTATTTCAGATGTAATTGAAATATGTAATTAAAATTATCTACTCTTGTAGTTAGGGTTTTCTTCCATGAAATAAATAATAAAATAAATTTAAGTTTTTTATTCTTAATTAAGCTTTAAGCTATGTAGGATAGATAAGAATGACAGTTACAACCAAATTGCGATAAGAAAAAATATTTTACCAACCATAATACATATTATTTGCGATTGACATTTTGTATGGTGTAAAAAATATTGTTTTACATTATATTCTAGCGAAATTTCCTATTTTAGTGTATTTTTTAGCTCAAAAATGAAAACTACAATTGCTTAATATTTAAAAGCTTAAATGTAATAATTTCTTAGCACCAAATGTCCAGCTGATTTTTAACTTAATATTAAATTATATTTATATTGCATAATGCTTCATATTAAAGGCCTTCGTTGTGTCATGTTGTATAAACTTAAGCCTTAAAATAGTTCTATGATTATCAGTCCATTCGTACATTACTCGATTTTGTAAGACATAGAATTTAATTTTAAAAGCGTTGTTTATAAAAAGATAAATGGTAGTATGATAAATGGATCACATCAAATTGATTAGCATAGGAAATTAACATGAAAGAAGATGACTTAATCGTAACGAACAGAAGGTAGATAGGAACATTTAATTTAAAAAGTTAATGAGATTTAAAATTGTTACACATAGAAACTAAGTGCGAATCATTAGAAAGTTGAAATAGGTTGATTTTTTACCGACTTCGAAATAGGTCCTGATTCGGTTGCATTTAGCTTTTTTATTGGAAGAACTTTTACCTAATCGTCTTAAATTGTAGGTATGTTTAAGTAGATCCTATATATTTTAATGCTAGGTACGTAAGTAGTCTATAATTCGCTGTGGTATACTTCGGTTGTCACTTTTAATTCGTGTTCGTGGAAAGCTGAGCAATCAGCCGGGTAGGCAGCCTGAAAAAAAGCAAGATTTTATTTATACATAGTAAAAGGTAGGTCAAAATAATACCTAGATCCAGTGGCCTCTGTTGCGCAGTGTCGTAAACAGCTTACGGCTACACTAGAGGTTCTGGGTTCAAATCGCGGCTGAGGCGGAACTTTTTTTTGCAAGACGCATTGTTTCGCTTACCGGTCTTGTATGTAATTCTTTTTTATTTATGCAGTTTATACCGTGTTGTTGCCTAGCTCCTGTGACATAAGATTCTTTAATCTTACAGGGCGAAGTCTATGTGTGTGTCGTGATGTGGTTATTTTTAAATAATTACTATTTAAGTGATTTAAAATAAATGATTCGTCATTCTCACTATTAAGACTCGTTTTTCTTGTGAATGTGTTTCTTCAGCACTATTACTTAAGTTTAGGCTAGCTATTCTCAATGAAAGGCCCGCGGGCCGTTGCGGTCTGCCGGGGCTTTTTGGTTGGCCCGCCAAGAGTTTCAAAGTTACTGTCAACGCCTTAATAATTTCGTGCCCATTACAGAAACTTTTCGCGTGTTGTGCAAATGAAATGGGTACCAACTAAAATGTAAGTAGGGAAGGAAGTGTTGCTTGCGGCCCGTGACTATTATTTAAGTATATTTGTGGACCGTCCAGCCAAAAGGTTGAGGTCCACTGTTCCACCTCCGGCCACATCGTCACGATAGCATTGTTTACTAGAAACGTTAGAGCTGAGTTAACGTTTAAATTTGTATGAGATTAGTTCCCAGAAAAGCCATTGTGGCGCTAGTCAAAATCGAACCCTAACTACAGGGGTTCAATTCAGTTTATGTTCAATTGCTGTCTTTTTAAATAAAAAACACAAGTGTTTGGACGTGCTGAGATTTGAAACCACAGCGACAAGCCTTTAACGGCATTTAACCATTTGAGTGAGTGTTGTTTTTTCAGCTACCATTTGAGTCGAATACGTCGAAAGTAGGTAATCGTATATGTATTAGCTACTTACGTCGCAATTGACATCATTCTGGATAGCACTGTAAAGGTCCCAGAAGCCTTTACCGCTTTGGAAGCTGAGGGCAGCAGACGCGACCAAACTACTGAGCTTCGTCAGACCGGCCTTGAAGCCTGGAAGACCTGGAAGATTAACAAAAACAATTACTTAACCATTTTTATACAACTTCATGGGCAATGCCCCCGATGTCGTGAAACACCAAGTGCACCCTCTAAGCGTTGCCCATGTAGAGTGTAACTTAACTTGTGTTTATACAAAACACCAAACACCAATCCGAATTGACACGAAGTCAACACGTTATGTCAAGTTGTAATGACTTTTTATAAAAAAACGAAGGTCCAGCGTAACTTGAACGACGTACGAATACTTTTCGCTGAGATCTTTATATAATGGTCCATTGTGTTTCTTCTTTAAACCATCGTAACTTGAGCTCCGAAAACGTACAGCAGTGTTGTATGAAAGCCGGCTTAGGCTCCAAACCAAACAAGGTAACTGATTATTCCTATCGTTGATTCCAGTTAAATACCAAATATCAACTACAAAAATGAATGCAATATCATTCGAGTGAGTGATTTTCTTGTAACCCGGTTTTGTTAATGCGGGTGATTCTACCAGAACATTAAAAATGGCATAGTTATTTGATACTTCAAGGCACACAACTCACGACGCGGATTTGAAAAGCGGCCGCAGCAGTAGCGGCGCCGCAACTTCCGAAGAATACAGATTTGAAGGTAAAAAATTTGAATAGATTTCACTGTGCGGTTTTTTTCCGCAGCGGCGGCTGGAACCACCTATTAGCGTAAATAAGCGTATGATCTGTCCTGTAGGAACAAAGGGTCGGCTCGGAGAGTGAAACAGATATTATAGTACCTGCCTGCTTCAAACTCCTAAGAGGTTAATCGGATTTTTCTTTGTCTAGTACAGTCAAAACCACAATGGCGAGGGCCCGGACGTCCGAATCCCATGTAAACCGTCAATTAAACATACCGCCTGTAACGAATATCGGATATTGCATCCATATTTATACGGACGGTCCCTTCGATGTCGTTATATCCGGGTTCAACTAACATTTGACTTGAAAAGTCTAACCATGTTTATCCTGATCGTGGTGCCGGTTGACCAGGCACATAAGGTGTTCCTGGCACTGCGGTGCCTCCGCCGAGTGTTTGTACGCCCTGTACACCCTCAGCACCGGCTCGATGACCTCTAAGTTGAGGGTGTCTGTCACTCGGTCCGCCAGGGCATTGTAGTCGCCCCTGCTCGCGATCGTCTGCGAAGCCTTCTCCGCCATCTTGAGGATTTGCTGAAAATTTGTTCCAAGATAGAAAATTAAACTTGCTGGATTTCGGTGACTGAATTTTTAAAAGCTTGAAATGTGCATGATCACATGAAAGTTATAGCTCTGTATTTAGCTAGTCGATACTCCATAAGTTGTGAGCTTATGGGGTTTACAAGTAGGTAACACGGTGATCCATTTAGATTGGCAATGGTCTACTTTTAACCTACGGAATCTGCTTGCCACCAAATGTGGGAATATTTGTACTGTACCTACTTACATAGAACCAAACTCATTGGATTAGGCTAAAAGTTCCATTGTCTTCTTTCGCTCCTGAGCTGTATTTTATTTGTCATCCTTATTTTAGAAATAAATTTTCGCCCATACATTGTGAGAGAATTTACCCAAAACTTAAATAGGTATATGGGAAAAGTGTTTGAGTTATAAAAATTAGTAGAACTAATGGTATAAGAAAAGAGATTTATGAATCTTGCTCTCATCTCACCTTCAAGTAGTCGACAGCTGGTTTGACGTACTCCGCGACATCCGTGTCCATGTCGAGGTAGCTCTTGAGGGCGTGGTTAATCAGTACCGTGATTGACTTCTCCGGCTTCTTCACGTCGAAGTGGGTGCTCTTCGGCAGGTTGTGGCTGTCCAAGAACCCGTTGATCAGGTATTGTGCGGATGTGATGTACCTTGGGATTTATACAATTTGATTAAGATTTATAATACCCTTTTAAATTACTAATTTGTGCTATCACTACATAGTATGGAACTAAATCGCTTCCCGCTGTCTGTCCTATGTATGCTTAGATCTTTAAAACTACGCAACGGATTTTGATGTGGTTTTTTAGTAGATAGATTGATTCAAAAGGAAGGTTCATATGTATATAATACATGTATAATATCGGTGCGAAGCCGGTGCGGGTCGCTAGTAATATTATAACTGTAAAAGTAACTATATGACGGCCTCTACGGAGCAGCGGTGTTACAGCTGACTGCTACGCAAGAGGTTTTGGGTTTGGATTTGAATTCCGGCAGGGCTAAACTCTGTGTTATAAATAGTATTGTTTCGTTTCCCAGTCTTTAAGTATTTAGGTAGACTATGAAAAAGAACAAAGGATGTGATTGAGCAAGTTTTTTGTATCCAAAAGTGAAATTTCTAGATAAACACGAGCGTTGGTCCCTGATTGACGAATTGAGTTCCGTTACTTAACCTAGAAGGCGTTTGAATCTTTGTTAAAAAGCGCTGAAAAATGCTTGATGGAGGTCTATACAGTTCTTTCTTCTGATTGAAGAAGAGGATTCTAAATCTAAATATAGTTTAGGAATGAAATTCACTAGTTTACCTGTCGATTTACTTCTTTCCTTAGTGTAATCATATTATAAACGCAAAAGTTTGAAAGGATGTATGGATGTACTAATGTTACTCTTTCACGCACAAATTACTGAATAGATTTCAATGAAATTTCACAATAATATAGCTAATACATCAGAATAACACATAAAACTTATAAAGACGTTCAGAGTATAACGATAAATGTCGTGTAATTAAAAATCCTAGTAGAACCATTTTCGATGTCTACGCGGACGAATTCGCAGGCTAAAACTAGTATTATATAAACCAGAGCAGTGGCAGATCCAGTATTGACATTTGGGGGGGGGGGTTTCGACATCACCGAAAGTGATCTTACTTAGAAATGCTTCTGAGGGGGTCTTGACGTCACTAAAGTTAGGTTTTATCAAAAAAAGGGCTACAAGTCCTAAGAACTCAGTTTTTGGGGGGGGAACTTGAGCCTCCTAGATCGCCCCCTGGATTCGTTAGTGAACCAGAGTAGGTATAGACGGGGAGAGTGTTATTTTAACCAATAAATTAATTTGTAAGCATTCACCAGATTCGTTTCACGTATATATCGCTTCCGCAATTTTGATACGCAATAATAAAAACCAATTTAATAAGTATTTATCTTGGTTAGTTACGGACAACTGGTCTTGTTGTTATCATTAGAGATGGAATTGCGTGGGTAGTCGGTAAATACAAGTAGTATTCGTGACGTCTTGGAAATATTTCGCTCTTTCCATATTCAATACTATCCCATATTTTACTCCAGTCTGATTAAATGTCAGTAGCAGAAATTTTAAATTCTGTTTTAATTTTTCTAATCTAGGTAAGTACATAAATTGAATTAAAAAAACATAAACAACGACGAATTCAATGTAAAGCAATAAAATATTTAACACTTTTAACATTCCGTTTCGCCAAAGCCTAGAATCTTATAAGACCTACAGAATTTTGAAAATTAAATATTTTACCTCTTGTAAACTTCAGGTTTGGTCATATGAACTACCATGTCGGTCAAATATTTTGCCGCAGCCTTGATCCAATGCCTTCTAAACGAATGGTTCTCGAAACTCTTCATCATCATCTCGAAGCTGATCTTCCCGTCAGGACCTGTGAATGCTTTCATTGCCCTTTTCAACCCTGACTTCTCCCAGATGGTCCTGCCAAGTTCTGAGTTGATAAACAGGTCCCAGTAAAGGTGGGCTTTTTCTAGAGGTGAAGGCAGAAAGTCGGCGTGATCTTTGTGCTCGTTCGCTCTTTTCTGTGCCTCAGGATTGGAGAAAGAATTCAGAGCGTTCATGATTAAGGGCATGAAGCTCGCTGTGTTCTTGTTCCCTAGGAAACCGGACGCCATGCTCAGGATTCCTTCAAGGTTCAAGTCGTTTTCTTGGCTTTGACGCTTTTGCCTCTGTTTTGGCGCGTCGGTAGTCATTTGCTGTGCAAACATCGATATCATGGAGCCCACTAACGATGGATCTATCTTCCCATCTTGCCCGCCCAGCAGACTGCCGATTCCTGCAAATAAATTAATCTTTAGACAAATGGTAACAGTTTTCGCTTGACCCCACATGTAAATTGTATCAAACACCTACTTGTCTCAAGATCAAGAAATTAAAGTGCTCATCAATTGGGAAGCAGCATGGTGGCAGTAAACATGTCCCTTGATGCTAAATTAGTATTTCCATCATAAGTTTGCTTATAAGGACTCCTTTCTTACCAAAGCATTTCTATTTTGGCATTTTATTAGGTTCAAACGAGAGGGTTTAATTAAACTTGCATACCTAATAACACACCTCGTTTATATTTCATACAAACGCGATCCAGTTTGAATCAGAGTGAGATTTATTACATTGTCTGCCCGACAGGGGGGAACATTTCATTAAACCTAGCTCACATAAGGTTCACAACGTAATATTACCATAACGTCTTGCTTTAATACTAAAACACATTATTATCACAGATATAGCTGTGGAAATAATGTTTTTCACGCAATATGTAGGTATGTATGTATGTAGGTACTTGGCGAAAATTGCTGTTCGCAGCAATTTTCTTTTTGGTATATGATATTAGAAAAAAAGTAGTGTCAAAAAACAGAAAGAAATTCGTGTAAAATGGAATATCAATTGCTAATATTGGCTTTTAAGTATAAGCGTATTTAAAGATTTGGTGCCCTGGGCCAGTTAGCTTTGCTGACCCATTCTTGATGTATAAAGATCTAAAGTTTTTCATTTAAGAAAAAACCTGCAAAATGCAGCCCTATGTCTGCCGCCCCAGGCCATGGCCCTATGGCCCTAGGTTAAATACGACCCTGCTTTTAAGTAATACTTACAATTAAATTATTTTGTTTTCAACTTCAAGGTATAGGAGTAGATCTTTTACCTGAAAGAAGATCTCCGGCGCCATCGCCAGCACTAGCACCATTCTGTCCGAGTAACGAGCCAAGATTCTTGGCATTGTCTCCTTGCATCAGCGACCCGACGATGTTTCCTATCGCTGACAACCCCGCCATGTTGCTACCGTCCCCATCCCCCATATTTTGGAGCAACGACGACGCCAAGTCCAGAAACGGATTCTCGTCATCCGACCGGCCGAGTATTGGCAAAGATGCTAGTTGGCATAAAATTAGTAACCCACACAACCGCGCCATTGTAGAATCTGTGAAGGAATAAATAACATTTATTGTAGTTCCAAGCATATATTGTAGTTTACAGTTATTGCTATTGTTAACCATTAATTCTAAGTATAGATAAGGCGGAACGTACTTAATGGAATGTATGAAAAATATTTTTACACCTCTCAAGTATTTTTTGTAGCAAAATATTTTCAAAAGAAAAAGATTAGGTAGAGATATAGGTAGGAACTGAAGTTTTATAAAAAGACATTATTAAAATCGCAGAAAAAAACTTACAAATCTCGTAGTCTGATAGACATTACTTAATTTAAATCAATTATTCGAACATGAGTAGGTAGTTAGTAATTTTAGATTTTTTTAGTAATTTAATCCTTTGTATAAAGATTGAAATTTAAGGAATTAATTATAATTAAGGAACATGGCAGCTACAATGTACGGCGACCCGAGACTCGAAACTTCGACCTATCGAGTCAGGTCGATCGGTTAACCAAGGCACGTAACAAACTAAATTAGTATGAGGCATTAACGTGTTAAAATTTAATAATAATACAACCACATACGAAACTCGTATTGACTCAGCCCTGCACTAAGATATAATCTTGTACTGCAGGCACTAAGCAACGATTTGGTATAAACTATATAAATAAGAATACTACATCCAGGACCGGTAAGCGAAACACGGCGTTTTTCAAATAAAACAAAGTTCCGCTCCGCCCACGAACCTGGAACCTCTAGCATAGCTAAATTAACTTGATAAATAATAATAAGCTACTCGTAGCCTATAAGCCTATGCTTATCAAAAAACCTCTATTGGCTATTAGCATAATGTTATTCAATAACTCGTAATTACGTAGTTCATCATAGTTAGGTGAAATTTGTGTAGAATAGATATATTTCTTGTCATCTGTTCAGTCTTATAAAATATTTCGTCCTCACTTTTTAGTGTAGCGTATATTATTCCTAATAGTCTAGTTTAAGTACATATTCGTGTGGGAATGTTTATATTCTAAACTTAAAAAAAAACACATCAAAGTTGAACCATTTTACGTTTGTTAAAAATACTCATAGATTTCAGACGATTTAGTACATACCGTACAAATGCTGATTCATTTATTATTAAACTTATTGAGTACGATCTCTTCAAAAAACATTCCAATGTCGTGGACACATACAATAAATTATTTAGGAGACGGTAAAGACGAAATAAATATAAAAACCTAAATAATAAATTCATCACTGCAATTTTAAAAGTTAGGACGAACGCCGAAACTTTTTTGCTTATAAAAAAAACTAAAATTCGCAATGCTAAGCTACTTACAGCTTAACCTTTCTGGCTTGACAGCCGTCAAGAGCCCTAATTAATACTGACGTTCATTAACAAGTCGACGGTGGATTAGTCAGCTAATTATTTAAGTAACCGTTTTCAGTAGGCAGGTTGAATACGTAAACATAGGTACATAAATATTTGCGAACTCACAATAGTAATTTAGTGCTAAATTAATTATGCAACAAGAATTTCACTTATATTTCGTCTTAACGAACGCTTTATCCACGCCCGTTAAAAACATTTTAAAGAAACAAATTGATGTCAATGTATTTGTACACGAGAGGGCGTTTTTAAAACGCGGCGCTTTTTTCCCAAGTTTTTGTACACTCACTGTTCTTGTTTGTTAGTTTGTTTGTCGTTCCGGTTGGATTTTTGCAACTCAATTTTGAGGCACTTCCCGATACCCGACGACAATGCAATTTACAACTATAAAACGGCTGGACCGATTTTGATAAAATTTGTATGGAGTGACTTTTGAGGCAGAAAAAAATAATAAATGATTAATACATTAAAAAAATCTAAAAACCCACGATTTTGAATGTCCTAAAAATAAGAAAATAACCCTACGGGGCTGAAAGAGGGGCTACTAAATACGTGGGGGGCGTTGAGCGTTGGCCTGTAAGGTCTCAGTTTAAACCCTTTTTTTAGCGCGCATTAGAAAAGCTTTCTTTCAATTATATAATAGCTCATTAAAATAATAATCTCCAGAAGCTCTTGACAGATTGTAAGGAATTCTTTGAATAATGGTATGTTTATAGACAGGATGGCTCTAGAGCCAAAAGTAGATTTGCCCCCTTAGCATTAATAGCTGTCTGTTCGAATGTACCCTAGTACAATGAATACAAAATGTATTGCAATGTCCAATCCAATTCCAATTTAATTTATGGCATTAATCTTATTATAACGATCTAACTATTTTTATTTTATGGCAACAATCGTATTAGAAGACTACGATGCCAATGTCACTTTATGTGAACAAACAATGCTATATTTCAGTTCAGACTAGTTTTCAGTTGCCGAATCTGTAACAACATAAAACGTATGTACGTATTATAGGGACAGCACAAGGATATCACAAGTTTTAAATTATTGGATTTCATAAAAATAGTAAATTACTTCATCATACAATATTTAACTGTCATTTACTCGCTCACGCTCGAGTTCTGTCACTGTCAATGTCATTTTGTTGATCTACTTGGCGGGAACGGGAAGTGTCAGTTAGAATCTTCTTATTTTATTGTTTTTTTTTTTAGATATCAGCAGGATTTAATGTGTTAAATGTTTCAACCAGTAAATAACTGTAGTGCTGTCTAGTGTGGAGAAAGAAAAACGACAATTTGGCTGATCTTTTAGTCATCTACCAAGTAACTCCTTAGAGCTAACAGTAACCGTACTAGCATGTTACTGTAGGCAGTTTCATCATTTCCATTGTTCATCTTCATCTCATTTATCATCTCATCAACTTCAAGAATGAAGAAAATATAATTACTGATGATTTGGTAGTATGGTATTAAAACCAACGTTAAAGAAATACATAAAAAACATTTTGTATTCTTTCTTTTGGCGTTCATTCGAATAGAAAGCCATTTGGTTTGGTACTGTTTTCGATAAGATTGTTGTAGCGAAGCTGAGATAGATTAAACAAGTTAAAAATAACTAAAGCAAGTAACCGAGATTAGCTCATACCATAGTTTTGCAAAGGCGTATGTAATCTGACGTGTAAGACTCGGGTTCTTCCCTAAATATTACAGTGAAAAATGAACAGCAGGAATAATTGCATTTGTCAAGTTTTACCGGGTACTCGAGAGGGTTCTGAGTTGAGTGATAACATTTATAAATTTGATTAACTTTCTCACGAAAATATTTGCTTTTCGCATTTTTTGTCTATCATTAGCGGAAGGACATCCACAATCTAAAAAAAATGAATATCAGACCGAACTTTACATTAATTCGTAACATATAAGCACCTGCAATATATTTTCTTCATGCATTTTTCTATGCGAAGTATTATTCTTGCAGAAGGTTTCCCAAACGACACAATACATGTGAGAATTAAATGTTGTCCAAATGCCATAAGACGTATGAATTATAAAAGGTTACGAAACGCAACTTTTATGTATCAATAGGGTTACAAAATGGGAAAGTGTCCAAACGGGAAGGAGGCGTCTCCACATGGCCATTTGACAACCCAGCGGTGCTCTTAGCGTTTCAAGACATCCGATTCCAAGCATAATGACACATCAACGCGTCATGCAAAATGACATCTTCGAACACGCATAATGACCTATATCACTTTATTCTACAATCCCTAAATGCCATTCCACTAACGATATATCGATCAATGCCATCGTCGTATCAAAAGACGAAGGTATCACCAGTTTAACCACCAGTTTGTTTGCCGATGACATTGTCTAAATATATGTAATGTGTATATGTGTGTTATGGCCCTTACGAAAATGGCCACAACGCATTATTGTTTTATTGCAGAAATGCCATGACGCGTATTGGAACGATATACGAATAAGGCGCATACGTTACCTCTAGAAGTTTCCACCAAATTGCATTTCTAACCTAACAATATATTATTTCTGCGTTGCTAACCTAAAACCTCCCAACCCTCAAATCCTTAACGAAGCATTGAGGATCTCACTCCAAAATTAGAGGCAGGTAACGTTATCTCTTTACGTTTTTTGCTTAACTAGTTTAAGCGAAAACTAGAGGAGTCTCTCTAGGTGAGTCAGAACTTTGTAACTAAGAAACTCATCGCAAAAGAATTCGGATCGCGTAAAAAAAAGTTAAACAAAAGTAATGACAACAAGAATAACTTAGATTTCTATGAATAGCATTAGATGTCGGTCACGAAATCGCCTTAAGGTGATCTTATACATTGTTATCTGGATTCCGTACAAAAGGATAATTTTTTTGTTAAGTTTTTAATGAGTTAAAAAAATAAGGGTCGACTTGAGAACCTCCTCCGTTTTTATTTTTTCGGGGAAAACGAATAAATAATATAATATAATTTAATAATCATGAAATTTCCATGGATAGCAAAAATAGGTACTTAATAGTAATAATCACAACACGACACACACATTGACTCAGCCCTGCAGTAAGGTATAATCTTGTACCGCAGGCACTAAACAACGATATGGTATAAACTACATAGATAAGAATACAAAATACATGAGAAAGTCAAACAATGCACACATTTTAATATTAATTATTCATTATTTTTGAATTATGAATTGATTAACGGTGCTGCCATCGCTGGATTCCGCTATTCCTTATCTATTATACCTTATTTTTTATTGTGTAATGGGCTTTACATATAACACAATCTTCCGTCCCCGCCAGGATTCGAACCCGGAGCCTCTAGCGTTGCAGTCGGCTAATCAAAGTTATTAGCTATCTAACAATTTTGATTAAATAGTTACCTATTTTTGGTAAGTGTTTGTTTTGCTTATTACATATTACCTATATTTAACTAGTATTACGAATGAATTAAAAACTTAAACATTATTCATCTTTAAAAATAGGGAAAATGTTAATCTTTTAGACATAGCATTTGTAATAATTGCTAATTGTTTCATTATAACTATTTTTGTCATGCCCTTACAGTGTCACATGTATACCTTATTTATCTTAACATCTATTGTAGATACCCAACGTAATGTGATAAGCAATAAACAATTTGAATTTGAAAGTACTTTCAGTATCTATTTGACTTATCAAATATATAACTGATAAAAAAAAAAACATTTTTTAGAAATGTCTCAACTGAACCCTAAAAAAGTTGACTCGGTCGGACAAAATTCCATTTCTTACGATCGTTTTTGCATCATGAATAATTAATAGATACGTCTCGGTGTATCACAACTTTCCCGATGAACCGATTTTGATGTAAATGAATCAGAAAAGGAAACTCTACACCTTCAATGTTCTCTTTGATCAATAACTCAGTTTACTTATCCTTTGAAAGTGATAGACTTTTTTTTTAAATCTGTTTTAACGAAAAAAAAATTGTTTTTCCATTTTGAATTCTTTAAAGTTGTAAAATTATTTTGTTGTTTTTTTGTCGGTTCAATCATTTTGTGGATAATCGATCGTAAGATCACGTGTTACAAATCTTAAATAAAAATGTTTTTCTTTTAATTCGTAGATTATAAAAGAAAATATTTATATCATATTATATATATGCATATAATATAAAACTATAGGTACCTTGGAATTTTTATATGGGTAGGTAGGTGTTTAAAGTGGTTCGATTTTTAAAACTAAGACATGAATCTTCATAAGCTAGTTCGAGCTAAAACGTTTATATTAAAAATACTGCATATTCGTAGTCTAGGATCCAAAGCATGTAATAAGTCGACTTAAGATGGTCTTGAGCAAAAGTAATAATTTTAATTGTTATATTTATTTAATTGTTATATTGATTTAAACGTAAATAAAAAATAACGAGACGTGAAAGAACTCAAATTAAAAGTAAAAGTCAGTTCGTGTGCGTGTGTGTGCTCTATACGCGAAGTTACATTCTTGTACATTTCTGGTACCTGTTCAAATGACTGGTATCAGAAAGTTACTCGTCATGATTCACCGTTGCGACCCATGCGCATCTTTTTATTCCATTTATAGCAAGTAAATAACGGTCACATAGTGCGGTTTATGTACAGTCCCATGATATGAATATATATGCAGTGGCGTGCCTATAGTTTTAGTACCAACAGAGCAAGCCGAGAGATACACTTCATACTTCCGTTGTGGACTTGCTGGCGTGGACGAGCTCAGCAAAACACTCGGAAGTTTGCGAACATATCAGCAAAACCACAATTTCGGTGGCACAATAAAAAAGTCGTTTGATTTGTCAATGAATGAATAAGAGCGCGAATTTATTTTAGTTTGATAGAAGCCGGGCTTTTGGGCTTCTATGACAGAACAGCCACTGGGTATATGAATACCATCTAATAGTTAGAAAAAGTACAATGTTTAATTGTACTATAATAAATATATTTTTAAAATCTAAGTAGGTACACAACCTATTTTTTTTTGTTTAATCTTAATTATATACGTGAACATTTAATTTTTTCCTTAATTCAATAAAACAAACAGTTACTCGTATATATTGTTAATAAAACGATTTTCAGATGAGACACGAACAAAATCAGTTTCCATAGGTAAAAATTTACTAATAAGGCGGGACGAAGCACATTTAAAAAACTTATATTTTGGACTATGATTTTATCTTTGATGTCTGATATACATATTTTAGCCTGTGCGTCATTGCACAGCTGCATTATTAGTTTCAAAAGGAAGCCACTGTTGTTCCTGGTTAACAGGAGTTGCAGTGGTGGGACTGAGAGGTGGGTGTGTCCAGAATTTTAAACAGTAAATATTAATAATATCAACTTTACAGCACAAATATGAATTTAAATTCATACTGAAGATCCAATCAATATAATAACATTTTAATTGTAATTTTAATCTTTTTTGACCTATTTATAATTTAAATAAAGATAAATAAGTATAATTTAAGTATTAAGATGTACAACAGGTAATTATAAGCCTTAAGTAGCTTATAGAATATAAAAAAGAATTTGGCAAAGGTAACAACGATGCAAACAGCTATGTTAATTCGAACGACTTCTTGTGTGACGTCATTTAGCATAACAACAGGTCATTCACCCTCCCATGATATGAAGGTTTATGAATACCATTACATTTAATAGTTAGAAACAGTATAATGGTTACTTGTACCATGATAATTTAGTTAATAATTTGAATCGCCAGCATTGGTAGTCCAAATTTGTAACTAGATTATTTAAAAAAAAATGTATATATATAATACCTTTATGTATGTGTATTGTGAGATTTGTAATTAAACTGATTGTGTAAACAAATAAACAATATTGGGAACTGTGTCATTATTGTTTGTTGTTTTTTATTTAAACAAATGCTAAGGCATTTTATATTGTTTGTTAGTCGAATAAATATCAATGAAATTTAGGTACTATAGTTATTCATTTCGATTTATTAAAGTGTAATTTAAAATTATTACAAACACGCAAAATTTTATGTTCGACGTAACCGAATAGATATTTATTTTTTTATATAGTTATACACAAATTAATATACAAAAAATATTTTGTAGGTCATCAGGTAATTTAAATCATTAGCAAAATTAACAAATACATATTAAATAGCCATGCATATTTTTTTTTTGCAGAATATTAAAATCTATTTTAGTTTCCATATAAAAGATATATATGTTGGACCATTCAATATAAAAGAGTTTAACGCGCTCATCTGAGATAAACTTGAACTAACGGTTCAAATTACAGTTTTAAAACTTTAAATACATTTTTATAATTCTTTGTAATGTTATCCATAAGGAAAAAATAACATAAATGACGATTAAAAGTATTTAATATACATTTTAACTCACCCGTAAATAACTGTTAGCTTCCAAACTCAACTAATTACTGCGAGACGTCCGCGTTGTAATTAACAATTAACAAATCACAGTCAGTTCCTAGATTATTATAAAATTAACGTTTTTTATCAATAACTCGCTATCTGCAACTGATAAATCAAAAGAAGTGACACAATCATCTACTTGGAATTTAAAAAACCACGTAATTTCATTTCGCAGTGTTGCTATTGCAAAGAAAAGTTTTCGACTTGTAACACTCTAAAAACATCAGAAAACTATTTTAAAATTCCGAATGCCCGAAACTGCGTACGAGCAACGTCGTGTTGCTTCGATTTTTCTTTTTAGTTTGAAGCGAAGAAACACAGCTATCTCTTTTCACTCTATAGCGCTGTCTTCGTTAAGGAAATGTGAGTGTGTGTCCTTGACATCGCAAAGATAGCACAAAGTCACTTCGGTTATTTAATCCATCCCCATCTGGAAGACAGACTTCGCAAAGCTTATGATATAAACAAGAGCAATCAAACATTCTTTTAGGTCCTTTTTTTCATTCTGGTTAAAATGATAAAAAAACTTTTAATATTTGTTGTAAATTAGAACTATCTTTAGTCATTCGACGGATGGTTTAAAGAAACCCGGCAGCGGTGGCGAGTACCGTTGATCGCCTCTCTCTTTCCAACGGTCACGCTCTGTCCCGTGTACAGTTATGCGCGAGGGAGACAGCTGGATAATTACCAGGTAGATGTGAAATGACAGTCAATGACCTAAGGCTGTGTAGGACAAAAATATTACAGGTTATATTGTACCGTTACGCGGGTCCTTTGACCTCCTTGGTTTTAGATCCAGTTATATTAAATCAGCTGATTCAGTTTCATGTTTCGAATTGCTTTATCTACTTTCTTTTTAAAATTAATTTTTATTTTTAGCAACCGTCTGTACCACGGTGTCTAATAAGTCACGTGACTTGAGTTTTCACTTAATTTTGTGCCGAGTCAATGCAGTTTTGACTTAATTTATAAAAAAGAATGCAAAACATTTTTGTATTAGTTTTGAAAATTCCAGGGAAAGTAATGAGTGTTTAGTGATGTATTTTCGACAAGTGATAAATGATGCAGTTGGTAGTTAGTTAATAAGTTAAATCTGTTTTTAAAACGTACTTGACTGCTATTTGGACGATGATAGCTTGCAATTTTTTTAAATCTTTTTTTTGGTAAACATCTTTTACACTTGCATCGATTGTGTTTTATTTAATTTAAGTATGTTAGGAAAAAATAAAAATGATTCACCATCGTGTTAAATTTTATTTTATCTTTTTATATCACTTAGTGGTATTTACAATTGCTAATATTGCCAATTAATGATCAAACGAAGTAAACATATTTACGTACCTACATAAAGTTACTTAATTTCATATAGTATAATAATATTCAAATAATAATAGGCATACAGGTTGTACACACCCAAGGATCAACCTAAATCGTTTGGACTTTGTACCATTCTTAATTTGTATCATAAGATTGATATTCCTCTTGTTATGGAAAATACTTTTGAAATTCAAATTGTGATGTGTTATGACACGTGTGTTTCAGGATTAGAGGGTGACACAGTACGCTGTATCACAACACAACACTCCAAGTATAGTAATGTCTCTAACCATACTAAATGTGAAACCGATATGCTTCTGACGCGTCACGACATAAAACAACACACTAACATGGTTCTAGCTTTACGTGTGGCCGTACGTACTTGTAATAAGCCATAAATATAGGATATAAATGTTGCCGACAACGATTTATGGAACCTGCGGTAACAGTTGCTAATAATGTGTTGCAGATTTATTGTCGTTCACACGATGTGGCTCATATGATGTGGAAAGTAAATAGTCGTTAATGTGGTATAACAGTCTTCATAAATTGTCACGTGAAATAGACTTGGTGACACAGGATTTCATATAACTTAATGTTCATAGATTAGTTAATAATTAATCAATGTTTGGTTAAGTGTGCGAAATTTAATATTGTCTGCGGTGTCGTTTATTGTTAATAGTCTAATAATTAGTTTGAGATTAAGGCAATTTATCTGAATTGTCTCGAGTGATGACCCTCGGTCGTAGATCCTGTTTGGACTTTGTACCGTTCTGGAATTGTTCAGCGTAATGGTTGATGTTGCACTTGTTATGTTAAGGGTTGTGTGTGGTCGACTGAACTCATAATTTTTATTACTTAAAAAAGCTTCTTGAGTTCTTGAGTTGTACAACACACTGATTGAATTTGCACTTGTTATGTGAAGCTCTATTAGTGGTCGACTGTACTTATAATTTTTATTTCAAAAAAAACTTCTCAAGTTGGTTCCTAAAAGACGAAATCACATAAGCAAGTAATCAAAATTTTTCAGTTGCCTTTGTTGCTTTAATAAATTCAAAGGTTTTGATAAAAAAGGGCTGAAATTGCAGTGGTTCCAAGTAACTGAATGGTACGATAAATAAAGCTGTTTCCTTTTGGAACCCACAATTCATACTACCAATTTAGGTTCCAGTTATTAGCAATAAGTGAAATGTTACCGTTTTTTTCTCTTGAAATCAGTGTAGAGCAATCAGGTATTCTTAGTAGGTAATAAATCAAATGGGGATATGGGGATAATGTGTATGAAATTTTGGTATATTAATATTACATAAGATTAACCTAATTGGTTTTAAACATAATGTTCTAACTTCTAAGGAAATTGTTGGCGATTGTTGAATAAATAAAGTGTTGTTTTTATATTCTTATCGCCATTTCAATTTGAGGATTTTTAATATACTTTTTAAAATAACTTCACATGCTGTACCTTCGTGTGTCTTACGTTGACACCAGCCACCACCATATTTAAATCGAGATAAATAAATCGGATAAACTGACACCGAAAATTGTGGTGAATACTGAATCTGCCACCAATGGACATAGTAAATTTTCTATGGTGGTGTGGAATTTAATCAAAGTAGATGGTTTACAACACAAGAATCACGTTTGCGCAGCGCCTTTAAATATCTTTTTGTTATTGGAAACGCCTTAAAACAACTGTAAGCAATTTTTTTGAAGTAAAAATTGCCATTGGAAAAAAACAGGTGTAACAAATTTTTCCATTGGAAATTTCTATAAAATTTTCAAGAATATCTTTAGTAATCTAATTTTTACAAGTTTTCGAAACAGATATTTAAGAATTTAATAGATAATAGATACTCAAGAATATCTATTTTGTATACCTATGGTCTAAAGGTAAGCTTGTACTAGGACACTATAATCTGTACACTCTCAAGTGTCTATGTGTGAGTACCTTTGCGTCTCTCATTGTGACATTTTTCGCAAAAGGATCGGCTAAAATTCACAATAAATCATAAGGAAATCATGTAGATATTTGTTACACTGCATATCTTTGTCGCACCCTCGATTCGAAACGATTGAAATGAGCACGGAATTTTTCATTACGTACTCTGTGACGAAATAGGGGAATCGTAATGTATTATTGAACTTGGCCCTCCGGCAACGATGAACAAGAAACGTAGGGCTAGAAACTGGAAACGAGCCGGCGAGCAGCGGAAAGCGAGTATTAGCATTAGCCTGTACCCTATACTCATATAGTGCTAGGTAGAATAAAGTATTGTAACACTATATATTTATTAGAAGATTTACATAGATTGTTAACATTTCTTATTTCACATGATTTTGGTGTTTAGTAATGTTGAAATATAACATTGTTTTTCAATTCAACACCGAAAACATTACACTTCCGGTAAATCTATGATTGTTGAGCGCGCATAATTAATTCGGAGTTAGTTTGAAGTTCTTTGTGTAAATTGTCAATGAGTTTTTCAAATAAAATTAAGATAAATAAATAACCAAATCACGACACACACATTGACTCAGCCCTGCAGTAAGTATCGTAAGAACTTGTGTCGCAGGTGCTAAGCAACGATATGGTATATACTAAATAAATAAGAATACAACATCCAAGACCGGTAAGCGGAACAATGCGTCTTCAATGAAGATTGAAGTTGTTGGTATTGTTCCACATCCTGACCTGTTATCCAATACAAGTGTGTATTGTCGATAGTTTACATAGCCCAGCTGCTTTCTCGTGCCTCGTTAATTGGTAATGCGCCTGACGTTTTTGCGCTGACTGACTGCAGGTTGGTCTCTCGGCGTGAAATCTAACCGCCAAGCGAGCGTCGCTGAGCTAGTTATATCTTTGATAGTTCTTGTCGCTGAGACAAACTAGAGAGAGTTTTCGCTGGCAATGTGAACAGCTAGCGATCAAATATTTTTAAATGTATCTCTTTTACTGGCTCGGGATCTACATCTTATTGTAACTTTCTTGAGCGAGAAAACAGTCGATAGTTCATTGTTTTTTAGGCAGCGGCGCCATAAGTTGAATTTGTTTTAATGTGTATTCATTTAATTGGATCCTCAACTGGAGATACAATATTTAATTTATGATTTCCATTATTGTAGGTACGAGATAATTGTTTTCCCAATTACAGATGATCTATTTATCTCTCAGTCTCTGTCCAAAAGTGATATCACTTTGATGTGAAGTTTTATATGGGATTGTGTATAAAGTAATCGATGGAGATAAAATTAAAACCAATGTACAGTATGTATATAAGCAAAAATTTCGAAAACAAAGTCACGTTGAACCTTCACGGATTCATTAACAAGAAAAAAGCGAGGAAATGTTTAGGAAAATTCGCACGTGATAAAAAATACAAAACAAAGCAATTTTCATGAAGTTAACTCGAATTCCAACAGTTTTGATGATGTCCTCAGAATGTGCGATTCTCTATGCGTTTTTATAAGTACATTTTTAATTATTCTAATAATTAACGTCAGTGTTCACTGTCAAGATGCTTCACAGGTACTTTGTTTTTAAATTCATCAATTTTGTCGGAAAAGGCAAAGAGCATTAGCTCATACAGCACAATTCTTCAGTAATTATAATTTATAAATTTTTATTTACAAAATTGCATATAAACTTCATTATGCATTGTCAGATACATTTGTGTCTGTCCATTCGAGTAAGCTTTTAATCTGTTTTACATAACCAAAACCGGTGAATGACAATTCAAACATTGTTTGCAGTAGGTATCTAAGAAAACTGGTCAAGTGTGAATCAGACTAACACATGAAGGGTTCTGTACCATCGAACCACATTAAAGATAATTTCATGTTCTTTAAAGATAATTTCATATAATAAACAAGATTGCGTGATGGAGCTGGGCTCTTAAAATTATTAGAAAATGTCTTTTCAGTTATAACAAATACTAAAAACAAAATTAAAAATTAAATGCATCTTATGTCTTTCATACTCTGTTATCTCTTATAAATCAACATATTACTACCTGTAATGTAATAGTATTACTATGAGGTAATTTTCCTAGAAGCTGCTCATCCGATTTTTAGAAAACCATCACCTTTTTTTAGTGTCTCAGTAAATACGATTTAAACGCGGACTAAAGGTTACTTTATGGGCTTTATTTATAGATAATTATACCTTTTTTGTAGGTGGAAGCGGCATCAATAGGTCTACCTGTCGATACGAAGCATAGAAGCGTCGAAACTTTCAACTTAAAGGTAATCCAAAACTTTATGAAGTACCGGGATGGATAAGCACCGCATCAATTCGAGCCGTGCGGTACTTTTGTATGAAATGAACTTAATGAAACTTAATTCGGATCCGCTGCTATATCGACGAGTCGAAACATTATCCTTAATAATATTATACATTCAAAAACTAATGCATGGACTTTAATGAAACTTTACAACAATACGACGACATCGGTGGCGCACTGGTGTAAACAGCCGACTGCTACGCTAGGGTTCGAATCCCGGCGGGGGCGGGACTTTGAGTTATTTGCAAGACGCATTGTTTCGCTTACCGGTCTTGGATGTTGTATTCTTATTTATTTAGTATATACCATTTCGTTGCTTAGCACCTGCGATACAAGTTCTTACGTTACTTATTGCAGGGCTGAGTCAATGTGTGTGTCGTTATGTGAATATTATTATTATTATTAATACAGCTTTTACATTGTCAATAAAAACCGATACATGTCAAGCAATTAAAAATCCTATTTGTACCATTTTCGACTTCTACGAGGACGAAGTTGAAGGCAAAAGCTAGTAGAATATAAATGTATGTGTTTGGTTTGGTTGGATTAGGATTAGAATCTACGAACTCCCGCCAATGTTAAATGGGTTTAATCTTTAGTCAGAGCAGTTTCTTGAATGTTCATTTGTATCTCATCTGTCATGTGTGTGGTCTGATACCGTGGTGTTTAGACGGTCAGGCGTCTCCTGACTGTCTCCCCTTTAGATTTTTGGGCCTCTCTGCCATTTCAATTGCTGTCTCCGCTTTGCTGGGAGGGAAGTCTGAAACCGCTTTCTTACTACCTCCTATTTCTTCTGATTAAGTTCGTTGCGGGTCCCAAGACAGCCGGTAGGGTGTCCGGGCACAGCCTGTGCATCACTGCACAGCTGCATTATTCGTTGATTATTCGATCAAAGGACGCCACTGTTGATCCTGACAAACAGGAGTTGCAGTGGTGGGACAGAGTGGCGGGTGTGCCACGAAGATCTCATCTGTTTTTGGCGATTAACTATCTGTTTAATTATACGATATTGATTAAAGAATTGATGAATTAATAATTGATAGTCATTTTTAATAATAGATAGATTCTTTTCTGACAAAGTTTTTTTTAAAGTTTTGATCTCAGAAAACTTCATCCTGACTATTTAAAAATTGATATGGTATTTATGGTTTATGGATGCAAACCAAACTGGCAGACAGGCAAGCCGACGGACAGCGAAGGTTTTTAATAGGGTTCCGTTGTTATCCTTTCGGTATGGATCCCTGAAAAGCAGCAATATTACCTACTCTGTGGCGATGTAACAGTTGGCTGCTATGCAAGAGCTACCGGGTTTGATCCCGGCGGATTTTTTTTGTTTTTTGCAAGACGCATTGTTTCGCTTACCGGTCTATCATCTGTAGTTTTATTTTCTATGTAATAACCATAACGTTGCTGTACCTGCTACGCAAGATCCTACGATCTGACTGCAGGGCTGAGTCAATGTGGGTGTCGTGATTTGGTTACCATTATTATTTATAAAGTTATACTTCACTTTCAGTTACGTGAATATCAGCTACCAGACATCATTCCTCAACCTGTACAAGAAATGGAAGAACCGGTGATCAGGAAACGGAAGATGAAGAGGAAAATAAAGAAGAATAAGTTCAAGAAGCGGAAGCAAGAAGAGCAGAAACAGTTGAAAAAGAAGAAAATAAAAACTACCAGGTTCATGAAAATACTTTCAGATGAAACGCCAAATGAGGATCGGGCTTCACACCTGTCGATGTCTACTGAAAACGAAACTACAACAGTAAAAACGAAACACAATCGGAAACCCTTAGACATCATCGTTCACATAAAATTGAATGAATAAATTACTACTACGAGAGGTATGACATCTTAACCTCTACATGGGCAACGCATAGTTGGTGCACTTGGCGTTTGAAGACATCTGAAAAGTCAAAAGGCGGTATCACTTTCCATCAGTTCAACCGTTTGCTTGTTTGCCAATAGTTTTACAGGATATGTTTTAATTAAAGTTTTATGTAAAATTGGAAAGTTTTTAATAAATTCGTGTCTCTATGGTGATTTTTCTTCAGCTTCATTAAAATAACTGCAGCCTAGTTAGACTCAGCGAGGTTTCGTTCAAATCAAAGCGACTCGTATCTTATGGAAGAATTCTTTTTTGTCTGTTTATACTTGATATTATGTCTTTGTAATATAATAGTTATTAATGTGATTTCTTTGAAATAAATGAAGGAATTGACTTTAATGATAATTATAATATTAATTTGTGTTTTAGGAAGTTATAAAAAAAATTATGTCTGGTAATTTGTAAATGCAAAATACTTAATAACATTATAAAAACAATGTAGTAATTTAGATAAGAGCTGATAAAGAATATTAAGGTTATTTGGATATATTTCAAAATTAGATTTAATTCATAAATTTGTAAGCACCGTAATATAGCAAAACGCCTGGAGGTCATTTTGAAGATGTCAAATTGACGTCACATAAAGATATTGAACTCTTATTCCCGCATAATATCCGTTGATTTTCTGATGATGTCATATTGAGATTAATTTGAAACTATTCCAGCGCAAATACTCGTACCATTTGTCGAGGTTTATACAAAATAAGCGACAATCAATCTACCAATACCAATTAAAAATCGTTGGACATTTTTTCATACAAACAAAACACCATTAAAAGGGTAAAATAGGGGATTGAGGAATAATGAAACAAAGTCATGAAATACCATTAAAAGGGTAAAATAGGGGATTGAGGAATAATCAAAGTCATGAAATACCATTAAAAGGGTAAAATAGGGGATTGAGGAATAATCAAACAAAGTCATGACAGGTCAATAAATACAGGATATATTTATAGGTCAATAAATAGTTCAGTTTAAGATAATAATAGTTTAGAATACTTTAACATAATTTCAAAAACTAAAACACCACGACGACGCAAACGAGGATGATGAGCGGGCGAGACGATGACGGTGAGGTAGCTCAGTTTGTTACGTGCCTTGGTTAACCGACCGATCCTACCCGACCAGTCGAGGGTTCGAGTTTGGGTTGCAGTAAGTTGTAGCTGCCATGTTTCTCAATGTGCCTCGATAGTAGCGACAGATTCGCAACCTATCACACTGGGACTCAACATAAACATGCGAAATACGGTGTGTGAATTACGGCGTGAGTTGATGTTTGTTATCTTTTATATAAAACACTACGACTACTGACAAATGAGCTTTAAAAAGTATGATACAAGAAAAATTTCTAAACTGAAATTGTTACTTACCAACTATTCAATACAGCCGAGGTCATTTGCATTCATCAGTTTAGAAGCTACGATGAAACGAACAATATATAGACTCATGAAAATATTACCCGTTGTCGGGTAAAAATAAATAAGGTTTCTACGAAATTTTATCAGAGGAAATGATCAAATTGTTTTCATCGTGTTCGTATTAAGCGGAAGAAATCTTGTAGCGTTTATAAAACAGCTTATTTTCTGTAAACGAAATTGGTTATTCGGAAACGTTTAAGAACAAAGAACAACTCATAACAAAATGGTATTCACGTCGAAGAATATATTGTATTGAGGGTAATATGGTAAGTATGTTAGTATATGATTGAGGAAATGAAAAATGACAAGTGATGTACAGAAACCAAATATACTTAGTGATTGATGTATTTGAAAGAAACGTGTAAGAACAAAAGATTTATTGTAGGGTATTTCTAGGTGTTGTTCCTTTTTTGAAAGTAGAAAATTTTCTGAGCTTGTTTAAAGTGAGTTTTTAAACTCCCTTGCAAATTTGTTAAAAGTATTGTTAGGAATCAGAAGTGGTTTAATTAAAAAATAATGGAAACGATACTAATTTTATTAGGTAATGATCAATTCAAAGAAAATCAACAGTGAACAAGGAAAGTAGGTAGGCGTAGGTTTATAGTGAGCAGGCAGCACGTCCGTTCCCCACGATGTCTCGAAGCAAAAGTCCGTTCCTGGTATTTTTTTTCTTTCTACAAGGCTGGGAGGCCTCAAAACTTGTAGCCCCAACGGGGCCGTTCCTGGTGCCCTTAGCGATCGTATTTATGCATGACCGGCAAAGGTAGGGCTGGTGACGTCACCGGTGTACATCAGCTTCGACTTCAATATATCTAACAGTATTATGTGACATTAAATTTACCATATAGCTACACCAAAAAACGATATGTACCTTCAAATAAAGGTTTAATGCAAGTAATTTATTATCTGGGTAACAAAATAAAACAGATTACTTATATTTATTACTTTATTTACTTTTTAGGTATTTCTTTAGGTTTGCCCTGCCTTCTATGGAAATATTTAGCGAATTCAATTTTCATTTTTCTCAACATCGGATTGACGGCTGCCTTTGATCCGTCCGTTCTCGCCTGTGATTTGTACTTCATTTTCTTTATTAGTTTTGAAAAGACATTTCTAGTTGACATCTCCACGTGGCGCGCGAACTGGAATGCAATAAGTATTAGCACTGGAGTCTGCAATTACAATATCCAAGTCTCAATTAGTCTACTGACAGATTGATTGCATTTTGCCAGCTGCTGCTTACTCCATAACCATTTCTAAATACAATTTCACATTTAACTAAAAACGGATTTGAAACAGAAAATTACTCACTCTTTCATTTTTCGCATAGTTATCATCGATTTTGTATAAACTGGGCAATTCATTTTTAACGTTTTCATTTGAGACGATAACCTGTGAAATAAATTTAATTTCGTAAGAGCAAGTTAAAAGAGCAAGACGAAATATCAAAATGAATGTACGCCACCTCTTTTACATGCAAATCTTTGCAATTCAGGTTGGATATGAAATATAAACTTAATATACAGGCAACTGATAAACAATTCATTTCTTTCTATTAATCTTAAATCCAATAATCGCTTGAGTTTCTTTCAATTTGAATTTCAAATATCAACTGGAAAATTTTCTTTGAAACTGTAGTCACATCCCCTTCCAAGTTGTTTGAAGTTTGTTTTGCTTGGCTAATCTTTATCGAAGGCGAGCGATTAATTGCTTTCAATTTTTAAAATCACCGACTTCTTTTTGTGACGACTGTGTGGTTTTAGCGGAAATTTATGGTTAATGGATTTTATTCGACGACTTGGGTGGCGCATCGGTGTAAACAGCCTACTGCTGCTGTTCTAGAGGCTCCGGGTTCGAATCCCGGAGGGACGGTTCTTTGTAAGACGTATTGTTTAGCTTACCGGTCTTGGATATTGTAATAAGAATAAGAATAACTTATTTAATACATGTGTATAAGACATCAGCATGTTTGGTTTAGAATCAACACATTAGACCGTTGTCGGCGTGAATTCTTACATATGTAGTTTATACCATATCGTTACTTAGTGTTTTAATGCTAATTTGTGAATAACGTATATTTTTCATCAGCTTCCTGTCATAAGTATCAGTTGAATAATAATATTAATAACATCACGAAACACACATTGACTCGCCCTGCACTAAGATATAATCCTGTGTCGCGGGCACTAAGCATCGATAGTAAACTACATAGATAAGAATACTACATCCAAGACCGGTGAGCGAAACAATGCGTCTTGAAAACCCACCCGAATATTTTTAAATCAGCAATAACTGACTGCAAACATATATTTTTAAACAATAAAACAGAATCACAACCAACCTCTCTCTCTAAAATGTACCTTAATGTTCTTTTCATATATTCATTGTTATCATTGATTATAATAAAAAAAACAACTTAAGAATGGTCAAGATATATCAAAATTAAAGTATTCCGTCCTGAATTTGATGCTTGTTTTATTTTTTGTCCATATATTTATTTACTAAAATTTTTATTACATATCTTCTTTGCAAGAAATATATTCAAGTGACTATAAATCTGAACTGTCGTAAAGACCGCCACACATAAAGTTTCACATAACAAGTGCAATATTAATACGTAACTGTACAAATTAAGAACGATACAAAGACAAAACAAGTTACGTTGATCGGTGGCCGTTAAGTTATATACGAAAATAGTAAAAAGTATTCATGGAAATTACTCATCCGATGTAAAATTTTCTTTGCATTCGCTGGAAAAAGCTTGTTATTAAAAAAAAAACGTTAATTATTAAAACTTGTCAAAGTCGAGTCGGAGAAGTTATTAATTTTAAAATTATAAAGTTTTAATTTGACACTTTTTTAAAGTTTCACGACATAAATGTCACAGAGGAGTAACTACCAGTTTTAAAGTTTTTAAGTTGCGTAATTCATCTTTGAAAACTTTGTAGATTTTTTCAGTTACTTGAAAAGTTTTCGGTTTACAAGTAATATGGTAAAAAATACACGTGTTCAAGTAAAATTTAAGGTTTAGTTAAAACGTCTTGTATGACGTCACAAAATGGCCGTCAGGTATTTTAAGGGGCGTATATTTGCCTACTTTTGTAAAATGGCAAACAAGGAAGGAAGGAAAGAGGATTTCGTTTGTAATTACTCCTGATTGTTCCGTCGATCGATTTGAATTAAAAAATCTGTCAATAAACAATGCATATTTTTATTCCTTGTAATTCAAAATTAAAGTCAAATTGTTTATTACTTGTCACATTAAAATGGGTACAAAAGATTTTAATATAAATAAGGTATTCATGTGACTACCTGTTTGGTTTTATTTACTAATAAATAAAATTGAATGTTACCGAAGTTTGTAAAGGAAAATATTTACAATAATGACAGATGATCAAAAGCTTCAGAAGTTTTAGTTAAATTTCCATTTTTTTTAAACAAGGATCACAAATAAAATAGTTTAGTTTGAAAAACGTCTATATTAAAATAAATACTGAGTAAAAAATCTTCACGACTCGCCTCGGTATCAATTCAGGATATCTATTCGCCATTTCTTGATCGTTGGTTCCTTCCCTTTAAACAAAAAATTTTGTTAACCGATCTCTAAAATTACATCTGGTATTGTTGAGTTTTTTTTAATAACGCTGAGGCTTTAATTTACAAATACAATTATCTGGACGTCTCTAATGTGTTCACATTTGTTTTGTTAATCTTTTTATTTTTAAAACTTGTACCTAAAAGCCTCTGCATGTTTTTTCATGTATTTCTTTAACGGCATTGGTTTTAGTACCATACTGCCAAATCATCAGTCATTATAATTTCTTCATTCTTGAAGATTATGAGAAAGATGAACAATGAAAATGATGAATCTGCCTACAGTAACGTATTAGTACGGTCACTGTTGGCTCAAAGGAGTTACTTGGGAGATTACGAAGTCAAAGCTTGTTGACGCCATGTCAGAGCGTTGCGTACAGCTAGATCCGACACTTTGCTTGACAGTAACCGTCATAGGACAATACAGTTCGTCAGGCTAGCATCCCGACATTACATCCTACTAAAGTATCCATAATGGAGCGTTCTAAATGCAGCAATTTCTAACAGAAATGCGGCATGAGGGGGGGCTAGGGACAGTCCTCCCCGGGTACCAGGCAACAGCAACAGACACGTGACTCGCATACTCATAAAATAATTACTTCCAGTTTGAACTGGTAACTGTCATCTCAGAAATCTGAGATCGATTTGATGATTACTGAACTGTGCTTAAAGATGAAATCCGCCCGGACTGACCTACGCTACGCCGCCACTGGAACATAATAAATCTTTTGAATCTTTCCTTTAGTGCACTCTACGCTTTTGATATAAACAATTTACCTACATAATATTCTAAAGCAGCGAGTTTCCTTTGTAAACTATCCAGCCTTTCCTGATAGTACTTTCTCTTTTCAAAACTTAAAGCGTCTTCGTAAATATTATCTTGCAAGTAAAAGTTTCGCTGCATTAAACTTAGAAGCAGTTCTTTTTCTCTTTTTATTGATTCAACTTCTTTATCATTAGAATTATCAGGATAAAGTGTCGGGTATCCTTTCAAAAGGTTTAATTCTAGCAGTCTTTCGGTTTCATCAGGTGTTACAAGTTTTTCATTATTTAAACGTTTTGAATTAAAAACGTTCTCTATATTATGTGTGTTTAATTTTCTCCCATCGTATGCTTTCGTATCGTATGTTTTAGCGGTATGTAAATTCTCATAAATTCTTTTTAACTGTTCTATCAGTTTTTTCTTTTGATTTTCATGGAAATGTACGTGACTAGATTCATATTCTAGATCCTCAATAAGAGAAATCAGCTTTTCACGAGCGACATGATTTGTCTTATATGCGTCTTCTGTTTCTACAAACTTCTTATTACACTTAATTGAAGGTTTAGGCACATTTGATTGACGATCGCTTAAAAGTCTTCTATCGACATTTAGGGCAAAATTTTCATTAAAATCTCGTTTAAGATTATCTTTCTTAATGTTCCTATTGGGTAATTCGAATTGAGGATTCGAAAATATGGTATGTTTGAATGAATATCCCTAAAAAGACAAAAAATAATAATGATTTTTTTGCAATTATTTAGCTGTATTAGCTACGTTTGTTGGAATCTAAACTTACTCTGTTGAATTTGTTGTTTTTGACGTAACTAATTGGTGCCTCGAGGTGTTCTTGGATACTTTGTTCAATTTTCGTCGGTCTTTTCTGAAATAGCCTATAAATTAATAAGAATAACTTAGTGCCTATATCGTAATTATTAGAAATAATAGTAACGCAACACTAGCATTGATTAGGTTGTACGTTTAACCGATGCCTTTTAACATTATATCAATAATGGTCAGGCAGAGTATAAGGTCAATGATTATTTTCCTTACCAACTAGCCTCTGGTAGAAGTTTCTGATGAAGGTCTGGTCGATGGTTCTGTAATAGAATATCATTTATTATCCTGAACATGATGTGTTGTTCAATAAATACTTAAACAGAAGCAATTTCTTCTCGAAAACTAACCTCGAAACTATTAGGATTCCTGCTTCTTACGATGCCTGGTTTTGTGATGATTGATAAATTTACATTCCTGTGGAACAATAACAGAGGTTATATAGCGTGTAATCTATATATTCCACTCAAATCCGAGAAACCCTACCATGAAGAGAACCTTTGCGTCCCTGCTACTGATACAAATTTACAAGGTGGTAGATCTACATGCAAGATCGTCTGGTTTGGTACCAACCTCCTTTCTATTTACAACGTGAAGCAGTTCGATGTGTTTCGGTTCGAAAGATTGGAGAACTAGTGTAATTACCGGCACGAGTGGTACAACATCTTTACCTCTGGGTAACGCATAGTCGGTGCTCTTGGCGTTCCACGGCATCAGGGGCATTGTTGTGTTAATAGGCGGTATCACTTTCCACCATGTGAACTGTTTGCTTGTTTGCCCATGAAATTGTATAAAAATGCCAGATATCTGATGTATTAGGAAGTTGAGTTGGATATCTTTTAGGACCGATTTACATTGATAAAGGACAATGGCATGTAGCAAGTGGCGAGCACCGCACCTGCAATCTGTTAACACCACTGTACACATGTCTACATTGCTAAACACATGAGCAATGTCAGTTCGCCATTATAGATCTTGCAACTCACGAAGAAGACTGAGCTTAACTTGTTGTAAACACGTATCTGTATATGTGTCACAGTGTGTGTGTGACATCGAAAGTGGGTGTGGTCTGCATTTAAAAAAAATGACCTACGACGTTTTTCGAAATTTTTTGGGAAAGAACAATAATTAAAAACTCACTCGCCGTCGTGATTTGAAGTATCTTTACTAGTAAATGTTTCGTTAATTATACATTTTTCTGTCCTGTTCTGTCATACCTTAAACTGTGGTCGAGAGATAAGGAGAAACAACTAATGGTGTGAAGGTTATGCATTACTGGCGGTTATAAGATATAGTTACCAGTTTAAAAGTGAAAATCCTTTAGGGAAAAGGCAATTTTAAATATTTGATACAATGTAACCTTATTATTTCTTCCAATTCCGAGGACGGAGCATCTTCATACGTGAATATTGGCAATATGATTAAGGCCGGATCTTTTTTATCCATTAATTCACAGCTTTGGCTCTCATCTGGAATCACGTATGATTGGTAAATGGTGAAAAAATATTTTTTCTTATCTCTACTTGAACTTTTTTACTAAAAACCAACCGAGTTTAGAAAAACTTACTCATAAAGAAATAGTATAACTATAATTTTTGTAAAACACAATTAAATTTTTTGAATTTTTTTAAATGTTACCTGAAATACACAGGCAGTTATCGTCTTCGTATGTGCCTTGGGGGCAGCCACATCGAGGACTGGTTTTATCTGACTTCGTCGTGTTATATACTGGGGTTCCTTTATGAGGCTTGTGAGAGAAATTGCAGAATATGTTGATAACCTATAAGAAAAATCCAAAGAATTACAGCGGCTTATTAAAAAAAGGAAGATAAACCCTCAAGACAAGAATCTAAGACAGTAGACCACGACAGGTATTACGGTCTCTTCTGCATGTACCGTGGGACGAGAACTAGACCGCGACCAAAGAAGAAGAAAGGGACAGAGAAGCAAGCCCCGTTCCAAGCAAGCGGGCGAGCGAGATGGCCTGAACGTGCTTCAGCTTCAGAGAATTCGGCGCGGAACTAGCGCCAAGAAAATCCGTTGAACTATGCTAAGCAAGGCACATTGTAGTTTGATTTGAAAAGTAATGCATGAGAACAAGAACATATTATAGTTCCATAGGGCAAGCCGGGCTTTTGGGCTTATATGACAGTACCGCCATTGCTTATCAATGTAAGGTTCTCGAGGCGTAAGCTTGGCTTTGCGTTTGTGTGAGTGCCCACAGATAATGTAGAATGAGGTTTACACCGGTTTGTACTGGTTTTTAAAACATTGCGTTAAGCGCGTCGCGTCCCTCGCGCGTCACATCCCTGCCGCGCACTTCCCGCAATTCACTTTTGGTACAGCTAGCAGCATGACCTTTATTATTTTCTGTTTTGTTTGAATTATGAGTAAAATTTGTCATTTCTATGTTCACCTGCAATGTACCCGAATCTAAGGTTGTGTGAGGCACGAGATCTGTGATTTTGTGTAGGTTATTAACATGATTATAATGTTAAAAACTCAAAATGTTAGATTCCTTCTAAAAAAATGATTTCATTTTATTTCCTAACTGTACTTTTGGCGATCACTCACACAAATGCAAAGCTGGGCTTACGCCTCGAGAACTGTAAAGATGTGTGCTTTTCAAGTGCGACAAGAGACACTATCTGTGCGGGGCAGATACCGTCTTCGACCATCCGGTCGCGGTCTTGGCGCCAACCGCAACCTTTAAGTATACTTTTTACTGTCTGTAAATCACAACCGATAAGATTCTTGAGTTGACGTGAATTCATGGTTAGATGGGGAGGCGGACAGGTATCGCGTCTTGTTTTAGCTCTATAAAGACGATGCAGCGTGATCAATTGTATGGGGAACGGTAGCCACGATAAATTAAAACCACGGTAAAGCTGGTAAGGCCTCTGGGTCGCAGCTCTCGTCGATTAGGAAATAATTACGTGCATTCATAAAGTTAGTCAGAAGCAAGGTGAAGAAGTACATAAGAAATGCGTAAACATTCATACACACCAAACAAACCAGTGGTCAATAAGACCTACCTGATAGTAAGCATTTACCGGAGCTTAAAAGCTTGCAAAATTATGTAACATAATTGTTTCTCTGTCCCACCACTGCAACTCCGGATCAATGCCACTGTTGCTCCTGGTGAACAGGAGTCCTTCGTTCGAATAATCAACGAATAATGCAGTTGTACAATGCCGCAATGTCTTTGCCCGGACTCCCTACTGGCAGACTTGGTACCGGCAACGAACTTTATCAGAAGAAATAGGTGGTAATAATAAACCGGTTACCCTATCTACTTACATTGTAAGTGAAGTCATTAGTATTTTCAAAGAACTCGTACGTTGAATATGTAGCTATTCCACAGCCCATGTGGGTTGTCGGAGCGTTAATCAGTTGTAAGTAGTAAAATCCTGGACCTAAACTAAAAAAATGAAAATTTTCTTTATTCTTTTATTTATTATTTATGACCATATTGATGAAGCCGACTACGCTAAAAACTAGGTTCCGGGTTCGAATCCCGGCGGGGGCGGAACTTTGTGTGATTTTCAAGACGCATTGTTATGCTTACCGGTCTTGGTTGTAGTATTTTTATCTATGTAGTTTATACCATATCGTTGCTTAGTTCCTGTGACACAAGTTCCTACGATACCTACTGCAGTGCTGAGTCAACGTATGTGTCGTGATGTGGTTTATTTTTATTAAAAAAATAAATCTTTTGTTTAGCTAGGAACTATAACCAAATTAATAACCCGAATCATGTTTTTTAATATTAAGCCTCATAGATAGCGATGTTCTCTGCAATAATAACTCTTAAGAAATATAGTTGGGTAGAATAGGCATGTCTTACTCTTCAAGCGTGGATGAACGCAATATCGTATCCGGATCAACTAAATTTTTCCCTTTATGCCATGATGCCACCGTAGAATGTACTGCATAGTCTAAAGTCTCTTTTGTCGGTCCATATAATTTCCTAACATTTGGAACTCTAAACGGTTTCCAATAAGGATACGAAAACCGAACTCTCAAAGCCGTTTGTCCAGGATCGGGAAACTTCCCTGGAATGATAAAGTAATATGCAACAAATTGTATGAAAGTTTATGAAAAGCCACCATTATTAAATAACTAAAATAAGTACATACTAAAATATATAAATTTAATTAATACATTTAAAAACCTAATAAAAATCATGTGTACAATGGAGTGTGCCCATAGCACTGGCTGCATTTCCGCGCTGTATAGCGATGCTCAACCTCTGAGCGAAATGCAGACCAGCGTTACGGTGGCGATTCTCTTTTTTTTATTTAACATTTAAAATTTGGAATAATCTTTTGAAATTCGCACCCCAAGAACCCATAGTTTCGAAACCAAACGGTTCAAATATGAAATTGTTACCCAAAGCCACCTTTAAAATATTATCACATTAACCTTTAACTTTAAGTTTTGTTAGAGAATCGAAATGTCCTGGGTCCTGGTGACTAGGAACTCATATGAGCTAATAGTAAATAGAAGTCGTTGGTCAGCCCCTCACAAGGTGAGCGGACAATCTTACGCTGCAGGAAGCGACTGCAGCTTTCTGTCTGATGATGATGGAGGTGAAACAAATTGTTACAATAATATTATACTTTCTTTACTGACTTGTTTCTCTACACCGGTCATGAGCTAGGACGCACTGGTTTGCCAGAACTTGCGCGAGGGTAGCCAACTCAGGGTCCCATTTCTGAATCAGGAAGAAGGTAAAATAATAAAATATATTATAAACATAAAGTGACACACACATTGACTCAGCCCTGCAGTAAGATTGAAGAAGCTTGTGTGAAGCAATGATATGGTTTAAGCTATATAGATAAGAATACTACATCCAAGACCGGTAAGCGAATCAATGTGTCTTGCAAATACCACAAAGTTCCGCACCCGCTGGGATTCCAATCTGGAGCAAAAAAAGTCCCGGAAATATTTGTTTCTGTTAAGTTTGGCAGATGATAGAAGCTTATGTTGTGTTGCTTTGAAAGTAGGAAAGATATTTTTTGATAGCTTTGTCCGCGTAGAATTCTTTGTATTATAAATTAGTTACTTTTTATCTTATACACGACACTAAGACGATGAGGATGCGGTAGCTCAGTTTGTTACGCGCCTTTATTAACTGACCCAACTCGACAGGTCGAGAGTTCGAGTATCAAGTTACCGTAAGTTCCAAGTTTCTCATTGTGCCCGGATAGTGGCGACGGATTCGCAACCTGTCACACTGGGACTCAACATAAACATGCGAAATGCGGTGTCACTTCTCTAAGCCCTCTCAACGGATTAGGGCGTGAGCTTACGTTACACTCTAGCCTTTCCTTTTTCATTACTAATGTGAAGGATTGCTTTAACTCCAAAGGTAAAAGAAGAAAGAGAAATCAGTTTCAAAACTATTTTAAATAAATGTTTTATCATATACTTACAAGTTTGTGCATACCATATGCTCTCGGTAAGTGGTTGTTGTCTTTACCAACCTCATTTCCTAAGGCCACGACTGCTCTAATACTGTTAAAAAGAAAACAATGTGAGGATTCTTTTTTTTTTCATTCAAATCTCTGTCTAAAACTTTTTCGTACGGATTTCCTTTCCGATTATTAATAACAGTAAACCATCACGACTCAAACATTGTCTCAGCCCTACAGTAAGTGTTGTAAGGACTTGTGTCGCAGTTGCTAAGCAACGATGTGGTATAAACTACATAGGAAATAATACTACATCCAAGACCGTTAAGCGAAACAATGCGTCTTGCAAATAACACAAAGTTGAAAGTTCCAAGCCCACCAGGGTTCGAAGCCAGAACCTCTAGCGTAGCCGTTGGCTGTTTACACCACTGCACTACAGAGATAGTGCAACATTAACAATCGTGTTTCGGTTTGAAATAACTAAAAATGGCGTTTAATGCAACTTGTTCAAAAGAAAACTTACGCATTTATCTTCTCAAGCAATACAACGGCTATTTCTGCTGTTATAGTCATGTTTTCATACACTTTGCCACTACATTGAGGTCCCCATTTTTGACCCTAAAACAAAAAAAATCTTCACACAAGTCTAGTAATAAATTTTGTGACGTCAACGGGAGCTCTGTCAATATTATCACTGGACACGCGTTACCTCGATCCAGTATCACGTAAATATGATATTGACGGTATCATCGTACTATTGAATGTATTTCCATATCACGATGGTAGGATCACGATATGCTATGATAGGGTGACAGTTGAAACATCTTAATGTTGTAGTTACTTTGCAATTCGTATTTTTTAGTTACTATCTATTATCCTATGAGAAGATACATAATACGAAGAGAAACATACTTAAAACCTTTTTCAATATCTATTATCTTACCTTCGTTTTTTAAAAAGCGATTTTTTTTTTTTGTTTCAAAGAGGATAAATCAATGGAGGTCCCTGGAGTACAGTAACCGTACTAGCATGTTACTGTAGGCAGATTCATCGTTTTCAGTGTTCATCTTATCATCTTCATCTAATTTATCATCTTCAAGAATGAAGAAATTACAATTACTGATGAATAGGCAGTATGGCACTAAACCCAATGCCGTTAAAGAACGACATAATGAAGGTCCGTTTTTTCATTGGAATTTTACCCGAGACATATTAAACCTTTTTGAAGTACCCTTAAATATTATGATTTCAACTTACTGGTACATAGAACATACACATGATATGAGACCCTTCTGGACAGTTTTTGGTTTCTGGGCAGTAATTAGACACGTATACTCCATTGTGGCTGTATTTATCTAAAATTCTAGAGCATTCCATGGTTAGGGAGCAGATTACTGCGAAGAATATCGATGTTCTTATCTGAAAATTCAAAGTTAAAGTTAATACATATATTTTTTTAGAAATTAAGCACTGTCACACAATCAAGTCATTTTTTACTACCACCGGTTCGGAATGGAATTTGTACGGGAAAGAATCTGGCAAGAAACCTCCGTAGTTGTAAGCGAACAAGATTTAAGCATGCATTAATTTTGAACGGATGATTAATATTTTGTATGAGCTTCAATGTATGGGATAAAAAGTTACTACAAACGATTTTTCCGCGATTTTTACTTAGATTAAATTCCTATAGGCTTGGTTCACATAGATTAAAAAAATACCTTACCATTTTATTTATACCAAATCCTTTTCATTTTAAAATAAACTGAAAACTTATGGAATCACTAAAAAAATTATCGTCTCAAAAATCGATCGCTCCTATGCACAATGTATCAGTTTTAATTTTTTCATTGTTTGAAACTGCATCTTTTTTAGTTTTTCTCTTTCGATTGTTCTCTTGTTTCTATAGGTTTGCAATAAAACGAAAATCAACGTTTTTAAAACGGATCGTAGCACCTTGTTATGCTGGTTTACTTTTCTAGGCTCTATGTTTTCTGGAGGGGGCAAAGGCTCATCATGGGTACCCAATAAACAATCAGGGACTGAATAATGTGATTGAATTAAAATAAAAAATTAAATATTTAGAATAGATTTTCAAATGTATTTAAATAATTTTATAGTTTTTTTGGGAAATAAATGCTAATAATAACGATATCGATATCGAGTCTTCAAATTCAAAGTCAAAATGTTTTTTATTCGAATAGGCTTAAAATAAGCACTTTCAAATCGTCATTTTTTTACTACCACCGGTTCGGAATGCTATTTCTACGGGGAAGAATCCGGCAAGAAAGCTCCGTAGTAGTACCTCCTTCAAAAACTTAATCATCAACAAATTTATTTTAAGACAGAGATTACTTGAGTGAAGCGAACGGGAATGCTGTTAATGTTGATTTTATTTTATAGTTTTCTTGTGTATGTGTCATTCCCTTTCTTCTGCAAACGTAATCAACTAATTTATAACAACGAAAAATTTATAACTACTGTGAATGTTAAATTAATTTGTAAGCCTTTTTTTTTTGTAACTGTTTGAAGATATACGAGTATGAGGCTAATTATTTTTCTTCTTTTGCAAAATTTTACAGAACGCTCATGCGAGGTTTTCAAAGGATATGTGAGTTTGGTGGGTGCTGTTATATCCCTCATTACTATGGTTTTAAAGACTTATAATTTTAAATGAATTAGTTCAGTTAGAAACTAAATGTGCGAGTGAATAATTCTACTTTCTACATTGTAATATTTTTTTTGACAAATAAACTGTGTGTTTACAATTTAAGTGGGTTTCTTTTAAACGACAAAACGCAAAGGCCATCCTAACAGTGCGTTTACATGCAAACTAGGCGCGGAAACTCCAGTGGATCAATTTAAAGCAATTAGTGGAGTAACCTGGAGCAATTCAACTCGTACCAATTTCTATGTTTCCATACAATCAATTGCGGTCAATTAATTCGTTGCATATAGCTGATTTTAATACCGCGGTGTTGCGGCATTAAGCTTTGTTATGAAAAACCGATCAAGTGTGAGTCGGGCATGCACATAAAGGGTTCCGTATCATCGTAAAAGCATAAATGACAAGCAGTTTTTAGATAATTTCGTAAAAAGCACGTTACGTGTATGGAAGCAATCTTTTATTTCAGTATGTTTTGACTATGATTGGTAAAAGCGGTAATAGAAATAGACATTAACTTAAAATGTCAAGTTTATGGTTTTTGAGACACAACCGCTGACACACAGACAGATGGACACCGGAGGCTTAGTAGTGGAGTCCCATTTTTACCCTTTAGGTACGGTCCTCAAAATGATAGTAAAGCTTAAATATTTTCAAATCAAACAAATAGGATTAAGTAATTTTACTAACTATATGTTAATCGCGGGATTGGTTAACAACGGGATCAGCTTACCAATGCGCTTCTTATATACACCTACATCGCAGTTATCACAGAAGGTTTTAAAGTTTAAACATTGTACCGTAAACATACAAGTAAGAATCTAAGCTAGGTAATGTACCTTTTGGAATGGTCATATTTTGTATATTATTGACGATTTCGGTGGCGCAGTGGTGTTAACAACCCACTGCTACGCTAGAGGTTACGGGTTCAATCCCGGCAGGCGCGGATTGAACCATTTGTGTTATTTGCAAGACGCATTGTTTCGCTTACCGATCTTAGATGTTGTATTCTTATTTATATAGTGTATACCATATCGTTGCATAGTGTCTACGGTACAAGATGATCTTAGTGCAGGGCTGAGTCAATGTGTGTCGTGATGTGGTTATTTATTTTCAAATTTGAATAATTTTCAACTGGCCTCTTAATTTTTCCTTTTTTTCTCTCAAGTCAAATATCCTTATATTTTAAAGTTAATCTAAAGGTTCCAAGTACTAAACTAACTTTCTAGAAAGGTTTTCCATGAACATTTAATCTACTTGGTAAGGTGGCCATTATCTGAGTAAAACTCCCTTTAGTTAAAACAAGATGATACTGGAAAGGAGTAAAAATACTGATAATCACGTTAGACAAAGAACTTTGCTTTTTTTTTTTAATTCTTCACAATTGAACCTGGAAATACATACACAACTGTCCAGAAGTTCATCAGAAGTCTACAAATTTGATTTTTCTATAGGAATTTGCAAGTACGAATGGTTTTAAAGGCTTTGTGTTATTTGCAAGACGCATTTTCTCGCTTACCGGTCTTGGATGTTGCATTCTTATCTATTTAGTTTATACCATATCGTTGCTTAGCACCTGCGACACAAGTTCTTACGATACTTACTGCAGGGGTGAGTCAATGTGTGTCGTGATGTAGTTTATTATTAAAAGTTTATTTTTTTAGACGTTCGATTTTTTTAAATTTGATTAACTGTTTCTGCCTAAACAACCTAATTATGAGTGTTTTCATGATCATCATCAAACGCCGGTAGACGTCCACGCTGGACAAAGGCATCCTCCTCACCAATCGTTCATGTGCTGCCGGCATCCAGCGACTTTGCATGTCCCTTACTAGATCGTCGGTCCACCTTGCGGAAGGACTGCCTGCAGTTCGTCCCACGCGGTTGCCACTCCTAAACTTTTCAGACCCATCCGTCGTCCGCTGTGCATGCGATGTGCCCTGCCCATTGCTCCTTATAATTTGAAATACTGAGAGCTACGGTGACTCATCTGCGGACCTCATCATTCCGGATTCGATCAAGGAAACTACAAGGGAACTCTCCATCGCAAGGGCTTTTTATTAATTGTTTCGAATGTAATTTAATTAAAATTCTTAAAAACTATCCATAGAATAATATCGTCGGTGAGAGTGCAAATCCGCGTAAACAAATACGTTGAATACAGCGTAAATACAATTTTTAAATTTTTCAGAATTGACGATTCATATCTTATGAATAGTAATTTCCCAATTCGATTTTCAAGTTCCGCGGTAACTATCACTGTAAGTTACGTGGAACCAACGACACAGGTGGAAGATCTACGTGCGAGATCGTCTGGGTTAGTACCACCTTCCTTTCTGTTTCTTACGTGAATCAGTTCGCTGTGTTTCGGTTCCGAAGATAGGAGAGCCAGTGTTATTACCGGCACGAGAGGTATAACATATTTAACTCTACATGGATAACGCTTCGAGGGTGCACTTGGCGTATCAGTATATCAGGTAACATTTTCCATCAGGTGAACCGTTTGCTTTTTTGCCCATGACATATAAAATTGCATTGAAATGCAGGTATTTAAGAATATTTTTATTTATTCTTTAGCCACTAATAACCGAGAATCGATCTTGCTCGATCTGGAACATAAATCGGATCTGCTGGTAGTTTATCCGGAATAAAAGGATGATCTTTAGTGCGTCTTTCATTACCATATCTCCCTTGATAACTTCTTATCTGTGGAAGAAAAAATATATTAAAATTAATGATACAATTCAAGGAACGATTCAACATTCTATAACAGCTCTACTTTGAAAGATTTCAATTTTATTTTCATGTAAAATATTTATGATTTGCAAATATAAAATCGCGTAGGTGTGGCCAATTAAAAGGTCGGTAGCATCAAATTCTTACTAATATTGTAAACGCGAAAGTTTCTAAGGATGTATGGATGTTTGTTATTATTTCACGCAAAAACTTCTTAATGGATTTTATCGAAGCTTTACAATATTAAAGCTTATACCTTTAATTTACAAAGCTATTGTGTGAATTGTTCAAAATATATCGATAAATGTCAAAAAAAATATTTTTTTTTTTCGACTGCGACGCGGACGAAGAAGCGGGCGAAAGCTTAGCATCTTTATAGAGGATAAATCTCTATTTTAAGATTTTTTTAAATAAAATTAATCCGAGCTTAATTAGCACGGGGGAGCTAAGGATAGAAGAATGTTGTTTAAAAAATATTATTTCAAATATATTTATACTTCGCTATTTTTAATGGCATCAAGTTTTCGCTGTATCTCATTGAGCTTGTCTTCATAATAATTTGCCCTTTCAAAACTATTCGAAGCTCCAGAGTTGTAATTCAAATAAAAATTACGCTGCATTAATCTTTTCATAATTTCTTCATCAGCATTGGATAGACGGTTATTTTTATTATTCTTGCGGTTCCGGTGATCGTCATTTCCAAACAAAACATACTCATTTCTTTCGTACTGTTGTCTGCTGAGTCTTTCTTTGTCGGTTTCTTCATTTCGTTTTAAATTTTCATTCACAAATTCTTCCGAGTTAAGTATTCTCCGAACGCCTTTTCTGATGTTGTCCCTACCATAATCATAACTTCGTTCCAGATTATCGTTGCCTAGAATGTTTTCATATATTCTACGAAACTTTGAATCAATAAATTTTTTCTTAGTTTTGTCCAGTTTGATGAATTTCAATTCTTGTTCAAGGTTATCTAGTAAAAACTTGAGTCTATCGTCGTCAGTTTTAGCTTCTATTTCTTTATTAGTTACATTTTTCTGATTTTTACTACAAGTATGGTGTTTGATACCGTTTCTGTTGGTGTTTTTCTTGTCCGATAAATATTTTTCTACTATTGTTTTTATTTGATCAAAGTCTTTCCTTGGTACAACATCGGGTCTGATAGGTCCTACTTTATTTTTTGTTGAATCTAACTTGTTTTTATTTGAAGGCGCTGAAGGTTTAGTTCTTCTTGAAATTCTTTGATATTTCTTAATAGGTTTCCTCTGAAATAAAATTTTACATTACTTTGAGTCCAACATCTATCAAGTGTGTCATTAAATAAATTGAATTACTCTTACTTTATTAGATTCTTTTAGAAATTCTTCTCGTAGTTTTTCTCCATGGGATTCATGATACCTATTTGTATTGATTTGAGCGCTATCAGAGAGCCTAAAATTAATAAATTAAAGATAACATTTTGCCATATTTCGTTATACGGATTGTGTTAATGTTTTAGAATCAAAATTTACCAATCGTCACTTTCTTGTCCGGATTTTGCGATTTTATGTTCCTTTAAGAAAACAAAGTTTTTAATTTAAACTATTATACATTAATTAATTAAATCACCTGAAAAGTTGAGGTTTGGGGTTGCCGTAAGTTGTAGCTGTAACTTTCCCTGTTAGTCGAGGGTTCGAGTCTCGGGTTGCCGTTGTAGCTGTCATGTTCCCGGGTAGTGGCGATAGATTCGCTACCTGTCCCACTGGGACTCAACATAAACATGTGAAATGCGATGTGTAATACAACCCCTCTCGAGGGATGGGTGTGAGCTTATGTTATATATTGAATTAATTAATTGGCTTTTACCTGAATAATTGCGTAGGTAAGTTTTAATTCAGCTTACGGTCAGTCTAAAATAATAAATATACCTACTTTTGAATTTTGAATCCGTCTACTTCCATCTGATATTGAAGTACTGAAATCAAACAAAATTTATATATTTATATATATTACATAATATAATTTGTACTTGCTTCTTAGTAATTTTACATCTCCCCGATTGTTTGTATAATCGGTTTCGTCTCGTTTGTTCTAGACATTCTCGAAAAATTTCAGTAGTTACTTAATTGTGTTTACGTCAAATAAATGCATTTTAAACAAAGTTCTTCAGATAAGTTAAGGAAAATCACCTTGGCACTTGAAATAGCTCCAACGATGACGTTTGTTTACGTGTATATATAGGCAATAAAACATCTGATGCCGTTTTCCTTTCTACCATCTCACACCAATGAGATTGCACTGAAAAATATACGATCATAGATAACTTAACCAAATAAATATTATAGAAAAGTTCAGATAATTTTTTTTATTCAAGACCAGGCAGACATTTGACCCCAAACCCGCCTGATGTTAAGCGGCGATGAGGTCTAAGGTGGATCATGCCTGCCTAGGAGAAACCTATTCACTCTTGCCTTAAAGAGGCTCAAATTATATTGGTCAGGGAACACATCGGCAAGCAAAGAATTCAACACACCCCACCCCTATTACCCCCCCCCCCCTATTGAAGATAGTTTAAGTTATATAAAAATAATACAATATTTTTCCTTTCAATTCTTGGTCTTTTAAAAGCTTGCACCTCAATCTCGTTGCTGTCGCTTGCATTTCAATGTCGTTAAATTATGAACAAATTTTCATGTGTTTGTTTACAACCAGTGTTGCCACTAAAATTGTACGTTTTTTTATTTTTCCTTTTTTAAAATTTATTTTTCATATCCTTATTTGGGGGAACATACAATTTCTAATAGTTATAAATAACATTACTATAATTAACAAGTATAAAAAACAAAGTTTCCACTATTTAATAAAACTAATAAACTTTAATTGGTACTATAGGTTTTAATATCAAGAGAGAAAAGCCCAAAAAAAAAAAAACTCGAAGCTAAACTCAAAAACTATACAAAAAATAAACCTTGTTCCTTCAAACCTGTATCAATCCATCTTATAATATTTTTAAAAGAAGTAAGTGACATTGCACAAATTCACAAATTCAATGGTTTTGTATATTAGTCACTTCTTTTATAATTGTACAGATAAAAATGTATTGAGCAAACTACTAACAGCTGGATCCTGGGATTTCATTACACAGGCAATCATTATCCTCATGAGTTCCAATGGGGCAGCCACACCTAGGGCTTGATGACAGGGAGGGAGTCACATTGTAAACTGAAGTGCCGACCTTGGGCCTGGCAGAGTAGTTGCAGTATATAATGATAACCTGTAAGCCATGTATTTTTTTTCGGGGCACACACGCCACTCTGTCCCACCACTGCAACTCCTGTTCACCAGGATCAACAGTGGCGTCCTTTGATCGAATAATGCAGCTGTGCAATGACGCACAGGCTTGCCCGGACACCGTAACGGCTGTCTTGGGACCCGAAACGAAATTAATCAGAAGAAATAGGAGGTAGTATGGAAGTGGTTTCAGACTGAGACTTGGCGTTGTAAGCCATGTCATGTTCTTTTAGTATAAAACCTAACACTTTACATCGTGTGAACCGTCTGCTGGTTTACTCATGATGTTTTTATACAACATGAAACAGGCTGCACATTTATTATGTCCACCTTATTCGTCGCAGTTCCACTCTTAATAGATTTTTTCTGGTATTTTGTTATTAAGGAACACAATAAAATAGACTCCTATAAATTATTTCAATATTCAAGTTGTTTTAAATAACGTTATAAGAAGTTCTCTCCTGCGAACGCCAAGGCTGTGGAATGAACTCTTTGGCATGGTTTACCCAATTGACTACAGCATGGGGTTCTTCAAAAAGGGTTGTAAAAAGATTCTTGCAGGGTTGGCATCGTGATACCCCTGGTATTGCCAATAGGCTACGGTGACAGCTTACCATCAGGTAGGCGGTTTGCTTGTTTATTTAATTTATTTCATTAGGTTAATAATAATAACCACATCACGACACACACCTTGCCTCAGCCCTGTAGTAAGTGTCGTAAGAACTTGTGTCACAGGAACTAAGCAACGATATGGTATATACTACATAGATAACAATACAACATCCAAGACCGGTAAGCGAAACAATGCGTCTCGCAAATGACACAAAGTCCCGCCCCGCTGTTTACACCACTGCGCCACCGAGGTCGTCAAACCAACCAACCAACAATTTTACACAAGATATCTTATAAACTAAGAACATTTTCAATTTACATACTTAATTTGAAAAACTATCACTTTATAATTTTACAGTACAATATTAAAAATAATATAAGAAATCAACGCCACGTTAGAGGCGTATCAAAAAATTCGAAGATGGGTGTTTTAAGATCATTTTCTTACGTTGTAAACAAGCTGGGACCCGTTTCGGTGATGGTAATTATAATATTCCGTGAACGATGCTATCCCGCATCCCATATGAGTTGCCGGGCCATATACCATCTCTAAATACGGTCTGCCGGCGACGTCCTTCCTAAAAATAAAAGGCAAAAACAACTATTGAAAAATTACGCGCTTCGGGACCTGGGGCGAAAGCAAAATCAGTTTATCTAAAAAAAAAGCTTAGTGGTTTTATTTTAAGACTCAAAAACTTAAAAAACGAATTTATTTCAAAATAAATGATTAGAGAATCCTTCGCACATGTACACAATATAAACAAATATATAGTTTTCTATTTTAACTATTTGTTATGAATTCAGTTGTGATATACTAGACCTCGTTTTTTTATATCAGTCTCTCACCCTAGCCCGTAAGATGTATTAGTGGCTATAAGTATAAATATAACAAATTACAGAATCTGTTGTTTCTTGCCGGTATCTTCCCCGACATAAATTCTCCGAACCGGTGTTCGAGACATTTTTAAGAAAAATTTAAATTCATTTGACGATTCTAAGTAGGTACTTTGTTATAATTGATTGATTTATTTTACTGTCTCGGTTTTTTAAGCCCTGCTAGGTGCTTGAACCACAACTTCTAGCGTCAATCATTATCTTAAAGTATAAAATTATTTTGTTCAGCCACGCATACATTTTAAACCATCTAATCTAATCAGATATTAGTGAATATTATAATATATTGGTTTTTTAAAATGTCGTAGTTTTTAAAAATTTTATCTAATTTTCAAGTACGGTTTGTTGCAGTTTTAAAAATAAAATAGATGTTATTGAAATAATAAAATCTAAAATTCAATTCGAAGACAACGTAGAAAAGTTTTAAACGAATATAACTTTATTGTTAAAAGTTAATGTAAACATTACATGGTATAATCAGGAGCTTTGCCGATCATATCCAGGGTCACATCCGCCTTCTTCAGGTACCAATGCTTCAATATATTGGTGACTGCAAAGTTAATCTTCTCTGACGTCAACCCCATGGTTGAGAATTGTGTATTTGTCAACGCCAACCAATCAGGGTGAGTGAAACGGTACAGCCCTACTGTCTGTCCAGGATTATCAAAACGTTCTGAAATTACACACACATACATAGGTCACAGGTTAGGTTCAAAATGTATCTACCATGAGTTTGCATAGTTTTCCTACACGTCAGATAACATAGATTATTATAGCGATTTTGTATGAGAAATCTTAATTTCTCAACTCTCCATTAGGGGCGCTTTACAAAGATTCATACAGACTTATAACTGAAGTCGCAAGCGAAAATCGAAGGTAAAACACAGGTGATGGATCTACGTATGAGATCGTCTGGGTTGGTACCATCCTCCTTTCTATTTTAAATGTTGCAGTTGTGTCTTGGTTCGAAGGATTGGAGAGCCTGTATTATTACCGTCATGAGGCGTGGTGCTCTTGGCGTTTCAAGATATTCGGGGGCATCGTCATGTACTGACATGCGGCGACTTACCATCAGTTAAACTGTTGGCTTGTTTAACAATGAGTTAGTATATCAGCTCGCCTGATGCTTACCGTCACCACGGCGGACGTTCGCAATGGGGCAACCCGTACCATGCAAGCGTTTATACAAAAATATATATATATATATCTTAATTTTTTAAAGATAAATTCTGACTTTAATAATTCTTAAAAAGAATAATTAAGACCAATTAAAAATAATCTTTAGAGACGATAAACAATTCCTAAGAACTTGTTAAAAATGTTTTTAAAGGTGAAGTTGTTTATTTTTCCATGCTAATTAAATTAATCCGGGTAATTAATTATTCGAATCTATTCATAAACAAAGATATTATTCCCGAAGCTTTGAAGGTTAATAATCAAATGCCCGGAGATTAAAAATAATTAGAAAATAACCTTTTTGAAGCTGTTTATAAAATTGATTTATTTCAAAGGAGTGCGGTAGAATCATTTAGCTGATTTTGACGGGTTTTTTAAGGACAGTTGTTACGTGTTTGAATCCCGATCCGGGCAAATATTTGTGTATGATGAACGAACATTTTTAATACTTTTTGTGTTTGTTTGGATGTGTTTGCATTGATGTATATTTTTATAATGAATAGGCAACCATAATATTACAATCTGAACTGATGGTTGTTTGGTAACTTCATCTCATGGAGACTGTTTGGCAATGATTGTGTTAACACTTATACATAGAAACTGCTCTAGTGTGCGTAAACTCTTTCAGCAAAGTTGACTTTACGCCCATTGAGTCAAAGTGCACGTGCAGGCGTAACAGAACTGACTCAACTAAAGCCAAACCGTCTTCGTGATTTGGAACAACGTGAAGTTTGACATGTTGTGGTGATAGGTTTCCTAGAACTAACCAGCAAAGATGGACCGGTAAATTGTTTGCTTATAAATAATACGGTTAAATGACATACATACTTGTTGCCCTGCAAATATCACGTTTCATGATACACTGGTTTGCCATAACCTGAGCGAATGTGGCAAGTTCTTTGTCCCATTTCTAAAATCAAGAAAAAGATTGTTTTAGTATATGAGAACTACGTGTCACGCTTATCCCCAAACCCACCAGGAATGTCGTGTAAAAAAAATGATTTAGTTCTGGACACGACGGGTGGCGTTGTTATTAATTTCTAAAAGCTGGTGGGACATGGTACTTAATAGTTTAATAAGTTACATAGTAGTCTGCAAGAATATACGATTTAAGGTTAATTGATTTTAGTATCCCCTTAGACAAAATTATCACTTACGGGACGTGTCAGTTATTTTATTTTTATTTTATAGTTTTTCTTGTTTATCAGCAGGATTTTATGTGTCAAATGCTAGTGTTTCAACTTGTGAATATCTGTAGTGCTGTACAAGTATAAAGAATGTGAAATACGAAGATTTGGTTGTTTTCGTCTTCTCCTAAGTAAGTCATTAGAACCTACAGTAACAGCACTAGCATGTAGGCAGATTCGTCATTCCATCTATCACTTTCATCCTTTCGTTATTCATCTCATAATTTCATCTCCCATTTCATCCCTCATCAAAACATGACACTTACTTTAAAATACTCAAAGTTATAGCCATTAAAAAACAATATCCGACAGTTAGCATTTTGGTGGTTTCGTAACCGACATGGGTGCTTATGGCGTTCTCTGCTTTGAGCTTTGCTTGAAACACCAAATTGTTCAAACGATCCATATCGATACCGTACCAAATGCATTGTTAGCCAGTACCTGTACTTGGTTTTTCAATATAATCTTTGTAATAGAGGTCTTGTTCAACGTCGTGACGTGGAGGACTTGGTAGCTCAGTTTGTTACGTTCTTTAGTTAACCGACCGACCCGACCCGATCAGCCTACAGGTTTCCGAGAGGTTGAAGTTCGAGTCTCAGGTTGCCGTACGTTGTAGCTGCCCTGTTCCTCATTGTGCCCCGATAGTGGCGACCGATTCGCACCCTGTCACACTGGGACTCAACATTATTTTTTTATCAACTTTGCCTACCCCTCTTGAGGGATTAATTACGGCGTGAGATTATGTTATGTTATTTTGTGTCGATGTTCAACAGAAAGTTGCAGTTTTGACCTCGATGGACACATGATTGTTAAAATAATTGAGTTTTTCATTTGCCTCCTCAGATAAAGAAATGTCCTGTGAAATTTATTGAACTCTCGTCGTCGTAAAGGGTAGCGGTGAAGGATTTAAATAAAGTAAATAAGACAGTTAAATTGTGTATTCTATTGAAAGTATAAGATAATCTTCTGATTAATTAATATATACATAAGTATTTGTGTAGCATAATGTGCTTGATCAGCCAACGCGCGTCACTACAAAGCAGTAGTCGGTAGTCGGTAATCCACAGTTACTGTTCAACAATTACTACACTAAATCATAGAAGAGTTTTCACAGTACGGTGTCGATATTCAAGTTTCATAGACAATAAATAATTTTCCTACTGTTTTGTACGTTATACTCGGTTTAACATAATCTCTCGACTTAGAAATCGCTTAGTAGTTGTTAGCTTTTATCCAAACTTCGTTATCAGCAGTTAGGGGTGAGTTAGTCAACATTAGTTGCTGATTTGTCCTTAAATATATATAAAAAGTTTCAACATACTTAATGTTATTGATCTGATGTCTAAAAACTAGCCGAAAATTTAACTTTTTGTTTACATTTTTGTCATTCTTGTAGAGCTGGTGGTAAATTTTACTATAAAAAGAAATTTTCATTAGAATTAAAAACTAAAACCCGACTACTAAAACCAACGGATTGAATAGTATGAAACAATAAAATATTCTCAGCTGGAATTGTTATGTAAACTGTGGTGGTGGTATTTTGTGTAGGATTAAAGTGAATAGATGTTTAATTCACATCGAAGGCGTGATTTTAGAAATTTTATCACATATCGGTCGCATGCAAACATAGCCAAGAGTAGAAGCTAACAATGTGTAAATATTTGAAATGTGCTAATTATGCCCTTTAATTTGATGCCAAAGGCGACCATACTACACACATACATATTATTTTTTCGTCTCTTATTTTGCCCTACTCAATTTATTGTGATGTCATGTAGCCTATAGCCAGTGGACGATTATGACACATCCAACGAAATCTCATTTGTCAATTTATGATAAGTAGTTTAGGAGTTATGAGGGTACAGATATACACACATACAAACTTACATACCGGTCAAAATCATAACCCTCCTTTTTGCTTCGCCGTAGTAGGGTAACTTAGTCGGGTAGTAATAGAAACAAAATCTTTGAATCTTCTATAAGATTAAGTTTCTTAAAAACTTTATAAAAGAAACTCGAGAACAAAACTTAGTTTTCTCATAAAAATTGTTATATAATTTTTATTTTAGGAAGCAAGAAACATTACTAATGTATTATTAAGTCTTAATACTGATCAAAGTAATAGCTTCATATATACTTATTTATTTTATAAACTGCAAGCTGTATAGTATAGTTTAGTGTTATTCTTACTAGTTTGTAGACTCCATATGCTTTAGGTAGTGCTCTTTCATCTTTGCCCATCTCTTCGCCTAAAGCTAATTTACTTCTTATTCTGGAAAAAATTTGATAGTTAAAGATACCTGTTCTCCAGTATATTATTATCAACTAGCTAGCTTCGTAATTAGAAGTAATAAGATATAGCTCGCTGTATAAAAAAAAATAACCACATCACGACACACACATTGACTCAGCCCTGCAGTAAGTATCGTAAGAATTTGTGTCACAGGAACTAAGCAACGATATGGTATGTACTGCATAGATAAGAATACAACATAAAGACCGGTACCCCGCCGGGATTCGAACCAAAATATATACACAATATATATAAGAATCTAATAGTATATACTACTCTAAACAATATAAGGGCCACAAGGTATTTTTTCATTTTGGTGTAAATTATTAAACATTTACATATTGAAAGTAGTAAAATATTGAGTATACAAACTCTTTGATACCTAAACTTTTTAATATTGTAGTATTCATCTAATGCTGGCAACAATTTTAAATAAAATTTGATTTAAAATTATTTTTGAAAATTTTGATTCCATTTTCTTTGTCGTTTTGCTTTCCTTAGCTTCTTGGTTTATTAGAAATTATCAGAGTTCATTGATATCTCGAGTCAGAAACATCTTTTGCAATATGCCACAAGCACGCAGGCGTCATATGGACTCGCTGACAGCAACCAGAACCGTTACAATGATTGAAGAAGGTCATTCGCAGCGATCTGTGGGTTTACAATTGGGATTTTCTCGAAGAGCTATTCAAAATCTATGGAATCGTTTCCAAGAGACTGGCAGTGTTAGAAGAAGACCTGGTTAGGGCAGAGTTCGCATTACAACAGCTCAAGAGGATCGTTACATTCGATTAAGTGCGCACCGAGATCGCACAACGACGGCCCGCAAGCTGCAAAATCGTTTACGGCTCACAACGGGTACTCGTGTCAGTGACCAAACTATTCGTAATCGATTGCATGAAGACCAGCAGGCATCAAGAAGGCGAGTTATCCGTGTTCCATTAACCAGAAATCATCGTGGAAATCTTTTAAGATTTACCCGTCAACATTTGGACTAGGACATAAACCAATGGGGCATGGTGCTCTTCACAGACGAATGCAAAGTTAAATTTTTTAACGACGATCGGCGTATTAGAGTATGGAGAAGACGCGGTGAGAGATTTTCAGAAGCCTGCATCCATGAAGTCGATCGTTTTGGTGGTCCAAATGTAATGATTTGGGGCGGGATAAGCTTACACGGCAAAACTGAGCTCGCTATTTTAAATGAGGGTACTGTTACTGCTCAGCGGTATATTGAGGAAGTTGTCAGACCACATGTGATCCCATTTGCCCAGCGAGCGGTCCTGGATTCATCTTGATGCAAGACAATGCTCGTGCACACACGGCTCAAGCGACTCGGTTTGTACTGGAAGCGTCTCAAATTCAAGTCTTGCCGTGGCCGGCGAACAGTCCGGACTTAAATCCAAAAGAGCACATGTGGGATCAGTTGAAACGAAGAGTTAGAGACGGTGATCAGGAAATCCACACCCAATAGCAGCTCATCAACGCTGTTAAAAGGGCCTGGGAAGAGATTCCAATGGAAAATATCAAGCATTTGATTGAGAGCATGCACTCCAGGCTTCAGGAGTGCGTAGCGAAACGAGGAGGGCATACTCGTTACTAAAAGATGAGCATGGAGTATTTTCTTTTGTTTTCAGTAACTTTACATTGTTTTTATTTTTAATCTTAAATGTGATTTTTTCTTTCAAAAGCAAATAAACTTTTTAATCATTATTATTGGAATAAGTTTATTGGTCTACACGGTAAAAACAACATTAGTTTTCGTTATGGAGACAAAAAATATATATTGGTTTTATTATTTTCATGGTACAGACAAAATACGTCGTGGCCCTTATTTTGTTTTGAGTAGTATATATATTTTAGAATCTTTACTTTAGATCTCCTATGTGGTGTGTCAGCCTATAAGAGATCCTAAATAAAAAGATAAAAAGTAAATTAAATTGATTATCAGCATTAAAAAAAGGTATTTAATATTGTTACCCATTAACTAGATCCAGCAGATCACTGGCAATTTCAGGCGTCATGGTGACATTTTGTATTGGTTCTTGGCAATGGTCACCCCATTTTTTCCCCTGAAATGAAAACGTTTCGTTTAAATATGTGGGTAGCAAGATCATAGTCATTAAAGTCGACTTCGCTAGAGGTTCCGGGTTCGAATCCCGGCAGGGCGGGACTTGTATTTGTAAGCATTGTTTCGCATACAGGTCTTGGATATTGTATTCTTATTTATTTAGTATATATATCGTTGCTTAGCACCTGTGATACAAGTTCTTACTATACTTAGTGCAGAGCTGAGTCGATGTGTGTGTTGTGATGTGGTTATTTATTATGATTATTATTATTAAAAATATATTGCTTTTCAAATTTATTTATTTAGTTTTTAATTGTTATTTGTTTTACACACATATATATATTAATTTATATGAGAACCTTCTATATAAAAGCACCGCAAATAAAGCACCATTTACTAAGCAGAATTTCTCTACATAAGTAATAGATTCAAACTCGATTTGAGGGAAATCTGTATTAATTAATTAATAAATGTTTTCAATAAAATGAACAGGCCGGAGCCCTTCCTACAAAATCTGAGGGATCCCCTTTTACCTTACAAACACCGTTTTAAGCCCAGGGGGCTTAGGCAAGTGCCATTTTACGCAAAACGTTAACGCTTACCAAATATCAAATATATTGAAATGACATTAACTTGAGAGATGATGCTGTTCAAAATCATTACTGCTGAAATAAACCATAAATTAAAATGGCGTCTAACACCGAGCTACGACAAATAATATACAATTGCTAGGCAAGTTGCCACGATTGATAATTTAAATAATGGCTTCGGGAGCATCACCTCCAACCCTCATGCGACGTTTTAAGTTAAAATATAGCGGATTCATGATAGACCTTTGTCTAGAAACGACATTTAGGACGAGTACTTTGTAAAATGTCTATCCTAGCATGCCATACACATTAGTTCAGGTTATATCTTTCACGCTCATAAACTTTTTGACAACTGTCAAACACTATTATTCATCGACAAAACTAGAGTATAAAGCCCGAAATGGACTCCTTGGAGGTCACCGAGCGTTTAGCGCTGCGGAGAATGGGCATTTGTCTAAGCCCCAAGGCCAGTGGCAAATTTATTGGCAATATTTACCTTTTTTAGGTCTTAATTCCAATGAAAGGCGCTCTTTGAGAGCCTAATTCATACATAAACATACATAACAGTTATTGTTAACACAAATTACTCTTAAAATATCGCGACACTCGCTTTGCGTGACACTCGTGACTTTTTGCCGCCATGCTACTCTAAAGTTAAACTATTGGATATTAATACCAGGAAAGCTATAAGCAGGTTTGAATTTCTCAAAATTGTTAGGGCGTTACCGGTTAATAAGGCCTCTGGGGAAGACAAAATATCGAATAAGATGATCCAGGAAGCCGTAAAGTCCGCTGGGGATTCTATTTTAATTGTGTATAACCGTTGCATTGCTGAAGGGGTTTTTCCTCAAATTTGGCGCCGCGGGCTAATTAAAATCATACCTAAAAGCGGTGATAAGCCACCTGATGATCCGAAATCGTATAGACCCATTACCCTTCTACCATCGCTGGGTAAACTTCTAGAGCGTCTTATCGTACCTCGGCTTCTTCCGGGCGGTCCAACTTTTCACGAACGTCAATTCGGTTTTACTATCGGCAGATCAACAATCGACGCGGCTATCTCGGTGAGAAAATCGGTAGAATCGTCGGAGTTTAAATACGTCATAGGTGTATTCCTAGATATCTCTGGTGCTTTTGATAATGCATGGTGGCCAATCTTATTGCTCAAACTTAAAAACAGAGGTTGTTACAGCAATGTATATTCCTTAATATACAATTACTTTATAAATGGAACAACTAAGCTTCAACTTGGTCATCATGCAGTGTCGAAGGCTTTGACTCGGGGCTGCCCACAGGGTTCAGTGCTAGGGCCGTATCTCTGGAATATCGGATTTGATGACTTTTTGTCTATACCGTTACCGGCTAACTGTTCGCTTACGGGATATGCAGACGACGGTCTCCTGCTTATTCAATCTCATACAAGAACAGGAGTTGAGTTGTTAGCTGAGTCCTGCCTACGTCTGGTGGCCGACTGGGGAAAGAGAAATCATCTTGAGTTCGCAGCCCATAAAACACAGTATTTAATGTTAAAAGGAAACTTAGTAGGGCTACCGCGCTTTAAATTTAATTCAGTTACAGTTAAAAAGAAAGACTCAGTTTGTTATCTCGGTTTGATACTTGAAAAGAAATTCCATTTTATTGAGCACATTAAGCAAGTTAGCGAAAAATCAAAACGAAATTTTTATGCGTTAAATAGAATATCAACTTCGACCTGGGGATTGTCGTTTAAGTCATTAAGAATAATTTATACTACTACTTTCTTGGGTTGCATTTGTTACGGAGCCCCCGTGTGGGCGGATAGAGCCACAATTGGCGCTGCGCGACGTAAATTGCTTCAGAGTCAGAGATTAGCGTTAATTTTTCTTTGTAAAGCGTATAGAACCGTCAGCACTGAGGCCCTGCCGATTCTTGCGGGCGTTTTACCGGTAGATTTGGAAATACAACGGCGTGCGGCAATGTATTACAACTCGCGGAATGGTATGAGTTCAGATTTTCTAAAACCGAAGGATAGGGCTAAAATCAGTAGATTATTTGATAGCAACGACAACGTTCATAAAAAACTAATCGACGAATGGCAAACTAGATGGGATACTTCGACTAAGGGGCGGCATTTATTTAAATTTTTCCCTATAGTGCGCGAACGGTTAAATAAAACGTGGCTTGATATCGATCATTGCGTAGCCCAATTTCTAACCGGGCATGGTAACTTTAAGGGCAAACTTTATTCATTTAACTTGGTGCCGTCACCTTTTTGCGAATGTTCAACGTCGGATCAAGAATTTGTGCAAACTGCCCATCATATCTTGTGGGAGTGTAGTCTCTGGCATGACGAACGGTTAATCATGTTGAATTCGATTCAAGTATCTGCGTGTAGTCCTATTTATTACCTAGATCTTGTGAAAACGAAGGGAAACTTCCGTGCCTTTAAAAAGTTTTGTCACCAATATTACTGGTGTAAGATTTAGGTTAGTATCTAATTTATCCCCTGTTAGTTAGTGGCATACCGTGGTGTTTAGACGGTCAGGCGTCTCCTGACTGTCTCCCCTTTAGATTTTTGGGCCTCTGGGCCATTTCAATTGCTGTCTCCGCTTTGCTGGGAGGGAAGTCTGAAACCGCTTTCTTACTACCTCCTATTTCTTCTGATTAAGTTCGTTGCGGGTCCCAAGACAGCCGGTAGGGTGTCCGGGCACAGCCTGTGCATCATTGCACAGCTGCATTATTCGTTGATTATTCGATCAAAGGACGCCACTGTTGATCCTGATAAACAGGAGTTGCAGTGGTGGGACAGAGTGGCGGGTGTGCCCCGAAAAAAGCAGGTAAGTGTATCGCCAAACTTTATATTCTAAATTTAAAATCTTTAAATATTACATAGATTGGTTTATATAACTTAAACTTATAGAAAAATTTGGTTTACAATTAGAAAACTGTATTTTATTTACAAATTGTAACTAATTTGAATAAAGCAACTACGGAGGTTTCATACCGGATTCTTCCCCATAGAAATAGCGCGTGGTAGTATAAAAGATGACGATTTAAAAGTACTTATTTTAAGTCTATTTGAAAAAAAACATTTAGACTTTGACTTTGACTTTAACAACTGGAATTGAACGTCTTACTGGTTTATAGTACATGCACATGACGTGAGTCCCTTCATCGCAGTGCTCCATTTTTGGGCAGTAGTCATCTACGTAGATCCCATCATAGCCGAAACTAGCGGTAGGACTGGCCAATACGTTGGCGAAAATAATTCCAAAGAATAAACATTTAAGCATCTGTAACAAAGAAATCATGAGAATATTAATGTTATTTTTCACACACATTGATTAGTCTCAATCAGCCAACTTGACTTCTGGTGTGGGTATAAAACAACGAATAAATATGTATATATCTTCCAACAACTCAGAATAAGTGTTTCGTATACAACTATCTGTCAATTATTTAGTGTAACATCAATTATTCATGTTCTCATCATCATGTCACCTCCTTCATCTTACGACCACTTCACCACCACCTCTGTCCACGACCTCTGTGCCGCAGTGGCATAAACAGCCAACTAGCTAGAGGTTCTGGGTTCGAATCCCAGCAGGGGCGGAACTTTGTGTCATTTGGAAGACGCACCTGGATGTAGTATTTTTTTGTTGCTTAGTTCCTGTGACACAAGTTCTTTCGATACTTACTGCAGGGCTGGGTCAATGTGTGGGTCGTGATGTGGCTTATTAAATTTTACACTTAGGTAATGTAAAATTTCATTGTGGTTCTCAGTTTCTCAGTTCTTCGGTTCCTTTTATAGATTAGTTTTTTTTTATTATGCTATACCTAGTCAGGTCATAAATTCTGTCACATGTTTAATATAAAATAATTGGAACAAGTTTATTCATTATGTAACCATTTATATACCAAACATAGATTCTTATGACACTAAAGTTTATTCAAAATGACCTCCGTGATTTTGAATGCAGGGCTTCAATCTGCGCGGCCAGTCGTCTATCGCAGCACGAACGAGATCCATGTCAATATCGGCGGCTGCCTTAATCAAGGATGTCTTGAGTGACTCCAAATTGGGATGAGGCTTTGAGCACGCCTTTTCCTCCAAGTGTTGCCATATCTTGTAATCTAACGGATTCAAATCTGGACTGGAGGAGGGCCAGTCTTCGTGTCGGATGAAGTCGATTTCACGCGCCGCCAGCCAGTCTTGTGTGCTCTTCGCTCTATGAGCTGGCGCCGAATCTTGTTGGAATACCCATTGCCTGTTATTGAACATGGTATGAGAAACAGGTTCCACAAGGTTCGTCAGGACTGTATTTTGATATACAACTGCATTCGTTTTTACACCTTTCTCACAAAAATGTACCTCTGTTAAGCCCCATTAAGAAACTCCCAACCATACCATGAGCGAGGATGGAAAATTACCTCGTTGGACACGCGGAATACGGTTGCTCGCTTCTTCACTACTGTGTGCGTAAACCTTTTCATTTTGTTTGTTTTAGCTCTCTTCTACGGTAAAAATTTTTTCGTTCGAAAAAAGAACTTCCCGATATTTTTTCCCGCGTACCGCTTCAACAAAGCGCGGCATCTCTTCAGTCTCAGGTCCATTAGACGAGCATTCAAACGATGTCCTGTTTTTTTTCGATATGCCCGAAGCCCTAAGTCTTCATTTAACACCCTTTTCACCGTGGGTCTGCTTAACCCCATCTGAAGGGCCAACAGTTTCAGCTTACGTTTGGGATTTCTTTGAATTCGCGCCTTCACAGCTTTTATCACTGCTGGAGTCCTAACAGACCGAGGGCGACCACTTCTTGACCTGTCTACACTAGAGTCTTCATTGTATCGTTTGATGGTACGATAAACGAATCTTTTGGTTGTATTAAAACGCAATAACTGCAACACGGTCTTCTTTAAGCTTCCACTCTATATTTAAAAATTAGTAACATTCTAAAAAGTATACATTTTATTTTAATGAACAATTCGAAATTCGAATTCAATAAACTTTTTTGTGGCCAGCATTCTAAAAGAAAAGTTTTTACTGTGTGACAATACTTATGACCTGACTGTGTACAATCGTTTTAATACGAAAATTTTGACCTAACTTGCTGTAGGCAAATTTATTTTCAAAGACCTATCATTTTTATAACCTTAAAACTCGTCGAGATAATATCAATATATCGATATGTAAACCCTTAGAGAAATACAATGTATCAGGAACAGCTAACAGGAAATAAAAATGTATGGAAATGACAATTCCTCGCGCCCAAGTTATTTATTTTTAATGTCATAGATACATTTTTATTTTCTGTTAACGTCAACGCTTTCGGAAAATGGGTTTTGTTTAAGGTGGCTTTATTCTTAATCTATGAAGGCAGGTGACAAGGGCTTTTAGTTGACTTACATTATCCTGTTAGAAGTCAAAGCTTCTTCAATGAAAAATGAAAATCGAAGACATGAATTCTCCCGGAACACTGCAGCGATTTTGAAGCGTGCCCACGATGTTTGAAACTACCGAAGTGAAGTGAAATCTTGAATTTGATGATTTTTCTGTAAACGATAACAATTTGCTCGGACGTGAAAAACGGATGGCGAATATTTTCATTGACTACCCAATAACGTCTTTCGAAACTCTTTCGAAACGCGTTCCATATGACTTCTAGTGCAATCAAATTTATGTTCATGCATATTGTAGAAATGGAATTCTCTGTCTTCAGATTTCCCCCTCCGAGTATACATATAACAATAAAACCAACAAGGAAATCTTTGAGTCTAAAGTAAAAAGGCATTTTTAGGTACTCATTCGTTCGTGATGCCCCTGGTATTGCACCATAGGGTACAATGATTGCTTAGCATTAAGCGGGCCATATGCTAGGTTGGCAAGAGTATACAAAAGTGAGATCGCCAGGTGACGTGGCGCGGTACAAGTAAACAAAGCGCTGGCAGAGAGGAAACGTGCCCGCGTCTCCAAGCAACGGATGTTTCTGCCACGCCATTGGCTCCAGTTGCCGACCCAATCTGTCAAAAACGACCTAGGGCTTTCTAGAGATTTTCTTTATGTTTTTTGACTACCCATCTGCGCCACGTCGACTAGCGAACGCCTCTTCTTTATAAATCGCGCCCTAGCGGTATATAAAAATGTTCCATATTCAGTCACATACAACTTCCAACAGACAATCGCCTCGCAACGCACAGGCGTAGCTCTAGGCATTACACGACATCAGGGGCATTGTCGTGTCAATAGCCGGAAATATCACTTTCTATCAGGTGAACAGTATGCCTGTTTGTTTGCCCATGACTTTGTATAAAAACAGGGTTTTCCGACAGGTTATCAAACTAAAACACGTACAAATTACCATACCTACTGATTACCTTCAAGCAAGATTGAAAAAATATATTTGTTTAAGCTTAGAGAAATAATCATGCTCTTTTGAATTTGCAATTGCTTGAAATCCGTTGAAACGTACGAGAGTTCAAAGAAAAATGTAACATACAGATGTTATTGAACTTCAAATCTCTGATGTCTCTGTCACTTCAGATACTTGCAGTATCTAGAAATTGCCATCTAAAATGAAAACATTAATTTTTTATTACTTTCTCCTTTGAATCGATCACTTTTGACGAAGTATTTATGTTTTTCACTACTTACTTTCTTTTTTTGTAATCAAAACTTTAGGTTATAAACACGCACTCGAGAAATCAATAGCAAAAAAACTAAATTTAAGTATACGCCGATCAATAGAGAGAGAGTCTATGATTTTTTTTTGTAGTTGAATTCTGCAGAAAAGGTTTTTGGGATCAAATACGTGATTAAATTATACTCGTATTAAACTCTGCCAATGGGGCATTAAAATGTGGGAAGAGCACGTCTCTCCGTCGCACTTACCGGGCTTATAGGGGTAGTGCTGCACCAGTGAAATGTCGACTAATTATACCAAAAAGGTATATCACTACACAGTATAAAACAAAGTCGCTTTCCGCTGTCTGTCCCTATGTATGCTTAGATCTTAAAACTACGCAACGGATTTTCAAGCGGTTTTTTTGAATAGATAGAGTGATTCAAGAGGAAGGTGTATATGGATATATACATGCATAATATTCGCGCGAAGCCAGGGCGGGTCGCTAGTTAATAAATAAGATGAAAGGATGGGGCTATCGATAAGTGTCGTACCGCACGCGTCTTTAGTACATAAATGATCATATTGAAAAAGACTAAAAAGTACTCATAATTATGGGTCTGTTGAATTATTGTGGTAAAAGCATCAAACATTAATAATAATAAACCACGTCACGACAGACTCATTGAGACAGCCCTGCAGTGAGTATCGTAAGAACTTGTGTTGCAGGTGCTAAGCAACGATATGGTATACACTACATAGATAAGAATACAACATCCAAGACCGGTAAGCGAAACAATACGTTTTGCAAATAACACAAAGTTCCGCACCCGGGATTCGAAACCGGCCGTTTACACCACTGTAATGAATATGTGAAAATTCATGTCACACTCTTTTGTTTTCACCATAGATTTTATCCAGGTTGCCTCCATATTTCCAACATCCTTCTTAGCTTCAACGTTGTTGTAGGGTAAAAACTCTTTCCATTGTATGGGCATTTGTTAGTTTTGACGAAAAGTTAATTTAATCTAGCTATTTTATATGATTCCCTCAAACAGTTTAAATGTTGACCTGAACCTATTGAGTTAGCTTCGTGCGAATGTCTTTCATTGTAAATTTTATTTAACTAAGAGTTCTTGTCAATATAATTAAGTATTGAATCTTGTGCAGTAGCAAAGTACGGAACCATTCTCAAATTTTATTTATAGCTAAACGATTCTATTACATCAACACCGTTATCTTGAAATATCAGAACAATGGTATTTACCTTTCTTAAAATCTGAGTGATTCTAATTCGGAACAGTTCAGGCTTCATTTGAAGAGTGGTTCCATTAATAAGTGGGTCTTGTACTAGAATGTCATTTATCCTGTTATTAATCTTTGGTATTCTTAGTTCTATTTCAGAAGCAGATCAAACACTTGAGGTTGGCGTTTTTTTTTAATTTTTATATGGATCTTGGGTGATTTCGTTGTTTAATTTCTCTTCGCTTTCAGGAATCTTCAAAATTTGTCAAAACATTTCAAAATGAAAAAAAGTTACGATCCTCTAACATCCCAGCATCTCATCACATAGTAAGTATTGTATTTTTTTTCTTAGTAACATTAAAACATACACATTAATTCAATTAATCACTCGAGAGGGGTAGGCAGAGTTATTAAACATCGCATTTTGCGTGTTTATGTTAAGTCCCAGTGTGACAAACCTGTCGCCACTATCCGGACATAACGAGGAACATGGCAGCTAAAATGTACGGCAGCCCGAGACTTGAACCCTCGATCTGCCAGGTCGGGTCTGTCGGTTAACCAAGGCACGTAACAAACTGAGCTATCACGTCCTCAACAAGCTTAGTAACATTAAAAGTACTTTTAAATAGTGAAAATTACCCACGGTTTTAATACAGTAGGATCCGATAAGAAACCTTCGCAGATGCTTAGTTACATCTTCGTAATCCAAGTTGGATTCCGTTTTCTTTTCGTTCACATCAAAATTTGAATTAAGAATTTATTTCAGATACCCCAAAATAACTACTTTGAAAAAGACAATATCATGCGTTTCCCTGAGCAACAGTTATATCAGGAGAAACCAAAGAAAACAAGAAAAACACCAAAACGGACAATACAGAAGATTATAAAGTCGAACCGTATGAAATCTAGAAAAGTCTTTTTGCGAAGAGCCACCACGAAGAAGCCGTCAACAGCATCAGACGAAGAAGACCGTTTCTACACTGACGATGAAAAGTCAGCGCCGACCACTGAAAAGCACCACTCGAAGAGAAGAAATTACAGAAAGCTTACAAACTACGCAAGAAATCCAACACTGTTCCAAAAGATGCAATCGAGAAAGGACATGCATTCGAGACCTAAAAGAATGTTGGAGAAGGACAACGTCTATATTTTAAAAGATTTCGATGAAATTGAATTTCTGAGCAAGGAAAAGGGAGAGAATGAAGATGTAGTTAACGCTCACATTAAAAGGTATTGGTAGGTTAACAAAATTAAACATTACAAGTATTTTAATGATGTTTTATTCGTAAAATAAGCCTTAAATTACTATTTACAAGACAGGAATGCCTCAATAACACTTAAATATGACAAAATATAAACAAGTAATCACTAGAATAAATACGTTTCTATAGTAAACTAAGCAACACTTCATCGATATGATGTACACGAAGGTCATATATGCATATGACTTGATTTTATTACTTATTAATTTAACTATAATAGATCTACACTAATTCCTTAATCAATCAGACCTCAAATCATATTTGTATGTGATATTCCTGAAAATATCCTTTTATTTTATTTATGTGTATATAATTTTAAATTCATGTCGAAACAGTTATAGCAGTTAGTAAGTAATAAATTTAGATAGGGATGAGCGCTGATATCTGAAATACAGATTATATGATCTAGTGCAGACACAAATATCTCGTATGGATTAGTTCATTTGAGAAGTTGTAATAGCACTTTTATATAGTTTTATATTGTATGTATTCTTGGGCAGTAAATATTATCAATATTAGTCATCTAAGTTAAAATATCAGTAGTTGAGTACGATTTGAAATTTAATGTTTCACTCTGATATTCAAACAAACACTTCTTAGTAGTAATACAATACAGCACAACAGTCAGAAACATTCAATTATGAATTTCTACTTCAATTGCTCTTAGGGTGCTGGCATATCTGACGGGAGATGCGTCGGGCGACTCGTATATGCGCCGACGCATCATCGGCACCACAAACAAACACTCGGTCGTGTAGGATTGAATGGTTTACTATCTCGTACGTTGTAGCGTTACGCGTCCTATGATATGCGACGCTATTAGGTTATATGTGCTAGCACCCTTATAGCTTATTTAAAATATCTTACTGTTTCTTGTTAAAGCGATTTGTTTGTTTATCAGTCTTAAACTTCTCCGGCTTTGATGTCGTCTCCGGTTTTCTTATTTCTGTATTCCCAGCCTTGGTAAGCAATGTCTTGGGGACTTTCATGATCTCTGAAGGCAACGCCACCTGAGCCATACTTGTGCTAGAAAAGACATGATCATTAGACTTATAATTTATATCAATACCATTAAAATTTCAACCCGATACTTGTTTTTTTTAAACGGTTTATTTTTAATACGATTTATATTGGATTCTCAGTTTTAACCTTCTGTTGAAATGAATAATTTTGTTTTGAATAGTGATAAATTAGTGTTCAAATAGACAGTTGAAAATTTAATTTAAAACTGAAACCAAAGCACTGAAAAGTCTTAAAAGAGATTAATTATGATAAGTCAAACTATTTATCATGATCTCGTTACCACAAATTGCTTTTACTGTGGCTATAATATAATATAACATAGCTATAAATATATTTCTGAGCTCTGGATGGGATAATAGGAAATAATATTTTTTTGAGGTCACTTTTTTGTTACCATGATATGGCAGATGCTTTCGTTTTTACAGCATTTGACAGCCCATTCATCAATTTTTTTATAAGTTAAGGTGCTATGGTAGGACACACAACACAAAAACATAGATAAATCATAACACTTCTTTTCGGTTCTGCCAGTCGTAGTCGGGTAGAAAAAAACACAAACTGAACTCACAGGGTAGTTATCATAATGACCGTAACTTTGCTGTCCATGTTCTCGGTATGGTCCAAGGCCAATACCAGCTGGTGAATATTGAGGGCCGCTGTAGTGGTTTGAGGAAAATGGTGACGATAAGTTGGGTTTACAAAACTTGAAGTATCCAATTACGCCTGGAAAAGAAAAGAACATGAAGAAGAAGCTGATCAATGACGCTCAAAAAAAGCAAAATTGGTTTTTTATTCCCTTCTGGAAAGAGTATTTAATAAAAGATTAGATTTGAACTCTTCATCATTTATGTTTTGTCTTGTTAAAAATGCATTTTATAATTTTGCAATGACATAAGCAGAGCAAAGAAGATAAATAATTCATTAGTGTTAACATAATTTAATGGTTGCTTAATAATTTGCTAGATTGCAATAGGGAATATGAATGAAATTTTATTTGATAATTCAATAAAGTATGTGGAAATAGCATATTTACTGTGAAAACAGATATAACAATTTCAAGTAAATATATCTATCTCGCTCATCAGCCTTTTCAATGGAAGTTGTATGGCGCTCGTGTACTTTGACGTCATTGAACATATCGGATTTCTCTGTATAACCAACGATTATGAAGCTTTATAACTTCGGTAATAAATCAGATTTTTGAGAAAATCTATCGGATTTGTGTATATTTGTGGTATCGAATAATAATAAGTAAAAAAAAGACACGCAAATTCCCTATTAAAAATTTATAATATTACATCCCACTGACATTTATACTCCTGCATGGGATATTTTTGTTTAATTACCGACATCTTACAAACACGAAAATCAGACAAATAAATATCTTCATATTTAAAAACTTTTAAATGTTTTGGTAAAAAGTTAACAAACCTGGAACGATCAACGCCATGAAACCTAAAAATTTCTTGAAGCTAGCTAGTCCAAGGATCAGAGGCAGGAACAGAAGTAGCTTCAGCTTGAACAGCTTGAGAATCAACAGCATAGGAATGATTAGCTTCTTCAGTTTGTGGCGACCTGAAATGAAATAGGTTTTATATAATTTTGCCCAATGAAGACTGTAAGGTTTGCCCCATGAAGACTGTAAGGTTTGCCCCATGAAGACTGTAAGGTTTGCCTCATGAAGACTGTAAGGTTTGCCCCATGAAAACTGTAAGGTTTGCCCCATGAAGACTGTAAGATTTGCCCCATGAAGACTGTAAGGTTTGCCCCATGAAGACTATAAGGTTTGCCCCATGAAGACTCTAAGGTTTGCCCCATGAAGACTGTAAGGTTTGCCTCATGAAGACTGTAAGGTTTCCCCCATGAAAACTGTAAGGTTTGCCCCATGAAGACTGTAAGATTTGCCCCATGAAGACTGTAAGGTTTGCCCCATGAAGACTGTAAGGTTTGCCCCATGAAGACTGTAAGGTTTGTCCCATGAGACTGTAAGGTTTGCCCCATGAAGACTGTAAAGTTTGCCCTATGAAGACTGTAAGGTTTGCCCCATGAAGACTGTAAGGTTTGCCCCATGAAGACTGTAAGGTTCACAGATCAGGTAATGCAACGGTAACTGCTTACCATCATACTTAATGATTTTATTATGATAATTCACCTATGGAAAATGATACCGCCGTCTATTGATACGGCGATGCCCTTGATGTCTTCGAACCCCAAGAGCATAGCCATAGTCTTGGATGTTGTATTTTTATCTATTTATTATATACCATATCGTTGCTTAGTTCCTGTGACACAAGTTCTTACGATACTCACTACAGGGCTGAGTCAATGTGTGTGTCGTGATGTGGTTATTGTGGGTGTGGTTAATATTGTTTTGATGGCCTCCGTGGTGCAGTGATGTAAACAGCCCACTCCTACTCTACAGGTTCCGGGTCTGAATCCTAGCGAGGAACGGAACTTTGTGTTATTTGCAAGAGGCATTGTTCCGCTTACCGGCGTAGGATGTAGTATTTTTATCTATAATTACTACCATATCGTTGTTTAACTAAAGATTCTTCCATAGTACTGTAGGGCTGAGTCAGTGTGTGTGTCGCGATGTTATTATTATTAATTTATGCCCATAAAAGAGTGGACATTCTCAATTACGAAATACTTACGGAAAGGCGGTGCTTTCTTGTCTTCTATGATGTCAACTTCATCAGCAATTTCGTCGAGGAACCGAGGGGCGATCACGCCGTTGGCTGTGACCTCATCATCTAGCTGCATCTCCAAGGCGGTTGACCGTAAAAATCTAAGGGCGAAATAGGATTTTTGAATAATCAGTACGCAGTTGTTGCTAAGTTTTGCTGAAGTTCTTTGGTTTCTAGCATACCAGCGTTTTTAATCTGATTACGGCGAAAGGAGGGTTATGATTTTGACCGATATGTATGTATGTAGATTTGAGGTATGATAAAATAATAATATGTGCGACTTAGCTACACTTTCCAAATTGCAAAGTTGCTCCTTGCAATCTCTGGAATGATCCAATAGTAAAAAAATATACAAAAAAAAAAAGGTTATATTGACTAATTACTTTTGTGAAACTAAAATATATTGTATTAACATAGATGGAAATAAGCTGTATGAAATAAGTTTAAGAAGATAAGTAAGACAAAGTTTGTTGCTAGGTAAAAAAGACATTACAGGGTGAAACAATAAGGGTACGTGACGAAACTTTGGGACATATTTTTTAGTTAGTGACTTCTTCTTGCTACTTTTTTCCCACTTAATGACAAACTCCTGCAATATCATGGGCACACAGATGTTTCTTCTGATGGAAAGTCCGCTTACCGGTCTTGGATGTAGTATTCTTATGTATGTCGTTTTTATCGTTGCTTAGCACCTGCAACATAAGTTCTTACGATACTTACTGCAAGGCTGAGTCAATGTGTGTGTCGTGATGTGGTTTATTATTATTATTATTAAAGTGATACTTCATATTCACTTATTCCAATTCATCTAGACAGCATATTTAGTTTTTCAGATAAGTATTTCAAGCATATCGTCATTTTGATAGTAATTTTTATTCTGTCACCTACTATTCGATTAATGTTTGTAACTTTTAAAATTATAACATAATCCAATTTAATTTAATTTTGTTTTCTATCGTGTGCAAATAAGACATTTAGAATTTTTGTTTTGTTAAATTACATTTTATGTAAGCTGTGGATACCTGTAATTGGATAAACATAGGGAATGATATTAGTCTCTAAGTTGTATTGCATGCATGAGTATTCAAGTAAATAAATAGTTCAGAGTTACTTAGTTTAATGTCTTCATGTATTATCTTATTTTCCTAATTGTACGAGTGTCTCATAATATTCACGCTTAGTTTTACATGATATGTACACTGTTATTATGTTCATGGTTATTGCACTCCTAGGCCCCGAAATACAGGTCCAGCCTAGTTCGGGGCCTGCAAGATATTTCAGTGTATTTTATTCTTATGTGTTTTTGTGAAATATTTTTTTTCTTATTCTTTAAATAAAATCTATTCATACCGTCTACTTTTATACAACATCATGTGTGAACAAGACCGTTCACCTGACTGAAATTGATATTGACACGACGATGCTCATGATGTCTGGAACGCCAAGAGCACCGCCAATGCGTTACCCATGTACAGGTAAAGATGTTATGTCTCAGGTGACGCTAATAACAATAGCTCTCTAATCCTTCAAACCGAAACACAGCGGACTGCTTCACGGCAGATATATAATGGAGGGTAGTACCAACCCAGAAGATCTCGCACGTAAACCTACCAAGAGCATACAGTTCTTTGGCTTTTAGTAGAGTTTTAGTCCAAGCAGAGTTAAATCAATGTAAATACAATCCTGATCTGTATTATGGCCACTGGAACTAAATGTATTCTATTTGAAACTGAAGTATTTATACCATTCGTTTTATATTAATAAGGAACGAGGATACTTTGTAAGCAAATCGGTTCATTATTCGATAGTTGGTTTCTATTTAAATGAATTGGAAATTCTGCAATGGTACTAGAAAAAAATTGACTTTTCTTGAGACAAGTGGGAATAAATGTGTCTATACACTTTTGTAATTATCACTGGGAGTTTTTGCCAATAATATAAGAATTTAGATTCAATGAGTGAGAAAACCTGATTCGTTACAGCTTAATGTGCATCTGGTAAGCCAATTTTATGACATATTAAGACAGTTTTAGAACGTGGTAGCTCAGTTTGTTACGTGCCTTGGATAACCGACCGACCCGAACCGATTCGAGTCTCGGGTTGCCGTAAGTTGTAGCGGCAATGTTTCTCAATGTGCCCGGATAGTTGCGACATATTCGCAACCTGTCACAATCAACATAAACATGCGAAAAGCGGTGTGTAGCAAGCACCTCTGCCAACTCCTCTCGAGGGGTTTGTGTTTAGACAGTTCATACATTAACTTAACAGAACCAGACATAAAAAGTCACTAATCAGTGAAGGTTAGCTTAGATATTAAGATATTTGTGTAGTTAAAAAGTCAAACCTCATGAATAACTGAATTTAATTAAACTTGTAACACGCATTTACAGCTCATTTAAATTGTTAAACAAACCGCTCTAAAATTAAACAATTAACACCCACTCGTAGAATTTTAATTAGGGTTTGAAAATAATTTACCAGATATGTTTAAACAGCGTCAGGATTTCTTTTTGTTTTTGTTCCTTAGCATTGAATATTTATAATTGTATTTTCTCTTGAATTGACACAGTATTGTATGCAAATAAATTTTACCTAATTTATTTAATTGAAAAATGATTGCTAATTATGCTGTTGGGAAATTTCATGAATATTAATATTATTTTGGTTGGAAATTCCTTATATTAAATGGAGTTTACGTTTTGTATGTTCTAGCAGGGCGCGATGGAAGCAGCTAGAGGAGGCTTTTACCCGAAAATGGGTACCCAATAAAGAATCAGTGAGTGATGTGAATGAATTAAATTAAACTAAAATAATTAAACGTAATTTTCTAGATTATTTTATCTTTAAATAATTGTAATGTTTTTGGGAAATAAATGGCTAATAATAATAATAATGTTCTAGCATTTAAAAAATCCAATTAAATGTTCATTTTTATGTAAGATAGGTTAACTTTAAGCCTCAATTTCACCTATAGGTAGCGTCTATCGGAGTACTTGCCTACAGTCAGCCTATTTATCGACTTAAAGAGGCAATTGTTGTAGTGCTAGGGAAATAATTACATTGTAGTTAAAGTAAATACAGCCTTTGATAATAATAGTAATCTAATATGGTAATAGTTAGTTGCTAATAGGTCTTTGATATGATAATACAATAACGCATTGAAACACAGGCTTCGTTCCCATACTGTCTTGGAACACGCAGTTTTTTTTTTAATTGTTGAAAATTTAGACTGTTGGTGTTTCTTGAAGCATTATTTTACATAACAACATGATATTGTAACTACAACATATTGCATATGGACCCGAAACTGAAAGAAATAAGTTTTATCTCACCCACGGAATAGATTATAAAATGTGGTATGGCCGTTTTAAAAATATAGTTTACTATTGAGTATTTATTTTTTTTAAATATAAAAACCTCTATGTTCCCAGACTGAATATTCGTGTTCTTGATTCAAATATCTGTCCAAGCCGGCATTTCAGTCCAGGTCTAATACCAGTCAATAGTACGGACAATGTATTTATTCTTATATTATATATATTTTTTTAATTTACTCAAGTTATATAAGTGTAGCGTTTACAAACGTTAGCTACTCTTATATTCGCTGTTTTGTATTCTCATCTCTCAGTCTAGATTTTAACGTTAACTCTATTTTTAATGCGAAATAATATGTTTTACAATTAAATAAATTAAAAATATTTTAATGCAAGGTTACCTCTCAATTTTCCTCATGCCGAACTTGACGAGGGCATCCCAGTCGCTGTCCTCACTCCTGGGCTGTGAACTGAACTCCGGAGGTTCCCGGGATAGAGCCCGTGCCTGAGATTCCACTTTCACCAGCACCGCATTGTCAGACAGTCTGGAAGTTAAGATATAAGGTTCATAGGATAAAATCGTGACCCAATTACTCGGTCTGTCTGTCTATCAGTGAGCTGTTTCTCATGAACCGCAAGAGCTAACATCTAATTTTCAGAGAATTACTGTTGCCACTATAAAAATTACTAAAAACATAAAGAAATAAAAAATAACGAGGTCTCACATATATTATTAAAAAAAAATTGGTTACTGTTTTTTTACGAAATTATTTAAAAAGTACATTATGTTTATTCTTATAACGGTACGGAACCCATCACGTTCGACCGGTCCCTCTTGACCGGTCTTTTAAAATTAGATTTGGATTTAACTCAAGACATTGATGTCAAAGATTTGATGTATTTCTCGACTGTCAAACTGATCTGCAGGCAAAAAGTAAGGACTGATTACTGGACCAGATATTTTCTCTGAAGGAGGAGTTGGATCTTGTCAGACTGACTTATTTTTCCATGGATATCCCCTACGAATAATAAAACAGCTCATTTCAATAACAATCATAGCAAGTTTTGATGGAGAAACAAACGCTTTTTTGAATTTTCCCAAGACAAGTTTAGCTTTTACGGACGCTTTGGCTCAGCGTTCGCTGTTTTGAATTCTCATTGTTGAGATTCCTTATGTAAGTAAAACAATGGGTTTCTCCCATTTAATGTAGGTTGCGAATATACTAGAAATGTTGGACGTAAATATCAGTGTTTACAATCTGGAAAGGTAAATAGGGTGAACCCTTATTCTCTTGTTGTAATGAGATTCTAAGAGATGCAGTCTTTTTTGTTTTGCCTTTTTCTTACTTAGATTTATAAACAACTAGGTTTTGCCTTCCACTTCGTCCGCGTAGAAGTCAAGCCAAAGTAAAATATTGACATTTATCACTGAATATCTTTACAAATTATTATGTGCCTATGTGTTATTCTGTTGAAGCTAATCTATGTTATTGTAAAGTTTCATTAAAATCCATTCAGTAGTTTCTACGTGAAAGAGTAACATCCATTCATCCATACATACATCCTTACAAACTTTCGAGTTTGTAATATTACAAGAGAATATTCTCATCTGAAATTGTTAATTATTCAATTGAGCCTATCCCAACTTAACCAAACACAACAAAATAATACAAGTGAGCAAGTTTGCCTCATACTGTACGTGGTATATGACCACGGCTAAATTGAATAGCTAACTTCACAATTTCAGATGACGACATTTTCTTGTTTTTAAACTTATTGTTTATTACGTTTTTAAAAGAACGACTCTTTCTCAATAAGCTTTATTTAAAGACGTTTTTAAAAAAGAAAAAATGTATAGTAAAATAGAATAAGTACTTAAGTTGGGGGAGGAAAAGAACATTTATTTTCAGATCGCGTAGGTGTTTAAAAGCATTCTGACATTTTACAGGATTGTTTATTACAATCCATGTAATTTATTATCCCTCTTCAAAAAATATTTTTTATTATTTGAAAGTGGCAAACAAGCATACGGCCCGCCTGATGGTAAGCAGTCACCGCAGCCTATGGATATTTGCAATACCAGGGGTATCACGCACGCGACGCCGACCCTGCAGGAACCTTTATACCTTCGTTTGACCGTCTGTCAGAGGTATCAAATTCCAAAAAGGTAGACAGATATCAAGGTTTTCTTGAAATTCAGTTCAAATTAAATGATTGATAGCCTGAATTCCATTAGTCACGACAATTGAGTAGGGTTACTGCCCTTTGAGAAATTTCCATAATGGCAATAAGTATGATACTTTAGGGTTGCTGACTGAGCAAAAACCAATATAATATATATATATATATACATATATAACTCACTTGTAAGCCTGCTTGTCAAAGAAGTCATCAAAAGACCTAAGCGCCTGTGCCTTGAAGCAGTCAGCCAGGTCACCGTTGATGCACTGCTGTGTGGCCTGCTGGATGTAAGGATCCTGGTCTTCTCCAAGACCTATCCAATCCAAAAGACCTCTTCCTTGAGCTTGAGGCTGCAACAAAAACGACATTATGGTTCCCGTCCACAATCGATAGTCGGTGAACGATTTTTTGTAGGTGAAAAACGTAACATAGTAATAGCAATAGTGAAACGACTGCGTCCAACTAAAAGTCGGTCACAAAATCGGTCAGTTAGACTAGTAGGAAAAATCAGCCCGATTTTATCGGTCGTACAAAAAGTCGGCGGTAGGTTTTAGAGTGTTTCCATCTTATGAAGTCGATTTAAATAAATAGTTGTTTCATCAGGTGTGTGCGTGCGCGCAGGTGGTTTCAGTGTGTGTGTGTATCCACGAGTTCATTCCGTAATGACAAATTGGTTATCATGGATTTATCTATGTATGACACAATCTCATTTAAAATTTCACTTAATTTTTTTATAGAGACAGGGAGCTAGATAGTTCTGTTAGAAATAAACACGCATTAAAGCAAATTGAACCTTCAGAATAGTGGCAGAAAGGTGTATCAATCGATATGATTAAAAAACATAATCAAAATTACTGACAAATCTCGATGATTATCCCGTACAAAAATGTTCACCAAAAAGTTTCATTGGATGAACATTTTTGTCCCTGATTGTGTTCCTGTAAGCTAGTAGAACAATTACTTTACATTATATCCTTGCTTGGTAGTGTGTCTGTCATGGGCTTACCTTCGATTGGTGCTTGCGGCTGCAGTTACAAAATTTGTATGAATCGTTTTAGGCGCCTCTAACGGATTGATGAGGAATTGAGATCGTTTATAGTATACTGTAGTTATCTACGTTATAGGACATGTGGGAAAACTATTCAAACTCATGACACTGATCTAAGAAGTGCAGGGCTTACCGATCGGCTATGTTCGTCACCGCCGAAGTGAAGCGATCGCCCATCACTCTCTTCCTTCGGGGGCTGGTCAGGCAGTCTTATACCCCCGTCCGCTCGCGACAGCAGCGCAAGGGACATTGCTATGGCAACGAACATCCATCGAGCTTGATTGGACATAGCGAACTATGCTTTCCTGGAAAAAGACATGTATATGAATATAACATCTTTAAAATATTTTTTGAAATTAAATTTTTATATATAAATATATTTTCATGGTAAAATTACAACAATCGCCAAATAAAAATGAGCGTTAATATTAAATTTAGTCACCACAACATTTTACAAAAAAAGTGATATAGGCTTGGACAATTAACTAATTAATTAATATTGGTTTGGCTATTTAACTATTTAATCTTAAGTTTTGCTCGGGCTCAATTCTTTTTAAGATACAAGTACTTAATTTATAAAGAAACTAAATTTCCTTTGAAATTTTAACAGTTAATCATATGCGGACTTTACTATAAGATGCTGAGTTATAGTCATGAAAGTGTATGCAACTCAGCACTGAGTCAGCTCTAACGAGACCGATGCTGATCTTCCGTTGCACCATAATTTGTTCCGACATTTTCGTAAAACATACTCATGTTTATTGGAATTTTTGTCATAAATGAATAATAGTTTATTCCTATTCTATATAAAACAAGATCAGAATTTATACCTAATTGTTTTTCCTCTCACCGCTGATACGTTGTCTAATTATCTCGCAATGAAAAAAAATAGTAATCTGATACCTGATACATAATCTTTCTTATAAACAAACCGAAAAGCTACATGGTTTTTTTGTTGTATCCAACTACAGAAAGTAATGATAGAAATTGGTTTCACAAAAACAGCGATGTAATCCTCTACATAAAAACCAGCCAAGTGTGAGTCGGACTCACACATGAAATGTTCCGTCACCATCGTACAAGATAAAACAATGTGTTTATGGTGATATGGTAAAAGAAACAAGAAAAAGCATAAAATTACAACAAATAAAGTTTTTTGTATGGAAGCCCCGTTATTTTTTTTTAATTTTTATTGTATGATTTAGACGTTCTCTAACTATAAAATATTTTCAAAAGAAGATTTTAAAGTAACTCTGAATTTATCATATTTTTTTCACTACTATCTTTTCAATATATATAAGAAACATTTTTCCATCTTTTGTACCTACTCACCACTCTACCGATATTACAAAGTTTTTGTTAATTGATTAAAATGAAACATTTTGTAGGACGTGGAAGCTCAGTCTGTTACGTCTCAGTCTTAGGTCACCGTACGGGTTACGGCTCATTGTTCCCGGATAGTGGCGACAGATTTGCAACCTGTTACACTGGGACTCAACCCAAACATGCGAAATGCGGCGTGTAACCCCTCTCGAGGGATTACGGTGTGAGTTTATGCTATGTGATTTTGAAAATGGCTCATTTATGATAAATTATAGAATAGTTTATACACGATAGGTGGCGCTGTTCTCGAAATCTGAACATTGCTTTGGCGGGTTAAAACATGATCGATCAGCGGAAACTACTTTGAATAATTCATCTGAAAATTTAAGGCATAAATTAAAATGTACGCATGCGCTGGAATTAATTTCGCATAATCCGTTTTAAAAGTGTAACGCGTCCGGGTAACAAACATAGCGGAAATACAAGAAGTTCGATGAATATTTTCTCCGATTTTTGTAACTTCTAAGACTGTACAGAAAAAACTGCATGCAAAGAATGTTTAGTATTATTGTAATAGAAATTAATTTAGTCTCAGTATTTTGAAAAAAATAACAACTGCGGATGTTTCTTCACCGTAGAAATTCTTCCCCGCGTATCGAACTGGTAGTAGTATTAAAGTTGAATTAAAAAATGACTTTAACTTTAGTGAGTGTATTAAAAGAATTATGTTTTAACTAATAGAGAAACTAATTAAATTGATGAAAATAAATACTAACCATCAAACTCCTAGATTGGACACAATTTATTTCACATTTCCATTGAACACAAACATATTTAATTTAGACCTAACGTCTACATTTCTATTAAAATATAGCAATTACTCGCCGAATTCAATTTGATGTATACAGGAAAAATTAATGGAAAGTACACTGTGGGTATATCGAAAATGAACTCTATGTAAATGTAATAACGTGGTATTTTTATTACATTAATTTAAAGTACCGTAAAGTCTTACAAACGTGTGAGCGAGACGAATGCAATTGAGAACTGTTTCGTACAGTTTGAAATCAGTGTTTGAGCGGCAAGAACTTTCATAAGTTTGTTTCAAGTTTAGACCTTCGTTGTATGCGGTAATGTCGATTTTTCTCTGGCCTGAGAGTCTTGGTTCGGTAAACGGTTTCGCTAACGGTAGTAGGGTTGTAAAAAGGAGGAAATTCATTCTGTAAGCGTGTCTGACAGTTTGTTATAGTTCAGTACATGACTCTTTATGACTACATAAACGAGGAAGAGGTTTTGTCTATGACAAAAGTATTATTAGTTCTAATTCGTTTATATACTAAGAATATGTCTTGACAAATATAATATAATATATAGCTGTGATTACTGTGCACAAACAAACAAAGCTTGACACACAGGTGTAAGACGAAAAAGTTAACGGTTTTTTTACTACCCTTGGATAAGTAACAGCTTGTTTGCTCTGGTGAATTAGAACTGTACAAGCAATGTTCAATGGGCCCGTCAGCTCGTTGGTACATTAAGGAAAACAACTGGAAAATTAATAAATTTACCCCAGTAGGTTTTATTGGCTTGTACAAACTTGGGGGTGATGCATGAAAAGAGAGTGTTTACTTATAATATTACTAGCGGCCCGCCTAGGTTTCACATGTTAGTAACTTGAAAAAAACATCTTGGGGATAATGTAGCATCCAATGACGAAATAATTTTAGAAATAGAAACACTACTTTTTGAGTTTATTAGTAACAAACGTATAAAGGTTTTCTTTTAATTATAAATGGATGGATTAAGACGCATTGTTTCGCTTACCGGTCTTGGATGTAGTGTTCTTATCTATGTAGTATATACCATATCGTTGCTTAGTTCCTGTGACACAAGTTCTTACGATACTCACTGCAGGGCTCGGTCAATGTGTGTGTCGTGTCGTGCAGATAAAAGGCCTTTGAAACTAACTAACGTTTAAAAGGATTTTCAAAACTAGTCATCTGTGTGCCTACCATGAGTTTTAACTAAAATCCACGCTTGCGACTGCAGTGACAAATTTGTATGAAACATTGTAAAGCGCCTCTAACGGGTTGATGAGGAATTAAGATTTCTCATATAAAATCACCGTCGTAACCTATGTCACCTGCCCCTCAGATAAACACTGTTTTCTGAAAGCGTTCACGTTGGCAGAAAATAAAAATTCCTGTTTAAAAACACACTTTTATAAATGCACGTAAAAACTCCATAATAATAATCATAATGTTCCAGTTAATATATTCCGGCTCCATCATCAGATCCGTTTGGCAATACCATATTATTGTATTGTCATCAGAACTACAAACAGCTGCCAATTTTCATTACGCTACGGCCCTTGGAAGATTGTTAAGTTACCTTAGATTCCATTACATAGTTAGTTACATACAGGTCGAACTAATAAAAGCGTCTTTATAATAATTAATAGATTTAAACAATCTAAAAACCCACGTTTTTAAATGTCCTAAAAATAAGAAAATAACCCTACGGAGCTGAAGGATGGGCTACTCAAAAGTGGGGGCGTATATTATTTAAGGGATTATTAATGGGATATATTTAAATGACGTGTATAGATCGTGGGTGTAACTTGCAAAGATGCCCCTACGTTTTGAGTGGCCCCTCTTTCAGCCCCGTAGGGTTATTTTCTTATTTATAGGACATTCAAAAACGTGGGTTTTTAGATTTTTTAAATGTATTAATTATTTTATCTTTGTTGTTTGTGTTTGCCAAATTTGATCAAAATCGGTCCAGCCGTTTTTATAGTTGTAAATTGCATTGCAGTTGTAAATCATCGGGTTTGAAAATACCCTAAAAATTTCAGCCTGCTAGCTTATCGGGAATTGCCTCAAAATTGAGTTGCAAAAATCCAACCGGAACGACAAACAAAAAAATAAGAAAAGTGAGCGTATAAAAACGTGGGAAAAATGCATCTGACAAATGACATTTCCTTGCACTCGAGTTACTTTATTGTAATGTCATTTAATTGAACGTGTAAAATCATTAGTTACATTGAATGTCACCTCTGAATTTAGTTTTAAGCTTGGTTCCTGATTTTTTATAGTCTTAATGATACTCATTGAGAAGTGTAAGTACAAACATACACTCATACACACAATGAATCATACATTTTGTACACATGTCATGAAATATATATCTTGAATTACAAAAATATAGTTATTGAAGTTAATATATAATATAAAATATATATATATAATGGATTTGTCAAACGTAACTCCATTATTGGCTGGTTTTACAGTAAGTACTATTGTAGTTTATTAAAAAGCTGTGGATTTTGTTCTTTTATAAAAACAAATAAATTTTTATTTTCTGTTAACGTAAATGCTTGCGGGGAAATTGTGTTTGTCTAGGGGTGGCTGACGTGTTGAAAAACTATGCGAAAGATAAAACTCATACTCATAGTATATAAATTGATTTCTAAAAGACTTTCATTTAGTTTAAGAACTAGCAACCCGACCCGGCTTCGCACGAATGTTATTTATGTATTAAATACATTTAAACTTTCCTCCTGAATTACTCTATCTATTTAAAAAAACCGCATCAAAATCCGCTGCGTAGTTTTAAAGATCTAAGCACACATAGGGATAGACAGCGGAAAGCGACTTTATTTTATACTATGTAGTGATGATCTTTCAGGGTTGCCAACTTGATACAAGATACGATACTTCTCAGAAAAATTAACAAAACAAATCTACGCAACGGAGCTACCAAGAAGCTAGTCATCAATAAAATGAATAATGTTTATAAGCTTTCAATAGAAATAAAACGAGATATAATTAAGACTTCTCAGAAATTTTTAGTCTACTCTAATATTTTATTAAATATTCTATTCAAAGGTATTTCGGATACTTAACAAAATTGCTACAATATTATTCACGTGAAAGAACGTTTATAGCGGGACGTTTCAGAAATAATTAAAACATTAAAGAAATTAAGTACGTGAAGGGATTGATAATTTCTTTCGAATTTTCGCTAAAGCCAAAGAAAGAGTCTTACAAATTATGTACACCTGCTTCTTCGTTGGGGTAATTATCCACATAAACTCATGAACTCACGCCGTAGTCCCTTGAGAGGGGTTGACAGAGGTGCTTGCTACACACCGCTTTTCGTATGTTTATGTTGATTCCCAGTGTGACAGGTTGCGAATCTGTCGCCATTATCCGGGCACATTGAGAAACATGGCAGCTACAACTTAGGGCAACCCGAGACTCGAACCCACGACCTGTCGAGTCGGGCCAGTCGGTTATCCAAGGCACGTAACAGACTGATCTACCACATCCTAAATAAATTAACCTCATAAATAGATCCATTGACAAAATTTTATTCATGTACTCGATATAAAAAGGTAATATTTCTTAAAGCCATCAAATTATCGTCAATAATTTAGCTATCGAGATATTTATTTTTATTTCATTGTGGGCAATAATTTAATTTAAAGAAAACTCATTTTGTGTGTCACCAATGTGTGTGCCATTACAATAAAATAATAAAGACCCTGGGAGCCCTTTTTTACTCGTAGCGGTTTTTTTTAATATTCATATTTATTACTAATTATAGAGACTCCCTCCGTTCACATGGAGTCGATACGTTAGGTCAAGATATAAAGACTTAATCTACAAAATAAACGAATGTCCAGCGTAACTTGAACGACGCACGAAAACCAGGCGATTTCAATGGGATCTTATTATGATGGTCAGTCGTGTTTCTTCATGGAAAACCATCATAACTTGACCTCCGAAATCGTGCAGGTCAATGCCATGTGAACGAGAGCTTAGTATATTTTTCACTTTTATATTATATTATATTACTTAGTATTTAACTAGAACGATTTCATTTAAAATCATATCCTAATTTAATAATAATAGCCTTTATACACATTTTTATTTATTTTATTTACTACATTTTTGCTAGATTTTATGGAATTTCTATAATGGATCTAATGATACATTAACAGGATAAAAGAGGTTTATATAAATATTTCATGTATCCCTACCTATCCATACATATTCCATACATATTCCTGTTCCTTATTAGGTACTATTCGCAGTAATGAAAGTGACCCCATTACTGTTAATAATGGACAATGTAAAACCAACCTTATCCCTGTACAGTTAAAGTGTAATATCAAATACGTCACAGCGTTAGAGCCTCTATTATTTATACAGAATGTTAATAACAATCTGAAAGACTGCACATGTTTTGAGTTGTAAATAAATAACATTGAGCCTAAAAAAAATGGATATGGCATTTTAAAGTATAAACAATTTGTATGGTATATTTTAACCCTCGTCAGATATGCGTTTGAACAATAGTATAATACAAATCATTGGCTGATCAAAATACAATTAACGTTATTAAGATCAAAAAATTCTCCGATATTAATAACTATGATGTAATTTTCATGAAGTATTTAATATATTCCACCGGCAACTCTGAGAGTTGGAAGCGTACTCGATTATATAAAGGATAATTAGTTATTACCTGAGAAATTGAACTTCACATAGTCTTAAGTAATCAGTAGGTGCTAAGATAAACACTTGCTTAATGGAAACCTGGCTTTTAGTACCGTAATGCTAACTCCCTGCTTAATCGTATTGCTACCTTTTAGTTTCAATTATACTAATTTATGAATTGTATATGGTATTAAAACAGTGTAGTATTGAATATATTTGATTTGGATTTGGGGCACACCCGCCACTCTGTCCCACCACTGTGACTCTTGTTTATCAGGATCAACAGTGGCGGCCTTTGATCGCATAGGCTGTGCCCGGACACCCTACCAGCTATCTTGGGACCCGCAACGAACTTAATCAGAAGAAATAGGTCTTAGTAAGAAACCAATTTCAGACTTCCCTTTCCAGCAAAGCGGAGACAGCAAATTTCTATTGAATATATAAAATAGTTTTTTATATTTAAATTTATTTTTATATTTAAATCTGACGCATAAGTAGTAGTTTATGTAAGACATCAATCATTTCTTAAAACGGTTCTTTATATTTAGAGTACGAATTATGCCACATCCACTTTGAGTATGTGACTCATACGTTAATGTTCTTGACCCAAAAACGCTTTTGAAAGATCTATAAGTTTAGTATTTAAGTGTTACTAATTTGTTTTTGTCTTCAAATCCAAGAAGGACAACCTGCTTTCTATTTTCATAACATTATTAACACTATACACTTTATTAATTGCTTTTTGCTTATAATTTTTAATAATAAATATTTCTTGATTTATTTAAAACTTTTAAAAATTATTCTAAATGTAGGTATACTTGAATAAATTTTTTATTCGATTAATGTTTGGTTTAAGTTTGTAATTTTAATTACAAAATTTCATGTATGTATTCTGTATGGTTTCATTTCATTTAAAGTCCCGTACAAATTTAAAATAAATCAGATAATGTTTTTCGAAGCAGAACAAAGTCTCAAAGTTTTATTTGTAAGTTGATTGATTTTTCTCACTGCTCCGTAAAATATTAAAATGTACTTCGTTTTTTTTTCGTTACGCTTGATAAATAAAAAGAAATAAAGATCCAAATTATGGTTATTTATCGGTTTGTAAACAGAGCCCTTTTCTATGGAGGGTTTGGCTTTTCTGTTATTTTTCCTCCATTTTCCCATTACATATTCTCCTTGAGTCATCTTCCTTCCTTGGGCGAATTTTCTGTTTATTCGCATTCAGCAGACATGATTGTTCGCGTTTACGATTCAGAAATTGATATCAAATAATAATAAATATCTTAGTACCCAAATTAATGAAGATTTTTTATATCGAGTACTTGAATAACATTTTGACAATGGATCTTCCTATGTATTTAATTTAGTTAGGACGTGGTAGCTCAGTTTATAATGTGCCTCGCTTAACCGATAAGGCGAGGGTTCGAGTAAGTTGTAGCTGCCATGTTCTTCATTGTGCCCGGATAGTGGCGACAGAAACGCAACCTGTCACACTGGGACTCAACATAAACATGCGAAATGCATGCAAAAATTTAAAAGAGGTTTGTATTTTTAAGAAAGATGGAATAAAAAAAACGATATTAAATACATTCTTTCACTATTATTTTAAATGAACTTATATAACCTTTATATAAGGAAGGAAGTAAATAAGGTAAAAGTTTATCTTATCTAAATAGGAGAAAGAAAAGTGTGAAATTCACTTACTCACCTATTACTTGACTAGTTCAGAGCACTATACAGTCCCAGACACAAACAAGAATGACCGGCCAAAACACCAACTTTCCTTATATAATAACAACATAAGAATTGCATAAACTTCGACACTACTACATAAATAAAACAACTGAAATCGACTTTATTCCCATCTGCCAAGGTTGAATTTGGAAGCGAGACTTTCGTGGACAATTTTAAAGTTCGGTGTCAATTGAAAATGTGTTTTAATTTATTAGAGGAAGGTTGGGGTTTGTTCGTAACGTGGTTTTCGCTGTTTGAATGAAGTGTGCAATGCTGGGATAACCCGCGAATGCTTGCCAAGGTTTGGAAGTGAGGATAACGGCTTTTTGGTTTTAATTTTTATTATAATAAAGATATTGAATCTGTGGTTTGATGTCTTTTCATAAAAAATGTTATTATTAAATAACTAAAAAGTTAAAAAGTCAATGAATAAAATGAAGTATAACAATAACTAAGAAATAAACAACGTGTCAACTATTAAAAAAAATAATTATATAACTAGAAATGAACTTTTATAGTGTGTCATATTTATAGCTAAAAATACTTTGTAGTAAATATGTAACTACAGATATAGTGTGAAATTTTGCGATTTCGTTTGTTCTCGGCTTTCGCGAAGATTTCCGAACACTACTATCAATTACTTCTTATGACAACTAAAATTTAAAACAAACGAACCTAGCTGACAAAATACGAAGTCTTATATTTTTTCACTACGTCTGTACTTAAAATGATATCATTTCTTTTAAAACAAATCCGCTTCCATGCTTAGCAAGCATGTCGTTCAAGCACAAGATCCTGGTAGTGCTTTCATAATTTAGTTCATGGATACAGTTTTGGTATTCCCTTAAATCTATCTTCTATCAAGTGTATTACGAAATCCAATTAGGCAGAAACCATTTTTGTTCTTTTATTATGTGTATTTTTGGCTTGATCTTTGTAATGTACTATGTTGTTATGCTTTATGCTCTATCTTTATCTATCTGGTGTTTTTGCTAGGTATGCTAGGTATGTTGTCTGTGTGTGAGATCGTCTGAGTCGGTACCACCCTTGTTTCTAATTCCAACGTGAAGCTGATCGCTATGCTTCGGTTCGAAGGATTGGAGAGCAATTGTAACATTTATCTTTACCTCTACATGGGCAACGCATTGGCGGTGCTCTTGGCGTTCCAGACGTTGACGGCATCGTCGTGTTAATAAGCAGCGGTATCACTTTCCATCAGTTGTTTGCCCATGAAAAATCGTAGCACACTTAAGATTAAGTAAACGGATTAAGACCGCGTTTTATTTTTCCTATTTCAATATTATTGTCATAGTAAAGCTTAAATTACTAAATAGTGTACATAGATTAATAATTGGTCTCCGCTGCTACCAATCATTAATGATTAGACTATGGTAGTGTAGTTATAATCCTCAAAATGGGACATTTGATTATGCGTAAATCTGTTCATTTATATTAAAACTGTGTTAATTGCTCTTTTTTTTTTAAATCTAGAACGTTGACCGCTGATTCATATTGTCTGTTATGTATGGCTGGTGACTAACGGTTATGTAATTCTGACGTCTTACTGGCTCGTAGTCGAAGCTTTAAACGGACATCTCGGAAACTTCAAATCCCCCCTCACTACTCGAAAAGTTGATCAAAGTTCGAAGTAGGAAGAAGTTGGGTGTGTTTCGAACAATACCGCAACTAAACAATGTCCTGCCAAAGAGTGTTATGCGAGATACTTTGAGCTGTCTGTGACGGATTTGCTTGATCTGATTCCGTCCTTTTCGTTCTTGCCATTCTCATTCAGTCTTAATACAATACATAGACAATTTAGGTTTAAATATTTACGTCTAACTATTTCTGTTTCTACCCGACTACGGCGAACCGAAAAGAAGGGTTATGGTTTTGATCGGTATTTATGTTAGTACCGGAACTTAAAACCAATTTGTTTTGGTGATAAAAAAATCTGCAACTTGCAATGACTAATGCACCTCCCTGAAAATAATCCTGGCGTCTCCCATGTTTGGCGTGATTCATCATAAGCACCAACAAAGAATGGGGACTGGGTCTGCTTGGAGCTCATTTCCGACACAATTTTTTTTTCTACTGATTGTCAGATTTCAAGCTCTGAACCGATTCCAAAAAGGTTCTCAATTCCAATTTAAAAAGTTTATTTGGAACGCGAAAGAATACGGCATGAAACCTCCTTAATTGCTCTTTTCAATATGCAATGTCAACCCAGTGTTAAAATTTTTAAGTTTACTTTGAATAATTTTGTAGTGCTGTGGTTTTATGTAAATAAAGAGAGAGAAAAATAGATAACTGGTGACTCTTTACTAAATTACGACCTTTTTTCAGATTCACTTTTTGGGGTGAGGGTAGGGTCTGACCTTCATAATTTTAAGTTTTAACTAAATAAGGACTAAGATTTTGAATAACTTTTTAAGGGGGCTTGAGGCCCTTGCCCTTGCTTGCTTGTTTGCTTGATCGCTACTGATTATAAAATACGTAGGTATGTATTGTTTGTTATTGCGGTAAGGTTCAATGGAAAAGGTAAATAAAGACAAACAAAACCTGGTTTGTTGTCCTTATCTCCAAAAACATTGGGATAACATTGGGTAAAACTATGGGGAATATATAAAATTACCCTTAAACTGTAGTTTTCATGGTAAACGTTATATTATTCAAACTGTTTATATACTTTAAGCGTTCAGATAATAACACTACCTACATAAAACAGATTAGATTATCTATTCATATTTTTAACACCATATCTACAATTTTACACTATATTAACTAAGATATTATGGAAAAGGAAAGATTTTATTGTTGATTTGAATTTAATAGGCTCTGAAACTAATGGCTCGATGTGAAAAATTCTTTCACCGTTTCAATCCTACATTATTTCATGAACATAGGCGATAGAATATTTTCAAAAGTGTTAAATATGTAGTAGGTGAGAAGCCTAGGTTGGCCATTGTCTTGTTAATAACTCAAAACAAATTCTATTAAATCTTTCGTTCTGAGATAATAAAATAAACTTCACAAAGAATTAAGCCTAAAAAGATGGATTACTATTAGTTTTTTCCTCTGAAATAAAACTTAAAAGGAAGTGAAGTAGGGGATTACAGTTTATATGGGATTTTTTTTTTCTACGTAGATAATTACTAAAGCAATTAATCAAGCAATAGTCAAGAAAAAAGGACTCTTTCATTGTAAAAAAACAGCATGCACTGTTGGTATCTACACTCTCAAAGTTTGGCAAATATCACTGCATAGAATAAAACGAAGTCGCTGTCTGTCCCTATGTATACTTAGATCTTTAAACTACGAAATGGATTTTTATGGGGTTTTTTTAATAGATCGATGAAGGTTTATATGTATGTAATATTTGTGCTAAGCCGGGGCGGGTCGCTAGTAATCAATAATTTTCAAAATTAACTACAAAGCGCATTATTTATTTAATATGAAGCTTTCTACAGTGCAGTCAAAATTAAATCAATTAATTTAAAAACAATAAATAAATAAATATGTTAGGCACTTTTATAGTCAAAACTGTCTTAAGGGTTTCATTCATAGATTAATGATTGGTCTAGACTGCGAGACTTCCAATCATTAACCGAGGGTCTCACTGATGTGATTTCACGCTGCATTTAATCAGAAGTTATTATATTATATGAAATATCTTTGTGTGTTAATAAAATATTTAACATTCAAGAGTTTTTTTAAGTATCCCAAAGATTTAAAAAAAACTGGTAATTTTACGTAGTATCTACATTGCGTAGATTTAAAATATATATATAAATTAACTCAAAAATTACATTGCGTATGTGTGGTCTAATTCTCTTAAGATAGTTTTGACTATATTTGAGTTATTAAATTAAAACAATTTCCTAATTTATCATAACAAAAAGCTCTTCTCTTATCTTGTCTTAAATAAATAATAACTATTAAATTATTCCAATACTTTAAAACAATCTACTTAAATAATAACTGTTAAATTATTTTAATGCTTAAACTACATTTTAATACTTAAAAAATCTGATTTCTATTTAACGAAGATATGCAATTATCTTGATTAATCTGGCTTACATTTTTTTTTAATATCTAAAGAAACACTCACACATTCATACAATAAATTACAATCATTCACAAAAAAAAAATATATCAAAAGAAAATAATTTATGCTTAAATATAAAAATATTTTCACGTACTAATTACTGGTTAAAAATTAAATAATTTCTTATAATAACTAATAAATAATCTTAACATATTACTGTGGTGGTATCCACAGTAGTACATTTTACTTATTTTGGTCACAATAAAAAAAAACAAACTCATACAGCTACAGTATATAATATATTACAAGTTTTAATGTTTATCTATTTACAAAATCTTAAACATAGCCATCATTTGAAAATAATTTCCATGAGTGAAGACAATTCATTTGTTAACCAATACCTTTGCCTGTTCTCATTGATAGAAAAAAAAATGTATAGAAAAATGGCGCAGGGCCTTAGCTTAAGATAACTTAAAAAATATCTTTAAAATCTATGTAAAACAAAAGAGTTTCAAACAAGAATTCCCTCAAAGACAGGGAGTGTTAACAATTTTTGAGTAGTGAAATTTTTAGAATCATGAATCTCAAGTTATAAGTCTTAACTGTCGTCATATCAACTCATGTAAAGGCGTCTCCGGATGTAATATCTTACAATTCTACGTTTTCACTATTCTACGCGTCTTTTGATGATTGCGATCTCTCATTTGACATTCCTTTGATAATATTGAATCGGAAGAAAATCGAGGACAAAAATGGGACTGCCGCTTTGGAAAAAAACAAATGAAAGACATATTGTCTGTTGAAAATAGACTTTTCCCCAGTAAAGATGTGAGATAACAATAATATTAATAGAAATAATCTACATCGCGACAAACACATTGACTCAGCCAGCAGTAAGTATCGTTAGAACTTGTGTGACAGGAACTAAGCAATCGTATGGTATATGCTGCATAGATCAGAATACTACATCCAAGACAGTAAGCGAAAGGATGCGCCTTGCAAATAAAAAAAGTTCCGTCTCCGCCGGGATTCAATCCCGGTACCTCTAGCGTAGCAGTTAGCTTTTTATGCTACTGCGCCACAGAGGTCGAGGGAGAAGTTGAGAGATGTTCTATTTTAATAATAATATTTATTATACATATATTAACGATAATTGCAGAGTTCTAGAAATGCTATGGTGTTATGGTGGCGTTTAAAGCATTCTTGAAAGCTATACATTTGCCTTTTGCGAACCTCCATAGAAAAGTGTCAAATACGCGAATTGGTTAGTTTGGTTTAAACGATGTGACATAATCAGAATACTAAATCCAAGACCGGTATGTGAAACAATGCGACTTGCAAATAATACAAATTGCCGCCCCCGCCGGGATTCGAACCCGGAACCTCTAGCGTTTCAGTCAGTAACATTACATCTAAGTCCAGTGAGCAAAACCATGCAAGGTATGTGTGTGCCTGGTGGATAAGTTATCTAGGATTGCTCTGGTTGGAGATTTTTAGGGGAGCAGTCCAGAAGTGGACCTCGTTTGATGATGTTGATGTATGTGAATGTACCAATTATGGTGTGGACGCAGTCGAAATGTTACTGTTCTCTAGTTGTCATCTAATTGTGCAGCTTCCTGGCGGTTACTAGCTTATTAATGTCGTGGTACGCGGCGATCATTGTGTGTGCCGGGGCAGCGTTGGCTGAGCAGGCCGCGTGAGCTCTCATGCAGTCAGTGCCTTCCTGCCCGCGCCTCGCTGCACGCATGTAGCGGAAAAACCGAAGGATCTCCGGATTGTCCGACACCGGACGACGCAGCTCGTTGAGTTCCCTGGAAAGTAAACACACATTGACTCAGCCCTACATTAAGTGTATACAATACTGTGTCTGGGTAGCAACGTAATGGTATTATACTGCATTGATAACAATACTACATCCAAGACCAGTAAGCGAAATAATGCGACATGCAAATGACACCAAGTTCCGGCCCCGCTCGTCGATATATTTCGATGTTAACTAGAGGTTTTATTTGCACATTCCAAAAAGCAAGGTCATGCCCCTCCCTTGCCTTGAGAAAGAAATTATACTAAAGGAAATAATGTTTCTTTTCTACTCTACCCTAAACATATTTTTTCCGATCCTGCCCTTAAGAGCAAAGTTTTCAATCACGCTGAAAGAAATCAAAGTAAAAGAAATACTCAATCAATAAACAAACCCTGTATGTATGATGGATGTATGTGATGAAGCATAATTTTTTCTTTATAAAAGAAGTAAGTTTTTTCAGGTAATTGGCAAGAATTTGGCCAAACCTCTACGAATAGTAAGGAACAATTGGGCTGAAGGTGTAGCTAAAGTGTAGCATGCTTAAAGAGATGGTTTGTTTCTCACGATTAATAGTTGTGACTTCCAGGAAAAGTTCTAATGTTAGAAGAAAACAGCTTCCCATTAATTCGCAGAAAAGCCTGTCGCATGTCTAAGTAGATAAATAAGTTTATTGAAGCTTCAATACCAGGATGGCGATGGCGTTGCTGTTTCACAACTTAATTGCCGCGTTGTTCTAAAGATTCCTTCAAGCAAACTAACTTTGTGTGAAAGTGGAAATGCAGTTCTCTTTGCTTGTTTGAAATTACTTTAAACCCCTACAGCGATGTTCCGATGTTGTACTTGAGCAGAAATCAAATCTATACCGTACTGTGAAAACCTCGTCCAGTAAAATAATACCGCAGAAGCAAAAAAATCCCCATATATCTTTATTTATAGAGATTAATTAAATACTTTATTCTTTTTTTTCATCACATGTCCATCGAGGTCCGAACTGCAAATATTTTAAAGCTTACACCTATGTTCCATTTTTATTTTTTTCGGGGCACACCCGCCACTCTGTCCCACCACTGCAACTCCTGTTCACCAGGATCAACAGTGGCGATTTTGATCGAATATTCAACTAATGATGCAGCTGTGCAATGACGCACAGGCTCTGCCCGGACTGTCCGGCTGTCTAAGGACCAGCAACGAACTTAATCAGAACAAATAGGAGGTAGTAATAAAGTGGATTGCGACTTCCCAGCAAAGCGGACACAGCAATGAAAACGGCCCAGAGGCCAAAAGCTAAAGGGATGTAAGGTCAAGAGATTCTTGACCGTCAAAACAAAAAAAAAAACAAAGTTTTATATCGAAAAGCCTATTACAGGTGTTGGTCAAACGATTTTGCATTGACAAGGTTTTCAAAGTACGGTTTCGAATTGTTGAATGTTTGACCATTCACTGGTTGCACTGACTGCTATCTTGTTTTAACGTGCCCATCTTACGCAGCAATGGAACGCTTCATCAATATATTTAACAGTCTTCACGGTCTATGTATTAATACAGCAGTAGTGTTAGTTCGAGTGCTGGTTAATTCTTAGTATTTTACCTCTAAATGTCCTCTAAAAAGCAAGGTTGGAGAAAATCTTTAATTAAAGTGAATTAGGTATGCCCTCTCAGAATTTCCATATTTAAGATTTCCAACATATTGTAAATTTTACATGTCAAAGGCAAATTAATATCCACTTCATTACATGCACAGTCTATATCAATCGAGGGAACAAATCTATAATTGACATTCAAACTTCTAATTTTCCACGATTCAATTTGAGTCTCTTTAAATATTCATTATTTTCTCCGATTAATTTTCCTCTCACTCGGGATTTCGGGAAGGGCGAATTGAAAGAACTTTTCAAGATAAACGAGGGTAATACAAATTGAAAGTAGGTTTGAAATTGATGACATTTTTGAAAGAACAAAATTTATGCCAGTGGGTTACATATATGGGACTTTTTTGTAGCTCACCTCATCAATATATATGGTTCCAGCTAGTATTTTGTTTCTTTGTAACTGACCAAATATAAAACAGAACAAAAAAAATATAAATATAAATAGAAAATTCAACTCTGAGCTTGTATTTATTTAATAATAATAATCTTTATCGAATTTCTCAGATGTAACTAAATTGATTAAACAAATAATTTACAATACAAAAATAAGAATTTATTGTTTTTCTGAGGTCTAAATATTAACACAGCCATCAAATGAAGTCATAAATAATGCCTGAACTAAGAAAACTTGAGCCTCGGGCGAACCACGTGTCACTGAGTTTGTACAAACAAGCTAAACAAAGTCCGAATCTAACGATTTGAATGAAATTTTGTAGTTGTGTAGTCCAGGATTGTGTAGTTCAATTGGAAGGAAAGGTTAGGACGCGATGGGTTGCATTATTATAGACGTTTCTAAATTGCATTAATAACTCTGAGAGAGCTTAGTGGTTCACAAACGTGCAATTTTATCTGTAACGCGGTATCCTAGGATATCACACGCACTGCGGGAATGGCGGTTCACAGACGGCCACTATACCAATACAACATACATAGCAGCCGTCTGTGAACCGCTATTCCCGATATGTGTGTCATATCTTACGATAGCTAGCTAAATGTTATAAAGCAAGCACTGCTGGATTTAGGCAAGAGACCCCTCTCTTGTGGGCCCCACTATCAGACATCATTAAGATTTTTTTTTGTACAGACGAAAAAACAGAAGTCGACCTGGATATAATTTTTTTAAATATTAATAAAACTTGGGTTGCCCCGACGATTCGAGATATGTAGTAAATATTTGTTGCTTATTTTTTTTTATTCTATCATATATATGTAGTAAACAATTAATAGTGATTAATAAAAATATTGACAGACGGCCAAACATATTAAAATGTTAATAAAGCTTGTTGTTTCTAGCGGTGACTTATTTTCTTCAAGAGGTCTTATTAGTTGGGTAGACTAAGATATAGTGACATAAGAATTACGAGTATCGAACTTGGATTATTTGTTGAACTACTTTTAGTTCCAAACACATTTAATTTGAGTGCTTTCTGACTCATTTGGGGTTCAGGGTTGAGAAGTCATTCTTACTTGAAAGCTAATGTACTTTCAAAATTGGTTATCATCAAATTATCCTTAAAACTCAAGGCTGGCTTGTTACGGACCGACCGACCTGATAGGTCGAGGGTTCGAGGGATGCCGTAAGTTGTAGCTTCCATGCTACATTGTGCCCGGATAGTGGCAACAGATTCACAATTCACACTGGGACACAACATAAACAAGCAAAATGCGGTGTGTCCAGGAAATCCAGTTTCGATTTCTTTGATGTGTTTTTGATTTAACCAACTTCAAGACAGGAAGAGGTATTACTTTGTTTATGGACGAGTATGTCATCACAACAAATTTTCTTGGGCAACGCATTAGCAATTCTCTCAGCATCGTTTAATGTCAAGGGTCATGTCAATCACTTTATATAAGGTGAGCTGGCTCTATGGTAAGCTGGCCCACTTAAAGCTGCTCTATAAAAATCTTTACCTGCTCAGTTGTGCTGATACTAAGTTGCTGTAAGGAGCATACTTGGCTGGACTGGAGTACATCAAGCATATGAGCTGTTCCCTACATGCCTCCAACTTCACGCTGCTTAAACTCTGCCCGCCTATCTTACCATCTGGCACTTCGTTCTCCACTGGGGCGAGACCTGGAAATCACGTATTTTGGTATTAAAAGCTACCCTTGTGAATTTGATCGCGTGATTTTTTTGCAGCGAAAAACGGGGTTGATTTCCCTCAGAATGCAATGTTTCTTGGTTAAGAATTACTAAGGTATACTTAAGGTTCCTTTCCTATTTACTCTACTCCTAGCTAGCTAGAAGTCAATTAGGAGTCTCGGGGAACACATCTACCTGAGGTTAGAAGTGGAAATAATGATTCTTGTTGCTAAGCAATTCCTTCGAATTAGCGTCATTTAAACCACTAGAATGAGCTTCCTTTGAGAGTCCTCTAAAGCTGGCTTTGTGTAATAATTAACGCCGAAATGGAGTACGTTATTGAAGTCTGAGCAAATACGTACCAAGCCTAGCAAATATGCCGTCGAGACGAGAGAGGAGGGGTGAATAGAAAGGGTCATAGTTGCTGAGGATCATAGAAGATGCTGGAATTTTCTGGAACACCTAAAAAACAAAAGACAATAACAATATCTATATCACCACACACTGCCCAGTACTTACATAGAATATTGTTTTGAAATGAAGACCAGTGATCGAAAAAAAAAAATCCCGGTCAAGTGTGAGTCGGACTCGCACGTGATGGGTTCCGCACCATTTTATAAGATTAAATTTTATATACCTTATAGATAATTTTTAAGCAAAAGTTTCTATTAAATCACGTTTTTGTGTGAGACCCCCCTTTAATGTTTAATTTATTTATGTTTTTTGTATTTTTTGTCATAGCGCCAACAGAAATAGACATTCTCTGAAAATTTCAAGAGTCTAGCTTTTATGGTTTATGAGATACAATCCACTGACATACAGTCAGAGACTGACAGACGGACAGCGGAGGCTTAGTAATAGGATCCCGTTTTTAACTCTATCGGGTACAGAACCGTAAAAAAAAATATGAAAAAGATGCAATTATGACCTCACCGAGATTCGAACTTGAAACCGCTAAACACACTTACTACTGCGGTTATTTGTAATTCATTTATTTTGCACAGCATAATATCATAAATTCGTTTACAAAGTAAGCATGCAAATTAAACATTTGCCCGTCTTCATTTTATAAAAAAATAAACTTGCATAAGTGACTTCATAGTAAATATGTCATTTTCCATTCATATTACAGTAGAAAGACTCATTTATATTTAACAATGACGAAGAGCAAAGAAGTGACTTGACAAAGGATTTAAATATACAGACAATCCATCTCACAAAGACTCTCTATGGCTGTTATTTGATATAATAATAATAATAACCAAATCATGACACACATAGACTCAGCCCTGCAGTAAGTATCGTAAGAACTTGTGTCACAGGAACTAAGCAACGATATGGCATAAACTACATAGAAGAGAATACAACATCCAAGACCGGTAAGCGAAACAATGCGTCTTGCAAATAACACAAAGTCCCGCCCCCGCCGGGATTTGAACCCGAAACCTTTAGCGTAGTAGACCACTGCGCCACCGAGGTCGTCAAAACATCAACATCGTTCTAAGGTGCGTCAGCTCTTTGCTGCAGGGCTAGAGATAGGAACTATCTCTTTCTTTTTGTATTTGTTATGACAGGGAAAGAAGATCTTGTCGCATTTATTTAGCGTGCTAGGTCTACTGAGCGAACTCGAGACTTGAATATTGTCCTAGTGTGCGTCAGCGCTTTACTGAAAACTCCAAGTTGCACACACTGAAACACTGTGTATCTGTATGTACACGCCTGACAAAACTAACACAACCAATCATTCAACTCAAATATTTTTTTTTTCAAATTGACTTAAAGTAAGTACTTTTAAATCGACAAAATTATTTTTAAACTACCACAGGTTCGGAATGCCTGTCTACGGGGAAGAATCCGGCAAGAAACCTCCGTAGTTGCTCGTTTCAATATCATAATAATCTTTCATTACAATTTTAGTTATAATATAAAATTTTACAAAAAAAAAATGTGTATAGAATATTTACAAATGTCGCTAAAATATTTTATACATACCAAATATAACAATAAAAGTACCTACTTAAGTAGTCCAATTGAATTAAAATATAGTAAAGTTACTACATGAACTACTGGAGTTGCAACAAAGATCCAACTGATAAAAGCTGGCAGAAATCTTAGTCGAAAGTTCATTGTGAGGTAGAAAAACTACGACAATACATTTTAGACACGTTGTCATGTTATTTTCATCGCCTTCATAAATCCCACGCTTTCGTACGAGCTTTAACAAAAATTTAATTTCAAGAATGCGTCAAGTTTTTAATATTTTACATTAAACATGTCTAGCTGACAGTTATAATGTTGTTAATATTCCCATGTTATTACGATAAAAACTTGTAATGACTTCCTTTTATAAATTTCAATGTTGGTAAATGAAGCTAGAAAAATCTTTTGAGTGTTTTAAATGGACTGAATTCTATAAGAAATGTTATTTAATTTTTTCATTCACTTTCTTTCTTTATCATATATTTTTTTATTTAACATATTATTTTTAATATCAAAAAAATAGTACTTTTTGAGGATATGATAGCTCAGTTTGTTACGTGCCTTGGATAACCGACCGACGAGGGTTCGAGTCTCGGGTTACTGTAAGTTGTAGCTGCCATGTTTCTCAATGTGCCCGGATAGTGGCGACAGATTCGCAACCTGTTACAGCTCTCTCCCGAGGGATAACGGCGTGAGTTTATGTTATGTGATGTTATGTAGTGCTTTATTTTTTAAAAGTCTATTTTTCATTGTTATTTGGACATACATATGTAAGTAAGTAAGTTATTTATTGATTATGAAGGTGTTTGTAAATACCTTGTAGTTATTACTTGCGGAGGTCAGTTGATTTTTATAGTAGCCAGGTTTACTTGGTAAGTAAGATATCTTCTGACCACCCTCGCCGAACCTGAAAGAAAACAAATAGTTTTTTTATTAAAAACTAGGCAAGTATTTGACCCCAATCCCGCATGATGTTATGCAGCGATGGAGTCTAAGGTGGAACATGCCTACCCAGACGAAGCTTACTCACTTGTGTATTAAAGAGGTTATACCTATATTTAACAGAAACAAGAAAATAGTATCGTAAACTAGAAGTTTTTCGTTTTACCACAGTAAAATAACAAATCATAGCCCTTCTTTATGCCTTTTTTAGTTTTGCGGAGATAAGAAGCCAAATTAAAGTATTTTTTTCTATGGCATTGCCCTCGTCATGGCATTAACTTCGATTATTTTGCCAGTGTCAAGTAATATTTATTATCAAGTTTGGGTAAGGGATGAAATGAGAGATTAAATGATGATGATATGGATAATTAAACGATGAAAATGATAGATAGAATGATGAATCTGTTAACAGTAACATGCTAGTTCTGTTACTGTAGGCTTTATTGAGTTACTTGGGAGACTTACGAAAATATCAGCCAAATCGTAGTATTTCACGTTCTCCATACTTGTACTGCACTACAGATATTCACTGGTTTAAACATTGAAATTCGAACATTTTCACCGCCATTTCCCGTTCCCGCCAAGTAACTCATTAGAGTAATTTGAAATGATTTGATTTTTTTTAATTAATTGACATATCGTACACAATTTATTTAAATAAAAAGTTCAAGATGTCCGCTTATTTATGTTAATCTCACAGTTTAACTTACAAGCGTTATAGGACAGTCACTGTTTGACATTATGTATTGTATTCAGTTGAAATATATATAAACCGCTGTTTTGCCTGGCAGATATAACCTACTTTGCTTTTAACAGCAAATGGTAATTGGTAATGTACGTATTTTATCAATGTATTTACTAACGGTATATTGCATTTTTCGATAGAAAAACAGAGTATAAAATTATAAATTTAAAACCCTCGCTTGGACATTTGAGTATATTGGATTGTTCATCCTCACTTGTACCCCCCATAACATAATCAATTTAATATTACGCCAAAGCATTATTATGATTTTCTAGTTTAATAAATACTAGCTTTAATTTAACAGAGGAAATCAAAACATAACTGCGATACGATTTCTGCGAATGATAACGACATTAACTAATAATAAAGAGTACTCGAGTACAAGTCGTTATGAAAACAATATAACCATTCAAAAATGATCTTCAATGAACATTAAATTACAAATTTAAAAAACCCGCGTACATTCGGTTGTTCATGCCTAATTTTAACCCCATAACCTTTGGATGGGGGAATTCATTTCGATTTCAATAAAACATAGCTAAGAACTCGCTCGATTAATTCACCTTTTAAACAAAAAAAAAAAAAACTACATCAAAATCGCTTCATTCATTCGAGAATTATGATGCCACAAACTGACAGACAGACACGTCAAACTTATAACACGCCTCTTTTTGCGTCGGGGAAGAACAGAACATTTCAGAGTACAAAAAGTTGTAGAGCTTTTAATATCGTAACGTATTTAATATTGTTCTTCGATCAATGGCCAGAAAGTCACATAATGGGTATGAAATGTAAGATGAATTAATGTTTTCACAATTTCCCATCTGACCCCGAGGTAGCGTTGGGTAATATTTTCATAAAATTTTCTAATTCAAGCGCTCAAGCGGTTTTTTTATTTGGGTTCGTTTTGACGGTGGAGTGGTATAAACAGCCGTCACCTCCGAGTTCGATCCCGGCGGGGGTGGAACCTGTGTCATTTGACGTATTTCGTTTACTGGTATTGTATGTAGTATTACTATATATTTAGTTTATACCATATCGTTGCTTAGTGTGTATTATAGTGAGTATTATAACAAAATTGTGTCACAGGAACTAAGCAACGATATATAAGAATCCAAAACCTGTAAGCGAAACAATGCGTCTTGCAAATAACACAAAGTTTCATCCCCGCCGGGATTCATCGATCCAGAACCTCTAGCGTAGCAGTCGGGTGCTTACACGAATGCGCCACAGAGGTCGTCTAAATATCTTAAATATTATTTACTTTAACAATGACAATAAATGCTAATACTGTTTACTTTTGTGAGAGCATTGCAGTATTACTATCTATTTGTAATATTGTATTAAATATACAGATCTCTTTTACAAAAACGGTCAAGTCTGAGTCGGACTCGCACAGGATGGGTCCCGAACCATGTAATTAGATTAAACATGATGTACTTTTTAGATAATTTTGTAAAAAATACAAGAACAAGCAAAAAAATTACGAAAAAACGATTCTTGTATGGGAACCTCCTTTAATATAAAATTCGTTTATGTTTTCAGTATTTGATGTTATAGCCGCAACAGAAATAGACGTTCTGTGGAAATTCCAAGAGGGCAGCTAATATAGTTTATGAGATATAGCCCGGTGAGAGACTGACAGACGGACAGCGGAGGCTTAGTAATAGGGTCCCGTTTTTCACCCTCTGGGAACGGAAACCTAAAAAATTAAACAATAAATAGACACAAAACTTCACCACATGAGCACCCAATTGAATATTTTGGCGTTCCTTTCGTTTAGTAGATCGTAAAGAGACATCGGTTCGTTTTTTAACACACACACACCTTTAAATAAGCCCTTTCAATACCTACTATTCATTGGGTTATTTCTAATAAAACTGATACTCTCATCCTAGGGGCAAACTTAGGAGCAAGATTTAAGTAAAGTTTTGTATCTAAAGAAAAAAGAAGACCATGGGTAAGTTCTATTTTTGAAAACGTTGTTGACTGAGAGAGTAACTTCTCGAAACAATATCATTTCGTAATCGTATTTTTATTTTATTTTTAAATTTAATTTCATGGGCAAACAAGCCTGATTCACCTGATGGAAAGTGATACCGCCTATTGACACGACAATGCCCTAGATGTCTTAGATCCCCAAGGGCACCGTCAATGCTTTGCAAATGTAGAGGGAAAAGATGCTATACCTCACGTGCCTGTAATTACACTGGCTCTTCAATCAAGTATTTAATTTATCCCCTGTTAGTTATTGGCTTGCCTTGATGTTTTGACGGTCAGGCGTCTCCTGACCGTAGATCCCTTTAGGTTTTGGCATCTGGGCCGTTTCCATTGCTGTCTCCGCTTTGCTGAGAGGGAAGTCTGAAACCGCTTTCTTACTACCGTCTATTTCTTCTGATTAAGTTCGTTGCGGGTCCCAAGACAGCCGTTAGAGTGTCCGGGCACAGCCTGTGCGTCGTTGCACAGCTGCATTATTCGTTGATTATTCGATCAAAGGACGCCACTGTTGATCCTGGTAAACAGGAGTTGCAGTGGTGGGACAGAGTGGCGGGTGTGCCACGAAAATGTCATACACAGCGAGAATAGTGGTTCACAGATGGCCGCTATGCATATATGTATGTATAAACATAGAGGCCGTCTGTGAAAGCATTTCCCGCTGTGTGTGATATCTTACGATATATTATAGCGCGCCTCTTTAAGAATGAGAATAAGAATAATATATATGCATGAAATATGACCATACAGGAGGTGTTAAGTTTTATAAATAGGTAGTTGTACATATATCACTTGTATCAAGCATGCAACATTTCAAGTCAGAGCATTTGTATTAAAATGAAGAAAGATCCTTATCAGAGGCAATTATTTACCTAAATTGTAATTTAATTTATCATAACATCAGCATTTATTTAATGAAGAATCAGTACGTTTCGATTATTCCATCACGTCAGTCGTTCGTATTTCATTTACCTATCAATCCTATTTATCAATATCGCACAGCATCATAATATCACATTTATATCATTATTATCAACTTACTGTTACGGAACACACCGCAACACTAAAATAACATTTTTCAGTTAGTAGTCTATACTTATATTTTTTAAATATTGTTATGGATACATTTTAATGGGATTCTGGGAACTTATTATATATTTTTTAAATGCTTTATACTCTAACTTTCATATAAGTTTGTATAGAGGGACGAGCACCTCGTTTTCATTGTTTTATTTTATTATTAAACGATTTTAATTAGCTTGACTTGTTTGTTTGGGTCAAATTTAGTGATGGAAATTTTACCCCCTTCCTGTTGACAGATTGACCAGATTTTTGGCACATACCTTTAGTTCTGATGATAATACAATATAATATATTCAGTATCATTGCATATCCAAGATGGCCGACGCTACAAAATGGCGGGCTACATGTTTTTTCACAAATGGCCGCCAAATAAATATCAAAACACGTTAATTTGTAATAGAACCTTTTAACTTAAAACATTTTACTTACCTAGTCAGGTCATAAATTCTGTCACATGTTTAATATAAAATAATTGAAACAAGTTTATTAATAATGTAACCATTTATATACCAAACATAGATTCTTATGACACTAAAGTTTATTCAAAATGACCTCCGTGATTTTGAATGCAGGCCTTCAATCTGTGCGGCCAGTCGTCTCTCGCAGCACGAACGAGGTCCATGTCAATATCGGCGGCTGCCTTAATCAAGGATGTCTTGAGTGAACCAAATTGGGATGAGGCTTTGAGCACGTCTTTTCCTCCAACTGTTACCATATCTTGTAATCTAACGGATTCAAATCTGGACTGGAGAAGGGCCAGTCTTCGTGCCGGATGAAGTCGATTTCACGCGCCGCCAGCCAGTCTTGTGTGCTCTTCGCTCTATGAGCTGGCGTCGAAACTTGTTGGAATACCCAGTGCCTGTTATTGAACATGGTACGAGAAACAGGTTCCACAAGGTTCGTCAGGACTGTATTTTGATACACAACTGCATTCGTTTTTACACCTTTCTCACAAAAATGTACCTCTGTTAAGCCCCAATAAGAAACTCCCAACCATACCATGAGCGAGGATGGAAAATGACCTCGTTGGACAGGCGGAATACGGTTGCTCGCTTCTTCACTACTGTGTGCGTAAACCTTTTCATTTTGTTTGTTTTAGCTCTCTTCTACGGTAAAAAATTTTTCATGCGAAAAAAGAATTTCTGAACAAACAACAGAATGGCCAACAGTTTCTGCTTACGTTTGGGATTTCTTTGAATTCGCGCCTTCACAGCTTTTATCACTAATGGAGTCCTAACAGACCAAGGGCGATCACTTCTTGACCTGTCATCTACACTAGAGTCTTCATTTGTATCGTTTGATTAAAAATTTTCAGTATGTCAAAAATTTGAATTGGCGCGTAACCGCAACGATGCAACGCAATAACTGCAACACGGTCTTCTTTAAGCGTCCACTCCATATTTAAAAATGAGTAAAATTCTAAAAAGTATACATTTTTATTTTCATGAACAATTCGAAATTCGATTTCAATAGAAAATAGTGTGGCCAGCATTCTAAAAGAAAAGTTTTACTGTGTGACAATACTTATGACTTGTCTGTGTATTTATTCATAGTGTTTCTTGATATGGGTTTGTTTGATTTTAAAAATACTAGTTGTCAATAAAAGAAGGATTAAAAGACGGTATATACATTTTTAATTTCTTAGTATAGTTATTATATATTATAGCCAATTTTCTTTCCAGCACTAAGATGGTACTTATATTTATTTTTAGTAAATATATGGTTAGCAGTTCTTAAATGAACCTGTAACAGTCTGTCACTTTAAACTTCTAAATTCAAAGTGTCTTAACCCCAAAATAACTTCTCAACTTGACCAAGATTTGATTGAAGTTAGTACAACAGTTGCCAAAGTTTAAAGAGCCTGTTGGCTTTGTAAGTTATTAATGTTTGTTTTCAGGAAGGGATCTCAATCAGAGTGAAATATTAAATTAAATTTGTTGCGGAGATTATGTTTAGCGACACAGAAGCATAATCAAAGACTTGCAATACCGAAGTAAGATTTAACTAGATCGTTTAGTTTGCTCCGCGTCCTTTTTACAAGTTACCATAAAATTCCATCGTTTTATTCTATTTCCTGAAATTTAGTATCCAAACGTAGCGAAGACATGGGATTAAGGAGAAGTAAAGCTCAAAGTCAAGCAGCAGTAACCGTTAGTTTTACCGACGCCTACAAACACACTGACTCCAGAAGAATATCGCCCGCAGCGCGAGTTGTATTCGGCATTTTTTCAGGGCACACATTAATGGTGTCCCACTAATGCTACTTTTGTTAATCTACATGTTTTGACGACCTCGGTGGCGAAGTGGTGTAAACAGCCGACTGCTACGCTAGAGGTTCCGGGATCGAATCCCGGCGGGGGCGGGACTTTGTGTTATTTGCAAGACGCATTGTTCCGCTTACCGGTCTTGGATGTTGTATTCTTATTTATTTAGTATATACCATATCGTTGCTTAGCACCTGCGATACAAGTTCTTACGATACTTAGTGCAGGGCTGAGTCAATGTGTGTGTCGTGATGTGGTTATTATTATTACATCAGCAGTTCTGTTCGCTCATATCGCTTTCGGCCCATATTTACTTCTTTACTTTACTTCTATATTCGTCCTTTTTCAAAAGGGTCATCTTCCTCTGTTGTCATATTCCTAAATTTCTAATTTTGATTTAATTTTTTACTAATTTGATTTGATTCGTTGCTGTGTCCTTAAATATGAAATTATTAAAAGGGTTATATACTATCGGCAGTCTTGAGAGTCGCCAAGAAATTTACCAGAAGAAATAGCAAGAAATATGAATCAAATTCTTGAACTAGCTAAGTTTGGTTAAATACATACAAGGTTGCTTCACCAATGGCTTCAGATCAATCTTCGAAAAGTAATAGGTCATGTGACAAAACAATGGACTGAATTGGCAACATTTAAATAATATAATTATATTGGGGTCTTTAGGCATGCAATCAGAACAATTTGAAGATGAGTTAAACTTGACATCTCGAAAGATCATCTGAAATTGTTGAAAGTTAGTTACTAAGGGTTCTCTCACCTAGACATGTCGACGTTGGCTAGATCGTTGATGTCATTGACATCGTTCATGTACATGCCATCTTGGGGGTATGCGTAAGCGCCGGCAGGGTCACTCTCGTAGCCAACAAAGTCCTTGTTGTCATTGCTGTACCCCTGGTCCTCTTGTGCGGGGGGATAGCTTGCCTGGCTTGAAGACGCCGATAAAGTCGAAATCCCTGAAAGAAAATTGGTAAAAAGATGAGACGTTTAAGTATTTATTAATTGAGAAATGACAACATTATTACCTACAACATCAAAATTATTAATCAATTCACAGATTAATATTATTTTATCAACTTAATTTTTGGAACAATTATAAATTAATTAATTTGAAATTATAATAAATTATTAAACAAAATATGCAATTGAAATAAAGCGTCAATAGAAATAAAATGTATAAATAATTAAAAATATGATCTCCATGGTTCAGTGTTGTAAACAGCCGACTGCTAAGCGAAAAGGGTCTGGGTTCGAATCCCGGCGGGGGCTAAACTTTCTATTATTTGCAAGACGCATTGTTTCGCTTACCGGTCTTGGATGTAGTATTCTTATCTATGTATATTATGTAGTATATACCATATCGTTGCTTAGTTCCAGTGACACAAGTTCTTACGATACTTACTGCAGGGCTGAGTCAATGTGTTTGTCGTGATGTGGTTTATTTACTTATTATTTATTCCTAGTGTCAAATTAAGCTAATGCAAAGCTCAAAATAGAGAGTATATTAATAGAAAAGTATTCGTTTCCAATTTATTAATAATATTTAAAATCCATTGATCTATGTATTATAAAAGAAGAAAAAAAGAACGATATAAAATATACAGTGAAGCTTAAACAAAAATACACATACATTTACAATTTTTTAAGCCGGATCTATTCAAATACTCGTATTTATTAACGATCTCTTTTGGGATCAAACAGGAAAAATAATATGAAATTGTAAAGTAACATTACCTTTTCCAAGGATTTTCCCGAAACTTCCAAGTATACTCGGCAGGAACATGGCCAACAGTATACTCTTAAACACTTGTGCCCCAATTAAAAGTGGAATGAAGAACTTCTTCAGGCCGAAAGCTGAAAATGAGGGCATTTTTAATAAATTAATTACATAACATAAATTTACGCCGTAATTAATCCCTCGAGAGGTATAGCCAGAGGTGTTGAACACCGCATTTTGCGTGTTTATGTTGAGTCCCAGTGTGACAGGTTGCGAATCTGTCGCCACTGTCCGGGCACAATGAAGTACGGCAACCCGAGATTTGAACCCTCGAGCTGTCGGTTTGGGTCGGTCGCTTAGCCAATAAAGCTAACAAATAAAGCTATACCACTCATAAATTGTAAAAATTTATTATTTTATAAAAATTTTGTTTATGCATACCTAGAAAAATGAATAAAGTGTAAACGTTCGCCGAAGGGAATAATTGAGTAATATAGTTAAACCTTGTAACGTGTTCCCTCGATACAGGCTTGCCTAGTGAGGGGACCAAAAGACATATTGCTTTATATGTAACATGTTTCATGTAAATAATGATGTAGTAAATTAATTATTTTTATATAATGATAAACATGGCTACGTCCGGTCAACAGTGAAATCAGATATTTTAGATTCTATTCTCTAGTTGTAAATAATGTTCTATATAAGATTGCCTTCGTTAGTATTATCTTTTTATTATAGGATGTGTGTAAAATGTAAGGTGAAGTTACGTGAATTGATTTCTGATTTTCGTGTTTGTAAGATGTAAGTAATTTACTATACGAGTACCAACAAAAATCTGCCATGCAGGCGTACGAATGTCAGTGGGATTTAAAATTATTAATTTCAATCGAATAATTATAAAGTAGCTATAAAATGATAATTACACTATTTTCGGTTGTAATTGGCGGTATGTCATTAAACATATAATCAAATTAAAAAAAATCTAATTCAACATATAAAAAATAAGATGCCACAGTGCCACATGTAAATATTTCTCTTAAAAGTAATAAACGGTTGACTTTAAAATCATATGGCAGAACGATTTCAACTTAGGGTTGGTTGGCTATGGATCTGTTAGGTGGCGCTGTTATCAACATTGTTCAAATTAAAATACATCATACATTGAGTTAACTCAACAATTTCAGGAGAGAATATTTTTAGCGCGTCTTGTAGTCGAGTTTTTGCTGTAAACATACTTTTTATTCGTACTATTTTGGTGTTTTGAGAAGTGATAATTTTTAATATGTATTTTAGGTAGGGTTCGAGGGAATATACCAATAATTAACATCTTAGGCGTGATTTAGACATTATGGTCTGTCAATTATCAGTTGTATTTAACGACGTTTGACGACCTTTCTAGCGCAGTGGTGTAAACAGCCGACTGCTACGCTAGAGGTTCCGGGTTCGAATCCCGGCGGGGGCGGGACTTTGTGTTATTTGCAAGACGCATTGTTTCGCTTACCGGTCTTGGATGTTGTATTCTTATTTATTTAGTATATACCATATCGTTGCTTAGCACCTGCGATACAAGCTCTTACGATACTTAGTGCAGGGCTGAGACAATGTATGTGTCGTGATATGGTTATTTATTTATTTATTTATTCAAGCATAACTGTTAAAACAATGTATTTATAATTTAAATCTGGGAATTAAGCCCTTTAATTTGACACTAAACGCGGCCACATTTTTTTTTCACGTTTTTTATCATATTTTTGTCTTATAGAGCCGCCCTTCTCAAATCAATATGACGTCATATATCCTATAACCAGCGGGCAATCATGACACATCCAACGATACCTCATTAGTCAATTTATGATTAGTAGTTTAGAAGTTATGAGGGAACAGATGAACATTCATACATGCATACATCGTACTAGAAAAAAAGCCTCCATTTTGCTTTGCCGTAGTCAGTAAAAAATATAGTTTTCTTATTAGAATTCCTTGTTAAATAATTTCTTTTAAACAACTTTTTCTCTTGATAAACCGACATGTTTGCTGTGTAAGTAATACAACTGAAGGAATTTATAATTAACTTAGTGAAATGTTCCAAGTTGAAATTAGAATACGGAGTAAATTTAGTTCCGACACACGACCGTTGAAAGAAACGTTTTTATGTCAGAAATTTAAATGAAAGTGGAATTCGATATTAGCGTATTTTTTTACTAAAGTGGATTAGACTGGAATTATTTAATTTTATACCTAATTTTCCATACATAAAACCTACACAAATTCACGCCGTAGTCCCTCGCGAGGGGTCGGCAGAGGTGGCCACACACCACTTTTCGCACGTTTATGATGAGTCCCAGTGTGACAGGTTGCGAATCTGTCGCCACTATCCGGGCACATTGAGAAACACCGCAGCTACAATTTACGGCAACCCGAGACTCGGACCCTCGACCTATCGGGTCGGGTCGGTCGGTTATCCAAGGCACGGAACAAACTGAGTTACCACGTCCTCGTCATCTTATTTTAATTATGAGTAATAAAATAAGAATTAACACCAACATAATGAATAAATAATTTAATAAAATATCAAAGAGAATTCATTACTTACATCGGAATCCAATAAGCCTTGCCGCCTTTGGTAAGTTAATAGATAAAAGGTGAGTTTCAACGAAATTCTTAATCTTCTGGAATATTCTGTATTCGTAGGAAAATTTGCTGAAAAGAGCTCTTTTCTCAGAGACATCGTAACTTTTTCCACGTCGTATGTCTGTGTGATCATTCGTTACATTATTTGCTATAGTTTTTATTTCGATTCCATCTATTAGGACGTATCGGTCTCTACTAAGAGTATCGTCTAAAACTTTTTCAAACTCATCCTGTATTTGAGTCTTAGTTTTATTGAATACTTTTAAACACAATTTATTGAAAGTATTCAAGACATCTTCAACGAATGATTCCGTTGTGGATTTTTCATCTGTTTCATAATTCTCTTCGTTCATTAAATTAGTTTTACTATTTTTACTACTATCGATTTTGTTATTGCTAATTTGACAGCTATGGCAGTTTTTAGAATCTACTTTACTATCTAAATTGTCTATACTTTTGGTTAATGATTCATGACTTGATTTGTTTATGATCGTCTGGCAATTGCATTGTATTGTTAATAGAGATATGTACAAGATGACTAAGAGGCTCCTGTCCGTACACCTCCATTCATTCTTTCTCCGGAACTTCAACTGTGTGTCTGTAGAAATAAGCTCCATTTTCATTGAGCACTCTTCCAATCTTCATCACCGGGAATTAGATTGTCTCCAAAGGGATTTTTTTCCTTTTCATTGAATGCAATATCTGGAACAAAAGAGTGAAAATTGTTATTTGAGAGAAGTAAAAAGTGGATAGCGATCAATGCGTGGGAGCCCCATAGTGCACTGACAGTACTTCATTAAGAACAGCGGTCGCACGGGCTGACTCCGCCGATTTTCGAATCGGCTTTTAAATTTATGTGACGTGACAACTTCAAGTTAACAACCACAAACACTTTAATGGTTGATAGGCAAATAATAATCAATCTTGTAAGCACTCTGGATGTTTTTATCTGTTAGCTTGTAAGATCAAATTAATAAATGAAATGAAACACTTCGAGTGTATTCAAGGTTGTCTGGGTTGGTAGCACCCTCCTTTTTATTTACAACGTCAAGCAGTTCGCTGTGCTTCCAGCGAAAGTCAGTGTAATTATCGACACGATAGGTATAACATCTTTACCTCTACATTGGCAACGCTTAGGAGATGCTCTTGTTGCCCATGACATCAGGGGAATCGTCGTGTCAATAGGAGAACTGTTTGCTTGGATTTATTTATAAAATACCCAAGTCGAATTCTTCTTCGTTCCGAATATAACCTTTACGAAAACGAACAGCAACAAAAATCGATGAAAACGATGACTTACGAAAAGGTATATCCAATCAAAAATTAAAATTTGTGCTTGCGCTTAGCAAACCGTAAAATGATGATGAGTGAGAAAATCGAGACCGCCGTTCTTGATAATATTGGTAACAAGGCAAAGCGCATGCTCCAATTTACACAGTAAAAGTTTTCCAATTAGAAATTAATGTTTCCTACATCACTCACCACGTAACTAAAGACGCTCCAAGCAGTACGAGTATTTGATTGATCTTTTGAAATGTTCAATATAGTGGGTGGTTGTAAGTAAATAAGATAGAATACAGTCTGCAACATGTTTAGCTAAATGACAATAGGATATTTTCAGGTTTTTTTTCATTTCCATCCGTTAGACTCTCTCAAATATCTGACTTATTAACTAAGTTATAAAGCTTCAAAGTCGTTGGTTAAACAGAGAGATCCAATATGCACAATGACGTCAAAGTACATGGGCGCCATACAACTTCCATAGAAAAAAATAATTTCTGTCTAAGCTTTTTCGCTATCTTGGCAATTTACGTTTTTAAATTGTATTCGACTCCATTTTGGTTTATAAAGTGGAAATTGAAAGGAATTTAAATAAAATTCAAAGTGAATTGATTCTTTCGAAGAATTTAAACTTGTATTTGTAGCGTAGTTTTCCTGCAAATTTAACGAAAAGCTAAATTCTATGAATTCGCTGAATATTGCGGGGTTTTTGTTTTCCACCGCACGATTCCAGTCTAATTGCGTTTTAATCTTTCAACGTCATTTTCTATGAAACGAAAATGAAAAATAAATTCATGGATGGAATTTCAAAACGTCAGTTTTATCAAAATAATCAATGACTCTATTAGAGTAGTATTCTAGTAAAATACTGTATTTTTAACCTCATATGAGTTAAGTCTAGATCAAATATTTATGATAAGTTGCAACAGAACCACTGTTAACGTTATTGTAACAGTTAACCAAAAATTATATCTAAAGTGGACCAAACAGGGTAATCGGTTATCGTCAAAGTAATATGGTCTAAAAACGTTAGTGTAATTGTTATTTGTTGAAGTCATTTCAACTATTAAAATGGCACAGTGCTTTAACAATAACCGGAGATTTGACGTTTGTGTGATTTAAAATTGATACAAAGTTTTCATGGTGCATTCCACTGTAAGTGTTGTTAAAACTGGACTAGACTATGATAATACGTTTAGCTCAATTGCTATCCAATGCAATGCAATGCAGTCCAAGGTTCGACTTTTAAATCAAAAACACCTACTTTCTTCAAATGTTAATTTAACAAAGTTAACTTTAGTATTATTTCCTTATTTTATTGAGTTTTTTTTTCTTACTACGTTTATTTCTATCGCCTTTGAAAGACTCCATAAAAAAACGATAAACACGACAGTCTTTGGACGATTATTTAAATGAGTTCTTTATTTTCTTTTCTTATTATTTTTTGTTGTTCAGATAAGGGTTCAAACATTATGTAAATTTTGAGGGAAATTTAAACTTCAATAACAGCGGAAGGCGCTGGAATCACCAACGTGGAGAAACGTGTTTATTTTCGAACAAAATTAAATGGAGAGGTCTCGTTGGCGTTATAATAATAATAACCACATCACGACACACACATTGACTCAGCCCTGCAGTAAGTATCGTAAGAACTTGTTTCACAGGTACTGAGCAACGATATGGTATATACTACATAGATAAGAATACAACATCCAAGACCTGTAAGCGAAACAATGCGTCTTGCAAATAACACAAAGTCCCGCCCCCGCTGGGATTCGAACCTGGAACCTTTAGCGTAGCAGTCGGCTGTTCATACCACTATCACTATTTGTTGTATGTAAACCAATCTCTTCTACACATATCTAATATATTAATATTGACGACCTGGCGCAGTGGTGTTATCAGCCACAGCTACTCTAGAGGTTCCGGGTTCGAATCCCGGCTGGGGCGAAACTTTGTGTTACTTGGAAGACGCATTGTATCGCTTATGTTGCATTCTTATCTATGTTGTTGCGACCATATCGTTGCTTAGCACCTGCGACACAAGATGTTTAATCTTACTGTGGGGTTGAGTCAATGTGTGTTGTTGGTATTATTATGATTATTTTAAGTAAGTAAGTAAAAACTTTATTAAATAAAAATGTAACATTATATTCCTTAAACTAAATTAAAAATTGATGTCGTAAAACTCTTAGCTTTACAGATGATAATCAGAAAAGTACTGAAAACCGCTTAACATTTTTTTTTCTGGCGCATAATTTTCTTAATTTCTGATTTAAATTCTAAAATTAACTACGGTTTTAAAAGATTTAATTTTGTAACGCGTTAATATCTTAAAAACCGACGTTAATCTGGTCATTTGTATTAAAATATTGTTAAGAATTTACAAAGATTAAGGGACAGATTAATTAGGGAAGTTTAAAAGGAATGTCAGATACTTCTGCTGAGATACCGCTTGGGTTTATTTAACGAGAGGGTTGTTATCACGAAGTTCTATTTTCGCTTGGAGAGGTATAGAATTTCATCATCCAGAAGCTTCAACTTGTCCAACCGTCATTAAAACTACGAGCTTTTCCGAAACAGAGTCATTATCATACATATTCATTATTTATAATAAATTAATAGAAAGTTTGTCGTGTTTTTAAACTGTCGTGTATTTTTGCTCATCAAATAGCGATATTCTTTCAAAAATAGAATGAGGTCACTGACAAAAATAAACATTAATTTACAGTGTTTTTTTCTTCAACCTCATGGGCAATCAAAAAACGGTTCACCGGTTATCAATCGATAATGAAACACCTATTGACACCACGATGCTGCTGAAGTCGTGGAACGCCAAGAGCAACTTTGCGTTGCCCATGTAGATGTTCATATGTTATACCTCTCGTACCGTTAACAACACTGGCTCTAATCCTTCGAACCGAAACACAGCGAACTGTTTCAAGGCAGAAACAGAAAGATCGGTGGTAGCAACCCAGACGATCTCGCACTTAGATCTACCACCTGTGAAATATTTTGCAAGTAGCTGAACGTAAGCAAGGAATCCTCCCGCGGATTTTTAATCAAAACGAATCGTCAGTACCCGCATCGGAGAAAGCAACGCCTTTCAGGAAGTTGAAATCAACGGTCACAAAGAGAAATGTAAGCCAAAACGACTTAGCCAACGAATTACTTGAACAGGAAAAATATTTCCAACAACGAACCCGCATTAAAGAACTTTCTTTCGGAGTTCCTTGTTATGCGTTAGGCTTTGAAAGCACTTTGAAAACTCGAAACTGAAACTTTGGATACGATCTTGTATCGAAAAAGGGAAATAGAAGCAACAGATCTTGAATTGAGAAAATTTCAAAGGACAAAGGAAAATTTATCGCAACGAAGACATAATTTATGGACACTATTTTTACTAAAATACATTAGTAGTATGCAAGGGTGTGGAATTCTTTGCCTGCCGATGTGTTCCCTGACCAATATAACTTGGGCCTCTTTAAGGCAAGAGCGAATAGGTTTCTCCTAGGCCGGCATGATCCATTTTAGACCTCAACGCCGCTTAACATCAGGCGGTTTTGGGGTCAAATGCCTGCCTGGTCTTGAATAAAAAAACTTATCGAAGGAATTGTTTTAGACGCCAAAAGAATGCTTAAACATTCACATCAACATCTTTATTGAATTTATTTGTATTTATGTCTTTTATAAAATACTATTCTATCATTATAATGCCGTAATGGAATAAATAAAATCTTAGTGAGTGATTTAAAAACATTTAAAATCTAGATATCATAAGAAAACTATACAGGAACTATGAAAACTTCTCGGTAGAAAGAAAAAAAACATAAAATATTGTGAGAAGAAGATACCCCGTTTTTATTTTGTTACTATTTTCGCGTTTTTCACAAAACTATATAAAATCCCGGTATCAAATAAAGATGGAGAATCTCTTCTATTTTGTTGAAAATGATTTTGAATTTTACTCAACACGACAGTTTCATCACGCGAGCAAATACAAAAGAGTGATGTGATGTGATTGTATTTACTTTCTCATCATTGCTCGGTCGGAGCGTGTTCGGTTTTAATCAGCATAATTAATTTATAATGATAATTTCGAATAGAAAAAGGCGAATTCGTTATTGAAACCGATTATTGTAACTGCAAAAATATTGGCAAAATTCAAGACTGTAATGTTTATTCATTTATATACTGACGTTTCAATAGAAACATGTTCTTTGGTGATTTGGTAGACATAATCTTTTAAATGTAAAAATATTTTTTTTTTTAGTAATGTTAATGACATTCCATCTTGTAAACCGTTTGCTTGTTTGCCTATCACATTGTATAGTTTGATTTTATTTAAATAAACAAAATAGATTCCAACGTTTAAACATTTATGCCAAAAAAATTTTGGTCTTCTGAAGCAAATGGTGAATTAAATGTTTTGTTAAAGCTGGTTTAACCGTTTATTCAAATTCTGAAGTGGAAAGTAACAAAGGAAGGAATTGATCCTCGCTTTAACCTTTTGTATAACAAAAAGTGTTCTTAAGTCTTTTGTATAAAACGCTAAAGCAGCTTTTACGTGATGACGGTATTGTTTTTAAAACTTATTGTTGAATCTTAAAGTCACATTTCCAGTTGAAATATTTTTAGGTTGAATCAAAAACTTTTAAACTGAATTACGATCAAATCGTATTTGACAAATTAATAACCAATAACCACATCACGACACACATTGACTCAGCCCTGCACTAAGATATAATCTTGTATCGCAGGCACTAAGCAACGATATAGGATAAACTGCATAGATAAGAAAACTATATCCAAGACCGGTAAGGGAAACAATGCGTCTTGCAAATAACACAAAGTCCCGCCCCGGCCGGGATTCGAACAAGAAACGTCTAGAAACCTAGAAATTAAACCTAGTTTCCGAAAAGCTTGGTCAATGAATTCGATTTGATCGTCCTATCAGTTGGTAGGCAAATTAAATTAATTAAGCATTGAACAACTCCGTCGACACTTACGTAATTAGACAGCTGGTTTGTGATTTTTTTTTTTGGTTCAGCGTTTTAGAAAGGGATAGTATAGAAAAATATAAGACCTTGTACTGATAATTTACATTATTTTCCTTCAAATCTAATTATTTTGGTCCCAAGACTGCCGTTAGGGTGACCGAGCACAGCCTGTGCGTCATTGCACAGCTGCATTATTCGTTGATTATTCGATCAAAGGTCGCCACTGTTGATCCTGGTGAACAGGAGTTGTAGTGGTGGGACAGATATGCCCCGAAAATTCCCTTTTAATTACTGTGTCTATTATTTAAAAAGTATACGAAAAACAGACTACAAAGTCTCACCTTCAAATATTATTACGCACTCTCTGGTAGATCTCAAAAATGGAACAAGATATTTTTGTTTGGGCTTTTAGGCGATTGTTTTTATTCACTCCAAGTGGAAGCTCCATTCCCTCCGATGGTTCCTTCATAGCAAATATAGTGTTTCTTGTAAAATATCAGATGATGTATCTTGATACTAAAGATGTTTCCTTCTGCTTTGTTTGTGGCTTGTCAGTATACGTATAAAGTGAAACTCAACATTTTTAACTTGTTTAAAACGGGCTCTGATTTGATCAGATAATGGCTTAATATTTGAATTTGAAGATACGATATTTTTTCCATCTTTGAGAAATATAGAGTTCGATCGCGTGATTACTTACAAATAGTAGAACATTTGAAATGATTAGTTTTTTCGGGCTTTGTGGTATTTGCAAGATGCATTGTTTCGCTTACCGGTCTTGGATGAGGTATTCTTATGGTTATAGTGTATACCATATCGTTGCTTAGCACCTGCTATACAAGATTATATCATAGTGCAGGGCTGAGTGCAATGTGTGTCGTGATATGGTTATTATAATTAATTAAGTTACGTAAGTACGTTTAATATAAAGTGAGCACACAAAAATGTAACAAGTGGAAAAACATTAGTCTATAAGTCATCATTTATAGACTATACCACCATGTAACATCTTCTATCAATACTACAAACTATACAATATATCATTATACAACGGAACATAGATATGTTATTTGCTAACAAATCAATCGAAAAAAGTGTTCCAAACATAGCGGCAGACACACATACAAATTTTCGACAGTTGTCAAGTGATATGAAAGGGATACCTATATCAAAACAATATGAAAGAATAAGAGGAACAGTGTTTGTCACTTCAGCCCAACAGTAAACAAACTGAAGTGAGAATTCTCAAATGGGACTATTCGAGTCTTTATTTAGCTCGCGCTTGTAACATACTAGCGGCCCGTCCCGGGTTCGCACGGGCAGATTTAAATTTATTTTTTTGAAAATATTCTATCGCCTATGTTCATCAGGGATAATGTAGGATTCTCATGATGGAAGGATTTTTAAATCGATTCAGTAGTTTCGGAAACTATTAAAATCTTTTCTCTTGATAGTATAAGTGTTGAATTTGCATCTCTATTTCTTAAGCCAGTGTAATACTTTCTCAACTTTAAGCCTCTTAATGGGGCATCACATACGACGTACAGCCCCGGATCTAGGTGGGGGGAAGCCGGGGCCCTCGCCGGGCGGCAAGTTCAAGAGGGCGCCAAAATTCCTAAAATGTAGGTCGCTAAAAACCAATATCTCTTTCCCAAAAAAAAGGTCACAAGCGAAATAAAGGCACCACTGCAAAGATATGCCCCGGTGCAAAAAAAATAGAAGATCCGGCGCTGACTTCGTGAAACAATTGTCGTAAAGATTGTCCACTTTGATAGTTGCCTTGAAAACAGTTTGCGGTGTATCCCGGAAAGTTAGTTCGAGTACTTGCTCCAGTACTTGTCCATGTGTGAATCGGCTTTATGTTTCAGGATAACAATAACAATTACATCCTCGTTAACATAATTTTAACAAGGACGACATACATTAATGAATAACCATAACATACCATGCCATGAAAAAATAGGATGATAAAATTAACATTGCAAGACTAAATTGAAATCCAGAAAAGTAACCACAATCAATCAGTACTGGAATGGCTATTTGAAAAACATGATTAAGACAAAATTTCAAATTGAGGAAAAAATATAAAAGAAAATAATGGAGATGAATAACTTTTAATTTTTAAATAAATTATTTTTTTGCTAAAATATGCTTAACGATACGAAAAATTATAAGCAAGAATTTATTTTAAATATAACGAAAAATTTTATTTTAAATTATGAAAAATTTACAAATACATTTGTTAAATCGAAGCGTATACAATTTTTTGTTTCGGAATGTCATAAAATGTTATACTTCGTAGAAAATTCTATGAGCATCGAACGAGTTAGTGAATATCATCATCATCATCAAATGAATTAACTTTTGCGATTCTCAGGAAATATGAACTTTTAGGAATAACATGTTGAATTGAAAGCAAAATTTTTAACATTTAATTTGTTCTTCACCCTTTTCTGTTTAATTGTTTTGTATTTGGTTATGGGAGGACGTGGTAGCTCAGTTTGTTACTTGCCTTGGTTAACCGACCCGACAGGTCGAGGGTTCGAGTCTCGAGATGCCATAAGTTTTAGCTGCCTTGTTTCTCAATATGCCCGGATAGTGGTGACAGATTCGCAACCTGTCACACTGGGACTCAACATAAACATGCGAAAAGCGGTGTATAGCAAGCACCTTTGCCGACCCCTCTCGAGGGTTTACGGCGTGAGTTTATGTTATATGTGCTTATGTAATTTGTTCTTTATTAGGGGAATTGTTTCACCAACTTTGAACACCAATTTTGAAACATCCCTTAAACCGCACCATTTTGGAGTAGTGCAGAAAACTTATCATTTTTATTTTGCGCTAACAAAATAAAAGTTCCTGTTAAAACGCACAGTAGTGCTCTGACAACTGTCAAGGTGGTGGGGATGGTAGAGTTGTCGCGTAGATCGATGGCGGAAAGAGGCGGCGGGGATCAGCTCGAACAGTTCCTCGGAGCACTCCCCATGATATATGCATGATATAATTTCATCAAAAGGATACCTAGTGATAAATACTGCGACTTCGTAACTACTCATTAATAGCGAAGATTACTGAACGCCGCTATGTGATATATCATTACTTGTATGTATTTATTTAATGAGTTATGACAACTAAATAAAAAACTTAATTTTAAACGAAATCAACCGAAAAAACGCAATTTCTAACTGCACCTTTAAAAATACTGGTTCATGTTAATATTATGACACTCCACCAATGGTGAAATGATGCGATGTGAAATGTGAACGGAGAGTTTGTTTAACACACTGACCCTGAACTTGAACGGTTAGCTTGGCTTTTCTTGAATCAATATTCATCTGCCGGTTTCTTCATCTTCAAGTCAAAGTCGAGAGGTTTCTTTTTCGAAAAGAGTCAAATACAAAACTTTCAAATCTTCGTTTTTGTCTCTGTAAAAGGTTTATCGTAGATTTTGTGGTAAATGTATCATATTATTAGGATATATTGATTGGTTGATTGGTTGACGGTCTCGGTGGCGCAGTGGTGTAAACAACCCACTGCTACGCTAGAGGTTCTGGGTTCGAATCGCTTACCGGTCTTGGATGTTATATTCTCCTCTATGTAGTTTATACAATATCGTTGCTTAGTTTCTGCGATACAAGATTATATCTTAGTGGAGGGCTCGGGCAATGTGTGTGTCGTGATGTGATTATTATTGTTATTATTATTATATTAATAAAGTAGTTTTTTGATATAACATCGAATAGTAAGAATATGTCATGATAAGAAATATTTCTTATATTTCATCGATTTTCAAGAATTGCACGTTACTGTAACTATTATAGTTTTTTCATAAATTACTGTATATTTTGTAAAAATATAAAACTAGGGTAGAATTTATCCCCCGAAAGGGATAGCCTTTCAGAAGTGATAAAAACCGTATTTCGCATGTTTATTTTGAGTCCCAATGCGACAGGTTGCGTATTTGTCGCCACTATCCGGGCACGGTGCTACACGAACTGTCGGGTCGGGTCGGTGAGTAAAACAAGGCACATAAAACGAGTCGTCCTAGTCACGTCGTATATAATTGTAATAACCAAAATTAAATTATCTGAAGACTGCAAATTTCATCTATTACAGAAGAAGTGGTATGAAAGATATGAAACTGATGACTAACTTAGGTCTTAAGAGTAAAAAAGTCAACTAAAAATCCAGTCAGAGAACTTAAAACAAAAGGGGTAACCTCAATAAATTTGGTATGTTAGTAAGTTTATTTAAGAAAGTGAAATCTACGTGAGAAGCGCTTAAAAGCATCGTCTCGCCTCAAATGTTGACTTTAGCAAATAAAAGTGTACATTATTGCATGTAAAGCCTTACCATTAAAGATTGAATTTTACTTTGAAGATTGAATCACTTATTTGACATGCATTACTTAAGCTAGGTACACGTTTATTTCTGTTTATTCTGTATAAAATGTTTTATAGACATCTGTAGATATTATATAGATTTTTATAACATTTTATACTATAAATAAGATTGTAATGGAATATTGTATATCGAAAAGAGCAACTCTCAGTTTTCTTGCCGGATTCTTCCCCGTAGACAGACATTCCGAACCGGTGGTAGTTGAAAAATAATTTTGACGATTTAAAAGTACTTATTTTAAGTCCATAAGAATAAAAAAATATTTGATTTTGATTTTGATTTTGTAATGGGTAATGCCACACATACGTTTTACACAAACACACATTCAACTAAAATAGTAACAAGTCTAGGAACAAAATGAAATGCAGTTATGGAAGAGCAGACCTTCCTAGCACAAGCAAAACCTATTTGCTTAAATGGAAATTCCGAACATATTCGTGTATTTTAGACTTAAGTTACTGAAATAAATTGTATTGAATTTTAATTTGAAAGAAGGCAATTTTATTTATTTGTAAAACACAACATGTCACAATACAAACAATTATCAAAAAAAGAGGTAACATTACAACCTATTCTGCGACCCAACGCGGTGTCTTACAGCATAATCAGCAAAAAGCATAACAGTAACATTACTTATTTAAAAGGCCGGCAACGCATTTTGTAGCTCCTCTGGTGTTACAAATTTCCATTGGCGACAATATTCACTTTCCATCAGGTGATCTGTCAGCTAGTTTGCCTCCTATCATATATAAAAACGGCTGCATTTATTTATTTAATATTCGAATAGCCTATTATAAATTTTATACGGCTCAGATTGAACTTGTGAACTAGCTCATGAAGTAAGAGTCACACTAGGATTCCGTGCCCAAAGGGTGAAGAACGGACCCTATCACTTAGCTTCGGCGGTCAGTCAGCGGACTACATCTCATTAACCACAATAGCCATATAGTTATAATTTTCAGACAATGTTTATTTCTTTTGCAACTATAATAATAACCACATCACGACACACATTGACTCAGCACTGCACTAAGGTATAATCTTGTATCGCAGGCACTAAGCAACGATATGGTATATGCTACATAGATAGGAATACAACATCCAAGACCGGTAAACAAAACGATGCGTCTTGCAAATAACACAAAATCCCGCCCCCGCTGAGATTCGAACCCGGAACCTCTAGCGTAACAGTCGGCTATTCACAATCCGAAGTCGTCAACTATCGCAAACATTAAAGGGGGCTCTATAGAAGAAACGTGTCTCTTTTGTAAGTTTTTGTTTGTTCTTGTTTATTTTACGAAAGAATTTAAAACAATACCTCGACGACCTCGGAAGCGCATTGGTGTGAACAGCCGACTGCTACGCTAAAGGTTCCGAGTTCGAATCCCGGCGGGGGCGGGACGTTGTGTTATTTGTAAGACGCATTGTCTCGCTTACCGGTCATGGATGTTGTATTCTTATTTATTTAGTATATACCATATCGTTGCTTAGCACCTGCGATACAAGTTGTTACGATACTTAGTGCAGGGCTGAGTCAATGTGTGTGTCGTGATGTGGTTATTTTAATATATTGTTTAAACTGTGAGCGAGCGTGGTTATTAATGGCACCCCCAGGATAAAAAGAAAAAACGCGGAAGAACTACTACAAAATGGAAAGACGACAAAGTATCAGTAGCCAATGGAATAGAACGACACAGGATCAACACCAATGAGGAGTGGCACCAGATGGAGAGGAGGCTTTCATCCACAAGTGAAGAAATCTTCTTTAGATTAAGATTACGTATTTTTCATTATATCTATAATACTTATTTAGAAGGAATAAAGACTATTTTATTTTATTTATATTGTTAAAACTTGTACGATATGGGACCCTTGATACGTGAGTCCGAAACACACTTGGCCGATTTTTTAGTGTTTACTTACACAAAAGAGTATGACAAAATCAAGCCATAATCTAACCTGGTAATACGTGGTCAAGGTTGAAGAAAAACTTGGAAACACCATGAGATTTTCAAGATCATTTTGCCTACCTCGAGGAAGCCCTAAAGGGAGACGGGAGACCATACTGACAGTGAAACTCCCAAGTCGATAGCCCAAGGGATCTTTTTGGACATGACAGTGTACAAATAACCACAGGGGATCCTAGTGGTATTGTCATTTTGAGCGAGAGAACTCGCTGAGACATTCAACTCGAAAAAAACTGGGTTACACCTATTTTTTGAGGTTAATTTTCACTTTAATCCGGTTGTCAATATGTATATTTGTATTTTAAACGATGGAATGGAGTAGAAAGTTTGTTGATACAACATTTGCATTGATTCACGCTAAGCATTCTGATGTTCGAGCTTAAGTTACGGAAGACAGCGAGAAATGTTACACACACACAAAACTCATTAGTGTTGTGGCAGCTACGTTGCACACATACATTAGTGTACTTTCACCAACGTTGTCATTAATGTATTGTTTTATTAATAGTAACCACATCACGACACACTTGACTCAGCCTCGCAGTAAATTTGAAGAATCTTGTGTCGCAGGTGCTAAGCAACGTTATGGCGTAAATTGCATACATAAGAATACTACATCCAAGATAACCGAAACAATGCATCTTGCAAAATACACACGCTCCCCGCGGGTATTCAAACTCAGGACCTCTAGCGTAGCAGTCGTTTGATTAAACCACTGCGCCACATAATTAGTTTAGTACCCATAAAAGCTTAGTTTGAAACAACGATTTTAGCGAATTTTCAAAATGAGAGTAGTTCCAGTCCTGACTAGACTTGCTATTACATTCCGTTTTAAAGTTAAATAAACAATGTAAAACTTTCAAAGAAACAAACAGCTCAGACAGAATTAACAGCTTGTGTCTTAAAGGCATTTCTCCAAGCGAAAGTATCGGGCAGTGGGTCTGTGGAAATAGCTGCTTCGTTCAATATTAATCACCTCGAATACTTGCATTTTGTTCGTGCTTAGAAACTTCATTAAAAAAAAACAATACAGTGAATAAACATAAACTCACGCCGTAATTATTCCCTCGAGAGGGGTAGGCTGAGGTGTTTATTCGCATTTCGCATGTTTATGTTCAGTGGCAAGTGTTAGGGAAAGCGAATCTGTCGCCACTATCCGGGCACAATGAGGAACTGGTTACAACATACGGCAATACAGGACTCGAACCCTCGACCTGTCGGGTCGGGTCGGTCGGTTAACAAAGGCACGTAACAGACTGCAAATATATTTAATGTATTTCATGGTGTTTATGTCATTTTAAATTCATATGAAATAATAAGTCAACTAAAATTTTGGTAAGTTTTATTTGGAAATTTCTAAAAATTATATTGTTTTGGGATACACCTTTGTATGTACATACGTATAGTAAATATACAGGGGTAGTTTTAGATTGTTAAAAGGTAAAATATTGCAGCAAAAATATACCTATTTATTTATTTTATATGCCTAAATCAACGATATTAAAAGCACATGATGTCCCAAAGGTAACATCCGAATTTATTAATAAACCCCAATATTTGACTAAACACGCGTTTTTCTACATGGGTAATCATTGATGTAATGCGGTGCTCTCGGCGTTCCAGAAATCAAGAGAATCAACGTGTCAATAGACGGTATCACTTTCCATTAGGTGAACGATCTGTTTGTTCGCAAGTGTTGTTGAATTTAAAAAAAACTTTACGTTGTAAGATAAGCTATCTTCTAAGAGATTTTTCTGAAATAACACTCTAATGGTTTTTGTGAAAGTACACTTTATAAGTGTTTGTATTTAATGGAAATATAATGCGACCTCCCGACAAAGAACTAAGTTGGCTAGCATGGAATGAGCACTTTAGAAAATTGCAAGGTAATTTAGATACAAGCGTAGATTGAAAAGTTTAAAACGTTTATTTTTAAATTTTGTGGTGTTCGGAAAATATTTTAAGAAAACTTCTTGTAGGAAACCATTTTGAACTTTTCTCTATTCCTTTTTTAAGGTTTCGACACCTAACGTGTTAAGAACCGGACTCTTTTAATAAGCCCCTGTTGTACGTCCGTCAGTCAGGGGGGTGTATATTATAAATCCTAATTACTTAGCCTCTTGAAATTTTTGGAGAATGTTTGTTTCTCTTGCCGCTATATCAACTAATACTAAAAACATAACTCATTAAAAAATTGAAGGAGTCCCCTATACAAGAAATGTATTTTTAATATATTTTTTTACTCAACTTAATGGCCAATCAAGCCGACGATGCACCTGATGGAAAGTGACACCGCCGCCTATTGACACGACGATGCCCTTGATTTCTTAGAACCCCAAGGGCACTGACAATGCTTTGCCCATGTTGACTGAAAATATGCTATACCTCTCGTGCCTGTAAATACACTGGCTCTCTAATACTTCGAACCGAAACACAGCGAACTGTTTCACGTTGTAAATAGAAAGGAGGGTGGTACGAACCCAGACGATCTCGCACGTAGATCTACCACCAGTAAAAATTAAAATTAAATTAAGTGATTATCGATAAAGTACAGAATGTATAAATATATATCTTATAATATGGTAGGGAACTCATTATGTGCGAGTCACAGTTGACCGGATTTATTATGTTACTGATTTCTCATAGACTATTCCAATTTTAATAGTTTTTTAGAACACAATAAAAGATGATCATAACCAATCACAGTAACCATACCTCCATCTTGAATGTGGGCGACGCATATTTCTTGTGCCGCATTAGGATCGTATCACACCGAACGCAGCACGACTGTCAACTCGGAATCGGATCAACCCGAGCCATTCGGTATTGCAAGAAATGACGTACTGCAACGCTCATACGGTGTCATATCGCTTTGGGTTGAGAGCGAATCAAAAAACGAGACGTTGACGCTACGTTTCCGAGTTGATAGGATTGCTAGACTGTTTGCATGTCATCTTATATTTGATACAAAAAAACGTTACAGCCGATGTTAAACACAATACGATAATAATAATAACCACATCACGACACACACATTGTTTCAGCCCTGCAGTATGTATTGTAAGAACTTGTGTCACAGGAACTAAGCAACGATATAGTACATAGATAAGAATACAACATCCAAGGTAAGTTGCAAATAACGCAAAGTCCCGATTCGATCCCGGAATCTCTAGCGTAGAATTCGGCGGTTTACATTTACACCACAGAGATCGTCAAAAAAAGATAACGATATTAAAATAATCACCATAAACCACGCGGATTGCGCGGACGGAGGTAGGTAAATTTGATACTGTTAAAGTTAAATGCATTAGAAATACATTAAAATAATAATAAAAACACGTTTGACATATGACACATGACACGTGTGACTTTATTTGCGGTTAGTCTGTGATGAAACTGAAAGGAGGTTCAAAATAATAATATAATTCAATTTATTCAGCAACATCAAATAAATTACAAAAATAATTAGCTTATCAGTCGAGAAAATTAAATATTCTATACAAATTACAAATAGAAAAAAAACATTTATTCATAAAACTTTAAAAAAAAATGACAATTTTCATCTCTCTTTCGGCTTGTTAGTTGGTTTACGCATCAGAACTAAGAAGTGTAAGATGGTTGGTATCGAAATTTAATTAATTTTGTAACTGCCTATTGTAAATGACTTTATATTGTAAGCAAGTATTTGCACACCTTTTCAGAGGTAAATTTACGGGTCTTCCTTAACGAGTAACAACATTGTAACATACATTTTGGCAATCAAAATTATTATTATTATTACTGCGTCGTAGTTGAACATCTTTCAATTTAAAATGTCTACTTTTAATTATGGTTACGTTATAATCGAATTTCGACTAATCGATGACTTGGAGTAATGAGAAATTAATTCGTAAGAAATCTTGATCTTCATGTAGCTCACAGTAAATACGAGAACAAAGCCAACTAGAAATATGGAGTTTAAAACCTCTATTCATTAATTTAAGTATTAATTTAAGAGGACGGGGTATCTCAGTTTGTTACGTGCTTTGGTTAATCGAACGACCTGAAAGGGTGAGGGTTCGTGTCTCGGGTTGCCGTGCATTGTAGCTGCTATGTTCCTCACTGTGCCCGGATAGTGGCGACAGATTCGCCACCTGTCACACTGGGGCTCAACATAAACATGCGAATTGCGGTGTTTTACACCTCTGCCGTCTCGAGGGATTAATTACAGCGTGATTTTATTTGTTTTTTTCATTAATTTAAGTAGATCAAATCTTCTTCCAGAACCTTTTGTAGTTCTCATTTCATCCTTTCAAAATGAGAGGTACCCGCTATTAAGAATAAATGAGATATTTCTGTTGTCGAGTACCATCTTGCTGTGAAAGCTGGGAGCTTTGTAATAAGGGACGGAATTGATGGAAAAATCCAAACAGTTCTACCAAATACAAAAGGTTCTATCTTCGGGATGCATTATTTATCTTTGTGAGGTTTGTATTGTCACGTGATCATTACTTCCAAAAATCTCTATTTCCTATGTTGTTTTACTGTAATTAAATTGATACTACGCACGTGTCTCACTAAGCTAAGCAATTAAAATAACATCAAAATGTAATAAGGTTCTAGGTGAGGATCATGTGAAGTGGTTAACATCTGATTATGCTAAAATCCCAGACTTCAGAATGCAATTCAGATAATGGACTAGATTGATTCCAAGAATATGAAATGTTCACAAATGCATTTCTCAATGGAGTAATCAAGTGTCTAGTGAAGAGTTTTATTAATACGACCTCGGTGCTGGTAATGATACATCATCATGTAAGTGTAGGGTATTTGAAATAAGTAGCTAAGAATAACCTCAATCAACACATTTGATTGTTTGTTTGCATTGAATAGGCTTCAAAACTACTGCAAAGATTAGAAAAACATCATACGTCATTAATATAGGCGATAGAATATTTTTTCCAAAAAACATCTTTATGAGTACACGTGCGAAGCCAGGGCAGGCCGTTATATCAAACAGAAACAAAGTGATCTCCAATTGAAACACGAACAATTCATTTATATTTCAATATCTGATCGTGAAACTAGTGGCGTTAAATAATTAGACTAATTGGAAACCCACTTAAATACCTCCTCCATAGAAATATGATACAAAGAATGAATATTGAATAATTGCAAGTTTAAAATATCTGCATAATTTTCACTTCACTTTTTGTATATTTTAGTAATGATCGAGATAATAGTTATCTTTAATGTTGAAAGAAATTTATTTAGCTTCCATTCTCAACTGGCACAGATCCTCTGACAAATGCTCTGACTTGAAATTTTGCATGCTTGATACAAATGAAATATGCATAACTACGTCTTTATAAAACTTAACACCCCCTGTATGGTCATATTTCGTGAAAATAAATTATTCTTATTTTCGAATCACCACCATCATTCCTGAATGCATTCGGAAATCTGAAGGGATTGCTGGACTTGAATGTTTGGGATAGCTGAAATAGGGATCAAACAAAATTACGTACAATGGCCCTATTAAGAGGCCAAGCCCGGAATACGCCCCGACAAACGAACTAACTAAGCTCTATCATTGTGTCCTAGGATGTTAATCCTAGAATTAATTATATAGAACAAGATAAATATGCAAAGTATTAATTATATAGAACAAGATAAATATGCAAAGTATTATATATTTTTAAATATTATATAAATTTTATGTTTTGTATAGTTTTCGCAACAAACAAGCGAAGTGGCAGAATAATTATGGGACAATGCGTACAAAAGACTAGCTTTTGCTTTGTCATATTAAAATAGATAAAAACCCTCAAATGACTATCTTGGTTGCACAGTGGCGTATACAGCTGACTGCTATGCTAGAAGTTCGGGGTTCGAATCCCAGCAGGGGAGGAACTTTGTGTTCTTTGCAAGATGCATTGATTAACTTACCGGTTTTGTATTTTCTTATCTATGTACTTTATACCATATTGTTGCTTAGAGCCTGTGATATAAGATTATATCTTAGCGCGGGGCTGAGTCAAAGCGTGTCGTGATGTGGTTATTATTAATTACAATGTTCGACATGACTACAAATTTTCCTGTACTGTTATAGTTACTATTAATCTAGTTAAGGTCTTCGCACATTATACTGACAACACCAACTCCACTTCAATACAACTCACAGTAAGGCATTGAAATATGAGCTTTGTGTCTTACCATTTAGAGTATCATCGTGTCGTGTCGTCGTTTTAATCTCAGTTGATTTTGAGTGGAGTCGGCTTAATGTGCGAAGACATTAATCATGTCAACTCACTCACTCGCTGTACTTTTAAAAGGTAGAGGTGATGTCACAGCTGAGCTACTCCTATTTTAACGACTAGCTATTGATTGGGAGTTCAAATAAAGCGATTATTGTCTTCGATCCGATTTAAGCCGACTGTTATATGGCCTCATCAATCATGACGTCAGTTGGAAGATGTCTACTAAAGAACAAAGGCCTTCCCAAAATAATCCCGCTCAGAGCGATCCTGTGTCGTATGAGTCCACCTGCACCCCTCAGCTCTCGTTCAGACCGTCCTTCCCCAATTTCTATTCTAATTTGGCCTGATCGGGGCACACCCGCCACTCTGTCCTACCACTCCAACGCTGTTCACCAGGATCAACAGTGGCGTCCTTTGATCGAATAATCAACGAATGATGCAGCTGTGCAATGACGCACAGGCTGTGCCCGGATACCCTAACGGCTGTCTTGGGACCCGCAACGAATTTAATCAGAAGAAATTGGAGTTAGTAACAAAGCGGTTTCAGATTTCCCTCCCAGCAAAGCGGAGACAGCAAATTTGACCTGATGTGATTCGCTCTGAACTCTCTCTCTATCTCTTGGGAATCTTTTGCCGTTCGGGAATCCGCTGATAAAATTTCACGACGATCTGACCAACAATACTTGAGTTATCGTCAAGGAAAAAAACAATAGTTATAGTTCAAAAAGTCTTTGAAAACTTTGGTCTCTAGTTGAATAGGACTGTTTAAAGAATGCAGCTACTTAACATGACGTCATGTTTAAGAGAGAGCGTGGATTTTACTTGCGTGGATTTTTAGGGGTTGAACACGAACAGGCATAAGGTACAGCCAAAGCGTCGCTAAGCGTCAGAATGAATTCTTTTTTACATACGTTAAAACCATCAACAACAAAAAAAAACAGTAGAATAAAAACTAAATTGGCTGTTTATCCGAACTGTGAACTTGCGACCTCCATATCCCGGTAACGCCTTAACCGATTTAGCTCATGTTAAAATTTTAAAAATTACTTTTGCTTCATTATTTCGGTTCTCCAATTTCACGACGATCCGATCAACGATTCGCAAGTTATCGTCAATGAAACATTTATACAGACATACATACAAACGCAGTTTCGTTCCAGTAGACTCTTCGAACTTAGCTTGCTTAGCTCGCTCGTTCAACTAACATAATCTTACAACTGTCTTAAATCTAAGATCTAAGAGATCAACGTACTAAAAACGACCACTAAACCTGACGATTCAAGTAGTAAAAACACACGTGTACAGAAACAGCTGCGGCAAAAAAAACGCTCTGATATAAACACAAATCAATAAACACTTCTACTACGTTCATTTCGTTGAAGATTACTTCAATTATTGTATACAGTGCAACTTGATACGGTAAATTTTATATTTTTCAAGTTATTAGTACAAACAATTCAACAAAAAATTATATAATACACTTTTAAAAGCATCAGTTGAGAGCAATCAGTTATTTTCTTTTGTAGAACACAAGTAATTTATATACAGAAAAGAACAAACGTTATTGAGATGTTTTGATTTTAAAAAACTTAACAGTTCACCCTACTAACGCATAATGAACTGGAAAAATGTGAAATATTATTGTTATTTTTATATTAGAGAACATTTTAGTCTTACTTCCTGTTGAATTTTCAGGGTAATGCTAGCTTGACGAAAAAAAAAGCAGGCGTTTTTTAAACAGTGTGAGTAATGACATTCAAGTGCATTCGATATCCCCTTAATACCATTAAGCTCTGTAGACTTTCACGTGAACAGAATACTTGATATTACTGAGGGACTTTCATGAGGTCTCAGCGAACTGAAAGCTTGCCAAACCCCTAGAGTGCGCGGCGAAAGTGAATATGGACATCTATTAACTTGCATACATTACAGATATATGAGCACTTAAAATGGTTAAAGGTTTTATTTGCTGTGTTTGAAAAAATAATGGTTCCACAAAATCCTGGATACTTCATCGATGTGCTATTCTTAGATACACATGTAAAACGTTAATTAAAAAGTAGCATCAGTTCTGGATAAAAATTGAATTTAAAAATGTTATGAACAATTAATTTGCAAATTATTTACGCTTGTTGGAGGACACAAAACTCAAAATTTTATATATTTTTACTGCTGCTAAAAAGTATTTTTGCTTTGTATTACTACTGTGTATTGATTATTATCAGTATTATAACTGAAAGAATACTAAAGATGATACACAGCATGGGTACTTGAGACTCAAAGCTTTCAATGCATTTTTAACAAAAACGAAGGTGGTTTTTATAGGATTTGCCATCAAAATGGGGAAGTTCTCAAGCTGATCCGTACACTGTTTTTGAATGCATGACCACAGAAGACTGATTCTTTCTACAGAAGACTGATTTCAATGATATTGTTTTAAACGTACTGTATATTTTTATTGTATAAAGTCTACATTGAAATTTGAAAAAAAATACATCAACTGGGAAAACTTCTATAAGATTTTCGTCGGTTTTGCTTGTGTTCTGTTGGTTGTTTATTATAATTTAAAAAGTTCTTCGAATTCATAATATGGAGCAGTGATATCTATATTTTTACCATATGTCAGGAATTCTTAATCCAATGTGCAGTTTGTAAGTGCAGTAAAATAAAATTCAAATTCAAATTAATTTCATTCGTGCACAATACATTAGTACATACAGCAGATGTTGAGGCAAGGTAAGACAGTTATGTGCAACCAATTGGCATACGAAAGTCATTTCATAAATATATAAAAATACAATCAAAATATTAAATTAAAATATAAGAAATTCGGTTATTTATTACTTAAGACTGACTTGTCAAAACTGAAACTGACTACTTCAAAATTCAAGACTATTTCAAAATTTTGATCCAGAATTTTCAGACTCTACCTACATTTTCAGGTGGTAGATCTACGTGCGAGATCGTCTGGGTTGGTACCACCCTCCTTTGTATTTCTGCCTTGCAGCAGTTCGGTGTTTTTCGGTGCGGTGGTGAGCTAGTGTAATTACCGGCACCAGTGGTTAACATCTTTATATCTATGTGGAACGCATTGGTGCTTTTGGAGTTCCAGGCAACCTCAACATGGGCAAAGCAAGACGGTGCCCTTGGGGTTCTAAGACATCAAGGGCATAGTCGTGTCGATAGGCGGCGGTATCACTTTCCATTAGGTGAACCGTCTGATTGTTTGCCCGTGATGTATAAAACAGAAAAAAAAAAAAATTAATGTTACAAAAAAAAAATACTTCAAGAGTTTCAAAGACAGAGAAATTCGATATTTTTGCAAACAACATACCCAGTATTAAGGCCTATTTTAAGTAGTGTTATGTTTGCTTTTGCCTCTGACACAGTAATTTGTTCGTTTTTGCTCGTCTCATCTATGAAATTATTATGTTGAGTTAAATGAATAATTGGTTTACATTATTTAATATTATATTACTTTACTTATTATTTATTTGTAAGTTTGGACATTGAGTTTTGGGCAAAATTTAAAAAAAAAAAAAAAATCTACTCGGTTTTTGATGTTTTAAATGTTTGACTTTTTTTTTTTCTCGCACGCTGTCTTCACCTTTTTTATAGTGACATTTGACTTGTTTTTGTATTGTGATTGTTCTTCTATTGTATGAATGAGTGTACACTATGTTGGTGATCTTTTTAATAAAAAAAAAAAAAAAAAAAGCAACTTACAAGAGAGATTCTTGACTTGAAATTCTCATTTAAGAAACCGGTTGCCATAAATATATGGAAATGTATTATGAACATGCATACAGATACGGTTTAAGCCTCCTTTAAAAGATAGATGGGTTCTACCAAAACCCTTTGATGTACTTTAGAAAACTGTTCCAAGAACACTAACTTATATTCTTAAACACTATGACGCAGTTTTATGCTTTTATATTGTGTAATTAGCAGAGATGGGCGGCAAGGGAACCAGAAACATTCCGCGGAATCTACCCATTTTGGGAATATTCCCGAAAAGGGAATTTAAGTGGAAACTTTATTTTAAAATAAATGCGTACTTGTTTGTACCAAATAAAAATAGAATATGGTTATTCTAAAGTGTGTTTATATTTGAACAAAAGGCAAAAGGGAAATTAAGTTAAGAAATTTTAGTAAAATTGCCATGCCATCTCTAGTAATTAGTGAGGATATGTCCCATTAGTTTGTGAAACGAAATCGAAAATTGGGCATAATGGGACTTTAATTTATTCACAGCCGGCCAAAAACGACCTCGAAGGCATCAATTTAAAAAAAAAAACAAACTACTTTCATTCTCGACGGATCCGTGTGTTCGGAACTCATCGGATATGCTCGGAAATTATTAACTTTCTCTTGTAAAGTCGTCGGTTAAGCTGTGTGCACACAATGATTTCAAATTAAGATATTAACTTTTAAAATGAAAGGATACGAGTGAGGCTGTTTTAATTGTTTAAAATACTTTATTTTGAACCTCCGACGCAAACGAGGGCTGTTATAAGTTTGACGTGTCTTTCTGTTTGGCGGTCTGTGTGTCTGTTTGTGTTTGAGTTTGTGGTATCATAACTCTCGAACGACTGAAGCGATTTTGATGTAGTTTTTTTTGTTTGAAAGGTGACTTGATCGAGCGTGTTTTTAGCTCTATGTTTCATCGATTTCCCCTTTCAAAAGTTATGGGGTTGAAGTTGGGGATGAACAACCGAATGTACGCAAATCGTGAGTTTTTAATTAATGTTTATTGTGGAGCATTTTTGAATGGTTATATTGTTTTCATAACGACTTGTACTCGAGTACTTTTTATTATTAGTTAATGTCGTTATCATTCGCAGAAAACGTATCGCAGTTATATTTTAATTTCCTTTGGCAAATTAAAGCTAGTATTTCGTAATAACGCTTTGGCATAATATTAAATTTGCAAGATTCAATTTCAGACTTAATTGTGATTCGTTTTACAATGAATGAGGTAAAGCAAATTTTTCATAATGGGAAGCAAGTTATTGACTTCTGGAGTGGTATATTGAAAATTAATCAGTTGAACTACCATATAAATATAACACATGCCTACATTTGATATAAACCAAAACGAAATGCCATATTCCGGTGTCTTTTATTTTTTAAGATATGGGGCAAACGAGCTGACAGATCACCTGATGGAAAGTGAATACTGCGTCCCATGGACAGTTGCAACACCAGAGCAGCTACAAAATGCGTTGCCGGCCTTTTAAATAATAGTACGCTCTTTTCTTGAAGGTCTGCAGGTCGTAACTATCCGGAAATACCGTAAATATTTTCAGGATAGCTTTTTTTTCTTATATATTAATTCAAATGAAAGTGGAGCGAAATGGGTTATTTATTGATTGACAAATTAATTTATTAAATGATATAATTTTGGGGTTCGGTGTCTCAAAATGTACTCAAAGGCGCGGTCAGCGGTCACTGTTCTGTTTAGATTTGCGGACATTGCTTTACTTTGTTCATTGTGTTGGTCTGATCGCTTAAGTATGTATAATTACTACAAGGATATTTGTACTGCAAGGGTGTGGAATTCATTGCTTGCCGATGTGTTCCCTGACCAATATAACTTGGGCCTCTTTAAGGCAAGAGTGAATAGGTTTCTCCTAGGCAGTCTTCTTCTTTTTTCTAGTTCTTCAGTTTCGTCTAGGCAGGCATGATCCACCTTGGACCTCATCGCCGCTTAACATCAGGCGGGTTTGGGGTCAAATGCCTGCCTGGTCATGAATAAAAAAATCTTCGCCCAAGCGTAGATTACAGTCAACTTAGAACTTTTTCCGCTTATTTGATTTTGTTTTTTGTTTTCAATGTGTTAATTATGACTTTCTAGCTTTTTGTTCAGCCGCTTAGATGTCGAAAATGGTTTTTAGGATTTTTTATTACTTGACATTCATCGTTATATTCTGGACAGTTTAAAAAAAAATCCAATCGATGTGTTATTCTGATAACCTATATTGTAATCATTGAAGTTCATTTAGTAGTTTTTGCTTGAAAGAACCACCAACATTAATGCATCCTTACAAACTTTCCCGTATATAATATTAGTAAGGATTCAAATTAACTTCAACTGCATGTCTAAATCCATTTAATATAAAAATCAATTATAACATTCCTTATTTGACATTTGTGAATATAAATGATTAAATTGCAGCTGTCTAAAAAGACGTGAGCGGGTCGTGACGTGGAGGACGTGGTAGCTCATTTTGTTACGTGCCTTGGATAACCGACCGACCCGAAAGGTCGAGGGCTCGAGTCTCGGGTTGCCAAACATTGTAGCGGCCATGTTCCTCACTGTGTCCGGATAGTGGCGACAGATTCGCAACCTGTCGCACTGGGACTCAAAATAAACATGCGAAAAGCGGTGTGCAGCAAGCACCTCTGCCAACCCCTCTCGAGGGACTGCGGCGTGAGTGAATGAGTATATGTATGTATATTTAAAATTACATATGTATTTTTGTATGCCAAAACGGTAAAACATGTCGTAGTAATTAATAAAGAGATTTTGAGTTTGAGTAACTGGTGGTGATGGTGGTGGTGGTAGGTGGTAGTGGTGACTGGTGTTGATGGGTTTGTCGGGTTTTTTAAAAAGACCCTTGGGAACTTTTGGCATTTCATAAGATATGTAAGTGAATGGAGTAAATTTAATATCGCCTCCATTTACTCGTAAAATGTTTTGGTAACCTTTCAAATGAACAAGAGTTGTAATTAAAATATGATTATATACTTCAATATTTTACTTATTACAGTAAAAATGTAATTATTAATGATTCGAGACCTTAGATATAGAAATGTATCTGAAAATGTAATTTCTTAATTTTGTCGTAAATTTACAAAGACCTCATTAATATTAAAAGTTTTTTAAATAAACTTTATTTGTAGGTTTAGAATGAATTAGAAATATTACTAGAAAATTGCTTTGCTCGAATATTTTTCGTTCGAATCTGAGACATTTAAAAGTTTTCTGCTGTTAGCACCTAGAATAGATTATCGTAACTACCAAAGTTTATGTTAAATCGGATCGATGCTAATATTAAAACTTAACAAGATCTTTCAACTGACGAAGGCGAGTGACCTTTGCTTGTTGTAAACACGTATCTACAAATGTGTCACAGTGTGCGTGAGATCACACAATCGTATGGTCTACGCACAAGAGAGAAAAAATCTTTGGAAAAAATACAAACAAGAAGAATAAAGCATACATGCTTTCGTGAATTGGAAGATCTATAGTAAGATATATATTAAGAATCTTAAAAAATTTAATGCCATATTTAATTTTTTATTTTAATTTCCGGAACAGTGTGTGAACACCTTTATACTTGTAACTCAAACACTGATTCCGAACGGAATTCCGTGTTTAAAGTTTAAATTGATTACCGTCATAAAAATAAAGCTTCCTACCGACCAGTTATAATTTCTGTGTCACGCGATTATTATGTCTGGCCATAGAGACGGATGTTGGAGAAAAAACTCGTTCTTTCACCCGATGGGTCTATGTGCGTTATTGGATGTCTATGGAAATGCCTCGTTCTAAGTTTAAATTTTTAAAAGACCCGAGCTGTGCTTTGTATGGTGACGCTCTTTGCCTTTTCCTTGAAAAAATTCGGACGTGTCTTTTGGTAGTTAAATGAAAGTTAGAATGTGTTGTGATGAACAGTATGTACAAAGTGAGACACGACGATTTGGCTTCTCTTTTCGTCATCTCCAAAGTAACCTTTTAGAGCCTACAGTAACCGTTCTAGCATTATTGTAGTAACAATAAGGTAAAAAGAAACTGTAAAGTACATAAGAAAAAGAAAAAATATAAAGAAATAGAAATATGTAAAAGAAAAAATAATAACAAAGAAAAAGAAACAAAACAAGCGAAATTAAATTGAAAATATAAACAAAAGAAAAACTAAAAAGTAGTAAAGAAAGAAAGATAAAATAAAATCAATATGTACTTAGATTAAGTAGATATATTTAAAACTAACATTACATTAGTTTAGAAGAGTGTAAAGCTGAATACAGGCCCCGATTATGTTGGGGGATGGAGCAGAGTCACAATAATGTGACCAAAAAAAAAAACCGTTCCAGCATGTAACTGTAGGCAGATTAATTATTCCATCTATCATTATCCATCTCTTCATCATTAAAACTTGAAAATATTTGTTACTTGCAGATTTATTGCCATTATGATGGCAAAATAGAAGTTTAAATGTTAAAAAAGAGAGACAAGACCATGACATGACAATGTTCAGTTTAATATAATCTCACGCCCATTATAAATTCTGGTGATCTTGAAAGTAAAATGACAAAGGTCCAACAGTTTTACGTAACAAAAGAAAGTGTTAAGACATTTCATGCGTTAAGTTTGAATATTGTAATGAATAGCATATTTTATGCAGTTACTATTTACTTTCATTGGTTATATCTCCCTGGCTTAGGGAATATGCATGAAATGTAATTTGATTATTCAATCAATTTATCGTAAAGTATGTGGAAATTGTATATTTACAGTGAAAACAGAATTAGAATTGTACAATTAACCAGGGAGATATAACCATTAAAAGTGAATATATCTTTCTCGCTCATCGGAACAAGCTTTTCTATGGAAGTTCTGTGGCGCCCGTGTACTACGACGTCATTGTACATGTCAGATCTCTTTGTTTAATCAACGAGTTTGAAGCTTTATATCTTAGTTAATAAATCAGATATTTGAGAAAATCTAACGGATTTATGTTTACACGTGGTATCGAATATTAATAAATAAATAAAAAAGTCATGAATATTGCCTATTCTGTTTTTACTGTAAACATCCTATTTCCACGTACTTAACGATAAATTGATTGAATAATTGATTAAATTTCATACATTTTCATGATTTTTCTCGCAACTAGGCTCGAACATTGGAATAGTTTAGTTTTACGTCCAGAACTGAATCCTTACGAATATTATAAAAGTGAAAGTTTGTAAAGATGAATGGATGTTTGATGATTTTAACTATTTCACGCAAAAATTACTGAATGGATTTAAATGAAACTTAACAATAATATAGCTTCTTAATATATCAGAATAACACGTAGGCTATATTTTTTTAAAGATATTGCGTGAATTTCCCAAAATAGAACGATAAATTTCAAGTAAAAATCTTACTAGAACCATTTACAACTTTTACGTAGGTGGACGTGGTAGTTCAGTTTGTTACCTGCCTTGGTTAACCGACCGATCCGACCCGACAGGTCGAGGGTTCGAGTCTCGGTTGCCGTAACTTGTAGCTGCCATTTTTCTCAATGTGCCGGTTAGTGGCGACAGATCCGCAACCTGTCACACTTGGATTAAACATAAACATGCAAAATGAGGTGTTTAACACACCTGCCAACCCCTCCCAAGGGATTACAGCGTGAGTTTACGTTTTATGTCGACTTTTACGCGAACGAAGTCGCGGGCAAAAGCTAGTATGAAATATAATTACAGAGCCTGTTCAAATAAGTAGCACATAAAACCACAATGACACCGTTTTCTTCATTATTAAATTTAATTAAAATAATTGTTATTAAATTTCTAGGAAAATAATTATTAAGTATTAAATTATTATAATATGAAAAATTTATTTGTATGGTATAACCCTCATTTTAAGATTACTAAATAATTTTACTGCCCATCGTATTAATAAAAAAACTTTCCAATATTTAGAACGAACTTTCAGGACGGGTTTAGGGATATATTTTGTATCAGAAAATAAAACTAGGGCCTTTAAAAACTCATATTAAGTTCATCCTATTCTATGACGTGGACTGAAAGAAACTAGGGTTGTTGCTTGGCGGGAACGGGATGTGTCAGTTGATTTTTTTTTAATTTTCTCTTTTCGTATAACAGCAGGATTTAATTTTATTTTATAAATATTTGAGAAACATACAATTTTTAATACTTACAAATTACATTACTATAATTAATAAACAAACAATAAAGTTTCCACGATTTAATACACTCATAAACGGCAATTGTAACTGTAGTATGACTATTATAGGTGAGAGAAAAAAAAGACACAAAAAAATTATTAAAATTAACAATACTGGAAACTTAACTCAAAACTGTGCAAAAAACAATAAATAATGCTGTGCTCTTCTAACCCGCATCAATCCGTCTTGTCATATTTTTAAAAGAAGAAAGTTTTTTACGAAAAGGCGCTAAATAAAAATTCATTACTGCAACTATTAGTCTTTCAATAAATAGGGTACATGAACAAATGATCCTAATATGTGTAATGCTAGTGTTTTAACCAGTGAATATTCTGTACTAGTGTGGAGAAAGTGAAATACGACGATTTGGCTGCTCTATTTGTCATGTTTGGGACATGTAACTTAGAGCCTACAGTAACCGTACTAGTATGTTACTGTGGGCAGATTTATTATTCCATCTATCATTATTAATCTCTTCATTATTATAATCCCCATTAAAACCTGTCAATATACTAAGCTATAGTTACACTAAGTCATAGCCATGATGATAGCAACGCCATTAAAAAGAAAAAAACTGGGGCTTAAAACGTCAATGTTATTACAATAGGCAGTTTCGCGCCAAACAGAATGCATTTTCTACTGGAACTTAATTCGAAACTAGTCCGGGACTTAAGTGCTGCCTTTAGTCTACGTCTTAAAATAAGGCGGATTTTCTCTATAAAATTACTAAATAATTATTGTGGTAACGATCTAGTATTTAAAATTACGGCGATTTTTTTTTAATTTATGGAATGAAAATAAGGTTCAGGAAATAAACGTATGATAAATATATTCTCGCAGAAGTAACAGATAAGCAGCAGTAACATAAACAGACATTTGCTACTTTGTTTTATTGTTCTTCAAATTATGAAGCATTTAAATTTAAACTAAGATTTTAATTTTTCGTTCATTAGGCTAGTTAGAAAATGTTTTTTTCTTTATATATTTTATCTAAGTACCTGTATTTGATAAAACTCAGGTAATGATGTTAGTATATAAGTTATTTTTAAGGTAAGTGTATAATTCGATGCTAATATATAAAAATAAAAATAAATAAATAAGTAATATATAATGTGTATTTTCAAGGATTTATTTATTTTCGTTCTCTACTGCTAAATCGTTAATAATTTAAAATTCCTAAAATTAATCAAGTGAGAACCAATACGATATAAAATTACAGTGTAAGTTGAAATCAAGTTACCGTTACCAATTTATATATATTTGGTACAAACATTTAACACACATTTACCTATCACATTAAATACCTTATTGGTTTCTTGAACATCATTTGCCCTAGTTCAAATAAACTGTATAAATAGTAATTTATATACAAACATAAACTCACGCCGTAATCCCTCGACAGATTGGCACAGGTGGTGAACATCGCATTTCGCATGTTCGCATTGTTGAGTACCAGTGTGACAGATTGCGAATCTGTCGCCACTATCCGAGCACAATGAGGAACATGGCAGCTACAACGTACGGCAACCCGATACTCGATCCCTCGACCTGTCGGTCGGTTAGACAAGGCACGTAACAAATCTAAGAAGATTGTTCTAAATTTGATTTTATAGTTATTTAATTAAATACACTAATAAAAGTTTTTGTGATAGTAGATATTGGAGGGTGAAGAATTCAAATAAAATTAATACCATAGACCTTTCCAATGACTACGCTTATACTTTAGAAATCCACCTATAATGGCAATAAGGATCTACGACAAATTACCCGCAGATGTGGTAAATTTGACATTCAATAAATTTAAAAATACAATATTTAATTTTCTTCTTTGCAGATGCTTTTACGACATCAATGAATATTTAAATTGTAATGACATAGATGTAACTAATTTTCAGATTCCAAAATAACATTGTGACATTGTTTAATCATTTGTAATAAGTTAAATTAATATTAAGTAAAGACTCCTATTTTAGGTGACAAAGACATTTGCACGCTAATACTCCTTGGCAAAACATTTTGGACTGTATTCAATAATCTGTTTAAGACCTTTGTAACAAATGTTTCTGCGAATAAACATATTATTATTAATACACTTAAGCTATGTATTCTATTCGACAGTACATAATAGTTTTCTTAATAAGTATTTTTTATTTATGCAATAGAATTTGCTTGATCAGCCAATGCGACATGCATGCGACTATGTAGCAGTCAGATGTCTAATGTTACTGCTAAACATTAAATACACTACAACCTATTGTATTAAACTATACCATAAAAATATTATTAATTATCATATTTATTTCATTGAATTCCAATTAAAGTTTTTTTTATGAAGTTCTTGTATAAAATTTTTCTGTTAGGAAATCCTGACAGCAAAATTTTTCGCGGGAGGAGTGGAATCAGTAGTACAGAACGTTGCTATTTAGTTTATAATTTTTTTCTAGGTAGAAGAGGTGCCGATAAATAGTTCCTAAATATGATTACACTTTGTGAGATAAAAAATACTGAAGCCCCAAATCTTTCATTTCGGTGGCTGTCCCCGTAATACCTAGTTACCGTCGTACAGCAAAAAACATATTTTAATTTAAATGTAAATACGTAATGTTTTGTATTTATTATAAGCAGCTTAAAATTATAACATTGTTTTGATTAAACAATTAATAATAATTACCACATCACGAAACACACATTGACTCAGCCCTGCTGCACTAACTTATAATCTTGTATCGCATGCACTAAGCAACGATACGATATAAACTATATATATAAGAATATAAGAATATTACACCCAAGATCAGTAAGCTCTTGCAAATAACACAAAGTTCCCCCGCCGGGATTCGAAACCGAAACCTCTACGGTAGCAGTCAGCTGATTACACTACTACGCCAAATTTGATTTTAAGAGGTCGCCAAATTTGATTCCAAATTATTTAAAACAGCACAAAAATAATAGATAAAGAGTTTATAATAAAGGTTTTTAGCAAATTAAAACTCGTTGTAATTTTGGCCGCATGCCTGAATCTCAAGGGACACAAACACAATTTCACTTATCTCTCGGTGCCAAGTTTTGGAGTTTTTGCTGCAATTCATTAGTTTGTTTATCGTTTCGATTCCGCAATTGTTAATACTATGCGGTTTGTATAATGATATTTTGGCAATAGTGCTAAGTAGAGATTAAAGTTAACACTGTACAGTGGAACTTTGTCTACAATTTTTGGAGATTTTTTTTGGAACTTGAATCGATACATTATAAATTCACATTATAATTAAACTATGAAATGATGGTCTTAATTTAAAACTGTGATTAATGGAATTTACCACGTCCTATAAAACAGGCTGATGTGGCTACACACATTACAGGAATCGGCAGAAAAGTGGATCATTTAATAAAAGGGTTCTATTAAATTAAAAGCTGAAAATTAGCGAAGAGGATAAATGGGCATCCAGTCCCAATTACGGGGTAACGAGCATTTTGAGTGTTCACAGACGTGCGGTATAATATATAGTGCAGGGGTCCTCAACATTAGACCCGCGGGCCGCAGGCGTCCTGTCAAACAAATGAGATTGGTAAAATCGAGTTACCCTTATACATTTTTAGAAAAATGTAAATGTCTCAATAAAATATTGTTCTCTAAATGTTCTGGTACTATACCAATGATTTAAAATCAGTTTGTTTTAGAATTAAACAGTATTTGGCACTTTGCCTGCGGCCAGCGATCAAAAAAAGGTTGAATTACACTGATATAGCGGTATCTTAAGATATCATTCACGGCGGGTATAGCGGTTTACAAATGGCCGCTGTATATATACTCGTAGATGTATAGAGGCTGTAATCGCATTTCGCATATCTTACTATATATTATAGCACACGTCTGTGAACCACTTAACATGAATGATGTCGGGCATCAGAGTTGCCAACTTAAACTCCCAAAGCCCTAACTTTCCGCAGAATCCAGAATGAAATTTTCCGACATGGAAAATTTTCGGGTGCGGAAACTTTTTTGAATTAGTTCGGGATTTAAAGGGGTGTGGAATTTGATTAGAACAATTTCGAATACAACTTTTTTTTTTGAGTTTAATTTTGATAAATCCATCAAAAAGTTGTTATTATTAAAAAGGTAATGTATCTTGGTAAGATTTTTTTAGGTTGCACTTGTTTTTTTTTATGTATTTCTTTAACGGCATTTTTTTAGTACCATACTGCCTAGTCAGTATTTATAATTTCTTCATTCTTGAAGATGATGAGATGATAAATGAGATGAAGATGATAAGATGAACAATGAAAAAGATGAATCTGCCTACAGTAACATGCAAGTACGATTACTGTAGGCTCTAAGGAGTTACTTGGGAGACGACGAAAAGCACAGCCAAGTCGTCGTATTTCACTTTCTCCAATCTGTACAGCATTACAGAAATTTACTGGTTAAAACACTAGCATTTTACACATTAAATTCTGTTGATGCATAAGAAAATTCCAACTGACACTTCCCGTTCCCGCCAAGTAACTCAAGTTGCACGTTGCCCGACACGTTGACATTGACAGAACCATTACGAATTAAGGCTGATACCTGATTTGTCGGTGCGGTATCGACATTCTTAGTGTACGCGGTACCAAAACTAGCTAAAGACTAAGCTCCTATGTTACTATAAGCCGGTCCTAGTAAGCGTATTATAGCTTCGGTACCGCACAAATCAGGAACGCTCCATAGAAATATAAGTAAGTGCTTACTCTACTATCGCTACTTATTAGGTCGCTTTTGGTATCAAAAATACCGACAAATCAGAAAACGGTTTCAGTCACATTTGCGTGCCTTTGCAATCAATTTAGAACGAGCTAATACCCATCTAGTTGGAAAGGTTTTGGACTAATAAAACGAACTGGAGAATTCTATATTCCAAATGCACAGAACATACAATTAATGTCTTCGTACAGTACAGCAGAAATTACTTTAAACAACCTCGGAGCAAAACCTTCTTTCTGCCCAACTTCTTAAACTCTTCTTGCCAATGGGCAACACAGTGCATTATTAACAGTAATGTCTTTTAAGAGAGGACGTGGTAGCTCAGTTTGTTACGTGTCTTGGTTTACCGACCAAACACGATAGGGTGAGGGTTCGAGGGGTGCAGTAAGTTGTAGCTGCCATGTAGCCACTATCCGGGTACGATGTCCTCATCGCAACCTGTCACAACGGGACTCAACATAAACATGTGAAAAGCGGTGTGTAACACCTCTGCCTATCCCTCTCGAGGGATTAATTACGGTGTGAGTATATGTTGTGTTATGTTCTTCAATGTGCCGCTGTTCAATGAAGTAATGGTCAAAGAAATACTGCCGGCGGGAGAAATCAAAATAATTTAATTAAAGTAGAATAGAATACGCAGTAAAGGCGCTGTGGTGTAGCTAACAACAATCCCTGCGGTCCGGGACTTTGTGTTATTTGCAAACCGGAGTATAATAAGGAGTAGTATTGTCTGTAAAGTTGATTCCATATTATCGCTTAGCAACTGCGACACGAGATAGGGCTGAGTCAATGTGTGTGTCGTAATGGGCTTATAATTAATCATTAATAATAAGAATAATATTATTAATAATAGCCACATCACGACACACACATTGACTCAGCCCTGCTGTATGTAAGAACTTGTGTCACAGGAACTAAGCAACGATATGGTATACTACATAGATAAGAATAAAATATCCTAGACCGGTAAGCGAAGCAATGCCGGGATTCGAACGCGGAACCTTTAGCGTAGCAGTTGGCTGCACACCACTGCCCCATCGAGGTCGTCATTATGATTATTAGGCCCCGTATTTTTATTTGAGAAAGAGTCAGTTGTTTGGATTTGCTTTTGGAACATTTTACTCATATTTTTAACACAGCCACCTTTGATTTTGTGCTGATTTTTGTAAGGGTTTCTGCTTACATTTGTACCTAGAAAAAAAAAACTTCGAAATCTCTTACCGAATATATCAAACTACCGTTCTCCAAAACATCCTTCCAATCCAAAACAATCGTGCAAAAAGGTAAAAGTTGCTATACAGAAAAAATAACATATTTTTCTACCCTTAAAAATTCTAATCCCACAAACGATCAGATAACCGAAAATAAACATCCCTTACAAACTACGAACACAGACAAATACCTTTGATCCCTTTTATTGGCAAGGTTTCCAAAGAAAGGGAACAAAGAGCGGAAACTTTACAAAATACAATTATAGAGGGAAAAATCTTAAAATTGAACCTTTGAATGGTAATAAAACTTTCAGAATTGTTACAGCTTTTTTGCCTCCGTAAATTGGGTAGAGATTTAAATTTGGATCAGTGAATATAGTACCATTTTTAGGGTTCCGTACCCAAAGGGACTAGACCCTATTACTGAGCCTTTGCTATCCGTCTATCAGCGGGATGTTTCTCATAAACCTCTTAAGAAAGAATTATGAATTTCTCAGAGAATGTCTATTTCTGTTGCCGCTATAGCAACAGATACTAAAAATTTACATCCATAAACATACAAACACATACTCACGCAGAAGTCCTTCGAGAGGGGTTAGCACAGGTGTTTTGCCATACACCACTTTTCGCATGTTTATGTTGAGTCCCAGTGTGACAGGTTGCGAATCAGTCGCCACTTTCCGGGCACATTGAGAAACATGGCAGCTACAACTTTCGGTATCCCGAGGATCGAACCCCGACCTGTCGGGTCTAAAAACTTACCTAAACTAATTAAAGGGGGCTTCCATACAAAAAACTCTTTTCTTTTACAAAATTATCTAAAACGTACACAATGTTAAATCTTATACGATACTACGGAACCCATCATGTGCGATTCCGACTCAAACTTTACCGATTTTTTCCACATTCTTTGTACGATATTTCTTCATTACACAAAGCTCAAATTAGAGGTCGCACTAGCACATAACTTAAAAACCGCCACAACATGCAACCTGTCAAATATTAAAGTTAATTAATTCAGAACGATTTACGCTCTCTAAAGCGTTTCCTGTTGTTATTCACTTTTTTTAAATGAAGAATTTATGAACGAAAGCAATTTTTTGTCAGACAATAATACTATTGACTAGAATTTAAAACATTGAGGTGTTTAAACGAAGCTAAAATCCCAAGTCAAAGTAACAGCTGACTTATTCTTAGCCTCTAAATTAAAATGAGTAGCGTATTCATGTAAATTAGTTCTAGCAAATTCTGTCCTTCGCACGTTTTCCTTGTCGTGAAACTTTCTATAGAAGGAGACAACGTCATCAGGCGCAAGTAAGAATGAGAGAGAAAAACGTAGACTCGTTAATTACACTTAAAGATCCGGATGTTGTATTTGGTACAGGTCGTTTTTGGCAGAAATTTAATGTGAAACTTGATTTTGGCCTGCAATGCTGATACGTGGATCATTGTAAAAAGTGGGTTATTTCAATTTAAGGCTCAAAACCACTTGCAGCAGGTTTTATTTATGGCTAGGAATTGAAGATCTCTCAGATATCATGTTCAACGAGAACACACCTAACAATTAGACCTATTAAGTCAAGATTAAGTAGGCATTGTCTAGGCATAATCTACCATCTACTATATTGTAACTTGCCGGGAAATGGGAACATTTGTATAAACATTTTGCCCTCTTGGAAGAGCAGCCTAGAAGATCCAGAGACGTAAACAACGAATTCGTAACTCTACTGCTTTGATATACATACATACATAAACTCACGCCGTAATCACTCGTGAGGTTGGTACAGATGTTAAACACCGCATTTCACATGTTTATGTTGAGTTCCAGTGTAACAGGTTGCGAATCTGTCGCCACTATCGGGGCACAATTAGAAACGTCGCAGCTACAACTTACGGCAATCCAGACTCCAACCCTCGACCTGTATAGTCGGGTCGATCGGTTAACCTAGGCACGTAACAAACTGAGCCACCACATCCGTCCACTGTTTAATATCGTTGTGGTAATTATGACTACTATTGTGTCATTACAGTCCAGCAAGGGTGTGCCGTTTATCGTGACAGTGCCTAAAGGCAGTATCTTCCTATTTATTTATTTTGACGACCTCGGCAGCGCAGTTGGGTAAAAAGCCGACTGCTAAGCTAGAGGTTCTGGTGTGTTATTTGCAAGACGCATTGTTTCGCTTACCGGTCTTGTTGTTTCATTTATGTAGTTTATACCATATCGTCGCTTAGTGACTTACAAGATCATCTTAGTGTAGGGCTGAGTCAATCTGTGTGTCGCGATGTGGTTATTATTATTAAGACATGGAGAGTGGTATCATGTCTCGTGGGATATGTCGCATTTATTTAGCGTACTTGGCCTGCAGAATGAGGTTTTACTGCAAGTTCAGCAACATGAAAATGAAACCTTATTTCTGGCAAGCCTCTACAGGTTATAGGTAGTCCACCTAGATCAAAAATAGCGTGAACTGCTTCAGTAATTTTTCTGAACACTCGTCAGAACCAAAAAAGTAAACATAGCTCCGGCGATGATACATGAAAACCATGAAATTAAACTGCGTTGTTATGCAGAGCCTCTCTTTATTGTAGTTAAAACGCCTACTCAATTATTCTAACAGAATACATTATAAATCTTGATAGCTATTGACCTCGAAATCAGGGATTGTCAACGTGAGTCATTTTACCATATACAACATCGTAGTTTCTTTTTCTTGTGACTTTCATCTGTTTACGTATCAGGCTCTCACCTGGTGACGATGCGGCCAAAGGTGAAACATGCTAGAAAATTCCTATCAAAGAATTCCCAAGCTGTCATGGAACATACCGGTGGATATGGTATATTTTATTAAACTTCAATTCACATGTTCATGTTCCGTTGAGACTGCCATTAGGTCAATGTCACTATAAACGCTTTTGCTTGTGTGCAACCCTCGCTGGACTGTAATAACACAGTAGTAGTTATAATTAGAACAACGATATAAAACAGTGGACCGACGTGGTAGCTCAGTTTGTTACGTGCCTTGGTTAACCGACCGACCCGACCCGACAGGTCCACTCGAGATTGCCGTAAGATAAAGCTGCCATGTTCCTCATTGTACCCGGATAGTGGCGTGGCGACAGATTCGTAACCTGTCACACTGGGACTCAACATAAACATGCGAAATGCAAAGTTTAACACCTCTGCCTCCCCTCCCGAGGGATAACGGCGTGAGTTTATGAGTATGTGATTGTATATCAATTCACATGTAAAATATTCATAGGAACTATAAAGGCTAGGTTGTTGAGCTACTTATAGCTATTTTAATTAAGTTAATACCGGCGTAATGACCCACAAGCTGAATCGAGTCAAGAAAAACTGGACAAGAAAACAGCATGTATCCGACTTCAGTCTAAAACTGCTTTTTGAATTTATACCGTAGTACTCAACGATAAGGCGTAAATTTAAATACTTTTCCGAAGGGCCACGACTGGGTTAATAACCCAAAGAGTCAACCAGTATTCTTTAAGGGCTAGTTTTAAGCAAGGAAATTACAAGGATTTTTTTAATTTAAGACCTATTTTTTACGTACGCAGTGGACGTGTAAGAAACTAACAGACAATGCATATCCGAAATATCTAATATTAGAAATGCGAAAGTCTATCCGTGCACATAACAAAGCCTCAGCGGAAACTAGTGAAAAATAGAAAATTCAACCCCTAATGGGATTAAAAGTAAACACAAACAAAAGTCCGTTTCTTATTTCTGACCAAAAATAAATTTTTTGTTGAGGTTTTAAATTTAACCCCCGAGAAGATCAAACGAAAGAGAATATGAAAATTGACGTACGAAGAGAAATCCGAAAACTGAACAGCTGTACTAAAATTATTTTTAAAATTGTAGTTTTATACATTTGTAATTTACTGAAAGTAGTAAAATTGTAGTTTTTTTTTTCATTTTATTTAAAACTCTTTAATTGCAGAGAAATATTGCTAAGCATATTTAAACGATTATTGCAATAGTCGTTTAACGTTATTCAATAATATCAAACATTTTAAAAATGAAACATAGGTAAAAGTAGGGAAGCTACTCACGGTATGAACAGGGAACACTCCATATTGGCACTCTCGCCGAAAAACTCGATCGGGAAAAGAGAAATCCAAGAGCCTCGTTATCGCCCTTTACAGAATCACTTGAACCAGTTACATGTGCACATTCAGAACCACTGTATTTCAAATTTTGCGATGGGACACTGGCACTATGAAGGCAGACGTTAAACTATTTTACAATGATTCTCCATGCGGAACGTTTGCTAGAGTTTACTAGTACACAGTTGGTTTCCTTTGCCACTTCACGGTCAAATAACACACACAGCACAGCCCGCACTGCATGCGCGCGCGCAAATACCAAAATGGCGTAAGCGACCAGTCTTGGGGTCAACGTGATTACTTTCTTCGTTGACCAGCTAAATTGTGCGCGAGCGAGAGGACGCGTTTTCCACGAGATTTCAAAGGTGAATGCTTTCGCGGACTAGTCAGCCGATATTTTGTCTCATTCGCTCGCACGGTCATGATCAAGCGCATGAGGGGTACTAAGGGAGGTAGACTCGATCGGAAATGTTTAACCGAAAACAAAAACGGATAGGTTATTAATTTCAAATTTTTTTAGTGTTGAGATAGAATAAAATTGTCCAAATAGTCCAGCTAAGGAACCAATAACAACATTCGATATGTCGTTGGAGAGGATTATTATGTTTTTTGTTTTCAAAAAAGTGAGAAGTACCAAATCACTATGTGGAAAAAGTTATAGCGCAATAAAGCCAAACTTCATTATTAAAAAAAGAGAAACACAAAAAATCCATTTGCATATTTTTATTGTTTCGTAGGATAGAAAGCGTGTTCTTCTTTCATAAAACTATTTTAACTATTGCGATTGAACTTTTATTTTAAGGACTCGATATACATATTTATGAGCTTTTTGCATAAGTTAGCTTTCATAATGTTACCCTAACTAGACTTAGGTTTAAAGATATATTATTTTCTCATAAGAACTTATATATTATACAATTTGTATAAAACGGTTCACTTAGAACTGAACAATGAGGACTTATACTTAGAGGTTACACTTTGGTCTAGATTTCAGACTTTTAGTTGGCATTCCTTGGGATTTTTTGAAATTTAGCGTTTTAATTCAAAAAATCATAAGTCCTGATTTGATTTATGAATGGATAAAAGTCAGTTCGTGCTGTAAAGGCAAGAGAGATTGTATCTTATGTCAAAATCTTTTGATGAACCAAATAAAAAAAAAATCATACACAAAAAAATTGACGCTTTCGTCCCAAAATGGTAGAAAGAGACCAATGGCTCGCCATAAGCAACTATCCATACAAACATCTCTCTCTTTTCTTGAAATCTTGTTTATTACAGATACAAAATATAAAAAGAATCGAGATCTCTAATGAGTTTCAGTAGTACCCCCGTGGTTAAAAACAGGTGAACGCACTTGGTCTATCATTAAAAATGACTTGACTAACATCATTTGAAAAACCATTCTTATTGCATTGAAATAAAAACTATTGGATCTTCCTATTTTACTCTGTGAAAGATTACGTTTTAACTCGTTGAGGTGTTTGATTATAGTTATCACAGTAAATATAGCACAATAAAGACTTTCTATCAAAAAAACAGTCTACGAATTCTGTCGCATTCGAATTGTATGTACTTTCGAATTAAGCAATCAAAAAACAAGGTTATTTGCAAACAATGGACAGTTAATATAATATTTAAATAGTTTAAATAAAATTTAGTTAAAAGTCCGAGAAAAAATGCAAACCGGTCAAGTGTGAGTCGGTCTCTCACATGATAGGTTCCGGACACAGACACGGATACAGGTATGTTAGGTGCATTCGTTATAATGTTCAGATTGGTTCATATTATTGGCTTAGTAAATTAATTATTTTATTCCACTGACTAACTTTTTAAGAACATCGTGACTTCTGCTGAAATGACGGGCACGGTTACTAGGTTATTGTTTGGAGGAGGTGTCAATTATGTTGAAAAGTAAATTAAATATGAATTAAAGGCGATAAATGAATGCTTTAAATATGAACCCGTTTTTGGGACTAGGCTAACGCCTACACTTATAAGCAGAGGCGTGCCTCGAGTTTATTACAGCTCGAGCTCAGCAAAACACTCAGAAGTTTGCGAACATGTCAGCAAAACCACAATTTTGGTGGCTTTAAAAAAGTCGTTTGAATTGTTAATGAATGAATAAGAGCGCGAACTTATTTTAGTTTGATGGGGCAAGCCGGGCTTTTGGGCTTCTATGACAGTGCCGTTACTGCTTATGAGATTAAACATTACGTTTAAGATAGGTGTTTGTTTTTTAAAATTTTATTTTACTGTTGTTTTTATCTTTATTTGGTTATTATTTTGTAAAATTTTAATTAGTTAGGCATTAGTATGTTTTGAAATAAATATAAATATATATATTTATAAATAATAATATATATATTTGTAATTTACGAGTGTCTGTTTTATGGGCCAATGGTGTGTACACCTTTAATTGGCATACACTTTAGATTAATATTTTAATTCATTTATAACTATACATTATGATATAATAATAATGCCTGTATAATGCTGTTGTTGTGCTAATAAATAAATAACGTACTTTGTAGATAATTTCGTAAAAAATAAACATACATAAGAAGCTAAAATGTCGAAAAAATTACGGAGCCTCTTTAATTTATAATGTTTTTGTATTTGTTTTCATAGCAGCAACAGAAATAGACATTCTATGAAAATTTCATTATTTTATTCAACAGATTCAACCCGCTGACAGACACACAGATAAACGTACAGCGAAGGCATAGTAATAGGGTCCCGTTTTTTACCTTTTGCGTTCGGAACCCTAAAAACACGTTTTTTTGAAACCCTGCCATCCCTGCTACAGACTCTGAGAGTTAAATGTCTAACTATTCAATTCGATGCAGCTGCAGAGCCTTCGTAATAGGTTCCTCTTGGCACCCCTTTGGCAAGGAACCCTACAGATGAAAATTTTGGATTAGCCGGTTTTTTAAGGCATTCTGCCTGTTCTGGTATATAATTCTGTTTTTATTGCACAATTGTTTTTAGTTACAGTAATTTCTCTATTTTTCATTTATCTTATTTTGTAATACACTTTCATACATAAATTTCACGGTGTCTGCTTTCAAATTACATTATACAATGTCTGTAATGGTCTTAATTGTCTAATTTGTTATGTAAATGTTTTATTTTTAACAAAATTTAATTAAACTAAACAAAAAGGAGCTTTCATTTCAACAAAAATATTAAATTGTTAAGCTTAATCGAATGATATTCTTTTTAAGTATTCTAGTTTTTAGCACGTACTTAGGGTTCCGTACTCAAAGGGTAAAAAACGGGACCCTCGTCCATCCGTCCGTCTGTATGTCACTCATGAAATTTTAGATACTGTCTATTTTTTCCGCTTTAACCACAAATACTAAATCATAAAGAAATAATCTAAAAACGTGAGTAATTCGACATTTCTTGCGTGTGCTTGCTACTTTCATGAAATTATTTATAAATTACACAATGTTCAAGGTTATAAGATGATACGGAACCCATCATTTGCGATTCCGACTCACACTTTACCTGCTTTTTTATTTACAAGATGATTTTAATGTCTAATGGAATAACTAAGAGATCTAGATTTAAAACTGGGTTGATTTCTTTACACTTCCTATTTGATTTTTTTTAAATTAAGTTTTAACATTGCATGCAAAGGATCCAGGATCAAACTCGTTAGCTACATTTCAAGGACGCCTTTACCAGCAATGAACGTCTGATGATAACATGACTGAATGTACTACCAGAAAACTTAATAAATAATAATAATAATAACCACATCACGACACACACATTGACTCAGCCCTGTAGTAAGTATCGAAAGAACTTGTGTCACAGGAACTAAGCAACGATGTGGTATATACTACATAGATAAGAATACAACATCCAAGACCGGTAAGCGAAACAATGCGTCTTGCAAATAACACAAAGTCCCGCCCCCGCCGGGATTCGAATCCGGAACCTCTAGCGTAGCAGTCGGCTGTTAACACCAATGCGCCACCAAGGTCGCCTGAAAGATTCTTTGATTTAAACGTCATTTTAAATCAAAGGATCCTAGTTCAATACGTTATTATGTATTTAACCGGTATTAACTTAATTAAAATAGCAATAAGTAGCTCAACAACCTAGTTTTCATAGTTCCTTTGAATATTTTACATGTGCATTGACATACATACATACATACATACATACACTCACGAGGGTATGGCAGAGGGGTTACACACCGCATTTCTCATGTTTATGTTGAGTCCCAGTGTGACAGGATGTGAATCCGACGCCACTATCCGGGCACAATGAGGAACATGGCAGCTACAATTTACGGCAGCTCGAGACTGGAACCCTCGACCTGTCTGGTCGGTCGGTTAACCAAGGCACGTAACAAACTGAGCTACCGCGTCCTCAACTTAGTTTAATATTAACTTTTCTTAACGTTTATACAACCAAATAAACATCAAAGTTGAACCTTTTGATGTGATTTATCCATCGATTTATAGATCTATTTTCAATAAGGTTTGAGTTAAAGTAATGGAAATTATTGTAATAGCTAACCAATGGATCAGGTTTCTGATGAAGGAAATCAAACATTTGCTTATTGTAGTCATGATTTTTTTAAATTACAATACTACATTTAGAGAGGTAGATGTTATAAAGAATAACTTGCTTCTTTTCTATATGATTTTCAATATGATTGATGCGAGTTAGAATAGCACGTTATTACATTGTTTTTTGCATAGTTTTTGAGTTTAGCTTTTGAGTATTGTTTAATTTTTTCTCTCTTTATATTAATACTTATCGTACCAATTAATGTTAATTAGTCTTATTAAATAGTGGACACTTTGTTTATTGTACTTGTTAATTACAGTTATATTATTTGTAAGAATTAAAATTGTATGTTTCCCAAATAGATTTAATAAAATAAAAGATTAAAAGAAATATATTCTTTAAATTTTATTTCATTTGTATAACCTATAAACGTCTGCATTCATCTCTTTGTAATAAATGTTGGTTACAGAACTATTTTTTTAGCATTTCCCTGTCCTAAAATTATAAACAATTTGAATTTGATCATCCGGTCATGGATGTAGTATTCTTATCTATGTAGTGTATACCATATCGTTGCTTAGTTCCTGTGACACAAGTTCTGACGATATTAACTGCAGGGCTGAGTCAATGTGTGTGTCGTGATGTGGTGAGTGGTTATTTGAAATACCTGGCTAAACTAACTTAATAGCGGTTACAACTAAAATCAAATTAAATTCACTTTGAAATTTGTGTGGAGCCAAAGTGGAACCCATTCAGGTGAACTTGTGTCGGTTGATAAATTACAGTCCCATACAACACTGCCGTATGGGTAGGTAGGTAAGTAATGGAAAATCCGTTTATAAAGGCCTCAATACAAGCCTTAATTTGTATTTTGGCTGGCAATTTCAAGATCCTATTCCGTTAACATGCTGTTATCTAAATTACATTCTGACAGATGACTATATTACGCGTTGTATTTAGGAAGATTCACCCTTAATAACTACCCCTATATAAGAGCCGATATGCATTAGCGTTTAGACGCGGGAGCGGTTAGCCGCGGGGCCAGCCGCTTTTACACTTTAATGTGCAACCGCCTATGATTTGAATGCCCAACAATTTCAACCGCGAAGATGTCAGTAGAAGAATGTTGTCTATACGCACTAGCGGATTAGTTTGCGGCGAACCTGCAAGTGAGTTTGCACGTCCACTGCGTCTTCGAGCGGTTTAACCGCGTTTCTGTAGCGGTAGCACAGAGGCAGGCCCTGAAAGCGATCATCGGCGACTTGAAATGAACCGCTCAGGCGGCAAGACGCTAGTGTATTCCGTATAGGCTAAGGGATAAGCTGCCTGTGAACGGAAAGATAGGAGGATTAGCTTAATTGTAATTATAGTAAGAAACTATTTTATGGATAATTTTTATTAGGTTATCAAATGGAGGGATTTTACAACAATATATTCAAATATAGTAAACGTTCAATCATTCTATATTTAAAAGATGTTTAAATCGTCAAATACTTTTGAACCGACCATCCCGGTCCAAAATCTATTATTATCTATGGAAAATAATCCAGTAAGAATCCTTCGTAGTTTCTTAAAATGAGTTTGTATTACAATCAAAATTGTTTAAAAATATGCTCCTCCGTCGACCTCGGTGGCGCAGTGGTGTAAACAGCAGATTGCTACGCTAATGGTTCCGGGTTCGAATCCCGGCGGGGGCGAGGCTTTGTGTTAATTGCAAGACGCATTGTTTTGCTTACCGGTCTTGGATGTTGTATTCTTATTTATTTAGTATATACCATATCGTTGCTTAGCACCTGCGATACAAGTTCTTACGATACTTACCGCAGGGCTGAGTCAATGTATGTGTCGTGATGTGGTTATTATTGTTTATTATTATTATGCTACTACTATTAAAATTACTTGAAACGAATGTTAAGAGAATTTATTTATAAATATGGAATGTCGATTTTCCACGAGTCTCCAACGGCAACGTTCAAAATGTATTTTACGAAACCGCCGAGTAGTTTGTCATTTAACCCATATTTAACGAGAAAAATTAAATTCACACAGTCGAATAGTGTTTACACATTTACCAGATACTTTTTTACTTCACAAGTAAGTTATTGTTCATTGAATATTTTCTAAAAATACAAAATAACAATGGATTACTTGAAAATGTGATTGTTTTAGCTTTGAATTCTCAACAATAACTTTCACTCGACAATTCATAAGAATTTTACAAAATAACTTCTGTATTCATCTATTAGTTTAGACTTAAGTTAATTTCATCAGATGATCTTTAATACATGTCAAGAACTACTTTACCATCCTCTTTAATTTAACAAATAATATAATAAACTGGGATTTATTTAAAACAGTAAAGGAATTGACTTTTATGGTAATTCTTTGGTAATTTAAACAGTACATTATTCTGTAAATTCCTAAAACACTTCATATAAATATTTAATATAATATATTATATCTTTCGAAATTTTTTAATGTTTTATCTTTTGAAATCTTTAACCTCAAAAAAATAAATTATATTTAATATTGAAACCTGAAATCTTTCGAAGCTGCTCTTTTCAATATGCTATTATTGTAAGAGCGAGCTAAGCAAGTGAAAAAGTATCTATACTGGAGAAAACCGGCGTTTGTATGTATTTATGCATGTTTGTATGTATAAACGCTTGTCCGAAAATAACTTGATTATTGTTGATTGAATCGCCGTGAAATTTGGTGTACGGATTAATGAAACAAAACTAATTTTTAAAGTAGGAATTTGAGCCCAACTGGTCGAGGCGTTAACGATATATAGAGGCTGAACTTACAGTTCAGAGCGAACCACTAGAGATTCATGATAATAATAATAATAATAACATCACGACACACACATTGACTCAGCACTGTAGTAAGTATCGTACTTGTGAACTTGTGTCACAGGAACTAAGCAACGATATAGTATACACTACATAAATAAGAATACAACGTCCAAGACCGGTAAGCGAAACAATGCATCTTGCAAATATCACAAAGTCCCGCCCCCGCCGGAACCTCTAGCATAGCAGTCGGCTGTTTATACCACTGCGCCATCGAGGTCGTCGTCTATGTATCGTATGATGTTCCTAAGGTTTCCATTTCGAATTATTTGCACCTGCCAAAAACTCCTTCGAGGAATGGCCTACAATCCGATGGTAGCTTGCATTGATAAAGTAAAATGAAGCAAGATTTGAAATATGAAAGCGTTTTTCTTTTTCAAATAAATTAACACAAACACCTTGAATGGTGTCAAAAGGCACTACGACAAACAAGGTAGCAACAACATTTAGTAGGTAAAACAAAGCAAGTTATATAAATTCAACGTAACATGCTAATTTAGAAAACTCAAGGAGTGCCAGCAATAACAATGGTTGATAACTTTCGACTGACACCGAATATGACAAGGACGGACTGTTGGAATTTCGTCAGAACATTTACTTTCACTTTGAGCTGATTCTACTTAACCCTTTAGTGGCGTGTCCTGGAAAAAGCCAAGTGTGAGTCGGACTCTCATGAGAGTTCCGTACGTCGTAGAAGATAACATTAATTTAAACACTCAAATAAGGTCGGGTGTGTTGAGGTCTCCTGCAACTAAAAGTCGGTGGCCGATTTTTGGTAGATGAAAAATGAAACTGATAATACGTACTGATAATAGTACTGCAATAGCGAGAAAAAAAAGTAGGAGGAAAATTCTGCCCGATTTATCGGCCCTGCGAAAAGTTGGTCGTGGACGGGAGACAGTAGAGGAAATTTCCGCCCTTCATATCACTCTACAAATAAAGATAATACGAATTAACACAGACTGCTACGCTAGAGGTTCCGTTTGAATCCCGGTGGGGGCGGAACTTTGTGTTATTTACAAGACGCATTCTGTCGCTTTCTGGTCTTGGATGTTGTATTCTTATCTATGCAGTTTATACCATATGCGATGCAAATTATATGTCAGTGCAGGGCCGAGTCAATGTGTATCGTGATGTGGATTTTATTATTATAATTTTAATATTAATTCACAGATTTAAATGAGCAACTATAAATACAAAAACAAAAAATAAGAAAGAGTATTTATTCATGAATACCAGAATTAAAATATGAATTCTAATTGTAAACAGTTGCAGGAAACATGTTTCGAGGTAACCGATATTATGATTTAAATATAAAATTTCAGTATTCATATTTCATAAACCACATCACGCAAAAACTGAAATGGTATTCGTTAGTTCGTAATTAAGGGCTTTCATAAATATGATATTGGCATTCCGTAATTCTGTTCCGTTCAAAATTGTCATCTATTAGGTCTTTGGAAAATTTAAAAATTGCTACCTCTCTTTCAGTACGTTATTCTGTGTTGCTATTTAATTCAAAGTGCGAATTTTAATAATAAAATTCTATCAACATTAATAAAAAATTTGATCATAGCTGCCTTCTTTTTATATCCTTACTAATATTATAAACGCAAACATTTGTAAGGATGTATGCTTGAATGGATGTTTGTTACTCTTTCACGCAAAAACTACTGTATGAAATTTAATTAAACTTTCCGATAATATAGCTTATAAATCAGAATAACACATAGGCTAGGCTATCCTTTTTAAAGGTATTGCGTGAATTGTCCAAAATATAACGATTAATGTCAAGTAATTAAAAATCCTATTAGAACCATTGTCAACTTCAAATAGTGCGTAAAAGTTAGTTCGATATAAAATAATAAAAAATTGTTGATGAAATGATAATTTTTAAGCTTTAGTTTGGTGAATGATCGTTGGAGTTGAGGACTTGAGTTAAATTTATATAGGGTTTTTCAAACTACGATAACACAACAATACATAACCCTTTTTTTGACATCCTTAGTGCTTTGTGCAGAAGAAAATAAAATGTGCATTTTCGAGGCAAGCATTTTTCACTTTAGCCCGCATCGTCATTTTGGAAAAAAAACGAATCGCCGTGTCACTGCTGCGGTATCGCTTTCCATCAGGCGAACCACCAGCTTATTCGCCCGTGAAGTTGTATAAAACAAGGACGTGAACCAAAAATTACCTCTTTAGGAGGAACTAAGAGAATTGACACTGTACTCGACATGATTAAATAACAAACATCCATCTCCATGTTCTGTCACACTTGCTTGGAGAATCCAATTACTCTATTTAATGAGGACATTTCGGAAAATGGTCTCACTGCTCTTTGTATCCATGAGCCAATCTAATACTGGAGCCTTCGGAATAATTCGTTTCCGAGATCTTTGTGCTGAAAGGCCTTCGATCACTACGAAAGTTATACACCTTTTTAAACGGGAAAAAAACTAAAATAATTATGTATACGCATAACTTTTACACAGTAGTTAATTTCGAAAACTCTATTTTAATTGTATAGAGAATGCATTAACAATCGTCTTGATTTAAATTTGAAAAAAATAAGCTAGGTTTGGGACAGTCGGGGATGATTGATGAATCATCTCGAATTTCAATCAGTGAACCGATTATGCTGAAAATTTTGATGCATATATAGTGCAACAAATATTTTTTTTTTATTAAATAGTTTTAATAAATATTTTGTTGTTAAATACCTGTATGGACATGTTTTGGTGTACATTTGTTATACTATAAATATGGTATAATTACATATGTACAAACGCCTTATGCGTTTCCTTTGTCAAAATACAGTACAAAAGTATGTGTAAATGTTACGAAAATTTTCTGTGTTGAGTGAAACAATGCAAGATTTAAAATTCGTAACAGGAATTTCCACGGCATAGTTTGCCTGAATAAAAATTCTGATTGGTTAAACTGTGATATTCGAGTAAAATAAATATAAAAACAAACATGTCATTATGTATGGCTCAGATTATAGAAGTTCTGTAATGTGAGATGTAAGGATATTTTGGTTTTGACACTAACATTAATTTTCAGACTCAATCAGAAAAAATAACCACTGGCTCTTTTACAATGAAATTAAATAGGAAATTGGAAAAGAAAATAAAACTAAAACCCGACTACTGAATACCGCGTTCTAAAAAGTATGAAACAAGAAAATATTCTCATCTGAAACTGTTAAGCAAATTAATCAATTTAGCCTTTATTAGGTAATTTGCCTAACCAAAACTATCGTAATGTACTGACAAATATCGTATTCGGTGCGGTAGTTCAGGCTCTAGTAGGGAACATTCGTGCATCCATACATACACACATTAGCGACCTCGGAGGCGCAGTGGTGGAAACAGCCGACTACTACGCTAGAGGTTCCAAGTTCGAATCACGTCGTGGACGGGACTTTGTTATTTGTAAGACGCATCGTTTCGCTTACCGGTCTTGGGTGTTGGATTCTTATCTGTGCAGTATATACCATATCGTTTCTTAGTTCCTGCGATACAATATTATTTTAGTGCCGGACTTAATCAATGTGTGTCGTGATGTGGTTATTATTATTATCCTACTAGTTCCCAAAATCACAACCGTCGCCGTAGTCGGCGTAAAAAGGTGTGTTAGTAATAATAGCTTTGTGTTTTATTACAATCGCAATAGTTGGAACGGAAAACACATCGGCGCTCAAACGTACGATTCGCTAAATGCGGGGAAAACGTGCCTAGTTTGACACATGTCAAGTTTCAGTCCCAAACTAAACTATTTGTTGAAAATCTACTTTCTATATTTTATTTATTCAATTGGCCAGCCAGAAAACTGAAGTTTAGTAGTTTAGTAAGTTTCTGATAAAGTAACCCTTCTTTGAGTCTGTCACATCATGCATTTGCACTCATAATTATTTGATGTAACTTAATAAATACCAATGAATAACATTTAGATTTAAAATAATAAAAAGAAAAAAAACTAAAACTTTAAATAAATTATTGATAGTAAAATTAAAATTTAATTTTAGTTTATAATATCGTACTTTAGAATTAGATTAAAGGTAATTTAGAACATTCGACTTATTTTACTTACAATTCTTTAGTTTAGGGATGTGGTAGCTGAGTTTGTTACATGCCTTGGTTAACCGACCAATCCTACCCGACAGGTCGAGGGTTCGAGTCTCGGGTTGCCGGACATTGTAGCTGCCATGTTCTTCATTGTGCCCGGATAGTGGCGACAGTTTCGCAATCTGTCACACTGGGACTCAACATAGATAGCGATATGCGTTATGTAACACCTCTGCCAACCCTCGAGAGGGATTATGGCGTGAGTTTATGGTCTTTAGTTTTAAGGAAGAAGTCTGGTTACTTAGCAACGGTTGTTTAGTTAGTAGGTCTATGATAGTAATAAAAAATATAAAGGCATATAAAATATTAATGTTGTTTATTTGAAATGGGAGTTATAAATCTATATACTTGTAGGTAAAGGAAAGTTAGCATTTAAAAAATGGGCCGAACTTTGCATCAATTCTAGGTAGATGTTACTGCACCAAGCTTTAAAGGTTGGAAGTGCAAACCAAAATGGCGACCATTTTAAAGTGAAGACTAAGCCGATGTCAATGAAGTTGTTAAATTTAAATTTAAATTAATTTGTTTAATTTGCTGTATGAGCTAAAGCTCTTTGCCTTTCCCGACAAAAGGGAAGAATTAAACCAAGAAGCAATAGCCGCCATCTTGATTTAAAGGGCAACACTTTTTTGCTTACAGCTTCGTTGACAGATTATTATGTACGTTATTCTATTTACTGATAGAGCTCGAAGCAATGTTTTTTCCAATATAAACAAGAATCTCCCTTGAGATCTTCGGTGCCCTTTTTTCAATAAAGTTCAGAGCTTACGTTCGTATCACGCTTTGTTGAACGAAACACGGTACTTTGAATGTAAATTATAGCCCTTAGGGCGTTTCCATTCTACCCGTTGACAAGACACATGGTGCGGCTTGTTTTTCTGTTTTCTGTCTATTATACTTGTGTTAGCACCCAACAATATATATGTAACATAAGTCTCGTAACAAACGCTCTAAACAGGACACAGAATTTCAAAGTCGTCCTCTTTAAAAAGTTTTTTTGCGGCCTTTGTTAATGTAGACCGGGAGATAGTGACACAAAATATTGAATGCCGAAAAGTATGGCATGGTGATGTTAATGGCTACACAACGATGATTAACTCTGCAAAAATCAGCCAGGTACAAATGGTTGAAATTGTTTTTGTTATTAAGGTATTCGCGTCGGTATGGCCAGCTGTAAGTTACACCAGAGAAGTATGGCGTGACACTATCGCCTACTTCTTTTTTTATGGACTATCGCAAAATACTAGAATTGTTGTGGAAAAAATCGTTTGACACTTGTAATTTATCCGACAAGTTCGATTAACGCCCACGAGATTGGGCCGCCGGTACCAGCGCTATGACCATCATTTTTCTTTTTGTCATTACGTTTTAATACTTTCTTTTAAGTTTATGGAATAAAGTTATTTTGATTTTGAAATAATAAAAAAAATATGGGAAACGATCCGACAAAACACCAAGTAGCATAATTTCTCACTGATTGAAACAACCATTTTATAAATATAAAAATTTAAAAATCATTAAACTACAGACAAATGATATATTTGGCGTATTATACCTACATGAATTTCAAGAATAAAAAAAATAATGTTTGCGTCAGGCCTTTATTTACATTCCTTAAATAACAGAGTTTTGAAATACTTTTTTTACGTATAGTCTCAAGTTTTTTTTGTAAATATAATTTTAATAAGTATGTTTATTTTTATTTATTAATGTTGTAAAGGTACACCCATCACCCATCACACATCACACATTTTTCCCTATCCCGTGCTACAGTAGCCCAGCCTGCGCCAGCTATGGCACGAATACCGCCAGCGCTTTCGTGGCCGTTCCGTCGGAGCTTGCCGTCCGATGGACCGCTCCATTCCGTCACTCGTCTGGTCCACCTTCCATCGTTATACCTGGCTAAATGGCCAGCCCATCTCCGCTTTAGTTTCCTTACGAGTACTGCGCTGCGGCATCTTTTGTTTTCTCTCTTATTTTAGTGTTATTTACTCTGTCTTTTAGTTTAACGCCGAGCAGACTTCTTTCCATCGCTCTTTGACAAAGTGTTATTCGATTTGCGTTCGTTTCGGTTAGTGCCATGTCTGGCATGCATATGTCAGAGTTTGTAAAATGCAAGGATCCATAAGTTTTGTCTTCAGTGAAACATAAAAATGCCTTGTTTATTATTATTTTTGATTGGGCTGGTCTGTAACAAATGATTATAAAAACTTTATTCCGAGCACCGACCGGAACTGGCAAAAATTCGAACCAATTTACATGGATCGGGGCACACCCGCCACTCTGGCCCACCACTGCAACTCCTGTTCACCAGGATCAACAGTGGCGTCCTTTGATCGAATATGCAGCTGTGTAATGACGTACAGGCTGTGCGCGGATACCCTACCGGCTGTCTTGGGACTCGCAACGAACTTAATCAGAAGAAATAGGAAGTAGTAAGGAACATGGATACATATTGAGACGTTTGCAATGTTTCTTGCGAACCTTTTACACGATTTTCGATCTTATTAATATATCATATCCACATGAAGTCAAATGCAATTTCAATATGGAATATGCATGAAATTGAATTTAATTATTCAATATATCAATTTATCGTTAAGTATGTGATAATAGTATATTTACAGTGAAAACAGAACTAGAATTGTACGATAAACCAGGGAGATATAACCATTCAAAGTAAATATATCTACCTCTCTCATCAGTTCAACCTTTTCTATGGAAGTTGTATGGCGCCCGTGTACTTTCACGCCATTGTACATATTGGATCTCTCATTCTAACCAACGACTTTGAAGCTTTGTGACTTAGTTAATATGTCAGATATTTGAGGAAATTTAAGGTTTATTCATGTGGTATCGAATTAAAATCGTGCAAAAATTATGATTGTAAAATGGTAGTCAATAGCGTAAATGTTTTTTTGTTCTAAAGCGGGATAACGAAAAACTAAAGAGAGAAAGAAAATTTTGAATCAATGAAAACGCACTCTTTTCGTTCCCTTTCACACAAAACAGTCCCATCGAAACACAATAGCACTATTTACATATCAGTGTCACCCTGCATTGCTTTTGTCGCGGTGTTTTTGGTTTTAGGATAGGTTTGGTAACACATCTTCATAGTTATTGTTGTTGTTATAATTGCTAGCTTATGACGCAGTGATATAACTTACCGGTCTTGGATGCAGTAGCGGAGGGGCGGTAGCGGTCGGCCCCAAGTACCAGGCATCAGGCGGATGACAACGACAATGGCAGCAGATACGTGACTGGCTCATAAAATAACTTTCCAAATAATTACTAGCGGTTTATACTGGGAATTCATGACCACAGATATTTCGGAGACCGATTTGATGTGTGATTGTTAAATAAAAACTAAATAAATAAATAGACACACACACACATTGACTCAGCCCTGCACTAAGTATCGTAAGAACTTGTATCGCAGGTGCTAAGCAACGATATGGTATATACTAAATAAATAAGAATACAACATCCAAGACCGGTAAGCGAAACAATGCGTCTTGCTACTAACGCAAAGTCTCGCCCCCGCCGGGATTCGAACCCGGAACCTCTAGCGTAGCAGTCGGCTGTTTACACCACTGCGCCACAGAGGTCGTCAAAAATTAAATCTGCTCCGGATGGTAACCTATGCTACGCCGACACTGCTTGGATGTAGTATTCTTATGTATGTAGTATACTATATCGTTGCTTAGCACCTGCAACACAAGATCCAACAATCTTACTGCAGGGCTGGAGTCAATGTTTGAGTCGTGATGTGGTTATTATTATTAATGGACGGCAGCAAAGATAAAGGTTCAGGGTTCCAATTCCAAGAACTTTGTTATTGCTTGATGTATTGTTTCGATATGTAATAATATACCATATTGTTGGTTCTTGTTTCCCGATACAAAAGGCTTCAAAGTTTCGAACTAAGAGTCGTTTGCTCTTTGAATCTCACATGGAGGTATTATGAATGAAAGAATATATACGAGTTTCTGTAGTTCACACCATTCAGATTTTTTTTTGTGTCGGTTTCAATCGACGAATTCAAAAAGCATCCCCAAAACTGTACTATTAATAAAATGTTTTTGATAAAACGAATAGCTATAACAGATACTAATGTAAATTACACATTCTTTTATCAATCTTAAATCATAATTGATTTACTTCGTAGGCATTAACATAAAAGCTCACGCCGTTATCCCTGGAGGGGTAGGCAGAGGTGCTACACACCGCATTTCGCATGTTTATGTTGAGTCCCAGTGTGACAGGTTGCTAATCTGTCACCACTATTCGGATACAATGAGGAACATGGCAACTACAACTTACGGTAACCCGAGAGTCGAACCCTCGACTTGTCCGGTCGGTCGGTTAACCAAATCACGTAACAAACTGAGTTACCTCGTCCACCATTCCGTGTACTTTGTAGAGGTGACTACATTTTTCTTTTGAGCTTGCAAAATAAAACTCAAGGTAAAATGCTCCCAGAGAAATACTTTTAATCTTTCCTACAATATTACCTTTTTCAAATAGAGAATATTTACTATCAATCTATCTTACGAAGCTTTGACTTATATTGTTGCCAGATACATCAGGCATTGTTTTAGTGTGTGTAACCACGAGTTCACGAACAGGTAACGCACACTAGAGCACAATGCTGGAACGTACACTCACAACCAGAGCCCAACAGGCTTCGTGAAATAGAAACCTGTATCGAAAGACGGTTGCCTATTTTTCCCCGTCTCAGGCAAATAATAAAATGGATGACAAATACAAATTGATACAAATCACACAACATTGGCGTTTTGCCAAACATAATTTTTGAAGGTACGAGTCTAGACGAATGTTTGTTTCTTTATAACGTTATAAGGTGGTAGATGTACGAGCATGACTTTCTGGGTGGTTTTCTTTTCCATTTCTGCCGGGAATCATTTCGCTGTTTAATATGTCGGAGAAACCTCGTTTCCGAAGACATCGTCATGAGTGGTTACGGGTTTAGTGGGCGTCATCAGGGTAAGATGCGAGCACAAAACACAATGATCACCTGATCACCATCAATGATTCTTTATTTAAGAAGTTCACAATCAGAAATGAAAAGAAGGAAAACTAAGACCGAGCAGCGAGTTCAGATCCTACTATAGCCAACTCTTTGATCCAACTCGATCAGTGGTTCTGACTTGAATGCCCCACAAGATCTAGTGCGATGTGGTTGAATGGCGATGGACGAATGTATATGTCGAGTGTAAGAGATATTGTGAGGTGATTGATGATAGGCCCTCAAGCATATGTGTCTATTTACAATTATACTCGTAACTATAAATGTATTAGATTTAAGTATCATAGTGTTTAGGTTACCCGTTAAACTGTGATATTGTTTAAAAAAAAAAAAAAAATCTCTCCCCTTCCCTAAAGTAAAGATGGTGCCCCGACTTCGCTCGAGGCACGTGCTCTGCTCTTATTGGTCATTAAATCAATCACAATATTCTTTACTATTATAAAGTTTCTAGACTTAAAAAAAATGGTATAAATGAAGTTAAATAAAATAAAGATTTTTAAAATTAATTAAAATGTTAACAGATCATATTGTAAGTCACGCGTGAAAACAACAATTTGAGACAACTTTTAGAACGCCAAAATGAAGGTATATAATAAGTACTGCTAATTACCTCTTCTTCTGAGATGGACCGCTTTTTATGGTAAAATTATTGGAAATACACATTGCAACAATATAAGAAAATTCTATTGAACATTAGTTGCTAAAAAAATAAATAAAAAATACCTGTTACTCCAGCCAACTTGAACGATCCATGAATTTTTTAAACGATCACAAAAATTCAATTTTTAAAATAATTTTTAAACACTAAATGTTTATGTAGTAGTTTTTTTTAACTATTTCACGTTTATTAAACAAGAAACATATTGACACAGCACGAAAAAGCAAGTATATTATCAGTAAACAAGGAAGTGAGACTGATTCAAATAAGCAATCTGTCGCCAAAAGGATGAGGTCTAATGATTTCTATCAAAATTACTGCTCTGTTTCGAAATTATCGTTGCTTAGTAAACCGATGTAGAGAAATAGTGTCGTACATTAACTGGAGTCGATACTTTTAATGTCGATAAATATTTAAAAAACAAGAATTTTCAGATATATCACCTAAGAATGCATACTATAATATAGATTGCGCCTTAAACACAAGTAGGTGACAGAAAATGGACGATACAAGCAAAAAATATTAAAACTCTGAGAAAACATATTGTTTTGACGTTGATATTGATAAAAGGCCAAACAGTGTAGATTGATTTAAGTATATTTAGCTTATGGCAAACGGCAACTAGTGTTAAAAGGCCGTTTTTTTACTTTATTTTATTTTTATTTTACTTATATTATATTATATTGTTATTGTTGACGACCTCTGTGGCACAATGGTGTAGATAGCCGACTGCTACGCTACGTGCTTTGGGTTCGAATATTTCCGGAGCGGAACTTTATCTTATTTGCAGAGGCCGTCAAACATTTCAGTATTACTCCTTTTCCATTTGTTGTCAGAGGTCGTCAACCTCAAATATACCTTCAAATGAGAAACGTAGACATCAATGGGGCTTTAAACCAGTGTATAAGTCAAGGTGTCTTGAATGCTAACACCCCATAAGTGCCAATTATTTTGATCAAATGTTTGCCTATAAAATCCATACATACCTCAAGATATCATTTCAAATAACATTAATGCAAAATATTCGGTTGAAAAGTGTAACAAACTTTTCAGTATTAAATTAAAATGTGAAATTCGAAAGTTTTTTATCGCATCTATAATGTTTTAATATTTACAAATTTACTGGACAAACCATTAAGTTTCAAAACAGGTGACCCTTTTAAAATTGTGTGTAACATAATTTATTCCCTCTCGAATAAATTAATTACAAGACTTAATTATTCGGGTTCCTCATTAGTAAAGAAAGGAAAATTGATTAGAACAATCAATAAATCTTCTGTAACTAATTTCCTCACAGCGACGACCTCTGTGGGGTAATGGTGTAAGCAGCTGACTGCTACGCTAGAGGTACTGGATTCAAATCCCAGTGGGGGCTTACCGGTCTTGGATATAGTATTCTTATCCATAGTTTATACTATGAGGTTGCTTGGCTATTGCTTCGTAAGATTCTTCCAGGATTCGAAATTGGGATCTCTAGCGTAGCAGTCGGCTGTTTACGCCACTGTATCACAGAGGCCGTCAATTTTATAACCCATCTAAATGCAATGAAAATAATAAAAAGAAAATCCTGTATTCGGACAAAATAATGTAACTTCAAGAAACTTTTAATAAAAAGTCTAATAAAAATTTCAATCAATCATAGGATTGTCAATCAATATGTAAGTGAGTTGTGCTTTATGATAAAGTCGAAATTTACGTTGCGATGATATGGCGTCTCTGATGGGATTGATAAAAACATTAATGGAGTAATGGCCAGGAATGGTAAGTGGAAAGTGTAATATTTTCATGGAGCATTAAAAAGTCATTAAAACAAAATTAATGAAAGAGAATGGACTTTTACAATCATTAATAGATAATGTAGAACAGTTGGTGGAAGAACAGAAACGCAAAAAGTATTTTTAAATGATCCTACACCATAATCCACCACCACTCCATAATTATTTAATTGTTATGTAACATTTTTGGCGCTTATTGGGAATTAATTTATTATTATCTATGTTCTCAAGAAATAATGTCATGGAGTCAAGCCCAAAAGAGGTAAAATGTTATACCTCTCGTGCTGGTGATTACGCTGGTTCTCTAATCGTTCGAACCGAAACACATTGAACTGCTTCACGGCAGAAATAGAAAGGTCGGTGGTACCAATCCAGACGACCTCGCACATAAATCTGCCACCTGTGCAGCAAAATCAAATCAGATAATATTTGTAGGCAGAAAATCCATTTCTAACCTACCACAAGATGAGATGATTAGTTTTCAATTAATCTGATATTCAAGGAAAAAATCCCTTTGCTATGTCTTATAGTACTTATTTCAGCTTCATAGGAAGATATTAATTTAATACCTCGCAAGTTCACATCCATAAATTATCTTTTCCAAGAGCTGTAAATTAACTTGCATAGCTCTTCACCAAGGCAAGTAGAGTGAACTCACGGGGTGATCATATCGAAGCATAAATTCTTGAAAATGTTGATGGTCTCATGATTCTTTGGTGTATCACTTTTTATTTTATCCAATTTGATGGTAAGTGCTGATGCAGCCGAAGGAGCATGCTTGTCCAGAAAATGCCTCTTTTCTTTGAGTTGGAGAGGTCCAGTTGTAATGTTGGGGAAATAACCGTCATCCACAATGAATGAAGAAATAAGTTGCAATAGCGTTTCGTAAAACAGCGTTTTTAACCTTTTCGTCCACGGACAAAATATATAAAAAAAACATTTAAATGAAGGTTACCCACCTTGCTATTTCTTTTAAAGTAGACATTCGAGTTGAAATTGCGGTGAGTGGTCTCAAATAAAATTCCATTTGTTATCGATTTAAGAGCAGCAATTACGAGTAAGATATTTTCGAGGCCTTTTCTTTTAGTTTTTTAAATTTAATTGTGGACCTTTGAGGACCCGTGGACGACAGGTTAAGAAACACGTGCACAGATATATATTTTTTTAGTTTAAAAGTACTTGTGTACTCGTATAAGGAAAATGCGTGCGTCGAAAATTTTGCCCGATAGTATCCTCTCCTTTGAAATTAATAACACACGCCCTATAAACTTGAATCAAGTTTAATAAATTTTATAGCTGTAATAACTCCCTAAGAAGCTGGGTTATGTTCAACCAGGAAGAGTTATTTTAATAAATAATTAAGACTTTACAGGTGGTAGATCTACGTCCGAGATCGTCTGGGTTGGTACCACCCTCCTTTCTATTTCTGCCGTAGAGCAGTTCGCCGTGTTTCGGTTCGAAGGATTGGAGAGACAGTGTAATTACCGACACGAGAGGTATACCATCTTTGTACATGGGCAACTTATTGTCAGAGCTCTAGGCGTTGCTTTTGATAGACATCAAGGGCACCGTCGTGTCAATAGACGGCGGTATCACTTTCCATCAGGTGAAACATTTGCTTATTTGCCCATGAAGATGTATAAAAGAACTAACTTCAGTAAAAAAATTGACATTATGGAATCGAAGACTACTTGAGTATTGACAACATGAAATACAAACGGAAATCAAATGGTATTAGAATGGAATATATTTTGCGTTTACATATTCCGTTTTATCATTCCACTCAAAATGTTTTCATTAACAATCGCATAAGTGTTTCTCTCATAATTTGTATTCTGTGAAAAAGATTTTGGGAACTCTGGTGTAGACTGTGTTATCCCTTGTTGAATTAAAGTTAATTTTGGGAACTCTGGTGTAGACTGTGTTATCCCTTGTTGAATTAAAGTTAATTTTGGGAACTCTGGTGTAGACTGTGTTATCCCTTGTTGAATTAAAGTTAATTTTGGGAACTCTGGTGTAGACTGTGTTATCCCTTGTTGAATTAAAGTTAATTTTGGGAACTCTGGTGTAGACTGTGTTATCCCTTGTTGAATTAAAGTTAATTTTGGGAACTCTGGTGTAGACTGTGTTATCCCTTGTTGAATTAAAGTTAATTTTGGGAACTCTGGTGTAGACTGTGTTATCCCTTGTTGAATTAAAGTTAATTTTGGGAACTCTGGTGTAGACTGTGTTAGCCCTTGTTGAATTAAAGTTAATTTTGGGAACTCTGGTGTAGACTGTGTTAGCCCTGTTGAATTAAAGTTAATTTTGGGAACTCTGGTGTAGACTGTGTTATCCCTTGTTGAATTAAAGTTAATCTATCGATATCTAAACATCTAGATCTCATGAACAGCACTACCGACAAAGGCAGATAGTTGCCATTCAATTAGAAAGCCACGAAATGGTTCCGTACATATAATATGACAAATTTCACTTTGTTACAATATAATTTGATCAATACAGTCGTCAAAGTCATTTTTAACGAGTTCCTTCAGTGTTGATGTTCATCTGATCATCCGACCATGATCCAAATTGTTGCTTCACAAAGGTACCCAATTGATGTCACTAAATTACCTAATTACCTCGGTGGCGCATTGGTGTAATCAGCCAACTGCTACGCTAAAGGTTTCCGGGTTCGAATCCCGGCGGGGCGGAACTTTGTGCTATTCGCAAGACGCGTTGCTTCACTTATCGGTCTTGGATGTTCTGTTCTTATCTTTGTAGTTTATACCATATAGTTGCTTCTCCGATACAAGATTATCTTAGTGCAGGGCTGAGTCAATGTGTGTGTCGTGATTTGGTTAATTATTATTGTGGTTGTTTTATTACCAATTGATGAAAGGTTACCTCTTCTTAGTTATCAGCTCCCTATTCTTCCGTTTGAAAAAAACGAAGTTCTATTTTCACTCCTTTTTCTGTACGGAAATATTAGAACTGACGTTCAAAGAAACACTGTTTTGTCTCGTTCTATAAAACCTCAAAAGTAATAAAAGGTAAAAGACATAACTACTCGAAATGCGGTGTGTTACACCTCTGCCTACCCCTCTTGATGCATTACGGCGTGAATGTATGTACAAGTATGTGTGTTTTTGGAGGTATGTAAGCGATGTCCTTGTAATAGTGAATTTTAGTTGAAATCGAAAATTATTATATTGCTATGTTCAAAGAGGTTCAGATGAGTGTGCTTCCCGCGCTTGTAATAATAATGAATTAACAAATATTTTATGTCAATTATATATTCACATTAATATCTATCTATGTATGTGTATGTAGCTATGTGTAGCTATATTATTGTATACTTTGAACTACATATATTACACAACCTGGGGTTTCTTGCCGGTATCATGCTCAACATAAATTTTACGAAACGGTGGTCGAGCAGTTTTAAGAATTTTAAAATTTTAGATTTTAGATGTCAATTCAAAACATTTTTAATTTCTGTTGGCATTAACTCTAGGGCTGGTCGGGGCGGTGACAATCAAAATATAATTCCTGTTCAAACCTAGACGTATGTAAATTATTTGGAATGTATGTAGGACATGGCGATTGGCACATTTGGGTTTGAGTTCGCACTTGACCCGAGACCGTCATTGAAAACGAATTGGATCCAATGTTTTCTTACAAAATGTAGTTTGTTTTACCTACTATTGGCCTTGAAAACAAAGTTTAAAAAAACCAAGCCAAAGAGATACTTTGGGTTAGATTGCAATAAATAAGTTAAAATTTGTAAGTCAACTTCTAATGACACCTCATTGATTGAAATCGGTCCAGTAGCTAAGGCGTTACGGTGGAACCTACCTACATATATATGCCAAAATCATTACCCTTCTTTTTGGTTTCTTCGTAGTCAGGTAAAAGACCAACATTGTAGATAATTTACTTAGAGGCTTGACTTCAGCTTTGATAACTAAGAACGTGCAAAGCTTTTAAGTTATTAAGCAAATTTAATACTATGATTGACCTTGAATAATAATTAACTTAGAGGTATAAATTTTTCCTCCCCAAAACAAAATGAGGCAATAAAACGCTATAACTAAATCAAACTGAGAGGTAGATTTGGGGGAGTAAAATTTAGTTTTAGCCTCATGTTCATTTGGAAATAGGCCTTGAAAAATAAATATATTAGCACATAAACCAGATTCTTCTCGTAGTTAGGTCCAAACAAACCTATCACAAGCTTTTTAAAAGCTTAAAGCTACCAGCTAATATAATTGGGCAGTATTTTTTTTGGACATTCAAGGTGACAAATGATGGTAAGCAGTCACCGTAGCCTATAGACTTTTGCAATACCTCTTGGCACCCTCTTTGATGAACCCCATGCCAGGAAACTGTCAAAAACACAGGTTTTCCCAGTTCAGGCATGATTTATTTATAATCTCTTCATTTCAAGTGTTCTGTTAATGTTTTGAGTCATTAGAAATGCAACTTAATTATTATTTATTATTTAAAACATATATTGTAAATTTAGACCTAAAAATTCAATAAAGATAATTATTAAAATTTTGTCCATACATCCTTCTGATTATTTTGAAAGCTAAACGTAATTATCTGAATAAAATCTTAGGGAATTTTGGTTAAACTGAATAATAAAAATAGATTAAACTAAATAGGAATACAAAGTTGACGTTTACACATACAATTCAGTATTATAGTGTGTTTGACGGAAGAGTTCCGAACGATTAGATTGTTGTATTCTGTACCTCTTGATTAGGAATTCCATAATCAATCAAAAATTAAATAATTGTTAGTATTGAATGGTGATCACCTTATTTTTTGCTATTTTTTACCAACGCGGAATGATAAGTATTTCTTGATATCTTTTGACATTACATCCACAATCTTACCTGATGGAAAGACATGATTTTTCCGAGGGTTGAAAATTGTTGTTTCTCTTGGGTCCTCGGGGATCATCAGCAAGTTCCAATTCTCAGCAGTGAAAATGATGGCATTTGTCCAAATCAACGTTACTTTATGCTCAATTTTGTTTTACCCTAAGATAAAATCGGATTTTACCGACTTTGAAACGATAAAACTATCGTGTGCGAATGTCAAATTTAAGTTTAAGGTTATGTTGAAAACTTTGTCGTTCCGTTCCGCGATTGCGTGACAAAATTTATTTATGAAAAGTTATACAAATTGTTGTATTCGAAAATGAACCTTATTGCTTACAGTTAAGAGTCTGCATCTATTTTGTTTTTTTTTTATTTATTTCAATTTGTTTAGGGAGAACGTCATATTACTTTTGACATTAAAACTTTAAGGGCAAGGTTTTTGTTGATTTACTTTCGTCGGTCGTTTTATTTGATTATTTACTTTGTGGGGTTCTGTATCTAAAAAAAAATCCAAGAAATGTCACAGAAATGTCAGATATGAAATTTAAGCAATATGTTAAACAAATTTTAATTAAGAAGGCTTACTATAAAATTCAAAATTATGTAGAGGATAAAGATATATGGAAGTAATTTAATTAGCTGCACAGGTTTATCTTATTGACCGTTATAGTGTAGCTAGAATGTATTATGTAGTAGAAAATATTGTAATTGAATATTGAAAAAACCAACGGAGGTTTCTTGCCGGATTCTTCCCCGTAGAAATAGCATTCCGAACCGGTGGTTGTAAAATAAAAAGACGATTTGAAAGTGCTTATTTTAAGTCTATTCGAATAAAAACATTTTGACTTTGACTTTGACTTTTAAGTCCCATCCATCACTCTATCAGTGGGCTGTACGACTGAGATGAACAAATACGGAAGAAGGAAACATAAGTTTACTTAAGGATTTTCAATTACAACGTTTGTTTTCGGCTGTCTGTCTAACGTAAGTCATCCTGCTAAGGTATGCTTGCTTTTTCATACCAAACCATCCCGCCCTGTTGTCCGCTAGCAGGACGGAACACACGGTTTCGGCACCGCAACCTTCAAAAATAAACATCTAAATGAATGAGCCCTAAAGGCAAAAAAAATAACCTAACATTTTGTGTTCGTTCAATACCAATCCAACACAAAAGGTAAGACTAAAACCAGAGCGTCGATTTTGCACGCTGCATGCGTTGACGCTCCAATGCCCACGAGTGCAAGCAAGACAAACTGTGTCTTGGTGGACTGGCCACAGGCATGTCATTATGTGTTTTATAACACTATTTTACTATTTACCGTGCGGCTTGCAGTGTGGGTCAGCTTTCCAAAGGCAATGTCAACATGCGTATCCATAACAAATGGAAGAAGGAGTAATACTGCAATGTTTGACGGCCTCTGTGGCGCAAACTTTGCATCTGTGGTGTGTAAACAGCTGACTACTACGCTAGAGGTCCTGGGTTATACTAACAGGGGTGGAACTTTGTATTATTTGCACGAGGAGTATGCAAGATGTTGTATTCTTATCTATGTAGTTTATATCATATCGTTGTTTAGTTCTTGTGATACAAGTTCTTTCGATACTTACTGTAGGGCTGAGTCAATGTGCGTGTCGGGATGAGGTTTATTTATTTCTTCGAGTAAGAGAGCAGCATAAGTGCTACGCTATCTGTTAATGATATTTGTCATTTTTCTTGGCGGTTTCTTTAGGTTATGTGCCTGTGTGTGTTTTGCTTTGAACACAGAGCATAATGTTTTCTATTTTGTTAGTTCAGCTATGCCTCCTATTTTATGGTATATTTAATATTAGAAAGGGCTAAGGTTTGCATGCTTGTTTGTAATGGTTAATCTCCAATACTACTTAACTACTTTCAAGAAACAAAAATACGACTCTAGGATGAAGATGCAGGTTAATACCTTGTTAGAATTAGTTTTTAATTGAATTCTGTATAGAGGTTATACGACATGGTAACTTAGGAATACTTCAGTAACATGTTATTTGTCCCTTGATCAAAATTGACCAAAGAATCTATCTCCGAAAACACCCATACCATAAAAATATTTTATGAGTAGGTAACGTTTGTTCTAGATTTAAAAAATATGCTTTTAGAAATAAATGAAAATTCAATGAAATAAATAAACTTGAAAACATCACTGAACAGGCTCCTGATTATGTTTATTCTCTTAAAAATGATTCTTCGTTGCTCTGCAAGCAGCAGCCTCCATCCTAAATGTGATTGCTGGGGGATTTGATTCCCCTATCATAGGCCATTGTCTTCGTAGGTGTATAACTAGTACAAGAATTATTATTAAATAGTGAATAGCTTATTAATTAAGAGTATAATGTTACTTATGTAGCGATGTTCTTATTTAAATGAATTTTATGTGATTGATTTGTTATGTTTTATGGACTTTTGGTGTTTAAAATAAATGTCTTTTATTTTATTTTAAACATCCTCTATCATGTGTAATGGAAGATTCTTAAAATAAACAAGAAAGCAAACCCGAATTCGACCATCTGAGTAATTTTTTGTCGTATTTTGCGCGATCGGAAAAAAGTGGAATCCAGTCGCAAGAAGACTAATAAAATTAAACTTGTAAAGTTTCTTTTTAGAAGAGAAATTTAAAAAAGTATTATCAATGGTATATATTTTGATGAAAGCTTATTAGATAACAGAGGACTGAGACTGCGATGCAAATTAGTTAATTTGAAAAGCAGTGGCATGAACAGTAAATTACAATCGGAATTATATTTTCAAAATGGCATTGATTTTTTTTTGCTAAAATGTAATTTGCATATTTATTATGTTAATAAAACAATTCCAAAATTAAAAAATGTTGTATTGTGTTGTGTATTCTTCTCCTCCCTCAGTTTTTGTCTCCAAATAACATATTTCTCCAACTTTATTTGAATTTAGTAAAGTGCAATTTTTCAACCGTTCCTGATGCAAAGTATTACAAAATTTACGAATAGTTGAAGCGAAATTTCCTTTGAAAAATGCTGCCCAGAATCGCCATGGTTGAATCACAAGGCAATTATCCAGCAGTGGAAATTTTCCGGCTGAAACAATGATTATCAGATTTTCTGTGGTGATAGATCTATGTGCGATATCGTCTGGGTTGGTACCAACCTCCTTCATATTTCTGCCGTGAAGCATTTCGCTGTTCGAAGGGTTTTGCAATCAGTATAATTACCATCTTTAACGCATGGGCAACTACATGGGCAACGCATTGGCGCTGCTCTTGGCGTTCCAGACATCAATGGCAGCGTCTTATCAATAGGCGGCGGCGGTATCACTTGACTTGGAATATGTCCATCAAGTGACCCGTCTGTTTGTTTGCCTGTGATGTAGAAGAAAATAAAAAAAAATGTCTATCATATATTTGTATCGGAATAACTCTTCTTTTTTTAAATATAAAGGGACATAATACTGACGAAAGACAGCTGCCTGAATAGTCGGCCATTGTATGTGGAAAAGTTGAGATTAACAGGTTGTACATTACTTTACTTCAAACTTACGCAGTGGCGGTACTGTCATACAAGCCCAAAAGCCCGGCTTGCCCTATCGAACCAAGGTAAGTTTGCGCTCTCGTTCATTTATTACTTTTCAAATAAAATGACAACATGCTTTGCATAGCATGGTTCAAAAGTATGAAGTGTAGATTTAAGAGTAATGAGGCAATAAGACCTTTATCGGAATGAATTATACAATAACGTATCTCTCGGCTTGCCCTATTCTAAAACTCTAGGCACGCCACTGAACTTACGTATTTAATAAGCGGGGCAGGCTATGCCTAGTGCAGGACTCATAGCGACTCTAGTGTCAGCATGTAGTCACTGCAACAATATTGTTTTTCTATGTGTTGTCATTAACCCTTTAATATTTATAAATTTATATTGTTGGCTTATAGTTTTTTAATTAAAATTGCTGAATCTTAAAATTGCGTATAAATTTTGTAGCAACTAAAAACAAATTTCGAAAGAGAAGCAGGAATTTCAAGTAAATCTTTAAGTGAGCATTCCATTGTTATGAATTTGCAATAACGGAAATAAAGTGCTGTAAATTCAAAGCGCTGATTCTCATTTTTAAAGCTGCAACTTCCCAGAATACACTTTTCTCCAAGAAGACATCCTGCACTTTGAAAACACTTACACCTACAATTTACTGTCACATTTACTCTCTACAATAATCTAAAACTTTAGAGTTTTACGAGATTAGTCTCGTTCCTTTCAGTAGCGTTTCGCAGATATTTATTTTATCTGAAGCACATTTGCTTCTACCGGAGTGAAAATTATACTAGGTTTGGGGTTGAGTGATCTGAATTTCATAGTAAAACGTAAAGCAAAAACAGGTCAACCCATAACTGCTGCCATAACGAAAGGGGAATCATTTTCCATTCATAAAAAATATGTCCTTTTTCGTGTTAGCTTGTTGACTTGGGACTTTGGGAGCTAACGTAATATACATTGCGAGTTTAGGTGCAACTGTTCCTATAACTTAAAATTTCAATATTCGCTAAACCGAAGGGTTTTGTGTCAGATACAAGTCACTTTTTGTAGCCAGTAGAAAACCGTAGTTGTTTCGCCGGTCAAAGCTACCAGTAGCTAGTTTCGGTGACTGGCAGCCCCGGATCTAGGGGTGCCGTTGCCCCGGGCAGCAGTTTCCAGAGGGCGCCAAAATTCCAAAATGTAGTGCTCTAAAAATTGACATAAACTCACGTCGTAGGGGTTGGCAGAGATACTTGCGACACACCACTTTTCACATGTTTATATTTAGACCCAGAATGACAGGTTGCGATTCTGTCGCCACTATCCGGGCACATTGAGCCACCTGGTAGCTACAACTAACGGCAACCCGAGACTAGAACCCAGGACCTGTCTGGTTTGGTCGTTCGATTATCGACCAACGGCACGTAACAAACTGAGCCACCAAGTTCTCCAAAATCAACATCTATTTCCAAAACTCGATACCAGCGATGGACGCCACGGCAAAGATTTACCCCGGTTCAAAAAAACCGTAGATCCGGTGCTGGTGACTGGTAATGGATTAAAATTAAAATATTCTTATTTTTTTGTGACCTCGTGGCAAATTAAATGCCTGCCCTGCTCCATTAGCCATAACGTTAAAGTAAGTTACGAGTTATATCTTGATTTCCGTGATTTGTAACACGCAACTATTATTTTAGTTTCAGTCAAAAGTGCCTACCGAAAAGCAAACCAAGGTTATTTCTTATTGTGGGATCAATGTTAAGAAAAGCGCCATCTCTGTGATTACTGCTGAATCACCTAAATGACTGGTTTATAACTGATAGTTTAATTAGATCGATAGACCTATTAATGACGTTCTTTAGATATCACGATAATTTTTTTTTTGTAATTAGATTTTATATAGTTCAGTGAAGAAATATATTTTGATAAGCAAGCAAGCTTCTTGTTTCCTTACCTCCTCTGAAATCCCGGACGAGCCAATAATCACTTAACAATTACACAACATGTTATATTAATATTATTTGTATATTTATTATGTCATTGTGTTGTTATATTATATTATATTGTCGACATACATATTTGTTATGTACACAATATAAGTAATTATATGAGCAGCATGCATGAACCGCCAACTGTTCGGATCTTGTTTTAAACTAATTTATCTTTTCAGACATCCAGGGAATTGGCGTGGCAATAGGCGACGGTATCACTTTTTATCATGTGAACCGTCAGCTTGTTTGCCAATAATAAAAAAAATCCTTTGCTTGAAAAATCTGCCTTTATTATATTGAATGCAATGTTTTAAATAAACACCTCTGCCTACGCATTGTTGTCAGGTCGGATATTGTTATCATAGTCTTCGATATGTGAGAAAAACATCGTGTTTTTTCGGCTATGTTCGTTTTCCATAACATTTTGTATTGAGTTGTCATGACATGCATTGTTTCGCTTACCGGTCTTGGATTTAGTATTCTTATCTATGTAGTTTATACCATATACACCGAATATCGTTGCTTAGTGCCTGCGATTTATATCGCAGGTATTTAATATGTTCGATGATATTTAATATGTTGTTGTGGTGTGTATGATTCGATGTAATTACGTGTAATCGTTGCTCGACAGTACGAATGATGCTTTATTCGATTCAAATTGTTTAATTTTTTTGTTTTGGGGAAGCAAAAAGACTGTAAAGATATTCTCTTATACAACTTTGCCTGTCGTTCTTTTCATTTGTGATGTGATTTGTGAAGTATCGTAAGAACTTGTGTCACATGAACTAAGCAATGATATGGTATGAACTACATAGATAAGAATACTACATCCAAGACTGGTAAGCGAAACAATGCGTCTTGCAAATAACATAAAGTCTCACCCCCGCCGGGATTCGACCCCGGAACCTCAAGCGTAGCAGTCGGCTGTTTACACCACTGCGCCACCGAGATCGTCAAATTAATTTATTCTCAGAAGTCAAATAACGTATTTTTTTAATGTTGTGGGTTTTTCATCCATAAATTTAAGATTAAAAATTCTCTGGCAAGCCTAGAAAAACGTAGGTTAGTGATAAATTTCCTCAAAATTTCGACAAATCCAGGTCGTTGGTAATGAATTCTAGCTGTACTAAAGAATATGCAATGCATTCGTGCATGCTGAGCAATGCAGCCGTCCTATCTATGGTGATTGAAAATACGCTGCAAACGAGGTCGCATAGACCTAAGAGAATTTAAGAAAGAAATAAAATAAAAAAAATAGAGCAAAAACCGATATTGTCATTCTTCTCATCCCAATGCAAATAAAAGTTATATGATCAATATATTTAATTAATATACTTTAAATAATTGTGAATCTTTTTCATTATTAATTATTTTAATCGTATTATTCAAAATATTTTGGTAGGTAACTAATTTATTATTTTAATTGTATCTCTGTGGTTTTCGTGTTACTTGTTAATGATGTTGTAAATGCCTGTAAAAAACACATATACGAGTAATGTAACTTTATCTACTGTATTTATTTCGAAAGTTTGTATGTGTGCTGTAGGTGTGTCTATTGAGTAAATTAACAAAAAACAAATGAACGAAAGATTAAAACTGTTCCGATTTAAATTAGCTCATTTTGAATAATAGTTTTAAATAATGAAAATATTTAAAATTCAAATACTGTTTTTTACAGTGGATGCGAATGGATAACGAAACGAAGTGCGTAAAAGCACCTGAAAACGCAGAAATTTGGCGTTAAAAAAATATAAAATTGGCTTTGTGCAAATTACGAATGCTTTACACGCCGTCGTGTCTACTCTTGGCGTTCTAAGACATAAAGAATATAGCTTTATCAATAGCAGCGGTATCGCTTTCCAACGGGTAAAGTCAGCTTGTTTGCTTATGACGTTCTAACAAAAATGTATTCACAAAGTCAATAATAATAACAATAGTTTTCAAATTTGACAAAATGTATGTTACAATGTTGTTACTCGTTAAGGAAGACCCGTACATTCACCTCTGAAAAGGTGTGCAAAGACGTGTCTGTAACATTCATAACTCAACTTTGAGTCGAGATTCTGGTGAAATACGTAACTCAGCGCCTCTGCTCAATTAAGTCGAATGTAGATTCTCGGCGAAGGAATTGTTTTAGCCTGGCTATGAATAACAGGGTCGATTTATATCAAAACCTCAGCACTGTTATATGAATTGAACACTTATGGTTGTTTTCAACCACTTATAACTTTGAATGGATTAAGTTTAAGATTAAGGATCTAGATGATATTGTAAGAGGAAAGCTTTGATCGTTTGTTTGAATTGAATAGGCTTCAAAACTACTGGAACGATAAGAAAAATTATTTTACTATTAGAATCCTACATCATCCCGTAGTACTATTACTATTGTAGTGTAGTTTTTCTTTAGCAGTAAAATTGGATTACGTTATAAAAATACCTATGTTTAATTTTGACGACCTCGGTGGCGCAGTGGTGTAAACAGCCGACTGCTACGCTAGAGGTTCCGGGTTCGAATCCCGGCGGGTGCGGGACTTTGTTTTATTTGCAAGACGCATTGTATCGCTTACCGGTCTCGGATGTTGTATTCTTATTTATTTAGTATATACCATATCGTTGCTTAGCACCTGCGATACAAGTTCTTACGATACTTAGTGCAGGGCTGAGTCAATATGTGTCGTGAAGTGGTTATTATTATTATTATTTATTAATTAATGATGAAACTATTTGATACTTTTGAATATAATACACAACTTAAGTGTGCAGGAACACCTACTAATCACAATACGTATTTAAATATTTCTTAATTAAATTATTTGTTTATTTAATTATTTATTTATTATTTAAGTTGCATAAACCCTTTCACATGCGGATCTCCAAATTTAGTAAAACGATGATTGGGCATCCCAATGTGCATTGGAAAAAGAGTTGTCAGAATCTCATGGAAACGGAGTTAGTTAGTGTTCGTTATAAAATTATTATACCTCCTTGATAGTGAACTTTCTTACAACTCACATATAGACAAAATAATTAACAGGGGCTTCAAAATGTTGGGTTTTATTAGACGTGTTGGCAAAGTTTTTAAAAGCTCAAACACATTAATTATTTTATATAATAGCTTTGTTAGGTCAATTTTATAGTATTGCTCCTCAATCTGGAACCCATTATTTAACGAAGAAAGAATTCAAAACAAGTTTTTAAGGCATATTAGGTTTCGTTGGCCATTCGATGAAATAATGGTTGACTCTTTGCAATCACGGCGTTGTGTGAATGATATTATTTTCCTTTTACAAGATCATACATAACCGAATTGACTCTTCCTCTCTCCTTAATAGTATATTATTTCGTTGTCCTCGCCATAATTGTATACCACATCACATCATCATGTTGTATGTTCACATCTTTACCATGTTCCCTATTGTAGAACCAAGTTTGCTGCTAATTCATTTATAACAAGAGCATGTAAGTCCTTTAATTTAAATCATTGTGATTCTGTCGATATTTTAATTGCACGTATTCTTCATTTAGGAGAACCGTTAAAAGTAATTATGTATAATATTTTGCCGTTTTTTTTTTCTATTTATTAATTTGTGTTATAGTTATTATTGATTTTGTTTTATGTTAATTTTAATTTCTTTGTTTTAAATTCAATATTATTTGTTTGTAAATTTTCAGCGGAAACTTGATTGGTTTATGTTTTAAATTTTTGGATTGATTTTAATTAATTATAATAACTGTTTGTTTCCCAAATAAAGTAAAATAAAATTATTATGACGACCTCGGTGGCGCAGTGGTGTAAACAGCCGACTGCTGTGCTAGAGGTTCCGGGTTCGAATCCCGGCGGGGGCGGGACTTTGTGTTATTTGCAATACGCATTGTTTCGCTTACCGGTCTTGGATGTTGTATTCTTATTTATTTAGTATATACGATATCGTTGCTTAGCACTTGCGATACAAGTTCTTACGATGCTTAGTGCAGGGCTGAGTCAATGTGTGTGTCGTGATGGTTATTACTATTATTAGTTTTTTTTTTTTAATTCTTTAAGGGGATTTTAGTTAGCAGTAAATTATGCTAAAAGTGTATTATGATTTTTATTTAAATCCATCACCAATACCCCTTTACCACATTATTATTATTAAATAAGTGTACAGGTGTAGTGAGAACTTATTTTCCGGATTTCACGTCCATTCCCAAACGCTACTATCCGATACGTCAATAATCGTATAAATTTTATGGGATTAACGTAATTTATAAATAATTTCATTTTAATTCATACATTGTGACATGAGTTTGATCGCAGTCTCTCGCCCTAGACTGTAAGATGTTTTAGTGACTGTAAGTATCGTATAAAAACATGTCCATATACTAAATTACAGAATGTGGGGTTTCTTGCCGGTATCTTCCCCCGACATAAATTTTCCGAACCGGTGGTCGAGTAATTTTTAAGAAAAATTTAAATTAATTCGACAATTCTAAGTACATTCTTTTAAGTTTATGGAATAAAGTTATTTTGATTTTGAAATAATAAAAAAATATGGGAAACGATCCGACAAAACACCAAGTAGCATAATTTCTCACTGATTGAAACAACCATTTTATAAATATAAAAATTTAAAAATCATTAAACTACAGACAAATGATATATTTGGCGTATTATACCTACATGAATTTCAAGAATAAAAAAATAATGTTTGCGTCAGGCCTTTATTTACATTCCTTAAATAACAGAGTTTTGAAATACTTTTTTTTACGCTATAGTCTCAAGTTTTTTTTGTAAATATAATTTTAATAAGTATGTTTATTTTTATTTATTAATGTTGTAAAGGTACACCCATCACACATCACACATCACACATTTTTCCCTATCCCGTGCTACAGTAGCCCAGCCTGCGCCAGCTATGGCACGAATACCGCCAGCGCTTTCGTGGCCGTTCCGTCGGAGCTTGCCGTCCGATGGACCGCTCCATTCCGTCACTCGTCTGGTCCACCTTCCATCGTTATACCTGGCTAAATGGCCAGCCCATCTCCGCTTTAGTTTCCTTACGATTACTGCGCTGCGGCGTCATTTGTTTTCTCTCTTATTTTAGTGTTATTTACTGTCTGTCTTTTAGTTTAACGCCGAGCAGACTTCTTTCCATCGCTCTTTGACAAAGTGTTATTCGATTTGCGTTCGTTTCGGTTAGTGCCATGTCTGGCATGCATATGTCAGAGTTTGTAAAATGCAAGTATCCATAAGTTTTGTCTTCAGTGAAACATAAAAATGCCTTGTTTATTATTATTTTTGATTGGGCTGGTCTGTAACAAAAATATCCTACATGATTATAAAAACTTTATTCCGAGCACCGACCGGAACTGGCAAAAATTCGAACCAATTTACATGGATCGGGGCACACCCGCCACTCTGGCCCACCACTGCAACTCCTGTTCACCAGGATCAACAGTGGCGTCCTTTGATCGAATATGCAGCTGTGTAATGACGTACAGGTTGTGCGCGGATACCCTACCGGCTGTCTTGGGACTCGCAACGAACTTAATCAGAAGAAATAGGAAGTAGTAAGGAAGCTGGTTTACATGGATACATATTGAGACGTTTGCAATGTTTCTTGCGAACCTTTTACACGATTTTCGATCTTATTAATATATCATATCCACATGAAGTCAAATGCAATTTCAATATGGAATATGCATGACATTGAATTTAATTATTCAATATATCAATTTATCGTTAAGTATGTGATAATAGTATATTTACAGTGAAAACAGAATTAGAATTGTACGATAAACCAGGGAGATATAACCATTAAACGTAAATATATCTATCTCGCTCGTCAGTACAACCTTTTATATGGAAGTTGTACGGCGACCGTGTACTTTGACGTCATACTACATATTGGATCTCTCTATGTAACTAACGACTTTGAAGCTTGCTGTCTTAGTTAATAAGTCAGGCAATTGAGAAAATCAAACGGATTTGTGTATTCATGTTGTATCGAATTATATTAAATTAGTAAAAAAGTCATACATATTCCCTATTGTTTCATGTAAGAAGTCCCATTGATATCATTAACGCCTGGTTTGCGGTTCTTTCCCGGTGAATCAGAAACATGTTAAACTAATTTAAAGTCGTAACGTTGATCATTAGGGTTCCGTACCCAAAAACGGTAAAAATTTGACCGTGTTACTGAGCATCCGCTGTTCGTCCGTTCGTCTGTCAGCGGGTATTTTATCATAAACCTTAATTTACTCTTGAAATTTTCATATCTATTAATATTTCCTTTATAACAAAAACAAAAACAAAACACAATTACAAATAACAAAAACGTAGAAATTAAAAATTCAAGGGGCCGTACAAGAAACTTGATTTTTTACGTAATATTCCGATTGTTCTTGTTTCTTTTACGAAATTATCTATATAAACTTACATTTTGTTAAGTCTTGTATAATAAATAGTACGGAACCTTTCTTGTACCAGTCCGACACCCACTTGACCGATTTCATAATTAATTGAGTCCATTCAAATTTTAATGAAAACCTTTAAACGTTTTTTGTTGTCTAATAAATTTTTATTATTTAAGTGTAAGTTTTATGAATTAAATTTTTAAGAAATTCAAGTTAAATTTGAATTTTTACTTTTTGTGATAGTAAATTTTATAGCTTGATCTACCACTCGATTAGAATAAAATGCTCCGATATCAGATTATAATTAATAACATAGCTACTGAACCCAAGTATTGAGCATGATGTATATTATAATATAATTATAGCTTTTGTTTAAGTTATGATAAGAGCAATGTACGAGAGAAGAGATAAAATTAAATTACAATGTCAAACAAACTAGTAAATGTACGTTAATTTATTTATTCTTATTTAATTACCTCGATTACTTGCAATTTCAAAAATATTAAATTGTAATATTACTGCCTTATAGAGAGGAGAAATATATTTATTTTTATGTGTTATTTGCAAGACGCATTGTTTCGCTTACCGGTCTTGGATGTTGTATTCTTATCTATTTAGTATATACCATATCGTTGCTTAGCACCTGCGATACAAGTTCTTACGATACTTAGTGCAAGGCTGAGTCAATGAACACAAAGTCCCGCCCCCGCCGGGATTCGAACCCGGGATCTATTGCGTAGCAGTCGGCTGTTTACACCACTGCGCCACCGAGGTCGTCAATGTTAGACATCTTTTGATGTTTATCAACTCTTGTAGAATATCTTATTTAATTATTTTAATGTTATTTTGACGTGTCTGTCTGTGTGTTTATCTGTGGCATCATAACTCGAACGAATGAAACTATATTCCCACGTTTTTATTCACTGACTTTATTGTTTGTTTGTTTGTCGTTCCGGTTGGATTTTTGCAACTCAATTTTGAGGCACTTCCCGATAACCTAGCAGGCTGACATTTTCAGGTTAGCTTCAAACCCAATGACAATGCAATTTACAACTATAAAAACGGCTGGACCGATTTTGAAAAAATTTGTATGGAGTGACTTTTGAGGCAGAAAGAAATAATAAATAGATTTAAAAAATCTGAAACCCACGTTTTTAAATGTCCTAAAAATAAGAAAATAACCCTACGGGGCTGAAAGAGGGGCCACTCGAAACGTGGGGGCGTATCTTTGCAAGTTAAATTAAATCTATTAATTTTGATGTAATATTGTTTGTTTAAAAGGTGACTTAATCGAACGCATTTTAACTATGTTTGATCGATATCGGTTCCGCAATTCATAAGTTATGGGGTATGAAAGTGGGATGAACCATCGATGTCTAATCGGGGTTCTTAAAATTTCTATTTTACGTTTTTTTTTTTTTTTAATAAAAACAAATTTTATCGAACCATCATTTGTAAAGTTCAACAGCTACAATCCCAAACCCAACGAAATTAATACTAAGTGTTAGGTACAAGCTTGTAGCATTTAATATGAGAGTCGAGCTTAGAGCACGACCCAAATTACGAAACGTAAAGGAAAAAAATAAATTAAGATCTTGACGTATACCAAAGTTACCGCGGTTTTGTTCCTTAAGCACCCCCCGTTTTAATATAAGCTTTTTTGCTCTAGAACAAGGAAGGTTATTTTGTCGGATTATTAATTTCGTAATACCCAAAGGTACAGAAGTTTTGGAAGTAGGTAAGCATGGCTATTCATTAAATCCGACGACCTCGGTAGCGCAGTGGTGTAAACAGCCGACTGCTACGCTAGAGGTTCCGGGTTCGAATTCCGGCGGGGGCGGGACTTTGTGTTATTTGCAAGACGCATTGTTTCGCTTTCCGGTCTTGGATGTTGTATTCTTATTTATTTAGTATATACCATATCGTTACTTAGCACCTGCGATACAAGTTCTTACGATACTTAATGCAGGGCTGAGTAAATGTGTGAGTCGTGATGTGGTTTAAAAAAAAAAAACAGCAATGAAAAGTAGCGCGCCTAAAAAAAAAGCCTATTCAAAAATTTAGTTTTTGTCAAACTTAAAAATTACATACTCTTTGGTTAAAAACTAAGGATTTTAAAATTCAATAAAATTAAATACTTAATCATGTATTTATTGGTTCTTAAAAATAATGTCTTAGTGATACAAATTCTTATATATTCACACCATGTAAACAGCGACAACAATTACCAACAACAATATGAAGGTAAACTAATTCAGTTAAAAAAATAAACTAGCTGATCCAAAAAAAAAAGGTTATTTAATAATAAATGTGTTTGTTGAAACTTCCCCTTTTCAAGATTCAATTGAGATATGAATGAGATAATATGTATTTATTAATCACTAAGTACCAATCTATAATTAATGTAATAAGAATTTTCTTTACCTAAATAAATTATTTCTGAATAAGTCCTGAAGTTTAGCTCCTTCATAATGCGTACTGCAAGGGTGTGGGATTCTTTGCCTGCCGATGTGTTCCCTGACCAATATAACTTGGGCCTCTTTAAGGCAAGAGTGAATAGGTTTCTCCTGGGCAGGCATGATCCACCTTAGACCTCATCGCCGCTTAACATCAGGCGGGCTTGGGGTCAAATGCCTGCCTGGTCTTGAATAAAACATAATAACGAAAACGAATTTGTTCGTTCAAGTAATGAATTTGATAGAAACTTTTATTAATATGGCCGTAATGGGATTCACAGGAGTGTGATATAATATAAAGCGCGGTATCGTAAGATACAACATCAGCCACACAGAAAAATGCGTCACAACGACCGCTATAAAGAAACGACATACAAAGCAGCCGTCTGTGAACCGCTATTCCCGTTATGCGTCATATCTTACGATACCTAGCTAAATAATAATAATAACCACATCACGACACACACATTGACTCAGCCCTGCAGTAAGTATCGTAAGAACTTGTGTCACAGGAACTAAGCAATAATATGGTATAAACTACATAGGTAAGACATCATACAACATCCAAGACCGGTAAGTAAAATAATGCATCTTGCAAATAACACAAAGTCCCGTCCCCGCTAGGATTCGAACCCGGAACCTCAAGCGGCTCGGCTGTTTACACCACTGCGCCACCGAGGTCGTGAAAATATTATAAAACTCGTCTGTGAACCCCTTAAGAATTAATCTGATATTCCGGGTTTTTATAAAACAGCAATTCATTTAATTAATTACTTAATTCCACTGTGTTCACTCAGGAGATATTTCATCCCTTTCCTTTTTAGTTAAATAGCTGTAGAGTGAAAGAGAAAGTAAGTATTCTATATTAGAGATCAAATTCCGCCGGGTAATTCCCGACTTCTGTTTTCCCAAATGACATCTTGAACTAGTTATGTTATAACAGCTTTTCTTAATGCAAATGAACTCATTTGTTATACTCATTCAATACACGGTAACACATTTTATTCTTTACAACGATTTTTTAATTGAGCTGTATTGACAATTCAGACAATTCAATATGTTTTCATAAAATCGTGTCTAAAAAAGAGGCAATCAAAATTAAAAAGGCTTAAGTTTAATAATTATAATAAATATTTTAATTCCTAAATTGTGTCATGAGCTTTATCGCATTCTCTCACCCTACACTGTAAGATGTATTAGTGGGTAAGTATAAAACATGTTCATATACTAAATTACTGAATCTGTGCCGGTATCTTCCCCGATATAAATTTTCCGAACCGGTGGTCGAGTAATTTTTGAGAAAAATTTAAATTAATTCGACAATTCTAAGTATTTTTTTAAGTTTATGGAATAAAGTTATTTTGATTTTGATTTTAATTTGATCAGCCTATGTATGTTTGTATTTTGTGTGAACGAATGTTCCACCGTAGCTCCTAAACTAATGAACCAATTTTATTAATGTTGTGTCAATCGATTCTTTTCATTGTCATGGTTATTACATGGTATATTTTGGTGGTGAATAAAAAAAATAACGGATGTTACAATAAAAGGGAAGTTTATTTTTTATTTAGCTACCATATCGAGTGGGGTGTCAATTTAAGAAGAGAAAAAGTACAATATTAAATTACACCTAGCTAGCATTAGAAAAATAAACTACAATATTAAATAATACCTTGATAGCTGTAGAAAAGGGGGAATTCGTGTATTGAGTTTTTTTTCTTTTCTAAATCATTTTTTCGTCTGATTTTCTGTAGTTTTAGTTTTAAACTTATGCATGAAATATACATAACTACATTTATTATATAATAATAATAATAACTAAATCACAACACACACATTGACTCAGCCCTACACTAAGAAATAATCTTGTATCGCAGGCACTAAGCAACGATATGGTATTAACCACGAAGATCTATACAACATCCAAGACCGGTTAGCGGTTTGCAAGACAATGCGTCTTGCAAATAACAAAGTCCCGCCACCGCCGGGATCGAACCCGGAACCTCTAGCGTAGCAGTCGGCTGTTTACGCCACCGAGGTCGTCATGATATGGATAATAATGTATTTGGAAGTTTACCAGTTTAAGTATTGTAAACAAATGAATAAATATAAACATGCATTGCTCATTTGAGGTAGGTTTATAAAACAGATATTAACTAAAATTTACATGTCAATAGAGTTCTGTCTTCTTTGTTGTCTTTGCAAATATTCTCGTTCCAGTTAAAACGTTGCCAAATTTAAATTGTTCCATGAAATTCTGATTCATGTCTACTGAACCTAAAGTAAAGAAAAACATCGCAATTAGCCGCTTAAATCCAGGGCTTAAACTAAATAATTGTCATCTAAATCAACTAAATCGAAACCGGTTAAGCGTGAGTCGGAATTGTACATCTAGGGTTCCGTACAAACTTGTAGGCAGTTGCAGGTGTGTAAATAGTAATTTCATCAAGTGAGTTAAGTCTCGAAGATTTATCAAAACATTTGCGATAATAAATAAACCACCATTTTTTGTGACGTAAGAATAAATTTCTTTTTACCAAATTTCATGAATCTAGGTCAATGGTCCTTAACAATTGTAGCAAGCAGCACCCGTTCTCTCCGTCTTATATATATATAACACAAATATATAATTAAGTGTATATTTATTATATTCATCACGTTATTAAACGGAAAATCTACTAATTCGGACAAAAAAAGGTATTAGTATATTTTCCTTGCTAAAACGTAAATCCTCAAAAAAATGGGTATCAAATTAAATGTAGTAAATAGAGATTCAAAATTTATATATATATATATATCTTCTGAGAAAAAAGTGATCGACGTGACGGTCGGACAGATGGACGACCTCGGTGGCGCAGTGGTGTAAATAGCCGACAGCTACGCTAGAGGTTCAGGCGGGGGCGGGACTTTGTGTTATTTGCAAGACGCATTGTTTCGCTTACCGGTCTTGGATGTTGTATTCTTATCTATGTAGTATATACCATATCGTTGCTTAGTTCCTGTGACACAAGTTCTTACGACACTTATTACAGGGCTGAGGCAAGGTGTGTGTCGTGAAGTGGTTATTATTATTATTATGATGGACAAATATGTGTTCCGTTTAAAATATATTCAAACCCAAGGAACCCTAAAAACTACAGTCAAGTCTACTTGAGATAAAACACTATGCGGTTTATTTATCTCATAACACTTTTAATAACTGGATCAAGGATTCGATTAAGAACTATTTTTTTTTGTAGGTTTTATTTTTAAGAAAAAAAACAAAGTAGGGATAACGTTACTATTTCCTAGTCAATATTTTGATCGTTGAATTAAAAAAAAGGCAATAGTCGACGATAAAACTTATCGACCGAACAAATTAGGGACAGAAAAACATAAATCAACCAAAACTATTTCCCAGTCCATACTTACGTCCATATTCCATATTCTTGAGGAAGTCCCGAGCACATAACAAGTTATTATGAGGAGAAAAGATCACAAAAGCCAGGGTAAGTCCCTCCGCCCGTCCTGAATGGAGAGGTTATCATCAACTAAAAACTTGTAAACAAGTCTTTATGCAAGTTGAAATAAAGCTTAATTTTAAATGTGAAGAAAATTTGAAACAGCAACTGACTGGTTGCTTACAAATAAATATATATAGCTGCATGCCTTTCACAAACATCATTCAATTCGTGAATTAGGAAGGAAGCACAAGTATCTATTGTAAAAATGAATTTCTCAAAGATTTTCTTCTTCGTTTTCGCGATCTGTCTCGCTCTTACATCCGTGCACGCGGCGCCAAAATGGAAGATATTCAAAAAAATTGTAAGTCTGACTATGTATATATATTAATTAAGATTTCAATAGAAATATTTATATTTAGCAAGCTTTTAAAAAAACTTTGCGCGAAGTCGAGATGCGAACCCACCCATGTAGGTCCACCTACATAACAAAACTGACCTTTAGGCCGCTCAGCTTTGGCAGCGACATTAAAACATTTTTTTTGCTATTTTTTTGCAACAGGAAAGATTGGGCCAGAATGTAAGAGACGGCATCATAAAGGCTGCCCCCGCGGTGCAGGTGGTCGGACAAACTGCAGCCATAGCTAAAGGATAAAGAAAAACAACAAACCTCACATGTATAGTAAAAGATACCAACAGCATGGTATCACACACCTTATTAATTATCATCATCATTATCAGATAAAGGCCTGGCAAATCCTAAGCTATCCGGCGGAGCGGCTCCCTGCAGTCCGTCCACCTTGTGAAGGAACGTCCAACCCGACGTCTTCCGACCCGTGGTCGCCACTCCAGATCCTTCCACGACGTCATTGGATCTTCGGGCTATTCAAATTAAAATTCTTTTTATTTCGTGAACGTGGATGAAATACATGCAGTTTTATAACAATAATATTAAATTAGTACGACATGTTAGAAATTACAGATGTCTTACTATATGGCCAGGCTGTCGCCTTTACTTGCTTGTCCTGTGGACCAATTCGGACATCTTAGTTCATATACGAATCTTGTTAACAGTATTTAATCTAGCCTATAAACTATTTAAATATTTGAAAATTCTAATTATTGTTCCAGTAAAAACTCATTAATGTAATTTAAATCAGTTTTCGTTTTCATAAAACAATTGTTCAATGTAAATCCTATTGAGATTAATTAAGTGCATTTTTTCCTTAGATTTAAGTAAACTAATTATTTAATAAATTATGAAATTAATAAATTTTATTTTTACACAAATTTTGTTTTTTACTTTCTTATTTCACCGTATTATGTGCGCGAATACTAGTTTTAAAAAAATGTGAAGTAAATCCTATTATGAGTATTTTAATGTACTTTTGTTCTTAGATTGAAGTCAAATACTTATTTAATAAATTTATGAAATGATATAGTTTTGAATTTATACAAATTTCAAAATGGAAAAAAGCTTAAAATGGATAATCGAATTAAATAAAAACATTCTTACCTTTTGTTTGTAGATAAATAATTATAGGTTTATTGCAAAGGGTATATTATTTAATACTCGTGGTTTGAGAACAAAAAGTAATTCTGAACTGAGACCCATTTGCATTAGTTTTCGAAGTAATTAGGTAATTAATTAGTGATGGTTGCCGGCGGGAGAACCGAGTGTTTAAATAAGAAGATCTTGTAGTGAACTAAACTTTAATTTACTTAATAAGAATAAACTTACATGGATAGATACCGACAAAGATACCGACAAGAAACCCTAGATTCTGTAATTCATGTTTATCAACATTTTATACTTAGATATTAATGCATCTTACAGTCTAGAGTGAGATTATGCGATGCAGGTCATGTCATAATAAGTGAATTTAATATTTATAAATTAAACAATTTAGTGAAACTACACACAATACGTACCATAAATAAACAGTATATTTATGAAAAGTAAAATATACTGGTGCGATATTACAAAGTATGGTTGCCAAACCTAGCTCTAGCTGTAAATGCAAGATGTGGTGGAACTTCAAATAGGAAACTTCAAATTCAAATTATTTAATTGTTAGGTTTTGGTCGATATGTACATAGCTGTTAATATAAGTTAGTGTTCCTAAAACCTGCCACAAAGGCCGTACAAAATTACAGTGAAATGTCAAAAAATAATAATAAAATAAAAACCAATGTCAACAATTTAAAGAAATAAAAAAAAATACAATATACACTAATGTTAGGTTACAAAAAATTAAATAAAAACTAGAAAATAAATGTACAACTTCAAATTAGGGAATGTCATCATTATTTTATTTAAATTTAAATCAGATACAGTAGTTTTAAGGTCACATTCAGTAAATGTACAAACTTAACCCATTTATTCCGCTCTAATACCAACAACTAATACTGGTATACTTTACCTATCAAACTCAATAAAGACATTACTGTGCTTAGGCTCTTCGTACACTAGGCGAAGCAAACTTCTGATACCGGATGATTTTACTATCTAAGCGACTACGGAAAAAGAAATTCAAAGGTTCGGATACAAGCAAGCGTTGCGGACGCCAGTCTCGCGCTATCGGCTGGTTCTTTTGGAAACTTAAATCGTCTAGCATTGAAGATTTAGATCGCCTTGTGTACGAAATGCCTTAGAATAAGGGTTCCGTGTCCAAAGGATCCGTCCGTCCGTTTGTAACTGACTATATCTCGTGAACCATTGATCGCTAGACCACAAAGTAGAGTGTCCAGAAGTAAAGCTAATGTACGAGTATTTGCTTCAGTTTTGACAGCTTCTTCTTGTAGGTTTAATTCTTCCCTTTTGTCGGAAAAGGCAAAGAGCTTTAGCGCATACAGCACTAGTCTTCCGTGTTATATTTTTCTTCTTTCTTAACTGTTTCTACAGTAACATGCTAGTAATGTTACTGTAGGCTTTATTGAGTTACTTGGGAGATGACGAAAAGAGCAGCAAAATCGTCGTATTTCACTTGTATAGCACTACAGATGTTCACTGGTTAAACACTAGCATTTTACTCATAAAAATTTGTTGATATACAAGAAAAGACAATAAAATAAGAACATTTCAAGCACCACTCCCCGTTCCCGCCAAGTAACTCCCTTTGACAGCTTCGCTCGACATTTGAGCTAGGGCTGTCAGTTTTGACTGCTACAAAAAGATGCAGAAAAATTAAAACTGATGCGGCGATAATACTCGTATTATTTTTCATCAAGTGACCATGGCGTTGTAGTCGTCAACACCATTGTTGCCAAAAAACTGAAATGTTACTGATTGAAAACTCGTATTTAGGTGTTTATTGTTTTATGTTCAATGTTTATTTGTTGCTAAAATAACTTTTTACGATTTCTATCTATCGAAGAAATTTACGGTTATTATTTTCGATTTCTATAAACTTTTAATAACTGGATCAAGGATTCGATTAAGAACTATTTTTTTTTGTAGGTTTTATTTTTAAGAAAAAAACAAAGTAGGAATAACGTTACTATTTCCTAGTCAATATTTTGATCGTTGAATTAAAAAAAAGGCAATAGTCGACGATAAAACTTATCGACCGAACAAATTAGGGACAGAAAAACATAAATCAACCAAAACTATTTCCCAGTCCATACTTACGTCCATATTCCATATTCTTGAGGAAGTCCCGAGCACATAACAAGTTATTATGAGGAGAAAAGATCACAAAAGCCAGGGTAAGTCCCTCCGCCCGTCCTTATCATCATCTAAAAACTTGTAAACAAGTCTTTATGCAAGTTGAAATAAAGCTTAATTTTAAATGTGTAGCAAATTTGAAACAGCAACTGACTGGTTGCTTACAAATAAATATATATAGCTGCATGCCTTTCACAAACATCATTCAAATCGTGAATTAGGAAGGAAGCACAAGTATCTATTGTAAAAATGAATTTCTCAAAGATTTTCTTCTTCGTTTTCGCGATCTGTCTCGCTCTTACATCCGTGCACGCGGCGCCAAAATGGAAGATATTCAAAAAAATTGTAAGTCTGACTATGTATATATATTAATTAAGATTTCAATAGAAATATTTATATTTAGCAAGCTTTTAAAAAAACTTTACGCGAAGTCGAGATGCGAACCCACCCATGTAGGTCCACCTACATAACAAAACTGGCCGCTCAGCTTTGGCAGCGACATTAAAACATTTTTTTTGCTATTTTTTACAACAGGAAAGATTGGGCCAGAATGTAAGAGACGGCATCATAAAGGCTGCCCCCGCGGTAGAGGTGGTCGGACAAACTGCAGCCATAGCTAAAGGATAAAGAAAAACAACAAACCTCACATGTATAGTAAAAGATACCAACAGCATGGTATCACACACCTTATTAATTATCATCATCATTATCAGATAAAGGCCTGGCAAATCCTAAGCTATCCGGCGGAGCGGCTCCCTGCAGTCCGTCCACCTTGCGAAGGAACGTCCAACCCGACGTCTTCCGACCCGTGGTCGCCACTCCAGATCCTTCCACGACGTCATTGGATCTTCGGGCTATTAAAATTCAAATTCTTTTTATTTCGTGAACGTGGATGAAATACATGCAGTTTTATAACAATAATATTAAATTAGTACGACATGTTCTGACATATTGGTATAAGAAATTACAGATGTCTCACTATATGGCCAGGCTGTCGCCTTTACTTGCTTATCCTGTGGACAAATTCGGGCATCTTAGTTCATATACGAATCTTGTTAACAGTATTTAATATAGCCTATAAAACTATTTAAATATTTGAAAATTCTAATTATTGTTCCAGTAAAAACTCATTAATGTAATTTAAATTGGTTTTCGTTTTCATAAAACAATTGTTCAATGTAAATCCTATTGAGATTAATGAAGTGCATTTTTTCCTGAGATTTAAGTAAATTATAAATAAATTATGAAATAAATATTTTTTTATTTCTACTCAAGCTTTGTTTTTTAATTTATGATTTCAATTTGCGCGAATACTTTTTGTCAAAAGAATGCAAAGTAAATCCTATTAAGATTATTTAAATGCATTTTTGTTCTTAGATTGAAGTCAAATACTTATTTAATAAATTTATGAAATGATATAGTTTTGAATTTACACACATTTCAAAATGGAAAAAAGCTTAAAATGGATAATCGAATTAAATAAAAACATTCTTACCTTTTGTTTGTAGATAAATAATTATAGGTATATTGCAAAGGGTATATTATTTAATACTCGTGGTTTGAGAACAAAAAGTAATTCTGAACTGAGACCCATTTGCTTTAGTTTTCGAAGTAATTAGGTAATTAATTAGTGATGGTTGCCGGCGGGAGAACCGAGTGTTTAAATAAGAAGATCTTGTAGTGAACTAAACTTTAATTTACTTAATAAGAGTAAACTTACATGGAATAAAAGCTAAAGGCTTGATTAATTAATAAAAAAATAGGTTTTTAGTTTTTGTTCACTTGGAACACGTAATTTTAGATTTTCATGACAAAATGTCATCTACGGATGAAAGTTGATTTTATTAATAAGATGACTAATTTTGAAGCTATCCTCTATTAATATCTGTGAAACAAAACATTACCTATTTATTTATATGCAAAAGTAGATGCAAATAATAAATTAAAAAAAAAACGAATTCGAATCGTCATATGATTTTATTTTTCTTAAAATTACTCGACCAACGGTTCGGAAAATTCAAGTTGCGGAAGATACCGACAAGAAACCCTAGATTCTGTAATTCATGTTTATCAACATTTTACACTTAGATATTAATGCAGAGTGAGATTATGCGATGCAGGTCATGTCATAATAACTGAATTTAATATTTATAAATTAAACCATTTAGTGAAACTACACACAATACGTACCATAAATAAACAGTATATTTATGAAAAGTAAAATATACTGGTGCGATATTACAAAGTATGGTTGCCAACCCCAGCTCTAGCTGTAAATGCCGGACAAGATGTGGTGGAACTTCAAATAGGAAAGTTCAAATTCAAATTATTTAATAGTTAGGTTTTGGTCGATATGTACATAGCTCTTAATGTAAGTTAGTGTTCCTAAAACCTGCCACAAAGGCCGCACAAAATTACAGTGAAATGTCAAAAAATAATAATAAAATAAAACCAAAGTCAACAATTTAAAGAAATAAAAAAAAATACAATATACACTAATGTTAGGTTACAAAAAATTAAATAAAAACAAGAAAATAAATGTACAACTTCAAATTAGGGAATGTCATCATTATTTTATTGAAATTTAAATCAGATACAGTAGTTTTAAGGTCACATTCAGTAAATGTACAAACTTTACCCATTTATTCCGTTCTAATACCAACAACTAATACTGGTATACTTTACCTATCAAACTCAATAAAGACATTACTGTGCTTAGGCTCTTCGTACACTAGGCGAAGCAAACTTCTGATACCGGATGATTTTACTATCTAAGCGACTACGGAAAAAGAAATTCAAAGGTTCGGATACAAGCAAGCTTTGCGGACGCCAGTCTCGCGCTATCGGCTGGTTCTTTTGGAAACTTAAATCGTCTAGCATTGAAGATTTAGATCGCCTTGTGTACGAAATGCCTTAGAATAAGGGTTCCGTGTCCAAAGGATCCGTCCGTCCGTTTGTAACTGACTATATCTCGTGAACCATTGATCGCTAGACCACAAAGTAGAGTGTCCAGAAGTAAAGCTAATGTACGAGTATTTGCTTCAGTTTTGACAGCTTCTTCTTGTAGGTTTAATTCTTCCCTTTTGTCGGAAAAGGCAAAGAGCTTTAGCGCATACAGCACTAGTCTTCCGTGTTATATTTTTCTTCTTTCTTAACTGTTTCTACAGTAACATGCTAGTAATGTTACTGTAGGCTTTATTGAGTTACTTGGGAGATGACGAAAAGAGCAGAAAAATCGTCGTATTTCACTTGTATAGCACTACAGATGTTCACTGGTTAAACACTAGCATTTTACTCATAAAAATTTGTTGATATACAAGAAAAGACAATAAAATAAGAACATTTCAAGCACCACTCCCCGTTCCCGCCAAGTAACTCCCTTTGACAGCTTCGCTCGACATTTGAGCTAGGGCTGTCAGTTTTGACTGCTACAAAAAGATGCAGAAAAATTAAAACTGATGCGGCGATAATACTCGTATTATTTTTCATAAAGTGACCATGGCGTTGTAGTCGTCAACACCATTGTTGCCAAAAAACTGAAATGTTACTGATTGAAAACTCGTATTTAGGTGTTTATTGTTTTATGTTCAATGTTTATTTGTTGCTAAAATAACTTTTTACGATTTCTATCTATCGACGAAATTTACGGTTTTTATTTTCGATTTCTATAAAATGGTACGTAGGTTACGGAACCCTTCGTGTGCGTGTCCGACACACACTTGGCCGGTTTTTGTCTATTCCGGATATATTATCTGCGACCGAGCGATGTGATTTTTTCATTTAACGTTAACATGTGACTACTGTTGTTTAAACACACATATAAAATTACATAAATAAAAATATATATATATATAGAATATAAATTATCAAAATAAATCAAAAAGTCAAAAACTTTCAAAATTTTATTTAGCAAAAGTAAAATCACATTGTAAATGGACTTTAGAAGGAATAATATAATTTACATTTGCTTACATTTGTTATTTTATTTAAATAAACCTACACGTGTTAAATACATTACATTTCACTGAAACATGGTTTACTTAAATCAAACACTATCCGTATATGAAGACCTCGGTGGCGCAGTGGTCCAAACTGCGACTGCTACGCTAGACGTTCCGGGTTCGAATCCCGGCGGGGGCGGTACTTTGTGTTATTAGCAAGACGCATTGTTTCGCTTACCGGTCTCAGATCTAGTATTTTTATCTATGCAGTTTATACCATATCATTGCTTAGTGTCTGCGATACAAGATTATCTTAGTGCAGGGCTGAGTAAATTTGTGTGTCGTGATGTTCTTATTATTATTTGCAGATCGTTTGAATACCAGTTTAGTTTTTAACTGTGAATTGTTTTAATGACAAAATTGAGTTGTTATAAACCAAAAAGCTCTACTGGTTCATAAAAGTTAAAGGGAACCCCCGACCTTTTAAGATGGAAAAGAGAATGACTCACGTCAAACCACGGGCAAGTCCCGTCTCCCACAATACTGTATTCAGACTTTAGCTTTATACAATGCAATTCAATCCTTACCCTACAAGATATAAGATAGACTTTTCAATGTCGATAACAGCAAGATAATACTGTTAGCGAATGAATATATTAACATGCATTCACAAAGGAATATCATTCGTGTCATTGAGTTCAACGGATACAGACTGAAAATTAAAAAAAAATGAATTTCGCTAAAGTTTTCTTCTTCGTCTTTGCTATCTGTCTCGCTCTAGCGTCGGTGCAGGCGGCGCCAAAATGGAAGATATTCAAGAAAATTGTAAGTCAAATTTAATTTACCTAATTAGATTTTGTTTTAAATAACTTTTATTTAGGCGGTTGGATATATCTGTTATTTTATAAATTACAATTGACATTTTGGGGTGTAGGAATTACATTACATTACATAAAAAGTAATTTAAAAAAGTAGATACAAAATAAAGATTGGAAAGATAGAAAAGGACGGATAATATAAATTGAAAATTTATTTTGTGTTCATAACTTAACCTTTTCTATTGCATTAAGACTGTTATTTTTACTTTTTTAGTTAATTTAAGTTTTCATAACAAATATTTTGAAACTAAACTACTAAAATAAAATTGAGTTAAGTTTAGTTTCACTAAAAAAAAAATGCCAAAGTTTAGGTCATTGTTTTTCCTGTTTTAATCTGTACACTTAACTTTACATGAAAAGCCACTTTGGTAAATATCCACATATCTAGCTCCAAATAATGTCAATCCCAAGTTACACAAAATATATTCATAGAGGACAAATAACCGATCAAATAGGTAAAAGTCACATGCGTATCACATTTTTGTAGTTTTAAAAATTTTCTCTCTCAATGATGGTAACTTTTTAAATATGTTTTTTTAATCACAGGAAAGATTGGGCCAGAATGTAAGAGACGGCATCATAAAGGCTGCCCCCGCGGTGCAGGTGGTCGGACAAACTGCAGCCATAGCTAAAGGATAAAGAAAAACAACAAAGAAGAGATGCTGATAAAGCTTCAACGTAACTGATTGTAAAATTGACAGTATTATTTGAACTTGGAATTATTAACAAAGGTGATTGACGTATGTGCCATACTTTAAGATGTACTCTCCAAAGTTAATGACTAATTATCTTAAAGTGTAACCACTAATATCTAGATTTGTAAAAAAAAAAAAAAAAATTTTGCACAGCATTTTTTTCGAAAGCTATTGATTGATATTTATTTTAATAGTTGTGAATCAAGTCAAATCGTTTTTATGTAACCTTAATATTTCTGTAAATAAATTTAAAGTTTTTTTTTTCAATCAATTTATTTTATTTCACATATAAAAGCAAAACTAGGAACAAAACATTTAAGTTAATTTTGAACACAAAGAACATAAATAAAAATTACTTGTATAACAAACCATTACTCACATAATTTAATTTTTTCAAAATTTATATTTTCCATAAAGATTCTTCCCAACTCAAGTGTTTAAATCCATATTTCATTAAATATATAAAAAGAATTGTACCATATACTAATTGAGCCATTTTGTTATATTTGTCAAATTAATAATAATTTCGATGTACAAGTTTAATTGGAATATATGAAATAAATTCAAAACTAAAAATCAATTAAAGCGTTTCAAATTACATTTAACCCAATTTAACCTCAAATTTGCCTTAAGTCAAAATCAGACAATTGAATAACTACAATTATTTTAATTAAATATATCACTCGTTACTTATAATACAAATTAAATGCATCACGCGAACGCTCAGGTTGTGGAATGAACTCCGAGGCATGGTTTTCCCATGTGACTTCATCGTGGAGATCTTTAAGAAAAGTGTTTGAGAAGCTTTTAAAAGAGCCCCCGTGGAGAACTGGTATTGCAAACGTCCATAGCCTACAGTGACTGCTTACAGCAAGCAAGCATGGCTTGCTACCTGACTGGAATAATAACATACTCGTACATAACATACATAATCTCACGCCGCAGTCCCTCGAGAGGGGTTGGTAAAGGTGCTTGCTACACACCGCTTTTCGTATGTTTATGTTGAGTCCCAGTGTGACAGGTTGCGAATCTGTAGCTAATATCCGAGCACATTGAGATACATGGCAGCTACAACTTACGGCAACCCGAGATTGGAACACTCGACGTGTCGGGTCAGGTCGGTCGGTTATCCAAGGCACGTAACAAACTGAGTTACCACGTCATCTATCTATGATAATATCTTTAAATTGAAATAAAGTCCAGACACCTACAAAAATGATTAGCTACAGTTTCTCAAAGACAAAACTGGAAAAGCATTTCCTAAAAAGGAGATCGGGGTATACTTCCAAATACATTATTATTCATATCATGACGACCTCGGTGGCGCAGTGGTGTAAACAGCTACGCTAGAGGTTCCGGGTTCAAATCCCGGCGGGGGCGGGACTTTGTGTTATTCGCTAGACGCTTTTTCGCTTGCCGCTCTTGGATGTTGTATTCTTATCTATGTAGTATATACCATATCGTTGCTTAGTTCCTTCGATACAAGATTATCTTAATGCAGGACTGAGTCAATGTGTGTGTCGTGATGTGATGATTATTATGATTATTAAAAAAATTGAACACTTCTACAAGGAGAAGTAATTCGTTTCATTTTTCTGAGTTAGTTTATTACAATGCTGCAAACTTGACGATACAAAACCTAATAAATCAAATACGAGTGGTAAAAATGGTTGAACCACTTACAAAGCAAGCATAAACATACTGGTTATCATAAGCAACCAAACCAATTCAAAAATATCAATAACATTGAATAATTGTTAAATAACATCTGAATAACTGCTGTTTATAATAATTAAATTTAAATTTAAATTGATTTCTCGTATAAATTCCGAAGGAGTAAAATCCAAGATGGCTGGTAGAACTTTGTAATGAAAAAAGCAGCAATTTAAATAAAAATTCCCAACTAAACAAACCAATGGCCATTTATGAACTTTATAATTAATATCAAAATATATTTTTCTTAAAATTCGAACCGAACTCGAAATTGCTTAGGTAAATTCCCTGATAACAGCTCTTAATTTATATCTGAGAGTGTCATAATTATTAATTACAATAACATGACCGCAGAATCCAACGGGTAACTCCCGCATCCCAATCAGACCTGACAGTCTGAACTTCTTATCATTTTATAAATAAATTGTTACCTGGTACTTACTACGCTTGAAATAAGCTCGAATTTCAAACAAGATTTAATTTAAGAAACAACTAATCAATTTTATTCGAGAATCCATATGTAAAGTTGTGGTTTATTCAGGAATATCATTCAAGTTTTTGAGTTAAGGAGGAACGGTTCGAAAGAATAAAAAAAAAAAATGAACTTCTCAAAGATTTTCTTCATCGTTTTCGCGATCATTTTCGCTCTTACATCCGCGCACGCGGCGTCAAAATGGAAGAAAAATGTAAGTCAAATTAATGATTATTCATTGAGATTTTCCTATAAATATCTACACAAAGCAAGTTATTAAAAAAAAATTGTATTTAACTAAAAAGTCAAATTTAATTTACATTCTTAGATTTTGTTTTAAATACCACCTATTATATAATACTATTTCTTAAATTGCACTAAAATTTAAAAACTAAAATAAAAAAAGATGAAAAATAAAGAATGGAAACACTGGATAATATAAATTGAAAAAATAAAAAGCTACAACAAAAAGTAAAATTTAAAAGATTTTTAAACAACTATTTTTAGCCTTTCATAGCTTTGTATAAAACCGTTTTGTGTTTTTAACTTCACTATTACATTAAATGTCTGGTTCTGTCGACCTCGGTGGCGCAGTGGTGTAAACAGCCGACTGCTACGCTAGAGGTTCCGGGCTCGAATCCCGGCGGGGGCGGGACTTTGTTGATTGTTTCGCTTACCGGTCTTGGATGTTGTATTGGCTGATGGCTGATGGCTGAGTCAATGTGTGTGTAGTGATGTGGTTATGAATATATTTTTTTTCCGTAATAGCTTAGTTACAAATTTATATAATTTTGTCCCCACAGGAAAAATTTGCCCAAAACATAACGGAACGCATCATGAACACAGAACCAGCTGTAGCAGTGATCGGTCAAACCGCCGCCATCGCCAAAGGATAAAAATAACCTCAAATTAGCGTAGAAGACATTTATATGCAATATATGCAATTATGGTATATAATATGATATGGCTGCAATTTTGTGAAGTACTATTTGTTAAGATATTAAACACCCACATCTCAGAGATTGGTAAATATTTTTCTGAAATAATACATTCCTTGCCTACCTAGAGATGGCGTTAGCAAAAACAAAAATGGCGGAATTCGTTTTGAAAAACAAAATATGTCAAATGGACATGCAAACGTAGCTGTCATCTAATGTTTTTCGATTATTTGTTGCGAGATCATAATTAATTATATTCATTAATAAATATAGAGTAAACATTCTTTTAAGTAGTAATGATTTTCTTAAGTCTAGCTCTATTTTTGTTATTTAAGTTACTTTAAGATATGTTATGGAAGTATATTTTGTTATGTTACATTAATATAAATGTAATAAATAAAAACTTATGGAAATATGACCTTTTTTAACATCAACTCTATTTTATTACGTCTTTGGTTTATCTACAAATAATAAAAGGTTTTTATCAAGATCACAATAATTTTAAAAGAAATTTGATTGTTTGTTTGGTCCGAAACTACTGGACCGATTTCGAAAATTCTTTCACCATTAGAATCCTACATCACCTCATGCCGTAGTCCCTCGACAGGGGTTGGCAGAGGTGCTTGCTATGCACCGCTTTTCGCATGTTTATTTGAATCCCAGGGTGACAGGTTGCGAATCTGTCGCCACTGTTCGGGCACATTGAGAAACATGGCAGCTACTTACGGCAACCTGAGACTCGAACGGTCAACCTGTCGGGTCGGGTCGGTGGGTTGTCCAAGGCACGTAACAAATCGAGCTACCACTTGCTCACCTATAACCATGCGAAGCCGGGGCGGGCCGCTTGTTTTGTCATAAAATGTAACACCATAAAATGAATTCAATGAACATAAATATTTATAGCATTTTCAGGAACAGTCTGTATTTTTTAATTCTTTCTCTTGCTTTTCTTGATAAGATGTAACCAAAATATGACACGAGTAATTTATTTATTTTTAATTTTTTTTCGTAAGTTGAATTTTTATGTATATTTTACTAGATTACAATGTCTACTATTTTTTTTCTAGTAAATGTTATTTTCAGTTTAAAAAGAAAAGGTATCTAAAATCGATTAAATTAGCTGAAGTAGTTTTTCAAACACGATAAACTTACCATTATTGGTAAAAATAGGTTAATCTTGTTTAATTATTTTAATATAAGTGTTACTTAGTGCGTTTTTCTCATACCTGTGCCTTAGTTTGTGCTATGGGATTTTTGTAAACTCCTAAGACCTCACACCCACCACTCTGTCCCACCACTGCAACTCCTGTTCACCAGGATCAACAGTGGCGTCCTTTGATCGAATAATCAACGAATAATGCAGCTGTGCAATGACGCACAGGCTGGGCCCGGACACCATAACGGCTGTCTTGGGACCCGCAACGAACTTAATGTGAAGAAATAGGAGGTATTAAGAAAGCGGTTAAAGGCTTCCCTCCCAGCAAAGCGGAGACAGCAATCGAAATGGCCCTAAGATATACTCTGTCCTAAGATATTATAATTACTGTTAACATGGGTTTGATAGTCTAGTTTGTTTTTCAGTAGCGGTAATTTGTGTAAATGCTGATTACGTGAACAAGGACCATGAAAATCCATCGAATGTCCGGTTTTATCCAAAGAAAACGCTGTTTTTGAAATCGAAGCTCATCGACCAAGGTTGTTCATACTTCATCACAAACTGCCCAGCTATTTACAAGTAAGGTTTCCTTCAATCTTTATTAATTGTTGGCTACGATCTCTCGAATGGTAATAAATTACCACGGGCGCCGTGGGATGGCCCCTGTCAGAAATGAAAGTAAATCGAAAAAATTACATATTATTTTTGTGCCCGGATAGTGGCGACAGATTCGCAACCTGTCACACTGGGACTCAACATAAACATGCGGAAAGCGGTGTTTAACACCTCCGCCAACCCCTATCGAGGGATTACGGCATGAGTTTATGTTTATGTGTTCTGTTACATATTCTTTAGAACGTTAGAGGACGCGATAGCTCAGTTTGTTACGAGCCTTGGGTAACCGACCGACCCGACCGTCGAGGGTTCGAGTGGCCGTACATTGTAGCTGCCATGTTCCTTATTGTGCCCGGATAGTGGCGATAGATTCGCAACCTGTCACATTGTGACAACATAAACTTGCGAAATGCGGTGTTTAACATCTCTGCCTACCCTCGAGGGATTAATTATGGCGTGAGTTTATGTTGTTATGTTACTTCTTCTTTACCCAATGACAACAGCAGGAGGTAAATGTTTTTTATAATTGTTAGTAACATGTGCACATGCAAATGCACCTCCCTGATGAAAATCCTAGCGGAACCCATGAACATAACTCCATTGGTTAACCACATTTGTTAATTTACTATTGAATGAACAGGATAGTACCGACTTTTCATGTACACTTTGTATCACACAAATAAACAACCGCTCGCCCCAATAAACACGACTGTAATTAAATACCTTCATTTGAAACCAATGCGATAATTCACTGCCCTTAAGTAATAAGGCCTAGCTTTTAATACAGCCGTTTTTATGCCGTTTGAAATAAAAACTGGTCAAGTGTGAGTCGGACTGCCACATTAAGGGTTCCGTACCATCGTACAAGATGAAACCATATGTCTTTTTTATATAATATCGTAAAGAAACAAGCAGAAATGTCGAAAATTCTCGATTCTTGAATGGGAGTCCGCTTTAATCTTTAATTTAATTATGTTTTTAGTATTTGTTGTTATAGCGACAGTAGAAACAGAAATTCTCTGATTTCAAGACTCTAGCGGTTATGGTTGTTGAGGTACAGTCCGCTGAAAGACGGTCGGACAGGCTTAGTAATAGGGTTTCGTTTTGTTCCTTTTGTGACGGAACCCTGAAAATGAAGCGCCATTTTGCTGTGCGTTCCACATTAGAACTGTACATACAATTGACTGTTCAAAAAAATAGTCGATTTAAAGTAAGTTAAGACGATGGTTAACATTGTAATACAAATTTCAGACACAGATAATTTAACAGCTCGCAATTTTTACAAGTGACAAGATATATATCTTGTCTAAGACACTAACACAAACACACACACAACACAACAATGTCACAATTAGAAACACTAATGCTCACACACAGACAAATCGAGACAGAGGTATAATAGTGTACTAGTCAATCTTTTTATTTATTTATTTTAAGTCCGAACAAAAATAACGCACAAGTTTTTGTTTTGTCTTCAAAAGGCAATAAATTTGTTTTTTTTTCCCTAATGTCAAGTAAAATTATTTCAAGTTTTGATGAGGCATGATATGATGATGATAAATGAATTCATGAATCGGCCTTCAGTAACATGTTAGTAAAAGGTTATAAGTTCTAATGAGTTATTTGGGAGATGACGTATTTTTATTTCTCTACACTTGTACAGCACTACAGATATACACTGGTTAAAACACTAGCATTTTACACATTAAACTCTGCTGATATACAAGAAAAAAAAGCTTTAGCGGACACATCCCGTTCCCGTCAAGTAACTCTTGTCTAATCTTACCTTTAAGACAACCAACGTGTATATGTGTGCCTACTCGTATATTAATCATTTCGTTGCTGTGTCTGTATGTGTTGTATGCTGCGTGTGTTCGTTTGTCTTTATTGGTATTTTAGATTAACTTGAAGTCTACCATCAAAGACGATGTTTCACATCTGCCCGGGGCGTCTTGTGGAAGGCAGATTATATAGGAGTATTTTTAATGAAAATATTTTTTTTCTTACAATTTGAAGTAGGTTTTACGAAATATATTTTCACGTTATTAAAACTAAAAATAAGCTGGCGAAGAGCGAAGGCGGATCGCCTTGTTTAAAACATGTTTTTTTGATTAAAATTCCCAAGGAAATCATAAATTATTAAGACTCCTTAATTGTTTACTAAAACAAGTATCGCGTAGTATGAGCAAATTCAATCATTATCCAACCCGTGTTTATATGCTTTGGAACAATTTTAAATACTTACCCTCTTAAAAGGCGTTCACAGGCCTGTGCTATAATGAAGCGGTATCTTTAGATATCTTACGCACAGCGGGTGTAGCGGATCACAGACGGCCGCTATGTATGTATGTATAAGTTGCGCCCGTCTGTGTACGCATTTACCGCTGTGTGTGATACATACTTTGCAATATTCTAGCGCAACCAAATTTTAAACCTCTTTATTAAGCAGCTAAAGTTACTGCAAGACAGCAATTACCGGGAAAAAGTTACAAATTAACTTTTTATTTAAATTTATATTCTGTGACTCAATAGCCCGAGAATAGTTAAACATTCTACAATCATACTTCATGGTAAATGACGATGATACAAATGTCTCATTACTTGACGAGAGAATGCTGAAAACTTATATTTTTATGTGGCCAATACTGGAGTTTCTTACCCTGGACTACATTCGTTCGAGGTACTCTTTCCTTGCAACCGCGACATTGATTGCTCGCTTCTAACTGATGACCATCCGCTCGAACCGTTTTGTCCGGAATCTTCATAGGTCGAGAGCTAGAGCCCCTTAAGATTATTTAAACGGACACAGGCTCAATTACATAATTATTTATCAATGTTATTAGTATAACCACACATTTAAACGTTATAATTTTAATTTAGAATTTAGCGAGTATTTAACCCTTATCCTGCCTGATGCTAAGCGCCGATTAAGTCTCAGGTGGAACGTACCTTCCCAGGAGAAGCCTATTCACTCTGTCTTTTAAAGAGTCTCTTGCCGTAAAGGATAAATTAACAAAAAAAGATACATTTGAAATAATAATAAATAAAGTAACGTGAACAATGACCGTAAGTTATTTAAATAATCTTTATACAAGTATGTTTAATGAAACTAACACCGATTCACAGACGTGCGCTGTAATATATAGCACGGTATCGTAAGATATCTCACACGTAGCAGGAACAGCGCTTCACAGACGATTGCTATAGTATTCAAATATACATAGCATCCGTCTGTGAACCGCTATTTCCGCTGTAAGTGTACCTAACAAAACCGTCCATAATTAGGCCGTTATAATTGAACGAGCAAAAAAATTCTAGTCTACTGGAACAGTGCAGCGTTTGTATGTATGTTTGTTTGCATGTGTAAATGTTTGTTTGACAATAACTTAACTATGGTTGATCGGTTTTTTTTGAAATTTTGGAAGCAGATTAATGAGACTTTTTTTTGTATTTGCACATGAGCTAAATCGGTCAACGCGTTCCTTAGATAAAGGTGGTCGCGAGTTCACAGCTCGGAGCTAACCGCTAGTCTTATTTGATTCCTTGTGGTATAATTTATTGCTTGGATTGGCTCCTCTACTACATTTCCTGCAACCCGCTTGTGGTAAAATGAAAAATGCTCTGTAAAGAGTTAAGAAATAAAATGTTGCCAGTTCTACTAGAAATTGGAATGGTATTTTGTTTGATAAACCGTTTCGTTTAAAGTAGCTCAGTATGAAGAATATACAAAGGAATCACATTTATTTAGACCTTTTATTTTAGGCAAATAAGCAAGCGGTTCACGAAAAAGACGGTGATACTGCCGACTATTGACACGAAGGTACTCTTGATGTCTAGAACGCCAAGAGCACCGCCAATGCGTTGCCCATCTAGAGATAAAGATGGTTTACTCACGTGCCGTTAATTACACTGGCTCCCCAATCCATCGAACCAAAACACAGCTAACTGCTTCACGTTGTAAATAGAAAGGAGGGTGGTACCAACCCAGACGATCTCGCACGTAGATCTACCACATGTAAAAATATAATGTGTGATTATAAATTTAAGTTAAAATCATAAAAAAATATTATAGGGAAGATCATTTGTCCGCAAATTCATCTTATGGTAACTGACAACGTGGCCCTAGTTTTCTAGGATATTAATGTTTTACTCTCGACTTTCTTCTGGGAAAAAGATCCAATGCAGTGCAAATAATGGTACCTACTGCGAAGAGAATCGTACAAAATGCTTGTCTTAGTATACATTACTTATTTATTGGCTCCAGCCATACGTATAAATGAAGAAAGTGATCTCGTTAACCTTAAGAAATGACTTTACATGGTTTAGTCTGTTGTTGTCATGAAATTTTATCTATTTACCTTCAAAAATTCTAAGTTTATATTTATGTTATTTACAAACTCTCACTCCTACAAAAAGTACACAAAAAACTCAATCACAAACTTGCAACAATACACATTCACACTTTGTTATTTTAAAATTAAGGGAACGGAAAGCAAATTGAATATATTATCGCATAAAGTAGTACATACTAACATGGTGGGAATCCATCACTCCAAGTTTTCGACAAAAAATAAAAGACGTTTGGTTTTACTCGCCGATCTTACAGTTTTCAAAATTCGATGATACGATTTCATTAAATCATTCAATCGATCGGTTTGCCGTATCTAGTTTTAATCAGTTCAATCCGGAAGATTGTAATAATTTTTGTAAAAATTCAGTTAACCAATTAAATATCTTGTCTCAAAACATGAGTTCAATCAATCAAAACTTTGGTAACTTCCAAACCCTCTTAACACGAATTCCTATAAACATTGATGTTGTTGTTTTAACGGAGTGTTGGTTATCTTGTTCATCCAATGCATTAGTTCCAACTCTTGATAACTACTCAACGCATTGTACTTCAAAACACCTAAATCAGTCCGATGGAGTGGTTATCTATGCTAGAAACAATTTAGCCTATACGATTGATGAACCTGAATTTAATAACTCAGCTTCTGGTCTTATCATAAAATAGGATATGCAACAGCCATCCTATGTATTTATAGATCTCCTTCAAATTCTAACATCGACAACTTTCTCATGTCATTGGATAATATTCTTCCAACTCTTTCATCATATAGAAATATTTTGATTACGGGAGATATTAATACTGAGATATTAATCACATAGATATTTAAACCCCTTTGCTTATCATGGTTTTTAACCGACTCATACTTTGCCAAATAATGACAAAAAATGCTTAGATCATACATTTCTATGCTCAAAATCAACATCAAACATTAAATTCTTCGGTTACTGACCATGCTCCTACATTCTTTAGTTTAGAAACAAAAATACATCGAGACATTACAACAAACACTATGACAAAGACAAACTATGAAGCACTCGATAAAGATGTTAAGAAACTTGATTTTTCTGAAGTGTCTTGGGTTTTTCTCGTCTTTATTAATGAATTGACCAATCTTGTTATTCCAAATGGAAGTATTTTATCATTTGCTGATGACACTGCAATCACTTTCTCTGCTGATTCATGGATGGAACTCCAAAAACATTCCCGGGAAGGCTTCGACCAGGCATACTACTGGTTATTACAAAATTGTTTAACATTAAATACTGAAAAGACCAAATATATGACTTTTTCCCTACGCGCATCCTCACAGCCGAATTTCCCTATGTTACTACAGGCACATTCATGTGGCACCAAGTTGAATTGCAAATATCCGCTATTATCTTCCACTGACAATATAAAGTACCTGGAAATCATATTAGATAAGCATCTCAATTTCAAACCGCACATCGATCATGTAACTGGAAGAGTGCGTAAACTCATGTATATTTTCAAAAACATGAGACATGTTGCCGGACCTGAAGTCATTCGAACTGCGTACTATGCTATGTGCCAATCAATCATTTCCTACTGCATTTCAGCCTGGGGAGGTGCTGCAAAAACTATAATTAAGCCTTTATAAATAGCGCAACGAGGCATACTTAAGATAGCCACATTTAGGCCAATCCTGTTTCCAACCTTTGAATTATATATTTGCAGCGTTCTTACTGTCAGGCAATTATTTATTCTAAATTCAATACTCATGCAACATAATACCCCGCCATCGCTTTCATTTACAAAAAAGCGCCGGAAAAACAATATCTATGTTATCCATCATCCAAATTTCAGTTTACAAAAAAAAAAACAATATTTTTTGGGACCTTATTTTTTACAATAGTTTATGTAAACACTTAACATTACACGATAAAAAAATCGAATGCAAAATTCTAGTTACTACCTAGATCCAAAAAATACTATTAGACGGAAAATTTATTACCCTAACACACTAAATTCCCTTAAAAGCAAAAAAAAAAACCATACACACTCACACTCGCACCACATTCATACACTCTCACCCACAATCTTAGTCATCACAAATACATTTTCACAGAGACTTCTACTTTTCATAATTTATTTATTTATAGAAATGCTATTTGTATGTCGAGTACTTGTACGTAAGTTATTTTATCTACTCTGTATTAAAGATGAATGTTAAGGGATACTTGGCTATCCTTAATACAGGTTGCTATGTAACCTAACAACGAGCCAAAGGAGTCAATGGTACAATGTCAAGTGTATATCATACTAACATACTTTATAAGATATGAAGGCACACCAGGATTGTCAGATACAGTATCCAATCTCTCTGGGTCCTCCATCATGGGTTATCAAGGCGTGGGTTAACGAGCGAGGAGTTAAAATCACGTTTAACGAGTCGCAAAAGTTTACTATAGCAAAATACAACAGTCACTTCAAAGACGTTCTGCAGAACACGTGGTGCTTCGGTAATGTAATTAAATTCAATCTTATTGCGAACATAAAATTCGATAATGTCCCAGAATCAATCTCCCGATCTTCCTTTCTTTTCCTTCCCGCTCTGTCTCACTGACTGTTATGTTTTTTTTTTTAATCAAGCACCAGCGTTCTGCATTACGTCAAGGGCGTCTCAACATACAGCCTTTTTAATAACAATTTAAAAATAGACGCGCCGTCAGATACCTGTATAATTGTCAGATCTAACCTTGGAAATGAAAACAAATATATTATTATTATTCTCTTTATTTATTTCAGTACATAGTTTAGATTTTAACAATATTTATATAAAAGTAAAATAAAACACAGATACAAAATATAAAACACTATAAAAACCTAAACTAGAGTGCCACCGGAAGCGGGGCAGTGCTCAAACTACCGGTGGTTAGGGCTGCAGAGAGAGGAACCTCCGGACAATGCGCGCCGTGTCTAGGAGTACTGCCTTCTGTATCTGACCCTTGATCCAGCTATCTAGCGAGAGTCTCTTCAGGTGTTGGTCGAGACTCTCCGCTATGAGACCGTTCGCTGAAACAACTATCGGTACAATAATCGTCGAATCAACATCCCACATGGCGGTCACCTCATGGGCCAAGTCAAGATACTTGCTGAGCTTGTCCTTATCGGCTTTCACGAGGTTCTAGTCATGCGGGATGGTGATGTCGACGAGTATTGCACGACGCTGCGATCGATCTGTCAGCACGATATCAGGTTTATTGGCTACAATAGTCCTGTCCGTGATGACAGATCGATCCCAATAAAGCGTAGCAAGACCATTTTTGAGAACTGGCGAAGGTACGTACTTATAGTACGGTACCTCGATCTCCACAAGTCCGTATCGATGTGCAAGTTGCTGGTGAATGATCCTAGCTACTAAGTTATGTCTGTGTAAGTACTCACCGTCGGCCAGATGAGAACAACCGGAAATAATATGCCTGAGTGACTCTCCAGGACGGCGGCATGCCCGACAAATGTCGATCGTACCATCCCTCATATAATTGTTCGTCAACATGACCTCGTCAGCAATTGCACAGACAAAACCCTCGGTTTCTCCAAAGAGGTCCCCGAAGCGTAGCCAGTTCACCGATGCAAGCAGATCAACATCAGGCCCTGTTAGGACCCGGTAGAACCGCCCATGTAACTCCTTGCCCTTCCATACGTCCTTGCGGTTCTCAGTGCTAAGGACCTTTGGCATTTGCCAGTTCTCTTTTGCCAAGGATAACGGGGTAAAGGCCTTGTCAACTGCCACCACATCGCGCTGCACCGCACACTCATTTCCAAGGAAATATTCCCTAAGACTGCACACCTCGCGGTTGTGGAGATTCTTGGCATTTAAAAAGCCGCGTCCTCCACATTTTCGCGGTATGTACAGTCTCATTACGCTTGAGCGCGGGTGCAACATGCGATGCGCAGTGAGCTGAAAACGGACCTTTCTATCCAGGGCATCTAGCTCAGTCTAAGTCCACCTTAGTAAGCCAAAGGAGTAAGTGAGCAGGGGCATTACCCAAGCGTTGAAGGCACGCACCTTGTTGCCACCTGACAAAAGACTTTTCAGTACTTTTGTCAGACGACAGAAGAAGCGCTCCTTGATCGCTTGCTTAATGCCCCTGTCCATAATATCCAAAGACTGTGACATACCAAGGTACTTATAGGTGTCTGCTTCGGATAGAAATTTGAAAGATCTTGACTCAGAAAGTTGTAAATTTGTAGAATTTACAACTTTCCCCCGTTGTACATGCATAATCGCACACTTATCTACACCAAACTCCATTTTGATAGAATTACTAAAGATGTCTGTGGTTTTTAGTAAAACCTTCAAATCAGGAAGATTTGGTGCAAACAGTTTGATATCATCCATGTACAGCAGATGAGAAATTAACTCACCCCCTCTCCGAAGCCGACAGCCTAATCCTGAATCCTTCAGTAAAGTACTGAGAGGATTCAGAGCCAGGCAGAACCATAATGGGCTTAGACTATCACCCTGGAAAATACCTCGCTTAATCCTTATAAAGTCTTGCGGATCGGAGGAGCCATCCCTACTACCTGGTTGACGAAGGACTGTGGTCCACTGCTCCATGCACGAGCTTAAGAAGGATCTTAGAGTGATATCAACTTTATACAATTCCAACACCCTTCTTAGCCATGAATGAGGCACTGAATCATAGGCCTTCTTATAGTCGATCCAGGCAGCTGAGATGGCCCCCCTGCTCCGCTTAACTTTTTGGCAAATGGTCATGTCTATGAGGATAAGCTCTTTAGTACCACGGGACCCAACCCTACATCCATTTTGAGATAAGGCCAAAATATTGTTCGCTACGATGTGCGAATTTATTTTTGATCTCAAAATGGATGTAAGAAGCTTGTAAAGCGTAGGCAAGCACGTGATGGGTCGATAGTTTTTCGCTTCCGTGGTACTACCGGACTTGTAGAGCAAGAAGGTATTACCAGTAGTAAGGAAAGTTGGAAGGGATCTGAGCTCCAGAGCTTGTTGGAATTGTGTTGCCAATCGTTCATGTGAACATCGAAACCATTTTAACCAGAAGTTGTGCAATCCATCAGGCCCAGGACTTTTCCAGTTCTGGGTTGTACCAATTGCACAACTTACATCATTGGGACTGATTGTGACCGTTTCCATAGTTTCGATAGTTTCACATTCACGATTGACTACATTCATCCACTCATCCTCGGTGTGTCCAACTGGCACCGACCAGATACCACGCCAAAATTCAGTTATAGGCACAGACTTTCTGCTTCAAAAAGTCTATGCGCTCCGTGACATAGGCCATATACTCGTGGGAACTAATTCCAGTCCCCGCGAAGGCCCGATTCACAAAACGCATGACCCGGGGGCGATTGTTGCCCCTTCCGAAGCAGATTAACTTCGCTATAAGGGTCCTGGATGTGTCGATACGCCGCTCGATCCGTACTTGCCATGCTGGGACAACATCAGCTAGCCGCGATGCTCGGTCAACATCAGGAAACTTAACACGAGCAATGCGACACGCAGCGATGGCTCCACAATATAAGATCGAGTGGGTATCAACTAGGTCTTCGCTAGTTCGTAAATACGGTTCTAGCAATCAAGCATCCAAGGCCCCCAACAGCTCAAGGTTGTGTCTGTTCGTAGGCAAGCGAGGTAATCGTGGTTTAGAAATACTTGTGGATCGATACTGCACAATCACCTCTTCCAAAGTCCTCCTCATTTGCTCATTGGCTTGGCTACTAATACTCATGTTCACGCAAACCTCGTCGTCGACATTGGAATCAAGCCGCGGCGCCCCCGATGGTAAGTGGAGCGTTGGCACTGAATCCAACGATGTAGCGGGCCGATTCCTCGTCAAAGTAGAGGCTACATGATGAGTGAGAGCTTCCAAGCGTATCACTGCGCGGGTACTGAGATCTCTGGTTCAAGGGACTGAAACAAAGGAATCATCCGGACACGGTATGCAGACAGGTTTATTCCACCCTCTATAGCACCATAATAGGCGCGCATGCAGTTCTCGTTCATACGAACAGTCCATCGCATGCGACGCACTACACCATCGGTAGCGAGGACCTTGGGCGGGGCAGAATGTCCCGCAGGCCCCAAGCGTGCCGACAGCGGTGGCCTCCCCCGTCGCGCAGGTGGTCGTGGCGGCGATGGCGGCGGCCCGTGTTCGTCACTGCTCGACTCGCTGTTGTCAGGCGCGGTGGCGAACTCATCGCCCGACGTTGATGGCGAGGAGCTGGACAAAGCGGGCTTGGATGGAGAGCGTGCGTTTTTGAATCCCGCTTTAGCTTTAGATCTAGTTATCATGTTTGTTCTTGAACACTAAATATTTTCTTTCTTTGACAATAAGTGTCCATGTTGTATTATTATTATTATTATTAGATCGACGGAAATAGTAATATTTTCTATATTAGTAATTTTAGTTTAACTCTCATTATAAGACGGATTGAGTACGAATTCGCAAAAGGAAGAGCAAAGAAGCACACAAATCGACAGTGATTTTATGTCAGATCAAAAAAAAAAAACATTATTGGTTACTTTTTGTTATAATGTTATAACAAAACCTTTTTATAAGAACCTCTCATAAAAAATATGTAATTTTTACGTTAGGTTTTTTTGGTGGGTTGGATTTATTATTAAATTTACTGTTTAAAATATTCAACACACACGTACATTTCTTTGGCACGTTATGTATCTTTATTCAATTTTAAACTAATCGAAAAACGATTTTTCATTTAATACCTACTTGAAAAAAGAGTTTAGTGGCTTATTTCCATTTCAAAGATCGTTCAATGATCTCGAAATTTCAACCCCCGTTACGAATACTCGTGCAAAACTTCAGCGCCCATTCTGCCTCTTAAACGTGTGTTAAATGACGGTAATTTCATATCAAATTTCAGAGCGTACGTGATTTGTGCACGACATTATGACGGGACTTACAAATCTTTTAACAATTATTGCGACATGGAGTATGAAAATTGTAACTCTTGGAGGAGTAAGTTATTTATTTTTGTTTTGACAAACCTACTTATATACTGTCAATGATTTAAAATAAACTTGGTTATATTTCTGTCTATACAAAATTACTTTCACAAAAAATATACTATGCGATACTATTTTTAGCCAAGAAACTAAAAAAAAAATTGATACGTCTTCTTTCGTTTTTAAAAAAATGTAAAGTTATGATTCTCCATTGAAACTTTTATTCCTATATCATCCTTTTGTTTTGAGAAAAAAATACTAGACATGTCTTTCCCTAAGGTTTTATGTTTGTACCAAAATTAATCAAAATTTTCTTTACCAGTCTGATTCAGAAAAAAAATTATTGGCGTAGAATTGCTTTCGTATTTATAATAATATTATCTATTAATGCTACTGCCTGTCTGAGAATAGAAAGTGAAGCGTGGGTGATTTAACTCGAGCGAAGATGCACGCAAAAAAATATACTCCGTTTTTATCCTACATTCATTACCGGGGGAAAATATGTCGTCATCAACTACGGCTGAATAAAATATGAAATCCCTCACTCGTCTCCCACTTATGAATCTCGTGAGTGGAAGGAGGATTTAAAAAAAAACAAGGACATTTGTTGATTGAAATGCTGAAAACTGGAAATTATTTTGCGCACATTTTATTTACTGTGAATAATGTTGGTCGTGTTATGGTAAGCTAACCTTGTAGTGTTGACGAAAACAGTGTTAATTTTAGGCGAAGATTTTTTTTGCATTTTGTATGAAAAATTAAGAGCTCCATAAAAGAATAGGGTGCCTGCCGCCCTGCAATTTTCTATCACTACTGAGGTATTGAAACAAAAAGATTTTTAGTTTTATTTTATCAGCGATGTCGGATTTCAATTTTATTAAAATAAATTAAAAATTTTGCGAAAGGTAAACGTAAAAGGTAAAAGTGTAAGCGTCCACATACTTTATTTTTTAATATCCTTTTCCTAGATGAGATATTACCATTATTTCCATTGCCAACGAAAAAGCCTCCAAGGAGGTTCCTCCAAAATAAACAATAGAAACTTTTTTGTTTGAAGTTCATTGGTCATCACATCACAAATGACATGACTTTTTTTTCACAGAATGGAGCCTGATCAAAAACGTTCGGTGTTGACAATTTACGTGAATTGTTGCCATCACAATAAAATCAAGCGCCCTTGTCGAAATATGTGGTTCCTGTTACGACAGAAATGGCATGAAGTGAATATTTTCTGTATAAATTTTTTTTCGTCACTATATATATTATTTTGGAATAAAGATTTTTTTGTGGAATAAATATATATGGATTTCACAATAGGAAAATAAATTTAAAAAAAGGAGAATAACATTAAAAAAAAAGACATTATTATGTATATCACGAGACCCCAAGTTTCAGAAGCGAGGTATGTTTGGTTTGTATCTGGCTTGTGGTCCGGGTTGTGGTCCAGGATGTGGTCCGGGTTGTGGTCCAGGTCGTGGTCCAGGTTGTGGTTCGTTGTTGCATGGTCCATCAGAAAAATAACGCCATTTAACTGTAAGAAAATTTAAAAAAATCTTTTTTAAATGTCGCAGATAAAAAATCTTTTTTTTTTAATGTCGAAAAAAAAAGTTTGATAAATGCTCACGTATACCATAGCCGCAATAGGCAGAATTGCAATATAGTTCCGAAGCAATTAAAAAGCCACGGCTCGTTTAATGTGTGCGATGATTTATATAAAAAACGAATTTAGGACAAAATTTGTTGGAAAATTAAGCACCAAAAGAGATTTTCTATAAAATGTGTATATTATTTTATATTAAAATAATGTAAAAAGTAAAGTACAGGTACATACTTTTCAGACTTTTGCAGTTGATATATTGAATGTCGCACAGGCTGGTAAAAGTTTTACAGGTATCGGTATCAGTTGACATAGCGCAAATTGGAATTTTCCTGAAACAAATTTTGACAAATCTATAAATTTTATTTAAGGTCATTAAAATATTAGGAATTTTAAATAAAGTTATTCTATATGACCCTAAATTTTGTAAAGCTTTTATTAAAAATATTTTAACAGAAATGAGCGACAGTATATACAAAAAAAAATGTACAATGATAGAATTCATAATATCATCACTCAATTTTGCTTAGAGTATATTTTTAAAAAGAAAATAAGATATATTTTTTCACTCATTAAAAATGTATCTGTTAATAAATAGGGAAAAGTTTTGTACGATTTCATTCAGAGTTAAAATTAAATTCAAAGTTATCTACCGAAGTTTACTATAACGACTCTGCTTCAACTAAAAGTTATTTTTTTTGTACTCTCTACCTTTGGACGCTTACAAAAACAATTTTTCGATATTTTTACTACAGATCTTGTTATATTTGCACTTGTTAAACCATATTAAGTATGGAAAAACTACATAAAAACTATATAATTGCCGAACTAGGTGGCGCAGTGGTGTAAACAGCCGACTGCTACGCTAGAGGTTCCGGGTTCGAATCCCGGCGGAGGTGGAACTTTGTATTATTTGCAAGACGCATTGTTTCGCTTACCGGTCTTGGATGTTGTATTCTTATCTGTGTAGTATATACCATATCGTTGCTTAGTTCCTGCGACACAAGTTCTTACGATACTTACTGCAGGGCTGAGTCAATGTGTGTGTCTTGATGTGGTTATTATTATATATCAATTTTTAAAAGTAGGCTATAAGATAAGAAAAGAGTTTCTCCTCGACCTATCCTTCATTTAATAAAATCAACGTCAAATAACAGTTGAGGGTGGAACTTGGCGGGAACGGGAAGTGTCAGTTGGAATTTTCTTATTTGGTTGTCTTTTATTATATATCAGCAGAATTTTATGAGTAAAATGTTAGTATTTTAACCAGTAAATATCTGTAGTGCTGTACAAGTTTGGAGAAAAAAATACGACGATTTGACTGCGCTTTTCGTCATCTCCTTAGAGCCAAAATTAATCGTACTAGAATGTTACTATCGACAGATTCATCATTTCATTGTTCATCTTATTTATCATCTCATAATCTTCAAGAATGGTACTAAAACCAATGCCGTTAAAAAAATTAAAAAAAAAGAACACTTGAGGGTTTGCATATATTGTATATATGTAAATTTCCATCTGTAAATGTCATTGATGTTACGTCCCACTTTACTGACTCGAATTTTTATATATTCATGATCACGAATATTAAGTGGAATAAAAACAAAAGAAAATCGACATAAAACGCTTAATTAAAAAAATAATAATTCCACGTTTAAAAATACACGTGGGGTTGGTAACACCCTCTCTGTTTACAACGTGAAGCAGTTTGCTGTGTTTCGGTTCGAAGGATTGGAGAGCCAATGTAAATACTGGTACGAGAGCTGTAACATCTTTACCTCTACATAGGCAACGCTTAGGGGGTACTCTTGGTGTTTCACATCAGTGTCATCATCGTGTTAATAAGCGGCGGTATCAGTTTCCATCAGGCGAGCCGTTTGCTTGTTTGTCAATGAAGTTGTATAAATAGAAATCTTGCAAAACTGACAATTTTAATTTCAAATGGACAGAAATAGAGAACGGCAATTTTATGGTAAAATAAAGCAGATATCCAAGGAAATAACGTCAATTCTCTTTTGTCTACTCCCACGTTTTAATGTCATCCGGTTTTATAAATAAATCCGAGGAAAAATCGTTGTTGAACAAAATGTTTCTATCAAGTAAATAATTTATATCAGACAGTTATCGGTGCGATATGAGCCCTTTTGAAGGAAATGGCTTTTTAAAATGCTGCATTATCTCGAATATTAAGTATAACATTATATATCTTAATAATCATCTCTTATATATACAGTCAGGTCATAAGTATTGTCACACAGTAAAAACTTTTCTTTTAGAATGCTGGCCACAAAAAAGTTTATTGAATTCGAATTTCGAATTGTTCATGAAAATAAACATGTATACTTTTTGGAATTTTACTCATTTTTAAATATCGAGTGTACACTTAAAGAAGACCGTGTTGCAGTTATTGCGTTGCCTCCTTGCGGTTACGCGCCAAAAAAATTGATGCAGTTTTTGTAATAGATAGAGTGATACAAGGTGTTTTGTGTAAATAATACATGCATAATATCCGTGCGAAGCCGAGATGGGTCGCTAGTGAGAAATAACAATTGTACATATTACTGCTTTGTTTTATTTAGAAGGATCAAACACGCATACTATCATGAGTGGCATATGTCTAGAAGGACGCACATAAACCATCAAATAACAATTGCAATATCAGCTGTACATCAATCCTTATGATGTACAGCTTAAATTAAACAAAACAGGTTAAATTAAAATTCAAGAAGTTTTTATTTAAATAGACTCAAAATAGGTGGTAATCATAATTTTTTTCGTATCGTGTGGATCACTTAACTTCAATCATTTATACAATTCAAAGCTTCTATGACTACCAAATGGTAGATCCATGGGCGTGGGGTAAAATTTTATAAGATTTTTGATTAATTTTTTGTTGATATTTGCAAGAATTATTATGGCATCAATTAAATACACAAAGTAAATGGATAAGATGCTTTTAATATAAGTTTAAAATTTGTATGAAATATCGTCATGAGAAAATTAAACTAAACTAAATTAAACTAAAGTTAAATAATAAATAACCACATCACGACACACACATTGACTCAGCCCTGCACTAAGTATCGTAAGAACTTGTATCGCAGGTGCTAAGCAACGATGTGGTATATACTAAATAAATAAGAATACAACATCCAAGACCGGTAAGCGAAACAATGCGTCTTGCAAATGACACAAAGTCCCGCCCCCGCCGGGATTCAAACCCGGAACCTCTAGCGTAGCGTCGGCTGTTTACACCACTGCGCCACCGAGATCGTCAAATTACAATAGTCTAATCGATCTAGTCGTTTCTTAATGCTTTGCTCTTAGTTTATACTACAAAAGAAATTGCGACACAAATGTCAGACACAAATCTCTTTACTGTATACACTTTTACAGATTTCTCGAGTTTAACTGATTCAACAAAATTCAGCGTACCATCATAAATTACATAATTAGAGACACTAGTACTTTATGTGTACACTAAAAAACTACAAAATTCATGACAAATTATTAACAATGCCACTATTATCTGCAACGTAAAATATTAAATTGAATAAGTTTTGAAATTTTCAGTAGAAACATAAATTTTGGTCATTAAAACAGAAAAGGGAACTTATTTTATTTATTTATTTAAATTCGATAACACACATACACACAAATCCGTGAGATTTTCTCAAATATCTGAGTTTATTAACTAAGTTAAAGATTCAAAGTCGTTGGTTAGACAGAGAGATCCGATATGTATAATGACGTAAAAGTACAAGAGTGCCATTGAAATTCTTACTAAATTAGTTGGTGAATTCAATTTATTATGTGGATTGTTAAATTGAATTTAATCAGAGTGGCTTTAAAATTTTGTATCACAAACTTGGACAAGACTCATCTATAAATCTTGTTTATTGGTGAAAACATTTCGTAACTAATAATAATATTCACATCACGGCCTATTGACATATTGACTTAGCCCTGCAGAAAGATCGAAGAAGGTGCTAAGCAATGATATCAAACGATAACAACGAGTCGAAATCAGTTTCTTACTACCTCCTATTTCTTCTGATTCCCAAGACGGCCGGTATGGTGTCCGGACTTAGCCTGTGCATCATTGCACAGCTGCATTATTAGTTGATTATTCGATCAAAGGACGCCACTGTTGATCCTGATAAACAGGAGTTGTAGTGAACATAGTGGAGGTTGTGCCCCGAAACAAGGATATGGCATCAACTTCACAGATAAGAATACTACATCCAAGACCGGTTAGCGAAACAATGCGCCTTGCAAAACACAAAGTCGCATAAGAACTTGAATATTGAGCGAGGTTTGTAAAAAAATAAAAAAACTCACATGTGAAATTTCATACATTCCACTAGATCATCCATACAGTGTTCAGTATGTAACGCCTGTTCTTCATTAACCTGCGGGAACAAAAATTCCAGACCTTCCGGCAGTTTCTTGCCTCTATTATCAGTTACATCTTGGTGGACAGTACTTCCAGGAGTAGTCTCGTATGGTGGATGGGGATCAAAATTTTCATCAGTCGTCAGCAAATTAGGTGGAAATGATTCTGAGTTCTCGGTTGCAGGCGTTAAAATCCCCGGCACTTCCATTTTTGTTGCCGCTGTCGTCACTGCTATCTTTGTACCGAAGGTTTCTTCTACCTTTGTTATTACAGTTTCTGATGGCGTGGTTTGTGTTTGTACAGGCTTGGCCTTGAAGATGTGAAGTGCTAGCACTAGAACTGAAAGAAATGTAGTTTTACATTAGGTTGCTTCTGTTTTTTGGTACAATATCATGGGCAAACAAGCAGATGGTCCACCTGATTTCAAATGATAGCGACACTTATTGAAACGATGATGCCCTTGATGTATGGAACGCCAAGAGCACAGCCAATGCGATGCCCATGTAAAGGTAAATATGTTTTATCTCTCATGCCGGTAATAATACTGGCTCTCCAATCCTTCAAACCGAAATACAGCGAACTGCTTCATGGCGGATATAGAAAGCAGACGATCTCGCAAATAGATCAAATTGAGTTCATCAGTCTTGAGTTAAAGTTGAGTTGAGTAAACCTATACAGATTCCTCTGTTGCTCTCAAACCAGTTGTTTTTTTTAGTATGCACTTGGCATAGCAGGTTTTAGTATATAGTATCAATACTAGTAGTTATACTTTTTAAACTCAGTTCAGTTTGTTGCGTGCCTTGGTTAACCAACGAGCCGGTCCGACAGGTCGAGGGTTTGAGTCTTGGGTTGCCGTATGTTACAGCCATGTTCCTCAATGTACCCGGATAGTGGCGACAGATTCGCAACCTGTCACACCGGGACTCAACACCATGCAAAACGCGGTGTTTTACTTCTCTGTCTCGAGGGATTAATTACTTTATTTTACTATCGCTTCATTTAACTTGTTTGAGGACTTCTAAAAGGCGGGCAATGATAGGCCTGATATGCAGAAAAAAGCAAAAAAAAAAATCTGCTATCCTCTGTTTTCCATACTTTATATAACCGAATATAAAAATACGTATTTTTCGACTGCTGCGTTGAATAAAACTATTGTCACAGCGAAAATTTAAAATTAAATGGGTTTTCATGTTTTGTTTCTTCTCAATTGTTTAGTTTAGTTCAAAAGTTGTTAAAGTGACTAACGTTACATAAAAAACAACAAACTCAGCAAGCGTGTGATATTCTGGGGTACATAGGCGGTATCACTTTGCATCAAGTCTGCTTGTTTGCTCACGATGTTTAAAAATTGGTTGCTGTGTTTTTGAATGCCTTCTGCTTAATTTTATCAAAAAAATGCGATAAAAGATTTTTTTATAAAGTTAACTTTTGTGTATAAAATAAACATGAGGTAAGGCTTGTTTTGCAAAATTTACACGTCCTTTATCTTGATTTGTTATTAATCAACAAGAATATACTATACTTTAAAGATCGAAGATACAAATATGCGGCGTAAAAACATACAGTTCACATCTGGCAAATATAGTTTTTAATTTAAATATTGTAGGTTTGAAAAAGATATGTTGAATAGGGTAAAGGGCCTTTGATATAATTTTCTCTGACAACATTTCAATCTCCAACATTTCCTTTTAAACACAGCTCTTTGTACAGGCACTTTTGATAAACTCCCAAATAAATGTTAAAGATTTTTCCGATCAGAACCGAAAGCAATTAATTTAGAATTTAATGTTAAAACACGTACTTAATAATTTAAAAAAAAAAGTAAACAATTTTTCTACTTACTCAATAAACATTTTGTTTTCGTTTTTAAAAACATTGTTAATTGAATAGCCTATGCTTCATTGAAACTTAGTTAAACTTGATTAGTAAATTAAAATTTACATTTGAAATGCTTTTGTGGCGCTGTTGAGTAAAACAATCTTGTTACGACTTACTATAACGGAATAAAGTTAGAAATCGGAGAATATTTAAACTAAATATAATAACTACGAAAATTTTCTGCGATAATTTTTTTTAAATTTGGAAATTCAATTAAGAATGGCCTCTTTATAGAAAAAAGTTTAACGAAAATTCGAAATAAAGCAGTGGCTTCTTGATTGCTACTTCAGATTCCTTTTGAAGTTTAAAATAGATTTTCGTTTCTTGTACGATAAATTCGAAGGACATGAAAATTAAACACAAAGAATTTAACAAGCAAAATTTGTGTGAGTTTTCTAAAAAATCTTCTTCGAAAGAAATGTTGGTAATATTACCATTTATAAATATAGCATTAATTAATTAATACATGGTAAGTCATAGCCTCGAGCTGCTCCTGTACATTTTTGACTTGATGAGGGCATGTTATAACTTGAACTTGATCATCTCTACAAGCTACTTTTAGATAGGTTAAGGCTGTACCCCTGTTTTCTGGATCCATATTAATTAATTATTATAATTACCTTTTCATATTGCTTTTTGGATGTAGTATTCTTATCTATCTAGTTTATACCATTGTTAATAATAAAAATATTTATTGACCCAATACATGAACAATTAAATAATATAGTGCCATACAATTTTACAAATTAAAATTAATTAGATAATGGAAGTGTTGCTTAGCGCCAGCAGCAAAAGATTCTATAATCTTTCTGCAGGGCTGAGTCAATGTCTCTGTCGTGATGTGGTTATTATTATTATAAATGTAGAAGAAAGTTAATTTGAAATCTCGAATCACATATCAGAAGTTCTTAAGATAATCTCAAATCCTTCAGAACAAGCGATCAGAGGAAATAAATCGCGGGAAAATTATCCTAGATCCTTAGTTAGTTTTTCTACCTGAAAACAGAAATCATCCCTTCGAACATAAAAACGATAAACAAACGAAAATTACAACAAAGGAATATCGAAGTTGGATACTTTAAAGTTACAAACTCCTTAATGTCCAGCTTTTCGAATCACAATAAGCCAAAAGACTGTTAGGTTCAGGTCTTACGTGAAAGCTACGATGGGCCAGCGAATTGAGCTAAAAATTTATTTATTATGTTTGGACTATCTTGTTGCCAAATGTCTTGTCACATTTTACTAGACTACGGCAAAGCAAAAAGGAAGGTTATGATTGTGTGACCGGTATGTAGGTATGTATGAATGTTCATCTGTTCCCTCATAACTTCTAAACTACTTATCATAAACTGACTAATGAGCTATCGTTAGATGTTTTATGACTGTCCGCTAGTTATAGGCTTATAGTTTATATGACGTCACATTAAATTGAGCAGGGCGCTTGTTGTAGGAGTAATGTACATTTTTTTTTTCGTTTTCGTTTGTTGTGCCCGTGTTTAAATTACAGAGGATACAGAGCTTCAAGAGCATTTTTTATTGCTTCTACTCATGGCTTTGTTTGCACGGAACCAAATAATTAGCAATAATGTCTAAAATAATGCCTAAGATTTGAATTAAATGTATATTCTCTCTAACCCTCTGTATATTCTCTCTAACCCTAACCAAATTACATAAACGACAAAAAATGTTTTTATTACAGAATACTCTAAACTGCGCTTTAAAATATATGAAACAAGAAATAATCTCATCTGCCATTGTGAAGTAAAATATCTAATTTAAATAATAATAATAAATAACCACATCACGACACACACATTGACTCAGCCCTGCACTAAGTATCGACGATATGGTATATACTAAATCAATAAGAATTATACTAATTAAATAAGAATACAACATCCAAGACCGGTAAGCAAAACAATGCGTCTTGCTAATAACACAAAGTCCCGCCCCCGCCGGGATTCGAACCTGGAACCTCTAGCGTAGTAGTCGGCTGTTTACACCACTGCGCCACCGAGGTCGTCAGATTAATTAATTTAGCCGTGCTAAACAAACCTACTCTAACATAACAAAATAATACAAGTAAGTAAGTTTGCTTAATACTGTTGTTGCTAAAACGTCTTGTCACTTTTAACTATATATATTTAATGTTTACAGAATAATATATTCAAATTAATAACAAAAGACCTGATGGTATATTTTCTTAACAAAAATATTATATTATCTACCGCTTACATTCATCCGGTACGACCAATACTTAAAGTTTGAAAGTCAGGGTTAGGATAAAGTTTCCTTCATTTGAATTCAAGACTCGAATAATAAAACTGCAATATTTGAAATAAAGCTTCTTAAACCGCAGAATGATGTGAGATCAGAATAAAATTAAGATTAAAAAAAAATGTGTTATTTGCAAGACGCATTGTTTCTCTTATCGGTGTTGGATGTTGTATTCTTATTTATTTAGTATATACCATATCGTTGCTTAGCACCTGCGAAACAAGTTCTTACGATACTTAGAGCAGGGCTGAGTCAATGACTGTGTCGTGATGTGGTTATTTATTTATTTATTTTATAGAGATTTCTAGTGAGATTTGAATTTTTCACAAAGTTTTCTATAATTTGCAAGATGCATTGTTTCACTTACGACTCTTGGGTGTAGTATTCTTATCAATGTAACAGTGGTGTAACTCTCGAGGGATTTATTACGGCGTGACTTTATATTTGCGTTTTAAATGAAGAAAAGTTTCCTGTCGGCCTGTTTTTTAGCTTGTCACTTCTTTTGGGGGGCCTCCTAGTGCTTGGTCCTCAAGACTGGGACGCCTTCTAGCTGAGAGCCTTGAGCTTGTGGCATTATGGCATAAAGCCATGGCTCAACGGGAAGTACCCAATAGGTTTTGATTCCCTTGAGAATATAAAAGTATGTGACCAAAACAGAAAATAAACGGCCTTATTTATGAGAAACGTGTCTTTGGACGTTTTTTTTACGTTCTTATGATACTTACTGCTGGGCTGAGTCAATGTGTGTCTCGTAAGGTGGTTTATTTATTATTATTTATTTATAATTGAGATTAGTTGTAACGACTCAGTTATACAAAGATTAAAACTTAATTATCGTTAATTAACAGAATATTAATGAACTTGATATAACTCAATATCCGAAGAATGGTTAATTAATTAGCAGCAAATTTTCTAAAATCCGAATGAACAAAAGATGGGGCCTATTTTGAGGGTGCGATTATGACTGGATTAGTCTATTCATTAAAAAGCTTTCATCCGTTTCTGCTCCAACAATTGTAACATTGAATTGGTACTGTGACATGATTAATTACAAATCTAACAATAAACCAATTATTCAATTTCTATCTTGTAATTAAAATATTAAAGGTAATTATGTTATTAAAAACCTAACCTACCTGGCCAGGTTACAATTTGTGAACCAGTATCTCGCCCTGGGTATTACAACATTTGCTTCGTCGCTTTGGAGCTACGGTTACTACAAATAGAATGATTGAATTTTTTATTCAACAAAAAAAAAAGTTTATTTTTTAATTCATTATAAAGGCTTTATCGCTAAGCGACAATAATAACAATAATAACCACATCACTCACACACGCATTGACTCAGCCCTGCAGTTAAGTATTTTAAGAACTTGTGTCACAGGAACTAAGCAACGATATGGTATATACTACACAGACAATATCGCCCTGGGAAGGCAAGGTAGACAAAAAAAGCTACAAAAACAAATAAAGTAGATTTAAAGATGTTCTAAGGTGTTTTTATAAACATGTAAAGGTTAGGTGTCTTCGTAAAACTCTTCACATAATATTAAACCCACTTTATTTAACGCAGATGTTTCAATTAAAAACAATGAATACCTAAATTATTTGTATTCGGGAATAATCTGTTTTAAACTCTGATATGAAAATAAACACAGTACATTGTTTTATTTTATCAAGCTGAAAAATTGAATAAATGAAAGCTAAGGTAGGGTCAAAGAAACAAAAAATAACTGCAGTCAGTGCCATCATCTCATGACATCTTATATGAAGACAACACTTTTAACCAATTTCGCGGACGGAGAAGTCTCAAATTTGGTTAAGTTCAAGATCGCGGGAGCGCGAAGACGTAATCGACGCGCCTCTGATTCGTCGCAAATGAAGAGGAAGGGCCCGGCAACACTTTGCTTCCCGCGCCAAACTCTAAGCCAGGGGGTTAGGGGCCCCCATTGCACGGCACCACTTACTGACTATTGGGGGGGATTGCTGCGTTCGCAATCCTCCCCTCTTAAGATGTGGGGCACTGGCGACCCAATAGTCGGTGCGGCCGTATGGTGTCATGGTGAAATCTGGGGGACCCCATGGCGCCCTCACGAACGGCAAAGCAGGAGAACGCCGGAGTGTTTTTAGTGGGTAGCGTCTCATATTCCTCGATGAGTCCCACATACAAGGCATCCCTAGCTGAGGGGGGATGCATAAAGCATTTTCACTCCGACAAAAAAAAAAATGAAAAAAAAAAGGTGTCTTCGTAAATATACGAATGTTTCATTTTTCATCCTGTTTGTGTTTGGTTGACTGGTGAATAATAAATATCTGTTATTGCAACAGGAATCTTGCCCCATTTTATTTAAAAATCACCAATATCATATAAATATGTAAAAATGAATCTTAACTTGGCTTCAACAATCGACATACAAACTTTCATCTTTTGTTCTTTACGCTCACAGATTATATATATTTGTGAATCCTTTTCTTAGCTTATTTTTTCCAATACCAGACAACTAATAATAGATTTTCGTATTTATTATGTGTGTATAATTATATACGTGTGTGATGTCTATTGGAAGTATAAAAAGGGATCGCTTCAATGGAATTTTTCATAAAATATGGGGAGAATATATTTTCTTATAACTTTCTAGGCTTATAGGTTAGTACGTCGCCCACGAAGCATCTCAAATAAATAGCAACTCATATTAATTTTACGGGAACCAATGATCTCGTTTCGAAATGTTCTAACACCACTTAAGGAATAATTTAAGCTAAATTTAACAATAAAGTTAACATTTGGTTTTGGTGCAACTCACAATGTCTCAATGCGTCAGTACTAAATAATGTCCAAAAAGTTTTTTTTTATTTTTTATTCATGTCCAGGCAGGCATTTGACCCCAAGCCCGCCTGATGTTAAGCGGCGATGAGGTCTAAGATGGATCATGCCTGCCTAGGAGAAATCTATTCACTCTTGCCTTTAAGAGGCCCAAGTTATATTGGTTAGGGAACACATCGGCAGGCAAAGAATTCCACACCCTTGCAGTACGCATTATGAAGGAGCTATCGAAGCGTTCAGTCCGGATGGTCGGAATATCTACCACAAAAGGATGCAACTTCAGCCTACGTCTTAAGTTATATAATATCAAAAAAAAATTGTCTCATTTTAGTCCCGATAGGTAGTGATGTAATCGTAATAAAATAATCCTTAAGCGAAGCTTGCCCGGGGGTAACTAGTTCTAAATGTCCTAATATATATGTGGGTATGTTTATGTAACACACAACTTAAACTCACGCCGTAATAAATCCCTTGAGAGGTAGGCAGAGGTCTTAAATACCGCATTTCGCATCTTTACGTTGAGTCCCAGTGTGACAGGTTGCGAATCAGTCGCCACTATCCGGGCACAATGAGGAAAATGGCAGCTACAACTTACTACAACTCGTGACCTGTCAGGTTGGGTCGGTCGGTTAACCAAGGCACGTAACAAACTGAGCTGGCACGTCTTGTGTTATTGAATTACATGCAGATGTCGCTGGCATAAGTTTCCAAATGATAAAATTCTTGGTGTAATTTTTTTCGGCATAAAGGCCTGTAGAGACTAGGCAGTTTTGCCTTGCGTACTTTTTTGTCCTTCAACACAGATTCCTTACAACTGTATAAAAATGAATACTATAGATGAATAGTACCGCATAATATAATACCTCATTTTTCAAGGACGTTTGTGCTCTGCGGACTAAATTCCCTCGTCTGGGCAGGTCTTATATTATCTCTTTTGGTTTTAAGTAGAAGTTTCAATGATAAATTTTGCAGTTAGTTTGTTGAGTTAGTCAGAGTTGCTAGTTATGTTATCTACGGGACTAACGATGACATAAGATCTTTTTAAAATGGTAAGCCACCTTGACGTGAAGCCATAACCATCATAGAGTGAGCTTTGAATTTCGTTCGTAGAACATCCTTCATGACCCTTTAGTGGTAAAAACTTTTAACAGGAAAATTTATGATATTGAAGTAGGTATCTCAAATACCTAAGGTACATTACAAATTCTATAAACTACATTAAATGCAGCATCTTTCTTTCTGGTTGTCTAATTTCTCTTTTAAGTTTAAAGATAAAAAACGAATGCAACAAATTTGATAAAACATTGACAGAATGGTAATTCATTATAAATTAATCTTTCATACGCCCACATTCCTATCAGTAATATTAAACCCACTTTATTTAACGCAGATGTTTCAATTAAAAACAATGAATACCTAAATTATTTGTATTCGGGAATAATCTGTTTTAAACTCTGATATGAAAATAAACACAGTACATTGTTTTATTTTATCAAGCTGAAAATTTGAATCAATGAAAGCTAAGGTTGGGTCACAAAAAAAAAAAACAAAAAATAACTGCAGTCAGTGCCATCAGCTCATGACATGTTATATGAAACCAACACTTTTAACAAATTTCGCGGACGGAGAAGTCTTAAATTTGGTTCAGTTCAAGATCGCATGGAGTTTCAAAGTTATAGTCATTTTTTTCAAATTAAAATACACTTTTACATAATTAATTTTAAATTGTCATCTTTTTTACTACGACTACCATCGGTTCGTAATGCAATTTCTATGTGGAGGAATCCGGCAAACAAACCTCTGTAGTTGCTTTTTTTCAAGATCAGGGCTAATTCTCATTCATTTTTCAACTACATATTTTATTTATTTATTTTCATAACATTGAAAATCAAAAATAAAAAAATATTCCATAAACCTAAAAAAAATACTAAGAATCGTCAAATGAATTTAAACAACCGGTTTGGAAAATTTATGTTGGGGAAGATACCGGCAAGAAACCCCAGATTCTGTAATTTGGTATATGAATGTTTTTATACTTAGCCACTAATACATCAGTCTAGGGTGAGACTATGCGGTAATTATGGTGAGACATGGATTTAGAAGGGAATCGTTCAAAACTACAATATTCTAGTAAAACACCCGACCAGTGAAGCCGCGCTCAAAAAGTATGACACAAGAAAATATTCTCATCTGAAACTGTTAAGTAAACTAGTTAATTTAGCTGTTGTCATATGCTTTTTCTCTTCATCATTAGTCAGAAAAAATCTACTTCTGGAAACAGACCTGTTCCAAATGTTTTTAAATGGAGTGATCTTGTGCTAGCATCCAGGGTTTCCCTGCATCTCTTACATGTTGGGTGTCCACCTATGCATGGGCAACGCATTGGCGGTCCTCTTGGCGTTCCAGACATCTAGGGCATCGTCAATAGGCGGCGTTCAGGTGTACCGTCTGCAAACTCATGATGTTCTTTACATTAACCTTGTAAGGGGCGATACAACACTACGCCAAAACAGAAAGTGATGGAATTGTTTATACGTAGCAGAACGATGTTCATGGTTTTAGTTCTTTTTTACCCCGATTACGGCGAGGGTATGATTTTGGCACCGCATACATGTATGTATGTAGCAATGTTCCCTCGTAGCGTCCAAACTACAAGTCCGATTTTGACAAATGAGGTGTCATTATATTAGGTATCAACCGCCCAGGTGATTGGATACTTTTTTTTAAAATCAACATGGCGGTGGTCACATTTTGCTTTTTCAAGTAATCGGTTCAAGTTTAAGTACCTTAAGATTTTTGTTGCACTCAAGTATTTCAAATTTCCCTTTATTTCAACACTAAATTGCTCAAGACAAGACTAACGATTACCATTTGTTACCACTATCAAAAGCTAGCTAGAGTTCTATTCAGTTTATGATTTTGATTTTAAACTACATAAAACTAAAAGTAAATTTCGATAGTTTAAATACAAAATTTTACTCAATTATATTTAACAGTGTTACTAAACTAGGCTGAGCCTGTATTTTGGAAGCTGTGATCTAATAAAATTAAATTGTTTAATTAAAAGGTAATCAAATTATTTTACAGTATACAGTTTGACATTTACAGAGAAAAAAATAAAAAAACTGAAATTGTAGGTACTTGATTTAATTTTAAAGTACAATTTTGTTTCTTAAATTACATTAATTATTTAAAAGATCAATATTTGCTTTGCGTTTTTGGGCTCAAAAAAAACGCAAAGAAAATCATTATTTAGAGCTAAGTATTTACAATAATATTGACTTAATAATAAAAAATTTACAATTTAATTTCAACATCGGCCTGGAAACGAAACATTTCTTAGATCTATATTTATAAAATTACCTGTATAGGTTGTTCAGTTATAAATAATTAACTTTAAATAGTAATTTACACCTATTACATTTATGTAAAAACATCAAAGATCAACTAAATATCGTAGTTCACTAGAATAGTCACTTGAAATGGAAACGTTTATGCGGGTTGAATTTAAATTCTCGGGCTATTTGAAAAAACTGTTTGGTCAGAAATAATCATCAACCATCAACTAAACACTAGAACAGTCACTCGAAATTGACACGTGGACAGCTTAAAGGGGTTGCATTTCAATAATGCTGGCCTCGGGCTATTTGAAGCAACTTTTTAGTCAGAAAATCTGCGAGCATTGAGACGTCTTCGTGTTTGTCGTCACGGTGTGTTCCAGCTGAGCTAGCGCTGTCAGCTCTGTGTCTCTTTTGTTCTTAAATCTCTTTTCTTTAACATTCTGATTTTTCCTTCGACAGCAGCATAAAATCTCTTCAAATTCTTTACGGAAGTTGTCGTTTAGCCAACCGTAAAGCAGAGGATTTGAAACAGCGCTCGACATGCCAAACATGTGGCAAATAGCGTAGGTGATTGTCATGGATTTCTCGTCTAAAAAGGGGTCTTCACTGAAATCTGCCACCAAATTAAAGACGTTCAGCGGCAGCCAGCTTATAACGTAGGTCATGGCGATGGCTATCAGAATAGCTGGAGTTTTTCTCGTCATCCTTCTTCTTCCCCTCAGTCTTCTATGGATTTGGACGTGTGCTATAATTACAACTAGAACCGGGAGGAGGTATTGGAAAAAAAGACTTAACACGGAGTATAAGGCCCTGCCGTCATGGATAGGCCAGTCTTCTATGCAAAAACTCAGCGAGTCCATCCCGGCCAGACCCAGTTTGTGGGTCTTCAGGCTTCGGAAGATGTACAGAGGTGATGCGAGGGCCATAGCTGTCACCCATATGAAGAACATGGTGATGAGAGCACCCATCGTTTGGAGGCCAGGCCGCGTTGGATACACGATTAACTGAAACAAAATCCATTGATAAATTATATTGCTCGGCAGATGGCTTCTCTGTTTGAAATAGTACAGAAAGAAATTACGAGATATCGTGGTTTGTCAGCTTAGTTGAGTCGACTCATAAGACGTCATTAAATAAATAAGATTATTGATATATCGCAAAGTGGCGTTCGTGAATCTTTCCGAAAATCAAGAAAAACGAAAAAGTTGAAATCTTTTCACTATACCTCTACCTACATATGTAATTGAATTACCATGGAAGATTGTTTTGAAATTAATCTAAATTTTGTCTATAGTTTGTCACTTTGCTATCCCTTGATCTAATAATAATAATAACCACATCGCGACACACATGACCTGGCACTGCACTAAGATATAATCTTGTATCGCTGGTCCTAAGCATCGATATGGTACAAACTACAAAGATAAGAATACAACATCCGAGACCGGTAAGCTAAACAATGCGTCTTGCAAATAACACAAAATTCCGCCCCCGCCGGAAGATAAATGTCGCTACACTGTGTTATTCTGATGGACACACTCTTTTAACGTTTTCATTGCACATTTTCGGCATAAAAACCATGAAACCTGACAAATTAAAGTTTCTATTTCGATTATTTCCTAATTCCATGTTGATTTAATTAAGGCTTATCTACAGCTAAACCAAAGGTTGTAAAATTTAAGCGGCGTACGTTGGAAGGCGTTTATTTATTTTTATTTCCCTATGTTTTACAAGTCTGTTATCATATCAGTATTATTAATGGTGTTATCTCGTGTACAGTAACTGGTAGTTGGTTATTACGGGAACCTTTTGAAAGATATTAAGACTATAGTTTTTGATATCACCGTACTGTTTATTGAAGACAAACGTGCAGGAAATGGACTAACAGAAAAAAGTACAAAAGCTAAAAGCCGACAACCGAAATATAATAATTCAGTTTTCCTTTCGTCGTGTTTCGTATTGTTTCGTAATTCGTCATTTTGAATAACATACTTAAACATAAAAAAAGAGTTTTTTAACTTAAGCGAAAGTGAGTTAAAAGAGGAATTAAATTATGAAAAAAGTATCAGGAGACCATTCATTATTTTCTGGTTAAAATGGAAAAAAGACGTTAATAAACTTTAGTTATGAACGTGGACGATCAGATTTTTTTATTTTTATGCTTATTTATTTTAAACATATATGTGTTATCCAAGATCGATGGTTATCCTCATTGATATACGTATTTGTTAAATATGTATATTGTGATTAGCTTTTAGAGAAAATACTTTTGGTTTTTATGGGAGTACCTTTTTTTTTTTTTTGATGACTTTTTCAGTTTAACATCCACAAGATGTAAGAACCCATTGACATCTCATTCATCAAAACCGTTCCATTAGTCTAGGAGCTACGGTGAAATAAACAAATGCCTACAAACATTAATAATATTAAGATGAAATTATTACTATTCCTTTACTATCCGTAGTCGAGTAAAATTTGTTTCTTACATTTGACTTAAACAAACAACTTAGAGTGAATACAATTTCCGGTCATGTCATAATATAGTTAGAGATATGACAGTCTATTGTGTGTCTGTGAGTCCGTGGTAAACTGTCATCTAAATTTATTTTATGTACCTTAGGACCTTCCCAAGAATTGCTCAACAATGTTGGCTTACGGGATTTGGTGGATTATAATGGTGGAAATTTGCCTACCATATGCCACACACACATTATTCAGGCCTAAAGACAGAATTTTGAATAGCAGACAAAAAGGAAATTTATGGTATACATGTATCGCAAACCAATCGTTTTAATGGGCCGATCGAGATCTGCCTAGGCACATCGCGATACGTCGCCATATTCTTATTTGCCTGTCGGATCATACTTGGGCAAATTGATTGTTTACAGGCAAACTGATAAATTGGGAAGGCTGTGAGTGAGACCGTCATGATCCAAAAGGAGCAAAAACTAAATAAGTATCAAGCTTAATATACAGTTTTGGTTTTAAGTTAATTAATTTTCCTATGTGTTATTCAAAATAGTCACCTACACTTGCAAGTCAGATAATATTAAAATTATGAAATACCTCTATACCGCATAGTAAAACAATACCAAATCTAAAACCAATGAGTAAAATTTGCAAATCGTTCATCTTGCATCTAACATAAAAATTTCCCATTGCAGGCAGCTGTTACGCAATAAGCTGTGAAACAGCATGATAATTTGGAAATATTTATAATATTCAAACATGACAGGTCAAATCCATTTGAACATACGGATACAGAACGATGTTAAAACCCGTGAAATATTATTTACCTGCGCATTCTTGGAAACAAAATTGGAGCTAGAATATTCTAGAATAATCTGGTAAAATCATTGATGTCTTGTGATAGTTCAAAGAACATCGTGCATAAATAGGTTACCATCTTGCTAACTAATTCCAAACAATTAAAAAAGAAATCAAAAGAAGAATTTGGATGCTATTAGGACTGCAAAAGATCAGTAGCGTACTGTCATAGAAGCCCAAAACTTGCCCTATCAAACTAAAATAAGTTCGCGCTCTTATTCATTCATTAACAAATCAAACGATTTCTTTAAAGCCACCGAAATTGTGGTTTTGCTGTAATGTTCGCTAACTTCTGAGTGTTTTGCTGAGCTCGTCCACGCCGGAAAGTCCACAACGGAAGTATGAAGTATATCTCTCGGCTTGCCCTGTACTAAAACTCTAGGAATCAAGTAATCTTTTGCAGTGACGCCACTGCAAAAGATTACTTGATGTCAAAGATGGCTATAGGTTTTATTTTGAACAACATCATGGGCAAACAAGCGGACGGTTCACCTGATAGAAAGTGATACCGCATATTGACAAAAGGATGCTCTTGATGTCTAAGAACGACATGAACACCGCCAATGCGATGCCCTTGCAGAGGAAGATACCTGTCGTACTGGCAATGACACTAATATACGGTAGAAATATAATTGAAATAATGTTGTTGTAGCTATAGTTCTTAGAATTTCCTTATACATAATAATCCCATCTTATTATAACATACCTACAATGGTTTGAGTTTCGTAGCTGATGGGTGCCAACGGGAATCTGTTCGTAAGTATTCCCTAACCGTCCATCTACCAGCAAACTTTCATATCCCATTAATGTTTTTATTCTTAACTTTACCAATCACTATATATTTATGCAAATATTTATAAACTTTGTTCAATGGTAGAGAATCATTTACTACTGGTTCAATCTTAACTATGAACTCGCGACCCTCTACATCTCGGGAACCTCTTGATTGATTAAACTCGTTTTCGAAATCAAAACTTCTTTTTTCTTTGTTTATCTGCCTACCAAATTTCATGAGTTTCCAATTAACGATACTCGAGTTATTGTCGGACAAACATTTATACATACATAAATAGGAACGTCGAACTTTTCTAGTAACTCCGACAACTTGTCACGCCTCGTTCGCTATATTATTTTGTACTTTTTTAATATTTTTATAATATGACACATATAAATAATATCAATTCAACGTAAAAGCAAAACCTTTACAAAGCACTAAAAACCTTAAATTTAACCCGGTATAAAACCAAAAACACATAGAAATCCTAAATTACTAGAATACGGGTCTTCGTTATTGAAACAATTGAATAATGCACTCCATGTTAGAATCAATAAAACTCTCCGATAGCAGAGATAAAATTTGAAATAGAGTGTGCAAAAAAAAAACGAGAACGCAGAACAATCAAAAGTGTAATTTCATTTATTGGAAATTCAACATTGCATTGTTTTACGTCCAGAAAAAGATTTAAAAAATTCAGTTGAAAAAAAAATCTGAATAATTTAAACGTTAATTCAAAGTAACAAGTGATTTATTCATAAAATATTTTTTTCCGAAACCCCTGGTTGGACGTATTTGTGTACGTTCAATTGTATCCCCACTTTCACCCCCCATAACTTTTGAATTGGGGAACCGATATCGATCAAACGTAGCTAAGGACACGTTTAAAAAAAAACTACATCAAAATCGCTTCATTCGTTCGAAAGTTATGATGCCACAGAAAGAAACACAGACAGACACCAACTTATAATACCCCTCTGGCATCGGGGGTTAAAAACAATTTCAGAGAGGCGAGAATAATCATAGTCTAAGAGCTGGTAGAACAAAAAGGAACTGATCGTACAAAGTCACGACTTTTCTCATTAGTTTTCTATGAATTCATTAAGCTACGGGCAAATTGCCAGAAGGCAAAGCTGCTGCAATAACTGAATGAAGAATTAGAGACAGTTAATCGTGCAATTATTTCCGTAAATCATAACCGAATGTACTTCTGTAAAATATATATTAAAATTAATAAACATATTTATTGAATAGCAGCGACAAAAGCTGCTGAAGACATTAAATTAATTTAAAATCGTGACATTAAAACGACATACGACTGAAGCTATATGGACTTATGTTCTTGACCATTCACGAGTACAAGGAATAATAAAACTAAATAATTTGATGAATTATTTGTATTTGTTGGTGCCACCCTCTTTTTTATTTATGCCGTGCAGCAGTTCTCTGTATTTTCGTTCAAAAAATTGGAGAGCAACTGTAATTATGGGCACGAAAGGTATAACATCTTTACGTCTACATGAGCAAAAAATAGGCGGTGATCTTGGCATTTTAATACATCAAGGGCAAGGTCGTGTCAATAGGCGGTGGTATCACTTTCCATCTAGTTTACCGTCAGAATGTTTGCTCATGAATCACACTTTATCAAAATTCAATTATTTTCAGTCTAGTTGAAAAAGACAAAGAGCATAAGCCTTTTCAGCTAGGTTTCCTTCCCTTTTTTCACCTCACTTATTGCATCAACTATGATTTCTGTAAATTTTCCAGTTGCTTAGCTGACCTCATTGGAAACTTATGAGAAAAAATCGTGGCAATGTACGATCGGTTCACTTTCTTGAAGCCATCTCTTAGTCTATTAGGAATTCAGGGCAAATAGCTGGGGAAAAATGACATAAATTGTATATTCGTAAGTATACACTAGCTGTTCACCCACGCATGACACGTTTCGTAATACGTAATAAAAACCTTAATTTAAAAGACTTTTGGGGCGTATATTTTAGATTTTTTTTGGATATATTTGATTACACTAGGTTTACATTTTACAAGTTGTAATATCAAAAACGTTATCAAATAACCAAAGTTGAATTAAAACGGTGTAATTTGAAATGAATAATCATATTTTCTTTTTATATAAATTCATCAAAAACGAAAAGAACTACAGTGAGAATATTATTGCTCTAAGTATAATTTGAAATAGTTTTTTTCTAATTTCAAACATATTGTGCTTTCCCTATAAATATAATTTTGAATTAAACTTTTCCGTTTTTTTTTTTAAGAGAACGCTTCATTTGAACTTAGGCCACAAACGTCACACGTCATAGCAAAGCATAGCATAGCCGAGGGATACTTTATAAATCAATTAGGAACGACATAAAGTTTCAGATATATGCAATGGCATAGCGTAGCACGCATTAACGTGATATCGCATCCTGTGGTGTTACGCAACGTGCAGTAGTATGCTATAGCATTGTAGTATGACGCGACCTACTCAAGCATGCTTAAAGATGCTTCGGTAGATTTTCGTTGGAACACGGAATACAGATTTCAGGCTACTAAAATAAAGTTGTAATTTAATTATATAGGATAAAAATAAAATGCTTTGCCATGCTATGACGTCTGTGAGCGCCGCGAAAAATTTTCGCTATTTTCATTTTCAGTTCATTTTGACTTAACAAAAGAGATGACTCAATTATCTTTTGGATTTGGCTAAGCAATGGGTGCCAAAACTGTACGACCGAAAATAGAGCAAACTTGCCAAGTTTTGGTAAGTTTTGGCTTGAAAAGGTCAAGGGTGACACAGTGGAACACGTCTTATTTAAAGTAACTAGTGGTCCTTTCCGAACTGTCAACTCGCGACTTCATTTATCTCGGTAGCCCCTTGACCGAGTGAGCTCATATTACAACATAAAAACACTTTTTGCCTCATCACTCTACCTACCAAATTTCACGACGATCCGATCAGCGATACTCGAGTTATCGTCGGACAAACATATCTACATACATACAAACGTCGGATTGCTTTAGCAGACTCTGATAAGTTCACTCTCATCGCTCGCCCGTTCAAAAAAGTATATACGATTTGAAATTAAATTCAAAATTACGATACGATACTATGATTTGAAATTTTATACATGAAAAACACGTAAAATAAATATAAATATAAACTTGTGATCTGAAACTACCCAAGTTTATAAGAATTGTATCTGTATAATTGCATCAATTTTCATCCTTTTGTTATATAATCGGTAGGTATGTATTGGTTTTTGTGAGAAGGTTCCGTACCATTACATTTAATTACTGTGGTGATTTTATCCCCGGAATCCCGTTATAGTCCTATTCTTTCCAAAAGTCCATAATGCCCGTTAGCGTTTTCACTTTTTTACCGAATAATATTGGCTTTATTATTATTCAGTTATCGTTAAGGTCAGGCAGAGTAGGTACGTTGAAAAATAAAAGATCGATGTTATGAATACGAGTACATGATTATACTATTAAGGCCCGCCCACGACCGATAGTCTATGATCGAATTTTTGTAGGTGAAAAATGGAACTTACTGCTCGCGGTAATTAAACACCCGCCTCCTGCAAAAAGTTGGTCACAAAATTGTTCCCGTAAAAATTGTCCTGACCATCAATACTAAGCTTGTAAAGAGAATACTCACTCAGTGTTTGTAGCACGTAATGTATCTCAAAGTCAAAATGTTTTATTCGAATAGACTAAGAATAGAAAATAAGCACTTTCAAATCGTCATACTTTTTACTAGCACAGGAAGAATCCGAAAACACACACACACACACACACACACACACACAGGAACACACAGCAAAGTGTCTAGCAGCAGACAGCCGAACTATCTAGATGTGATGCAGCTTACAGCCATATCTAACGTACTTCGAAGGTCCCGCTGGCACATTTCTAGAATGAAATTACGTTATATTTTGTTCCACACGGTATTGATACTCTCATGAACCGTGTGGGTGATTTAAAGGGGTTAATAAATTTCCGTGTTAGGGTGCGTGTTTTTGTGTGTGTGGGTTAATGGATGTGACGTTTAATGACGTGAAACAAGCATAACACGTTATCAGCTTCGTACAAGATACTAAATAGCGGCCAAAAATGGGGAAGAGTTTTTCGTCATGACTTTTCTTTCAGCGGATTAATTTGACATTTCGGGTGACGTGGGTGTGATTTTTGGTGTTTGTCAAGAGATTTTTGGGATCAAGTGGGGTGTTGAACTCGCGCTGAAAATTTATCATTAGACATTTGTTTTAATAAATTAAATGAGTAAAAAATGAAAATAAGTCTTCGTTATATCTTTTCTAAATTCGCTGGATTTATTCTATACAAAAATCAAATTAAGCCTTTATTCAGATGATTTTAAAACATCAGCTTAGTTATTAAAACCAGTGGCATTTAATTAAAATTATTTATTCAAACTAAAACATACGCTGGCCAAAAGAGGACGCTAACTGCAGTTCCTCGGAACGTTCTCATGTTTTCGATTCGTATCACAGACGATTTCACATTTTTTTTCGAGACAATTACTTCTAGGTATTGATGACTGATACATCAATTCTTAAGGAGAATCTGGCCATTTCACGACTTGACACAAGAGTTATATTTTGATTCAAACTAAATATTGCCGAAGCGGCCTTTTAAGATCTGCTGTTAATAAAAATCCAACATGTCGTAATAACCGCTTTTAACTTATATGGCGTTTCGGAATATTCTCTCATAATACTGAATGACGTAACAAAATTATTATTTCCGTAACGTAATCTGTCAATACAGTATGACACTCATGACTAGACATATTTTCCTATCGTATTCAATTACATAAAGATACACACATAAACTCACGCCGTAATCCCTCGAGAGGGGTTAGCAGAGGTGTAACACACCGCATTTCGTCCCTTTAAAGCTGGAAAAGCCTGAAAGGGATTATGAAAAGCGATATGCCGATCAAAATAAAATAAAAGTCATGGATACTTGCATCCTCCCATCACTAACATATGCTAGCCAAACTTGGAAATTTACGTATCGAATAAAAAACAAAATTAGATCTTGTCAAAAAAGTATATAAAAGTTTAAAAAAATCAAAGAATATCACATAAAATTATAAAAAAAGACAAATGTAACAGTCGCTCTATGCCACTCTAAAAAACTTAAACCCTGGGCTGGTCACATAGCTCGTCTCACAGACAATCGGTGGACCTATAGACACGTTTTGGAGGGGACCAGTAGACGCTAGAACGAGAGGTAGACCATCTGCTTGGTGGGCGGATGATATAATACAAGTAGCTGGCTAACATTGATCTAGTTCAGCGACTACAAGAGACGATTGGCAACCTTTAGAAGAGGTGTTCTCCTTCGACTGACGAGAGATTCTTACTACATAGCCTACATAATATAATTCCATTGTATTTTTATATTTGTAATAAGGATTTTTATTTTTTTATTTTATTATGTTGAGTCCCAGTGTGACAGGTTGAGAATGAGTCGCTGCTATCCAGGCACAATGATATTATGTTGGTCAAATGATTGAAAAATGAAGATTGATAGCTAAATCGAGTAGATCATGCACAGGTAAATTCATTTGTTTATTTACAGCTGTAACCAAAGGCAAAAGCTTTTAGAGGATCAGTATTCAGTTCCATAATTCGAATACAATTTTGATTTATACAACAACTGTGACGAATTTCCATTTGATTTGAAACGGTTCGGCGACAGAACTGACAGGGTGACTGACAAATGGAATATTAGAGATTCACTTAAGAATGAGAATAATTTATTATCACGAAATATACAGGAGGTGTACATTTTTAGACGAGTATGCATGGTCATACATATTTTACTTGTAGCAAGCATGGAAAATTTCTAGTCAGAGCATTAGGTATATGGAATTAAAATTAACAAAGACCCTTATTAAAGGTTTTTCGTCGTCAGGACGTGTACATTTTAATAAATAGGTCGTACTTGTAGCAAGCATGGAAAATTACAAGACAGAGCATCAGGTACATTTAATTAAAATTAACAAAGATCCTCATTAAAGAAGAAGATTTTTGGCGTCAAAACATTAATTAACACTGTATTATAATTTTTCAGTTAGTTGTCTATATAACTTTTTTAAATACTAACAAATACAAATTAAATATTCCTCCATGATTGATGTTTGTTTTAATAATTGCATTTTTAAATAAATTGGAAGAAGGCAAGGCTTCACAAAATGCAGGTGTAGAATGCCAATGTCTACGTTGGGCGTTTATATCTAATGCAACAAGGATGTTTAATTTGAAAACAAACTTTCAGGGATTAGCAACATTGGGAACCGAAAAAATTTAACCGGTCAAGTCTGAGTCGGACTCACACATTATATACCGCCTTATATTATTACACATTAAGCACAATTTCTTTTTTTTTTGTATAAGAAACAAAAACAAACAAGATATGTCGAAAATATCACGTTCTTGGATTTTATATATATTTTGTATAGCGGCTACAGAAATAGATATTCTCTGAATAATTCAGGATTCAAGAATCTAAGCTAAGGCGGAGAGAGCAGCACTTGCGTGAATTGTAACACTTATAATGAAATAATGTTTCGTATCCTTGTGGTTTCCTTAAAGTTTTGTCAAATTATGTGCTAGTGCAACCTTTTAGCTAGTACTGGGGCTCTACTCTCAAAAGCCGCAACTGCAACATCAGGCCGATCGATAAACCGACCGAACATAAAATCAACGATAACACTGCATTAGAAATCAATGTGTCGGTGTCTTCGGAGTGAGGTTTTTATATCAAACAGGATGAATGGTTCTAAAAGACTGACCCGAGACTTGTAGAAGAAAACACATGAACATTCGGCCGATACTTAATTTTTCTTTGGAGAAGATGCTCTGCTCTCGGACACGAGAACACTGCAGTCACAGCAGTGCTGGCAGTGTGGATCAATGATTGATAATCTCATGAGATTGTGGCGGAGAACTATCATTAATCTATTATTTATTACTAGGGGGATGTGGTAGCTCAGTTTGTTACATGCCTTGGTTAACCGACCGAGCCGACCCGACAGGTCGAGGGTTCGAGTCTCGGATCGCCGTACGTTGTAGCTGCCATGTTCCTCATTATGCCCGGATAGTGGCGACAGATTCGCAACCTGTCACACTGGGACTTAACATAAACATGCGGAATACGGTGTTTAACACCTCTGCCAACCTTTCGAGGGATTTTAGCGTGAGTTTATGTTTGTTTTGTATTTCATATTAATAGAGGGTTTACATATTTAAAGAAGTTGTTTTTACGACTTCGGTGGGCGTAGTGGTGTAAACAGGCGACTTGACGCTACAAGGGTTCCGGGTTCAAGCCCGGCGGGGGCGGAACTTTGTGTTATTTGCAAGACACATTGTTAAGCTTACCGGTCTTGGATGTTGTATTCTTCTATATACCACATCGTTTGTTAGTGCCCGCGATACAAGAATATATATTAGTGAAGGGCTAAATCAATTTGTGTGTCGTGATGTGGTTATTATTATAGAGGTCAATGTGTGTGGTTATTATTATTACTACTATGCGGGTCGACTTGAGAACCTTCTCTGTTTTGTTTTTTGTCGGTTGAATATCAGCTACAGGTCCAGTAGTACGTAAGACCGCTATCTCTATATCTAAATACTTTAGTTATCGTTGACAGCGTAAAAGCAATAGATAACAAAAAACATAACATACCTGCTGCATGTACTGCACCTACCATGAGTTCGTACAGTTTTTCTGTTCATTTTGATTACTACAGTGATTTTGTTCGAGCTTAATAGGGTATTTGCATTACTCTGTTTATTTATTAATTATAATTCGATACAACACATTTAAACAAATCCGTTAGATTTTCTCAAATATCTGGCTTATTAACTAAGTTACAAAGCTTCAAAGTCGTTGGTTAAACAGAGAGATCCAATATGTACGATGACGTCAAAGTACACAGACGCCATACAACTTCCATAGAACAGGTCGTTGTGATGAGCAAGACAGATATATTTACTTTTAATGGTTATATCTTCCTGGTTTATCGTTCAATTCTAATCCTGTTTTTACTATACAGATACTATTTTCATATGCTTTATGATAAATTGAATGAATAATCAAAACACATTTCATGCATATTCCCTATTATAGTTGAAGGGGACACTTTCCCTCTTACTATAAGACATGTACTAAAAGAGTACAAGGTATTTTTAATTCCTTATCAATCCATTAGAGGCGCTTTACAAGGATTCATACAAATTTGTAACTTCATTAACAAGCAGCAATCGAAGGTAAAACCCACGGAATCTGTTATACAGGAGTACTCAAATTGTTTTTAACTATTTCGATCACGATCTGGCGTCTAGTCGAGATCGTAAACATGCCGTAATGTATTTGAAAATACCTGAGCCAACTATTATTATATTAATTTATATTTAGCTTTAATAAAAACTAATTAAGGTAAATGGATACCTTTAATTACGTATCTATTTGGTAAATCGTTTAAAAATTTAAAAAAAACTTGCTCAAACTAACCTAAACAAATTAAAAATATACTACTTCGCAGTTTCTTTTTATTCATAGTATAAAACAATGTCGCTTCCCGCTGTCTGTCCCTATGTATGCTTGGATCTTTAAAACTACGCAACGGATTATGACGCGATTTTATTCATAGATAGAGTTATTGAAGATTGATTTGTACAAAATACATGCTTAGTATCCGAGCGAAGTCCAAGGCGGTCGCTAGTTTAAAAATTAAAGTTTGACTTTCAGCTATTTACTGTTTAAAATACATAAAAAATTATAGCACACAATATTACGAAGTTAGGTATGTTCGTCTATTCAAATAAATGTGTGAAGCCTATTCTATTAACATTAGCTTTGTCCTTGCCACTTAAGCAACCAAAAAAACTGGGTAAAAAAAACAATTTTATGAAGAACAAGGCAACCCAATATTTTCCCCTAGCAAACCCAGTCAAAGGACAAACAGAAATCAATTCACCTGATACCTATCCAAGGCAATAGCTGTGATGGATATGGTGGACACGAATATTGAAAGTGCCTGGATTGCCCCGCAAGCTTTACACAGACTAGGCCAGTCGGGTAGCGGCCAATGTTTAGTCAGGAGTTCCATCAATGTAAGAGGCGTGCCGACGCAGCACACCAGCGTATCGGAAACCGCCAAGTTAACAATAAACATGTTTCTGGCAGTTCGCATCGCCGGCTTTCTGATGACCTGTAACAAAAAGAAAGCTTAATGTTAATATTTTTTATAAGCAAGAAGTAGACGGGTCACCTGATGGAAAGTGATGCCGCTGCCTATTAATACGATATCGTTGATGTTTTATAGAAAGATGTTATACCTCTCGTGCCGGTAGTTAAAATATCAATCCAATCATTCACCCGAGGTGTAAACAGCTGACTGCTACACTAGAGGTTCCAGGCTCGAATCCTGGCGGGGGCGGAGTTCTGTTATTTGCGAGACGCATTATCGCTTACCGGTCTTGGATGTTGTATTCTTATCTATGTAGTTTATACAATATCGTTACTTAGTGCCTGCGATACAATTATATGTGCAGGGATAAGTCAGTGTGTGTGTCGTCATATGGTTATTATTATTATTTTGTATGGTTATATTGAAAAAATAGTTTGACCTTGATAAGGAAGCGGTATTTTTATATTCATAGAAGGTTTGTATCTGTAAAATACCTCTTCCGTTTCCTTTGTAACTATTATGGCAGCCGCTTTGATCCGGAAACGTTTGCTTTATAAAGCTTAGCCGAGACAAATATATACACCTGATGGTGTGTAGTAAGCTAGAGTGTTTAAATTGTGCGTTTAAAAAAGAGTTCATTTTTTTGATACAACATCATAGGCGAGCAAACTGACGGTGTACCTGTTGGAAAGTGATACCGCCTTGACACGTCGATACACTTGATACCTGAAACGCCTAGGTCACCGCCAATACGATGCCCATGTAGAGGTAAAAGTGTTGCAAACGAAAGTGATGGTGCAAATGAGATTTCAGCGTTAAACGCTCAACGACAGATATCCAATAGTTTTCGGCAAATAAAGTTTTAAAAGCACTCCTAGTTCAGGCACAAGTATGTATTAGTTAAGAAAGTATGTTTTAGACTTAGCAAAAATTGGTAATGGGTATTTGACCCATTTGATGTGAAAATTATCTTGTGCACATACTAACGATTGGTATAAGTTTTCTCGTTACTAACTAAATGTGTTGTATGACAATGTTTTTTGATTAAATAAATCATAATTCATAATAATTATTATTACTCTCTTGTCAACAAATACATGGGTATCGATCTGTTTCATTTGAACGTCTTTTTTAACGCGCGTTGAAAAACCGTTCGTGGGTAATGGGGCTTAAAAGCGTGATCCGTAATCTGACAGCTTTGTTGACGTATTTTTGCAACTCACCTCACAAAGCGCAAGTTATTTTTTTTTGGTTTTAGTTTTTATTTTATTCATTCAATGCAGGCAAATGGAAAGGATTGGAGCCTGATGGGAAGTCAGGACCGCCGCCAATGAATATGATGGCAATCTTGTTGTTAAAACTCCAAGAGCACTTGCAACGTAAACATGTTCCTAATTGTATGTATGTAAAACATTAATCACACACACACGAGGTATTTTTTTAATGGCCTCAATGGCGTAGTGATTTGTTATTTTAGACCAAATAGTTCAGTCATTTTAGCTATCAACCTAGGTATGAGAGATAATAAGCTGATTTTATACACATATTCATTTTGCCTCAGTTTTTAAATTTGCCTCAGTACAAGTTAGTCAAAGACAAAGGTAAAAAAACGTTTTTTCGCGATTATCTCGGTTTCTATTGCTCTATATGATTTCAACATGAGTAATGGAATTTTAACCATTTTTCATAAATACATAAACTCACGCCGTAAGGCTCTTACGGCGTGTACGGTGTGTAATAACACACCGCATTTTGCATGTTTGTGTTGAGTCCCGGTGTGACAGGTTGCGAAACAGTCTACACTATTCAAGCACAATGAGGAACATGGCAGCTACAATGTAAGATAACCTGAGACTTTACCCTCGGCCGTTCGCGTCAGGTCGGTCGGTTCACCAAGGCACGTAACAAACTGGGCTACCACAACCTCTAATCGTCGTAAATTTTTCATTAGCTCTAAGAAACCGAACCGAAGCTGAAAGCTGAGAAATTTATAATGCGTACTGCAAAGGAGTTGAATTTTTCGACTGCCGATGTATTAACTGATAAATATAACCTGGGGCTGTTTAAGGCAAGAGTGAAAGAGTGAATAGGCTTCTCATGGGCATGCTCCACCTTAGACTCCATCGCCGCTTAACATCAGGCGGGATTGGCGTGAAATACTTGCCTAGTAAAATATATATATATACAAAACTGTGGTTAGATTTTATTACACGAAAATGCTGTATTTTACAATACCCTATAAAGTAAAGGCTTTAATACTGTTAGTTGAAATTATTTTCCTAGACTTAATTTCGATTGTAACGTAAGCTAGGTTGAGACTACGACATAAATTGCAACATAAATGTCAGATTTCTTAACTATTCACACTGAGACAGATTCCTTCTGATGCGACGCTAATTTATGGTGTCACACAAAATTAGCAACTAGAGACACTTGTATTCATATACAGACACTCAGTCTCTCAACATTTGATTCAAAGTCAAAGTCAAAATGTTCGAATAGACTTAAAATAAGCACTGTCAAATCGTCATTTTTTTTACTACCACCGGTTCGGAATGCTATTTCTTCGGGGAAGAATCCGCCAAGAAACCTCCGTAGTTGCTTTTTTCAATATTCAAATACAATATTTTCTACTACAACTTACAATTTCTCAAAATAATAATTTTAGCTACACTCCCAACTGTCAATAAGATAAACCCGTGCAGCTAATTAAATTACTTCCATATATCTTTATCCTCTACATAATTTGAATTTTATAGTTAGCCTTAATTAAAATTTGTTGTAACATATTACTTTAATTTCATATCTCATTTGTTAGTTAACTCAGTAATGTGGAGAAAACACTTAGAAATCTGTATATAATTATTGGGTTCCATACCCTAGCATTTCCATTATCCATCAACGTAAACAACATTCCATTGTATTGTAAGTACACCCACTTGTATTGTAAAAGAGCAAATATTATTCAGTACGTTGCTGCTAAAAATATTCCCCACAAAAAGGTAGTATTTGCCTCACCTTTTATGACAAGGCATAAATATTTGTTATCCTGACAAGCCAAATCGAGCCGAAAATAATGTACTGCAAACACAGAAAAATAAATATTACGTTCAAGTGAAGCGTTTACGAAACAAATCTTTAAAATGTATGCAAAAACAATATTAAAAAACTGTAATTAAGTACTTACATATACCTTCACGGTTATAACATGAAACAAAATCAAACAAGGGATAATTAATTGTAAGAATCAATAGATTATTTTAATTTTTAGAGGACGTGGTAGCTCAGTTTGTTACGTGCCTTGGTGAACCGACCGACCCGACCGGACCAGTCGAGGTTTCGAGTCTCAGGTTGCCTACATTGTAGCTGCCATGTTTCTCATTTTGCCATATAGTAGGGACAGATTTGCAACCTGTCACACTGGGACCCAACATTAACATGCGAAATGCGGTGTGTAACACCTCTGCCTAATCTTCTCCAGGGATTACGGCATGACTATAATAATAACAATAATAATAATAACCACATCACGACACACGCATTGACTCAGCCCTGCAGTAAGTATCTTAAGAACTTGTGTCAGAGGAACTAAGCAACGATATGATATAAACTCTATAGATAAGAATACAACATCCAAGACCGGTAAGCGAAACAATGCGTCTTGCAAATAACACAAAGTCCCGCCCCCGCCGGGATCCAAACAATTTTAGATTATCTAGGATTTATATACAGTAGAGTCTATTAGTATTGAGATTCAAAACTAATAGGGCCTAACAATGAAACCTTCTTGTTGGAGAATTAAATTAAAGGAAAAAATACAATAGCCATAAAAAAGTACGGAACATTCGGTGCGTGAGTCCGAATCACATTTAGAAAGTTTTAATTTCTCAAGCCAACTCATTTACCATCGGTGATAGTGCGATCCCGCGTAAGTAACAATGGACAATACCGCAAAAATACAAAACTACTAATTTATTCTCAGGAGTTACAAAAAACTAATTCAATTACTACCTTATTCTTATCTCATTAATATTTCCCAAATTGTTTCTTTTTTATTCCTCGGTATTTATGATATTCAGTTACGCGGAATTGCACACCAGCGACGGAATAATATTCAAAAAGATAAAGATCTTTAGCAACCAACCAATACCAAGTGGTATTATTGTTTGGCATTAGAATATAATAAATTAAATATAAGCGGAACTTATTCTGTAACAAAACTCACATTACATGATGAATCGGATATCGAGGTTTCCAAACTAAGCCAGACCAGCTTCAAATTTATCGTTAATTATTCTGTATGAACTGAGCTTCTAGCTTATGCACATATTAACTTAAAGCCTGGTGCACACCGCCGTCAGAGCATGCATAATGCTAAGGCATGTTACAAAATGCTAATGCATGCTTAAGCATCGCTTAGCAGCTCGGCTTTATAAAGGAAAGCCAATTTGGGCATTAATTCAGGACGTACAACGACCAAACGTATGACATCGCAACGGGCTAAATCAAGAAGCAACAAATGAACAAATTTTTAATTTGCTAACTTCGAGTGGTTCAAATCTTAGCGGGGGAGGGACTGTGTGTTATTTGAAAGACACATTGCTTCGCTTATCAATCTTGAATGTAGTATTCTTAAATATGTATCGTTGTTTAGTGGCTGCGATACAAGATATATCTTATTGCAAGACTAAGGCCATGTGTTAGTAGTGGTTTCGGATATTATTATTATATTGGTTGAATTTGACTAGCTCTGACATTCCTAAACAACACATTCTACATATTACATCAAGTTCTTCACGCAACGACGCGGCATGACCAAGCGCGCAGTGACGTGCTGTAGCATGCTAATGTATGACACGACATGATGCTTAATAGAATGCTTGGCTAACCCCAAGCGGAAACAAAGAAACGTCAGTTTCAAGATCATTGAAACAAAAATGAAAGTAATAATTTAGCTGCATTTAGCATGCTATGCAATGACAGTGTTTGCCGGACTTAAAAGATGCTATACTTTTATGGCACCTGACAGAAAATATCCGTCCCAAAGGAAACATACAAAGCCCCGTCTGTCTGTATTCTGTATCTTATGATCCGTTATAGGAAGGAAGTTAAAATTTTTGAATTAATTGATTTATTTTCTACGTTTTATTTTAAGTACATGAAACATAAACTCACGCCGTAATTAATCCCTCGAGAGGCGTAGGCGATTTGCATGTTTGTGTTGAGTCCTAGTGTGATTGGTTGCGAATAAGTCGCCACTATCCAGGCACAATGAGAAACATGGCAGCTGCAACATATGGTAAAACGAGACTCAAACCCTCGACCTGTCGATTGACACGTAACAAACTGCATCCACGTACGTTTAATTTAATGCTGATTGTAAATAAAAATATTTCGCTTCAAAATTGCTAGAGTAATTTAACAACAGCCCCATTAGGTCCGGAATATCCGGCTGGAATTAATCAAAATGTCATAAAAACGTATTTTAAAACAACACGCCTCCCGGTAAAGTTTCCATTTGATGAAGTATTCGCCAAACACTTGTTAGATGGAATCAGGTCAAGTGTAGGTAGTTATTAACGCTACGGTCTGATATGAGATATATTATTATGAAAAATAATTACAAGTGTACCATCTAAATACGATCAGTAAACTTTGGTACAAATGTTAAATTATGAAGAAAACAAAATTCATTTAGAAGATGAGTCGTTTTTTAATTATTCCCTCCAAACATAAAAACTCACGCCGTAATACCTCGAGAGGGGACAGCAGAGGTGTTAAAAACCGCATTTCGCATGTTTATGTTGAGTCCCAGTGTGACAGGTTGCAAATCTGTCGCCACTATCCGGGCACATTGAGAAACATGGCGGCTACGACTTATGGTATCCCGAGACTCGAACCCTCGACCTGTCGGGTCGGTTTGTCGGTTAACCAAGTCACGTATCATACTGAGCTACCACTTCCCATTATTCCCTCCAGTGAATTTTTATTTTACTCCGATTAAGATGACTAAGATTAAGATTAAGATTTATTTGCTAAAATATGATAACACAAATTGGTAATTTATTACAAAAGTTTCACTTATTCTTCCTATATGGCGTGCAAATGCTTACAATTTTTTTATTACTATTTATTTTATTTTAAATACACGTACACTATAAAATTACTAAAAACCTTAAATTATTTATTATTTAATTATTAAATAATATATCAAAAAATCAAAAGAAAATAATAATAAAATGGATACAATAATCATTAAAGTATTCTGATATTTCACAATAACATTAACTTAATAGAACCACATGCAATTTCGATTTCAGTTATGGAATTGTCAATTCTTTAAAACGTTGAGGTAAATGGTTTTAAATTTTGATTTTAACTCACAAAAACGATTATATTACGGTTATATAACGAAATAATCACATTTTTAATTCAAAAATTTAATGCGTAATTCTAACTCGACGTTGTAACGATTCATAATTTATCTTAATTATATTTTGAAAACAAATATATTGAGAAAAAACCCTTTGGAGGCGAGTTGAATAAATTATTTCTTTCGAAACGCATTAGCAATGGAGGGGTTTTCGTTACTAGCCCCAACCTATGTAAATACCCACATCTATTTAATTTATTCCAACACATTTTACCTTTATAGAGTTACAAAACTCCGTTCACCAAACAAAAAACAAATTGAAAGAGTATAGGTAAAAAGCAAAGGCTCGAATCTAGAATGTATTTTTATATATTTTTATGTATTTCTTTAACGGCATTGGTTTTAATACCATACTGCGTAATCATCGGTAATTATAATTTCTTCATTCTTGAAGATGATTAGATGATAAATGAGATAAGGATGATATTATGAACAATGAAAATGATGAATCTGCCTACAGTAACATGCTAGTACGGTTACTGTAGGCTCTGAGGAGTTACTTGGGAGATAACGAAAAACGCAGCCAAATCGTCGTATTTCACTTTCTCCACACTTGTACAACACTACAGATATTCACTAGTTAAAACACTAGCATTTTACACATTAAATTCTACTGATATAAGAAAAGACCATTAAATAAGAAAATTCTAACTGACACTTCCCGTTCCCGCCAAGTGACTCCAGTATGTGTGTAAAATCCAGGTGTTACCAACAAAGCCCTGACACGTAAGTTGCGGATTTTGGAGAGGATTACGTTTTCAGAAGAGTGACATGGGTACGGAATAAATTTGAGCAATAGTACATCAAGTTTAAAAATTACTAGAACCTTCTATAAAATATCCCTTCAGACATTTTTCAGACAACAGATTGACACTTAAAGCATTCATTTATCGCCTTTTATTAATATTTTATTTAATTTTCAACATAATTGACACCTCCTCCAAACAATCACCAAAAACCGTGCCCGTCATCTCACCGTCATATCAGCGGAAGTCACGATGTTTCTAAAAAGTTATTCCTTTAAAGTTTATATGTAATTTGAATAGAATAATGAATTTACTAAGCCAATAATATGAATCAGTTAGAACATTATAACAAATAATAGTTAATCATAAAATCCCGCATACTCTTAAAATGAGAAACATTTATTGAAGGCCTTTCACTGAATTTCTAAGAACTGGGTCTGTAATTGTGCCTTGCAAAATTCTTAAAAACATATTCCTATCAATTCAATTCGATCCATCTAACTCGTAAGACGTGTTTTCGGTAATTTAAATTCTCCGTCCATTCCTCAATAAATTCCGATCTCTCGCATCGAACGAGGATTACCAGATGAGTTCTCCTGAGCCATATTGATACTCATCGGCTTAGAGCTTCCTTTTTCGATAAAGGGTTATCGGTACGCGAGGGAAAGGGACGCGAAAAAAGGAAACATTCTCTGATAAAATCTAAGGAAATATCACAGATTCTTGAAGATATTTGAAACGAGGTTAAAAGGATCAAACGTGTATTGTTTTCTGGAACATTCGAACGAACATGCAATAAAAGATATTTGTATCTATTAAAAGCTCTTTTTACTTTTATACAACTTCACCTGATAGAAAGTGATACCGCCGCTTATTAAAACTACGATGACCCTGATGTCGTGAAACACCAAGAAGTACACTTAGCGTTGCCCATGTAAAAGTAAAGATGTTAGACTTTCCAATACTTCGAACCCAAACAAAGCAGACGTTGGAAATAGAAAGGAGGGTGGTACCAGCCCAGGCGATCTCGCACGCGATCTACCACCTGTAAACACGCATTCTGTCCAACAAGGATCTAAACAGAAGATGCTTATTGGAACAAAGTTTACCATTTCCTACATTGATTGATGTAAATTACACAGATCAATTAGAATTCATGGTATTGAAGGTTGTCTGTGGATATCACAGGCAATCTTGATCGGCCTTTGGAGAACAAGGAGTTGCGTGGGAACAATTAAGGTTTGTGATATAATTGTTTTAATTACTGTAAATATTTAAATAAATGATTAATTCTGGATTCTAGTGTTTGAATTCTATAGTTAACTTCTGAGGTCTCTTACGTTGTAATTGAAATTTATGTCATAGAGTTTATATCATTTGACCTAAGTAGAATATACTTTCACAAAAGGTTGTTAAATAACGAAGAAGGCGATATAAAAGATATCAAACATGGAAAACTTAGTGATAGATATCGAGAAAGAAGACAAATTTTATTGAAAGGGACAAACATCAAATTGTGTGTACACGCTCATGGATCAACCTTATCTGCTTGGGTTTTGTACCGTTCTAAAGTTGTTCATAAGAATTGATAAGACACTTGTTATGTGAAGCTTTATGTGTGGCTATATCTCCTAATGGTGTATACTTCAACTTTTTCCCCAATTGACGTGGTGGTGGACGCGGTAGCTCAGTTTGGTACGTGCCTTGGTTAACCGACCAACCCGACCCAATAGGTCTCGGGATGCCGTGCATTGTAGCTGCCATGTTCCTCACAGTCCCCGGATAGTGGCGACAGATTCGCAACCTGTCACACTGGGGCTCAACATAAACATGCGAAATGCGGTGTTTAACACTTTTGCCTTCCCTCTCGAGGGATTAATTACGGCATGAGTTTATGTGTGTTGGTTTATGTTGTTTTCCCAATATCCCCCAATGCTCGTGGTAGCTCAGTTTGTTACGAACCTTGGTTAACTGACCAACCCGACTCGACAGGTCGAGGGCTCGAGTCTCGGGTTGCCGTACGTTGTAGCTGCCACGTTACTCATTGTACCCGGACAGTGGCGATAGTTTTCAAAATATCATGTCTGATATCAGACCATAGCGTTATTACCCACCTACTCGACCTGATTCCTGAACAAGTGTTTGCCGTATATTTCATCAAATGAATACTTTACTGGGAGGCATGTGAATTTGGAAATATCTTTGTATGATATTGTAATTTTGATGATTAAACGTAGAAATTTAACTAAAAAATTTTAACCAACGCTTTTTATAATACGACTCGCTAACGGACTGACGGACAGTAGAGGCTTAGTTTCCTTTGGACATTTCAGTAAGATACCTTTAAAAGTAAACAAATTTTTTTAAGTCCAGAAACTGAAATCAGCTGATAGGTAATACATTCAGTACATACAAATATTATTTATCTGAAAATTGTATTTTTTATGTCGGCGCAACAATGTTTTATGCGAACTGGCTTTGCTCTTTCTCAGGAGTCGGTTAAAAAAGAAAACAATAGCGGTGAAACTAGAATTTAAAATCACAAATTTATAATTAAAATTCATTAATTATTCCTTGAAACATTTGATTGAATTGAGGATATCAATGTCAGTTTCCTGGTGCAGATCAATTAATTGATTAAATTTTAGGAATATTTAAAATGTATATATGGTAATAGTGTTCCAAAACAGTTACCAAAAACCATTCAAATTTGAGAATGACTCGTACATGATGGGTTCCGCACCATCATATAAGCTTTAACATTTTGTACTTTTTAGATTTCGTATAAGAAACTAGAACAAGTAACCAATTTTGAAAAAATCGCAATTTTTTGTCCTTTCATTTAAATTTTCAATAAGTTTTCGTGTTTTTTGTTTCTGACAGACAGGCCCTTTACCCTTCGGGCACGGAACCCTAAAAAAAGATATTATAAGTATTATAAAGGACAATAACGCTACGATTAACTTAAGGTTTCTATTCAAATACCCTTTGAACGGGCCCTTTTGACCGCGGTCAGACTAAAAGGCATTGTGGTGAAAATGCCCATTCCCCGATAACATTTCATTCTATGAGCAAAAACGATTAATTGTGGAGATCAAATCTGTACACACGGCCAAAGATCAACCTAACCTGTTTGGACTTTAACGTTCCTAAGTTACAAGCATAAGGATTGATATTGCACTTGTTTAAGAAACTCTCTATATGACCGTCTGAACTTACTGTATCGAAATACGATATTTGTTTGTGAGGCATTCAATGAAGAACTAAATATTTCAATTAAAGTCACAAGGGTCGGGTTTCTATAAAGGTTTCAACCGTTTCAAAAGGTGCAAATGAGTACTGAAACGAATTTTAATTTTTAATCGACAGAAAACCATTTCTGAAATGATCTTTTAATACAGGAGGGCTTTAGAAAAGTTTTTCTTTCAAATTTAAATAAGCTCGTATTTAAATAAGGACGTGGTAGCTCAGTTTGTTAACCGACCGATCCGACGCGATAGGTCGAGGGTTCGAGTCTCGGACTGCCGTACGTTGTAGCTGCTATGTTCCTCTTTGTGTCCGGATAACGGGGACAGGCTCGCAACCTGTCACACTGGGACTCAACATAAACATGCGAAATGCGTTGTGTAACAACTCTGCCAACCCCTCCAGGGATTACGGCGTGAATTTATGTGTTATGTTTTTTGATGAAATAAGCTCTATCTACGATAATCGACTCTTATCATAGGTGTCATTCTAGCGCAGCCGACTGTTACGGCAGAGGTTCCGGGTTCGAATCCCGCCGAGGGTGGGACTTTGTGTTATTTGCTAGACGCATTGTTTCGCTTACCGGTCTTGGATGTTGTATTCTTATCTATGTAGTATATACCATATCGTTGCTTAGTTTCTATGACACAAGTTCTTACTATATTTACTGCAGGACTGAGTCAATGTGTGTGTCGTGATGTGGTTATTATTATTAATTAATTATTGGTTAACTGATATATTATTATCATTACGAATCACTATTTTTATTTTTCAAGTAAAAACTAAAATTGAGTTTTCTCCTTCTTTGTATTAATTTATCATTATTATTTATTAAAATTTATATTTTTCTATTCTATAATAATCGAAAATTGTATAATTCGACGACCGTATGTAATATTTTCAGCTATATTTAATTTAATTGTTGATATGTAAATTAATATTGTAAGCAATTTGGATGTTTTATCTGTTAGCTTGTAAGATGACATGAAATGAATTAGTTCTTTGCCTGATGTTATTTTTTGGCACAGGCTGTGCCCAGACACCCTGCCGGCTGTCTTGGGATCCGCAACGCACTTAATCAGAAAAAAGGTGATAGTAAGAAAGCGGTTTCAGACTTCCCTCTCAATATAGCGGAGACGGCAATTGAAATAGCCTAGATGCCATCAAACTAAAGGGCAGAATCACCTGATGCTAAGCGGCGATGAAGTCTAAGGTGGAATATGCGTAACCAGGAGAAGCATATCAACTTTTGTCTAAATAGTCCCAGGTATGTTGAAACTAAATAAAAAAGAAGAATTTACTGAGATTACCAGAAAAAAGGTAAAAGTGATATTTATTTAATTTCCAAATGTTATCACGACATGAAGTGCAATTATTTATATTTACAAGAACGATATATAACGTTGAGTCACCAAATATATAGCGAAAATTCTCACGAAAAGATGAATACTTGGAAAGGATATTCGTAACTTTTCCTGCTGTCTACACAAATATTGTATTAAGAAGTACAAAAGTTTATCAATGGGTTTCAATACCAGAGTATCATGATTCTGGAAGTCTCCTTCGAGAAGGAGGTGACTTCTAGAATATTCTATCTTACGAAGAAAGACCGGTGACAGTTAGGATTTGATTTGCACATGCAAATCGTTGCCTCTTTACTGAGTGTGGAGGATTGATAAGATGACCTCCACATACCAATCTATCAGTCGATAGAGAACTGTTAGCGTTCGTGCCGGCGCTGCAGTTCTTGGTCAGCACGTAATGCGCGTGACTATCAGCTGATAGATTAATTTTATAACAACTCATAGTTGTAAGCTTTTTTCCGGGGCACACCCGCCACTCTGTCCCACCACTGCAACTTTCCTATGATCGAATAATCAACAAATAATGCAGCTGTGCAATGCCGGCTAGGCAGTGCCCGAACACCCTACCGGCTGTCTTGGGACCCGCAACGAACTTAATCAGAAGAAATAATAGGAAGTCAGAAAGCGGCTTTAGACTTCCCTCCCAGCAAAGCGGAGACAGCAATTGAAATGGCTCAGAGACCAAAAAACTTAAGGGGAGACAGTCAGGAGACGCGTTACCGTCTAATCACCACGGTATGCTACTAACTAACAGGGGATTAATTAAATACTAACCTAAATCTTACACCAGTAATATTGGTTGTAAACTATGAGAGGGAATCAATATATGGAGATGTTGAGAGCCAGTCGCTTACCTACCACCAACGCGCTACCGTTGCGTCTCTTCTGGGGGTAACCCCGGCGTACATGACCCCCACTTTAGCCAAGTCGCTTAAGATAACTCACACTAAAACAATGTGCATGTACACACGTGACAATACTAACACAACCTTATTATTGTATTAATCTTCAAAAAATACTTACAGCTATAACAACAAGAGCATTTCCAACCGCGCCGATGACTACCAGGATACCATAAAACGTGAGCAACAAAGATCTTGTCGGATCATCCACTTTTCTATTCTGTGAGAATTTCTCTAGAAGACTGTTGGGGTTCTGGATGCCTCTCGAAGCTTCTATTAGCCATTTCGCCGACACATTCAAAGTCAGATTCATACTGGGTTCCAGCCTCTGTAAAAAAATAATGGTATAGTTTAATAAGTTTATTTATAAGATTGAATGGTGATACATTTAAAAAAAAACCTATTTGTGTTTAATTAATACGGATATTCAATCAATTTATCGTAAAGTATGTTGGAATAGTACATGTACAGTGAAAACAGAATTAGAATTGAACGATACACCAGGGAGATATAACCATTAAAAGTATATATGTTTATATATCTCACTCATCAGAACAATCTTTTATGTGGAAAATGTATGGCGCCCGTGTACTTTGACGTCATTGCACATATTGGATATCTCTGTCTAGCCAACGACTTAGAAGCTTTATAACTTTGTTTATAAGTCAGATATTTGAAAAAATCTAACGGATTTGTGTATATGTGGTATCCAATTATAATACATAAATAAAAAAGGCAATCGTATTCCCTATTAGCCTTTTCGCTACCATTTTACTAATCTCCATATGAAAGCGTCAAAAACGTGAATTGCAATGATTTGTTGCAGGCATGACATTATCAGATTCGGCACAAAGACGTCTTTTAAACTATATAGCACATCTAACGACAGTCAAAAAACTTTTTATTTTGTATTTCCTACGAAATTTCCAGAATAATTTAAATAGTTTTATGTTGAACTAATATTGAAAATTTCAGCTTTAACCACTACCAAATCAAACACGTAAACTCACATAAACTGCAAATTTTGCATTCCGTAAGGGAAACATGTCTCGTTTCAAGTCATTTCAGCTATTTTTCAGAATAAGTAGGTCAAATACAATCCTCAGGGATTCAACTCTGGCCCTCTACTTGAATCTTACGGCCTCTCGTGCCCATTGTAAACCGAATCCGACAATCGGGGATGGAAAAGGAGGACAGTATACGAAATTGTAGTTCTGTCTCTATCACGAAGATCCGTTTCGGCAACAACGAGAGGTTAATCTTTAGACCGCTGACTGAGCTCAGTTTTAAAAAGCAAATGAGAGGCTCGAGAGGTTTTTAAGAACATAAAAACCTTATAAAAATACCTTCCTACCTCAAATGTGTCTACATCTGGACTAGTATAAGTCAACTGTTATCGATGTGTGAGTTAATTATGTCAGTTAAATGTAGCGTGTGTAAATTTTTCAGGTAGAACGTCGTAAGCGACTTTTTTTCACAAAACAGAGTTCCTTTATTGTTTTTAATCTCCGACGCCAAAAGAGGTGAGGTATAAGTTTGACGTGTCTGTCTGTGTGTCACTTTGTGGGATCATAACTCTCGAAGGAATGAAGCGATTTTGATGTAGTTTATTTGTTTAAAAGGTGACTTGATCGAGAGTGTTTTTAGCTATGTTTGATCTATATCAGTTTCCTCATTCAAAAGTTATAAGGGTGAAAGTGGGGATGAACAATCGTTTTTTTTTTTTCATTTCAAAAGAGGGCAATTTTTTTTTTCATTTCAAAAGGTGGCTTACCTGATGGTAACTGATACCGACGCTCATGGAACCCTGTAGGCAAAAGATGTCAGCAGATATGTTGCCAACCTCTTAAAAAGGAGTTAGCCATTTTTTGAAGGCCCCCATGTTGTATATATCCGGGAATACCGCTTTCGGCAGCTGACTCCACAAAGTGGTAACACGAGGCAGGAAATTTCGCGTAAACCGTACAGTTGTGCGTGTACGAAATATGTCCAATAGGGGTTCTTTGTGTAAGTTAAGTTGTATTTTTTATTCTTACATATTTGTCGCCATTGACGTTAATACTTTCTTACTATAATTAAGGTTGTGTAAATTAAAAGTAAAGATTATGAGTTGGAATGAGATGTAAAACCTGTTTTAAATTTGAAAGGAATAATTGCATTTTGTAACAAGTTGGTAGCAAATAGACGCCAATAACAATTATCCGAATATACAAATAAAAAGAAAAGAAAATATTAAAAAATTACGATAACAATATTTTTTCAGATTTTTTTTCGCTCCTTAATCCTTCCCGAAAAAGTTCGACACGGAAATAAGTGACCGTAAAATGTACTAATCTGCGTTGTAGAGCTAAGGAGGAATAATTTGATGATAATTAAATAATTATTTCTTGGAATAAAAGAAGTATTGGTATTACCCATAGAAATGAAAGAAACTCAGCGAAGATGGTATTAAGGATACTAAGTATTAATTATAAAAACAATAATAGTTTTATAATAATGACCACGTCACTATACACATTGACTCATCCCTGCACTTAGATATAATCTTGTATCGCAGTTACTAAGCAACGGTATGGTATAAACTACATAGATAAGAATACAACATCCAAGACCGGTGAGCGAGACAATGCGTCTTGCAAATAACACAAAGTTCCGCCTCCACCGGTATTCGAGCCCGGAACCTCTAGCGTAGCAGTCAGCTGCGACACCGAGGTCATCGGTTTGTTGAAGTGAACTGGACTAATCCCCCATTTCCTCAAGTAGCTCATTCGAACAACAATGGCATTCAATGAATAACAATAACATTTTGAGACAATAGATATCAAAACAGAAGATTTTCCAAAGCCTCATAAACGTATCTTTTGATTGCTTACACTTGGAGACTTAATTTTTCACAGCTCTAAGGAACCGCAGACCTCAGTACTTGTTACCAATTTCAACTTTAATACTAAATAATATTTTTTTGTACGGGAGCCCCCTTTTATTATTATTTTTTATTTATTGTTTTTAGTATTTGTTGTTATAGCGGCAACAGAAACACATCATCTGTGAAAATTTCAACTCTGTAGCATCGTATCATAGTTCATGAGTACCAAACATTTACCTAACTAAACAAAGTTTTTCATGGCCGCTAGAGGGCGCCACATCTACATAGCCTATGTCACCCACAGAATTATTACAAATCCATTGACACCTCATTTACTAAAATCGGTTCAGTAGTTTAGGCGCTACGAGTGAACATACATACATACCCACCCACATACATACATAGACTGCCAAAATCATTACCCTTCCTTTTGGTGGTCGCCGTAGTCGGGTAAAAATAATAATCCTTTATTTAGGGTCTATTTGCCCATACATAATTAATACATTAATGACAGATACAAATTAAATTAGCATTCAAATTCATTGTAAAATAAATAAAAAATAGAAAAGAAAAACAATTACATTAACATGTTACACTTTCTTTAAAACCTTAGAGGTCATTAAAACTGCCTTTTTAAACATTAAATTTAAACTTTATTTATTAAAACAAAATCACAGTTTAACGGATAATAACCCTTAAACACTATACTTAAATCTAATACATTTGTGATTATAATTGCAACTGTAAACACATGTAGTCGAGGCAAGAGTGAATAGGTCCTAGGCAGGCATGATCCACCTTACTAAACCAATAATAATTAAAAAAAAAAAAAAATTGATCTAAAACAGCCTTAAGCTTGTCACCAGTTTTATCTAAGAGCGAAACACGCAACAAAAACATGTAACTTTTTTTTTTTTTTTCTCTCTTTCCCATGGGAGGTGTAGTATATAAGTAAGTATGTGAATGTGTGTTTGTGTGCCTGTTATATAAACCAATAATCTTTAATAATAAATACATTGTTTTACTGTCAAAAAAAAAAAAAAAAGTAACAAAAGTACGAAATCCTAAAACACAACAGATCTCAGCACAAAAACTAATAGCTACTACACAAATTTCGGTAACCGACACAATTCCTGTGTAATTTTGTCTGTAACTTTTGCCGCTAATAACAGTTAAACTGATTACTTAAACGACCTCAACTATTTTCGGCACAAGTCCAGTAGTGAGGTAAACTTTTTCCCGTAAGTCAATCAAAACATTTTTTTTTAGCAGACCAAGTCACTGTCGTTTTTTTTATTAATACAAAGAAAAACAGTTTTACACTTTAAGTATCTATTTTGGTTCAGGTTATTTTAATTGAAGTTTTAGGGTTTCGGACCCAAAGGGTGAAATCGATACCCATTTTGTATTTATTCAGTCTAGCTAACCAATCAATGAGGTCTGTCACACTGTGAGTACTGGATGATAGCATGATCATATTATTTTGAAAATATATAAATGTGTTTTTTCTTCCAGACACTCTAAATTTAATTTAGACTGAAGAATCTGAATCTTAGGTGACTTTAAAAACTAGGTGTGAAAAATCTAAAAAATACGTCTGAAGGATAGATGACTTTTGAAATTTCAATTGTATGGTTAATTGCATATACTATTTTTGTATCTTAAATACACAATATATTTAAATGACTTTCTAAGTACGTATTTAAACGTTTTAATTCACCATTTAAATGAAATTATTATTAAATTTACATTTTTTTTTTAAATTTTATAACGGCAAATATAGTGTTAATCTTTCAAATGCTTAAAAGTTAATTGTTTTTTCATAATAATGTAAAAATATGCTCGTCCGATCTATCTTAAGTACGGAACACTTCATGTACGAGTCTGACTCGCACTTGACCGATTTTTCAATGATTATTTTAACGAACAAACTAAAAAACTCAAGCTTCTTCGAACGCTCTCAAATAACCTTGCAGAGCAATCCCATTGCCAACTTAATAAACTATTTACTGGTACGTTTTACCCCGAGAAGGAAATCTAATAAAGGGAAGGAAATGCGTAGTTCTTATGAACAAAGTTACTTAGTTACGATAATGAGACTGCAAGGATAGTGTATTGGGACCTGATGAAACTGATATCGCTTTTCAGGTGGTAGATCCACGTGCGAGATCGTCTGGGTTGGTACCACCCTCCATTCTATTTGTAACGTGAAGCAATTCGCTGTGTTTCGGTTCGAAGGATTGGAGAGACAGTTAAATTATCTGCATCTCTACATGGGCTACGCATTGGCCGTGCACTTGACTTTCGCAGACATCAAGGGGCATCAATCGTGTCAAAATGCATCATTTTCTTTTAGGCAAATTTGGTCATCATCAGCAGGTTTGCTCAGGATGAACTACTTTCATTTACTGAAACTGTTGCTTCTGTAGGAAGTGGTGTAGACGGAGAGAAAACAAGCAACAAAAAGCGCCTTTCATTCAAGCCTATTTAATTCTAAATGAAATAGATAAGTTATCAGGTATGTTTTAATGTCCTGTAGGTAACCAGCTAAGATTGCAGATAAACAAGAGTTGGTAGCTAAATCTTAACTCTTATAAAATAAATTTCATTAGCACGATAAAAATAAAGACCAAATCAATGTTGGGTCCAACAAAATACTTTTCGGCAAAATAATGGCTCCAATTCCTGTTAGATGTGTGTAAAATTTAAAAGGCCAGCCCATTGCTTGCCATTTTCATTTGCATTGCTTGCAATTGCCATTGCTATTGCCATTGTATTATATTGCTCGTGGAGCCAAAGACCCTTTAGGATGTTTCTAGGGTTGCGGTAGTGTCCGAGCCCCTACACGATTGTGAGGGCTGCAGGGAGCCGCTGTATGATACCGGCCAAAATCAGTCCGATTGGAATAGGAAATATGCATGACTTTTTAAATTACTTATTATAATTCGATGCCACGTATATACACAAATCCGTAATATTTTCTAAAATATCTGACTTAATAGCTAAGTTATAAAGCTTTAAAGTCGTTGGTTAGACAGAGATAGCTAATATGTACTATGACGTCAAAGTATACGGTCACCATACTTCCATAGAAAAGATTCCATAAAAAAGCGAGATAGATATATTTACTTTTAATGGTTATATCTCCCTTGTTTATTGTACAATTTGAATTCAGTTTTCACTATTAATATACAATTTCCACATACTTTACGATAAATTAATTAAATAATCGAATTACATTTCATGAATATTCCCTATTGTTTGAGTGATGAGCGAAATGAACAGCGGTGGGCTTCTAGCTGATGATTATCACAATCAAATGAAATCGCTTTGATCCACAAATATTCCTAGTTCCATCTAGTAACAAAATGTCTTGACTACCCATTAATTTTGCGGTGACTTCAATGACAGGTGAATTTTGATCGAACGACCACCCTTAGCAAATTTGCCCGAAATCTAATTTGTAGTTACTTAATCCTCGTTATAGAAGCTCTTTGAGCCAACTAAATACTTGCCGCAAATTTTCAAACAACAAGATAGTAATATCGTTCATTAAGAGAAGACGTTTTTAACATTTCGTGGAATTTATTATGAGAAAATCCGACGTTTCGTAAGAGATTTTAACCCTTTTATGTCCGATATTTGATTACACTTTAAATTTTATGCTAGTAACAATAAAGGCGTCCAGTTTACTTCTATTTTATGTCAACATCAAAAGTGAGCTCAGGGGATTGTTTATGAGATCAAAGAACGTATTTAGTAGATGGCTCGTCGAGTTTAATTAAAATGAATAGATTTTGAGAGGTCGTTAATCAATTAGAGATCAACTACAAAGGTTTTCTGACTGTTTCAATATTTAATATTACCTTTACTAAAAAGCTTGACACTTGACTTTAGCTTAATACCTCTACTCCACTCTCTAACGTGTTAGAGATATCCATTATAAGCATTAGCTTTAGCTAAGGTTCCGTTAGCAAAATTATATCCCAATGGAAATAAAACTTCTTTGTGGCATTTATTCTCATCAAATCTTTTCAGGGCATTTGAATTTTAGATCTTGCTAATATACTACATCAATGGAAGCTTGTAGCACTCTAGGAATATTATACAATGATGTCATTTTCATTGGTTTCTTTTTTAATTCTTGTACGTTCTAAATATTAGTTATGGCTGAAGCACACCTAATCTTTATCCAAGTCACTTAAATTATTTGGAACGTAAACTTTATTTGTCAAATTAAGTCAAAATGATTGATACTGATACTGCTAAGGAAGCGATTTGCGATACTAGATCGAGATCATACAAATTTTTGATGAAATGTGGGGCTCGTGGCCTCGGTCTGCTGCAGTAGTCGAGTCGCAGCACCACCCGTCACTCTTGCGATGCTGATAATTACACAGGTTGACAGGTAGACAGGTCTTGCGTCTGCCACTCTTAAGATGCAAATTATTAAGAGGCGTCAGTGGCGATACTGTCATAGAAGCCCAAAAGTCCGGCTTGCCCTATCAAACTAAAATAAGTTCGCGCTCTTATTCATTCATTAACAATTCAAACGACTTTTTAAAGCCACCGCAATTGTGGTTTTGCTGACATGTTTGCAAACTTCTGAGTGTTTTGCTGAGCTCGTCCACGCTAGTAAGTCCACAACGGAAGTATGAAGTATATCTCTCGGCTTGCCCTGTACTAAAACTTTAGGCACGCCACTGATAAGCGTGGTCACAGTCAGGTAGACAGGTCTTGCATCTGCATCCGTACGTAAAATTTCTCTAGAAAAAAACTTAAATTACAAATTCAAAACTCCCGATTAGACATATTTGCGTACATTCGATTGTTAATTCCCACTTTCACTTCTTAACTTTTGAATCGGGGAACCGATAATCAGTTCTTTTTCTTGCTACAACTGAAAAATTAATTAATTTTGTATTGTATTTTGTTTTTTACTTTAGTCAATTTCGCGGACACGTTACCAACGAAAAATGTATTTCCTGTAACAATTCTAATTACACTCGTATTGCCCTCTGAGTTGAAGACTACTGCTTGTTCTAACATCTTTATGTTTTATAGCCCTTCACGCTCGACTCGATTCGATCACAATTCGATGTTTCCAATTAAAATTGTATCTTAAAGGTTATTAGGTGATAAACTTTCAAAGGATTAACAACAAAGATTACAACTTTGTAATTTCGACTAAAAGGTTGTTGTTATTCAATGTTTTCTTAATGTGAACATTAAGATGAATTATCTAAATAAAATTGATAGCAGCCTGAATTTCTTATACATTGTAGCCAAACGACAGTTCTCCTGATGAAAAATGGTACCGCCTATTGAGAAGACCGTGACTTTGGTGTCTGAGACCGTCAACAGCATCACTATGGGTTGCTCTTGTAGAGGTTAAAGATGTTATACCTTTCGTGCTGTTAATTATATTAGCTCTCCAATCCTTCAAACCGGAACATTTTCACGGCAGAAATAGAAAGAAGATTTAACAAAACTCGTTTTTCATAATTTTTTTCATAGCATTATCATATTATAGACTACAATTTGAACGTTAGAAGCTTAAATGAAATTGAAACCTATTCAATCCCATGTGGAAAAACCTAGGTTTTGAAAACCAAAGCAGAAAAAACTTGTAAAACCTTATTTGTAAACTGCGAATCATTTCAACGTTTTGTCTAGCTGGTCTGGTTTTATTCCCATGACTTCGGATGAAAGGCGTATCCCGTAAGTGAGCTTCGAATTAGCCGGTGGATTTTCTGGGATTTAAAATTCGAAACAAAATGTGGTGCGAAATGAAGGGAATGCATGTTTTACGATGCTAGTTCAATGTTTAACATATTATATATTTTTAACAAGCAGAAAGCTTAACGCTACAAGGAAATAGGGAAAATATTTTAGTAACACATTTTTTCGTGGGTGTTGTACGGTTTATTAAAATATACAGTTGAAATGTAGTCACATTTTACTGATTAATTTTCTGGGTAAAATGAAAATATTTTACTTTTACTAAAAGAAAACTGCACATGTTCACAAAACAGAAAATGTGGGATTGCAACTAAAATTCTACATAGAACAAAAAAAGTAACAAGTTCTTGACCTAGCAGTTTCTGGTCAGTTTTTCTCTTCAATCCAGTTTCAACCTCAAAAAAACTTAAACCCGTTTATAAGTCGACAGTAAATTTAGATCAGTAAAAATTAAGTTTCAACTAAGATTAAAATCTACTCAAAAAAATTCCGTCAACCGGTTTTGTCCCCTGGGGGACAAAGTGGAAAAAAATTGTTTAATCTGTTAGCGACCAGGGGACAGTATGAACTGTTTTCGTTGTCGAACTTTCGGGTCGAGTCGGTCGGTTAACCAATACACGTAACAAACTGAGCTAGCTAGCTAGCTAAAAAAATATTAAGAGCTACCCTAAAACTCTTCACTTTTCAAATTTTCTAAATGTAATGAATATAACATTAATTTTACAAGGAATAACGAAAATACGGAATACGCATTAAATTTAATTTGATTATTCAAACAGTTTATTGTAATCGTTGAAATATTATTTTTACATTGAAAACAGAATTAGAATTCAACGTTAAACCAGGGAGATATAACATTAAAAGTAAATATTCTATGAAAGTTGTATGATGATCGTGTATTTTGGCATTATTCATATTGGATCTCTCTGTCTAACCAACGACTTTGAAGCTTTATAACTTAGTTAATAAGTCAGATATTTGAGAAAATCTAACGGATTTGTATATTCATATAACCGGCCACGTTTGAGTCAGACTCACGCATGGTGGGTTCCGCACCAACTTGTAAGATTAAACTTTAAATACATTATAGATAATTTAATAAAAAAAAAACATGAGCAAACCAAGAATGTAAAAAAAATCACGTTTCTTTTATGGGAGCCAAATTAATTTTTAATGTATTTATGTTATTAATATGTTTTGTTTTAGCGGCAACAGAAATAGACATTCTCTGAAAATATCAAGTTTCTAGCTTCTTAAGATACAGCTCGCTGATAGACGGACGGACAGCGAAGTCTTAGTAAGAGGGTTCCATTTTTTACCCTTTGGGTACGGAGCCCTAAAGTCATGTAATTACCTATTCGATCTCCACCAGGAAAGATGGAAAAAAGTATCAATTTCTGTCAAAATCATCAATTTGCCAGAAAAGTTTGATATCGAATAGAATATACTAGTATAGTTATTTTAATATGGGCCGATGAAAGTTCATTATGTTGTTAGAGGGTTCTTGTGTTTAAAATTTTTTCTAAAACTTCAATGGCATTTACAGTCCCTTAGTAATGACCCGTTAGTTTCGGGATACTCGTTTTCGATATTACTACTGTCATTAAATTCTTCTGCCGTCATACATTGAGACGTAAATTGGACGTTTAGTGTGCGTATCTGGAAAATACAAAATTTAAAATCCCTAAATACTTTTGACAACGACAACACCAAAAATTGCTGTTCACGTATTCTCAAAAAGAAATAACACTCGTAAAGAGTAATCGAAAAAACGTTTAGCCTGAAAGAATAAGTTTTCTACTTAAATAAACGCAAGTTTAGTCACAAGCGGTCCCTTGAGGCTAATACCCACACTATCTAGCTTCGATGCGTAAGCAATTTTGTTGTCTCTCTCGTTCTTTTATCAAGTTTTCACCTGTGCCTGAAAGGGATGGTTATATTGTGTCGATTCGACTTTTTGGCTAAATTTGTGTTGACTAATTCATTATCTGAAGCATCACATATGCATTAGAAATAAGATGGCTACTACAGTTGGGTTTGGGTATCTAATTCCTTATTCAAAAGTAGTAGTTAAGTTACCATCGTTGGAACTGCCGTATAATATGCTTAGTACTCAAAAAAGGACTTAAAACAACATGGAAAAACGAAATTTGATCAAGGAATGATGTCATTAAAAATATGAAAGAATTGGCAACAATAAAATGGCTTAAGACTTGTCTGAGTCCCAGTTGAAGTATAAACAGCCAATCTATAAACAAAATCTTGAGCTTTAAAACAGCGATAAAAATTTCATTACCTATGTCAAATACAAACAATTACCAAGTGGTATTAGATTTTGGTATAATATTTAAACCAAATTTTTTAAGAAAAATATTTTTGTTTTTACAAGATCGAATACGTTTTGACCAAAACTTTGTCTTCATTAATACTTTTAAGGACGGAAACTTTTCCAATTCCTAACTTTTTCGATATTGGTTGGTGTGTCGGCGATTTTTATCAGATGATTCGCATTTCGCTTCCTTATTATATAATCAAATTCCAAGAAAAGTAAATAAATGTTTATTTACAACGAAAGTTATTAACATAAAACATTAACTCACGCCGTAATCTGTCAAGGGGCTTTCAGAAGTGTTACACGCCCCATTTAGCATGTTAATGTTGAGTCCCAGTGTGACAGGTTGCGAATCCGTCGCCACTATCCGGGCACAATGGCACATGGCAGCTACAACGTACGGGAACCCTGGACTGACTCTTAAAAGTTATTCTAGAGTTTTTAAGGTTTCGTTTCGGTTTTTTGGTTCCTTTTTAGCATTACTTGCTAAAAAAATATATGCATCTAGCTAGAGAATCTTGTTGTCATTATTACCGGTTTCTGGACTCATCGATCTACAGCTTAAAAACAATTCACCTTAGGTAACTGCATAGAAATCGAGATTTTACGGTTGTCATGTATACCAAAAATCCTTAAAATACTTTTAAAATAAGATATTTTCACCCAAAGATGGTTTACATTTTTCAACTGCTTTTAAAGACAAAAAAAGTGTTTCTCACTTTACAAGATCGACGATCTCATCAGGCATGTAGTAAATTGGCATGTCGCTACGATACATTCGCACAGGAAAGCAATACAGACGAGAACGGTCTAACATCTCAGTATAAGGTACAGGCACCTCCTATCCGTTACTCAAACGAATCACTCGATTCAAACATCTATCAAACTGGCGTTTATCTTAAACTTTAACTTCCTTTGTGACGCAACTAAAGTATATAAAATCTTTATCTCTACATGGTTATTGGCGGTGTAGACATAAAGGGCATCGTCGTCAATAGGCGGCGGTATCACTTTCCATCAGGTGAACTGCCTGCTTGGGTATACATGATATTCCATAAAAAGTCTGCTTGAACTTGAACAATCAATTGATTTTTATATTTTCAATGTTATATTTGGGACACCAAGTAAAGTGACTACTGTCTTATTAATATAAACTGTGTTGGTTTCAAACATTTAAGAACTTTTGAGTGCAGGAACGTAGTATTCGTTTTAGTCCCGGTACTAACTTTAAAACGGATATTTTTTAAGTTAGTACAGGAACTACAACGAATACTTTTTAGAAACTGCGTCTTGTAATGACAGTTGAGCATGATGGATCTGAGATAATTCCGGTACATTTTAGTCCAAATCTTATAATGAGGCTGTAATTGCCATCTATAATCAGTTGTAATTTATTATTTTTTTTTGGCTTAACTTGAACACGTGTTGTTAGAATGTTTATAATCACTACATAGTAAAAAGTCGCTTCCCGCTGTGTGTCCATATGTTTGCTTAGATCTTAAAAACTACGCAACGGATTTTGATTCGGTGTTTTTTTTATAGAGTGATTCAAAGGAAGGATTAGATGTATATAGTACATGAGTAATATACATGCGAAGCCGGGCGGGTCGCTAGTAATGAAATATAACAAAATTTCGTGATTATAACTTATTGACAAAATAGTACAAATCCAATGAAGTCTATTTTCAAAAAACACTTTTTAATTTTGATTTTCTTTAGAAATCTTTTAATCTCCGTTTCAAATTGTATGTAAATCTTTTCAAAAATGGTATATTAAATACTTTTTAAGAATAAAATATCTATTAGGTAAGCAACGTCGGCCATGCTATTGCATAATTGGATAGCCTCTAATAATAGCCTGGGTCGTAGATCTTTAACAGGCGGTCCGCGGGCTCCGTGCTGCCCGATAGCCCTTTAAAAGTGGCCAAACTGCGTAAAAATGTTTGAGCAAACCTTTTTAATTTCGAGAAAAAAGTACACGTATAAACAGAAAATTCTTTCCTACATGTTTCGAGACCATAAAATGCTATAAATTCAGTAATATTTTAAATAAACAACAATTTTAAAAATATTTTAAATAAATAAATAAACAACATTTTGTAATTTGCTTTCGGCTTGCTAACAAAAATGGTTGAATTTCACTGGCTAAGTGCTAAGCGATCGATTTGATTTTCATTATTATTTTAATGTTTTATTTGTTCAATTCCACTATTATAAAAATCATATTTGCATGAAAAAAACTTCTCTCTTGATCGCTCAGGGTCTGAATTGAAATCTCTGACATAATTTTTCCTAGTGACTTCAGCATAGGGTTCTTCAAGGGGGGCGTTCATTTTTATAAGGTCAGAAACGCTTACATGATGACCGCTCACTATCAAACCGTATGCTGGTTTGTACAGTTAGTTTCTCGGGAAACATTCATTCTCGGGAAAGTTTTTGAACAATACAGCTGTGTAACCAAATCACAGCTCATTTAATTCGGTCCCTCAGTGAAGTGAATGATACGTGAAAGTAGGTCGTTCCTCTAAAGTTTTAGTGTTGGTAAGCAGATTAGCAGACCAAATTCACGAACAAAGGTACGGAAACCATGTTGTTTAGGAACAGAAACTACTTGGTACATACGACCAATACAGTGCGAGGGCGATATGAAACCTTATGCCGTACGACATAAGATCGAGACAGGCAAGCAGCAGCTTCATGTGACGCTGTATCACACACAGTTGTACGAAGTAAAGTCCTATCATGGGACACATAATTGCTCCGTTTTATCGTAAAAGCAGGAACCTTGATATTACACCAGTAGTATGAAAGTAAAACATATTCATAATATTTTTTAGGTACTAGATCTATGTGCGAGATCGTCTGGGTTGGTTGGTGGCTTTCTTATTCTGCCGTGAAGCAGATCGGTGTGTTTCAGTTCGAAGGGTTAGAGAGCCAGTGTAATTACCGGTATATCAACTTCACCTCTACATGGACAACGCATTGGCGATGCTATTCGCGTTCCAGACATCAAGGCCCTCGTAATGTTAATAGGCGGTGGTATAACTTTCCATCAGGTAAACCGTTCGCTTTTTGCCCATGATGTTGTATTAAATACTAATTTCTTAAACCCTATACATATATGTACGTCGTTCGGAGAGTGTGTGCAGGAATTGCACAATTTAGTTCCACAGGCCCCCTTTTTATAATCGGAATACTAGACGTAGGCTGAAGTTGCATCCTTTTATGGTAGATATTCCGACCATCCGGACTAAACGCTTCGATAGCTCCTTCATAATGCATACTGCAAGGGTGTGGAATGCTTTGCCTGTCGATGTGTTCCCTGACCAATATAACTTGGGCCTCTTTAAGGCAAGAATGAATAGGTTTCTCCTAGGCAGGCATGATCCACCTTAGACTTCATCGCCGCTTAACATCAGGCGGGTTTGGGGTCAAATGCCTGCCTGGTCATGAATAAAAAAAAAAGACGACGGTATTAATATTATGAATTTACTGGATGTATATACAATCATTACATGAGATTATTTCTCTAGCCTTAATTCAAAGACAGCGTTGGTTGCCCAGCCCTTAAAGGTCACTGTATAGAAACCGTTTTTTATCGTAACTTATCAACCAGGACATATATTTAACAAGTTAAGTGACACACTATTAATAACCACATTACAACACGACGTGGATGTGGAGGACGTGGTAGCTCTGTTTGTTACGTGCCTTGGATAACCGACCGACCCGACCCTACAGGTTGTAGGTTCGAGTCTCGGGTTACCGTAAGTTATAGCTGCCATGTTTCTCAATGTGCCCGGATAGTGGCGACAGATTCGCAACCTGTCATACTGGGACTCAACCTAAACATGTGAAAAGCGGTGTGTGGCAAGCAGCTCTGCCGACCCCTCTCGAGGGACTTCGGCGTGAGCTTATGTTATGTGTGTATGTTACGTTACAACACACACATTGATTCAGCCCAGCACTGAGACATAATCTTGTATCTTTCTAAGCAACGATATGATATGATCGTTGCTAAGTATCTATGAAAAAAGTTCTTACGATACTTACTGCAGGACTCAATAGTGTGTCGTTATGTAGTTTTTTATTATGGACCTCCATTCACTGTAAGATCCTGCGATATTTAGTAACTAAACCTGGCCCCCACGAAATGTTGTTCATCCCTTTTAGTACCCACAAACGATATTTGTCAAGCAAACTATTTTCCGATAATTCTATACCAGGGTGCACTCATTCTATCTAATGATGACCGGACGGCTGTGGCTGTGTTGGACGAATACGAGTACAGTGAACTAGTGTGCGTTACCACTTCAATGAGAGAACTCGCTCACTAAAGCGATGCGCTTACACACTTACGGAACTAGCACAGGCTTAATCAAACCGCCTTCGTAAGCTGGAACAACTGTAGTTAGTTAGGTGTAGGTTTATTCAAATAGTTTCGCCTGTCGCCTGTTAACAACTTGCATCTAATGAAGTGAAAATGACATCTTCCGTTGCTTAAACAGTTCTGCGACAGGATTATTATGTGTCAAGCCCATTAATTACCGTTATGTCATTTCACCCGTAGCTCTGTGACACCGCCCCCCCGGGGGTGGGTTGGAATAAGCAGAATATAACCTATTTTAGGTAAAACACCGATTGGGTAATAGTAAAAATTAATTTTAACCTTACAAATTTTTTTTTTCGTTTTTTCGTTCTTAGCCGAACAGTAGGAAAAGGGAAATCAACAGTTGGCAGTACTGATATGGTTGAACTGCCTAAACCTACAATTGGCAGTACTGATATGGTTGAACTGCCTAAACCTACAATTGGACTATAGTTTTTTGACTGGCATACCTGTCCAGTGATGTACCCATTTTAAATTGAAAATGCGACTGTACAATGAAATACAAGCTACATTCCAAAACAAGCTACCTGTGTCTCGGGATCCGATGCGTATTTTATTGGAAGAAAACCGAAAAAGTGTGTTTTGGACTCGCACATTACGTATTTTACCATCGTAAAAAATATATCGTAATATTGACTTTTTAGACACTTCCATGTATGCAAGCAAAAATGTCGGAGAAAAACACGTTTCACATTTAATTTGTTTGTTTTAGCTCAAACAGAAATACACTATCCCTGTTTTTTTTTTCGGACATTCATCAAATTCTTGATTGATCAAATTAAAATTAGTCAAACCCGTGATTTTTCAAAACAAATAATCGTAGATTCCTTGATTTGTCTTTTTATTAATAATAATAACCACATCACGACACACACATTGACTCTGCACTGCAGTAAGTATCGTAAGAACTTGTGTTACAGCAACTAAGCAACGATATATCAAGATCGGTAAGCGAAACAATGCGTCTTGTAAATAACACAAAGTTCCGCCCCCGCCGGGATTCGAACCCGGAACCTCTAGCGTAGCAGTCGGCTGTTTACACAACTGCGCCACCGAAATCGTCAAAAAGAGGTTTTATTAATTCGTCAAATCCTTTATCTGTCTCGCTTTTGTATTGGACAAATCTTTAATAAATAAATATTTGTCTAATATTAGATTAGTAATATTCCGTACAAGATAAGTATGGTTTATGAGATACAGGCCGCTAATAGACGAACAACCAACCAACCAATGGAGGCTAAGTGACAGGGTCTCGTTTACACTTTTTAAATAAGAAACCCTAAAGCGTTGCGCAAAATTGTATCTTGTATCGGACACCGGCCACCATATTTTAATACAAATCAGTAACTAGACACCGAAACTCACCGCGACTGTGTCCCTTTGCCACCGGACACCGCAACTACAGTTCCAGTGTGCGGTCTCGGCAGCGAAAAGTGGCTGGTATTCAAGATACACGTTTTCACAGTGCCTTAAAAATGAGAGAGAGAAACGGTACCAGACTTTCTTCCCTGTAAAAGTGGAGCTGTGAATATTTCCTGTGTTACAGCCCTTCTTACAGTGATCGAGTTACTAAGATAAGCTGAAATACATTTTCACACGTGACTTGTTTTAATTTAATTAATTTTACAGGTTTATAGTAATTTGGTAGTTCGCATAAATCATCTGATTAAATCGGAAATGAAAGATTAGGCTTAACACGCACTGCGATTTATCGCGGGCGGTTTTTTAAAATTCATAAAGTGCAAAAAAATAATAAAGCTTTATATACATGCACTATTAAGAGTTTCTACAAACGAAAAATACTACCTACATTTTAATTCTACAAGAAGAAAAAAAAAAAACTATTTTCCAAAGTCAGTTGCCAATTTTACAGATTTACAATTTTACATGAGTATAGAAATATCAACATTGTAAATTAAATTCTAATTTAATTCCTTTACGTTTGTCCTTAAGGTAAATGTTAATAATAAATCTTTTACAATCCCATTGTAAGTATGTGAATAATAATAATGAATAAGTTAAAAATAAGACTGATGTAGTTATGTTCAGTTAAAACTTTAGCCTATTTAAATGTAAGATGGTACCCTATTTTGCTTCTTTTTTTTTTTCGTTTTATATGTGACACAAAATTAATAATTTGTACATCACGTGATATTGGCATAGTTGTCGTCTAACACGATTTTTGCCATAAAATAAAAATTGAATTGAATTGAATAATTTGTAGAATAGTCACAGTTTTTGTACTACAATAAAGCCATAGCTCAAGGAAACAACTGTATGATTCTTCTTTACTGTGTTATGTGTCGTGTGAAATCAACATTTAAAAAAAATCGCGAAACCTCCAAACCACTGCATCGCAGCGCGTTTTTGTATGCTGTACTGCGTTTTTAGCTATTCCTAAACCGCCCGCGTTTAATCGCAGTGTGTACTTCGCTTAACGGGCAATTATCATCATATTCAAATGATTTAACTATAATTATATACGAAGACAATGCTCACAAATTGCTTAATTGCAAAGGCTTGTGTTCAGGTTATTAAACAATTATAATCATTCTACTTATATAGGAAATTAATTTAGTTAATGGCATATATGTACTTATGATTATTATTTAAATATATAATAGATTAATTTATTTGATAAAATCTAATTTAAACATAATTTAAGGAAAATGAAATAAGGAATTCGAACTACATAATTAACGTGTTGTTTTTCGTAGACAATTTCCACTAAAATTAATTCCCTAAAAACTTTTACAAATTACTACTAACACTTTTTTTTTAAAATTCCAATGAAATGCAAATTTATTTAAAAAATTTATGTTACAAAAAACTGCTTATAAATAGTGAACTGAAAAGGCAAAACAAGTTATACAATTCAGTGTATTTTTTTTTGCAACAGACATTTTGACGCGTAAATTATATTTTAATCTAACTGGTGACATTTGCGAAATAAAGACAAATCTAACGACATATCGTTCATCGAAATCGGTCCAGTCGTTTCAAACTTACGACGGAACATAAGAATGAACATACATACATACATGTCAAACAAATAACCTTTCTTTTTTGGCTTCGTTTAAAAATACTGTTTGAGATATTCACACTTAACATTTTCAAGCGTGAAATAGTCATAAAACTCAGCTAAAATATATTTATGTAGTTTCCTAAGAAAAACTCAGACATGGATAGTTTTTGTGCCCGAGTTGCCAGACAAAAAAATGGCGTGTTTCCTATAGCGCTGTCATTCTGTAAATTATACGCCTTTTGCAGTCTAGTCATAAATTATTCTTGTACAACTTAGCCGAAGCCATAAATAATGTCCTAGTTTATTTTATAACAAGAAACGTGATCCAAACTCGAATTTTCACTCGGAGTTCGCAAAAGCGTCGTCTGTTGATCTTAACTCAGTACGGTAGGCGAAAAAAGCTTAGAAAATTATCAGGTCAAGTGGCAGTACAAAGGGAGCACGTATGTTTTTGCAAAAACAAAGTGTACTCTCAAATTGTTGAGGCATGCTCATTAAAAATTTGTTTGATAATCGTGAACGTGAGCTAATTGTTGATTGTAAAAGATTTTTCTTTATAATAAAAAAATAATCTTAATTGGGCTTATTATAAAACATGCTTATGAATATTTCAAGTTGAACGTGCAAATGTAAACATATTTAAAGTTTTTTTTTTAGGATTGGGGGCAAACGAGCTGACAGATCACCTGATCAAAAGCGAATGGACATTTGCAACATCAGAGGAGCTACAAAATGTGTTGCCGGCCTTTTAAATAAGAGTTCGCTCTTTTCTTGAAGTTCCGCAGGTTTTAAGTATCTATTTAGTGGAACACAATTCAAAATTATCATCAATTGTCTGAATTATAGAAGCATTTTCAATACACATTATATTAAAGGATTAATAACAATAATCATTCCTTTATTTCAAGAATAACTCACAAAATTGCAATGATAGATATTATATGAATTGTTAAATCCTGAAATCGAAACTAGGTCCGAACTTGTAGATTTGAGATCAGTGTTCAGTTTAAAAACATTGAAACATTTTTAAGTGTTGTTTACAACATTTCTTTAAGTGCTTGACGGCGCGTCTCTGATACTGACGGATTGATTAAGTTTGTTTTGAGGATGTGGTAGCTAGTAGGTTAACCGACCGACCCGACCCGAAAGGTCGAGGGTTCTAGTCTCGGTTTGCTGCTGTAGCTGCTATGTTTCTCAATGTGCCCGCATTGTGGCGACAGATTCGCAACCTATCACACTAGGAGTCAACATAAGCATGCGAAAAGCGGTGTGTAGCAAGCACCTCTGCCAACCCATCTCGAGGGACTACAGCTTGAGTTTTATTAAGTTTTTTGATTGAGAGTGGCACTCTCGGGTCGTGTCTATGGAAGCGGGGCTGCCATATTAAAAGTTCTAGAGTCTATGGAGTTTTGAGGGAGATAAGCCGGCGACGCGATCTTCAACGAATCTTTTTAAATTCAGTCATTACGTTAAATTAGACTATGTTAATTGCTGTTATAATAAATTTTTAGTACGATTATCCTGTTAGTGATTATTAGTGAACTTTTTACTGTTTTAATTATAACTATTAAAGTGTTGTGTGTGCCAGCCACTACTTTCTTTACTTCCTCGCCCTTAACCTGACGCCCGCAAAATGGATTCAAAGTCAAAGTCAAAAGGTTTTTTATTCGAATAGACTTAAATAAGCACTTTCAAAGAGTCATACCTTTTTTTTTACTACCACCGGTTTGGGATGCTATTTCTACGGGGAAGAATCCGGCAAGAAACCTCCGTAGTTGCTTTTTTCAATATTCAAATACAAATTACTCTGATGAAGGACAACTCGCTCATGCTAATATTTAAGTTAAATAATAAATACAATCAAATACCTAATGGTGAATTATTCACAGTAAATCTTCGAAAGAACTAGCTTTGAGATATTATTGAGTATCAACAGAAGCTTCGTTGTCATTGTTAGCGCTTGATGTTTTAAAAATACGAACAAAATTTCAGAGCATTGTCATGAAACACTTGTAAAATCACGCGGTACAATTGCACCTGTGTATGTACAATTATAAATATGCTTGTAGCATCTCTCAAATAACGCGATGAAACCAGCGCCCTGGAGCGGAACAAACCAGAAATAGTGAATATTTATCCTTGTTAATAATATAAACGCGAGTTAGTAAGGATCTCTTTAACGCAAAAACTACTTAACGGTTTTTAATAAAACTTTATAATAACATAGCTTATACGTCAGAGTAATACAAAGTCTATAATTTATAAAGATATTGTGTGAAATGTAAAAAATATAACGATAAATGTCTAGTAATTAAAAATCCTATTGGAACCGTTTAGACTTCTATGCGAACGATCTCGCGGGTATAAGCTAGTTAACAATAAATTGCAGTAGAAGACCCACTTCAGTTTCGCTTGAAACGAAATTTCATTATCTATCTCTCCCACCAAGAGATTTTATTTTTAATATCCGTCCTAAACGAATAACTACGCTGCGGGAAATTTCAATTCAGATATTTTCATTTGTCTATATATCTCTAATTTTTATAAAACTAATTTTTATATTATACAGAAGAAATATATGTATGTTTGTAACGAACTCGAAAACTGCTGGACCGATTTCAAAAATTCTTTCGCCACTAAAATGAAATTTATTTTAAAAATATACATATGTATAGTCTTAACCTGATACAGTCTTAACCTTTGGTATTATAATCTATATTTATTATAATAAATGTCAACTCGTATTTTGATATAATTATGTATGTATTTAATTTATAACTTATATACTATATACTTATACCTATTTTTAATATTAGTAAAAAAAAAACTCAAGTAATGTTTTTCACAAAGCAGCACAAAAAGGTAGATCTACGTGCGAGATCGTCTGGGTTGGTACCACCCTCCATTCTATTTCTGCCTTGAAGCAGTTCGCTGTGTTTCTGTAAGGAGAGCCTGTGTTTTTACTGAGAGGTATGAATCTTTACTTCTAAATGGGCAACGCATTGACGGTGCTCTTGGCGTTCTCAGAAATCAAGAGTATCGTTGTGTCAATAAGCGAGATCACTTTCCATCAGGTGTTCCACCTGCTTGTGCTCATGATGTTGTATAAAAGCAGCGATGGGATGGCATACCTTCAAGGTATATTAATCCTTTAATTATTGTATAAACTAATTAAAAACTTTAAAGTCGCTGTTATATCTCCATCATATTGCAACTCCAGTTTTACAAGCTGAAAAACTAGGTCAATCGTTTATCGAACTAAGTTGGTCTGCTCAATGGAAACCAGTGATATATTTAACAGAAAAAAATAATGCTTAATATCGGCTGATGAACTGAAAACTAAATATGCAGTTTGTTGATATCGTTAAAACTCGAAAAGGGATTGGTCGATTTTAATTGTTCGTGATTTCCTTTGTTTGCTCAATACAGTTCAGGTTGAAAGGTAAAAAAACCAGGGTTTTTTTTTTTAGATGAACACGTACCTAAACATGAACTCACGCCGTAATGAGTCCCTCGAGAGGTGTTACACACCACATTTCGTGTTAATGTTGAGTACCAGTGATGCCACTCTCCACCACTGTTCGGTTACAATTAGAAAAATGTTAGCTACAACGTACGGTAACCTGAGACTCGAAGCCTCGATCTGTTGGGTCGGGTCGGTCGGGTAACCAAGGCACGTAATTACCTGAGTTTTCATAGTATTTGGTAATGATTAGTAGTAAGTATTTTTCAAATCGAGCCAGTAGTTTCGGTGCCTATTTAATACACCAAGCAATAAAATTTTCCTTTTATATAAATTATATTCTAATATTGGTATAAACTTAGACGGACGGATAGCAAAAAAAAAATTGAAAGTTTTTGGCAGAGAAGAGTGGCGCGTCACCTGGCGTGGCATGGACATCCGGCGCTTCGAGGCGCAGGCGGGCTTCTTCTTTAGTAAAAACGACTCAGTAACTAAGGTTTACTTTGTGTTTTTTTACAAGCCATCCATGCCGCGCCGCTTCTGTATAACTCGCACCAAATAATAATAACATCACGACACACCCATTGACTCAGCCCTGCAGTGAGTATCGTAAGAACTTGTGTCACAGGAACTAAATATCGATATGGTATAAACTACATAGATAGGAATACAATATCCAAGACCAGTAAGCGAAACAATGCGTATTGCAAATAACACAAAGTCCCGCCCCTGCCGGGATTGGAACCCGGAACCTCAAGCGTAGCAGTCGGCTGTTTACACCACCGCGCCACCGAGGTCGTCACCAAAAAGCGTTTTTTTTTCTAGTGCGTCTTGTTTTAATGAATTTAATGACTTCGAGGATATTCATTCAAATGACACAATGTGAATGGCGATTATAATTTGGTAGTAATTAATACTGTATCCGTTTACAAATTTTTGCAATCACTTTATATTTGATCTTTTTAACGGTTTTATTTAGCTTGACCCGTTCGTTCGGGTCAAATTTAGTGATTGCAATGTTTCCCCTTTCCTGTTGACAGATTGACCTTATTTTTGGCACACCTTTAGTTCTGATGACAATACAATATAATGTATTCAATATCATTGTATATCCAAGATGGCCGCCGCTACAAAATGGCGGACTACATGTTTTTAACAACAAATCAAAGAATCAAATTAAATGGGCTTGACTAGATGAATAAAATAAAAATCAGAGAACGTCGCTAATTTCAATAAAATAGTTTTACACTTTTTTAACTTAACAGATTGACATATCGATCGACTATTGTGGACTTTTTCGCACATATTGACATGTTATTTTATATTGTAGTACTTATTTTTTAAACCGGCCAGACGCGTATCAATGCGAACCCATGGTTGATATTTGGACAATGCTATTTGTCCGTACAACATTGCATACATGGGGCATTCAAACACAAATCAATACCTTTGACACAGCTTTTCTAATCCCATTTCAAAATCGACCTGTCATATATATAACCCCTCAAAACTAAATCAATAATACAGATATGGGCGGGCACATCCCTATTTTATTATTGCCATGATTAATCACTTTAACAATTAATATTTTTGTCAAATTTTATAATAATTATTTATAAATCCTGATTTTTCTGTTCACGGAAACTTTTTTGATAAAATCAAATCTACTACCAGGTACTTGGTGAGTGCTTCTCACTTGATATACAAACTTGATATCAGATAAGTAACGTGCTACAACTTCGAGTAAATACCCTGTTTTAACCACATGGGATGGAATATCGGTTATTCCAGTTCCAAGAAGACGAGGTCGATATCAGTTTGTGCAGTTCAGACCCTCACTCCCTTAAGTTCATCCTATAATACCAGTTACCAAACCCTTACAACTCTAAAACAATTTTATAAGCTTCCTTCCATGGGATAAACAATAAAAATAACCTCAAAAACTAAAAGCCGACTACTGAAAACCGCGCTTTAAAAAATTAAACAATAATTATTTTTATTTGAAATTCTTAAGTTTTTTTTGCTTTGGTCATTGTTTTAAATATATTTTTGATTATAACTATTTTGGAGTTATCTGTAATAAAAAAGGTATTTAATGTTTCTATATTTTGGGTAGGGCTAGAGAGCAAAAACGTTTGATTCACATCATTTTAATTATCTGTCGCATGCAAGGAAAGCCGCGACTAAATGCTCACAATATGTAAATATTTGAAATGTGCTAATAAAGCCCTTTCATTTGATAACAAACACGGCCAGATTACATGTTTTTTTTTTGTTCATGACTTCATGCCCTATAGAGGGCGCCCTAATCAATTTATTGTGACGTCATATAGCTTATAACCAGCGGCCAATCATGACACATCCAACGATACCTTATTTGCCAATTTATGATAAGCATTTTAGAAGTTTGGAACAGATAACCATTCATACATACATACGTTCCGATCAAAATCATTACCCTCCTTTTTGCTTCACCGTTGTCGAGTAAAAAGTATGTTGGACCAAAAACTTTATATATTCACCCAAGTTATCTACTATTTTTCTTTGTTTAGTTATTGGGAGAAACTGCAGGTGCGTCAATTTTTAGCATCTGGATATGTTCAAGAAGATTAATCTGTGTTATCATCAGTCTTGTGTTTATTCTTTTTTTAGTGAACAGAAACATAACGGTAACACTAACACGAGTTTCCGGACCAATCAACTAAGGTTAGTGTGTAGTTTAATTATTCTGGTAATTTTAAGCACATTTTAAAACCATTCAGGTATGTAATTGGTAATTACGAACTGTTTACCTAAACATGTAGTTTATTTAGTTTATTCATTCATCAATAGAATTGCTTAATGAATAGGTAATTTAAATTTCGTTGATGTTAAATGAAATTCATCGTTTTATTTCAATAAATGCGACCTTGAATTTTGAACTTTTTAAAACAATAAATTTCTATTCGATCTACCTATGTTACCGTCGTAAACTCATGTTAGGGTTACAGTTTTTTTTTTGGTTCCGCATGTCCGAATGAGAAACCGGAATTCTTTAGGATGACTTTGCTGTCCGTCAGTCTGTCAGGATCTTTTTTTCTCAGGAACGCGTAAAAGTATCAAGCTGAATCAATATATAACATTAAGGTACGAAATCCCACGGAACAGTGATAAAATCAAACTATTCTAAGTCGACGCGATTAAAAAAAATATTGCCGTAAGCTTTGTTTTAGTTTTATATTTTGATATTGTGAATCATGTGAATCAAAATCTGTATTCAAATCAAATCAAATGTAATCAAATTGTTGTCAAATTTGTATATGTGTAGGCGTAGGGATAGGGGTTTGACCTAGAATCATGAAACAAGAAAGTATGTCATGAGTACAAAAAAAAAAAATCGAAAAACGTAATTTTGTTGTTTTATCCAAAAAAAAAAAACAACAAAATCGGAAAAAAACATATAAACTTATCAAGAATTATCTAGATGGCTACCATTTTAAACGGAGCCCTCGGTTCGCGAGTCCGACTCACACTTGGCCGGTTTTATTTTATAAACGATCTGTTATTCATTGAACAGCATACCTCTAGCATTATAAATTGAATCTAACGCCGCTGTTACCTCCACCTGTGCTAGCAAGATTCTAAGCAAATAAAAATAATTTACCATTGAAATGCATATATTTCTAGTGAATGTTTAATTTTGAAATTGGTCTTTATTTCGGTTATTTACTAACTTCATATGGATTAATAATAATAGCTTAAATATAAAGAAAACTTGGATTATAAAGTGTAAATAGATTTTACTAATAGTAATAAGAAAATTGTTGTACTTTAGTTTTTTTTTTTAACAATCATCCTGGTGGGTAGACTTAGTGGGTTTATGTCACATTGATTCACTACCTGTTCTTGTATGTAGTATTCTTATGTAATATACAGTTTCTTACAGTACCTGTAACAAATGATTCAATATTTGTGTTTCAACTAATGTCATTATAATTAATATTTGTACAGCTGATGTCGCAGGTCACGATAATATTCGACAAAGCTCCAGAACAGTGGAGGGCGCTTCAACCTACTCGAAGACCCGCTGACGCAGCGAAGACCTTTTCAAAGAAGCCACTCAATATCTTGTTAGGATCCCTTACGTGTAACGATATCGAAATTTCAAAGATTTCTAGTAACTAGAGGTCACCAAGAAGTTCAACAAAAGAGTTTTATAAACCTCTGCTTATTCGTAAACAGAGTCATTTGACATTTGCCAATCCAATTTTATTTATGGCATCGGCCATATATGATGACCACTTTGCCAATGTCACGTGATGAGAACAAACGGTTTTGACAGAAGCAAATGATCGGTACTTACACTGATGATCAGTTGCTAGATCTGTAACAATATATAGGAACACATAAACAACATAAGGACATCACAATCCTATACTATTGGATTTAATGAACTTAATAAAGGACTTTACAAGTTTGGAGTGAGACTGCGACTACAGATAGTTAACATTAACGGGGGATATTTTTAGGGAGACAATCATACAGTGAGACCCTTAAATTTGAGCAGTTGAAATTTTTTTTGTCAACAGTACCTTCTTCTAAACCGCATTCACAGAGGGAATGATCCCTCACCCTTGTTTTTGCCAGAAATACCGGAGTTCAAACGTGACCTAATCTTAGGCGGATAATTGTTGAGGTAGTTGCCTTATCAATTTGACATTTGTAAATTATGTTTCTTGGCGGGAACGAGAACTTTTAGTTTTAATTTTCTCTTTTTATAGTCTTTTCTTGTATATCAGCAGAATTTAATGTGTAAAATGCTAGTGTTTATCAGTGAATGTCTGTAGTGTGGAGTGAAAGATAATTCGTTCGCTCTTTTCGTCTTCTCCCAAGTAACTCAATAAAGACTACAGTAACAGTACTAGCACGTTACTGTAGACAGATTCATCATTCTCTATCATTTTCGTCACTTCGTCATCCATTTCATCCCTTTGATTAAATTCTTATTTCCCTAATCCCTTATCAAAACTTAATAAAAATATTACTCGACACTGGCACTGAATTGCCAATAAAAGAAAAAAAATGCGTTCTATGTGTAATTGTATATGTCAACATATAATACGGGTGTAGTGAGTAATTAAGCAACTTCGTGCTTTGTCGGCTATGTTCGTTTTTTTATAAAATGAGACGAGTTGACATAAGACGTCATTAAATGAATACGATAATTGAAACATCGGATAGTAGCGTTCGGGAATCTTCGCGTCAACCGAGAAATAACGAAGCCGATTTTGATTTTGATTTTATATTCTAGTCCTGCTATGCTCTGTATGATCGAATAATTTCTTGCGCGTTGAAAACTTATTTTTAGGTTTTTTTCTTGTCGAGCATAGCGGGACCAGAGCTTAACAACAAACCAAAATAAAGTTCCTTAATCTGAATAATTATATAAATACTAGAGTTCCTTTTTTCCTTTTCATGTATGGAAACCTTAAAACAACGAGTGATGACTGGTATGTACAATTTCCATATAATTTCAGTTTTAGACTATTGTTGTAAATAATAACCACACCACGACACAAACATTGACTCACCCCTGCACTAAGATAATCTTGTATCGCAGGCACTAAGCGACGATATAGTATATACTACATAGATATGAATACAACATTCAAGACCGGTAGGCGAAATATTGCGTATTGCAAATAACACAAAGTTCCGCCCCCGCCGGGATTTGAACTTGGAACCTCTAGCGTAGCCGTTGGTTTACACCACGGAGCCACCAATGTCGTCAAATCATTCAGTGATAAATCAAGCTCTGACTCAATATTTACTAAATTTTAATCACTACAAACTAAATTCTTCATCTCATAGACTATTTAAAAATTATATGGATTCATGCAAATCGTTTTCTCAGTTAATAATAACTTTAACAAACGCAAATAACTTTACTGTCGACATCAAAAGTCAAATGCGGGCGATGAAATAACATCTTCGTCGCAAGCAAATCTAATCAGTGTCATTTCTTTATTAAACTTTACCAAGGATTTTTAAAAATAGAAAAAAAAATACCATAAAAATATAATTTATGTGAAACGGCAGAGACGCCATTTCACATGTTTATATCTCGTAGAATGACATGTTTACGTTTCAAATAGTGATTTTATCACTCTTTGACACTAGGTAATGTTTTGACAGTCGAAATAAATTCGGAATATTGTTTTAAGTATTTTGAAACAAGTATCAGTCAGAAATGTTCAGAGAATTTTTATTTCTGCTGTCTTTATTTTTTATATTGCTGATATTTGAATAAATACAGTTATTAATACTTATTAAATAACATTTCTGTAATTAACACTTGCATCTACCAAGTTTTCAATATTAAATATAGCTAATAAATGTTCTATTAAGAAAGAAAAAGATTTAAAAAAAAACTAGAAGCTAAACTCAAAAATCATAAGAAGATATGTTGAAAATAAAAACACATAGAAAATAAAAATACTTTTCTAGCAGCCGCATCAAAATCGGTTCAGCCTAACGAGAGATAACCGCGGACAAACATTATTTTTCATTTTTCAATAAAACGCGTGTAGAGCTGCGGGGTAAAACCTAGTTCAGAAATAACACCGCATAAATAAATCAGCTAAATACAAATGGTGTATCAAGTTTGTTTGAAATTGACGTTACGAAATTATTCTTGCCAGTTGATTTTCTCAAACAATTTTTTAAACAAAGGCTTTGAAAAAAAGGTTAAAAGACAGCAATTTTTTTTTTGTATTTTTTTTACAAAAAACTAAATCGCCAACACCATAAAAACTAACCATTGACAGCCAATGTTTCAATCCTGAAATAGACCAAGCAATTAACCATACGAAACCGTTCTCTGACAACGAGAATAAAAATTTGAAAACAATTTGAAATCTGGTCACGTGATTTTTCGCATGGACTGTACAAACGGAAGGTTTGATATGGGTTCTTTCTTGGTAATGGATATTTGGGTTGAATATCCCGAAATATGAATTTTATTATTCTGTCAGAGATAAAAAGGTACTGCAAACAGTTTTCACTTGCTCTTTCCGATTTGACAAAAAAAAATGGCTGTTTTTTTTTTAAATCTGACCTTCATAATAATTTCTAAACAGAATCCGAAAAGTCCACGTCGGCGTTTATTACGGTTGAATTTTTAAAAATGTCTGAAAAATATTTTGATCAAATATATACTTTAAAAACTGTTTTACAAATTTACAAAAATAATCTAAGATTCTTGCAAAATATCGTAACATTTTACAAAAAAAAAAAAAACTCAGCTAAGCGTAGAAAACATAGGTATTTGTTGCTGTCGTTTTCCTTTGTCGGTTACATATTACGAACTCACTGTTCAACAGGAATTGTATAGGCAATTCCCGTACTTATATCTTGAATAGAGAGAGGGAAAGACCTTAGAAAGGGGTAATTACCCTACCGACCTTTCATAACAATAAAGAGCAGAAAACAAATGGGTCACTCACACAATACATCACTCACTCACACACAGGCTGTATGTGTTTTAGCGTTTTTTAGCTTTGACAACTGTTTCGGCTGTTGATCATTTTTTTTTATGAAACATAGTTTATATTTGAAAAACGAACATAAATACACAATTGTTAAATGATAATTACAGACAAGGAAATATTATAAAACACACGATCTAACTTAAATAATAATAACAACATCACGACACACACATTGACCCTGCAATAAGATATAATCTTGTATCGCAGGCACCGAGCAACGATAAGGTATTAACTACATAGCTAAGAATACGCCATCCAGCACCGGTAAGCGAAACAATGCGTCTTTCAAATAACACAAAGTCCCGCCGTCGACAGGATTAGAACTTGGAACCTCTAGCGTAGCAGGGGGTTTACACCACTGAAACACCGGAGGTAACAAAAAAAAGGTTTGGTTAAATTTCTGAGTTCGAAATCACAAGTGTTTTTGATCATCATCCATTCCGATTTACCTAAAGAGAGATCAGTAGAAATTATATTGAATTATACACTAAACCAGCGTTTCTCAAACTTTTTCGCCATCGGACCCCTCGAAAATTAAGAATAATTTACAAGTATTTTTTAAATTTTCAAATTTGAAAATGTTTTCGATTTTTTAAATATGTTCACTAATGTTGTAGTGTTGATATTGCTTTTTGCAACTAAAGTAGTCCGTATGGATCCGGATGTTACTACTAAGTTGTATTTTTCATATTGTTTTCATCATTTAGTATAATTTTGTGCTATATACGAAATCAAATTCCATTTGTACTCTGCTCGAGAGGAATTATTACGGTATACATATCTACGTGAGCCCTTTATTTCTTATTGTTAAATGATCCAGAGATGAGTCAGCGGCCCCCGATCCGTATGTTTGCGGATCCCAGGGGTCCATGGACCACAGGTTAAGAAACGCTGCACTTCCCTGCCAATCTGACAATGAAAGCCATCAGCAATCTGACAGTGTAATTATCAATACGGAAGCCTCAATGTCTTTGGTGTCGTTTGAACAACGCGTTGGCGGTGCTCTAGGCGTTTTAAGATATCAAAGGCATAGTGTCAATAAGCAGTGATCGCTTTCCATCTAGTGAAACATTGCCTATGACATTGAATTAACAATATTACCCAAGCGTGAGTCGGCCCCGCACATGATGGGTCTGACATCTTACTCTTTTGATATTTTCGAAAAAAAAAAAAAAACATGTTTGTTGTACCGGAGCCCCCTTCATTTTTTTATTTTCAGTACGTGTTGTTATAGCGCCAAAAAAATATATATACATTCTCTAAAAAAATTCAAGATACGAAGAATAGCGGTTCATGTTGCTGGTTCACAAGATACACCCAGCTGAAAGACTGTCGGACGGATGGACAGCGCAGTCTTAATAAAAGAGTCCCGTTTTTACCCTTCGGATACGGAACCCTAAAAAGGTGTGCTGTTGAGGTACCACAGTCAATGGCGAAGCCCTTGTACTTATGTACATATAAAATAAATATATGAATAAAAATCAATTTGGAAATTAATAAATTTTACTGTTGATTGAAAGATATAGGTAACAGATGCAAATAGTCCAAATTATTTTTAAAATTAAATAGCATATAACCCCCCGAATCTCCCTCTTTAAAATCAAAATATTAACGAACCTCGAAATCTATCCAAGGTATATATATTTCCACATTTCTTCATATCATAATGAAAAACAATTCTTATATGATATTAATTAAGCTGCCAAGTTTAAATACACAGATGTTTAAACAGAATCGTTCATAAACATTACGTATTATTCTGTAATACATAACACATACTATATACATTCATGTACAAATATATTTATGTACTTCTATTACATAGAATTCAAATTTATTAATGATTGCTGACTTGAGAATTCAAGTGATGCTCGTTTGATTAAATGTCAAAATTTGATTAATGTTTATATTTTTTACGTTTCTCGAGACTTAAAAAAACGGTAAAGTGTGAGTCGGACTCGCATATGATGGGTTCCGTACGATCTTTTAAGATTAAATATTAAATTATTAGAGCTCCCTTTAATTTATTTATGTTTTTAAGTATTTGTTGTTATAGCGGAAAGACAAAAAATGAGTAAATAAAAAATTTATATGAAAATGTCAAGAGTCTAGTGGATTATGAGATACAACTGTTAGCAAGTTGAGCAAACAGACATACGGACAGTGGAGGCCAAGTAATATGATTCCTTTTTTTACCCCTTAAAAATTTTCCTATACTTTACTAATGTACTTTTAAATGTTTTTACCCCTTTATTTGTTCAATCAAAATCAACTAAGTATTTGATGTAACGGAACTGTCAAATTTAAAAGCAATCATGCTTGGAATCTCAAACTGTACTTAACCACCACCACCACATCACGAAACACATATTGACTCAGCCCTGCAGTACCTAAGTATCGTAAGAACTTGTGTCACAGGAACTAAGCAACGATATGATATATACTACATGGATATGAATATAAAGTCCGGGATTCGAACCCGGAACCTCTAGCGTAGCAGTCGGCTGTTTACACCACTGCGCCGACGAGGTCGTCAAACTAAACTAAACATTCTCTAATTGTCACAATTCAGATGTTTAAGTACAGTTTGATACATTGTCAACATTTAATTTTCAATCTAGAATCCGGCATACAGTTTTCTAAATATTTTCATCTGAGTACCTACCTCCGATTAATGTCTATCCACGAAATTTTTAAGATAAACAATTTGACAATTTAATCCTAAGATAGCTTGTGCAATCTTTGAGACATGAATCTTTTTTTAATAATCATAAAAGCGATATTGCCTTGACAATTCGATTTGGCAACAGATGTCGACTACTGTTGCAAAATCAAAAAGATTTAAGATTGTATATCGTATCGAAGTCCTTTGAACTGTGGAAACAATAAGAAGAAATAAAAGTCTATATCAAGAATCATTGTTTGATATCTAAGCAAACAATATTATTTAAGTAAAAAAAAACATTTCGTTTTGCAAGTTTAATTTATTACTGTTGTATAAATTCGTTATTCATTCCATTTTTAATATAAGAAGTCATGAGCAAACAAGCGATCGATCCACTTGATGGAAAGTGATACCGCCGCCTATTAACACAACGATGCCCCTGACTCATGCCAAGAGCAGCGCTTATGCCCATGTAGAAAGTCTTTCCAATCCTTCGAACCGAAACACAGTTCAATTTGGCCAAAACCCTTGGATTAAGACAAATACAATTGTACTTATTTACTATTTAACTAGAAACAGTAAATATCCCTAGTACATAATTATTTTTAAATGTAACTTACATTGTAGCTATACTATGAGCAAGGTATAAATAATGTGGAAACTCTATGAAGGCCCCAGTTTCTGAGTATACACCAGACAACAAAAACAAATGGACTACGTTAATTTATAGCCTAGATTCGCGTTCCGACCCCTAATTCGTAATTATTACGGGAAAAAAGAAAAAATGTATCCTTGCGGAAGTCTCTGAAAAACAAAAATTCCATATTTCCTGATGCTATTCATCCTGATGAAAGATCTAAAAGTCCTTAAAAATAAAAAATTAACCAGGGGAAATCCAAATCTCGAATGTTTTGGATATAAAACTTTTTACAGATAAAATAATGTTAACTAATGTTAATTCTAGACAAATACTGACCGCGCAAACGTTGTTTTGCCATATAAATAATTTTAAAATGGCTATTAAAAAGTAGGGGTTGGTGATAAAAGGGTAAATTTAACATTGCTTAATTTTACATTTAGGGTTGTATGTATTTTTAATGCGACATAATAAAAAAAATAAGAAATTAAAAAAATGTCAAAAAATTAAAATGTTAAGGGTGGACAACCCTTATTACTAAGGGGTATGAAAATTAGATGTTGGCCGATTCTCAGACCTACTCAATATGCTCACAAAATTTCATGAGAATCGTTCAAGCCGTTTCGGAGGAGTACGGGACATACATTGTGACACGAGAATTTTATATATATGATCTAACATGGACACATGGATACACTGTCGTTAGTATTCTCGGATACTGAGACCCTATTCTGAAATGCCGCCAACAAAACTTCGTGCCGACCAATAAACCGACCGAACATAAAATTAATTCGTTTTTCATCTTTTCGGAGTGGACGCCCAGGCTGTACTTACAGCCATGAGCTACACAACTTGCAGCTTCAATTCTTGGTATTCTCGTAAGAGACTTGGTAGATGGATAAGGATTATCCACCTTTTGGTCACATACTAATGACTAGTCCGCTGCACGTGCTAGACAGTTCGATGCGATCGTTAACAAGGATCATGTTCTTGCTAGTATTCTCTAAATAGGTCAAACATTCTGCTTTAATCATCTTTGCCCAAATCAGCATAATTTATCTGTAACTTCTGCTGCGGCCCGGAGACCTTAGCAGCTTTACCGTGACTTTACCGCGGCTGTCGTTCCCCAGACAATCGATAAGGCTGTATCGTCTTTATAAAGACAACACAACAAGACGGAATGCATAGGTATGACCGCCATACCTGTTTGCCTCTATCGAGCTTGACCTAGTACAGACTGGTGGAGCTGGACTATCCAGGGACATTTAGGGTTTTATGCAGAAAGCGTTCCAACCCTTATGAAAGAATAGGTAGGTAATATTCCCTCATAGGGAAAGAGCCAAAAAGTCACCTAAGGATGCCTCTACCGGCTTGAACACTGCCTGCATGACTTTGGACCAAAAATAATCTTACAGAAAAAGGGTTACCGAATAAGAAAATCAAGTCAATAAGTCATAGGACTATGTACAGTACCTAATTAGAATCGACCTGATGAATTTTATTTTATTTATGTTTTTGCCTGAAGCATGGAGTTAATTATATTTATTATTGGTATTTATTTTTTGCAAAACTACTATCATGTATCATGTAAAGTCTTAATGTTTGCCGAATGGAATGTTTGAATAATATTGTTAAACCTGGTAACAGGTTCCCTCGATACAGGCTTGCCTAGTGAGGGGACCAAAACACATACTGCTGTTTATGTAACATGTTTTGGTGTGAATAAATATTTTTTCATTCTTTTTTTTTTTCATAAAGCACAATAATGATAAGATTTATAACTTTGGATGTACGTTTGATATGATAATATTTATAATTACTTACATCTCACTTTACTTACATTATAAAGTATCTCGCTTTGTATACTAGCTTTTTTATTTCAATATAAGGCAAACGGGCAGGCCGATCTTCTGATGTGAAATGGTACCGACGCCCATTGACTGCGGGCAAACGATGTCAGCAGATGCGTTGCCGATCTTTTAAAAAGTAAGCCCTTTAAAATGATAGATTTCATTTAAACTTTTTTTTTGTCCTAAATTCATTGTTTAATGAGGAGAGGCAATTTAAGCTGGGCTATCAGATGCAACTCTCTGCGAAAACAGTCTGAATTATGACAAATACTTTCACCATTCCAGTTATTTTGTACGAACGGAAAATTTGTTCTGCAATTGGGTAGCTTCTTTTGACTCTGTCCATTAAATTTTATACTTAAAAAATGATGTGTGAATCATGTGAAGATGCAATTTTGCCTAAAGCCTAAATTTAATAAAATTAATGAATGGTTTTTGTAAAATTATCAACATTTTTTTTCAGCTCGACTAAATTCCTAATACATATCTACGTCATTAATTTATTACTTCTCCCGTTTATAAAAAATGTCATAATGACGTTTTTTGATGTTTTGGGAATCGTAGAAAAGAATTGATTTTAATTATTTTTTCCTTTTTTTTTATAAGCCTACAAAAACTAAATTGACATTGTTTACATGATTTTCTTACAAATAAACAACGATGTTAAGAATTTTATCTTGTGTTATGATAAACCTACTCAGAAAGATAAATAGATCTTGTCAAATCTTATCATTCCTGGCCACTTAGCGTTAACACATGCTTTTGTTTGTATATTGCTAATAAAGTAACTTTCAATCTCTTTTAAATTAAGTTTAACAATATTAAAAGCATTTTAAAAAGCAAAATATTTTTTATTTTGTAGACATCATTTTAAGTTATGAGGATGACATTATGAAGCCAAAGTGAGTTGTTTAAATAGAAAAAAAGAGCAGAGTAAGATTGAAATATTGGGTATTTAACTATGCAAGGAAAGCCACTTACCGCATCACCAAAAAAAGGCATCAGGATGGTTAATATCCGCCTTATAAAATAGTAGCATAACGTCCAATTTACGTTGGCTCCACTGCAGTTTTGAGTGTTAGATACATCATCACTAAGAACTATTTCTTCGTCACCTATTTTGAAAAGATTCCACTTTCAAAACCAAGGAAAACACTGGCAGCTAACTTCCACGTCAAATTCGGAACACAACGATCGAAAAAGTTTCAATTCAAATTTATTCGAAAAAAAAGATTCAATACATTTTCGTGAGTCGTTCGATATTTGAACCGACAAATTCAGGATTTTCGTATTTCGAAGTTTTTCGTACGCGACTCGAGCGGGGAAAGCGTGCGGCGTCATCGACGGCTTGAAAACAACTGAACTGAAACAGCAGCGCAGCGTTGAAGCTCTCGTACCTGTGAGCTTTTAAAATTATCGCCCCTCAAACAACTTTGCACCTAGACTACATTTTTTTAAATGTCGATCTGCAAAGAAGTGAATATTTTTCTAATAAAGTAAGCCTGGTTTATTGTAATTTATAAAGTTGTAACTGTTAATTTTAAGTAGCTTTGTCTATATTTCAACATATTTTAATCTATGGCGTAGTTGTGTAAACTAACTGCTACGCTAGAATTAAGTGTGAGTTGCAACGAAACAACCATAAATGTTATAAATAAAGTTAATCTAAAAGTGGTCCAAAACGTGCCCTTTGGTTATCGTTAAAGTAATCAGATAATGTTAGTGTTATTGTTATTTTGTGAAATTCACCACCACAAGCCACATCAACTATAGTTTTTATAGTGTTTTGGCTGTGTCGGCAACAAAAAGAGGCTGGTGTCCGACACAATACACCTGTTTGCGCAGCACCAGTCAACTGCGTGTCTACGCTATGTACACTAACTTACCTGTTGTATTATTGCCAATTATGTTTGTTTGTTGCACTAGTTTTGGAATAGCATAAACTCACGCTTTAATCCCTCGTGAGGGGCTGGCAGAGGTTACACACCGTATTTCGCATGTTTATAATAATTAATAATAAACCACATCACGACACACACATTGACTCAGCCCTGCAGTAAGTATCATAAGAACTTGTGTCACAGGAACTAAGCAACGATATGGTATATACTAAATAAATAAGAATACAACGTCCAAGACCGGTAAGCGAAACAATGCGTCTTGCAAATAACACAAAGTCCCGCCCCCGCCGGGATTCGAACCAGAAACCTCAAGCGTAGCAGTCGGCAGTTTACACCACTGCGCCATCGAAGTTTATGTTGAGTCCTAGTGTCTCTCTGTCGCCGGGCACAATGAGGAACATGGCAGCTACAACGTACGGCAACTCGAGACTCGATCCCTCGACCTGTCGGGTTGGATCGGTCGGTTAACCAAGGCACGTAACAAACTGACCTACCGCGTCACTCAAAGACAAAAAAAAAAAAACTAAAAAAGAGAAAAAATTAAAGAAAGAGAGAGAAGATGTTTTAGAATAAAATAATTATATTACGGTATTTATTTAAAATACATACATGAGTTATTTTAATATTTATTTTATCATAAAAGCATCCAGACGAATGGCTTTTATGCTGTAATTTTTTTGTAACATGGTCCAATTTAATTTAATTTTGTTTTAATACGTTCAACTAGAATTTGTGTTTTGTTAGATTTTATTTTATGTAAGCTGTGTTTACCTTAAATTGGATACAGGGAATGTTATTAGTCTCTAAGTTGTATTGCATGCATGTGTATTATTCGTTGGTAATCCAAATAAATAAATGAAATGAAATGACTATCGCGTTTTTAGTCAGCTCAGAATGTATTAAAACAGGTATTTCTATTAATTAACAGAGTTGCGTCTGACTTAATGAAAATGATCCGGTAACCTTGATTTTTAATAACGTATTCAAATTAATATTTTTATATTAGTAATAAGCATACATAATAATATTAAACAACAAGTGTGTCCATTTAATCAAGAAATTAAAAATCCATCTAATAATTAAATATAAATAAAGTATCTCAGAAAGAAAATTCGTTTTTTATTTTTATTAATTATCAAATTTAAACAATATATAAAAGAACAAAAAGAAAAAATACTGTAGCGGATTGTATTTGGTTTCAAAGCCCTGAGTTTAATATAAATTGAATAAAAACTCTTCATTTTCATTAATTCGATTTTTTTTTCTCTTTGAATGATGACATTTTTGTTAATTTTTCAAAGATACTGAATCGTAAGGTTACTTCGTCTCACTGTTTTTCTAGACTTGGTTATTGAATTTTTTATGAGAGATGTTTTTAATATTCGTCTAATTAAACCTTGAAGATTCTTAAAACAAGAGGTCTGCTCGGAGCGAATATTAAGTAAAGGAGGAAAGGAATGAGATTGTTTATTTGTATTAATATAATGTAAAGATGCAATCTTTATATAAGCTTTTCGGCATGAAATTCCTTGAATTGAAATTTATATTATATTAATAAACAATCAGAATAAATCTATGTATATATAAATGTATCTGTATATGAGAACATATTATTAACTTAATTATTTCAAACATAACAAAAACATTAAATTTAAATTAAATACAAATTCCAAAAATAAATAAATAAATTACAAATCATAAATGACGCAATCATAAATTCAAACGAACAATAATTATTAAACAATATTTTCATAGTCACCAATACAAGCAGGCATCAATAACTTCCATCCATCCGCAAACACATCAAGTTCGGGTAAGAGAAGAGAGAGAGTTCCTATGAGAGCATTTAGGTCCGCGTGCATTTTTAGAATGGAGTAGAGTCTGCAGAGCTGCAGGACTTTAATCGCTGTGGATAAACCCCGCCCCGCCGTACCTCCAACGAATTGATGTTTAGGCAGCCAATTAAAAACTTAGTAAGGTACAAATAACACACGTTTATACAGGGACCTTAGGAAGGTCTTTTGTACTTTTTCCAACATCAGTTTTAGCCTCATGTGGATTCCATACACAGACACACTTGACTCCAACTTGCTTCGGACAAGAATTGTATATAAGAGGGACGTTACTGCAGGATTTTGAGAATCTCGAGTGTGACGCAGAACGAAACCTAGTCTCTTAAAGCAGTCTTTGGCAAGCGCTGTGATGTGATCGTTAAAAGTTCGGGAGGTTTCAAACGTAACACCCAGGTCCCTAACAGAATTCTGACGCTCGAGTTGTCTGCCTTCTAGGAAATGTTGTTACATGAACGTATAAAACGTTTAAATCAATTTTTTTGTGCGACATATATATCTCATAAAACATATAACGTTTAAATCAAACATGAGTGTGTTATATGTACAGATTAACCATATTTCATAGAAACGTGTTTTTTTTTTTTGTATTGTATATTGTATGTTGTATTGTATGTCGTAAAAGAGCTATGTGTATCTACCATGAGTTTGGATCTTCTACATGTCAGTACGCCTACCATGAGTTTTAGCATCGAGTGCCGCTTGCGACTACAGTTACAAATTTGTATACATCTTTACCTCTAACGGATTGATGAGGAATTAAGATTACTCGAACATATTCACTTTTACAATCTATGTTTCTTGAAGTGTAGACGAACTGCACGAACTCATGGAAGAAATACCAATCAAATATATTACTACAGTATCTTTGATGTTGTATTCTTATTTATTTAGCATATACCATATCGTTGCTTAGCACCTGCGATACAAGTTCTTACGATACTTACTGCAGGGCTGAGTCAATGTGTGTGTCGTGATGTGGTTATTATTATTATCTAAACTGGCCATCTTTAGCCTTCATCTATTCAGAATTGCTTTGTAAAGATCATCATATGAATGTAACTGCTGTCGTCAGCGGCAGTAGAAATGTAATGTAAACTCGTGGTAGACACATGGGATGACTTTTTTACTTATTGGTTTTTATTGTAGTTTAAATACAATCATACGCAGAAACGTTCTAAAATGAACGTAGGTCAGTATTTTACAGTTTTCTTCTAAAATTGTGTAGGAAAAAGCTCCGCAAGTGTTTTATGTACATGTCAAAGTCAAAGTCAAAGTCAAAATGTTTTTATTCGAATAGACTTAAAATAAGCACTTTCAAATCGTTTTTTTTTACAACCTATTCATAAAAATAAAAAAAGTTATTCATAGTCAATTCCATTTAATGAATCATTTTTTTTAGCAGCGTTCACGTTTATAGACTTTCCAATCTGAAAAAAGAAACAAAAGATTTTAATAAATATTTTTTTTAATATTTCATTTATTGCTATTTGTATTGGTCAAATTGATGGGAATTTTTATACTGACACAAAGTTCCTGCCTGCATTTAGTGAATAACTAAGTAATTTAACACTAGCTTTTTTAATAATATCTCCTTCTTGGTCATGTGATAGAATATCTTAATTCAGCTGGAGCTTTTAAAGGCAAGAGTGAATAAGCCACTCCTGGGTAGGTAATAGGCATGTTCCACCTAAGACTCCATTGCCGCTTAACAGGTGGGATTCGGGTCAAATGGTTGCCTAGTTGAAAAAAAAAACAATTCAATTCAATTGTTCATCCCCAATTTCATCCCTCGTAAATTTTAAAAAGTTATTAGTTTTTTATTTAACGAACAGTTTTGGAATGTGCGTAGCGAGCCCTTTTATTTGATTTGATGATTTTTCCCCACTTTCACCCCCCATAACTTTTGCATGGGGAAACCGATATTGATCAAATATAGCTAAGACCACGTTCGATTAAGTCACCTTTCAAAAAAAAGAACTACATCAATATCGCTTCAATCGTTCGAGTTATGATGCCACAAATAAAAACACGTACCAACACGTCCAACTTATAGCACCCCTTTCTGCGTCGGGTTAAAAAAGCTAAGAGTTTTCAGATTAAAGTTTACTGGAAGAAATGCAACCGTGCTACCTTCAATCTACTACATCTCTTTAGGGTTTCAAATGAGTTTTTACTTGAAACTTAGAATTATATCGTCTTTCAGACTGTACTCCATTTCACGAAATGAACACAACAAACAATAAAGCTCGCAGCTCATTGGCCAGAAGACGCGATTAGAGATGACGAACACAAAAAAGCTCCTCGCCATCTGTAGCGCCAAGTCGATTTTCCTCCAAGTCTATTGATCGATTTTATAACCGACTTTTTGGACTAAGGCGAAATGCCTAATACGTCAAATTTTTCACCAACAAATAATCGGTCACCGACTATCGGTTTTCGGTAGGGAGCTAAAGCGATGTCAATGAATTTTTTTGAAAGTTTTTAATTGGTTAATAAAGGCTACGCAGCACTAATGAGTGCAGACAAACTTTTTTTTAGTTCGTTTCATTGTATGGACTACATGTACATTTATACCCTGTATATCAGATTTAAGAACACTTTACAATAAGGTTTTATCTTTCCTATTGTCTTGTCTAGACTCTTTGTCTCATTTTAAATGTTAGTATTTTAAAATTGTTCTGATTTTAGAATGAAAACAAACTGTGTGGTTTCATCAATTTAAGGAGAAAATAACAAACTCATAAAACACACACACACAGTAAAAGGCGACCGAATAAAAATGATCTAGATGAAGATACCTCTCCGACAACTTCACTTATACTCGAAAAATCCACTTTTAATGTCAATAAATATCTACCAAAAATAACCTCAATGTTTCTCAATGTGCCCGGATAGTGGCGACAGATTCGCACCTGTCACACTGGGACTCAACATAAACGTGCGAAAAGCGGTGTGTGGCAAGAACCTCTGCTGAGGCACCAAGGGCGTAGTCTCTCGAGGGATTACGACGTGAGTTTTTGTATATATGGATGTAAAAATAGCCTGCAATTAAAAATGCCCTACTTCATTTTCTCATTTAATGACATAAATAACTGACGATTTAAATTGTATCGATATAAATATTGAATAATTTTAAGATACTCAAATAATGTTACATGCATTTAATCTTGAGTTGTAAGAAAATTTAATATTAACAAATTTGACTCTTGCACGCCTATACTTCCTTGAATCCTACATGCATGTGTGTGATTTCTTGGTGTCATTTTGCTGTCGTCAAATTATGTATGTATCGTAGGATCCAGATTTAACAACTGATCACTGGTTAAAGTACCGATCATTTTTATGAATAACAACGTTTGTTATCATCACGTGACATTGGCTGAGTAGTCGTCATATACGATTTTCACTATAAATTAAGAATTGAATTGAAAATTATAGGCACATGATTTTAGTTTTTTTTTTAGGATAAGTAGCAAACGAGCTGACAGATCACCTGAAGGAAAGCGAATACTGCCGCCCATGGACATTTGCAACACCAGAGGAGCTACAAAATGCGTTGACGGACTTTTAAATAAGAGTACGCTCTTTTCTTGAAGGTCTGCAGGTCGTATCTGTCCGGAAATACCGCATGCGGCAACTCATTCCACAATTTTGTGGTGCGGGGCAGAAAGTTTCTGTTAAACGCACAGTAGTGCTCTGCCAACTGTCAACTGGTTTTAGTTTGTCAGTTGAAAAATGACAGGCGTCACTAAGATTAAAACTCGACAATAATTTTAAATGTCAATAAGTTTAAATGATTTATGTTTAAGTAAAGCTGAATCTAAAGTGATGGAATACGTTAAAACAAATAGCAATCTGACTGAGCTAAGATCAAAGTAGTTGCCATTCAAATTGTTACAGGCTACTTTAAGCCTGGTTCAAGATTTGTTTACTTTTTCGTTTCTACGGTTTTTTTTTTTTTAAAGAAAATTTTACCAATCAGTGTGATAAAATAGATTTGAAAAAAATTTCATTTAAAATTTATCGTATTCTCTCACCCTAGACTGTAAGATGTGTTAGTGGCTAAGTGTGAAAAACTAACTGAATCAAAGAATCTGGGGTTTCTTACCGGTATCCTCCCCAACATGAATTTTGCGAACCGGTGGTCGAGTCATTTTAAGAAAAATTAAAATTCATTTGATCATTCTAAGTACTTTCTTTTAAGTTAAGTTATTTTGATTATGATTTTAAATTCAAATAGGAAGTAGTTTAAAACGTTTCTAGGGTTCTATGTAGAAATCAATTTTTGAATTCAAAACATTTGTTACCAATGTTTAGAATTAACTTTGAGGCTAATAAAAATTATCCTATAATTGTATATTGTTAATATTATTATTATTAAAAATTATTATTAATATATTATTATTAAATTATATTATTATTATTAATAATTATTACAACACACACATTGACTCAACCCTGCACTAAGATATAATCTTGTATCGCAGACACTAAGCAACGATATGGTATAAACTACATAGATACGACATCCAAGATCAGAAAGCGAAACAACGCATCCAACAAATAACACGTAATTCCGGCGCCGCCGGGATTCGAACCCGGAACCTCATGCACAAACAACAAAACAAAAACAAAGCCTATATTTTGATTTAGAAAAAAACAAATTTTGGACAAGCAAAGTCACGGAAAAACTTCAAATCACAAACCTAAGATTGTTATCCTTTCTTTTAGTAAAAGTACACACGACCATGAATCAACATAACCAGTTTGGACTTTGCTCCGTTCTTAAAATTTAAGACATAGGATTCATATTGCAACTGTTATGTGAAGCTTTATATGTGGCCGTCTGTAAGCTACTAATTAGCCTGCCGCGTAAACCAAACCGGTCAAACGTGAGTCGGACACGTACATGATGAGTTCACCATCTTTCAGATTAAACATTATATACTTCGTAAAAGAAATAAGAACAAGCAAATAAAAATACGAAAAATTCACGTTATATTGTGCCTTAAATGGGAGCCTCCTTGATTTTAAATTTGCTTATGTCTTTAGTTTTAATATACAATGTCGAATCCTCAGGATGGTTTGGGTTTGGGCTTGGGTTTGGTCGCGACTGCTCAGGAGAGAATGCCCACGATTCGTTGTCGCCCCTCCGAGCTAGCCTCAAAGTGGAAACGCTTCGACTCTGCCAAAGCGCACCAACCATAGTTGCCACTAGTTCCCGATAGATGGCGCGCCTGTGTTTAGTTTAATAGTCCTAACCGGATGCGATATATATATATGTACTTAGTCTATATTTGTTGTTATAGCGGCAACAGAAATACACATTCTCTGAAATTTTCAAAAGTCTATCTATAATGGTTAATGAGATACAGCCCACTGATAGACAGACAGACTGACGAACAGCGGAGGCTTAGTAATGAGGTGCCATTTCTTACCCTTTGGGTACGGAACCCTTAAAAACTATCGTCGCAAATATCTTTTTATCTCTTTGTGACGACCTCGGTAGCGCAGTGGTGTAAACAGCTGACTGCTACGCTAGAGGTTCCGGGTACGAATCCCGGCGGGGGCGGGTCTTTGTGTTATTTGCAAGACTCATTGTTTCGCTTACCGGTCTTGGATGTTGTATTCTTATCTATGTAGGATATACCATATCGTTGCTTAGTTGCTGAGACAATGTGTGTGTCGAGTAGGGTTTTTATTATTATCTTCGCAACTTGCGAACTAATTTAAATTAATATTGCGGCAGTTCCATCGGGTTTCTGAATAATGATTCAGAACCGATACAAAGTTTCGGGCTGAATTCACAAATAATCCTTAAAACTTTTTGTAGGTCAGCGGTATAACTTAAGCGATATCGTTAAATTATTCGATTTGGAACAGGCGGTATAGTTCTGGGCAATGGCGGGTCAGGGGAGTTTATTCCGATCTGTCACCCTGCTCTATCCCCCTGGAGGGACGAAGAGGAAAACTGTTCGATCTGTCACGCTGTTTGCGACGAGGGGACAGTTCGAACTGTATCACTCGGTGACGGATTTTTTCCCCCTCACTGTCCCTAAATGGTTGAATATAAAATTTGGTATTTTAATATAAAATATAAATTTCCTACTACATATTGAAATTTGACTTAGTATATTACTATTTTCATTTAACTTTACCGCTGCCTTACTTCTGATTTCTTAATATATTTAAGAATAAGAATAATTAATTCGAAATATGACCATACAAGAGTTGTTAAATTTTATAAATATTTAGTTACACATATTTCGCTTGTATGGAGCATGCAAAATTTCAAGTATTAGGTAAATTGAATTTTAATTAAGAATGATCCTTATTAGAGGTTTTTGTCGTCAAAATATTCCTTTTCTTGCACACCTTACCAACTTTGTTAACAACTAACTTTCCTGCCCACAAGCATTTCTAAAATAGGTCATTAGTTTCTGTTTATTTTACGATGGTTTTAGGTAATAGCGATAAAATATTCGGAAAATTTAAAGGGGAGAGAAGGAGGACGTGGTAGCTCAGTTTAAATGCTTGGTTAAACGTCCGATCAGACAGGTTGAGGGTTCGAGTCTCGAGTTGCCGTATGTTATAACTTCCATGTTCCTCATTGTGCCCGAATAGTGGTAACAGATTCGTAACCTGTCACACTGGGACTCATCATAAATCCTGTGAAATGCGATGTTTAACACCTTTGCCTCTCCTTCTCGAGGAGTTAACTACAGCGTGAGTTCCATCTTCACTTAATATCAGGCGGGAATGGGGTCAAATGCTTACCAGGTTAAAAAATAGAAAAATTGCTTAAAGTCGAATTTGTCAATTTTGCACCCATACGTTTTTTAATTGCTCTTTTACCTTATATGGAATTATCTAAAACGTTTAAAATACTTAATCTGTTAGGATGGTACGGAACCCATCCTGTGCGAGTCCGACTCACAATTGACCAGTTTTTATAATATCTACTCTTCCTATTTAAAATGCATCAAGAGTATCAAAAATTGTGTCTTTCCTACCAAAAATTTAATTCGATTGCGGCAGCTACCGTGCTAGCGTTAAATATTAATATTTTTAAATGAAATTTAATTTCAATATGCCAATTTATTGCACATTCACTAGTTCGCTAAAACTTAATATGGCGCTCCTGCTGAGACAATATTAAATTAATTATAGAATTAAATCTCCAGTCGAAGAAATTATTCAAGAAAATGGTTCACCAGATATTAAGTGACACGAGGATGCCCCTGATGTCTTGGAATGCCAATGCGCTGACCGTGTGCAGGTTCTTGTTATACCTGTCCGGTAGTAACACTGGCTCTCCAAACCTTCAAAACGAACTGCTTAGCGGCAGAAATATGGAGGCTGCTAATAATGCAAATAAAAGATATGCCTCCATTTGGTGTTTTGACGGTCAGGCGTCTCCTGACTGTCTCCCCTTTAGTTTTTTGGCTATTTAAATTGCTGTGTTTCAATGTCTCTACTTTGCTGGGAGAGAAGTCTGAAATCAGTTTCTTACTACCTCCTATTTCTTCTGATTAAGTTCGTTGCGGGTCCCAAGACAGCCTGTAGGGTGTCCGGGCACAGCCTGTGCTTCATTGCATAGTTGCATTATTTGTTGATTGTTCGATCAAAGGACGTCACTGTTGATCCTGGTGAATAGGAGTGGAAGTGGTGGGGCAGAGTGGCGGGTGTGCCCAAAAGTACCCCTATTTATTTCAAAGGACAATTCGATTTCAGTACGATTCTGAATATTTAATACAACAGCAATATATTAACATGGACATGCCTGATCGAAATCTGCAATGCGGGTATCCATATTAATATTCAAGTGCTACCTCTATAATAAACAAAATGAAGGCAAAGTTGTCTCTCGCGAGATTCGAATTTTTAAATTGTATACAAAAATAAATTACGGAAGAAATTTAAGTTGGTGTTTTTAATTTTGGAAATAATGTAGCCTTACAATGTTTTTGATTAAAAATCATGCTGCCTACGACTCATCAGGGGACATTTTAATCTGGCGGCTTTTGTATGCTTTCGAATAATTTTTGGAACAACTAACGTACCTATCGAAGCTCAAAATATTTGGAGTATTTGATTGATATTTTTTAACAACTCATACATTCAATTCATTCTCTCCAAAACTACACAAATGAATTTGTCCGATAACTCTGCATCAATTAATTCCGATTTTGTTTCAAGGCAGTGGCGGTATTGTCATACAAGCCCAAAAGCCCGGCTTGCCCTATCGAACCAAGGTCTCGTTCATTCATTACTTTTCAAATCAAATAACAATATGCATTGCATAGCATGGTTTAAAATTCGCGCTAATTCGAACGCGTAAGTGTGAAGTGTAGATTTAAGAGTAATGAGGCCATAAGACAATTATCGAAATGAATTATAAAAACTACAATAACGTATCTTTCGGCTTGCCCTATTCTAAAACTGCGTGCCTAGGCACGCCACTGTTTCAAGGTCAAACCTTTTTTATTTAAGAGGACATAGATTTTTTACTGGTAATATAATTTTAAGTCTACGATTTTTATCGAAGTCAAGTTCTTGTAATGGGAACTCTTTTCTAGAAAAAAATTTAGTTACAACTGTAATTTCTATGTGAGTGTGCTTCAGTTAGTTAGCAAGTTATTCTAGAAGTTTTCGATAGATAAGTTAGGCGCTACGCAAACGTGTGTCTTGAGTCGGACACAAGCTACTTTTTAGGCATCACAGGTAACCGTAGTTGCTGTGTCCGGTGGTGGCAACAGGTCGCTGCTTTCGGTTTCCAAACGAAACCAAAATCCAGACTAAGCGCTTCGAAAAACCTTTTAATATACGCACTGCAAAGGAGTGGAATTTTTAGCCACTAACTGATAAATATAACCTGGGGCTCTTTAAGACGAGAGTGAATAGGCTTCTCCTGGGTAGACATGTTCCACCTAAAATTCTAACGCCGCTTAACGTCAGGCAGGATTGGGGTCAAAAGCTTGCCTAGATGCAAATAAAGTTCTTTTGGAAGCAACTGGAATGAATGAATTAATGGTTGATTTGCTAAAACATGAGTACAGTATTGGCGTTGTATAGATAAAATTATTTGTCCTGCATGCTTTGCCAGAGAATGGCGTGCAATATTTTTTAAATCAAAATAAAAAAAATTCAGGACAAAAATGCATGCATGTAAAAACAAATTGATGTCAACAATGATGCGGTCATAGAATAATGATTGGCAGTCGATGTCATCCTCAGCGGAGACCAATCATTAATCTATGGATGCGGTATTATAAATAAATAATAATTATCAAGAAAGTACATGTCAAAATCTCACGCCACGTCACGTTTTCGCAGATGATTGATTTAGTACTGTTCGTATGAAAATATAATTTTTTCTAGTGTCTGGTGTCCGCCACAAGACACGACTTTGCACAGGGCCTTAGAAGATATAGCAACTTCAACATCTTTCAACTCGAACAACTTTTTACCTATTTTATAAATAATATATCATCAGTATTTCACCTTAACTGAACTCGATTTTCGTGACCGAGTGGTTCGAACAGTACGAAAGATGGCTACTTGTAAAGAAGATCGGAGAATATCGAAATATCCGATACTTTGAAAACTTCTTCGAGTTCTGGTAAAATTTTTGACCACGGTAAATAAGTTTCCCCTTCAGTTTGACAATATTTTCTTCGGATATGTGATTTTAGAAAATTAATTTGTTGTATTGTTTATCTAATAAATTTATCTTATTAAAACTAACACAGATAACTTTTAATGTTCGGGTAGTTAGTAGTACACTATTCCAAGTGGTGTCACTTTCCAAAATAAGGTTTTGCCTGTTTTTCATTATGTTACGATAACTTGTCTATTTTTAATATACGCCCTTCGTGGGGCAGCGACTTAAACCGTTGGCTGTGATACATGGTCCTCAAATTCGATATCGTCTCGGGCAGGTTTGTTCGATGAGCACTTATATTTGTTCTGTGTGTCTACCATGAGTTCGTATAGTTTGTCTACACGTCAGGTAACATAAATTACTGTAGTGATTTTGTATGAGCAATCTTAATTCCTCATCAATCCGTAAGAGGCAGTACACAAAGATTATAGACATTTGTAACTGCGGTCGAAAACGGAAATCGAAGGTAAGCTCATGGTAAAACTATAGTCACAGTTGTTTCCTACCTTCTTTACTATATATTTATATATATATATGTACGTATATCGTAGTTTAGTATCCATTGTACAAGCTTATTGCTTAATTTTGGCTGAATACAATTTTGAATTGTTCCGTTAAAAAAAGGATATTTTCGTTTTTCTGCAAAGCCCTTCCCTTTGATTTAGCATTCTTTAGGAACGGAACCATAACAATTTTGATACAATCTATTGACACACAAATAATAATGTAAAATTGTACACACACAGACAAAAAATCTGAACTCTAGCTGTAATCGAATAAATATCTTGGCCTAATATATGGTATTTTGTCCAAACCTTCATCGAGCGAGGCTCAATTTCTGTTCAAATTTGCAGAATTTAAGGTTAAATTTATAATTTTTGTCGCCTTTGTTGTTGTTTTTGACAAATCGCTCATATGAATATTAAAAAATAACTCACTCCTCCAAGTGTTACAGTTTTCGAAGCTCATTTCGCAGTAGTTTGCGTAATTCTTATACTCGCCGTTGTAATTTTTTGCGCAAATCGGTTGTATCCTAGAAGAAAGAAGCAGTTGATTAAAGCCATAATGTTTATCTATTTATTGTTCACCACTTTCATCATAGTTGGCATTGGTATGTTTTATTAACAACCATATCACGACACACACGTTGACTGATCCCGCACTAAGATGTAATCTTGTATCGCAGGCACAAAGGAACGATATGGTATAAACTACATAAATTTTTATATACTAATTAAACTATATTTATAAAATAAACACTAAAAAACAATTATAATCATTCTTAATACTCGTTAACAAATCCATTCGCAGACAACCATTTCACCATTTATATTTTATAATAAATTGTACAAAACATCAGCCGACTGCTACGCTAGAGGTTCCTAGTACAAATCCAGGCAGTAGCGGAACTTTATGTTATTTGCAAGTCACATTGTTTCACTAACCGATCTTTGTATTATTACTAAGTAGTTTATTCCATATCGTTGCTTAGTTCCTGTGACACAAGTTCTTACGATACTTACTACAGGGTTGAGTCAAAGTGTGTGTTATTTAATATCTTCATAATGCGTACTGCAAGGGTGTGGAATACTTTGCCTGCCGATGTGTTCCCTGACCAATATAACTTGGGCCTCTTTAAGGCAAGAGCGAATAGGTTTCTTATATGCAGGCATGATCCGCCTTAAACCTCATCGCCGCATAACATCAGGCGGGTTTGGGGTTAAATGCCTGCCTGGTCCTGAATAAAAAACTTTAATGACTCACTTGTAAGCCGAAGGGCATTTATCCAGAAAATTACGGCATCCTCTATGAAAGAAATCAGTTTTAAAGAACAGCGTCTCCTTCGGGTATGTCTCGTTGTGTTTTTCATGTGTTCTCGCCGAAACGCCATATTTATAACTGTAATCATGGCTCATTCCGAAGAGCAATATGAAAAAGACTGGAAAAGTAAAAAAAACATTGAAAGTTTCTTTTGAAAGTCTCGCGTTTTATATTAAAATAAACATATAAGCCAAAGAACTTTTTAATTAACGCATAACACTATGCATAACTTTACATCCTTGATCAAAGCAGAAATAACTCTTTATATGGCTTTATTTATATCGCATTAAAACCTAACTATGACCGTCACTTTATAAACTAATAAATAAAATATATAATTAATACCTTCATGGTGTATATATACTAACTTATCGACGGGATAATTTGTATGGATGTATGAATGTTTGTTAGTCCTTCACGCAAAAACTACTGAATGGATTTTAATGAAACTTTACAATAACATTGCTTATACATTAAAATAAGACGCAGGCTACAATTTCAAAAGATATTGTGTGAATTTACCAAAATATTACGATAATGCTAAGAAATTAAAAAACCTATCGGAACCATTTTTGACTTCTATGTAGTCGAAGTCGCGGGCAAAATCTACTATAGTATACATCTTTAAATGTTTGGTTTTTAGATAATCTCTCCCATCACTAAGGGTTTTATAGATTCGAATCCAGATAGTAAAAAAAATTGTACCCAATACTAGTATTTGTAAGTGGATATAATATTTTAGGGTTCCGTACCCAAAGGGTAAAAAACGGGACCCTGTTACTAAGCCTCCGCTGTCCATCTGTCTATCTGCCTATCAGCAGGCTGCATCTAATGAACCAGAATAGCTAGAACCATGTTCGGGTCCGATTAAAATTTGACCTTATTTTAATCTTATCAAATGCACAAATACATTTATAGCTAAGCCAATTTTTGCGTTATGAGGACGTGGTAGCTCAGTTTGTTACGTGCCTTGATTAACGACCCGACCCGACAGGTCGAGAGTTCGAGTCTTAGGTTGCCGTCCATAGTAGCTGCCATGTTCCTCATTGTGCCCGGATAGTGGCGACAACAATAGTTTCGCAACCTGTCACACTGGGACTCAACAATAACTCTGCCAACCCCTCTCGAGGGATTACAGCGTGAGTTTTGCAATTTTTGAGTTACTTTCATATACTAGATGTACTTTTATCTAAGTCGAAACCAAATCAGTTGTAAGTTTCATATTCGCTCTGGATTCCTGGCGTAATCATCTGATGAGCTGGCCCTTAGTACCTTGTTACCTTGGAATTACAAAAGTTAATTCTGGTACAGTACCTACCGCCCAGCTTCCCATATTGTAAATTACAAATTCCTTGAAGTCGGCAAACGGTGAGATTTGAACGTAAAAGTAAACATTTATTTCTAGAAACAGAAGTATAGAGCGTTTGATCGGAATCTATAAATTTTATGCTCTTTTTAAACAATCTCGCGTTTACGAGCTAGGCTGTGGTCGCACTTTAATATTAGCTATTATTATTTGATGCTATAGCGCAGTAGTTTTCTAGCTAGACTGTAAGACAAATAAGCAAGCCTTGTTTATTGTTAATTATTGTAATAACCACATCACGACACACACATTGATTCAGCCCTACACTTAGACATAATCTTGAATCGCAGTCACTAACTAACGACATGGTAAAAACTACATCCAAGACCGGTAAGCGAAATAAGCGTCTTGCAAACAACAATGTTGCGAACACCTGGATTCGAACCTTTATCCTCCAGCGTAGCAGTCGGCTGGTAACACCATTAAAATAAGTCAAACTTAAATTGGACGTTGAGCAAAATGTTCCAACAAAAATATTTCAGCTCGTCAATACAAGTTTACTTGACGACAGTTAAGTCAAATCAAGTCCTCGGTTCCAAAGCGGAACTTTTAAAATGGCGTTCTAACTTTTAACTAACTAAAGAAAGAATATCTTTCCAGAAAAGGTAGAATTTACGAAAGTCTCAAGAGTTTACAAGAGAATATTCTTTTAAAAGCTTTTCAACTTATGATAAAAACAGGGAGCACGCGCCAGAAAAGTGTTATTCGCAATTTATTTCGACTTTACCTTTATAAGCCATAACTTTTGAACGTGTTTTCAAGTTATGTGCTATAACAAATCTACATTATAACAAATTGTACTACAATCTTTGGAATTATAAGATCTATGCGCGAGATCGTGTGGGTTGGTACCACCCTCCACACACAGCCTGGGCACAGCCTGTCCGTCATTGCACAGCTGCATTATTCGTTGATTATTCGATCAAAGGACGCCACTGTTGATCCTGATAAGCAGAAGTTGCAGTGGTGGGACAGAGTGGCGGGTGTGGCCCGAAAAAAGTTGCGTTGCCCATGTAGAGGTAAAGATGTTATTCCTCTCGCATATCATATTTTACCATCATGGACATTGCATAGGCGGTGGTGCTTTCGTGTCAATAGACGGCGGTAACCTTTTGCTTCTTTCCCAATGACGTTATAAAACTTTGTTCTGCTTTGCTTAAAAAGAGATTTTGGCTGAAGAGGAATAGAGAGTATAAGAGTAAGAGAGTAGTTACTCCTTGCCCCGTTATTGTCAAACTATTATAAGTTTAAGATAATAATATAAAAGATATTTAAATAGGATATTTTACTTTTGATTTTTTTTTTTTTTCAAAGTATCGTGTTCTGATTAAATTAAGAATTACTTAACATGTAATTAATTGAGCCGAATATTTATTAAAATGAAATTCAAAATGTTTCAGTTTTCATTTATATTTCTTATGCCAGTACCTATCATATTAACGCTGGGCAGTACTACTTATTGTATGAAATTATAATAAGAAAATAATAACAACATTACGACATAAACACTACCTCAACCCTGCAGTAAGATTGAATAATCCTGTGTCGCAGGAGCTAAGCAACGATATAGTATAGACTACATAGATAACAATAATACATGCATGACCGGTAAGCGAAAAAATGCGTCTCGCAAATACCACGAAATTCCGGCCGCATCGGTATGGAACCCAGAACCTCTAGCGTAACAGTCGGCTGTTTATACAACTTCGTCACCGAGGCTATTATATCTATAAGCTTTAATCGGGTGGATTTTTTCTTCTAGTCATATTGACTGATTTTGTGTCCGTCTCTTTTGGCAAGGCAAGTACTGTTTTGACATTGACGCTGATAGAAATATCAAATGTATTGAAATGACATTAACTTGAGAGATCAAAATCAAAACAAAATCCTTATTGCTGAAATAAACCAATAATTAATATAGCGTCAGACTACAAGTTCATACTACCACAGTTGGCAACTTGAAGGCTTCGGGAGCATCACCTCCGACCCTCATGCTCACTAGCGTAAGACCATTAGCGTTAAAATATAGCGGATTTATGATTTGATGTCTTGAAACACAATAGTTTATTAGATTCAATCATTTTTTATGGCATTGCCATCATCATGGCAATAACATTAAGTATTTTGCCATTGTCAAGTAATATTTAATATAAATTTTTAATGAGGAATGAAATGAGAGACGATAAGATGCATATTAAAAGGATGAAAATGATAAATCTACCTACGGCAAAAAGCTAGTACTGTTACAGTAGGTTTTATGGAGTTACTTAAGAGATGACGAAAAGAGCAGCCAAATCGTCGTATTTCACTTTCCCCACACTACAACACTACAGATATCCACTGCTCAAAATATTACGGAGGTATGTTTTTGTGTTTTTTTCTTCTTTTTGAATTGTTAGATGCCTTAATATTCCCACAAAGCATGCAACAACGTGCGAATTTAATTATCAAAAACCTTTTACAATACTCCATCTGTATTATTTGCTTCCCGATGTGTTCCCTTATAAATATAACCTGGGGCTCTTTAAGGCAAGAGTGAACAGGCTTCTCCCGGGTAGGCTTCTTCCACCTTAAACTCCATCGCCGATTCACATCAAGGCTTCTTAGACAAATGCGACTATTCCGCAAGCGGTAACGTCAACAGAAAATAAAAATGTATTCGAATGACTCGCGCTCGAGTTACGTCGTTGTAATGTTATTTCCATACATTTATATTTTGGTATAATGGTATTTGTCTAAGGGGCAGGTGGGATTCGAAATTAAATACAAAATCAAAGAATTTATATTCAAATAGAATTAAAATAAGTAACTTTAAATAGTCAAAATTCTTAAACTACCACCTGTTCGGAATGCCTGTCTAGGGAGAAGAATCCGGCAAGAAACCTCCGTAGTTGCTCTTATCGATATCATAATAATCTTTCATTACAATCTTAGTTATGGTATCAAATGTTATACAGTATAAAATGGAAAAAAAAATGTGCATAGAATATCTACAAATGTCGCTTAAACATTTTATATAGACGAAATATAACAATAAACAAGTAGATTGGTGTAAATGCATGTCTAGTTTTAAATTAATAAAACAATAAGCTATCTGTAAGCTACTAACTAGCTGACTAGAAAGAAAAGCAACATAGCAAGCATACGTGATAAAATAGCTCCTTATTTCTAGTGTAGGTGGGTATTACAATTATTTTTATAACCAGTCCAGTTTTATTCTATATTTTTCTGTATGTTATGTTATATCAAAATAGGTATCCGGTGTGTCTTATATTTATCTATATATCATACTAGCGGACCCGACAGACTTCGTCCTGTCATATAGAAAACAAAACCTTTTGTATGGGGAAGAGAAATGGGCTGTTTTATAGTTTTTCCGGCAATTATTGGAATTTTTGTCGCCGTAAAAACCATCCTTAAACTTCAACGAATATTTAAAAAATAGAATTGGCCAAATTGGTCCAGGGGTTATTGAGTTATGCGCTTACCAACACATTTTGCGATTCATTTTTATATTATAGAAGATATATTCTATTATAGAAACACGTTCATTGTCTTTGTTCCTTTTGTTTTGTTTTTACAGCCTACAGGTTCTAGGCTCAAATCCCAGCGGTGGCGGAACTTTGTGTTATTTACAAGACGCATTGTTTCACTTACCGGTCTTTGATGTAGTGTTATCTATGTAGTTATACCATATCGTTGCTTAGTTCCTGTGACACAAGTTCTTACGGCACTACAGGGCTGAGTTAAAGTGTGTGTCGTGGTGTGTTTATTGTTTTACGCCACGAGGTTTGGTTGGCTTAAGTAAGCAAAAAAAAATTGTCATTTTACGAAATTACTTACTGGACATCGGTTGAAATCGTTTAGATTTCTACGCAGACTTATTATGTGTTTCTACTGTAAAGAGTAAACAGTATTGCAACATAAATAGAAAGTGTTGCTATATTCTAGTTTGTAATGTTGTAACTGAATAAATAAAAAACATGTTGCTTAAAGATAGGTAAAAACATTAGGAGAAAAATAAGTTTCATTGTTGGTGATCCTGATATAAAATTAATATCTAAACAAGGAAAGTAATAAAATATCTTTATAATATGGGAAAATAGGTTACATTATGCTGTGCTCGAAGCAGAGGGCGGAATAGCACAAAGCGTAAAAAAAAACTTCTGCCGGTGCTGCCCTCTGCCGCGAGATCATTGCATTGTTCTTTCCTATTAGATTTTCTTCCCAAAAATTTGTGTTTCAGCTTTTGTTTACAATGTTTATAAATAATTAAGATAAAGCATAAGATGCTGACATACCCATACTGTAGAAAAGCCCTTAATGACAAACTTATAAAAAAGTTTGTATTTTTTTAATGTTTCTAGTTAAAGAAACGAGCGTGTCTTCGAAAACATTTATTCTATTTCAACAATTATTTCATCTATCAAAATAGAATTTTAGACATATTTAACTTTATGCAAAAAAAAAAAAACTACAAGTTTTACGCTTTCAAAATCTAGCTCAATTTATTTAAATAGGCAGTTTGACGTTCATTAAAAAAAATAATTAAAAAAAACTTTTTTGAAACGCCTCGTTAGACTCTAAAACTTCGAAATACCGTTTTAACGCAGCATCGAGTCAGGCAAGCGCTATCAAATGATTTTCATATTAAAATAGATCTTACTGTAATAGTTGAACCGTGTACGAATTATATAAAGAAAGTCGATAGAGAAAATGCCTCGCCTACATTTGAAATTGCGAGAACCGCTTAAGTTAACTCTCAGCGAAAGTGACGGTCTTATCACTGTAAGGGATTTTTACCAAAACGGTAGCAAACAAGCATATTATGTAAATATTCTTTGAAGATCTATACTGATTTGCTCATTTTTGATGATGCAATTACTTCTCGCTATCTTGTTTTTTTAAATTAATTATTTAACTTTATTTGTAAATATAAAATTTTAATATTGTTTTAATTAATTGATATTATTATGTTATGGTATATCCACCTCTTATATTACATTATTCAATTTTCATTAAAACTTTTTAATTAATTAATTGTAAGATTTTATTGAATAGTGTGTAATTTATTTCATTTTTTACTGTAATTGGGATTTCCCGTGTAATAATAATAACAAGCAATAATAATGTGTCCCGCCTGATGGTAAGCAGTGACCGGAGCCTATGCATGTTTGCAATGGCAGCCTTATCACGTGGGTTGATACTTCTTGCCAATCTTATGACAATGGTTTTCGGAGAAGTAAATATTGTATTGATCCTGAATACTAAAACATGTAATCTACATCAACAAAGTATTTTATATTTTGGGACTTTTATTATATACAATAAAAAGTATTATAGCGAAGTTTGTACATAGGAAATTAGGAAGTAATTCTCAAACCTACAATTACTTACGATAAAAAAAAACAACGATACCTAAAAAGGGACATTAAATTGTTTACCGTAAAAAAAAAAAGAAAAAGTAAAGGAACCTATTTGGCACATCCTTTTATTTATTTTATAAGCACACTGGACAAAGTTGTGGGTAACAGAGATATTTTTCTGAAAATTCCGTGGTAAAATTCTAAATACGATTCATAATGTATTCTAAAACATTCGTTTCCGATACCAAAATTAATTCCCTTTAATAAAGAGCACGCATCAAAAATAAACTCCGTTTCGTTTCTACGAGTTTATTTGTTTAGCAACCGAAATTATTCTTGTGTAAATAAAAACAGAAAAATTAGAGAACGTAGAATATTTTCAATGATACATTTATATTTGAGGTTTGTTAAGTGATATAAAGCGAATCTGTTTTGAATTTATGGAAATTATGTTTGTTTAATAACGTGTACCTATTTTTGGGAAATTTGGAAAATGCTTGTTTTTATAAGGATTTGTTATTACTCCTTTTTATATTAAATAATAGAAACTTTTATGTACGTCAAATACGTTTGCTGTGTAGGTCATAGAAATAAAGCAGATGTTACGCATTTATTGTGATACATGTATAATTTTTTTATTCAAAACTAGGCAAGGCAAGCATTTGACCCCAATCCTGCCTGATTTTAAGCGGGGATGAATCCTAAAATATTCCATGCTTACCATGCATGACCAATGGTTTCCTTTATAAACCCCAATACTGTACTCATGTTTTAGCAAATAAACTATTAATTAATTAATTTCAGTTGCTTCCATTAGAACTTTTGTTCAATTTACATCTAGGCAAGCGTTTGACCCCAATCCCGCCTGATCATAAGCGGCGATGAATCCTCAGATGAAACATGCCTATCCGGGAGAAGTCTATTCACTCTCGCCTTAAAGAGCCCCAGGTTAGATTTATCGGGGAATACATCGGCAGGCAAAGAGTTCCACTCCTTTGCGTACGCATTATAAAAGATTTCTCAAAACGTTTAGTCCAGATGGTTGGATTATGTACAATGAAAGAACTTCTGCCTACGTCTTGTATTCTGCCAGAAGGCATGCAAAGTTTTTTACAAACATTTTCTTAGTTATCACTTTTAAACATAATAAAATTATTCTCATTTTAAAGTTTATGCTTACATTTTGATAAGAATTAGTATTGATTTTTATTTTTTATTAATAAAAAAGCCTATTTTATTTGTTTTTTAATACATAAAGAACCATGATAACAACTTTAAACAAAACTGAATTGTCTTAACATAAGCCTTAAAAAGTTTTATTCTATTGACTAACACAAAGAGTAGACGAAAGGGGTGTATGTGTGTGTGCCTAAATGTAATACAAACAGATGACTGTATGATCTAAGAAACGTGTATGGAGGTTATATTTGATAGCACACTTTTTTGTTTCATATAAATAGGCTTTCAAATTTGTTTACTCTATTAAAGTAAGTAGACCATTCAGTCGATGCAAATTAATTACGCCAAATGCAAAGCTTAAACAATACCAAATGAAACGATTTTTAATAATTTCTCATAAAAGTTGTGAGTAGATTTTAATTATCACCCAATTGTCTTGAATAGTAAACTATTCCATTTCGTTAATTATAATAATAACAATAATGATATCACAATACTCACATCGACTCAGCCCTGAAGTAACTATCGTACGAACTTGTGTCACAGGAACTAAGCAACGATATGGTATATACTACATAGATAAGAATATAACATCCAAGATCGGTAAGCGAAACAATGCGTCTTGCAAATAACACAAAGTCCCGCCCCCGCCTTATTCGAACCCGAAACCTCTAGAGTAGCAGTCAATTTCACTGTAAAAAGAACCTGAAACCGAAGTTTTTAAATCGAGATGAAAAATGACAGGTCATTTAACCCTAGGTTAATATACTAAGTATCTGGTTTTACAAAATAGAAAACGTAAGTGATATTTGAAACTGAATCCCGACCCTAGAGAATCAATATCTAGTGGTAAGCAAATTCACATGTTTCAGTATGTTTGTATATAAATTTTTTTGTGACTATAAAATCGTAGTTACAGGTCTGTATGTGCGAGATCATCTGGGTTGGTACAACCCTCCTTAAGCAGATCACTGTGTTTCGGTTCGAAGGATTGGAGAGCCAGTCATTACCGGCACGAGAGGCATAACATATTTACCTCTACATGGGCAACGCATGGGTGCTCTTAGCGTTCCACAACATGAGGGGTATCGCCGTGTCAATAGGCGGTATCACTTTCCATCAGGAGAGTCTGCTTGTTTGCAAATGACGTTATTTAAAAATCCTCTTTTGTTTCTATAAAAGTAACCGTATAACTGCTGTACCGAAATGAATGAGATTGTGTCAAAGTCTAATTTTCTTCGGATTTCTAATGTGATTGGATTAATCTAATATGGCCGGAAATTGCGAGTCGGAAAGGTTCTGAGGGATTTGACGATACAAATTTATGGCATAAATTAATATATTTGATTTCTAATATTTACAAAATACTTATAACTAAATGTTCGTACCAAAATCCAGCACATAATGAAAATCTATTCTTTGAAAATAGACTCAATGTTCGTCGTTTAATCTTGATAAAAATAAATCCCCGTTTATAATAATAATAATAACCACATCACGACACACACATTGACTCAGCTCTGAACTTAAATAATCTTGTATCGTAGGCACTAAGCAACGATATAGTATAAGCTACATACGTAAAAATACTACATCCAAGACCGGTAAGCGAAACAGTACGTCTTACAAATAACACAAGGTTCCATCCCCACCGGGATACGAATCCAGAACTTCAATTGTACCAGTCAGCTGATTACCCCACTGTGCCAAGGAAGTTGTCAGAAACGATGTTTATGAATTAGTAAGTTTAAAAATATTTCATTAAAGTGTTATATCGGTAAACCTATTACAGGTACGGGCCAAACTTTACGAAGTTTTCAAAGAAGGGTATCGATAGGCTGAATATAATCTGAGAGGGGTTGGCAGAGGTGCTAGTTATACCGCTTTTTGCATGTCGAGTCCCAGTGTGACAGGTTGCGAATCTGTCGCCACTATCCGGGCACATTGAGAAACATGGCAGCTACAACGCACGGCAACCTGAGACTCGAACCCTCGACCTGTCGGGTCGGGTCGGTCGGTTAACCAAGGCACGTAACAAACTGAGCTACCACGTCCTCAATATAGTAATAATCAGATTCGGTACAAATTAGCCTTTTTAAACGAATTTTAATTTTCTATTTTTACTATTAAAGGCAGAATTATAGAATAATTGATTAAATCGGTAAAAGTAGTTTTACAAACAAACATTTCAGATTGAATTTTCATATTTTAATCATTTATATGGAAGACAAGCAGATTTCAAATTGTTTTGAATTCCTTACTTTTTTAAATCTTTGGAGACTCGTTCCGAATCGTTCCAAGATAAGGGATTAGTGATTAAGTTGATGCGATTGTAGATTTGAATACACTATGCCTTGTGTTGTTTAGTTTATATTCTCTATACGGTATAAGCAAATTGTCATCGATGCAAACTTGGTACATTTGTTATTTGATTGTTTCTCGGTTTTAAGGGTTCCATACCCAAAGGATATGAAATTGGACCCTATTTCTAAGCCTCTGCTATACGTCCGCCCGTCAATCAGCGAGCAGTATCTAAAGAATCCTAATAGCTTAAGACTTTTCTGAGAAAATCTGTATCTATTTCCTTTATGACATAAAATACTAAAACATAATGAAATTAAAATCTAAAAAGATTTGCAAACTAAAAACATTGCATGGAAGAGAGCCCTTCCATACAAGAAACGTGATTTTATCAAAAGTTTTGTTTGTCCTTGTTTCTTTTACGTAATTATCTAAAAAGTGTAAATTGTATCTTGTAGCGAGACCGACTCACACTTGACCAGTTTTTTTATTAACCAATAAGCGGAATGAAGGTTTCTTTAATGGCAAAAATATCACGATTCAGACATTAAAATGTATGACAATCTGTATTTGCTTCTTCTATTAACCAAACAACACGAATCCAACGAAACCACCAAATTTTCGATAAAAACGGGACCGATGTGATTATTATTGACTTCCATTAAATCAATCCGATCGTACGTGCGAAACCGCGCTCGCAAACTAGGCAAGATTCGATTTCAAAATCAATTGGATCATATTAAAGTCGGTTCCATTGGCCGGTGTCGAGATTCTAGATCACTTATATACCAAATCAGGGGCGAGTTCCTGACATTGGACCGGCGGAGATCATTGCGCGAGCATTCGAATTTTGCATTTCGAAGTGCAAGAAGTAGAGAAGTAGCCAGTGTTTGTGTTGTGTTATTTTTCAGCTTAAGTCTCCGAATAGGATCTGAGTAATAAGGTTAGTATCTATTTAAAATAAAAAAAAAATCCTTTATTTATTGTACGGTTCAATAAAACCAAATAAAATCTTATTTTCTTCTTTATTTTTAAAGGATTGTGAATACGCCATTTTTTTTACGCTAGATTTAAAAAGCATTAGTTAAAACGTGATAATTTAACAATAACAAATACTGGATAGATTGTCTCCATTCATGTCCGGAACTAAAAATGTCTACTGTCCTTTGAATTTCTTGCCATTTTATATGATTTTACTTTTAATTAATTTCATAATTGAAAATACTACAAAAAAATATTAATATGGTACAAAATATCTTTAAATTAAAGAGAATTGGTCTAATTACAGTGATTAGAAAACTAGAGCTTTATTTAGTGTCACAGATTGCAATCGATTTTTAATTTTAATACTGTAATTATCAATTTACTATTTCTGTATTATTACGACCTCGGTGGCGCAGTAGTGTAAACAGCAGACTGCTACGCTGGAGGTTCCGGGTTCGAATCTCGGCTAGGGCGGAACTTTGTGTTATTTGCAAGTCACATTGTTTCGCTTACCAGTCTTGGATATTGTATTCGTATGTAGTTTATACCATATCGTTGCTTAGTGCCTGCGATACAATATTATCTTATCTTTGAGTCAATGTGTGTGCCGTGATGTGGTTATTATTATTATTATAAACGGGGATTTATTTTTATCAAGATTAAACGACGAACATTGAGTCTATTTTCAAAGAATAGATTTTCATTATGTGCTGGATTTTGGTACGAACATTTAGTTATAAGTATTTTGTAAATATTAGAAATCAAATATATTAATTTATGCCATTTTTGAGAAAAGCAAATACGGAGGTTTCTTGGATTCCTCCCTTTAGAGGTAGCATTCCTAACAGGTGGAATTAAAAATATATATTTTGAAAGTGGTCATTTTTACTTAAAAAATATACTTTGAATTTGAAAGGGCTATTGCTTCAGTGGCTACATTGTATCACTTTCAATAAAAACCTGGTTAAAAAAAAATACAATTTGAAATGGAACTATAAGAGGTACTTTATAAGAGCTTTAGTATATTGGTTTCCAATTTATTTAAAACAGACAAAGTTTCTTTCAGAAGCCCAAAAGGCTTAGCATAACTCGTAAGTTCTGGTTAATTTAAAACCCCGTATACGGAGAATTTAATTAATTATTTATCCTAAAATATACATTTTACCAACTAATTTCGGTTTACCTAATTACACCGAAACTAATTTAGGTGGTTCTTAACATAAGGGTTGATTCTAACTACGTGAATCATTTGTTTTATGTTAGAGGTATATTATACTTTATTTTTTATTATTACACATAAAGATAAACATAAACTCACGCCGTAGTCCCTCGAGAGGGGTTGGTAGAGGTAAATAAATAAATAAATAAATAACCACATCTAAACTAAACTATTCCATTTCGTTAATTATAATAATAACAATAATCACATCACGATACTCACATTGACTCAACCCTGCACTAAGTATAGTAAGAACTTGTGTCGCAGGTGCTAAGCAACGATATGGCATATACTAAATAAATAAGAATACAACATCCAAGACCGGTAAGCGAAACATTGCGTCTTACAAATAACACAAAGTCCCGCCCCCGCCGGGATTCGAACCCGTAACCTCTAGCGTAACAGTCGGCTGTTCACACCACCGAGGTCGTCAGGTGCTTGCTTACACTGCTTTCCGCATGATTATGTTGAGTCCCAGTGTGACAGGTTGCGAATCTGTCGCCACTATCCGGGCACAATGAGAAACATGGCAGCTACAATATACGGCAACCAGAGACTCAAACTATATTAGAAGACAGCTGGACCGATTTTAATGATTATTTTTAATTTTGTCAGATTTAAAACAGGGTAGGCTTGAAAGGTAAAAAAATGTTCCAAAAGGACTGGTCACGTGGTACGAGGTTCGCGAGGTTAATTATTATCCTATATTAAAATGTATTGCTGTTAGTCTCACTAGATCTCGATAACGGCTAAAACGATTTGAATTTTCTTTTTTTACTATAATCGCTTTATTTTAAGCTTATTTATAAGATAAACAATTTGAAAACCCAAATAATACAAAATTTACGGGATCCATCAGTATTACTCATAAAAAAGTGTTAATCAAATAAAGAGAATTGATCATTCAAAAGAGAACAAAAAATTATTGAATTTCTATTCAGAAAATCTATTGCTTTTATTACAAGCGTAAATAATGTAGTTGTTAGTTTATTGCTCTCTGTGTCTCGACCCTTAACGTCCATCGGGCTGATAAGTAATTAAGGGTATATTCCTCATCGATCCACTGGAATAAGGTTAAGCAATTATTGTATACTTCGTGACAGGAATATATAGGTTCATATAAGTTGTTTACTCAACTATACACGTGTACTAAAATGTTAATACAAAATATACTTTCGCATTTTTCCTTGTTTACGTTTGGATTCAAGTCTGGGATTTCAGAAGTTTCATTTAAAACGACATTTAAATTAAATTTCTGAACCTTTTCACGAAAGTTATGATAATAACAGTAGCTTTAATTTTTTTGTAGATTTTTGAGAAAAATAGAAGGTTGATTAAACTTAAAGAACGAGGTGGCTCAGTTTGTTACGTGCCTTGGTTAACCGACCGAACCGACCCGACAGGTCGAGGACCGCGTCTCGGATTGTTGTAGCAGCCATGTTCCTCAATGTGCCCGGATAGTGGCGATAGGCCTACCCCTCTCGAGGGATTACCTACTTGTGTCTCTTTATTTTTTTTCGTAGCAGATACCTACTAATCGTTTTATATCTTATATATTGGCACATTCAAGATCTCAATAGCTCGAGGAATTAATTATGGCATGAGTATTTGTGTGTATTTAAACATTAAACTATTCAATAAAATTTCAAGTACCAATATTAAATAGCTAAAAATTAAGGGCTCTACTGCGACTGGGGGTTTTTAAATACGCACCAAAAACAGTCTCCGTATTACTGATTAAGAGATTAACAGCCTGAGCTCCTCTTTTGGAACTATCTAGAAATCTTTCCGGGGATTTTCCGGGATAATTGGTTTGGGTGAGTTAGGTGTGTTAATGCTGATCTTTGTTTCTTATTCTCAGATATAAGTAGGCTAAATTTGAGTCAAATTCTAGTAAAACAATCGTTCCTTACTTGAAGAATGTAGATAAAATAATGAAAACCAAATCACGACACACGTTGACTCAGCCCTGCAGTAAGATTGTAGAATCTTGTATCGCATGTGAAATTGACGATATGGCATTAACTATATCCAAGAATAGTATAGTATAAGAGAGTAGTAGATGTATAAGAATACTACATCCAATACCGGTAAGCGAAACAATGAGTCTTACAAATGACAAAAAGTTGCGACCCCGCCAGGATTCTAACCCGGGACCTCTTACGTAGCAGCTAGCTGTTACAGCGGCCACTGAGGCAGTCAAATTAAAAATAACTATTAAAAATATCTATTCTTTTGCAGATCAATAACCAATCATGAACCCAAAACTACCCGTCATCCCGCTCCTCTTAACGGTCCTATACTTCCAAACCATCAAAGGTGACAATGGATACCTATCTTACGTCAAAGATGGCTGTTTCGTCCGGAACGAGGCGTTCTCCTGCGTCAAATACAAGGCACTTAAAATAGCTACGAAAACTATTTTCGGGGACGTCAACTCTAACAAGACCATTAAAGCGAACGAATTTTTAAGCCTCGTGCCTTTGGACGAAGCGACCTTGAACGAGACCAGTGATGATTTTGAAGTCTTCTCCGCAAGTGAACCGAGGAGTTTCCTATCTGAGTGGACGGAACTCGTCAAGTATGCCGTGAAGGTGGTCAGGGAATTCTTCAGAGGGAAAGGGCTAAGGGTGAACCTGCCTAATGGTGCTCGCACAGTTGAAGAAGACAATTTGGATGACGGTGAGTGTACAACATTTATGTTTGTTTTTAATCTGGAAGGAACAAGTCGTTTAAAACTTACTGCTTTAATCGGAGTATTTGATCTTAAATATTATTGCAATAGAAAATATCCTTCTCAGATGCCTAAATACACAATAGTTTGTAATAATTCCTGAGAATCTTCAGAATTGAAGACTTCTCGGGCAATAGCGGCGGTCCGCCCCGGGTACCAGGCATCTGGGAGATGACAACGGACGCGTGATTCACGCAGTCATAATTCATAAAATTACTAGCGATTTGAACTGGTAACTCACGACACCACATATCTTTTAAATCTTTGACCGATTATTCTGGGAGGTAGTGCTTAATGAAACTGAAAGCCAACAAACGTTGCGTCGCCACTGCTCCCGGGCCAGGTGGCTGATGAAATTTAAGATGTCAATGCAACTCATGTAAAAGCTTGAAATCGAGAAAGTGTTTACTTCAAGACACACTTTAGACATCGTATGTTAGCTTGGGATTTTTTTCATTACATGAACGTGGGTATGAAAATTGTAAAGAAATTTGCCATTTTGCCGATGGGGAAAAAAACGTAACCGAAAACCTATTGTGCCTAAGTAAACAATAATTTCGTAATAATGATTTATTATCTGCCATACTTTATTTTTTGTTGGACATGACATTGTTTGATTTGGACTGAATCAAAGAGATTGCTTTCCTTTTTTAGCATTTTACCATGACATCCAATTTGTCGGGTCAATTCATTCGATCCGTTTGCGATGGTAAGCAATCACGTTTTGTATTATTTTCGCGGAAACAAAGTTTATTTTATACAACTGTATTTCGTTGTAAATGTTTCCACTTGATTCAAATTATTTGATGCGTTAACACGTTAATTTAAAATTTGTGATAGGTATTTTAAAGTCTGTTTGAACTACTTTTAATATTTTTTTTGCTGAATAAAAAATTAAATGTTTAATTATATTATACCTTTAACATGTGAACACACTAGAGGTTTATTTTTTTGCCAGTTTTTTTCATACCACTTTGGTGGTAAACAAGCATACGGCCCGCCTGATGGTAAGCAGTCACCGTAGCCTATGAACATTTGGAATACGAGGGGTATCACGCATGCTTTTATAGGTAACAATTTAAAGTAAACAAAACACATTATTACGAAGTTTTGGCATCTTTTATTTACTCTGAATTATCCACATATCATAGGCATGTCTTATAAAAGCTCGCATGTGTAAAACTAAATTTTAACAGGAAGAAAATATATGATTTTTCTGGTTTTATTTTCAATTAGCCTCTACTATTTAATATCTAAATTCTATCCTATACAATAAAGGTACGTCATAAATACGATAAAGGTTTTTTTTACTGTTCAAAAGATAATCATAATTCGGTTAACCAATGTGACATACAAGGTTCCCACTCGTCGCTGACGATATTTGAGATGGCCAGATCCAGGGTTTGAACAATTTGTCAAATCTCGCAGAATAAAGCTGTTTTAAAGAAATGCCAATTGAAAGTGTAGACCCTTATAAGTCGAAAGTGTCCATTGTGGTGACTGGAGGAGCAGCTGGCGGTTATCAGAGCATTGATTGACCACAGCCGTGCTACTTAATATCTGCGTACATTACACCGACTCAACGCCCAACCACTCTAACTTTACTACGGCATTGAAATTCGAGCTTTGTACTGTGTGTTGTGTTAACAGGGTACATAAAACATAAGCACAAACTAACGCCGTAATTAATCCCTCAAGAGGGGTAAGCAGAGGCGTTACACACCTCATTTCGCTTGTTTATGTGGAGTCCCAGTGTGACAGGTTGCGAATCTGTCGAAACTATCCGGACACATTGAGGAACATGGGGGGGGCAGTCCGAACTTTTTTTTCCTGTTTGTCACCCTGTTGGCGACGAGGGGATAGTTCTGTTTTCAATCTTTCGCGGTTTCCTCTGTCCCCTTTTGACCAACAAGGGGACAGTTCCAACTTTTTTGACCTCACTGTCCCTTCAGTATTAAATATAATATTTAAAGGGTTCTTGAATGACGCAAACAGGGAAGTAGGTACTTCATACTTTAAAGTTTGCTTAGTTAGTGGCTCAAAAGTTCTAGAAGCCTTACTCGGGTCTTAAGATTTTTATATAAGATTTAATAGTCGTCGAAAAAGTTAAAACCAAATAGCTGTAGTTAAAAACAAATTGAATAAACACTCGCTAGTATCAAGGGGCTGATTATGTAAAATACGTGTTTTTCATTTCGTGAAAAGTTTTTAATAATATAAATTTTTTCATCAGTGGAAAAAATCTTGAAATTCTTCATTTGGAAAACGAAATGTATGATGTTAATTTGCACCATCCACTTACCTTAATCTAATAATTTTCTTATGAATTACTCGTATGTCTTGTAAATGTATGAAATTATAGATTCCTATAGTATCAGTTCCGGTGGTCATAGGTAACAACATCTGCATGTAAATATTTATCTTCACAAATGAATATATTTGATTTGATTTGAGGATGAGAATGATAGCTCAATAATGTGGCAGTCTCCAGGGTGGGCTTTAGAGAAAATGCAAGAAAATCTCGTACTGGCGTCAAGATGATTTGTTAGAAATTAAATATGTAAATTATTTACCTAAACTTGAATATAGATTTTTATTTAGATATCTTTGGTTGTAAGAGTTTTCAATAAAAGCTATTATTATTAGTATCAGTTCAAATAACATAGAAACAGAGTTGATACAAAAAGGAAAATTAGGAAAGTTTTAATTTTTATGTTGATACGTATTTGTACTCATAAACAAAGGAATTTCCATCAACATAAGAACTGAATAGAAGGGTCACCAGTAAATGGACTAAATAGGTCCAAAGACTAACAAGGTGTTCATTAAACTTTGACCCCTATTTGCTCCATATATGTGTGTGTGCCCTTAGGTGAATTTAACCCTTTCATTGGGTTATCAAGTTACCGGCTATGTTCCACATTTTGCGGGGAAATATTTTGCTCTTTATCTAACAAATTATTATTAGGTGGGGCTTTTACAAAGCATTTTCCCCAGATTAGCTGACATTTGAAAAGAGGCTTTTTATCCATAGATTTTTTTTCCATCACCTACCCGTCAACCCGTTTATCCCAGTTCTTTCTGGAGTCAGATTTTTTTTGTGCAGCGGCGCCAGAACACCCTGTCCTGGATTGTCATGAAGCTTAGGTTCTGCTTTTTCATCACCAAGTATTGGGTTTTGGTATTTGTAAATATGTACTTTTTAAGCTAAAATCAACAAATCTAAATCGTAGGACGAGAATATATATATTTTTTGCATCGACATCATATACAATAGCTATAGTAGTATAGTATAATGCTTGTAGTCCTATTTATTACTTAGATCTTGTGAAAACGAAGGGAAACTCCCGTTCCTTTAAAAAGTTTTGTTTGTTGTGTTTTTGTATTACTGGTGCAAGATTTAGGTTAGTATCTAATTAATCCCTTGTTAGTGCCATTCTGTGGTGTTTTGACGGTCTCCCCCCTTAGTTTTTCCGCCTCTGCTTTGCTGGGAGGGAAGTCTGAAATCGGTTTCTTACTACCTCCTACTTCTTCTGATTAAGTTCGTTCCAGGTCCCAATACTGCCGGCAGGGTATCCGGGCGCAGCCTGTGCGTCATTGCACAGCTGCATCATTCGTTGATTATTCGGTCAAAGGACGCCACTGTTGTTCCTGGTGAACAGGAGTTGCAGTGGTGGGACAGAGTGGCGGCTGTGCCCGTATACTATAGCTACTTGTCTGTCTTTATTTTTTTCGTAGCTGTTACTAATCGTTTTATTACTTATACATTGGCACATTCAAGATGTCAATGACTGTAAGGCCTTGTCCATGGGCGTAGGTTTTCAGGCGAGAAGTTAAAACCAAGTATGTCAACGTTTATCGCCTCACCCTATGCATACTCGTACTCACATGTTATTGTAGGCGGATTCATAATTTTCATTGTTCATCTTATCATCTTCATCTCATTTATCATCTTCAAGAATGAATTATAACGATATGGCTCAAAAATACTCGTATCCAGAGCCGTAAAACATTTACAAAAAACAAAAAGGGGATTCACAGACGGCCTCTATTGTCATTTGTAAACCGCTATTGCCACTGTACTAAGTCCTAATATATGTATACCTATGACTGTCTATTAATTAATATAGTAGAAGGTTGATATTGGATTATTTTTTTTGTAAAATTTGAATTGCAAATGTAATTAATTAAGAAATAGTTAGGCAGGCTCGAAGTGTGTCACCAACTTTTTTAGATTTAGTTTACAATTTTTTAAAAGCGTGGTTTTTCTGCGATTGACAGATCGCATAGCAGGAACGAGTTGAATAATTTAATTGTAAAGCCATTGTACAGATGGCTACACATAAAGCTTTGCATAATAAGGGCAATATCAATCCTTATGCTGTACAAATTAAGAACGATACAAAGACTAAAGCTATTTGCTTATCTCATATAGCTTTGAGTATGAAATGTAGTAGTGTATACACGTTTGTTTTCTCGTTTGTACATAGCTTTGCTGGGAGGGAAGACTGAAACTGCTTTCTTCATAGAATAGCTGCATTATTCGTTGATTATTCGATCAAGAGACGCCAATGTTGATCCTGGTGAACAGGAATTACAGTGGTGGGACCGAGTGGTGGGAGTGACCCAAAAAAAAAAGTTTTCTCCATGATGCCCATCGTCCTAGTAAAATTTTAACTATATCCCATCATCATTAGCCAGCAGCCTATAGGCCTCCCTCCTTTCCAACTAATCCTTTGCCAAATGCATTCTTCAGCGGTTCTTTGCAGATTATCTGAGATCATCCGTTCACCTCATGGGAAACAACCAACACTAAATCTTCCGGCCCGTGGTCACCACTTCCTTCATCCATCAATAACCTTGTCTTGAATAACATTTTTTTTTTCTTAAGTAACCAAAGGTACTTGATTACTTGAGAATTTTAATTACACAAACCACTTTTTACCTGATAACGGCAAAGTTAAAAGGAAAAGTCACGGTTTTGTATTTGTTATCTTTACTGTCAGTAAGGGGATGTTAATTCGCTACGAATATTTTAATTTAGAAATATTTTGATCAATATATAATTTATCTACCCGCATACTTCTCAATGTGTCTCATTAATTAGTACTTTTTTCATAACATCACACACACATTACTCAGCCCTTCGGTAAGATTCTATACGACAATTTGGTGTATACTAATTCAAATACCAGTACAGGTGTAGTGGGAAATTTTTGAATGTCGTCTTTTGTTGACTATGTTCTTTTTCCATACATTACAGTATTGAATTGTCTGAAATCGTCATTATGTTAGTACAATTTTTGTTATATCGTTTAGTACCGTTAAGGAATCTTCGCTAAAACCGCGAAATATCAAAGTCACAAAATTTCTCACAACGAAATAATGCATCTTGGAAACAACAAGTTCCGCCTCCACTGTTTCACATCTACGTGCCAGATCGTCTGGATTAGTGCCACCCTCCATTCTATTTACAACATGAAGCAGCTCGCTGTGTTTCGTTTCGAAGGATTGGAGAGCCAGTGTGATTGTCGGCATGAGAGTTATAACATCTTTACCCACTCGGGCAGCGTATTGGCGGTCGAGGACGACAATGGTATCATCGTGTTAATAGGCTTTCTACCAGGTGAACCGACTGCTTATTTGCTCATGATGCATAAAAGAGTCGAACCTAGAATCTCTTAAATATTAGCAAATAATTTTAATGATCCATGCATTGTAATTATCATATGATTAGGGGCAATTAGCCATTCAAATATTAAAACAACACAATATTGATTCATGTTTTATGCATGTTAAACAATTATGGTTAATTATATCATTTTGTTCATAAATATGAAAATATATAATGTAGGCAAATTATGAATGTTGTTTTGCTACTTAATAATAATAATAATAACCACATCACGACACACACATTGACTCAGCCCTGCATTGAGTAACTTGTATCGCAGGTGCTAAGCAACGATATGATATATAATAAATAAATAAGAATACAACATCCAGGACCGGTAAGCGAAACAATGCGCCTTAACTTACTTCATACTTTCGACTGTATAAACTTACTTCATACTTTCGACTTTATAAATTGTGACCTTTTGAAGTTTTAAAACTTATAATTGGTGAATTTGTCGTACGCCAATATATTGAGAGAAATCTTCGCAGGATTCTGAGAAGATTTGTACAAAATATTAGACATTTTCCATCTCATGGAGCAGGTCAGGCTATGGTTGTGGTTTGATATGTATATGCATATCGTTCTAGTGTGCGTCAGCTCTTTACTGAGCAAGCTCGGTGTTACGCACACTGAAACAATCTGTATGCACAAGCCTGAGCAAACAAACACAGCCATAGACGAACGTTCTTCGTTAAATGGTATAACTTTACCAAAATACCATGAAGTCATCTAACAACAAAAATTGTCGATTGTGGAGTAATTGAAGAAGTTCAACACATTTGATGGAATGTGTCCGAAACGATTCTAGTAGAAAATATTTTCTTAGGAAAATCAATTATAATATCGGTCTCATTAACGGCATTTTGTCTAATCCGTCTACGTACGAGGCTAAATTTTTAGTCAAGTTGGCTGATTTAGGCTTGACAATTAGTTTTTTGACAAGGCGATATTGTCGCTTAACGACAAAGCCTTATCAATAAATAATAAAAAAAACAACAAAAATCATCCCCTTATATTTATTTATATGTTTGAGGCAAATCTATGGAGAAGATTTGGATTTAAGTGGTTTTCACCTGCCCTATATGGAATCTTACAAATGGTTGATCGACGTGCGAGATCGTCTGGGTTGGTACCACCCTCCTTTTTATTTCGCAGTGTTTCGGTTAAAAAGATTCGAGAACCAATGTTAGAGAGGTACATCTTTACCTTTACATTTGCAACCATTGGTATTAGCAGTGCTCTTGACGTTCCCAAACACCTCTGCCAACCCCTCTCGAGGGACGAGGGACGAGGGATTACGGCGTCAGTTAATTTTTATGTCTGTTTATTAAGTTAACATTAACATGGCGTTAACTCAGACAGTTTGGTTTGAGACACTGGGAATTTTTTTTTAAACTGAATTAAATGTTTTGGTTTTCATTAAGAAAATGAAAGCTGGATTTGATACCGTACTATGAAAATCTCGTAAATACAAAATGTTTTTTCCTGTGATAGGGTTTTCAATCTAAAACTTTATAACACAGGTCTAAGCTCGACAGACATTTGTACGAGTAGTTTCGGCCCCGATACACAAACGATCAATAAAACAATGAAAGATTTCAAATCTCCATAAATAAAGAAATATCAGGCAATATTTTGCTTCTTCTGTATTTTTTTTTGAACGCTCCTACTACAGCATGGTAACGATTTTCAGATTAAACTTGAAATTCCTCGCATAAAACAAATGAAATTATGCAAATTATAGTAATATTAATGATTAAAGTAACTGACCACCGTTTATGTTGTGGATTAAATGTATCCGGATTTGAAACAACGCAAACGTAACTATAACGTAACAAATTAGCGTAAATCCGAGTGAATCCGACCCTACTCAAAACGGTTGGAGAGCCAAATAAAATAAAACTGGAGCTTTTATTGCGATTGTTTTAAATTAAAGACGGTAACGTGGAATTGTTTATTTAAAACAATTAAATAGATATCCTATAGAAGAATCATCATCAAACATCATCTGCCATCATTTGTTTAATATCATCGGATGCACATTTATGCCCATCAAATTTTTACTGTTTGGTTTTACGGACTGAAATAACGATTATTTCTTTGTATAACTTTATTTATAAACACACCCTTTTTGATAGAGGCATTTTTATTTTTCGTTAGTAGCGTAAGCATCTTTAAACATTTTTGCGTTTTTATTCTCCATTTAATTGAAAGTTCTATCTGAAATCTGGCTGATGACAGGGAGCATCTGAAAAACAGCGTTGGTATTTCAATCCAAATATTTGTTTTTTTTTTTCTTTTTTCGTCTTGTATTAAGTAACATAATATATATTGTTTTGACTAGTCAAATGATTCTTCTATCGTTTTTGTTTCTTTTTATTTTACTGTTAACGTTTGTAGAAAATGTAAATTTTTGTATTACTTTAACAAAAATATTACATAAAAATATCATGAAAGTATCACAGTGAGTGAGAAGGACATTTTTCACGTCGCGTAAATTCCCATAACTGTCAAAACTTTACCACCTGAGACTCTTTCGAAGGAAAACTTGGGTTTTTATTTGACAGTTGACCAAAATTCGTATTATTTGTCAGTTTATCTTTTGAAAAAGGGACAAAACACGCTCCTTGGTTGACCTCAAATTAAAAATAAATTTTCTAATAAAGAAGACTATTTGACGCATCTTTTAATACTTTGCAGGGTACTGCAAACTTTAAATTTTTATGCGATTAATACTCTTGAGGTCACTTGGAATTCTAAATATTTTTCATTACAAAATATTTGCTGGAAAACTCGGACCAACAAAATGGCGACCGAGTTTTGATAAAAATTCACTTTGTGTGGAACATTTGTGTCTTCTACTGAACAATTCGACTTTCTTTTTCCATTTTAATAAAGAAAAGATGCGGAACGAAAAACTTTGACCTGAAAAAATAAACCGCTAAATTGATTGCTTTTGATTAATCTTGTTAGGTTGCTCTAATTGAACTGTGAAAATTGTAACTGCAATCAATGCCATGGTCAAAAAATTGGTTTTTTAGTCCAAATTAGTTGTTCGCGACGAGATTTAGATTATTTTATATCAAAATCGTTTTATCGTTTTAACGGAGACTAATTTACATAGGTTCAAAACAGAGCTAAGGCGACTTTTGCTGAGGGAAAGTTTTACTCTGTCAATGAATTCTTAAATCATAAATTTTGATTGATTTTATGTAATTTGAACATGTGAATATGCTTCTTTTTCTTCTTTATTTACTGTAATAATTATAAACATATTGTTGTATTTAATTTATAATTGTTCCACATGATTATTATATAATAATTATTTAATGTACCTGACAAATTTATGTGGTCATATCATGTTTTAGATTTAGTTATTTTTAGACACGATTATAATAAATTGTTATTGATTAAATGAAATGAAATTATATTATTATTCAAAACTATTCATGCTTTAAGTTTAAACTAACTCATTTACAAAATTTCTTTGATATCGGTTGGGTTCAGAAATTACCTTATAGGTACGAACATCGTTTGAACACAGAATAATTATTTTCAAGTTTAAGCGATGATAAAATAAGATATAACATAATAATGGTCAAACATATAATCCTCCTTTTGCTTCGCCGAAGTTGGGTAAAAACATTAAAAAGTACTAGAAGTCACTCAATAGTCTTCTCATAGCATGACACCTCCTAGTTCATTGAGGGCTGAAGCATCTTTTTTGAAAAAAAATACGAAGAAACCATCCATCAAATACTGAGCGTTTTTTTTTTTTGGAAAGAATTATTTTGCATTTTTTTAAATTTTATTTTGATTTGTTAAGGACGAGGTAAAAAGAAAAAGTTGGCGATCGTTGTGCCACTGCTCACTCTGCTGGCTGCTTTGAAGACCAAGTTACTGCTCCTACCGATTCTTCTAGCGGTCATGCTGATCAAGAAGTTGCTGCTCATTGCCGCGCTGTTGCTGCCTGGTCTCTTGAGCACCTTGAAGGCTTGCAAGGTAAGAAAATTAATCCTTCCTGTCCTTTTATCAAATAAACAAGCCCTAATCTGTAATGTACTATTAGAGTAATGAGTATTTTATTTAGAAATCCAGTTTCTTACTGAAATGTGAAGCAGACTTAGTCCAAAACTATCGTTTCCTGGAAGTTACACACAGGCAAAACAAGTTAAACAATCGGCCGGCGTTACAAAGCAGAGAAAACTGTTATAATTCGGGTTTTATAAAAGAAATTAAACGAACGTGCTTGTTGTAACAGAACTGAAGCAGAGCGCATTTTTAGTTTTATAGACGTATGGATGAATTAGTACATTGACAAGTTTAACATGTAATAAAACAGAGGTCGCTACTATACTAGGAAATCAATAAATTTTGAGCTTTATTACAATAAAAACCCTTCAAGGACTCCAATCCTTAACCTAACCTAACCATTGCATCGTCGGCATCGATCTTTTATATTACTAGCAACTCGCTCCGGCTCCGAACGGATTCCACTGAAACACAATGTATAAAACTGCGTCAAAATCCGTTGCGTAGTTTTAAAGATCTAAGTATCCATAGGGACAGTTTATTTCTACTGGTGGTACCTCTACTTGCGAGATCGTCTGGGTTGGTACCACCCTCCTTTCTATTTCTGCCGTGGATCAGTTCGCTGTGTTTCGGTTCGAAGGATTGAAGTGCCAGTGTAATTACAGGCACGAGAGGTATAGTATTTTTTCCCTTTACATGGACAAAGCATTGATGGTGCCCTTGGGGTTCTAAGACATCAAGGGCATCGTCTTGTCAATAGCGGTATCAGTTTCCATCAGATGAATCGTTGCTTGTTTGCCGATGATGTTGAATAAAAAAAATAAAAAACAGTGAGCGGGAAGCGACTTTATTTTATACTATGTAATGATGATTAAATCTTGCATCACTTTTGAACGAAGACAGAAATATAGATGGTTTAAATAACGACACATTAAAGCAAATTCAACCTTAATAAAAGTACATAAAGGTCTTAATAAAAAAATTACTGGCACATGTCACTATACAAAGTCCATCCAAATCTTCGATTGGGTAGACATTTGGTGATGAGATTTTCTATCACTTTTATGTGTATCTATGAAATATAAGATCAATGATTGTCTGACATTTTCCCACGTTTTTATACGCTCACTTTCTTGTTTTTTTTCCGTTCCGGTTAGATTTTTGCAACTCAATTTTGAGGCACTTCCCGATAAGCTGGCAGGCTGAAATTTTCAAGGTAGTTTCAAACCCGATGACAATGCAATTTACAATTATAAAACGGCTGGATCGATTTTGATAAAAATTTGTATGGAGTGACTTTTGAGGCAGGAAAAAAAAATTATAGATTTAAAAATCTAAAAACCCACGTTTTTAAGTGTCCTAAAAATGTGTGGCCCCTCTTTCAGCCCCGTAGGGTTATTTTCTTATTTTTAGGACACATAAAAGCGTGGGTTTTTAGGTTTTTTAATCTATTATTTTTAGTATTCCTGAAGTGTGTTCGGAACAGGTTTTATTCGTTTTTGTTAAGATTTATTAACAAGCAAGCTTCAGTTATAATTTAAATTTATGTACAGTTAAATTTCATATGTGGATTCATTGAAAGATACTTAAAAACAATAACACATAGCTAGATGAATTAACTGAAATGACATTGAAAACTTAACATCCAAACGAAAATCAGCCAGTCCTCATTTGAGTACGGTCTAAAACTGTCTGTCATGAACACTGGCATATGAAATATCAGATAAACCAATTGGATGGATTGTGACACTTCACTCTAATCCTCGTATTTGATGTTCACTTAGTTATCAGTGAAAGCTTTATTGTTTTCGAGCGTCAAATGTTGCTTTTAATGAACCAATAGAAAGGCCAACGATCTAAAATTTATAGAATTTTTTGTACAACCTAACGGGAAAACCACCTAACGGAAAGTGATACCATACCGCCTATTGACACGACGATGGATGGATATTTAAAAGAACACTACCGATTAGAGGTAAAGATGTTATACCTTAATCTTGATCTCGAATCCTTCGAACCGAAGGATAGCGAACTGCTTTACGGCATAAATAGAAAGAAGGAGGAAGATAAGAGGGAAGAATGATAAAGGGAAGAATATACACAATCATATAGATACAGTGTCAAGTGACAGAGAACGTCCTCACCAATTGTCTTCCGAATCGAACGTTTTAAATGTAATTTTTGTTTTTTTAATAAGACCGCTTGATGCACCTTTCCGTACTGTTGTTAAGATTGAATTTGCTTTAATGTTTGGTTATTTCTAGTAGAACGATCTATCTTTCCATCTCTATCTTAAATTGATAACACTTTTTAAGTTAAGTTTTATATGGGATTGTGTATCTATAAAGCCGCTTATCTGCTGTCAAATGAAAATAAACCTTATGTTAACTCTGTTACAGTTAAAATAAGAATTGATTTATAGTTTTTGAACCCACTACAAACTGATGTTCATTTTGTTTTCTAAGAACAACGCACTGATCAAGGGCTATACGACTGCGTTGTCGCGGATTCGATTCCCAGCAGTGAATCTTATTTTTTACTTTTACGAGCACTTTTCCCTACCATCGATTTAACAGATTTTTTTAAGATATTTGGATTAAGATAATGGTAGTCTCTCTGATGTTTAAATTGTAATTTAATTCACAATTCTTTTTAAGTATATTATAGTTTGAAATTTCATAAAGTAAAAGCAATTATGCTATTTATATAATACAATTTCATGAAATATTAATCACAGCAACGATATGTATATGTACGAGTATATATGTATAACAAGAAATAGCGGCCGTAAATGGGAATTTAGAGTAGCATTTCACGATCGTTTTTAAAAAAGCTAATGCGAAATTTCAACTAAAATACATGCCAGCATGAGAGTCAAGGTAGTGTTTGGTCAACGCATTGACAACGTCATTCACTTTGATGAAAAATCTAATCTTATAACACGGTACAAAGCTCACATTTCAATGCCATACTGCGAGTTGAGTTGATGAACTGGAGTTGACGTTGAGCCAGAATAATGTACGAAGTATAATGTGAGACATGTTCTAATATGTGTTGTTTTGTTTTTTTTTTCTTTCTCTAATTCAATTTACAATATATATATATAAAATTACAAATTAAGCACGAGGTGTTTACCTATAATTGTTTTTCACATTAAATATGTTAATTTAGGATGCTCTTAGTATGTAAGTTATAATTTGTAAAAATGTTGGTTTTCCTAATAAAATTAAAAAAAAAAGATTTTAAAACGCGCTGGTAAAAAAAACGCTTGTATGTAACCACGTAAAAGCAATGTCAATATCAGGTTTAACTTTCATAAAGAGGAAATTACAACAAATACGTTTACTAAAACCGAGTGCCTTTAAAAAGTTTTGTCACCAATATTACTGGTGTAAGATTTAGGTTAGTATCTAATTATCCCCTGTTAGTTAGTGGCATACCGTGGTGTTTAGACGGTCAGGCGTCCCCTTTAGATTTTTGGGCCTCTGGGCCATTTCAATTGCTGTCTCCGCTTTGCTGGGAGGGAAGTCTGAAACCGCTTTCTTACTACCTCCTATTTCTTCTGATTAAGTTCGTTGCGAGTCCCAAGACAGCCGGCAGGGTGTCCGGGCACTGCCTGTGCGTCATTGCACAGCTGCATTATTCGTTGATTATTCGATCAAAGGACGCCACTGTTGATCCTGATAAACAGGAGTTGCAGGAGTTATAGACTGTTTGTTTTATATCCATGCAATTTTTAGTATTCGAATCGAATATCGACACCGTACTGTGAAAACCACGCATTTCGAGCGTTCAGTAAAAAATTACAAAGGCAGCAAAAAATGTCCCACATTTCTTATTCTAAAGAGCCCTATGAAATTCTTTTAGCAACTACGGAGGTTTCTTCCCCGTAGAAATAGCGTTTCGAACGGGTGGTAGTAAAAAAAAATAACGATTTAAAATTCCTTATTTAAGTCTATTTGAATAAAACTATTTTGCCTTTGACTTAGAAATTTCTGTTGAGCATACACCTTTGTAATAAAGTTTTTATTGAATAAATAAACAAAGGTAGGACAAACTTTTTAGAGGTTTTGCAAAGTGCGGTGTCGATATACAAAAAGGTTTCGTCTTTTTAAGGGTTCCGTACAAAAATAATGATAAACAGAACCCTATTCTTTACTCATCACAAATTAATGAAAAAATAGATATTGCGTTGTTTGGTAAGGCCTTGTTAAGACTAATTTATTATTCAGTTTATATGGCAGTTAGTATAGTTTCCAAGACATCAATTAAAACAATTACACAAATAGGTATGCTAGAGCCGAGATTCGAACCTGAGACCTTACGTGACATGTAGCACAATTTGTGGCCTAGGCATATCAAAAGAAAGAGCGTCAATTCAACAGAATTGGTAAATAACTTGGTTTTTTTTTCCAGCACCACCATCCAATGACCCACTATTCGTACTTCGGGGGATCGGATTCCGCGGATTTCAACTCTGACTACGGGAACAGCTATTCCTACTCATCAGGAGGGGGTTACGGCAAAGACTGGGCTTCAAACCGAGCATACAGCCTCTCAAAACCGAGGCCTACCCCGAATCCAGTTTACTTCACAGCTCCTGGTTCTCCCGCTTAAAATGCTCACTCCGTTCGCAATGTTTATCATAGCTCCTTACTGTAGTTTTTTTCATTTGGAACTATCATCACTTCTGGTAATAAATTAGTGAAATCGAGTTGTATAAATAACGTAAAAGCTCAATTTTTATTTAAATCCCAAATAAGGATTTAATAAACATACTTAATTAAATTGACGGTTATAAATAATGATTTTAAACGTACTCGTTTTTAGTTTGAAAATATTGTCGTAAAACAAATAAAATATTCTAGTACAAATATAAAGAAAACTAATAAAAATTAAAATGTATTGTAAATTTTTACAAGAATTTGCTGATTTTAATTGATTTGTTTATTTTGTTATTTAGTTAATATTTAAAGATCACGCATTTATATTTCTTTAAGGCTTCTCCAAATATAATGCATATTTAACGCCGCGCTTTTTAACTTAAAACTGACTATATTAGCATGATATCCACGTATCCACGTTAAAGTGTGTTGACGTCGCGTCAGAGCACTGCTTACAGCTAACGCCGACAGCCTTCATAAGAGTAGGAACGCCTTCACCAAGGAAACCCCAAATGTCCTTCGATAGTCCGGTCTGACCGGGTCTGTACTAGGTCAGGCTCGATCGGGAGGTGGACTGGCATAGCGGGCTTACCTTTTCGTCTGTTGTGTTGTCTTTATGAATACGATACAGTCTAATCGATTGTATAGGGAACGAAAGCCATGGTAAAGTCACGGTAAAGCTGTTAAGGCCCTGGACCGCAGTACACGTCGATTAGGAAAAAAACATGTATTTTTACTCTTTAAAACGCACGCTGACGAACCGCAACCGGAACGCAACCGGATTCGGTATCTGGCCCTTTAGCTTATAAAGTTATAGAAGGTTGATAGGCATGGGGCGGTCGTACCTATACTTTTCGTCTTGTTGTATTGTCTTTATAAATACGATACAGTCTGATCAGGTGTGTAGGGAACGATAGCCACGGTAAAGTCACGGTAAAGCTGCTAAGGCCTCCGGGCAGCAGCACTTGTTGTTTAGGAAGAATAAATAAATTGTATAAAAATACTTGAAAACCACGCTTTTCTAAATGAACGTAAGAACTCCATATTTTCCATCAAGAAGTTCCAGTTCATATCTTCCGGCTCCATCATCAAATCAGTAAGACAATACCATATTATCGTATTTTCATCAGAACTACATACAGCAGTAATTTTCATTTTGCATAGTTAGTTACATACATAAATTAAATATAAATTGGTTTATATAACATAAAGTTATAGAAAACTAGGTTCAATTAGAAAACTGTGTTTTATTTACAAATTTTTGTAATTATTTTGAAAAAGCAACTACGGAGGTTTCTTGCCGGATTCTTCCCCGTAGAAATAGCGTTTCGAACCGGTGGTAGTATGAAAGATGACGATTTAAAAGTACTTATTTTAAGTCTATTTGAATAAAAATTATTTTGACTTTGACTTTGACATACAGGTCGACTTAATAAAAGCGTGTTAAGCGTCAAAACGCCGCGTCAGAGCGTTGCGTACGGCTAGCGTTGGCACTTTCTTTGATAATAACCGTCATAGAAAAACACAGTCCGGCGCTATATCGCGGCATCTGACAAGCGTTCTAACGCACTGTAATTACGCGTTCTGTTAGGAGGAGCCTTTATGTATGTAGGTAGATATACAATGACTGAATTGTACCTTCTTGATTATTCTTAGATATATTAATTTATTCCTAGATGTAAGTACCTTATTTATTATTTCAATCTAACATTCTCTTTGCCATTCTTTTAATTTTAAGTTTATGCTGTAAAAACAAATTATTTATTCTTGTTATTAAATTATTTTTACGATTAGCGTTGTTTTTTTTTTTGTTATTAATGAATCGTTATTAATTTTAAATATTTCAAAAAACGGGATAGAATGAAGAAATGCTTTTTGTATTTTGAATGGTTTGTATTTTTCGTAGCAAATAGTTTGCGGTTTGTATTTAAGACGCTACTTTTTCATCATAAACTCACGCCGTAATCCCTCACTTTGTGTTATTTGCAAGACGCATTGTTTCGCTTACCGGTCTTGGATGTTGTATTCTTATCTATGTAGTATATACCATATCGTTGCTTAGTTCCTGTGACACAAGTTCTTACGATACTTACTGCAGGGCTGAGTCAATGTATGTGTCGTGATGTGGTTATTATTATTATTATTATTAATTTATATGAAAGTATTCTTTAAAATATAGTTTTATGTGTTCCTACTTTATTGTTATTTAGTACTTTTGGTAATGTGATTTGTTGCTAATGAAAAAGTTTTATCCAACTATAAGGATAAACAGTCTAGATGCATTTTGAAATGTTTATTTTTCTTTATAATGTAACGATTTTTATGTGGTTTTGGACCTGTAAATAAATAAATAAAAATGCTCATACAAAATCAATGTAATCTGATGAACTGAAAAAAATACGGACTCATGGTAGACACTAACATGTCAATTTCACTTACATTCTTTTAACAGCGAAATTTATAAATTAATTGCCGATCTGGCAACTGATTATGTGACTCAAATAGAATAAATTTTATTAAGAAAAACCGCATCAATCCGTTGCGTAGTTTTAAAGATCTAAGCATACATAGGGACAGACAGCGGGAAGCGACTTTGTTTTATACTATATATAGTGATGAATAAGTAGATATATATAACAAAGTATGAGCATTTTTCCAACGGTTGACCCATATCAAGTTAAGATAGATAAATGACGTCATTTCCTCCCTTTCACTCATCACGTCACTTAATTGAAACCTGAGTCCAGTTGCCATGATTGATTAAAGCAATCTAGTTTCACTTGACCGTAGTATTCGGGACACCCGCCATCGGTCTCACCACTGCAACTCCTGTTAACCAGGATCAACAGTGGCATCCTTTTAGTTGGAGCTGTTCAATTAATTACATTTACCTGATCATGCTACTGGCTACCTACAGCTACAGGTGGTAGATCTACGTGCGAGATCGTCTGGGTTGTTACCACGATCCTTTCTATTTACAACATGATAAAAATAATAATAATAACCACATCACGACACACATATTGACTCAGCTCTACACTAAGTATCGTAAGAACTTGTATCGCAGGTGCTAAGCAACGATAAGGTATATACTAAATAAATAAGAATACAACATCCAAGATCGGTAAGCGAAACAATGCGTCTTGCAAATAACACAAAGTCCCGCCCCCGCCGTGATTCGAACCCGGAACCTCTAGCGCCGCAGTCGGCTGTTTACACCACTGCGCCACCGAGGTCGTCAAAAACATGAAGCAGTTTGCTGTGTTTCGGTTCGATTGGAAAGCCAGTGTAATTACCGGCACGAGAGTTATAACATCTTTACCTGCCATTCAAACACATCAAGGGCATTGTCGAATCAATTTGTGGCTTTCCATGAAGTGAACGGTCAGCTTTTTGGCTCATGATGATAAAATAGAACCTAGAATCTCTAAAACTCTTTAACTCTACATGGGCAACGTATAGGCGGTGATCTTGGCGTTCCACGATCAGGGGCGTCGTCGTGTTAATTTGCTATCATTTTCCATCAGGCGAACTTGTTTGTTTTCCTATGACGTTGTTTTCATAAATAAAAATATATAGATAGATTTCGAAACTGGTAAGATAAATAATTTGTCGGTAAACATAGTAGTTACTATTTATTTCTACTACAAAATTTTAATTTTTAAAATGTTATGTAAATATATACCTCAGCTCATAAATTCTGTCACATGTTTAATATAAAATAATTGAAACAAGTTTATTCATTATGTAACCATTTATATACCAAAATGAACTTAACAAAACATAGATTTTTATGACACTAAAGTTCATTCAAAATGATCTCCGTGATTTTGAATACAGGCCTTCAATCTGCGCGGCCAGTCGTCTATCGCAGCACGAACGAGGTCCATGTCAATATCGGCGGTTGCCTTAATCAAGGATGTCTTGAGTGACTCCAAATTGGGATGAGGCTTTGAGCACGCCTTTTCCTCCAAGTGTTGCCAAATCATGTAATCTAACGGATTCAAATCTGGACTGGAAGAGGGCCAGTCTTCGTGCCGGATGAAGTCGATTTCGCGCGCCGCCAGCCAGTCTTGTGTGCTTTTCGCTTTATGAGCTGGCGCCGAATCTTGTTGGAATACCCAGTGCCTGTTATTGAACATGGTATGAGAAACAGGTTCCACAAGGTTCGTCAGGACTGTATTTTGATACACAACTGCTTTCGTTTTTACACCTTTCTCACAAAAATGTACCTCTGTTAAGCCCCAATAAGAAACTCCTAACCATACCATGAGCGAGGATGGAAAATGACCTCGTTGGACACGCGGAATACGGTTGCTCGCTTCTTCACTACTATGTGCGAACACCTTAACATTTAGTTTGTGGTAGCTCTCTTCTACGGTAAACATTTTTTCCTCCGAAAAAAGAATTTCCCGATATTTTTTTCCCACGTACCGCTTCAACAAAGCGCGGCATCTCTTCATTCTCAGGTCCATTAGACGAGCATTCAAACGATGTCCTGTTTTTCTTCGATATGCCCGAAGCCCTAAGTCTTCATTTAACACCCTTTTCACCGTGGTTCTGCTTAACCCCATCTGAAGGGCCGAAAGTTTCTGCCTACGTTTGGGATTTCTTTGAATTCGCGCCTTCACAGCTTTTATCACTGCTGGAGTCCTAACAGATCAAGGGCGACCACTTCTTGACCTGTAATCTACACTAGACTCTTCATTGTATCATTTGATGGTACGATAAACGAATCTTTTGGTTATATTAAAATTTTTCAGTATGTCAAAAATTTGAATTGGCGCGTAACCGCAACGATGCAACGCAATAACTGCAACACGGTCTTCTTTAAGCGTCCACTCCATATTTTAAAATGAGTAAAATTCCAAAAAGTATACATGTTTATTTTCATGAACAATTCGAAATTCGAATTCAATAAACTTTTTTGTGGCCAGCATTCTAAAAGAAAAGTTTTTACTGTGTGACAATACTTATGACCTGACTGTATATATATTTTTTATTTACTCATAACACAAACATTTTAACTGCTTATTCGGATGAAAACTGATGGTGTAATAAATTAGGAACAAGGCGGCGCTGCGCCTGAACATAATTAAAAACATTCATATATTTATTTAACTGACATAAATATTCCTACAGTTATTGAATTGACCTTAATAACGTTTTGCTTTTTATTTTAATCAGGCACATTGTAATGTTTAAAGTGAGTATTATTGAGGGAAAGAGATTCATTAAAACATGTAATTACAGTATAGGAATAGAAAAAAACTTATTTAAAACAAAACTTAAAAAAAATAGATTATTTATCTTTTGGTAATGACTTCAGATCGATACTATAACTACTAATTTGCTGTTAAAAGGAAGCCAAAGAATAGCCAAAATTGGTTAAGAAAGCATGATTAACTACTTAATGATTTCTTGCTCTGTAAATAATTTAATCTGAATAGACTTGACTTGAAAGTTAGACAACATTAGCAATAATTCAAAATATTATAACCTTCTAACTTAAAGTATTGCATTTTATCTATCGTATGATGGATATTTCAGTTTTTTATTATAGTTTTATAAACAACATCATGGGCAAACCACCGGGCGGTTCACACGATGAAAAGTGATCAGACTGATGGAAAGGTACAGATATTATATCTCTAGTTCTGCAATTAAACTGGCTCTCAAATCCTTCAAACTGAAACACACCGAACTCCATCACGGTAGAAATAAAAAGGAGGGATACCGACCCAGGTGATCTCACACGAAGATCCTATCCCGTAAAAGTAAGGCAGGCAAGTTATAGTAATGATTAGGCAATTTTACATTATTTTTAGATACAGTGAAACCTAGTTAATTGGGATCTCAAGGGACCAAGGATTTTGTACCATTTAAAGAGGTTTTCATTTATCCAGTTTACCATTTAGACAGGTTTAAAATTTGTTGTCTCATTTACAGAGGCCGTAAACAAAACACGTGCAAAAGAAATTCGAATGTTTGTAAACAATCGTGTCGAAACCTGTCCCAACCTGATACATTATCTCACTTATAAAGGGAACTGAGCTCCAGAGTCCCAATTATAGAGGTAAACATGAAAAAAATCCTAGAAATCAAATCTCATTTAATCAGGTTCGAAAAGTCCCATTAACAGAGGTAATTCGATGAAAAAGTGCCGGGACCTCATTGTAGTTCTCAATACTAGAGGTTTCTCACTTATCCAGGTTCCACTTAACCAGGTTTCACTGTATATAATAAAGTAAAATATAGTTAAGCGACCAGTGCCAAGTGCAACATAAAGAATTGGCCGAAATCAACCTGAACGCTAATGAAGAGGGCCGCCAATAGGTTTGTCAAATTAAATGCGTCGCAAGAAATAATGTACTTCAACTTAAATTCGGATTATAATAAAGTAAAGACTTTTGAATAAAGACATTTTTACACAGGGAAGTGCGCCAAAAATCTATATCGCCCTGATTAAAAAAAATGACATAAACATTAACTCACGCCGTACGGAATCCATCGAGAGGGGAAGGCAGAGGTGTAACACACCGCATTTCGCACGTTTTTGCTGAGTTTCAGTGTGACAGGTTGCGAATCTTTCGCCACTATCCGGGCACAATGAGGAACATGGAAGTTAAAACTTACGGCGAGCCGAGACTGGAACCCTCGCCTTGTCGGGTCGGGTCGGTCGGTTAAGCTAGCACATAACAAACTGGGCTACCACGTCCTCTCAAAACTAAAGGACAATAGGTGGTAATTAATTATTATTATTCTTAATTTTTAATAATCTAAATTATTAATCTTATATACAAAATAATTTTAAAACCAAATCATCCTCTCTTTAGTATTTAAGGTCTGATGTAGTCGTTAGTGTAGGTAGGTTTTTTCTTGTTAACGTTTGTTTTTTGGCGTTTGTACCAACTTAATGAACAAAACTCTTCAGTCCTCATATAAAGTTAAGATATATAGTATAGAATAATAACTATACTACATGGAGGAGATCGCGGTGTACCGTTTTTAATAGTGAAAAGAAACAACGAAGTCATGAAAATTGAAAAAGGTATAAAATACAATGAAATTCAAGAACGCCATGTCTCGTTTAGCGCATGGAGTAATATATTTTTTTGTGATTAATCCTAAAAATTCCAATCAAATGAAACAAAATAATCTTTGATCCTTAGAAAGCAATCTGAACATTGTAGATTTCTTTTTTTAAAGTTAAAATGACGAACAAATTGATGTCGCTTTCATACAATGTCAAAAATGTCATAATTAAAATTCCATACTTTGTACATTTCGCTTTGTATGTACAAAATGACGTAAAAATGAAGCGGCCAGCGTTTAACGAACATTCATATTCTAGATTTGAAATTTGAAACTGATAAAAGTTGCTCGTTTCATTACACGTTCCATTTTCAGAATATACAACACAAGCCCTGTTATATAACTTCGTTCCGAAATCAAAATGACTTTCCGGCTTTCACGTTGTTTTCAAAGCAAGTCAATTATGGATTTTTTCATGACAGGAATATTTTAAATGGTTCAAAACATGATCGGATAAACAAGATTTCGTTTGATTCCAACAAAACTGTCTCGTTTCGTTTTACTACGTAATTGTCATCATTGACACACAGGCGAAAAGTTCAGAAAGCATTTTAATAAAAAATTGTTTAGTTATGCAAAACAGATGGACTCAATTGTTACTATGGCACGCACCAACCATAAGGATAATTTTTTTGTTGGGGAAGTTGATTTAACCAAAAACAATTTACAATGAAAAATTTTCAGTTTTATACTATAGTTTTGTCTTTAAAGTCTCATATATTGCTAAGCCTCTGCTGTCCGTCTGTCTGTCAGCGGGTTGTATCTCAAGCGTTCTATTATAACCATAAAAGCTAGACGCTTGAAATTATCATGAAATGTCTATGTTTTTTGCTGCTATAACAACAAATATTAAAAATATAAAGAAGTCAAAAATTTAATTCTGATTCCAATTTAAAAATTCCATACAAAAAATGAGATTTTTTCGACATTTTTTGCTTGCTCTCGTATCTTATACGAAGTTTTCTAAAAAGTTTATAACATTTATTCTTACACAATGGTACGGAATCCATCATGTGCGGATCCGACTCGTACTTGACCGGTTAAAAAGAATTTCTTCAAAATTTAATTAAAACTATGCATATGTATTACAGTGACTGCCTACCATCAGGTGGGGCGTATTTTTGTTTGCATTTAGTGTCATGCAGCACCACACAAAGCTGTCCAAACATACCGACAGTGTGTATCTCATAAGGTGGGCCATAAAAGCTTTCCTCGGAGAACATTGTTCACGGAGCATTGTTCACTGGTATTCAACCACCACAATACTTGTCTTGTAATAATGATTATGCGTTTATTTGTCCGGCATTTTTCATTCTGCACAAACGAGAATAGGCAGTTTACAATCAGGGACTTCGTCACGAGTCCCATTCAAATGCTCGGACGTAACATTATCAATTAGGTAGAGAAATTTGTATTGGACGCAGTCCCTACAAATGTTTCAAAGCACGGTTACAGCTTAGATAATGATATTGCTAACTCATGCAGGTTATTTAGTAGATATAAATAATACAGAGGTGCTACACACCGCTTTTCGCATGTTTATGTTGAGTCCCAATGTGACAGGTTGCGAATCTGTCGGGTAATGTACACAGGTAGTGGCGATTCAATGGAGAAACATGGCAACTACAACTTATGGCAACCCGAGACTCGGGTCGTCGACCTGTCGGGTCGGGTCGGTCGGTTAAGGGCACGTGACAAACTGAGCTACCACGTACTTCACACAGTTGTAGTGTCGGTTCCAATTAAGGTGTTAGCACAACCATCAACTCGAACCGCCCTCAAATTCTTTGTTTGAAATTTCATACTGCATGGACTTCAGCTCTCCACTCAGGCTGTATAGTATTACCCATATTTTATAGCGAGGCAAATTTGTTATATCGCTTACTGAATTACAAAAAAAAAATTGTACGCCAGTTATAGCAGGTTTTATGGAAAATTACAAATTAAAAAGCTCCGATTGGACATATTTGCTTATTCGATTGTTCATCCCCACTTTCACCACCCATAACTTTTTAATAGGGGAACCAATATACACATAGCTAAGACCACGCTCGATTAAATCACCTTTCAAATTAACAAAACTACATTAAAAACGCTTCATTCGTTAGAGAGTTATTATGCCATAGACAGACGCGTCAAACTTATAGCATACCTCATTTTACGTCTGTGGTTAAAATGTTTACTTTTATTTACCATGACCTGACAAATAAAATTCTTACACATAAATTCATCTTCTCATTCAACAGGCGAGATGTTGAAGTTGTACTAGAATCTTTAGTGTTACGAACCCAAAGGGTAAACGGGATCCTGTTAGTAAGCTTCCGCTGTCCTCCCACCCTTCTGTCAGCCGGGTGTATCTCATGAACCATAATACTCTTGAAAATTTTCAGATAATGTTCATATCGCTTGTGACTGACAAAAGTACCCATATAAGGAAAGCTTTTTATTCGTAACTTGTTTCTTTTATGAAAAAATCGAAAAAGCATATGACTTGTAATCCTTTAAAACGGTATGGAACCAAATATATGCGAGGCCGACTCACACTTGACCGATTTAATAAGCTAAAATGAGGTTGGTATAGGATGCTACAATATAAATCATTCTATGTGGACAAACAAAATGTGGGTAATTTCGGTGAATTTCTGGAGAATTAGAGATATTAGATATTATTAATGAAATTTAATTATTCAATCAATTTATCGTAAGGTATATGGAACAATAAGCCAGGTAGATATTATAACCATTAAAAGTAAATATCTCGCTCATCAAAACACCATTAACTATGGAAGTTGTATGGCGCTTGTGTACTTTGACGTCATAGTACATATCGGATCTCTCTGTCTAACCAACGAATTTGAAGCTTTATAACTTAGTTGATAAGTCAGATATTTGAGAAAATCTAATGGATTTGTGTAAACATGTGGTATCAAATTATAATAAACAAATAAAAAGTCATGCATATTCCTCATTGACATTTTAATTAAAATTGCGATTGAAGTAGTAAGAAAGCGAAGAAAAAATAATTATTTGTATTATTTTAAGGCACTAAAGAGATTAAATATCAAGTAAAATTAAATACTTCGCACCCGTTTAAGCTTCAAAGGTTTATTTGAATTCCACAGTTATCGAGCTAGCGCTTTGTAAATTAATTTGTGATTTCCTATTAAACGCATCATCAACTTTGCCCCGTTCATTGTTTCATTGGTATTACCTTTGACGAAATCCCCATTACTGGTCCGTCATTAAGATGAAAATTGTAAATCAAATTTTTTGTTAAATCTTTTAATATCACTCATTGCAGATTAATCCACACACTTACACTTAACCACCATTAATAGTAGAATTAGTCCGTCGTTCACCCGTTTTGTTCTATAAAATTGTTACCTATAAATTGTAAACCTGTTATTGGCCTATGTGTTAGTTGTAATTTATATGTATTGTATACTTGTTTGTGCCGTTGGTTTTGTTATAATAAATAAAACAATTGACGAAAATTTTATCACATTAATAACTTTGTGGAATCAGCTGCCGAAAGCGGTGTTTTCGGATATTAATAACCTTCAGAAAAAGGTCTCGTTTAAAAAGGTCGGCAACGCTTCTGATGTCATCTCTGCCTTGCAGGTGTCCATGGGTGTCGGTATCACTTGACCATCAAGAGAGCCGCCTGCCCGTTTGCCCTCTTTTGAAAAATAAATAAATATATAATTCTATTTTACACTATGTTATTATCTAAAAACTTTTTTTCTTTTTGGGATTCAACATAAACAAGCGAAAAGCACTTCTGCTAACCCCTCTGGAGGGACTACGGCGTGAGTTAATGTTTACAATTTAATTTAAAAATTAATTTACAATTTAAGTTCAACTTTTTATCCATTGCAGAAGCAGAAACGGTTGGATACTTAATTCAAAAAAGAAATTTAAACGATCCATTAAAACGAAATAACCAGCTGAAAACATTCAACTAACTAGCACCCAATATTCCAACGATTGCAGTTTGTTACACGTTTTTCACTCGCGAAATCTTCAGAACGCTGTTGGACCTGTGATTATTCTGTTCTCACTCGATACATAATAGAAAGATAATTATGTATACAGGTATTTGTTAGCGTGACTTCTTGTCGTGAGTGCAGTTTCAGACGACTCGAAAGTAATTTTTTTTAAGTCAATTTTCCCCGTTGTAATGCTAAGTTTAATTATGCATGCTGACCGTTCGACTGTTGTTCGTTTTCATATATTTTGTTTTTTATTTTGCCAACTTTTTACGTTTTGTTAACGATTTGTTGTTATTCTCGTACGTTAATTGGACAATGCAGCTGTAAATAATCCATTTTAGTGATTGTTTGTTTTGCGATCATGAAAAAGTATTGCAATAGAAAGTGGATTGTTTATTAGTCTCTCTTCGTAATTTCCGAACGATACCTTTATATAAGTATTAATGTATTTTGTTTTTAGTAACTTTTTTATTGCAACGAATTTTATTCCAAAACCTGAACGGAATATGTCCCGAATGATAAAATAACGCAATTCTGTCAGATTTGAAAACGTTAAATCATTAAATTGAAGGTTATTTTTTACTTTAATGCAGAAATATACATTCTAAATCTCCGTCAAGTTCATGGGCAACAAGCAGACCAAAAACAGACAACCTGATTGACACGACGATTCCCTAGATGTCTGGAACGCCAATGCATTGCTTACGTAGAGGTAAAGATGTTATACCTGTCGTGCCGGCAATTACACTGGCTCCAATAATTCGATCCGAAACACAGGGAAAATCACGTTGTAAATAGAAAGAAGGATGGTACCGACCCAGACGATCTCACACGTACATCTAGGCTGTATATAATTAATTAATGTATCTTATTTTAAAATTTCACTAATACATTTCTGTATAACATTATTTTTTCCATTTCATAATACAAAATTTCGATGAACGAAACAAATGCTAACGGGCCTAATTAGTTATTTCGGGAAACATTCCATTAATTTTATTTCCAAAATAAATGCCCTAAGCTCCTTCTGGTTTGTTTCATAATATCAAAGGTTATTTAATTTACATAAGCAAAATTGTATAAAATTTTAGGTGAGTCCCATTATTTTAACACCCCTCATTAAAATTTAAACTTTCGCCAAACAAAAACACCGACATTTATTCGATTTAGGCTTTAATTTACCATTTTTAATTGAAATTGTATTTAATTAATGTATACAGAGACGGTTTTAATTCCATTTTCTTATGAAAATGTAAATTTTGTCGAAGGTACAATCTTATAGGATCTGTATTTTAGAGAATGGGAGAAACCTACTTTTAAAGGGGAGGGGGGAGGGTTCAATGCGACAAAATACAAACGGTTTGGAATATTTACTTCGTTACTTTTAATAGATGATTTTAATTTCTGAAAAAAAAAGCCAAATGCTGCAATAAAATATCTACGCACTGGCAGTGGTCTTGGCGTCAGACAACAAGGGCACCTTCGTGCCAATAAGCGGCGGTGTCATTTTCCATCAGGAGGATCTGCCCATGATGTATAAAATCACAGTGTGCGGCTGAAGTGAATGGAATAATCACATACGATATTTTACTATAACAAATCAGGAGTGAATCATGAACTTAAAATGAAAGTGATTAATAAGATGATCTCATCATGCATTCACGATCATTGAACTTGGGAAAAAAGAAAATGGCGTGCCCATATAGACTTTTATACGTGCACAATTAATTCAATATAATTTTGTTGTTTTATGCAATTTCGATGCTTACTTTTTTTTTCATTTAAAAACAATTATTTCGCGTGTTATGATTTTTTTGTTTTGGTGGTGTTTGGTGTACCGCGGAAAATTCCGTACTTGGAAAAATCATAAAGGAAAACATTTAAATGATAAGTTTTGACATTTTAAGATTTTTTCTGAGTCAAAATCTAAGATTCTATTCCAATTTGTCCAGCATGTCTTCGTTGGATAACAGCATAAATATTTTTCTTCTCGTGATCGAGGGGTTTAGTATACACCATAGATTTACGGTATTCCCATTAAAAATATAACAAGATGCTAAATTTGAGAGTGAAACAAACCTATAAAGAGGTAAAACGTTGCGCAAGAGAGGCAAGGAAATTCATGCTGAGTTATTTCAATAATTTTTGTTTTTCAAACAAGGAAATGTATTTAGGATAATATAAATTACAAATTTAAAAAGCCCCCGATTGGGCATTTGCGTACATTTGATTGTTCATCCCCTGTCTCAACCCCCATAACTTTTGAATGAGGGAACTGATATCGATCAAACATCGCTAATTAGAAGCCTGATTAAGGCCTATAAAAAAAACTTCATCAAAATCGCTTCATTCGTTCGAAAGTTATGATGCCACCGACATACACACAGACAGATGCACAGACAAATACGTCAAACTTATAACACCTCTTTTTGCGTCGGGGCTTAAAAACTACGTGGAACGGTTTCTAAACCTTCCTAAATCTTCAACTAATTTCAATTCCCTGAATTTTGGATAGTTTCAGCTTGAAAAATAGGACAACTTTAGACTGGCTTTACCTAACTACGGCAAACGGCCGCGAGAAAATATTATAAATCGTAACGAAACCGCAATGAGTTCGCCATGATATTTTGCCAGTTGTATGACAAACGGTAAGGGAGCAAAAATGATTATATTTCTTTTCTAACACTACTCACGCCTGTAGCTCGTCTCCGCTATGAAATTATAGCAAATAGTTTTGCGGTGTGCTATAGCCGTTAAGTAGTCTCATCATCAGATGTAGGCGGTTCTATATATAAGTTCCATCCTTTCTTGTGGATTCTCCAACTATTCGGAATAAACACTAATTGCATTGTATTGCAAAGGAGTGGAAGTATTTAGCTGCCGATGTTTTCCCTGATAAATATAACCTTGGGCTCTTTAAGACAAGAGGCTTCTTTTGGGTAGGCATGTTTCATCTTAGAATTAACTGCCGTTTCACAACGGGTGGGATTGAGGTGAAATGCTTGCCTGGTTTATCTATAAAATTATATAAAAGTACGATCTGTAAAATCACGAAAGAAAGAGATAGAATCATAGTCAAATCTTGACGTTGGTACAGACAGTTTCGCTTGTGATACAATCGACTAGCCATGGCAAAACTGCTGCGGTTTAGCTGCTAAGATTTCATGGTGAGACGTTTGACGCCTGTAGCACAGGCGCAAACAGGCATAGGCACAGGATAACAAATATTTCTGGATCACCACCGATTGCTAGGAAATTTCTTGTTAGGTAATCAGGCACCGAGTTAAAAAAAATTAGTAAGACTATTAATTAACATTGAGATATATTTGTATAGATGTGACATTGCGAACTGGCTTTTTGTACCAATAAGGATGAGTGCATGTTAGCATCTTTCACTAGGATGTTTTGGATACTCAACAAAACTAAACGCTTTATAGTCCTAAGCTATTTTGCTCTTCATGTATAGTACTGAGATATTGCAGATGTTAGTATTATGTATCTAACCTAAACCCTGTTCTCTCTGTTCAGCTGTTTTGAGTAGTCTGTGGCTCGTGTAAGTTTTGGCGCACACTTTTCTTGGAGATGAATGTTCTGTACGAAGTAGTAAGTAGTACTTCAATGTTTATAAGAAATTTGATTGAAAAAATTCTTGCAATAAGATAAATACTTTTTCGTATCAGTAACTGTCATAAAATTATGAGTTTTAAAGTCTCCCGAGGAATTTGACTGACTCGTGAATCGTGTAGAAATCGGTGGCTCCACTCCGAAGGTATGCCGAATAAGACGTTAGAAGATTCCAAATTGACCCTACTCTGAATTTTTTCAGATTGTTTTCAATCGGTCATGATCAAAGACAATTTTTGGAAGAACTTCTCAAGATTGACATCAATTGCATCGGAATGGAGCCCGACTGACCCGCCCGAAAAACTTCCTTTTTCATACTTAACTAGTCCCCTGATCAAATAAAATTCAATTCTTTATTTCACTTCAAATTGTGTTACAGTAGAGGTCGTTTAATGAACAGAATAGAATCAATTAAAGATTAGAAAGATTTACCCTGTAGGGTATGGCATAGTAGATAACTGTCATATCTGTAACATATTAAAATCTTTAAAAAAGTTTTGTTTTTTTACGAGAGACACAGGGAACGCTTAAGCAAAGTTTCTCTCAAATATTTCTGATTTGATGTAAATTTCTGAAATTGAAATGATACTCTAAACATAAAGCACGGGAAAAGTAAGAAAGCAAATCAAAGTGTTTGGTTTTTGAATTATTTACTATTTTTAGATTGCATTTATGTGTTTTTAAAGGATTAAAATTTAAGGTTTACCAATCGGATGTCCTTAGGCAAAACTATGCAAGCATGCATACAAAAAACTATCAAAATTTGTGACTAGGTGAAGTAAAAGCGTGTTCGCTTTTTAAAGTTTTCAAAATTTCTTAAAAATATCTAATTAAAGAAAACAACATGCAAGAGTGAATAGGTTTCTCCTAGGCAGGCATGATCCACCTTAGACCTCATCGCCGCTTAACATCAGGCGGGCTTGGGGTCAAATGCCTGCCTGGTCATGAATATTTTTTTTTTTTAAACATATTAAAAATTTAAAATATTTAAAAGTGTTAAATGGTTAAGTCACTCGAAACCTGGGCAGGTCTTTAAAATTGAAGTTAACTTGCATTCTATTAAAAAAAAACATACAAAAACAATCTGAACTCAAATAACCAACAAGTCTAACACTTACATATAAAAAGTTACTTCAACATAATATATATGATGAAGATAAAATTTCAAGCAAAAAATCAACATTTGACGATTCAAAATGTATTTACACTACAGAATCACAAAAAACTATTACCGAAGTGTCCAGTAAGTTGTAAATATTGACGTTTGAGGAAAATTCTCTATTGAAAACAAGATTTTCTTATTATTTTCTTGTGAGTAGGGATGAGACACCCCACTGCATGTGAGTCCATGCATGATCATATAAAACAGTTAGATGCCATGCTTTTCTGCATTTCTGTTGGAAGCGGGGTCGATCACGCGTTGTCTATCGATATCATAGTGCAGCACTGAGTGCTCTAGTGAAGTGAAGGACATTTAAATAATCGATATGAAAATGAACGCGTTTTTATTAGCAGTTCTGCTTTTCGGGATTGCGAGGTCCAGCGAAATCGATAATGAGGTAAGCAGTTGCTTTCGTTGTATCTTTTATTTACGGGAATTGAGATTTTTTTTTAAAAAGCAACTACGGAGGTTTCTTGCCAGCTTCTTCCGGTGGTAGATAAAAAAATGACGATTTGAAAGCACTTCTTTGAAGTCTATTTGAATAAAAACATTTTGAATTTGAATTTGCTGTCAATTGAAAACGAGAATTTTATCTGCGGGTGTGTTTACAGAAAATTCAATATTAAAATGTTTGCAGCCGAAACTTTAGTAAATGAGAAGTAGTTTTAGTTTAGTAGTTAATTGTAATTACTAATTAATTATTTGGTAGATATTAAGAACATTGTCGTGTTAATAAGCGGCGGTATCACTTTCCATCAGATACAACTAATTACATATTTTTCAAATGTACTGAATCTTGTTGTAATATACCTACATTAGATATTATTAACATTGTTCTTAATATTTTTTAAAAACCTATGCAAGAAGAGGCAAAGCCTTTAACAACTTTATGAGTACTGAAATAAACGAACACCAAAAAAAAAAAAAAATTCCAAAATATGATTTTCACAGAAACATAAACTCAAAATAAACAAAACATCCTGAAAAACCACTTTTCGGTCCCATCAAAACTGTTCATTCCAAACGATAACAAATAACACTGGATGACCCTTTGAAAGGGCGGTTTACCCCTAAAACGACCCTTCCGGCTTGAAGAATGTATCCCTAAAGTGCATCTAAAGCGGTATTGGGTAGTCGACCGAATTTACCTTCATAAATCGACTTGTTGACAACTTAGTCGCACATCTACAACATATTCTTTCCTCAATAAGAAATGTCGCTAACAGACTAAGCATCTGATGATGATTTAGGTTTAAGAATGGAATAAAGCACCTAGATTCCCAAGCTCCGAGACTCTGTCTCCAGAGCTTGAATAATGCCTTAACAAACACATTTAAAATCAAATACAAACGAATACCAAGTATTATTAGATTTTGGTATTACAATGGAATAAATCAAATTGAGGGATTTGACATATTTGTTTAATTGGAAATTCTGAAAGAATGTTCTATAGATCCCAGAGGTTAAGGTTTTTTTATTGACCATGAAGCAAAATAAATACAAGTTAATGGAAACTGTTCTGTTGCGCTCGAAATGTGGCCTTATTTGTGGCATATGTAAATCATTACCGTCTAATATTTTCAACACCTCTAAAGTGGTAAACAGGTAAACGATCCAGCTCGATGGAAAGCAGTTACCGTTACCAATGGACGTATGTATCAGGGGCATATCGGATTTTTTTCGTTTTCTCATCGCTGCCTTCCTTAAGATAAATCTATGCCTTGATTTTTAATCAGCCAGTCAAGTGAAACGAGAATGCAATAGAAGCTATTATTAAATTCACAGTTAGATTTTTTTATTGGAACAATATGGTCAAATAACTGTCTAAGACGTAAAGCGGTTTGCTTACGCTTGGATTAGCACTAGTAACTAATTCCGATAGCTGTTTTTTGTCTACTAATATTAACTTTGTATACATTACAAATGTGTGTAAAACATAAGGTTCGAAACTATGTATCGTTGTAGCCATATCTGAGTTTCTTTTTCCAACTATTTCATTCCCATTCAACTTTGCATAAAAACAGAAATTTTAATTCTCTGAAACTTCTGAGAGTAAGCTTAAATGTTCTCAAAATTTGCTACATTTTCAACTACTCGTCAACGTTTTAAGCCCTCGCATATCAGACTGAGAAATTCGTATAATATTTATGATGAAAATTTCAAGTGTACTTCTGAATTTATTTCATGAAATTAACGACTCATTTCGAAAGAAGATATTATTTCATATGAAAATTCCTTTTAAGAAATTTACTTATTTAAAAACTGTCGTAGGTTAGTATGCTGGAGTATTAATTAAAAAAAGAGTAATTAAACGCGAAAGGAAAGTGTGCTTTCTGCGTTACAAGTGTAACTCTAACCAAATGTCACTTTGCACGTGCTAATTACTGCTGGAAAGTGCGCAACTGGATTATTAGTGCAGATTCATTGAATTTTCTCAGAGCATTCGGTTACAATTATTTGAAACACGGCGGTGTTTGCTGGCGGTAATTTCAAGCTAGCCAAATAATAATAATAACTACATCACGACACACATTGACTCAGCTCTGCCTTAAGATATTATCTTGTATCGCAGGCATTAGGCAACGATATGGTATTGTCCGTAGATAAGAATACAATATCCAAGACGGGTTATCTTAACAATGCGACTTGCTTATAACACAAAGTGCCGCCCCCTCTGGGATTCGAACCCAGAACCTCTAGCGTAGCAGTCGGCTGATTAGAGGTCGTCAGACACAAGTTTTGATGGTTTAGCTAAAATTAAGATTAAAGCTGTAAAGTATTAGATTCTACGGACCGTTTTTTTGAGATCATATATTTTAGTTTGTTTAATGTTTATAAGACCTACATATAGTTTTAATTTAATGCAATAGTAGCGGCCGCTCCGGCTTAGAACGGGTAGATAAAGGTATTTAACTTTTTGAAAATATTTTATCTGATATGTACATCAGGATGATGAATTCTAATCCAGTCCAGTAGTTGCGGAGCCTATTTAATTCAAACAATCAAACATTTCCTCTTTATAATGAGTACTCAAAATCATTTAAAAAAAATGTACAAGACCAATATGGAAAAATTCGTAGATCAACCCTTACATTTGTATTGTTTTGAAATCGTCACGGACTAAAGAAGTATCTAATTTAAGATAGCCATAATTAAATATGTACACACACACATTTTCCCTCTTTAAGAGTAAATAGAAATAAAAGATATAAAAAAAAAAGTCTGGAAGAGACAGTCCAGAACTAAGCTTTTATTTCACCATTAACATTTCCATCGTAAAAACTAATTACTCATTAATTTTAATTTAATTATTTCGGTCATTTTAATGTGCTATAAAGGGACCCCTTTAGTACGAATGACTATCGTATATCAAATTAAATTTAGGACAAAGCAATTCCTTCGTGGAGTGCTCAATTTTTGGAAGGCAAGCTCCATCACCGGCATCTGTGACAAACGTTATTTCCTGTATGTCAAAAAGGTTTCCCTTCAAAAAGACCGTAACAAATGGAGGGATTTTATTAGGCTATTACACAGGGCGTGTAAGGTACTGCTTTAACTATGTCACACTAGCTTTTGCCCTCGACTTCATCCGCTTATAAGTCGAAAATTAGTAATGGGATGTTTAATTATTTGACATTTATCGTTATATGCTGGACAATTCACACAATATCTTTACAAATTATAGACCATATGATAATCTGATGGATAAGCTATAGTAATGTAAAGTTTCATTTAAATCTATTTAGTTTTTGCATGAAAGAGTAACAAACATCCCTTCATCCATACATCCTGACGACCACGGTGACGCAGTTGTGTAAACAGCCGACTGCGATGCTAGAGATTCCGGGTTCTAATCCCGGCGGGGGCGGGACTTTGTGTTATTTGCAAGACGCATTGTTTCGCTTACCGGTCTTGTATGTTGTATTATTATCCATGTACCATATCGTTGCTTAGCGCCTGCGACCCAAGATTATATCTTATTGCAGGGCTGGTTCAATGAGTGTCGTGATCTGGTTATTATTATTATCCTTACAAACTTCCGCGTTTATAATATTATTAGAGATTGAAAAGGTCGGGCTAGGCCTTGCTTTAACTAGTAACATATTTACAGTCAAACTAACAGCAGAAACAAACTGGATACATGGAAATTTTTGAGATCGCTTCTCTAATTATCATTATATTCATCTTTCGGGCTTCTACTCTGGTAATCAAATGTGTCTTTAAATATTCTATTCATTTTATTCGATTTCTAATTAGCATTAATAAAACAAAGGCATCAGAATACTTTTTCTCTGTAGCAAGAAACAGTAATGATAATTTTACATACCTATACAACATACCCACACCGTAACTCACGGTTGGCAAAGGTACACACCGCATTTCGCATGTTTACGTTGAGTCCCAGTGTAACAGGTTGTGAATCTGTCGCCGCTATCTGGGCACATTGCGAAAACATGGCAGCTACAACTTACGGCAACCCGAACTCTCGGCCTGTCGGGTCGGATCGGTCGGTTAACGGAAACTAAGCTAGCACGTCCTCCTGTATCTTTTTAGTTTTTATAAAATATTAGTTTTTTGCAAAGCTAAAATAATGTATACGGTCTTGGATGTAATATTCTTATCTATGTAGTGATATATACCATATCGTTGCTTAGTTCCTGTGACACAAGTTCTTACGATACTGACTGCAGGGCTGAGTCAATGTGTGTGTCGTGATGTGGTTATGTGGTGGTTATTACAGTTTTAATATTTGCCGAAGGGAATATTTGAGTGATATTGTTAAACCAAGTATGGGTTTCTTCGATACAAGCTTGCCTGGTGACGGGACTATAAGACATATTGCTTTATATATCTTTTTTATATGTTTAACATCACTGCCAACCCCTCTCGAGGGATTACGGCGTGACTTTATGTGTGTTTTACATAACTTAAAAAAAGATATAAATCTCTTTTTAAATAGCATTTTTTTACAAATGAATACGTTTGTTAAACTTTAACTGAATTACCTCCTGGACGACCTCGGTGGCGCAGTGGTGTAAACAGCCAATCCCGGCGGGCGCGGGACTTTGTGTTATTTGCAAGACGCATTGTTTCGCTTACCGGTCTTGGATGTTGTATTCTTATCTATTTAGTATATACCATAGCGATGCTTAGTTCCTGTGACACAAGTTCTTACGATACTTACTACAGGGCTGAGTCAATGTGTGTGTCGTGATGTGGTTATTAATGAATAAATCACGAGGTGAGTGAATTAGCCAAAGTTTAATATTTCCTTACGAGTTTTGTCTTTGAGCAAATTTCTTCTTTGAGTGTTGTTCTTGTAAGACAAGGCCTAATTAGAAATTTGCATGTGGTACGTATTAAATTTAATTTCTTTAACAACTTCTAACAAGAACGATATTATGAAAACCATACGTGCTTGTAGGTTAAAGCTTGTATTTGCATATAAAGTTGGATATTTATGTTTTAGGGTTTAGGTAGTTAGGGTAGGTAAAATTGGGACCCTTTCACTAAGCCTTCGCTGTCCGTCCGTCCATCAGTTAGCGGGCCGCATCTCACGAACCATAACCTAGATTTTTGTTTTTTTTATTGAATGTTATAAAAAATTCATTTGTACATACAACAACATAAAAACTCAAATTCAAAAACAAGAATCCACGTTTTTCGTTGTTATTCAATCTAAAAGGATATAATTACATTAGATTAAGTGTGCCTTACTCATACTTAGGCGGTTTTTACTTAGGTATTTGCTTATTTATTTAAGTAATTTTAGGTAAAAGATAGGTTGGTTGATGATACAGTATCAGAATATGGTACGTACCTAAAAAAGTAGATTGGAAATGTTTATTAAAAGTTTAAATCAGGGATTTGTCCAGTTCACAAACTTTAATACCTCCGACGACCTCGGTGTCCCAGTTGTATAAATAGCCTAGAGGTTCTGGGTTAGAATCCCAGCTGGGGCGGGACTTTGTGTTATTCACTAGATGCATTGTTTCGCTTGCCGGTGTCGGATGAAGTATTCTTATCTATGTAGTTGTGTTATGTCGCTGCTTAGTTCCTGTGACACAGTTTCTTACGATACTTACTGCAGGGCTGAATCAATGTGTGTGTCGTGATGTGGTTTTTTATATTAACTTCATAACAATATTACAGCTGTAAGTCCCTTACAAAATGCTTGCATTACAAGATTTGACTGGCTTAGGCTTAACTTGAGCTATTCATAGACCTCGCCATATGTCGAGAGATAAGCTATTTATGTCACCTACCTTTCAATAATTGGGACAACTACATTATCATTGGGTTTGTCAACTGAGGGATTAGTTTCCCGAACCTTTATTAGGCAAACATGTTCATCCTTTAACTAAACCTATTGCTTATTAGGTACCTTTATTTTTAATTCATTTTGGTACACCAAAAGCATTAAACAATTAAATATGGACGGTCACAATGCTACATCTAGATGTATATGTCAATTATAGGTACACACATCATTCATAAAAATACATATAATCTTTATATATATAATTCTTCTGTGTGTGTGTATGTCACTGAACTTCTCTCAAACGACTGGACCGATTTTGATGAAATTTTTTGTGTGTGTTCAAGGGGATCTGGGAATGGTTTAGATTCACAATTTTGTCCGCTGGCCAATGTTTTTTTAATTAATTTTTAATTTATTAGTAGTTGGCGGACGAAGTCGCGGGCAAAAGCTAGTAATACTATAAAACATTACAAGCGTTACCTTACGTAACTTTCATAAAAGGAATACTGGGCCAGGCAAAATCTCACTAGAATTTTATATTTAGAATGACTTACTCAATGCAAAAGCGAATTGGGTTGACGAAAAATCAAAAATACCCTCTTTATAGCATATGGAACTAAAACAAGAGATGATTTTTAGTCGTTTTAAAATTTTTAATTGTTAAGTAGGTATTCAAATTGGCTTAAATTTGGAGAAGCATTTTTTAAAGGAAGTAATACTGCAAATTTTTTTTTCGATTCAAAGGGCAGCACAGGCTGAAATTGTAATTCTTCGTTCGAATAATATTAGATTCTAAAACATGAGACAAAATTATTCGATCATCAAAATAGCAGACACTAACTTTCTTCATTGGCATAGTCAGAGACTAAATTTCAATTTTTAATGAATTACAGACAGCACCGTCAGAAGACTCACTAAAAAGGGCTCTCAGTCACAAATGTGGTGCAAGGGAGCCTTCGTCATGTATCGCGATCGAGCTTATGGGCTACGTGGACAGGATGTTGAGGACAGCCTCCTTCCAGCTCAGTGATGACGTGATGGTGCTCGATGAAAGGTAAAACCTATAGGTCTTGGTTTAAAAAAAATTAATAACTAGTGGTTCACTTCCAACTGTGAACTCATGACCCCTGCATCTCTGAAACTCCTTGATTGATTGGGCTTCTTTTCTTCATTAGCACGTTAGCTAAATTCCAAGATGATCCGATCATTAATTCTTGAGTCATCGTCGGATTAACGTTTATACATACATTCAAACAACGGATTGCTCCAGTAGACTCTGATGATTTAGCACGCTTTCCTTGCTCTTCCAAAAAAAAATTAGTAACACTAGATTTTCTCCAAGACCACTTGACACACAGGAGTGGAATCGTTTTAGAACGGGATCAATTCAAGACTAGTTCAGTTTTACTTCTATCTGCTTGATAATTGATTCAGGAAAAATATTTCCACAAACTTTCTGATTCATAATGCATTAGCAGTGTCCTCAACGTCAGATCCAACGCAATCCTGCCTGACTCACCAAAATCCGCGTTCGGTGTAGACCAGGCACCTCATTGGAAAGCATTTCTTTTCATGAGCGATCCGTTTGTTGTCGGTTGTCGGATCCGCAATCCATGCTCCACGCATCACTTCTCTGATTTTGATTAAAAAAAGATCAAAGCTACATTTTCTACAGTTATTATAGCTTTTCTGCGTCTGCTCTTATTCATACCAGACTCACAATTTTTGTAAATAAAAGTAAATCTTTACATCATATTTTTACCAAGAACTATATTTTAATGATTTTCGGTTACAGCAATGGAGCGGCAGCCGACATACCAGTGAGACCAGAGTCCCTGGCCCGCGCCGGCACTTCCCTTGAGGATCAGGCGCAGCAATTGATCACCGACAAGCTGTGGAACTTCGCCACCACCAGGTCACTCCGGTACAGAATGCTGGACAACGCAGACCTGGTGATCGCTGGGAAGGTCGAGAGGGACGGCAGCCTGGGTGTCGGTAAGATAATAAATCTGAAATGGTCATATGATATGATTACTTAATATTCACGTTATAGCATATAAGCTTAGCCGCACATAGATAGGATCTGGTATCCATAGATATAACACAGAGTTAAGAGCAATAAATTCAAGACCAGTGAGCGGAACAATGGACAGTAAGCTGACACAGTTCTGCCCGTGCCGGAATTCGAACCCAAAACTTTCTCTGAACAGACCTGATACAGCGACATAGATGCTGTAGATATGCTAACGCTATTACATGTGGTTTCAAAAAAAATTTCGGTTTCCGCGAAGATTCCCGAACGCTACTATCCCATATAAATTATAGTTTTTTTTTTTCTTCATAAAATGGAGGGGGAGAAAAAAATAAAGAAATTTAATTGTGTTACGAATAAAACATTTATTTTTTCATACACTTTAGTAATGACGTCTTCTGACAAATTATGACTAAACTTTATGGAACTTAAATAAGCCGACAAAACATAAAATCGCATAATTTCCCTCTACACCTGTATATATTTTCCATCTGTATGAACCTCAAAGGTTTTTCTGGCGTGAGTGATCGAGAAACCAAGAAGAGCTAAAGCATATCCCTCTGCATTTCCAGGTGTATCTCTCAAAGCTCCCAAAGCCGTGGAAACCGGCAGGAGTCGTAACAAGAACATGGGACCATTCTTAGCTGCTGCAGCCCTTAAGTTCGGTCTTCTTGGAGCTTTAACCTTCAAGGGCCTGGCTCTGATGGTTGGGAAGGCCCTTCTGATCTCCAAGATTGCCCTGCTGCTGGCAACCATCATTGGTCTCAAGAAACTGTTCTCGAGTCATGGTTCTCAGGTGACCGGATGAGTTTATTGGTTTTTTCCTAGATTTTGCTTTGAACTTGGGTTTTGAGCTCTGATGCTATAAATATTTTAATAAGCTTATTTATTTAAAATTATAAATCTGTAATGGCTAGTTATAACATTTAATAAATTACTAATATAAAAAGTAAAATAAATGTAATTAGTTTAATTTTAGAATTAAAGTAGTACTAATTTATTTGAGCACGTTGTTGCTCAGTAGCCTTGGTTAGCCGACCAACCGGACCCGTCGAGGGTTCGAGTCTCGGGTTGGTGTAAGTTGTAACTTCCATGTTCCTCATTGGGCCCGGATAGTGGCGACAGACTCGCAACCAGTCACACTGGGACTTAACATTAGAAATGCGGTGTGTAACACCTCTGCCTATCCGGCGTGAGTTTACGTATGTCATTTATTGGCACCGCATCATATCAGGTTTGACAGTTGGCGTTATGAATGCGACAAAAACATTATTTAGAACAAAAATTATAAATTAAATGTTTGTTCCAACTCTATTTTTCCTATAATTTTTAATACCAAAATTCATTATACAACCGTGTTAACTTTGTAGAATTATAGACCGCTTAGGTTGAGAGAAGATTATTTTCAAATTACAAACTAAAAATATATAGCTAATAAATAAAACTTAGCAGCGATATTTCTTTACAAAAATCAGGGTTTTTTGTTAGGGTGCCGTACGCAAATTGTGAAAAACGGATTACAAGGCCTCCACTGACCGTCCTTCCATCTGTCAACGGGCTGTATCTCATGACCCATAATAGCTAGATCCTAGAAATGCTCAGAGATTGTCTATTTCTGATGCCGCTATTACAGCAAATACTAATAACAAAAAAAAAGTTGTACAGCAGTAATGTGTAATTATCTAAAAAGTACATATTGTTTAATCTTTTACGGAACCCTTTGTGTGCTCACACTTGTCAGTTTTTTTTTTGGCCTCGTTTTCCCAAATTCTTTATTTATTAAAGGACTAAATGTACGAATACTTTTCAGACGATAATTAAAAAGGACTAAATCGAATTGGTGAATAAGCCCTGATGAAGAAAATGGCGATTGGTGCTTCGACTCCACTAACAACGCATGCGCATAGGAATTTTTACTAAAAACTGAATGATTCACGTTTTACAATAAAACCGTTCAACCGTTTCCCTAAGGGACGCTCAGGCAATCCATCAGTTTTTAGTAAACTTTCAAATCAATAGATTTAAGCACACCCAGTGTAAATAAAATATATTTATTTAAATTATTTATTAAATTTATACTGTGGACTAACTTGTACAATTTAGCAAGCTGATTTCGCATTTATAATACAAAATAACTGAGCATTACCTTACCAGTAAAAAATATTAATATTGTACTAACAGGTATATATATTTCGGAATAAATGGAATATCCACAACGAATACAATAATTCATTATATATCACCTTTCGACTCCATTAATATAAGGTCATACACTGCTGGACCGGGCTGAGGCCAGTAGATGTTCCAATACAGCCGATAGGTTGTCCGGGCACAGCCTGTGCGTCATTGCACAGCATTATTATTCGATCAAAGGATCCTGATATATCCTCCGTGGGACATAGTGGCAGGTGTGCCCTGAAACTGCAGGATAGTTTTGATAAATTAATATGTATAAGTACATACGGAAATATATAAATACATTTATATAATACTACTTACGACTAAGAGAGTGTTTTTAAAACTCCGTATCTATGATGCTGCTTAGGACAAGCTGAGATAATATATAACAAAATGTTCAAATGTTTTAAACCAACCCAAACCATAAATATGAATGGATTTATCAAAATCAGTTCATTAGTAAAGAAGCTACGGTGGAACATGCAAACACAAACATAGAAGAATCATTACTCTTCCTTATGGCTCTAGTTCTCGTAGCTCTTTTGGCAGTCGAGTAAAAAGATCTTTAAAGTGGTTTTTTTCTATGAAATTGTTGGTGAAAATTTTGATAAACCAAAATCCAGTTTTTCTAATGTTCTGAGGGTTCCTCTGGCTTCCTTCTATCCCGTAATGCTCTGACAGCTAACGGTGTTGGTAGAACGTGGGGTTAGTTGGTAGGCACGGGTTCTACGTGAGTCCGACACATTCCTTCGGTCCCGCCGGGCTGGAGGAGATCCATCAGGATTTCCCCACGTAATAAAAAAAAGGCTAGAGTTCCTTTCGGCTCTGCCGGCCATGTTTGGGTAAAAATACATTTAAAGCGGGGTTTTCTTTGAATCTGTTAGAGATTTTTCCAAAATCCAGTTAGTCAAATGTTGCTCTAGTCTAGAGTCTTAGCGTATGATATCTTTGAGGGCTTTCCAACTAGGATTTTATAGAAAATTAAATATTCAAAAGACATCTCAAGTTACCAAAACCGACCAAGTTACTATCAAAAGTTGCATCGCGTAGTTCGTAAGTTGTGATGACAACGAGAACCTTATGTTAGGACTTAACTTAGAACTTAATAACTTAAAGGTTTAGTGTGACTCAGTCAAGTTTTAATTACCTAAATTAAGTGTAACACCAGGGCATTTGAGCTAGGAAGTTAGACAGAGATAACGAACGATCGCTCTTGACGTTTTGTGGCCCTTTAGATTTATAGGAGACGGTTTTGTTTGTTACGAGCCTAGCTTAAGGACCTGACAGGTCGAAGGCTTGACTTGGTAGTCATAAGTTATAGCTGTCGTATTCCTCATTGTGACCTGATAGTGGCGACGGATTCGCAACCTGTCACACTGGGACTCAACATAAACATGCGAAATGCGGTGTGTTACACCTTTGGTTACTACTCTCGAGGGATTAAGGCGTGAGTTTATGTATAGTTTTGTTTTTGAATGTAATCTATTAAGAATCTATACTCGATAGTATCACACACACATACACATACAAATTTTTAAAATACTTTTTAAGGGCAGTTTGTTTAAAGGCAATTTAGTTGTTACACACATCCAAGCGCTGAGGTAAAATCTTACATAAAAGACAGTATAGTGACACGGTGGTACGTAATGCAAGACTAACAATGCAATATTGGAGTATATAAGTCATTATTCAGTTTGCCTGGCAGTTTACGTTAAGTAATAAGTACAGGGTGCTTACCATAAAATCTTAGATCCGGGCGAAAATTGAACTGCATGAACTTTTCGTACTATGAGCCTTTATTAGCATGGCTCGCGGCCAGGTTGTTTTGCGATGACGTCAACAAACTTTCACCAAAGAACTTTTGCATAGCTTTGTCTCACTCTTCAATTTACTATGTCATTTATGTTAAAGGCGTTTGTAGTATGCTTTTAGAGAACTGCCTGAGAATGGGACGGTTTTAAAAACATTATAGTGAAAAATATTACGTTCTCGGTTTTGGTGACGATTCCCGAAGGTTACCGTTACCGTTAGGACCGATATATGAATCGTATTTATTTAATGACAATCTCATTTGTCGCATCATTCTCAATACACCTGTACACGTGCCTCGCTTCCTTAATAATGTGTGTATCGGTTTAGCGATAAACACACACACGTGTACTTGATGTATGTATTATCCATCACTGAACTAAAAATAGACAGAGCACAGAAGTAAAGTTTAAAATCAAAATCATTTTTTTTTTTATTAAAATAGACTTAAAATAAGTACTTTTAGATTCATTCAACATTCTTTTAAACTATCACCGTTTAGGAATGCCCGCCTAACTGGAAGAATCCGGCAAGAAACCTCCGAAGTTGTCTTTTTAATTTAATAATAATCTTTCACGACAATCTTAGTTTTAGTATAAAATGTTAATTTTTTTAAATGTAATATCTACAAATGTTACTTTTACTTTACTACAGTTTATATAGATGAATTAGTAAGTACCTACTTAATTATTCCTATTGAATTATGCTCATGTACGTACTTCAGTGACACCTATGTATTTAGTTTCGACATTTGCGCTAGGGCTGTCTGACTTTAGCTTTTGCAAAAAATATACAGAAAAATAAAAACTGACGTAGCAATTAAAATGATATTCAGATATAAAATGTTTGATATTCCACGTTTATTTTTTAAAACTTGTTAATAAAAATAACTTTTGACTATTTCTATAGTGTCGAAGTTTACGATTAGGTAATATATTTTTATGTTCGTTTAATAAGTTATTCAGAAAAGAATAAACCCATTTAAAGTCAAGCTCAAACAACGCTTGAATTGTTAAAAAATTGTGACAGTGACAGTCGAACTAGTTTCCTTCCCAAACCTTCCGTCATTTCTTGTCAGTGAATTTCAAGTGGATGGACATGAGCTTTATCGCATTCTCTAACTCTAGACTGTAAGATGTATTAGTGGCTTAGTATAAAAACCAATTCATATACAAAAGAACAGAATCTGGGGTTTCTAGCCGGGATCTTCCGCAACATTAATTTCCCGAAACGGTGGTCGAGTCATTTTTAAGATTTTTTAAATATTCATTTGTCGATTCTAAGTCCTTTTTTTAAGTTTATGGAATAAAGTTATTTTGATTTTGATGATGACTAAAAAGCTCATTGTATGTAGCTTTACTTCTGTACCTTTTTTTTTTGACTGAGAAGACTGAAAAGGCTACCTATACGATTGGCTTAGTTTAATTGTCACTACAGAAATATGGAAATTTACTTACCTTTCCAGCTCCTTCACTTACTTTTCCAGGTTCCAAGCGACAGCCATCATGGTTTGAAGCTTAATCACACCTTTATTCTTTTTTTCAGTCGAAGAATGTCACGTATGAAATATTCACAGACTATCATCACCATTGAATCTGCCAAAAAACTGGATAACTGGAGAGTATTCATATTATTATTAGCCTAATAGATAAGCTAAATGAGTGTCCATAGTAATTTTAAGTACTAAAAATAATATAACCAAAAATAGGTATGTTTTTTGATTACAATATGAAAGGGATATGATATGATACAAAAGGGGTTTTTTTTAAATTTTTTATTGACCACTCCGAAGTCAGACCACGCTGCGAAGGCCAATAAGTGCGCAGTTAGGGTCCTTTTGGCCGAAATATCCGCGTGGCGAGTGCTTCCCGCTACGCTGCGCCTCGCTCCCTTGCGTTGATGCCCTCCAAACCCGGCATGACGTTGGGTCTACAAGCCTTAAGGCTAGGTGGCCTCAAAACTCGTTGCCCCAACGGGTAAGAGTGTTTGTCGCTTCAGGCCAAAAGTAAACAAACTAAAGAAAGAATTCCCTACTGGAAATTATTCCAGTTTACACTTAGCTCGCGCATGTAACATATCTTTCTCTTGGTTATGTATTATATCACTGATTACTCAGAAAGTAGTTTTAAACTTTCGGTGTTTGTAAGCATCTATCTGTTGTAATTGTAATGGTTAATTTTTTCCTATCAGAGTATAAGATTTTGTAAAAAAGGGAATATGCACGTCTTTTTTGTTTAATTAATACAATTCGATACCACAAATATAAGCAAATCCGTTAGATTTTCTCAAATATCTGCCATATTAATTAAGTTATAATGCTTAAAAGTCGTTAGTCATTAAACAGTGATGAGAATGACGTCAAAGTACACAGGAGCTATACAACTTCCATAAAAAGATTGTTCTGATGAGCGAGATAGATATATTTAATTTTAATTATTATATCTCCCTGGTTTATCGTTCAATTCTAATTCTGTTTTCACTGTAAATATATTTTTCAACATACTTCACGATAAATTGATTTGATAATCATGCATAATCCCCATTTCAAAATAAACTGAACAGATTAGGGTCGAACAGATTAAACTTTTCATTGATTGAAATGTATATGTTTAGTGTCGTTGTTTTTATCCAACATTATGAGCAAACAAGCACATGGTTATAGCAAATTATTTAAAGATATTTTACTTGCTAGTGTAACGTCAGGCGCCCGGGTTTTGCATTTGTGTATTTATTTCAAAAAACTTATAAATGAGGATGTGGTAGCTCATTTTTTTCGTGCCTTAGTTAACCGACTGACTCAACCGACAGGTTCAGGGTTAGAGTTAAAAGTTGCAGCTGCCATGTCCCTTATTGTGGCCGGATAGTGGCGACAGACTCGCAACCTGTCACACTGGGACTCAACATAAACATGCGAAATGCGGCGTGTAACACCTCTGCCAAGCCCTCTCGAAGGATTAATTACGGCGTGAGTTTATGTTAATGTTTTAAGTTAACAATGTAAGTATCGTTTAATGCCTTAAGTGCAAAAATTGGATCCGTCTTATTCGGTTTAATGTTCCATATTAATAAGTAAATGTAATAATTCAACTGTACAGTTTTCAACTAATTAACATGGCTGCGTATATATAGGTTAATTTATGCGCAATAATGACAGTTATGCCATGTCTAATCTTAAGATGTACATTGTACCTACAGGAGTAATGTGAAATTAGCTATTATATTAGAGCCAATATATAAAGGTATATAAAGTTGGCGCGCCTGATTGAAAAACGTCGCAGTAATGTTTTGCAGCTACTTCACATTGTTTTTCATTATTGTTGTGTTAAAGAAATCTGTGTCTGACATTTGTGCCTCAATTTCTGTCAAAGTTTAAATTTACCCTTAAGGAAAAAAGATTTGAGAGTGATCAGATTCAACTTCAAGTCTCAATGTTTTTATGGTACAAACATTCAGTCGGAGCGTAAAGTTAATACTCATGACCTTTTGTAAATGCTGTTGACTGTTGACTACAAAGTCATTTGTACCTAATGTGACTTAAACAAAACAAAGGAAGTTACATCCTATAAAAATTGTATTCTTAGCAATTACCTCTAGTTGTTGAAAGTGTTTGACTGCATATTTCATTTGTATACTTAACTTAAAAGGGATTGTTAATAAATGAATAAAAGAGACCTTGTTAAAATTGTTTTATTTTACAAGTGCTGAATAAATAATGCTTATTACAACAACTCTTAAGTTACAATAATTTAATACTTAACCTAAAGTCGACGGACTCGCGCTTAAAATATCAGTCTTTAGGAGATGAGAGTAGGCTTACAATAACGCAGGTAGGCAATGCTTCAGATTTTCCAGACCGAACAATCAATCAAAGGGAATCAAGAAGAAAAATTTCCAAAGCCTAGAAAACCAAAGCATTGCGGCTGCTTTTCGTACTTTGCTAAATGTCAAATCACCACGCGAAGTTCTTAACAGACAAGCGGATCAAGTCACGTGGTGATCTGACATTTAGCTTTGATTACAAACTAAACGACGCCACTTGATCCCATAAAATTCTCGCTAATGTCCAAATGTCCAATTTTGCTACTGAGCTACCGTCGGCATCACCATAGATTGCCCATACATGTTGCCCATTTGCGACATATCCATCTGTGGCACCATATACATCGGCATTGACATAGTTTGCGCAGGATTCAGTGGTGGGTACTCGGGGAAGCCGAAAAGGATTCTGAAGTAGCGCGCGATTGTCCATAAGACATTGGACGTCTCTGGTATCCTGTGTGACATAATCATACAAGTTTTAATTATCATTGGAAATATCAATTCAAATACGCAACGCGCTAAGCTCGAAATCGATGGAAACAGTAATAATTAGAATTCATTAGTTCCTGATACATGCTTAGCTGATGACAATAATTCTGTAAGACTTCCACGAAACCTAAAGACGTAATCTGATTTTTCTTATGATCAGAAATCAAAGGATAGAATTTTAAATCACATTACATTATAGGTTTATTGAAGTCATAATGTTACAGAAACGAATAAAAGAAAAAATCAAATCAAATTCCATCAAGCATTCATTACTTACTTTACGCTCTTAATACTTACATTCCAAAATTGTAACGTAATTAAGATATTAAAAATATGTAGAATGCTTTTATGGTCGAAGTCGATTTTATAATGATATGACTTTTTCTTTAAATCTGCACATTTTAATTGATATTTACAAATTTCTACACCCATTTCTTAAACTTGCTACAATGACTAAAATTTACTTATAACACCTTCACCATTGCATTAAAAATATAAATGCTGATTTCTCTATTAAATGCTTGGTTTTGCTAGGACACTGTAAAAATGTTTAGCTTTAAAACCTTTTCTTTCGTTTTATCGTTTTGTCTTTCTCTGTGGAATTCATTGGTTTATCCTTTATGAAACCTGGTTTCATGGGCTTCTTTTTACGGGTAATTTTCTTCTTTTTAGGTGGTGCCAAGTGTTGTTTCATTGCTACTTCTACATTAACAAGACCATCGATAACTTCTAATGTAAATAAGACCATTTTATAAGCAAGTGAATAGTAGTGGGGCGGTTCTTTAGATTTTAATGAGTTTTTAATTACATCCTCGGTATATCTATTGGCTGATGCGAAAAAAGATCTAATTGGACCATACAAAACTAAATCGAGAAACCCACCAAGATATTCACCGCGTTCTTGTTTATTCTTTAATTTTCTACCAACAAATACTAAATCATTTTTAATACTAGAATTTCTAAATGGTCTTTCACCAAAAATATTTACATCCCTTTTAATTCTTGGTCGTTTCTTGTAAACTGATTTCCTTTGAGGTTTTTTAGTTTCTGTTCTGCTGGTTTTGTTAACCTTGACATCAGTTGTATTTAATACTATTATGGGTTTCCAATCGGTAGATTGTTTTAAAATTTTCAGTTCTAATGGTTCTGATTGAATTTTTTGAGATGATTTTCTATAGGGAATAAGTCTACTGTTATTTGGTTGTAAATATAAAGAATTAGGATTAACAAAATATTTGACTCTAGGGTAGTAAAACGTATTCGGATAGTTGTATTTGTATTTCTTTGTTCTTACATAATCATCGAAATCTTTATTCTGTTTAAGTCTATCTAAATCAACTTTTAGTTCGGTATATTTTTTTGGTCTAGTTACACTTTTCCTGCTTGTAGTTTTCCTTTGAGCTATGTTCCTAGGCTGCGGAACGAGAATTTCTTTTGGCTTTAAAACTGTTTCTTCCACATTGGAAGCTTGTGCTTCGTTCGTTGCTGTGGAAACGTCAGAGCTGAGTCCGCGAAAGGTCACGGGCATGGCTCCCATGAAGACACTTGCTATAGGATCAATGAAGCTTCTGAAGCCATCAACGACCGGTTCGATTAGCTTTTGCAGAGTCGACTTACCGTCCCATCTTTCAGAAGCTCGTGTCGCGTTTACTAGTTGTAAGGTCGGCGCCTGTTGCGACTGCTGAGCGCTGGCATCCTGAGGCTGCAGCATCTCATGGTGAGAGAGAGCCGAGGGGTTATACATTTCAGGTGAACCGAATTGTTGGCTCACTCCGCTTACGGAGTATGCGTGCGACGAGGCGCTTGGGAAATCGATGGGGTATTGCGAGTAAAGGTACGGGTTGTTCTGTAAACCGACGCTGTAATACAAGCAAACCAAATTTTACGACATCATTTCTTTTTTTCAACTTAGAACATAAGGTTGTCTTTCGATCAGCGTCACGGTCAAGTGATGTCACCACAGGTCAGTCCATCAGTGAATAGTCGTTAAGCCTCCACACGTAAAGGCTATTAATGTTTGTGTTAGGGGATAGTGTCATTAGAGGAATGCTAATAAAAAGTCACTTATATGTCATGAACGTTGAGCTATAAAAGCGAATTCGTTTGATGAACAAGTAGAAATAATAACGCAGCCTACACCAATCAAAATCTTTGGAACATGAAAAAGAGAAACATGATTAAGATAAGTGGTTCGTTAATTACCAGAATGAAGTTAATTACAGGTATCACAAAAATTCAGAAACGTCGATTTCACTCTGGATTAAATGAGTGATAAATAACTGAAAATTGCCGGCCGAGTCACGAAACTGAATTAAGTGAAATTCAGCACATTGTTATGTATTTATACTGAATTATTTACATTGCTTTAAGGTGATTTTCACAATTTGTGCGTGTTTGTTCTCTACTTGAGTCATGCTATAGTCGTGTCTAGTACAGTTACCCACAAAAACGATTAATAATTGAGTTTTTCTTACCAATTATATTAAATACTTAATTATCTTGGGAAACGAAAAGAAAAACTATGTAATAAGCTGTGTATAATTATTTAAATATTGCTTTGCTTACTGTATCAAAAACTTACAAAGCTTTGTATCTATGTTTTCAAAAATGATAAACAAATGAGGATATATAAGATTAGCATAGTCATTTTATTTTGTTAAATTTTTCGTAATCACTTCTGTTTGTAACTGTACTTTTTTCTTTTGTCATTGTCATGGTCAGTGTATTGTATGTTATCATAAAATTTGATACATTGAAACAGTTTAAAATACATTTAACCAATGCAAACTAAATTATATTAATACTTCGCATAATTTGTCAACGAAATATTATCTGAAGTAGAAAGCAGAATTTATTTTTGTATAATGTCTTTCATATTATACTTGGCAAAAAGGATTTCTAATTTGATGAGCATTCATTAGAGCTTATATTGAAATTCCGTTTTAAGAGAAGCATGTTTTCCGCATATAAACTTAAAACTCTAATTAGCTACTGTCTTTCTTTCCAAGTACAATAAATCTCTTATAGATCGTGAAAATTATGCGAAATACTGATATATTTAGCTGCATTTTATTGGGATAGCCTTTGCAAACGTTTGAATAAACATTTATTTAATTCTACATCCAATTAATATGATTAAACAGTACTAAAATTTCAGTTTCAAATGACATTAGCTATTCATTCAGAATTGTTGAGGTGTTTGATTAAATTACAGCTATGTTTCATGATATTTAAAATTACATATTAGTTTAGTATATTTCTTTCTTTGTAACCTAATTAATACTAACACAAAACATGTTTCAAATAATTATCACTACGATGATAAAGAAAATTAGTTAATAACTCAAATTACTATTGAAAACCCTGATCGGACATTTTTGCGTACATTTCATCCCTCACAAATTTTTAACGGTTTATTCGTTTTTCATTAAATGTAGAGTTTTGGAATGTAAGTATTGATCCCTTTCATTTGATACCCCACTTGGACATATTTGAGTCCATTGTTCATCCCTACTTTCACCCACCATGATTTTTGAATGGGTAAAACGATATCGATCAAGCATAGCAAAGAACACGATCGATTATGTCACTTTTCAAACAAAAAAGAACCTACATAAAAATCGCTACATTCGTAAATAATAATATTGTTTTAAAAGTGAAAAAAGGATGTAAAAAATTCAAAACAACTCTATATCATGCTTCTGTATAAGTACATAAAACCCAATTTTAATTTAATTGCGGAATAAACATGATCAGTTGCTTCATGTCAAAGAAAAAAAAAGTCTGTATTTGTGTGTTGTTAAATTTACAAGAGACAAAATACTTCTCCTATCATTATATAAGACAAAAAAAATTGATAGCACTCCTATGTCACTCATGCATCTTTCGCAGTATGGTGCTAGCCTATCACATTTTAAAATAAAAAATTATATGGAGATGATTTGAAAATAAACGTGTGCAAAGGCAACGATTAAATTTGAGCTTTAAATAAAACGTTCGATTTTCTTTGTAATACACTGTAATAGGATACTTGTTAAAGAAATTTTTTATCAGTGACTTTATAAAGATCTACTTTTGCCAAAGTTAATTAAAGAAGAAAATAGCTCTGGTGTCAAACGAAATTGACCAGGAACGTCTGATAAATAAAGCTCATTAAGAGTAGGTATCCTGTTACATAAAAAAAACAAATGAAAAGTTAATGTTTTCGTTGACTACCTACAATTTGTTAAATTTATTTAATCTAACGAAGCCTTAGCTATACTTAGCTTAGTTTTGTCTGATGAGTTTTCGCACACATATACAATATTATCAATCCACATTCGTAAGATAAAACAACAAAAAAAAAAAATGACTTACCCAGTGCTATAAGTTTCGTAAAGCCTCTTGAGTGCCATGCCGACGGTAACCATCAGAGCAAGCTTGCTGGCGAGGTAGGCCTTGAGGGTGAGGACGGTTACCACTGCCATGGCGAACATCACGGAGCCAGCTGACTTCATGCCGAAGACCAGGGGAATGACGGCCTGAAGGACCTTTCGTCTGTGTCGCCTCCCTGAAAATGCCAAAGGTCAAATTTAACACAGAACGTTCGAGCGCCATTGATAGTTTTTTTCTGAAATCAAAAGTTTCAAGTTTTCTGATCATGTACTTAAAATAATAATAACAATAAATCGTTAATTTGTCAGATTTTTCGTTACACAAATGTCGCTGTTAGTATTTCAAACTTAATTAAAATGAAAATCTTAATTTTAATTAAAAATATAAAGCGTTAGTTACCATATTATTATTTTTTTAGTTTTGAAAATAAACTCGTTTTCGTATACGATTTTAGGAATAAAGTTCTTCCTTGCCTATTTATTATTTATTTGGATAATATATATATTTATTTGGTGGTATACAATGATACTTAATATATTATATTGTATTGTCATCCGAACTGGAGTTGTGTGCCAAAAATCAGGTCGATCTGTCACCGGAATGGGGGTAAAATTTCAATCACTAAATTTGTCACGAACAAAGTGGTCAAGCCAAATAAAACCTTTTAAAAATGAAAATTATTTTAAATACCGCTTGATTTTGCAGTAACATTTGATTGGAAGATGGATTTTTTATTAAGCAAAAACCCACGAGTACCACCTACATTTTAGTGAAGAGAGGGAATTAATTATTGGTCCTCGCCACCGCGTCGCGGGCTGAGTCACGATACACACATTGACTCAGCCCTGTAGTAAGTATCGTAAGAACTTGTGTCACAGGAACTAAGCAAAGACATGATATAAACTACATAGATAAGAATACAACATTCAAGACCGATAAGCGAAACAATGCGTCTTGCAAATAACACAGTCCCGTCCCTTCCGGGATTCGAACCCGGAACCTCAAGCGAAGCAGTCGGCTGTACACCACTGCGCCATCGAAGTCGTCTATGATCATAGCATTAAAATTTGAGAACATCAATTGAATTATTTTTAGTGAAAAACTGGAAGGATCTTGTTTTGAATGTTGCAACTGATCCGCTCCGTATTCCCTCTTCTCGTTGATTAAAAACAAAGACCTAATACCTGTCTTGTACAAAAAACAAGTTTTGTTTAAATTAAAACAGTCACGTACTATATAAAGTTTCATTATTCCGTTGTTAAAGCTAAGAACTCAACGTATGGAGGTCTCGTGTGTAAACTAAGCGATATTTTGAAGTTTCTGAACATAACATTTATTTGTTATTCCTCAGTAAATCATTTTACTGAGGACGTGTTAGCTCAGTTTGTTACGTGCCTTGGTTAGCCGACCGACCTGATCCGGTCGTGGGTTCGAGGGTTGCACTAAGTTGTAGCTGGCATGTTCCTCATTGTCCTCGGATAGTGGCGACAGACTCGCAACCTGTCACACTGGGACTTAACATAAACATGCGAAATGCGGTGTGTAACCTACCCCTCTCGAGGGATTCAGTATGGCGTGAGATTATGTTTTATGATTATTTACTTTAAACAAGCAATAGCAAGAAATCAACATTTTTAACTGACTTCAAAAAAGAGGAGGTTGTGTATTCGATTGCGCGTAGAGAAAATAAGCCAATGAAATTTCAGTATTTCTAGTAGAACTTGGTCTTCCTGAATGCTGCAGCTATATTCCTTATAGAAGATTTTTTCAAGTGAATAAGATAGCCTATTTGAAAAGATGGAAAATTGTAATGCGTTTAGTTAATGGGTGGCCTAAACGTTTTTTTCTTACCTCAGTCGTATTTAAACAAAAAAAAAACTATTTGCTAGGAAATCATTAAAAACGTAGATTTTTTTCAGGAACGTTTTAAACTTTAAAAAAAGTAACCTAAAGATTGTTTCACTTAGTTTTAAAGATCCAGTACGGACAGTTAAAAAAATTAGGAAACTGCGTCTTCAAACTCTGCTACGTTTCCTCGGTTGAGCACAAGACTTTACGACATTAACTTAGCAGCCCATTATGCACGGTTGGATGGAAATAAATGCCAAGTACAATCATGTCCGGAAAGAAGAAAGTTTGTGGCCACACTTCATTGGTCGTGAAAAAAAAAATTGTTTCACAGCATAGGAAAGGTTGGTTATTTAGTTTTGTATTTTTAAGTGAATTCAATTAACAGGCCTAAGTAAGTAGTTAGGAATGAATTTTTAAATACTGTGTTTAATGCAGTTATTTTTCGCATTATTTTAAGAGATATTGTTTTGAATTTAAACAATAGAATAGCTTGTTTAGTTAAACGAAATTATTGTAGCTTTTTCACATATATACAAACTAACACGAACAGTAATAACAGTTCAAATTGTGATGGTTCATCAGCAGGAAATACGCGCATCCATTATAACAAGACCTCATCAAAAACCCGACGCGGTTATTGAACGTATATCAAATCAATTTGGACCTTTCGTTTCTTAGTTACTATGTCCATTGTAACTTGACCTACAGTGTTGGATGAGTGTGAACGCATCGTGCTCAAGTGCTTGTGCATGAACGAATACTCTTCAATAACTACTTAATTCATAATAATCAGAATAATGAATCCATAATCATAATACAGCAGTAACAAATATAAACTTTCTTTAAAAGCTTTAACGAGAGCCACTCTAAAAATTGGATAATAATAACCACATCACGACACACACATCGACTCAGCTCTGCACTAAGATATAATCTTGTATCGGAGGCGCTAAGCAACGATATGGTATAAACAACATAGATAATAATACTACATTCAAGAGGCGAGAATAGGTAAAAGTTAGTTAAAAAATTAATAATTCAACAAGTAATTTCTTAGCCAAACAAATATATACTTTGTGTCACTAATAAATAAGCAATAGAATTGGACAATTTCATTAGAAGCTAATTTTCAACATCCAATCAATTGTTTAAAATTGATTGAATTTTAGTTTTTATCAACTTCATTCGATTCATATTTAGCAACCATGAGTTCGTATAGTTTTCGTACACGTCAGGTAACGTAGATTACTACAGCGATTTTGTATGAGCAATCTTAATTCCTCAACAATCCGTTAGAGGCGCTTTATAAAGATTCATACAAATTAGTAATTGCAGTCTCAAGCGGCAATCGAATATAAAACTCATGGTGGACACAGTGATGTACAAAAATACTATATTTACAATATTTTATTCAAAATATATCTTCAGTTTTTTTACTAATTTACAAAAAGTTGTAAAAATTGCTTATATTTCATGATATAATTCATTCAGTGACGAAAATAAACAATCATATCCGAAACGTATTTCAGTTTATTTAAGTTTAAATTATTCTAAGCCGTTGTTATCCCCAAGAAGTCTTAACTAACCTTAAATAAACTATCCAATTTTGCTATGGAAATGAAGTAGGACTGTCTTTAAAAATACAACTTAACTAGTTCCTTTGAAGGGCTTTATCTGTTATTTTAAATAGAACACATTAAGATGTGTGATCAAATAATACTTAAATAACCGCGTTGATCTAAATTTTTCTTTGAGATTTTCTTGAATTTCTATTGAATCAATAAACAAGCTATTCAACTGTGGTATTCAATTTGATTTCTCATTTCTCTTTAATGATTAGCAATATGTATTTTTTATTGTATAAATACGGTTTATGATGAAAAATGCTTTTATTAAAATATTACTTGGTTTTTGAAAATGGATATGGTTTTTGATTTGGGAGAAATATTTTTAACACTTACTTTAATCTCCAAATTTGAATATAAAGTTTCTTAATTCCAATGAAGGACATAAATTCATTATCATTGTGTATTAGAAAAGTCGTACTTATTTAAAAAAAAATCTACACAATATATTTTTGCTTTGAACATTTATTTTTTAGTTTTTCACTTATTTTTAATGAATTTTATAGAAGAAACCAATTTAGCATATTTTTTCTTTTTATTAAAATAACCAAAAAAATATTAAATAATATTTATGCTATCTTCAGACATTAAGCGTAGGTAAGCCATGAAATTTTATTTTCTGCGACAGGAAATGTATGTTGAAACCATATTTATATTTATTACAATGTTTCCTGAAATTAACGAAAATAACGCAAACCTGAAATTATTTACGCTTTGACGTAAAAAATGAAGATATTTTTATTGAGGCTAAGAAGCGGTAAAAGTAACATTCGAAAATTTCATAAAATAATTTTCAACGCCAAAAATTTTGCAAAATTTTATTAATTTTTAATAGCCTCTTACTTTATGTCACTGATGTAGTATAAATACCAGTTCAAAACTACAGAAACAAGTTTCTATACAGGCTATAATTAAAAAATCTTTAATAAAATAATAATAACCGACACACACATTGACTCAGCCCTGCAGTAAGTTTCGTAAGAACTTGCGTCGCAGGTGCTAAGCAACGATATGGTATATACTACATATATAAGAATACAACATCCAAGACCGGTAAGCGAAACAATGCGTCTTGCAAATAACACAAAGTCCCGCCCCCACCGGGATTCGAACCCGGAACCTCTAGCGTAGCAGTCGGCGGTTTACACCGCTGCGACACCGAGGTCGTCAAACAACGAGGTTTTCTTTGAATGCAGTTTAAGTAGTTTTAAAATTAAAATAAAGTCTACGTTCAGTAAATTTCTGTATCAAATATTTAAGATAATTTTCCTCCAAGTGGGTGGCAAGCTGTTGGACGCCCTGTATATAGATACATAACAGTCAGAATATTACATACTATATATGTATTTCACTGCGACCTAACCTTAAATATACAATAAATTCAAGACTTCGAAATGTAATTTCCAAATCGATCATAATATCCAAAAAAATGTACACACAATAGAATGCGTGATATAACACCGGTTCGCACTTAACCAATTCGAGACGATCGTGTCGTTTCTATTAAAGCACGTTATAAAAAAGAAAAAAAAGTTAGTATTCCTGAAAGTGAGAAGTAAATGCGATATCAATTGAATGGATGGATAAACATCAACAAATTTAATTTATTATTGGCAATAAAGAATTCCGAAAACTTCGCTTTTACCGTATATTCCTGCGAAAAATCTACTTTTGAAAGTGTCCGGACAAAAAATCTCATAAACTCACGCCGTAGTCCCTCGAGAGGGTTTGGCAGAGGTGCTTGCTACACACCGCTTTTCACATGTTTATGTTGAGTACCAGTGTGACAGGTTGTGAATCTATCGCCACAATCTGGCACATTAAGAAACATGGCAGCTATAACTTATGGCAACCCGAGACTCGAACCCTCGACTTGTCGGGTCGGGTCGGTCGGTTATACAAGGCACGTAACAAACTGAGCTACCACATCCTAAAAAAAATCTGATCGGACTTAAATTTGAAAATCAATAATAATATATTTTTATGTAACTATCATATAAATTTTTACCATATAAGTATTGGTCATAAGTAAACATCAATAATTCGTTTTAAGTAAATGAGTGAAACGGCATAATAAATAATTTCAAGACCTATATCATTACTAATTTTCAAAAAGGCAATATGATTTTTGAATTTATTTAAAGTTTTTTTTTTTTTTGAACTATTTACAACGAAACATTAAAGCGTTTTAAATGTACAGCAATAAACAAAAGAGGTTTAAATTTATCGACCGCAATGCAGTTATGTAAGTAATGAGTAAATAACATAACCAGAGTAAACGAAAACAGAAGTAAGAAAACCAAATGAATTCAATGTTTGGTCCGAATCTTTCAATACATTAGTAACTAAATTTTTAAATTGGAAAAAAGTAGTTGAAACATCCACAAAATGATTGTTGTAAGTGTAAGTAACCATACAACGCAATGGTGATCGTTAACCGGCTAAAGAAAATGTTAAATTATTTTCTATACTCGTGCCTCTGCCCACGTTGATGAGGATTAAAGGAGTATCAATTATAATGCCAGGAAATAAGGAAAGGTTAACAAGATTACATGGAAATTTATATTTTTGTCGTACATACAATTTTATGATAGGCAAGCTAAGCTATTCGACCGGAGATGAAATACATTTATGATAGGCAAGCTAAGCTATTCGACCGGAGATTAAATACATTTTGGAAATCGAAAAAGGAAATAACTCTTTTATATTGACTGTCGTAAATTTTTTCCATCAAAATTGAAGTTAGGTTTTTCTCTTTGGAGACCAAACTTACAAGTGTTATGTAAAAAAGAGATATTGACTTTTGGTATTGTCAACTGAATGAGACTATATTACGAATGAATGAATCATAAAAATCGTGGTGAAAATGGAACAACGTAATTTAGTCTTTACCGAGAAGGGGCGAAGTTGTTTGCGAATCTTAGTTTTAATCGTAAAATGTTAACGTTTTTATTAGCTTGCCTGTTTTTTGTGTTCAAATTTTTCTAAAATTATTTCGCCTCCAGGTCCAGACTAGACTAGGTTTTAGACTGTCCAGGTGCATTTAGTCCTAAGTTTTTTCAAATATTACTTCAATGCAAGTTCTTGGTAGCCAAAGTCAAACATGTCTTGATCATTTATTTATTTGACACGAAACAGATAACAGTAAAAGAATCATCCATTTAGTTGTTTCCTTTAGCTATGGCTGTACTGTAATCCAAAAACTCTAATCACTATTTAATAATATATATTTTTGAGCGGCTAGTGCGGGATGACATTAGTCAAAATGTAGCATAAACACATAAAAGAAATTAATAGATTTAAAAAATATAATAACCCACGTTTTAAAATATCCTAAAAATAAGAAAATAACCCTACGGGGCTGAAAGTGGGGCCACTCAAATGTGTGTATATTATTTAAGGGATTATGACACATGACGTGTATAGGATCGTGGGTGTAACTTGCAAAGATACGCCCCCACGTTTTGAGTGGCCCCTCTTTAAGCCCCGTAGGGTTATTTTCTTATTTTTAGGACATTTAAAAACGTGGGTTTTTAGATTTTTTTGATCTATTAATTAGTCTATCTTTGTTGTTTGTCTGTTTGCCGATAATTTCAGCCTGCTAACTTATCGGGAACTGCCTCAAAATTCACTGCATACAAATTTTATCAAAATCGGTCCGGCCGTTTTTACAGATGTATATTGCATTGTCATCGGGTTTGAAGCTACCCTGAAAATTTCAGCCTGCTAACTTATCGGGAAGTGCCTCAAAATTGAGTTGCAAAAATCCAACCGGAACGACAAACAAACAAACAAGAAAAGTGAGTGTATAAAAACGTGGGAAAATCATAATTACTTTGCATCGAAATCAAAGAGACAAATACAGACTATTAAATCGCCTACATATCATCTAATAGGTAAAATAATGGTTTATTAATACAAACACTGAAGCTGCATTAAATTTTATTTTATTTAAAATACTCGTGTAAAGTTGACTTATTAATAGATTATTTTATTATTTGTTAAGGTAAAAGTTTTCCTTGAAGATATTAATAAATGTCGTGATTTATTTTCGCTGAGAAACTGACTCAGGTGGACTGTAAAAAGTTATTTCCTGTTAATACAAGGGGAAATAAGACTTGGAGCTCTCTAACGATGTTTCTTTTTTATATGATAAGTGGCAAACGAGCTGACAGATCACCTGATGGAAAGTTAATACTGCCGCCCATGGACATTTGCAACTCCAGAGGAGCTACAAAATGCGTTGCCGGCCTTTTCAAATAAGAGTACGCTCTTTTCTTGAAGGATGTTCGATATTTACTGGCTATGGTGATGTTGATTTAGGTATGAAACATTCAAAAGACTTTTATTTGAAACTAACGTCTGCCTGCTGCTTACCGCTGTTAACTTAGGATTACAAACTTGAATTTGAACCTCTTTCGCAACCTGAATAGTTGAATTGTAAAAAATTACATGTGTATGCGTAATTAGCTTTGTTTTTTCAACTAAGTTTAAAGGGTTCCTGGCTTATTATCTTTTTGATATATACTGCTTTTTTAAAAGACGCGGATTAAAAAATAACTCCTATAGTTAAAACCATGGTCAAATGTCGTTACAAAAGGCAGTTTCTCGCGAATAAGTGTGAATTTTGTAATGGAATGGAATTCAAAATTCGAAACAGTCCTGTGTGGACGAAAAATTAAAAGGCCGCTTTGTGCTGAATCTGACATTTGCAATTCGCATATTTGACAGTTTTCATAAAATTGATTTAAAAAAGTGACGTCTTTACTTCAAATTCAAAATATGTAAGTATTTTTAGATTCGTTTGACTTAATAATTCTAATTAGTCTACATCTTCAATAAGATTTATAGGTTATATTTCCAGCGGATCTGTTTTTCGAGAATAAGGTACAATTTAGATTTCATGGTAAATAGGGATTTTTTGTTAGCATATGGGCAAGCATGCTCAACTAATATATCTGATCGTAGGTAAATCCTACTTTGGCCAAAATTTTGCCTTTTGGCCTTTTGGCTTTGGTAGGTAAATGGATTATTCGAAAATCAACAGACTGTTATCGTGTTTATTTATTGACTTAAGTCAATGCTATGATACATAAACAAGAGGCAGATATGTTATGACTCGAATAATTCCCAGTCGGGAATTCTTAGGATTGTTTACTTTTTGGCTGAAGCGACAAACACTCTTCTTTTATATTGTTTAAATAGCTTCATCCCTGTCTTATCGCTTGACAAATATTAAAAATTGATATGCGTGTGTGTGTTTTGGAACACTTATTCACATTGATTTGTCAGCAAATTATAAATCTGTAGTGCATGTTTTAACTTGCATTTGATGAACGTAATTTTGTTTCAATAAATGTATAAGTGAATTGACCCACTTCTGCTGTCTCAATATAAGGCACCAGAGTAAGTATGTAAGTATAAGATTTATGTCTAAATATAAGTTATATCTTGGCTATCAATCAGTTTGTCACACTTATGGTAATTTGTGAAGAAAGCGGTGCAACGCCAACACGCACATGAAACTGTTAGCAAACAAAACGCAAATATATTCAATGAATAAATATAAAAATGTTCGAAAGAAAAGTGAAATGATTTGATTTCGTGTCAAGAAAACATGCAACTTTCTACCTGTAGAAGATTCTTAGAAAGAGAAAATTGTGATCGGCCAGTTCATTTTCGATAGAAAAAAAACTTCATGTACCTACGGCGGCGAAGCGATAATCTGCATTCAAATGAAAGTCTATCTTCTTGTCATAGTCTTTACTAGTATTATTTGTTTTAATCAACTTACGCCCTTTTTGAAATAACGCTTTAGCTTTGCATCAAATACCTTAGTACTTAAACAAGATCTATTTCTTCAACCTGTAACTTCGTAAGGGCTTTAGGTATATGTTGGATGTAACGGTCCAGCCCCTTTTTTCCATTAGCGTTTACGTTAACAGAAATTAAATAAATATTACATTTCTTTAACGCGAGAAAGTGTCATTTCCATACTTTTTTTTTCTTTTAAAGTAAACACTTGCGGAAAATAGTATTTTTCAAGGGGGCAGGATCGTTCTGTTTGGAAATAATTGGGGAGGCGTATGTCCAGATTGTCCAGTTTAGGATAAAAAAGGATGATGAACTATTTCTTCAACTTATTTTACCAATTTGAACCCCAACCGCCTTATTATAAGACTTAGACTAAATCTGGAATTTATTAGTCCAGAACTATTTCAGTTCCAGTATATATACAAACTTTTTGCGGGAAACTGCCTTTTGTATTAACATTTGTTATTTTTTTCTTTTGCCATCGCCATGATGATGGCGATGCCATCATCATTAACTTTAAATATTTTTCCAGTGTCAAGTAATATTTATAATCAACTTTTAATGAGATACGAAATAATGAAGATATGAATAATGATACATGGAAACTGTCTTCAGTTATATGCCAGTACGGTTACTGTAGGCTCTAAAAGGTTACTTCGGAGATAATGAAAATCGTCGTATTTCACTTTCTCCACGTTTGTACAGCACTATGGATCTAGATAGTCATAGAATAAAGCGGCAAATGTCATTCTATCGTTTCAATGAAAGATTATAATATGTAAATGAAATAGATGACAGATCGCGTTAATTCAAATAAAAGTTACACTTTAAACATGTGTACCTGCGAGACAGGCTTTGCCTAGTGCAGGACTCATAGCAACACAGCAAGTAGTCTTTGCAACAATATTGTTTTTCTATGTTTTGTGTAATCTTCTTAATAATTGTCAATTTATATTGTTGTTTAATTATTATTTTTACTTACTGTTTCTATTATTCTGACATTTCTTACGAGATGTTACAAAGTTACTGTGACGATTTGATGAAATTAATGAGGTATACTCACTTAACCGTTTCGGCCTTTTAGGTTCAGCTTCTTCTTCAACTTTGCTGTTTGATTTCTTCGGAATCTCCTCCGAAACATCTGAAAAGAGATTACAAAAAAAAATGAATACTTATATACTGAATACAATACAATTTTTTTTTACAGGTAGCAGATCTACGTGCGAGATCGTCTGGGTTAGTACCGCCCTATTTTCTATTTCTGCCATGAAGCAGTTTGCTGTGTTTCGGTTCGAAGGATTGGAGAGCCAGCGTTAATCGGCACGAAAGGTATAACATTTTACCTCTACATGGGCAACGTATTGGCGGTACCACTTTACATCAGGCGAAACGTCTACTTGTTTGGATGTTTTTCATGAACCTTAATGAATCAAAGCTTGTGATTTTGTACCAGAAAAACCGTTAAAATACGAATATCAACGTGAAAGACTGTATTTTTTAACGAAATATTTTCTTTTTTTTGAGGTGACGATGTAAAAATACCTTAAAGTTTAGTACCCACTGTAGTAGATTGTTTGATTATATTTTTTAATTAGTGTGGATTATTTTCTATCATTATTTGTATAGTAACTACAAAAATATATGGCATTTTAAGAGTAAAATACTCTTTTGTATTGTAAAAACAATTCAACTAATTTGTTTGATATTTTACCAATCAAGTGATTGTTTTAACTTCTTGTCAACTAATTACACGGTTTCTGGTCAAAGTATTCGTAATAATTACGCACCAAACTATTCTAATTAACGTAAGCTACAAAGCAGAGTCTCGTAAAAAGGAAACTTTATACAAATTGGATAATCATTTGTAAGTACAATGTATTAGCATAATTTTAACATTTAAAAGATGGCGTCGCGTGCCTGACGGTTGTGTTTTATCAGAAAATTATGATTATTGATTCACATTAGTTGAAAACAAATGGAGGATACAGTAGGATATATAGTTCAGTAGTTTTGTGTTTATCTGGGTTTTTCGTGATAGGAAAGTTGAAAATATATCCATCTTTTTACTACCTCCAATTTTTTCTGATTAAGTTCGTTTCGGGTCCCAGGACAGCCGGTAGGGTGTCTGGGCACATTCGGTGCGTCATTGCACAGCTGCATTATTCGATCATTGGACGCGACTGTTGATTCTGGAGAACAGGAGTTGCAGTGGTGGGACAGAGTGGAGGGTGTAATAAGAAAAAAAATCCGTCTTTTATAAAATCTATAAGTTCAGCACTATTTGGAATTTCGGAATTAGTTCCAGTAAAAATCATTCTTTTTAACAGGATTCTGCTTATTATGACATTGACATTTTAGAAAATTTAAAGCCTTAGTTCTATTATAGTTACATATAATGGTTTTTTAAATTTATTTCAAAAGAGGGCAAACGGTCAGGCGGTTAACCTGGTGGTGAGTGATACCTACCTACGCCTTTTGACACCTGCAGGCAAGAGATGTCAGCAGATGTGTTGCCGACTTTTTAAACAAGAGTAAGCCCTTTTTTTGAAAGCCCCAATGTTGTATATATTCGAGAACACCGCTTTCGGCAGCTGACTCCACAAATTGGTAATATAAGGCAGAAAATTTCGCGTAAACCGTACAATTCTAAATGTTTGGACGTCAATATAATGCGGTTGGAATTTATTAATAATAATTACATTATTATGAAGAATTTTTGTAAATAAGAACTATTGCACAGAATATAAATTACTGAATTTAATTCTTCTAATTTTAGAGATTTGTAATCAAATGGAAAAATAACTAAGAAACGTTTTGTCTAAGCAATTTAATAATAATAATAATTTGCTAAATATATTACAGTACTGAGACTCAAGTTATTGAATTTATAACGTTCCATTTGGTTGTGAGTATTGTTAGAGATTGAAGTTGATATACACCGGTGACGTCACCAGCCCTACCACCGCCGCGTGCATAAATACATCGCCAAGGGCACCGGAAACTTTGCTTCCAGACATCTTGTGGATCGGACGTGCTGCCTGCTCATTATAAACCTACGCCTCCTTACAGTATGAACTATATTTTTTAGGTTATAGCTTTTGATAGAACAAAAGAAGCAATCAAGCAAACGGTCCACCTGATGGAACATGATATTGACGCGTATTTACTTGCCAATGTCACGTAAAAATTGATGGTATTGCAAATCAATTACATCACGACACCAGGATCACATTACTAATAAATTCGCCCGTCTACTGGATGCAAATTTTATACCTCTCGCACCGGTAATTACACTGGCTCTCCAACCCTTCAAACTGCAACACAAACTTTACAAACAACACAACCTTATTATGTATATTATTTAGCTAAAATAAATACAAAGAAACATTCAAATCAAAGGAGAGTATAACGGAATTAAAATGCTGTAACTGATTTCTTTGCACTCGACAAAAAAGCAAAGAAAATCCGACACAAACCGAGACATTATTTTCACAAGAAAAATAATAATGGAGAGTTTCTCAGAAGCCAAGCACAATGTTTCTCTGTAACTGCGACAAAAGATGATGTTAAGACCACTCAAACTAAAAATACTCTGTCTTGCTTCAAACAAAATTTACCTACGGAGTTAAAAAGGGCAAATGAAAGCAATTCTGAAAGTTTTCATTGTATGAATTCGTTTTTTTATTTTCATAACAGCATGGACAAACAAGCAAGACCACCTTATGGAAAGTGATGCCGTATTGACACGACGACGCCCTTGATGTTTGAGAACGTAAAGAGTACCGCCAATGCGTTGCCAGTGTATAGGTAAAGATGTTATGACTTTCGTGTCGGTAATTACTTTGGCTCTCCAATCCTTCGAACCGAAACAGCGAACTTCTTCACGGCAGAATTAGAAAGGAGGGTGGTACCAATCCAGACGATCTCGCACAAAGATCTACCAGCTGTAAATGTAGGCCAAGGCCAATGTATGTATGGGTATTTTGCCAAATAATAATATATATTTGAAAAGCGCACGTAAGCCTCATTCATTGTATTCGTCCATGCTTTGATAACATTAAGCTGCTCGCCATGTGTTTCCCTTACCAATGTATTAAAATACATGAGGATATTGTTTAAATCTTATTTTATAAAACCACTGAGCCAATATGACGACTCTAATTAAGTTTGTGAGTGTTTGTTTATTAACATCAGGCTAAAACCTGTAATTAAAATTTTAAATACATATCTAAAAGCTTTGATATCTCAGCTTAGTTGTCATTAAAAATTTAATGCTAATGGGCAGTGAACTATAGTCTCTGTTCATTTCATGAATAAAGTTGAATTTATAATTACCCTATATCTTTTTAATATCTCAAAAGGTTTTATTTTTTAAATTTGAATTGACTAATTAGTATGAAAGGGGTTTTCAAATACGAGTTCTTTGAATAAAAAACTAAAATAAAGCTGATTTGTTTGTTTTTTTTTTCTAAATATCTTAAAAGAAATATAATTTTGAAATTTTTGACTAATATTATAAAGGCATACTTTTGTACACAAAAACGCAGCGGGCTGACGGCGTAATTTTGTGTTATTTGCAAGACGCTTACCGGTCTAGGATGTAATGTAGTTTATAGCATATCGTTACTTAGCAACTGCGGGCTGCGACACAAAACATTTATTGTAACTGTAGGGCTGAGTCAATGTGATGTGATTTGGATTCGCAACCGAAATTAAAGAACTCTATTCATCAAACGTTTCACAACTTCTTTAAAAAAGACTTTGTAAAAAGTTGTACTTACGTAATAATTTAATTAACAAACTTATAAAATTAAAACAAAAGTAACGGAGGGTACATCGTATATATTAGTATCAAGAAAATAATGTTTCCAAAAGAAATCCAAGATAATGTTCATTAAAATCTCTTAACAGGATTGTTTAAATTCTCTTTGTTAGAATGCATAACAATTTTTATATTAAGTAACTATTGCTGTTTTTTTAGAATTATGCAAGTATTTGACTCCAATTCCGCTTGATGTTAAGCGGTGATGAAGTCTAAGGTGGATCATGCTTCCCAGGACAACCCTATTCACTCTTGACTTAACCACCAGGTCACCTATGCTTCATATTAGTTGAGTGATACCAAACAAAAAATATAGTTAAGATCAGACAAATCAAACAGTTATGTGTATAAAAGCATTTTATAAATTTACTGACAAAAATCAAGAACAGATGCCATCAATAAATCAATGATTATTAATCAATACAAGAGAAAATAATTGGTTTCCAACCTCAATGCTGTCAGAAGTTTGAATTGTGCATTGAAAATTTCAAAAGTTTCTCTTGCTTTTGTTTCTTAACAGCACAGACGCGCACAAATTAAAAAAAAATATTCAAATTAATTAAAATATTTTTTAAACGTACGTTTTAATTAATTTATCACTAGAATTGAATATGTAATACATTAAAAAAATAATGAAAATCATGTCTACAATGGAACACTCCATTGCAGAGCGTAGGACTCCAGGATAAGTTGAATTTATTCATTAACTCGGAGCTGTCATCGGAATTCTATCCAGCGTGCCTAGAGTTTTAGAATAGGGCAAGCCGAGAGATACGTTATTGCAGTTTTATAATTCATTTCGATAAATGTCTTATTGCCTGATTACTCTTAAATCTACACTTCATACTTTTGAACCATGCAATGCAATGCATATTGTTATTTGATTTGAAAAGTAATGAATGAACGAGAGCGCGAACTTACCTTGGTTCGATAGGGCAAGCCGGGCTTTTGGGCTTGTATGACAGTACCGCCACTGATTTCTATCAATACTAAATTAATAGGAATACCTCAGGGTTACAGTACAACTAAAGATTGATATCGTTAGATATTCCCTGAAACCGAAAATTTTGGGCATTATTTGTTACATTGTTGGTCGAGTCTATTTTTAGGGTTACGTACCAGTAATACGGTATAAACGGGACACTATTACTAAGCCTCCGCAGTCCGTCGATCTGTCCCGAGTTTTATTTCATGAAGCATATTAGCTAGACTGATGAAATTTTTATAAGAATATCTTTTTCTTTTGCCGCAATAACAACAAAGACTTAAAGAATTAAAAAAAACAGGGGCGCAAGGATCGTGATTTTTACATTGTTTTTTTTATAAGCTTTTAAGATGGTCTTGAACCCGTCATGTGCGAGAACGATTCGCACTTGAGCTGTTTTTATTATAATTGGATCACACTACTTTCTGCGTCATAATTTTTGAGTTTTGAATCATTTTTAGTTTTGACATATTTCGGCGCGATCCAAATTATGGAAGAACGTATTCTTAACTTTTACGAAAGAACAAAAATTTATCTTTGGTTATAACTATGTACTTTATTTAAATAACAGGAAGTCTTCTTTTCCTTTAAATAACTTTATCGATATGTATCATTTGTTTTATGGAACATGACGTAATAGAAGCATTTGAGAGAATATTGTCCCCGTTTGTACTATAGAACCACATTCTAGCTTTTGCTCCTGTTTTTATCAAAAAAATTTAACTACTTGCAAAATAAAAATATATTTTTACATAGTTTACGTATCAACTTCTTAAAGTTGATTTATAATTTGTTCTATGGAACAATTTGAGACAAAAAAGTACAAACCGTTCTATAGTACAATATTTTCTCAATTTTTTCTATTACGTCATGTTCGATAGAACAAATGGGACAAATCGAACTTTATCTGTCTCATTATAAGACTCGGTTTCAAAACATTCAAACTACAATATGTTTTTATTTAAATATACTCAAAATAGTGGCTTCAAACAGACAATTTTATCCTGTTCTGAATGTTCTATGTACGGGGAAGAAACCGGAAAGAAACCTCCGTAGTTGCTTTTCTCGAAAGTTCAAACCAGATTTTATCCAGGACTATTTCCGTTTATTTGAGCGATAAATTTCTTCTGGTAATCACATTTGCGTTTCCAGGCCCCTTAGACAAAGGCCATTATTCCACAAGCGTTAACGCTAACAGAAAAAAAATGTATGGAAATTACAATACAATGACGTAACTCGAGCGCGACGAAATTTCATTTCCATACATTTTTTTTCTGTTAGCGTTAACTCTTGCGGAATAATGGCATTTGCCTAAGGGGGCAGCATGGTTTTGAAGCCTGGTCTTATCCTAGTACTTTTTAGTACATTTCTTATGATATTTTTTTTTCTAATCAACGATGGCGGCACGAAGGCAGCTTGTCATAGGCTCAAGGTTGACATGAGTTTTTAAATGAGTTCTGTGACTCAAGGTGTATTTTGACAAACTTTTTGAACTACACTATTTTTTTAATTTTCAATGTTTATTGAATCCTAATATAATATTTTTGTGTCAAATTAAACACAAATGTTTTTTATGAAATTAAAAAATAATGTTGTAATTTAATAAGATTGGCTTTAAGTTATGAATTGTAAAAAATGATTGTTGAATTAATTTAAATTGAATTACTTGAGAAGAAAGCTAGAAAGTGACCATTCGGTAATTTTTTTAACAATGCTTTTTATACTGAAGCTTTCCTTTTTGTTTTAAATATATTATATACTTTAACGCGATTCTTTAGTATTATGGTAAGTAAATAAAATATTTTATTTGAATATAAATTTAATGCTCGTAAAATGTCAATTTACGCCTTAGAAATTGAACTTTCAGAGATCCTTACTAATGAGCGGCCATCTTGTATAAATTGCACAAGTTGTCTATGACATGTTAAATGATTAAAAAAATTGTTTCAACCTATCTTTTCAGGTCCACAGGACTTGGAAAAACGGCTAAGACATATAAGATTAGACATTTGCGGACATCTGTGTGTGTGTGTATGTGAAAATAAATAAATAAATCTGTGGACATTTCCAGACTGCCCCAGGTGATGTAGTTTTCTATACTTCGTATTTCTCTATGGTTACAGTCATTCAGTACTCATCCATAAAGCATAAACTTTTAGACTGAAGGCAAAATATCACACAAAAGTTTTTTTTTTTCAATTTTGTTCCAAAGTGACATAGACAAGCGCTAACAGCGACCGGAGACTATAATTTTCTATAGCTATAAATTATTACGGTCTCTGCTTACGATTCCAATCACGGTTAATAATAAAACCGGATCTCTCTGCTTGGAGCTCTAATGCGTTCTAATGCTGAGCACATCATCTAATTTTCCGAACTAGTTGTTCCTTTTCGCGTGATATAAATCATTTCTTGGCGTTAAGAATGATTGTCATGAATTATTTATGAAGCGGCTGGACGGTTTGAGCCTTCTAAATGCTATCATATTATTCTTCTAAAATTACTGTTACTCAAGTTCCGGGCTACGGATTAAGTATCATTTAATTTGAAATTAAACAGCCTGATTTTGATTGGAAATTAAAAAAAAAATACGACACAGTTATACATAAGGAACTGTGATAAACTTATCTTACTTACTCACTTAGGACTTAATAATAATAATAATAGTTTATTTTACAAGTGAAATTTTATATTTTGGTATAAAAATACTAAAGGCGTACTACTAGGCGTAAGCCTGTGTTGTGAGACCCTAATAGAGTAAAAAATTTAAACATTTGTGGCGCTAACTCAGCTAATAAAATTAAGAAAATAACAACTTAATAACTAATTTGTAAGTTAGAAACATGAAATTAGTACTTAATATGGTAGATGAAAAAATTGAATTAAAATATACTTTTTAAAGGTACATTTCAATTAATTTATCACTACAAGATAGAAATTGAATTTGCAATACATTAAAAAAATAATGAAAATCATGTCTACAATGGAGTGTGCAAATAGCACTGGCTGCATTTCCACGCTGTATAGCGATGCTCAACCTCTGAGCGAAATGCAGACCAGCGTTACGGTGACGACTCTCTATTTTTATTTAACACTTGAAATTTTGAATAATCTTTTGAAATTAAATAACTTATTTGAAGCCTATTAACAGGTGGTAGAACTACGTGCGAGATCGTCTGGATTGGTACCACCCTACTTTCTATTTACAACGGGAAGCAGTTCGCTTTCGTGTTTCGGTTCGAAGGATTGGAGAGCCAGTGTAATTACCGGCACGAGAGGCATCTTTATCTTCACATGGGCAACGCTCAGACATCAAGGGCATCGTCGTGTCAATAGGCGGTATCACTTTCCATCAGGTGAACTTTTTTGCTCATAAGGTAAAAAAAATAAAAGAAAAAAATGAATTTGTCTTTGAACCAACTGGAAAAGTATTTTAATTGAAAACATAATACTAAGAACATAACAAAAAAAATCACTAGTGCTCTCGTTTGATCACTTTACTATACTATACTTTGTATATCCTATTTATATTAACATCTTTTCTACCCATTGTAATGTGACAAGCAAAAAACAATTTGAATTTGAATTTAATTGTAACAAAGGTAAATTTAACACATTCTTGACTCTGATTAATCTTAATTTAGCTAAAATAAACTTTGTTACTCAATTTAATAAATTATTATTAATTAAATATAATACAGCTATTTTATTCAATATTTGAAATTTATTTGATTCTAAAATTAAAGTATTTTGTTATTAGGCATTTATAGGTTCAAGAGATAAAATAACTTTTAAATTTTAATTTAATTTACACAATGTGGAGTTATGCAAATATTAATTCTATGAATTTATTATTTATATGAATCTTTAATACAAATTTATTATTTAATAAATAACTGAATTCAACGAATTCCTACCCGAATTACCCAAAAGGAGGGTAATGATTTACTGCGGATGCATGTATATGGTATATGTGTCCGTTCAATTTTTACCTCCTGCAGCGTTAACGGCTGAACCGATATTGATAAATGATAAATCGATTCATCTTCATTACGCGAGCGTCAATGGGTATACAAAAATTCAAAAATTATATGTCGGACTTTATGATTTTGCTCTTATATTTTTTAAATCAATAAACTTGTAATTAACTTGTTTTAAATAAGATTTTGAGGACTGATTTATGCAGAAAAGTTCCAGTCAGTACACAACACCATCTTTTTAATAGCTTGCGCTTTCTCGATCTCTTGATAAAACCGCCGTTTAAATAGAAAACATGAGATGAATTTAAACTCCATATTAAGCCCTGTCTAAATAACAGATTCATATACTCAACACCTTCGATTCATATATTATTTCTTAATCAACATAAATAACACCTCCTCTAAACGGTCACCTTGAACCGTGCAAGTCATATCACTGTGACATTTTTATCTTTTAGAGTTTACATCAAATCATTTTAATAGAACTTCTATGAATCAGTCTGGACACTATAACAAATGCATCTAATGGTATAAGTATAAACTTACCTTTATAAAAACGGATTTTAACATGCAGAATATGTAGCTGTAAGCCATGTTACCTATAGTTTTATTAGGTGAAATCATAGTTCAACCTATGTGGTTTCAATTGGAAATGTTTGTGTTTCTGTAGGCAATTAAGGATTAACCGAACCAGTGGTTTTGTATAATGCCCGAATAAACCCAGTAATAACTACATGTATACTATCACATTAAAGTACCGCAAAATCTTTTTTTACCTTTAATTTTTATAATAAAATCACGAGGCACATCAGTCGTGTATAGAATTATTGGAAAAGATTTAAAACTAATATTTCCAACAAATCCTACAACAGTCATAGTTTATTAAACGCAATTATCGTATTTAAGCCTAAAATTAAATATGCAATAATTAAGCCCACATTGACCAAGCCCTTTACGACTATAAAAGCAAAAAGTTCTGTTTGTCATATTTTTCACGCTCCTCCTAGGGACGCCTGATTAAAAGAAAGGTCTTTGAAGAACGTTCAGCTTGATTTTCATCTATCGTGTACGTATAGCAGGTGACAAATTTAAAACATTTAAGATTTACCTTTAGCAGTTCTGCTTTCGTAGATCTCTAAGTCCATAACGCCGCTTCGTGCTTCAGGCTTGGTGAGTCTAAACGACAGATCATTCCAGTCGAAACTGAAGGCGTGACTTGTTAGGAACCTCGAGAGCACTCCTTGGTTCGACCGCGCTTGCCTAGGCTTTCCCGTCGGCTCTATCGTCAGCAGGTCGAACACCTTCACTGTCTTCCCCGCCCTTATATTCCTCACGAACTGCCTCGCTAAGCTATCGATACAAGTGGTATTGTCACTGCAGCTCAGCTCAACAACCTCCGACCTCACTTGCGCCGCCAGCGCCAGCGCAACCAAGACAACTATGGCAGTCATTTTGAACACTCAAAAGTTTCCAGTCACAACTTCAATCGTATTAACACTTTCTCACACGATGTCACCAATCCATTTGTGGGTCACGCCTCCTTATGCCGTACCACCTGCATCGGTGGTTAGTTCGTCAATGAGGCCAAGTATGCACTGCTGATGATTTTTATCCATCGTCACGCTGCACTGATCCCACTGGACTATGTGTGCATTATTTTTTTTCCTCGCTTCTTCATGTGTACGTTATTCTACTCGACTTCAAGTTGCCACATCACTTTTCTTTCTGGCGCGGTGCCTCGTTGAATTATTTCCTCTAAATCTTCATGATAAGGCACAATATTGCCGGTTGGGTCCTCTCTAATTTATGCTGTAAAAAGTTTAGCTAGCATTACGCACTATTCGGTTTCGTTAATAGGTCTGGCGATATTTACTTTCGAATGTAGCGTTTGTACTGTCACTCTGATCTTGATATTTATCTGAAATGTAGATCAATAATAATGTAGCATTATCATTATTATTTTTAACGTTATACATTACTGAGCACAATAAACAACGACACGGTAATTATCCCAGTAAGAGATACGGTTATCAATACCTTTGAGTCTTGCCAGTTCAAATCAGTTTTCATATCCCAGCTTAAATATTTCTATTAACCGGTCAAGTGTCAGTCAGGCTCGCGCATTATGGATTCCGTTCTTTAAAAATTTAGTAAAAGATACAAGAGAAAGCGAAAACTATCTATACATTTTCGTTTTTTGTATTGGAGCCCCGTAAATTATTGATTTGTTTTTGTTTTTATTATTTGTTGTTATAGCAGCAACAGAAATAAACATTCTCTGATAGTTTCAAGAGTCTAGCTGTTATGGTTTATGAGATACAACCCGGTGATAGACAGACGGACAGCGGAGGTTTAGTAGTAGGGTTCCGTTTTTTACCCTTTGGGTATGGAACCATTCAAAAATACCATTTAAAATTATGAATTTTGATATAGAAATATTTATTTTAAAACGGTAATAGCGGCAATAAATCATAAAATATAAAATGTTGTATGTTTAAATATAAAAGCCAAGCTCTTGTCCTCAATCTTACCTGGTGGTTAACTATGATAAGAGGTATTGAAGCATACAGGAATTAGTTCGTTAATATTAGGCCAATAATTCTTAATGAGTTTTGTCTTTTAGAGTATTTATGATGTCTTAAAGTGTATGTACCAGTAAAATTGTTGTCCAATAAATGTCGCCGCATTGTGTTTCCGTTTTCAGTAGAATGAGTGACAGATTTTTTTTTAATAATGGGTGGAGAAAGATTTGTCATTTTAGTTTTTCTTAGCCTCAGTTTTTATGTAAAGACAAGCTTTAGCACATCTTCAACTGCGTTAAATTTGAAATGACATCGATCTACTTTTTACGATCGATGACGAACTTTGATACTAACTTTCAACCCCTGCAAGTTGGAAAAATCCTTTCTTATTCGTCGTGTACAACCTGTTGATTCAGCTTTCTAGGTTCAAGGGTTTAGGCTGGGCGTTGATGAGTCAGTTAGTCAGCCTTTTTTTGGTGTTCTAAGACATCAAGTATTGTATTAATAGGCGACGGTATAAAATTCCATCAGGTGAACGAACTTTTGTCATAGCTGCTGTGTATACTAAGAACAAAATTTATTGCACATCACGATACAAAAACAGGGAAACGTAAAAACTAGAGCAATCTCAATACCAAAAATTAGAAATTAATATTAAAATCCGAAAAAAAGTTACAACAGAAAGTTTTCTGCTAACGCTCTCTTCACAAAACAAAGTGTCAGTAACAAAACACGTCACCGAAATTACAATTGATAACGAACCAACGTTATACGAGTATATTGTGTTAAATTTAACGTGTAATTTAACTCAAATCTCTGTTTAAAACTATTAAACTAAATCTAAATTTCAAATAAAACGAAACTTTATAAAGCTAAAGGGCCGGACACCGAATCCGGTTGCGTTTCGTTTGCGGTCCGTCTGCGTGCGTTTTGGAGGTTTGAAGTATAAGAAAATATATGTATGTTTTTTTCCTAGTCAACGAGTACTGCGGTCCGGGGCCTTAACAGCTTTACCGTGGCTTTACTTAAGGCTATCGTTCCCTATACTATCAATCGGGCTGTATCGTCTTAATAAACCTCGTCTCGCCTCGTCTTTTTGACGACCTCGGTGGCGCAGTGGTGTAAACAGCCGACTGCTACGCTAGAGGTTCCGGGTTTGGATCCCGGCGGGGGTGGAACTTTGTGTTATTTGCAAGACGCATTGTTTCGCTTACCGGTCTTAGATATAGTATTCTTATCTATATGTTGTATTCTTATCTATGTAGTATATACCTTATCGTTGCTTAGTTCCTGTTATACAAGTTCTCACGATACTTACTTCAGGGCTGAATTAATGTGTGTGTCGTGATGTGGTTATTATTATTAAAAAAAAAAAACTAAAAAATAAAGGCAACACACAAAATGGAAGGCATAGGTACGACCGCCATACCTGTCCACAAAAACGAGCCTGACCTAGGAACAGATCCTGTCGGGAGCCAGACTATCGGGGGACATTTGGGGTTTCCAAGCAGAAGGCGTTCGCATCATTATAAAGGCAAGAAAAACAATGATTATAAGACTACCAAGGGTTCTACCAGCTCGACCTCGGCATGCGTAGGTTAGGGGCAAGAGGAATTTAACAGGTAACTACATGAAAGACCGCCTGCGGTACGGTGAGGTTAGGTTAGGTTAGGTACATGCGGCCCCTCTACCTGCAGGCGGTGGTGAAAGCATACCTTGATGACCGAGAGGTCTTGTGAGAAGGAGGGAGCGGGACACTTACCAGGCGTCGTGTCTGCTGCGGTGTTCCACAGGGTTCGGTCCTTGGACCAATCCTGTGGAATATCGGGTTTGACTGGCTTCTCCGGCAGTCGGTTCTCCCTGGGATGAACACTCTTGTCACTGTCCGAGGGAAGACGTACGAGGAGGTAGCGATGAAGGCCACGGTTGGTGCAGGGTTGACGGTGGACAGGATCCGTCAGCTTGGACTTGAGGTGGCCTTGTCCAAGACGGAGGCCCTTCTTTTTCATGGACCACACAGAGGACCCCCGCGAGGTGCCCAGTTGGTCATCAGGGGAACGGTGGTCCTGGTAAGGGCCCAGATGAAATATCTGGGTCTTGTCCTGGACGGTCGTTGGAGATTTGCGGCACACTTTGCCCAGCTGGGTCCGCGGTTGGTATCGGCGGCTGCTGCCTTGGGGAGACTTATGCCCAATGTGGGGGGACCCAATGGGTCCTGCAGGCGCCTGTACTCTGGAGTCATCCGGAGTATGGCCCTGTACGGTGCACCCATCATCATCAGAGGCTACCGGACCGTTTCCTGGGCTGCAGCAACACTGCTGGCGGCGGACCCTCCGTGGGAACTTCAGGCTGAGGTTCTCGCAGAGGTGTACCGATACAGGGCTGGCCATCGCGCTGGAAATAGGGCGCTAGACTAGGAGGGGGTAGCCAGGACAAGAAGGGTGGCAAGGAATGTGGTCCTGAAATACAGACTTACGCAGGTGCTAACCGGGCATGGGTGCTTCGGTGAGTACCTGCATAAGAAAGCCAGGAGAGAGGTGGACATGGTCTGCCATGAGTGTGGAGCAGTGGAGGATACCGTGCGCCACACGGTAGAGGAGTGCGCAGCGTGGGGGCCTCAAACGCACGACCTAACGCAGCTCATAGGCAGTGACCTCTCGCTGCCAAGCATGACATTGATCATGACATTGATCATGCTTGGCAGCGAGAGGTGTTGGGACGCGGTAGCCACCTTCTGCGAGTCAGTAATTTCGCAGAAGGAGGCTGCGGAGCGGGACAGAGAGGTCGACGCCCACGCTGATCCGCTCCGAAGACGCAGGTTGGGCCTGCGAAGGCGCCGATATGCGCATCCTCTGCCTCCGCCGTGATAGTGTGGCCGTGGTGCTGGGTCGGGGGACCCTGCACCCGTAAAAGGCCCACTGGATGAAGGCCCGTTTTGAGGCTACTGAGATGGTGTAGCCTGCTTGTTTTCAGGGCTCACTGGCGGTGGTTCTTAAGACGGGCCAGCCGTTGGAGTAGTGCGGTGTCTGAGGGTTCCACTGGCTTCCCTCTATCCCGTAATGTAATTCAATTCTTGGTCCATTACAGTTCATTCTTTTTATAAACGATATAAATGTGTGTTTCATACACAGCAACTATTTACTATACGCTGATGACCTTAAAATATACAAAACCATCCGGACTATAAAAGACGTACAAGATCTGCAGAGTGACTTAAATCGACTTGATATTTTTTGTAAAATAAATAAAATTGTACTAGCATACGAAAAATGTAAACACATGTCGATAACCAAAAAGCGCAAACTTATTGAGGCTAATTATAATATAGGAGGCCATGTATTGGAAAAGGTTCAGACTGTACGCGATTTAGGGGTTTACTTTGATGATAAACTCTCTTTTGCTGCTCATATTGACCATATCTGCAGTAACGCAAGTAAGATACTAGGCTTCCTATTTCGTTGCACTAAAGGTTTCGACAAAAAGTCTTGCCTCATAACTTTGTTCAAATCGCTTGTACGCTCTAATTTAGAGTATGCGTCTTGTATTTGGAATCCGTTCTATAACGTATACAGCGCTCAACTGGAAATGGTACAGAAGAAGTTTCTTCGCGGTCTACAACGCACAGGTGCCCCTCACATTTCATATGTTGACCTATGTCCAATGTACTCATTACCAACACTCAGCAACCGTAGAGTACTCGCCGACATGGTCATTCCAAATAATATTCTCGCAAACCAATATAACAGCAGTGAGCTCTTGTCCAATATATCTTTTGCTACCCCAAAAAAAAGAACATGGCGTACACCTTTTCTACATACTCCAATGTCCTTGACTAATTCGGGCTCTAGGAAACCCTTAAGACGGATGTGCGACAGCTATAATAAACATTTCTCTGATCTTGATATCATATTCATTTCCATGTCTCATTTTAAGAAAGAAGTTTTGTTTCAACTATCTAGGTCGTCATAACGGTTTGTTTAATGTAATTTAATTTTATTAGTTTTTATCTTAATTTAAATATTTTTTATGGTTTTAAATTTTTTCATATACCTTTTTTTTTTTTGCATTGCGATGGGAAGAGTGACAGTAACGGTTTTTGCTCTAATATATTTATTGTTTTTTTTTGTGTTTTAATATGTCCTTGTTATCATGTTTGTTCTTTTCCTCTATGTATGTAGCGTTATTTTGAGTATTTGTATATTGTGCTTTAGTGAGATATGTTCATGGTTGTCCGATTTATGTTTGTGATGTTTTCTATTTTTTTTGGATTATTCTTTGCAATCTGTCCACTGTTTTATCTCCAAATAAAGAAATAAAATAAATGCTCTGATTGCTAACGGCGTTGGCGGAACGTTGGGTTTTAGTCGGTAGGCACGGGTTCTTCGTGAGTCCGACATACTCCTTCGGTCTCCCCGGGCTGAAAGAGATCCATGAGGATTACCCCACGTAAAAAAAAGGTACATGCGGCGTTGATCACTCAAATCACATTTGTCATATACTTTCATACGTATCTCAAACGCACGCGACCTCAACCGCACCGCAAACGGATTTGGTGTGGTCCGGCCTTTAAGTTGTATATTTTAATCTTTTGAGTAAAGGGCTTTGGCAGATGAAAATTGTTGTTAAAACGATCAAAACATAAACACCACCGCTTCGAAGTTTGCTAAATGCTAATATAAACTAAAACTTGATGTAGATTAATGTTCATATATCGTTGTTTTCATGTGAATTTCAATAATTTTACTATAACAAAATTTGTTTAAATTAAAAACAGTATGTAATATGAGGTAACCATTAAAAAGTTTTTATAAGATGGCAAACAAGCGTGATGGTAAGCAGTCACCGTAGCCTATGGACGTTTGCGATACCAGGGGTGTCACCCTGCAAGAACCTTTTAACACCCGCTTTGAAGAACCCCATGCTGTAGTATCTTGGGAAAACCTTGCGAGGGAGTTCTTCATATCAATTTATAACACCGAACCGAAATTTGATGAATGTGCACTGTTAGTCCAAGCTTAAAAGGTAGTCTTGATTTATACCTCTCAGTTAGGGTACTAGTAATGGATTGGGTTAATTACTTGTTATAATTTAATTATAACTTTGTGATTTCTCGAAATTGTTCAAACGACGCTGAATCGACTAGTAAAAAACTTTAAAATATAGTTGTAATTGATGCTATATTTTTTGTACATGTAACAGTTTAAATACTGACTTTTTTGGAATTATTCAAAATTATTACTTATTTGAGATTTTAAATCAAGTTGAGTTGTTCACCATAGAAAGAAATAGTACATATGAACACATAAAACATAAACTCCCGCCGTAATTAATCCCTCGAGAGGGGTAGGCAGAGATGCATTTCGCATGTTTATGTTGAGTCCCAGTGTGACAGGTTGCGGGTCTGTCGCCATTATCCGGGCACAATGAGGAACATGGCAACCATAACTTACGCCAACTCGAGACTCGATTCCTGGACTTGTCGGACCAGGTCAGTTAACCGAGGCACGTAATCAACTGAGATACCAAGTCCTCAGTATCAGTAGATATTATATTTTTTAACGGTGGCAGACCAGCATGCGGCCCGCCTGATGGTAAGCAGTCACCATCACGTAGCCTATGGCCGTTTACCATACTAATGGCATCCGTACACCTCGCTGACCCTGGTGGACCCCTCTTGTATGAGATAAATTTAACCGTTAAGTTATAGTACTGCATTTTTAAAGTCTTTCGTGTGTAGAATAAGTTGTATTTTTCGTTTATTCATTACATATCATAAAACAAAGTCGCTTCCCGTTGTCTGTCCCTATGTATGCTTAGGTCTTTAAAACTACGCAACGGATTTTGATGCGGCTTTTAAATATATAGAGTAATTTAAAAGGAAGGTTTATTTGTGTTTAATACCTGCATAATACAGTAGACAAACACAGATAATTTTAGAGGTTTCAAAATTTTTTTGCGCTTACATTGCCAATGCTTGTTGAACCCTACGAGACAGATCAAAATAATGTACTATATACTTTTTTATCCTTAACTTGTTACGAAAACTAATGGATTTTTACGAAGCGATTTTAAGCAATGCAGTATTAATCCTTTTCTAAATAAGTACCTTACATACATTGTGCATTTAGTAGTAGATCAATATGGCTCACTACAGCATTTCATTTAAATGAATATTTTCGAAGATATTACAGATTTTAAATCAGGGACATAGCGGCAGCGGTGCCGGCCTGGGGGAAAATTTGAGGGAGTGTTTTTCACATGGCCAATTATATATCGCTCTTTCAAGAGTTACCCCTAAAGAAAACATTTTTTTATCGTCTAATTACAAAAAAGCTATGATATTTGTATATAAAGACATAATGTAGAACATTTTGTATCAGCATTGCACCCGGTCGTAAGCACGGTATAAATTTTCATTCATTCCTGTTACTAAACTTAATAACTCCAATGCAATACACCGAGCAAATAAGTTGAACGTTTTGGAGTCGATTGAATTCATAGTTTTCTGCTTAATTGTCGAAAGCACAAACAGAAAATACCTTCCACCCGAATACTGATCGAAATTGCTCAATATTTAACTTCGATAACGTTGTATGCCTTGTAAATAGTGTAGCACTGTATACATGTGTTACATCTGCAATATTTGTTTGTACAATATTCACCATACTTTTTAATTTGAATAGAAAATTATTTTATCAATAGGAAGTTCTGATAGAGGAATAATATCAACGCACGAAGTAAAGTAGAGACCGCTTGAATAAATAAGTAATTTCCTTAATCAAAGACTAGATTGCCGTAGATAAGCCAAATTAATCATTTGAACGGAAATAAATTAAAAAAATGTGTTATATTTTGGTTAACCGACCGACCCGAGCCGACAGGGCGACGGTTCGAGTCTTGGGTTGCCTTACAATTTAGCTGCCATGTTCCTCACTAGGCCCGGTTAGTGTCAACAGATTCGCAACCTATCACACTCGGACTCAACATAAACATGCGAAATGCGGCGTGTAACACCTCTGCCTACCCCTCTCGAGGGATTAATTACGGCGTGAGTTTATGTTTATGTGGTATTATGTTTTATGTTAGACAGCCTGCTGAGCCTACCCGGCTTGGATAGGTTACTCAGAAGCTATGTTTAATTAATATGTTTATTAATAAATACTATATTCATTCAGTCCGGAAGTTTTCTTAAATTCTCGAAATAGTCTAAGGACAAGTGAATTTAATGCTGCCCGCGTCAATTTAGTAAATATTCAATTACAAAACTTGATGGAGTAATCGCCCACGAAGATTATATTATTAAATCAGCTTTTGGTATTAAATATGCACAAGATTTCTACTTCGTCTCTGGAATTGCATCTCTTTGTCTCCTGAGGTTTCTCGGCCTAAGTTGGGAGTTTCTGATCTTCCTTATATAAACTAAAAAGTAAGTTACAGAAAAATAACCAGCAGAAGTTTTATTAAGCCCTTTCGAGCCTACTTTAAAAGTTATGGTCGACAGTATAGATCATTCATCTCATGTTGTAAGTGCCGAGTTACTGTCCATTTATGGATCACATTCACCATAAAACTGCCTGCTTCCTGCTCTGTCTGTATTGCTGACAGCATTTAAGGGTCCCATAAAAAAGGTCTACATGAACGTACAAAGCGAGAGTGCAATTTTATGCCTCGAACCTGTTTCGACGCCGAAATTCGGCCACCCGTTCGATATTTATATTTTCATAGGATGTTTTAGGTATTGGTTTATTTTGGATGTTAATTTTTAAATAACCAGTGTTCAGTGAAATAATCCCAATCTTTTAAAATATATCTTCTGTTTCAAGCATTTCTCTATAGACGTTGATTTTAACAAAGTTATTAGCGAATTTATTAAAAATACTATCGGTTTAAAAAACATTTAGTTTGCACACCCAATTGAATCGAACCTTTAATTTTCTACATGAAGCATCAAATCAGCTAATATTAAAATTATGGTAAAAAAGTTAAAAAAAATGCCGAGAAAACTCTCCTCCAATTTTAAACTACAGCGATTCAAGGCCGCACAACTTTTTTTCTCAGTCCTATTTTAAAAACTGCCATCTTTTTTGTTGAATGAGTTGCCGAATTTCACATGAATAATGATGATACATAAAAAATAATAAAAATAGATGATCGCGTTAAGTTAAAAGAAAATACAAAACTATAAACATGTGTACCTGCGAGACAGGCTTTCCCCAGGACTCATAGCAACTCAGCAAGTAGTCATTGGAACAATATTGTTTTTCTATGTTATGTGTAATTAACCCGATGACTGGTGAACTTTTTTAAGCTAGTCTTAGTCAAAGTTTTCTGTGGGACAGTGATTGTCCCACGTAGGACATGAGGTTAAAAAGGGGACAGCCCCCGAAATGCGGGAAGTCTGGCAACGCTGACCTAGGTTTTACTACAGGCCTCAGCGGCCTGTTACATGCTTAATAAAAAAATGGTTTAACCATTCTGCGAATCCATGATCTTCATTTGAAACGGTGTTTGCGTGTCGTGTTGACGCGCATGCCAACTTTTAATTGTAACCCTGTCTTCCAACCGCTCAAATTTCCGTTACCTTACGGAAATTGTTGAACCGTTTATCTGGAAATTGTTTTTTTTCTTATATAAAAAATTAGCCTCGCTAATGAATTTTTAATTAAATCAAAACTCCTGCTTCGTTTAATTTATCCGCATGATGTTTTGTAATCAAATCGTTGTATGTTACTGTGGAATTTTCCAGAATGATTCTTCACTTATTTTGGCTTCTCGGTTTTAGGGTTCCGGAGTTTACGGGTGAATAACAGGATAAAATTACTAAGCCACCGCTGTTAATCTGTCCGTCCGTCTGTCTGTCAGCGGGCTGTATCTCTTTAACTATAATATACAATTGAATTTCGGGGCACACCAGCCACTCAGTCCCACCACTGCAACACCTGTTCACCAGGATCAACAGTGGCGTCCTTTGATCAAATAATCAACTAATAATGCAGCTGTGCAATGACGTACAGGCTGTGCTCGGACACCCTACCGGCTGTCTTGGGACCCGCAACGAATTTAATCAGAAGAAATAGGAGGTAGCAAGAAAACGGTTTCAGACTTCCCTCCCAGCAAAGCGGAGACAGCAATCGAAATGGCCCAGAAGCCAAAAACTAAGGGGTCTCCCCTGGAGGGGTCAGGAGACGCCTGACCGTCAAAAACACCACGGAATGCCACTAACTAAATGGGGATTAATTAAATACTAACCTAAATCTTAAACCAGCAATATTGGTGGCAAAACTTTTTAAAGGCACCGAAGTTTTCCTTTGTTTTCATAAGATCTAGGTAATTGAATTTTTCAAGAATTGTCTATTTCTTTTGCCGCTTCAACAAAAAATAATAAAAACATTAAAAATATATTTAAGAGCTCCCATAGAAGAAACGCGATTGTTTTGTATCTTCTTTTACGAAAGTGTTTAAAAAGGTAGATAGGTTAGGTTTGTTTAATCTTTAAATTGCACGAAACCCTCCATGTGAGCGCACGACTCACACTTTATAATGTAATCAAACTTTAGTATGGTTTCAGCTGATTTATTTTAATACAACCAGCTTGCTCGATTTTTGGTTTTATGTTTGATGAACCAATTCAGCTCAGCGTGTAGGTTTTGTTACTTTAAATATATTTGTAGAAACCGATACAAGAGCTTAAACAATATTATTATTATTTATACTATGAGATATTATATTATTTATTTTATTTTAATTATTAATAAATAAAAATTGTTTATATTGCTGTTTGTTATTTTAGGCAAATTATCAAATAGATATTATTATAATTTATAGTGTTTTATAATATAATGTTGTATTGTAGTTTTGGTAATGTAAGAACTATTTCCCTTGTTATATTTCATACTCATAAGAGAAACCACAGCTATTTTTATAAAGAAGGTTCATTTTGATAAGTAAAAAAACAAAGTGGGTCTAAGCCATTTTCTTGAAACCATACCGTTTGTAAAATTATGTCTGCCAACCGAAAAAAAATGCGCCATATAATCTGTAATGGTTAGGTTAGGTTGCGAAAAAAATCTATTTCATGTTTCATTGTGATGCTATGGTAGAGTAAATCTTTAAAAGATTCCAAGGGAATAGGCATGACTTCTTTCTATTATTTATTTTAATTTGATACCACATAGATGCGTAAAGTTCTATTGTTGATCTTCATTAACAGGGATTGCGGTGTTGGGACAGTGTGACTACACAAATCCGTTAGATTTTCTCAAATATCTGACAAAGACAGAGAGATCCAACATGTACAATGACGTCAAAGTAAACGGAAGCCATACAATTTCCATTCAAAGGTTGTTCTGATGAGCAAGATAGATATATTTACGTTTAATGGTTACATCTCCCTGGTTTATCGTTTAATTCTAATTCTGTTTTCACTGTAAATATACTATTTCCACATACTTCATATCTAGATAAGAATAAATAAACATCTTTACCTCTAAATGGGCAACGTTTAGGCGTTCTTGGTGTTTCACGACATTAGTGGCATCGTCGTGTTAATAGGCGGCATCACTTTCCATTAGGTGATCCGTTTGCTTGTTTGCCCATGAAATTGTATAAAACTTACTGCCAGCTAAAGGACTTCCTAACTTAACATCCAATTACTGTATACTCTGCATGTTTGGTCTTCAACTCTTCAAGTCTAGTCAATATGTTTTGCCCAGACATGCGTGATCCACCTTACACCTTATCTTCGCTTTACCTCTCCTTATTTTACTTGATGTGACTTTAATTATGTTTGAGTACAAACTTAAATGTTTAGCTAAGTTTTGAAATAAATATATGAAGATGAAAAAACAAAACACTTGTCTAAAACTATGCTCAAATATATTATCAACAAAACGCAGTTTATCGCCCCCCCTCTGACCTCCTTTGACGACCTCTGTGGCGCAGTGGTGTAAATAGTCGACTGCTGCGCTAGAACTTCCGGTTTCAAATCCCGGCGGGGTCGGGACTTTGTGTTATTTGCGAGACGCATTGTTTCGCTTACCGGTCTTGGATGTTGTATTCTTATCTATGTAGTATATACCATATCGTTGCTTAGTTCCTGTGACACAAGTTCTTACGATACTTATTGCAGGATTGAATCAATGTGTGTGTCGTGATGTGGTTATTATTATTATTATTAAGTTACATTATAGTCATTGATATTATCTAACCGCTTTAATTTAAGACATGGACTTAAAAGAACTAGAGGTAAAACCATGCTCAAATGTCAAATATCATTACAATAGGCAAATGTCATTATAATCAGAAACGGGAAGGTTTCCATAGTAACGTATTGGATACAAACGTTAGAGACTGAATTCACATCTCCTCTCTTTAAGGATTCGACTCGGAAACTACCTAAACAAAAGCGCGCCCTTCTTTCAAATATTCACAATAAAGTCCTCAAAACTAGTTATTAAGTTGTTTTACCTATTTTATTCCTGAAATGCTATCATATATGCAAAATTATAACATTTCAAGACCTCGCCAGCCGCCACCTCTTGTCGAGTTTCCGATGCGAACTGTCACATTTTCGAAAACAAACGTCAAATTTATCCGAGCGGCGAATGAGAATGTTTCCTTCGAAATCTTGTCGATTCCGATTTCCGAGACTATTGTAAATACTCCTGCTAGACTAATAAGTTAGACGTTAGTTACGAAGTTAGTTAGTTAGCTAGACTAACAAGTTTTGGCTCAGTCTACACCTAAAAATGAGAAGCTAAACGTTTATCAAGTGTTTCATGGGTAGACTAAATAAAAACGGATCGAGAAATCTTATATATACTTGCTGTTTAGACAAAAAAAAAAATGAAACGAATCTTTTTCTCTCGTTACACAAAATCTAAACACTTCTGACTATAACAAAGTGTAATCAAACTTTCGATTTTATCCAAAATAAACTACAAAGTACGCCGTTCTTTTGTCATAGAAAAAAAAAAATGCTACGACTTTTCCGCACCTTTCCAAGATATTCGCGGTAGTTAACTTTTAAAATGAACCTTAAACTTTACGGTATACAGACCAAATTAGATTTGTAGTTTATAAAAATACCAGTATACTGACGTATAATGCTTTCACTATCGCAATCACGCGTAGAAAAGGACAAAATCGCAGTCGGCTCGTGAATTTTTTTAATTAAATAAAAATAACCACATCACGACAAAACACACACACATAACACGACACGACATACCGACATAACGATTGATTCAAAGATTTCCTGATGGCTGACTAGTTTTTGCAGTTGATGTTTACATTTCAGTTTTTGCTGTATTCATTTGTTAATGATACCGTTTTTCGAGTTGTCGTATTTATAATTAGCAGTTTCATTCGTATTAGTAAAGTTTGATATTAAAAAAGAAGCTATGCCTCGTTCATAAGAAAATCCCCTAGTTTTCTCCTTTATGACAAGTTTAATTTTTTCAACATGAAAATTATAATAATAACCACATGATACTCTTGTAATGATAATCTTGTATCGCAGGCACTAAGCAACGATATTGTATATTCTACATAGATATGAATACAACATCCAAGACCGTTAAGCGAAACAATGCATCTTACTAATAACACAAAACCCCGCCCCCGCCGAGAATCGAACCCGGAACCTCCTTGCGCCACCGAGGTCGACAAAAAAGCAAAAATGGTCGAAAAAGGCAGGAAGCATTTGCATTCTGCTTTTTTATAGAAACGAAGTTCGGTAAATGCCTTTGCCGTCAAAAGCATACATTCAAAAATATGCGAAGCCGTATTGTCCGCAGAAATTTATTTTCTCTGAAAAATCATCAAGTCTGTAAAAAATCATTTCTGTAACGAATTTTTTGCATTTTTTTAGAACACACGAGCAAAATTTTCACAAATAATTATATTAATAAATAATATAAAAAGCTTATTTTTGATCTCTTAGCACATTTTCAAAATAAACCCGATAAAGTAACGTGAAGCCCTTTCTCTATTGCTTTTAATCATTTATTTTTTGCTCTCACCATCTCCCAATAAAAGCATTAAGAAAGAATAAACTTTTTGTCTTTTCTAGTCGACCATCCAGCTGTTATTTCACTGTCGATTACGCGGATAAAGTGCTGATGTAATTACTGGAAACGACATCTGATACAAGATTAGTATTTTTCAGATTTTTTTGAGTTAATATAAAAGAGACGACGTGGAAGACGTGTTAGCTCAGTTTGTTACGTGCCTTGGATAGCGGTCCGACCCGACCCGACAGGTTGAGGGTTCGGATCTCGGGTCGCCGAAACTTGTAGCTGCCATGTTTCTCAATGTGCCCGGATAGTGGCGACAGATTCGCAACCTGTCACACTGGGTACTCAACATAAACATGTGAAAAGCGGTGTGTAGTTGCACCTCTGCCAACCCATCTCGAGGGACTGCGGCGTGAATTTATGTTATGTGTGTGTAATTTAAAAAATAACTATAATCTTTGACCGGTAATTAACTCTTTTTTTTTTTTTGACTATAATTTTTTACAGATTAATGCTGCCTAAAATGGCTGCTTAGCAGTTTGTAAAAACAATTCATTTTACGGAATCGTTGTTTGAATTAATTTTATATGCAGTTGTTTGTTAAACATTTTTAAAATAGGCACATACTAATAAGAATAATTAGGAATTCAACCAACATTCATATTTGTTTCTGTGTAATTTTATTAGTCGAAACAAAAGTGGCAACTTTGACATGTAAAACGCTATGAAAATAGGCTAGTTTTTTTAATGTCTTAAAGTATATTTTTATGGATAAATAATTGGATAAAATATTATTTCGATTTAAATGTCACCTACGTCTATAAAACATGGCTAACAAAAGAAAGATATTACGACTGTTTCTTTTTAACTAGGATATGCTAACTTAAATTTACTGTTATGGCGTAGGTAAAAGGGTTCAGAATGCTTTTTTTTTGTTTGAAAAACTTTTGGTGGCTACTCCTATTGCGAATTTTTAAATAATTAAGCTGACTTTTCCTAATTACTATTAAAAGGTGTTTTTCTTTTATCACAAACAGTTTTTCATATGAAAATTGGTTTAATTCAATAATGTTTTATTTGTCTCTTCTAGTAATTTATAAAACGTTATATCCATGTAGGTGGATCAATGGTCATGTTTTTATTTTAAAAGTGGTGTTTCCAAGTGGTTTCAATGTCATAAGTTTATGGAGGTAAATCCATAGTATCATAGAATTATATTTAAAAACATTTATTTTAAATTTTAACTAGATTTTATATATTTTCTGATATAAAATCCAATTATTTTACGTTTCAAAAGTCTTTTGACACTATGATTGTTTTTGAGTCTTTTGACAGCATCAAATTAAGTATTTGTTTACTTACGTTATTTTAAAGATATATGAAAATATTTTTGATATACAACTGCGATGTTAAGAAGGCCGTTATGACATATTGTATATCTTGATCTGAACATGATATATAATATTATGTCAAATCACAAAATGGTCTTTTACTGCTTGTGATTAGAAGTGTCAGATATCCATATTAGCGAGCGGCCATCTTGCAAAAAAATTGATGAAATGTCCTATGACATGACAACTATTACAGATAGGGAAAAATATCTGAATTGCTTTATATTTGGCCATTTTAGGTCCTCAGTATGTGCTTTGAAAATTAAATTTAATCAGAATATTTTTATTGATTCTCAATTATTTTTTCTGAATAAAATACATGTTTCCTCATGAATGGGAATGAGGACTGATGCAGTCTTAGTTTAAGGCAATAAAAATTAACAAAAAAAATCAACTCACCCAGAGGATCGTATCTCTTAAGCGGTAAAATATCAAAGTCTCATGCCGTGAAAAGCATAATTATAAATTTTAATAATAAAATAGCGGGTATTAAAAATAATAGCTCTTGTCAAATAAGTTATCAGACCACAAACTGTCTCTCTTGTACCACACGGCACAGCTTCGTTTTTTTGCCTACCGGCGACCAAAGCCATTTGTCGTGGCGTTCTTTTTTAAAACTTCATCTATAAAAGAGTCACTTTTCTCCACTTTGCTTTATTGCTCGATCAGTTTCAGCCAAGATGCAAAGGGAGTTGTTGATTTTGTCGATATGTGTGGTGGCAGCTTTGGGTGGTTTGTTAGACGGTGATATAGACCTTTTGGATGGAGTTAAGCTAGTTAGTACACCAGTGTCGAATAGCTTGGAGGACGAAGGGAGGGCGATGGGCCAAGACTCGACCCTCTTCCGGATGGCCAAGTTCCTCGAAGGTCACGAGCTTCACGTCAAACTGCCGAAATTGCTGGAGAAGGAGAAGATAAGCCACATATTTTCGGAGTCCTTGAAAGCAGTGGATGACACGTTCAAAGAAAATGCCGGTGAGTTAATAATTCTGATATTAAATCGCTTATGCTTAAATAAGTGAGCATTCCTATCCATATATCTTGATTAAGCAAATGTTTATTATTATTACTTCCATATTTGTGAACAAAAAAAAAAAACAAAAAGAATGGAGATTGACAATTTTTTGCTTATTTTTTTCAAATAATTTAATTGATGGACTCAATTTGTGCTGTTTAGGTAATTCAAGTGACAGTAACTTTCACTATTTAGCTGTTTTTATTGTTATTTACTTGTTAAATGCTAATAACCATAACTGATGTATTTTGACAACACAACTAGCCGTTGTCCCGTACGTGGATTTGTTTCTTGTACTTTTCCAATATTTTGAAAGTTATTCTGCTATTCGGGACAAGAACAAAAAATCGGTCCAGCCTTTCTCTTATCTTAAGTTGTATAACTAACCCGACTATGCTATATTTATGAAACAATTCTGTAATAAATAACATGTCATATACATTGACTCAGCCCTGCAGTAATATTTTAGAATCTTATGTCACAAGTGCTAAGCAATGACTTGGTATAAACCACATATATAAGAATACTACATCCAAGACCGATAAGCGAAACAATCATCACATCATTATCATCGTCGGCCTGCGACAGTCCACTGCTGGACATTGGCCTCTCCCAAGGTACGTCACTTTTCTTGATTTTGAGCTTTGAGCAACCAGTTGCTGCCAGCCACCTTACGCAGATCGTCGCAGTCCAACACTACGTTTGCCAGTACAGTCCTGCGATGTGACCAGCCCACTGCCACTTCAGCTTGCGTAACCGAATAGTTATGTCGGTAACTTTGGTTCTCTGCTGACTTACTCCGTTTCGGATTCTATCCCTTAGAGATACTCCAAGCATAGCTCTCTCCATAGCTCGCTGAGAAACTTTTAGCTTGCGGACCAGTCCCACCGTCAGTGGCCAAGTGAGAACAAACCAAACGTCTTGACCAAACCAAACCAAACAATGCGTCTATAAAAAAACACAAAGTCCCGCCCAAACCCGGAACCTTTAGCGTAGCAGTCGGCTGTTTACACCACTGTGCCACAGATACCGTAAAAGGGAGTTGAAATGTTAATTAGAATGTCCCCAAATCTCTCAATTACTTTAGCTTGAATAATTTGAGGATTTTGGACAGGCCAAGTTGTTTGTCAGAGACAATAGCTTTTATACTGCTTCATTACGTTGGATTCTGCTACGTACAACACCCGTGCTACGCTAGAGGTTCCAGGTTCGGATCCCGACGGGGCGGAGCTTCACGTTACTAGCAAGACGCATTGTTCCGCTTGTCGGTCTTTGATGTAGTATTCATATCTATATAATATATACCATATCGTTGCTTAGTGCATGCGACAAAAGTTTATCTCAGTGCAGGGCTGAGTCAATGTGTGTTTCGTGATTTGGTTATTATTATTATTAAGTATCTGTTTATTCAGTAGGTAACTTAACTTAGACTAAGCAATTTAAAGTTAAATTTAAATAGTAATTCACTTATACTGTTTCCAAGACTTACGTTGTCAAATAGGTTAGGTTTTAATTAATTCAATCTTTAAATTCAAAAGAGTATCCTTATCCTTCCTAATATCATTAATATGTATGAATAAGAATAATTTATTTTCACGAAATATGACCATACAGGAGGTGTACATATTTCATTTGTTTAAACCATGCAAAATTTCAAGTCAGAGCATTTGTATTAAAATGAAGAATGATCCTTATTAGAGGTTTTTGTCGTCAAAATATTCTTTAACACTGTAATATCATTTTTCAGTTAGTAGGACATACATATATTTTTAAATATTATTATGGATATGGAATTTCATGGGTTTATGGATGTTTGTTAGTCTTTCACCCAAAATTTACTGATTAGATTCTAATGAAACTTTACGACAATATAGCTGCATCAGAAAAACACAGCCATAGCCTATAATTCTGAAGGTATTGTGTGAATTGTCCAAAATATAACGATAAATGTCATGTAATTAACAACATTTTCGACTTCAACGCGGACGAAGTCGCGGGCAAAAGCATATTTAAATATCATATTTAAAAGTGCTCTACAATCTTGTATCTACCGAGAATAAAAATAAAATATAAATAATAAAATAATAATAATTAATAAAAGCTTACAGCTTAGCTAACAGGGGCGTGTTGAAAATGAAAATGTAATCAAATTACATTACGATGACGTAACTCGAGCGCGAGGAAATGTCAGTTCAGTTTATTTTTACTTTCTATTGGCGTTAACGTTTGCGGAAAACGGAATTTGTTTAAAAAGGGTTAGTCAATAGTTTTTATTAAAACGTCTTGGGCGGACAAGCAGAAGGTTTAGCTGATGGAAAGTGATATCACCTGTAATATTCCTATTCGTTCTATGGGGCTGATATTTAACCAGAGAAAAAAAATATTAATATCTTAGATCTTAGAATAAGTTCTTTTTTATTAGAAGCAAGATAAGTCAGGTCAGCTAGTTTCATTTTATTTTTATTTATTATAACAAAACCAACGGCACAGACAAGTATACAATACATATAAATTACAACTAACACATAGGCCAATAACAGGTTTATAATTTATAGGTAACAATTTTATAGAACAAACGGGTGAACAACGGATTAATTCTACTATTAATGCTAGTTAAGTGTAAGTGTGTGAGGATGTGAGTGTGTGAAAAAGTGTGTGTGTGTGTACGTGTCAAATAACAATAAAATAAAACACATAATTTAAACTTTTCTCAACATTAATTATAACATTTTAGTATAAAATTGTCGTGAAACCTGAGATCTTTGTACCCCGAATATTATTATTCAGTTGGCATACAAGAAACGTGAACAGATTTAAAAACATTGTTAGGTTAAAAAAAACACTGACCTTTTTAATTGAATCATATCTTAGATGAAGTATTGTAATATACGCAGTTTATACCATATCGTCGCTTATTGTCGGCGATACAAGATTATGTCCTAGTGCTAAGCTGAGTCAATGTGTATGTCGTGATGTGGTTATTATAACCATTGTCATCTTTCTTTTCTAACCACGGCCAACTTGAATCGTTTGCTTAATATATTTCTTTTGTTAATTTTTATTTCTCGCTGTATTGTTTAATTATCTAATTAATGAATTTACGTTGTCTTTAGATGTTTAATTTGAATAATGTTTGAAATAATTTATATTATTATGCTATGGTATAGAACTCTTACGTTATTAAATTTTTTATTAATATTTTTTAATTAAGTCACTGTCACATTTTATTGAATAGTGTGTTATTATTATTACTGTAATTGGGACTTCCCATGTAATAATAATTATAATAGTATTTTCTTGTTTCATACTTTTCAGAGCCAGATTTTCAGTGATCGGGGGGTTTTAGTTTTTAATACTTATTTTTTCTTTTACAATTCAAGCTATCGGGATTTTTCCTTTTTTTGTCCAGAGGTAAAAGAGAAATTGCTGAAAATTTATTCGTAATTAATAATAATAACCACATCACGACACACACATTGACTCACTCCGGCAGTTAGTATCGTAAGAACTTGTGTCACAGGAACCAAGCAACGATATGGTAAAAACTACATAGATAAGAATACAACATCCAAGACCGGTAAGAGAAACAATGCGTTTTGCAAATAATCCTCAAGCGTAGCAGTCGGCTGTTTACACCACTGCGCCACCGAGGTCGTCAAACTAATAATCAATTCTTTTTTTTTTACAGCTACAGGAAGAGGCAAAGGTGGTGGCGGAGGTCTCGCTTTGCTGGGCTTGATGTTTGCGAAGACTGCTGGAGCAATAGGAATCGGGGGGATCGGACTCTTGACCATGAAGGTAAACTGTTTTACACAAATTCATGGGCCAGCAAGCTTACGGTTCACCTGAAGGAAAGTGACATCGCCTATCAACACGACGATCGTGAAACACCGGGAGCACTTCCTAAGCGTTTTCCATGTAACATTTCAAGGTGTTATACCTATCATGCCCTGGTTTTTGATTATTTCTAACCAATACACAGTGATCTGCTTCACATTAGAAATAAAAAGAAGGGTGGTACCTACCCCGAGGATCTCGCACGTATATCTACCACCTCTAAAACTGATTATTAGGATTGCAGGAAAACTCCAATTCAAAATTATACGTAAACTTAAATCTTACATTTTATCTTCAGCTTCTTATGAATGATAGATATTTGATACTAAATATATCCAAATCAGCCCCTTAGAACAAAATCATTTTCCGTAAGCGTTAACGCTGACAGAAAATGGAATATTTCTAAGGGGGCAGTTGAGCTCAAGTATAGCCACAAACTTTTATTACCAGTTTCCTTGCTAATGAAATTTCCTAAACCCTTCGACTTTAAAAATTCCTTTATAATCCCTGATGAACATAGGCGATAGAATATTTTGAAAAAGTCAAATACGTATATCTACTTTATACGTTTTTTTGGTGCGATTTCAAGTATTAAAGTTGATGTCACAGGGTTTTTAAAATAAAATTCAAAGATTAGAACTAATGGAGATTACTACTTGTCTCAGAAGTCAGCTTTTATCATCCTAAAGTCGGTGTTACACTTTCGGCGAAACACTCCAAATTGAATTTGACTTTTCAGATCTCCAAAAAAAATGTTTACACCGTAATTGCACATGTTTTAGAGTAGATGTATCCCGTTGTCCCCTTAACCTACTTTGAGGTCGAGTATAAAGTTTTAATTACATTTAACTTAAGTTTTGTAATAATTTGTACGAAAGTAAAAACTAATTTAACAAAGCTTTTTTCTTTATTTTTATTCTGATAGTATCTTACCAGTCCATCACAAAACAAAACCTAGAAAAAGGGAATGCCATCAAAAACGTAACTTCAAAAAAAGACTCGCTTCTCAGTTTTTCTACCGTAAAATTTGTGAGGTCTTTGTAATATCAAAGTTAAATAAGCAGAATGACTTGGCTTGAATTCAGGCATCTATATTTTTTATCCACAAAAAAGTTTTACGAGTTAAAAAATTACCTGAACTCCTTCGAGAAAAGGATTGGCCGCTTTTTTGCTCGACTTGGCAGATGAAAAATTAAATTTGCTTTAACAAAATTTGATATTTTGTGCAAAAATAAGTAGTAAAAGGTAGTTTTTCTTCCTTGCAATAGCTAGCAAACTTCTCACGCCTTTGTCGAGATTGTAGCGTCACCAATTAACTAGTTACAAGTTTCTTATAGCAGATTTAGTTTCATTTTATATCTTGTTTAATCGCTTTTGAGATCTATTTAACTTTCACGAAGCTGCCTCGTCTTTGTACAGTCTTAATTATTTTAAAATTAAACTAAATTAGTTTAGAATTCAAATTGGTGTTGTTTTATAATTTATAAATGTTTCGTTTGTTTCTAAAACGAATACTAAAAGTGCAAGTGGAGAAAAATTCTTAAAAAAATATGTCAGTTAACTGTGAAATAGTGTTTTAAATTTTAAATTTAAATACGAAAATAAACCCTGAGATGTGTTCAAACATTATTTTAAACTAAACTTTAATCAAGCAATTAAAATCACAGCTGTATAAAAGGATTTCTTTTACTGTTGGAAGTTATAAATGTAGTGGGACCGACTTCGTATTTCGTCGGGAAAGTTCGTAATTCATAAAATTTTGTATTAATTTGTGCTGAGACATCATTCAGTAAATACGATTATTGATATTTCCGATGGTAGCGTTCGGGAATCTTCGTGAAACCCGAGAATTAAAGAAGTCACAATATTTCTCATTACATCTGTCCGCGTTTTTGGGTTTTAGTAAAGGAGTTCGTACATAACACCTACTTAACGATCTCACTCCATCATCAACTGACAGTATGGCATTGAAATGTGAGCATTGTATCTTAGTTTTTAGAGTAGATATCTGAACCTCAATGTGACGCGTCGACGCGTGGTCCATGCATTGTCATTAAATTAAATAGTTAACTTCACAATTTAAGATGAGAATATTTTCTTGTTTCATACATTTTAGACCGCGGTTTTAGTTTTTAAACTTTTTTTAAATAAAAATGCAATTATATCCTCGATTTTTACCTAACAAACGTAAATCAAACTGAAGAATTGGTATAAGGACTTCACGAGTGTAGATTACTCCGAGCTGGTGCCGTCGTGAACTTAAATTTTCTCATTAAATTTCTCATATCCTCCACGACGCAAGTATCTCGCAGAAAACCAGAATTTCTGATTATAATTTTTTGTGTTTTAATCATTCAAAATAATAATAAGAAAACTTAAATTTTATCTACAGTTTGTTACGCGTTTTGGTTAACCGACCGGACAGGTTGAGGGTTCGAGTCTCGGGTTGCGTACATTGTATCTGCCATGTTCCTCTTTGTGCCCGGATAGTGGCGAAAGGTTTGCAACCTGTCACACTGGATCTCGGCTTAATTCGTAATGTGGCGTGTAACCCATCTCGAGGGATTATGGCGTGAGTTTATGTCATGTATCTGTTAGAACAAAACATGTTCTTGGTAATGATTTCAATAAATTTTACGCTTCGTCTTTTTATATATATCCTATTCTTTAGTCAATCACTACAGACTGACACAGCACATCAGGGTTTTATGTATGCCCATGAAGATGTATAAAAACATTTCAAACGGCATCTTAAGCTCTGCTTAATTTTATTAAGCACATTAAAAAAAGGAGGAGGTTAATTAATGCATTCAATGTTATTTATCTTTATGTTGATTTTGACTTTTACTATATACATCTTAATAAAGTCCAAAAGAACTATTGCCTGTTAAAAAAAAACTGTTACTTTGTAACTTTTACCCCGACTACGGCGAGAGTTTTGATTTTGGCACTGTATGTATGTATGTATCTTACAATGTTCTCTCGTAATTTCCAAACTACAGATCCAATTTCGATGAATGAGGTATCGTTAGATAGGTCTCGATCGTCCAAGTGTTATAGAATACTTTGGTTTTTCTTTACTTTATAAGGTAGGAAACAAAAAAATTATTGCGTGGTCCGGATTTAATTTTTTAATTGTGTTTGAACTCAAGCGTTTTCAAGTAGTGGATAAAATTATTTATTATTTTACTAAAATAATTTAATATATATCAGTATTAATAATCTAAAACGATATTTTTTATACTTAAAACAGAAGTTATACAAATTGATTTTAATGTTTAATTTGCTGTCGGAAATATTTTATTCATAATAAAAATACGTGTAACTTGTGTACTTGCTGAAGGCTAAATTAATAGTCTTAATTTTTATTTAATTTCATTTATTTTATTGGTATTTGGGAAATATACAGTTTTATTAATGTAAACCTAAATTAAAAATGAACACTTAACCAGTTAAGAAGTGAAGTGAAGTTAAGAAGTCTCGACGAAATTAAATAATAACCATAGTTTTTAAATTTGACTTTGTCAAGTTGAATTTACAGTTATCGCGAGCACGGTCTATATATCTCGGGCTAGACTGCTCAAAAAACTGAAACTCAACCGCATTTTCTTTAAGAATGCATCGTTTCCGCCGGATTCATAAACTAAAGTCACGATAAAAATTCACGCTGTACTAATTGGAAAAAGTGAATAATTGATCTACCGGAGCCTCGATGACTAGGCACCGTGAAAGGAGAAATGCTCGATTCGTGCTCGACATAAAAATGTGTTATTTATTTGTTTTTACCACGTCCGAACTGTCTTTAGACCCGGTTTCCTATTCTGCTGGATAATATTTGTATTGAATATTTCAAACGTGTGATGAAAACCTGTTTATTAAAAAATTACGTTTCTCGACGGCTTCTTCCCCGTAGATACTCGTAGCATTTGGAACTGGTAGTAGATAGAAAGCGCTTAATTTTGGTGTTTTTAAGTAAATACAAAAAGATTTTGAAGTTGTGTAATAGAAGCTATTCGATTGTGACAGTAAATATATTATTTGTCGTGTTTATAATTTTGGCCGTACTCGTGCGGTCTCGGGTTCGAGTCTCGCAGGTGTTTGTGTGACGACCACGAACATTTGCTCTTTTGTTATGGTGCTTTTCTATACAACCACCATGGTTTTTATAGATATACGTATGTAATTAGGTGTGTACATCGTTCTTATCAAGTGTTTATTTTGTTACTATACTACCTATTTTGATGTTTATTACCCATAATACCTGTGGCTTAGTTTGGGACAATTTATGTGAATTGTCCCGAGATCATTATTATTATTAACGTAAAATAATTGTAATAAATTTTTGAAGCGACTAACTCAGAGTTGAAGGAGATAACAGTAAAAACTTTAATTATGTTAAAACTTAAAGATTATCAAGCTTTTTTTAATGTATGACACGCATAAAGTTTTATTAAACACTATTATTTCTTATTCTAGGCTGAGTGGGTAAGATCGCCACTCAAGATCGATGTAGGTGATCAATATCCGTCTATTGACTGACAGTTAAGGCATAAATTTTTCAAAAACTTACCATAAGAAACTATTGAATTTTTATAGCATCTCTACATAATACGATTTTTTTAATTTAATTTTTATTAGATTTATTTAAACTATAGCGAGTATTTTTACTCCAATTTCCATTTAGCAACAATTTTTTGTACCATTTTTCCCCCGCCTTTTTTCTCAGATTCCATGCATTTTGGCCTGATGAGGCACTGCGCAAAAACTTTTCAAATCGCCCTTTTCCTGGAATAAAATTTCGCTCCATTTTTCAACTAGCAGCTTTCATTAGAAGAAATATTTTTCTGGAAGCCCTGTACTGCACGACGAAGTCAGCTTTAATTAATCAATGGAAGCATGTTATAACTCTGGCATGACTACCGACCGGGCTGCAATAAATAACGTTTATAACATTGTTAGATCATAATGCCTTACAGCATTACACTTTATGGCCCTTTTATGACTAATTGCCAACATTAAACTCGTAATATGTTATTTGGTTTGCGAGAATGTCGCCCGTCAATTGCAGGGTTCGCAAACATTTGCCGCGAAGTCGGCCCGTTTTAACAGCTAAAAGAGAAAAGGTGGCCCGTTTTTATGAAGTAATCTTTTTCCTCTTTCATAGTTCCACCGACACATGTTCTTTTTGATAAAAAAGCAACCTTTGTCTCTTAATTTTAGTTTGTGATTTCAATAAACGGCTGTTAAAATGGAAATTTTATTAAATTAAAACTATAGTCACAAATATCACCCAAAAAGGTGTCACAATTAAAATTCAATAATTAATTTTAAATACAAGCGTAATTTTTATATTTTTTACTTTTCCTATTTTTTATATTTTAAAGCGAAAACTATTTCCAAGCCATCAACAATAGAATATCGCAGCTTATGAATAATTCCTTGGGGCTTCGCATACTAATCAACATAATATCCTTATACAGAATATGGACAAGCCAAAACAAAACTGTTTGAGGATTAAATCCATCAAATTGAACTTCCGGCAACCACTTGTTCCTCTCGTTTGAAAATGGCTTAAGCTATATTTAATGAGATGCTTGAAATATCCCAGATTTTGCTTTACAATAGATTTCACCATAACAGTTACAATAAATTATAAATAACCACATCATAACACACACATTGTGTCGGTGCTAAGCAACGACATGGTACAAACGACATAGATAACAATACTACATGCAACGCCAGTGAGCAAAACAATGCGTCTTTCAAATAACGTAAAGCTCCGCCTTACCGGGATCCAAATCTGGAATCTCTAGTGTAGCACGTATTGACACCACTGCACCACAAGTCTACATTTCCAACTAATAATAGCTTAATTTCCTAGCAATATTAGTAACATTGACAAGTGTACGGTATACTCTAATAAATCACCGAACACACAGCTTAAACTCTTATTTTGTTGAATTTCAGTTAATATTTATACATAGAAATTAATGAAAATTGATAAAAGATTAATATTTTTATATTTGTTCAAAAACGGGGTTAGAATGTATTAAAGAGTTTTATAAAGAGAATCATTTAAAGAGCTTAGTCTACAGACAGTGTCGCTCTATAAAATACTTATTTTCTCATTTCAATAGAATTTTAGCTTCCCGATACAAAGGAAAAGCCAAAATACCTAAATAAATCTATTCTTAACTAAAACGTGACTTATTACAGACTCATTACACTATTATGTTAATTAAGTTGTTACTCATGGCCAAAGATGTGCATATTTGTAGTTTGCTTGCAGAAATTGTACTAACCCATTTTCAATAGTACTTAAACTATAAGAATGTTATGTTATGCTATTGGTATGCCAAATAAATAAATTATTGTATGTATTATAGGATATACATCTCCAATAACATCATACTCTGAACAATATTTAATTATTAGAGAGTTGAAATAGCGTGTGTACCTTTAGGCCCTTTTTTCATAGTAGGAAAGGTACGGACATCATCGGCCCATATTTCGTTGGGAAAAAATTTGAACCAAAGGTTTGCAAGCTCTGTCGTCTAGCTTGGAGGACTAATTAGATTGCTTCTATGTATCTTTCCTAATTAGCTACTGACTTCTCAGTTGATTCAGGCATTATCTTGGTTTTACACACCTTATAAAAGTGTTATTTAATTAAAGTGAAATGTATTAATTGATATTTGACGATCTCGGTGGCGCTGTGGTGTAATCGGCCGACTGCTACTCTGGAAATTCCGGGTTCGATACCTGGCACGGCTGGAACTTTGTGTTATTTGCAAGACGCATTGTTTCGCTTACCGGTCTTGGATTTTGTAGTCTTATCTATGTAGTTATCATATCGTTGCTTAGTGCCTGCGACACAAGATTATATCTTTGTAGAGGGCTGAGTCAATGTGTGTCGTTATATGATTATTCGTCTATACAACATTTAGGAAGCATTTAACCATGCTCGCCTAAGAAAAGAGTGCTTAGTTATTATGACAAAGTTTTCGAACAAACGTATTTTTTTTTTTTTGTATATTTCGATATCATCTGATGGTAAGCAATAAACGTCTAAATTTTACAAACCAATTTTAGCCAAACAATTAAAATTAAGTATAATTTCACCTTACATGTCTCATAGTATAATTTTACAGATATATCTATGTGCGAGATCGTCTGGGTTGGTATCATCTTTCTATTTCTGCCGTGAGGCAGTTCGCTGTGTTTCGGTTCGAAGGATTGCAGAGCAAGTATAATCACCGGCACGAGAGGTATAACATCTTTACCTTTTCATGGGCAATGCATCGTCATGTCAATAGGTAGCGGTATCACTTTCCGTCAACCATCTGCTTGTTTGCCCATGATGTTTAAAAAAATCTGAATAAAATGTCATTATTCGATTCAGAGACGGACAGTCAACCTTTATCGATCCATTTATTTTAGCTCCTGAGGAGTTTATTTTAATAGCATACTTGAAAACTCATCTGCATTTCACAAATTTTACTATGAATAAATTTATGTTAGCTATTTTTAAGTGGAAATAAATATTTGTGTTCAACTAGCTTTTGCTTTCGACTTCATCAGCGTAAGTCAAAAATTGTTGTAATAGGATTTTTAATTAGTTGAAATTTATCGTTATATTTTGGACAATTCATATAACATCTTTGAAAATTATAGCTCATTTTTTATTATGATGTATAAGCTGTATCATTGTAAAGTTTCATTAAATTCGCGTGAAAGATTAACAACAATCATCCATTCGTCCATACAACAACAAACTTAATGACAGCAAAAAAGACAATGTTAGCTTAGTTATTTTCAGTTAACTATATTCCCAAAACATGAACTACCATGCCAAACTGCAAACGATTTGGCACAATTCGAATTCGAAACGTTATTGATGTCATGTCATCCCACTTAATGGTGCCACAGCGTTATCCGCGTAAGAGCGGTCTACATGATATGGACCATTAAACAAATATAATTTTGACGACCTTTGCAGCGCATTGAGGCAAACAGCCGACTGCTAGAGGTTCTGGGTTCGAATCGTGGCGGGGCCGGATCTTTGTGTTATTTGCAAGGCGCATTATTTCGCTTACCGGTCTTGGATGTTGTATTCTTATCTATATAGTTTATACCATATCGTTGCTTTGTTCCTGTGATACATGTTCTTACGATACTTACAAGGGCTGAGTCAATGTGTGTCGTGATGTGTGGTTTAATTTGAAAAGTAGTCACGGTTATTCCTACGGTTATTTTGTTCATTCAAGTAAACTTTGTCCATGGAGAATTTTAATTCACATTCTGTTTTAATTTAAAAATATTTGTAAAGTGGTTACTTAAAAAATAATTTGAAATCTATTTTAAATGATATAAGATATAAATAAGTTGTTAAAGTAATGGATTTCGAAATTCTGTGAATATTTTTGTAAAACATTAAATTTCTATTTAGCATTGTCATCTCTTACACTAAGGTTTATAGTTGATGTAACTTGGACTCCTTTCAGTTATTCAACTTTCGGATTTACAGATGGTGAGATTTTGACAAAACGCTTACCTGTTACCTAGCAACGTTTTATAAAATAAAATAACCATTTTATTTGGTTTATTGAGGTAGAAGCGTCGTAAAAACGTATCTTTGAGGAGATCCGATAGGAGTAGACGATTAAAAATTCAGAAAATAAAAGCACTTTTTCAGCAGATGCCAGCTTTCAGGGAGTTAAGAACTTGGGTTGCCACATTAATAAATAACAGATCCAGTGACATACTCTAAGCCCTTTAGCTGGGGCGTAACTAGACAGTCCGTGGCAAATAAAAAGAACTGGGCCTTCTTAAAATAAAATTATATTTAATAATTGTCATTATGTTTCAGTTGCTATAGAAAACTATTTTATTTTGAATATTGAACAAAGCAACTACGGAGGTTTCTTGCCGGATTCTTCCCCGTAGAAATAGCATTCCGAACCGGTGGTAGAAAATAATGACGATTTGAAATTGCTTAATTCAACTTTGTCTTTGGCTTTGCCATTGAAAACTGTTGTTTTTTTAATGGTATCCATTTCATGTTAAAGCGCCAGCAAACCGTTCTAAGCCCATGGCATTTCTCGCAGGGAAGGTTCCCAAAAAGTTTTCCTTCAAAAAAAGGCCATTTACTTATTGTTTTAGGTGTTCATTCCAAGTAAAGTTCCGGCCTTTGAAATCAAAATCAAATATATTTTTTTCAAATGAATTCAAAAAAAGTACTTTTTAAGCGTCAAAATTCTTTTTAAACTACCACCGGTTCGGAATGCCTGTCTACGGGGAAGAATCCGGCAAGAAACCTCGGTAGTTGCTCTTTTCACACAATAATCTTTCATTACAATCTAGCTATAGTATAAATTGTAACAAACAATTAATTTACATAATACTTACAAATGTTGCTTAAAACCTTACATAGAATATACAGACGAATGGGCCCTTATACAGGTCGCGTCGGGGGCCCTTTAGGCTCGGAGGTCTCGGCATTTTATCGCCATGTCACCCCCTAGATTCGCCACTGCCCTTGAGTCAAGAACGAGAAGTGGATTTGTAAAAAGTGTCGACCTTTTGATAGGTGTCTCGGTCATAGACGTTCACATTCAAATGCTCAATATCAAATAAAAAAAGTCATTTAGTCTGACGAAGATCACTAAGGTTGATATTGTTTGGCGTGTACATGTGCGTTGACAGATACCGCTGCTTTTTCCGCAAGCGTTTACGCTGACAGAAAAATGTTTGAGAATGACATTTCTTCGTGCTCGAGTCACGTCACTGTAATGTCATTTCGAAATATTTTAATTTTAATCAAACTCTTGCAGAAAATGGTATTTGTCTCAGGGCTGGAGTCCGCTCTTTAAATCGATCGCTTACAGTATGATTCTATTAATAAGTCGGTGAGCTAGTGTAGAATTTACAATATTTTTTACAAATGGTAACTTGCCCAATTGTCCACCTTAAATGATCATTCTCGATATTGTTTTTTAATTAAATGGCGTATTAAGTTTCAAAATTATCTTCCCCATTGAAATGTGGCGACACAGTGAAAAGAAATGCGAGACTTACAATATTAGATTATATAAAAGTGTTCCAGCAGTTTACAAGGCAGTCCGCGTTAGGTACTACTTAAGTACAGCAGCCTCCCTACCTTACCGATGTATTGTACTGGTTGGCGAAATACATCATGTGTACCTGATAACCTGTGTATTATTCAGTTATGAACAGTTCCTCATAGTCATTCCTACATTGGTGACCCAACAATGTAGGAATTACCAAACTTGGCGACCTATATGGTGTAGCTGTGTATTAAGCCGACTGCTAGGCAATAGGTTTTGGGTTTGGAATCCTGCCTGGGGTTTTGTCTTATTTGCAAAACACACTGTTTCGTTTTCTGGTCTTGGATATCGTATTCTAATTTTTTATAATATACCAGACCGTTGCTTAGTGCCTGCGATACAAGATTATGTCTTAGTGCAGGGCTGAGTCAATGTGTGAGTTGTGATGTGGTCATAATTATTAAACTTTTCCTCTTTATAATACAAACAGTAATTTAGATTTAGTTTTATTTCTAAACGAGATCACTTTTCTGAGATAAAATACTATTGTTCTTTGAGTTTATTGAGTTAGCAAAATTATATTTTATTCCTTTTTAGAACAATCTCACTCATTCTGTTAAAATGTAACATTTTATTGTGTTTATCTTTAATTTAAATTATATTATGAAAACTATACACACGTTTATTTTCTGAATTAAATAGACTTAAATAATATTTAACTGAAACGGTTACCCTTCGTCTTACTTTTATATTACAACTAACTGCTATGGTAGTAGGGAGTAATTTTATTTCTATGTTACTACAAAAATTTTGTTACTAACGTTTTAGTAGTAATTTGGTGGTTGTTTTTTTTTATTACTATTCATGACCAGGCAGGCATTTGACCCCAAGCCCGCCTGATGTTAAGCGGCGATGAGGTCTAAGGTGGATCATACCTGCCTAGGAGAAACCTATTCACTCTTGCCTTAAAGAGGCCCAAGTTATATTGGTCAGGGAACACATCGGCAGGCAAAGAATTCCACACCCTTGCAGTACGCATTATGAAGGAGCTATCGAAGCGTTCAGTCCGGATGGTCGGAATATCTACCACAAAAGGATGCAACTTCAGCCTACGTCTTGTATTCCGATTATAAAAGGGGGCCGGTGGAATTAAATTGTGCAGTTGTACAAGAAAAGCTTTCTGGGAGTTTGATATGTTATTAACTTCAACGCACCGCGTTACTCGTATATCATTGGTAATAATGGCGTAATACGTTTCTGTAGAAATAAAAAATAAAGAACTGTTTATAACGAAATATCAGTAGCTAATTTGACCTTTAAAACTTAAATTCGATAGGTATTCTTAATAATTCATTATTAACTGAAAAGAAAGTGCTACCAACCCAGACGATCTAAAAATTTTGTTTTTGAATCTCATGATCTGATCTGTTCACAGGCCCTGGCGTTATCAGCGCTGGCGTTACTGCTGTCAGCAATAGTCGGTGCCAAGAAGTTAGCTTCTCATGATGACCACGAGGATCATCAGGTCATATACGCTGGCCATCACGGGCACCATCGCAGGAGAAGAGATATCGACACTCCCCTGCCTTATAGGGGATGGGGGAAATACCATAATAACCAATAACATCAGGCTTAGGATGGATCCTAGAATTGATGGAAAGAGGTGGACTTGGCTCGTGGTTTAAAATAATCTCCAGCATGCATGTTATCTGCGTAAATAGCATTTCTTTTATAAATAAATAAAAGGTGTATCCATACACCTCTCCGGAAATACATCAAGTAAACAAAAACATCGCATATAAAAATAATTAATGTATTGAGTTTATCAAATACAAATGAAATACACTCGAGGACAAAATAAAAGGATCGCAAATTTCTTTTGACGTAAAATGAAATATTATGGAAATTTAAATAAAACTCAAATTAAAAACTTTCCAAAAAAGATTCCGGTAGTGACGATTGCTATATTAGACAATGATTACATGAAAACAAATAAAATTCGAAAAAAAAAAACCAATTAAAAAAATGATCAAAACATTAATTTTGTTAACAACATTGATTTACGTTCGTAATTAGAAATTTTAAGCGTTCCCTTTATTTTGTCCTATTTAAAGAAAGATGTGCAGTAATGCGAACATTTTCTCGTATATCCTGTTTACTTATTGAAATCAAATAAGAGAAAACGTATTTGTTTTTAACGGATCTTATGACTAGTTAGAGATGTATTAATTTAATAATTTATTACTATTTATTGTTAATAAAGCAAGGTGAAAAATTCTTCTGTTCTATTTTTGTACCCTTTTTACTCCCCAAGCAAAACGGCGTGTTATAAATTTTACGTGTCTGTTTGACGCATCATATCACTCGAAGGAATCAAGCGATTTTGATGCAGTTTTTTTTGTTTGAAAGGTGACTTAATCCAGTGTGTTCTTAGCTTGTTTCATCAATATCAGTTCCACCATTGAAAAGTTATGGATGAAAGTCTTGATGAACAATCGAATGTACGAATATGTCCAATTGCAGTTTTTTTATTATTCGTAATGCGCAATAATGTATAGTTTTAGTCAGTCATATAAATTGATATCAGATTTTTTTTTGCTTTGGATCCTGGTTTATTATTTATTTATTTTATTTAAAATATCTCCAACATAGTGTATACTAATTCATTCAATTGGAGAACAATAATAGTATGAAACAAGTCAAATGTAACTACAAAAAAAGGCGAAGACAGCATGCAAGGAAAAAAAATGAATCGTCAATAATAGAGTACAAATTCAGGCGGAGTTACTTGGCGGGAACGGGAAGTGTCAGTTAGAATTTTCTTACTTAATGGTCTTTTCTTATATCAGTAGAATTTAATGTGTAAAATGCTAGTGTTTTAACCAGTAAATATCTGCACTGCTGTACAAGTGTGGAGAAATTGAAATACGACGATTGGCTGCGCTTTTCGTCATCTCCCAAGTAACTCCTTAGAGCCTACAGTAACCGTACTAGCATGTTACTGTAGGCAGATTCATCATTTTCATTGTTCATCTTATCATCTTCAAAAATGAAGAAATTATAATTACTGATGATTTGGCAGTATGGTACTAAAACCAATGTCGTTAAAGAAATGCATTAAAAAAAAACAAATTAGGCTAAAACTTAATGTCCAAACATGTCAATACTTAATATATAAACATAACATAATCAAAATTACAGTAAACCTATAACGACAAACAACACAACATAATCATTTAATAGATATAACGAACAAATTACTGTGTCAGAGGTAAAAGCAAACAAACATATCACTGCTTAACTGAGGCTTTAATTCTGTGTATGTTTTCTGCAAGTAGCGGAATTTTACTCAAATTGTCTAAATTTGAATTAAGGTCATTTAAGTAATCGTTATGTTGAACCACAAAGCAGGTCTTACTTTCTAAAAGAGAACTTGTTAAAAACAAAACATTAACAGTGAGTTGCAACGTAATAACTTTAAAGATAGCAAAGACCAAACCAGACCATCATCAGACTTCATTATTATTATTTCACTTTTTATTTATTTATTTGGATTACCAACGAATAATACACATGCATACAATACAACTTAAAGACTGATATCATTCCCTGTGTTTATCTTATTACAGGTAACCACAGCGTACATAAAATAAAATCTAACAAAACACAAATTCAAGTTGTCTTATTTGCACACGATAGAAAACAAAATGGACTATGTTATAATTAAAATAGTAATAGTAAGTAAGTAAATAGTAGCAGTATTAGTAGTCAAAATAAAAATAAATATAAAAATGACGAATGACAAATTTTGTGCCATTTCTTTGTCGATCCAGCAGTCGGAGTCCCAGCATGCTTCTCTTTGTCGCTCTTGGAAAACTTGTAGTCTGTGGACAGTATTTTTCGTAAGTGCTCGAGTCTGGCATTCATAGAGTCAGAGATATGGTGTTTATTGTGTTCTCCAGTTAGCAAATATTTTGCGCCATTTTAATGGTTAACATGACACCACAAAACAACAATAACACTAGCGGTGATTTCAATTTAACGATATCCAAAAGCTCCGTTTTGACCACAAAGAAATTTCTCTGATCCGCAATTTTTTCTATCAAAATTGTTAAATCCGTTGCAACTTTCCTGTGACTGTTACAAACTTGTCCTCTCTGAAATTCTGTAACTAATGACACTCGAATATTCAATTTTGAAATACTTTAATAATTATAAGCAAAATAACTGCAAAAATATTTCGTAACGGTAATATTAGATCACTTACAAAGTGACGCTCGCTCGCTTTGTGTTTGTGAGTGCGTGATTCAATACATCGTATCACAATTGCTTGGACTACGCGCCGTGCTAAATAAATATAAATAAATAAACACTACGTCAAAAGGGGGTTTAAAAAAGACGAACCAAGAAAATAATCCAGACAGATGGTCAAAGTAGTCTTACCTACCAAGCCTGCTTAATCCTGGAAGCACAAAATCATATTAGTTCCATAAATTAGAAACAATTCCATCACAATTATTTTATAGTTCTCTACAAACAATTTCATTGACAACAGATTGGTTATACCGGATGTAACACAAACGTCAATAATGAACCATGGTCTTTGTCTCTTGAAAAATTGGCGTGAAATACTTAGTCGAATACGACACAAAGAACGACAGATTAGATGTCAGCTCGTCGAGGGTTCAAATGAGGTAGCTATTTACTCCATAGGGTATGGTTTAAGTGATAAAGGATGATATTTTCTATAATTTTTTTTTTTCCGCATATTAGGTACCTACATACTGTGCCACTACTGCAACTTTTGATAACAAGGATCAAATGAAATCTACGAAACCAATTATTTAGCTGTGCAATGAAGCACAGGCTACGTTCTTGCGTGTTTTGGTCTGTGATTTGCTACCCCCTATATTTCGGCAACTTGCTTGGGCTTGTGTTCGAACTCATTAAAATGTTTTGGCTCAATAACCTTTCAAATTTCACAACGATACTCGAGTTATCGTCGAACTAACATTGAGGCATACATACATTAATACAAACGCCAGTTAGTTCTAGTAGACTCAGAGGAATTTCTCGGTCAATTAAACTCTAATACTCGGACCAAATATTGCTGGAACACAAAATTTGTACAACGTTGTCTTACTTCTTTAATAGTCCATTATGTTGATATTTCTTTAAATAACTTATTAAAACCTTTATTAACATAAACAATACTAGAAATTCTACTTGGGACACCTGTCCTGTCCTATTCCACTACACCTACTCCACTTCTACTTGGACTTTTTCCTGAAGTTGAGCAAAAAAGCATCTATGCTGAACTGTCAGATATTGGTAAAATTCTTTCCTTTGTTAGATTTCAAAGAATTCAATGTTGATTTAAAACAAAGTCATAACAGCAAAGAAGGTTACAAAATCGCTCGTCTCATGGACGAATGCATTGAAGATGTTCTTATTTTAATGAGTTCATTTCGGTGGGAGACGACGAAATGTTTCGCATGGAATCATTCTGGATGGATTGAAATGTAACTTTAAATCATAAGGTTTTACTCTTGTGTTAAAAAAAAGTCAGATTTCATATTTAGGCGCTATGCAGACGAAGCAACTTTGAGTTGTTACGGCAACTACCTACTTGGCTATTTTTTTCATTTTAACTCAAGTTGCGAGTTTCAGAACCCATAACTGCAAGTTTTTAACAATAATAACCACATCACGAGACACACATTGACTCTGCCCTACAGTAAACTTGAAGGATCTTATGTCCCAGGTGCTGAGCCACGATATGGTATAAACTACATAGATAAGAATACAACATTCAAGACTGGTAAACGAAGCAATGCGTCTTGCATGCAGCTGCGATTGCACCGCACTGCATACTACTTCTTTACCAGTATGTTTTGAACATTTCAAATTCAGATATAACTTTTGCGACGACTTTTAATAGCTTAATAGGTTTCGATCGTTATAATGAAGCGGTGCATTTGATTTTCAATAAATGAAATGATTCTTTTATGAATATATTATTTCTTGCAATGTTGCAGTTTTCATGTTTTTACTGGAATCCTTCATTTATAGATGGGAAAACAGAAGTTTAAAATAAATTGTCGTTCAATTTCAGTTTTTGGAATTTTAGTTTTAGACTAAATGTGGAATTATTGTGGAGGATGTGGCTCCTCCGTTGAGGACGTGGTAGCTCAGTTGAGGACGTGGTAGCTCAGTTGAGGACGTGGTTGCACAGTTGAGGATGCGGTAGCTCAGTTGAGGACGTGGTAGCTCAGTTGAGGACGTGGTAGCTCAGTTGAGGATGCGGTAGCTTAGTTGAGGATGCGGTAGCTCAGTTGAGGACGTGGTAGCACAGTTGAGGATGCGGTAGCTCAGTTGAGGACGTGGTAGCTCAGTTGAGGACGTGGTAGCACAGTTGAGGATGCGGTAGCTTAGTTGAGGATGCGGTAGCTCAGTTGAGGACGTGGTAGCACAGTTGAGGAAATGGTAGCCGACTTGAGGACGTGGTAGCACAGTTTTTTACGTGCCTTGGTTAAACGACCGATCCGACCTGACCCGACAGGTTGAGGGTTCGAGTTCCGGGTTGCCATATGTTGCAGCTACCATGTTCCTTATTATGTCCGGATAGAGGCGACAGATTCGCACCGGGACTCGACATAAACATGCGAATTGCGGTGTGTTCCAACGAGGGATTACGGCGTGAGTTTATGTTTTACGAGTTTCTGGAATTACATTTAAAATAAACTTTTACATTATATTTATATATTAATACGGAGAGAAAATTATTTTTTTTCTGATACACCCAACATACACCCAATACAATACAATACAATACATAAATACACCCAATTTTGCTGAAGGTATTTAAAACAAGGGATGTAGGTCTAGGTAAGTAAAACAATTTAGTCAATATCAATTGAAGTAAGCATAAAATAGTTTTAACATTCTTGTTTAAAATATTGTAATGGCTATCCGACATTAAAAGAAAATTAAGAAAATATTTTGCAATACTTGAACACTTTAATATTCTATCTTTTTAAACATTAACATATTTACCATCAAATTAGGAACAAAAATAAAAAACAAAGCAACTTTGCTAATAGTAAAATCTAGGCGTTCATTAATTTTTCCTGTTACTAAATCTTATCATTACCCTCTTTTTTGCTTAGTCGTAGTCGGATAAAACACGCATTTAGTTTGTTATTTGTTTACCACCAAGATGACAAACAAGCTTACGCCCCGCCTGATGGTAAGCAGTCACCGTAGACAATGGACGTTTGCCATATTTGGAGAGTCATACAGTCGTCCCCGAACTCTATATCCCACCAATATGGGAATCAAACTTAAATCCAGACTGATGGTGAGTAGTCACCGCAGACAATTTTTAAAACGAATTTTAAATAAGAAGGCTTACTATAAAATTCAAAATTATGTAGAGGATAAAGATATATGGAAGTAATTTAATTAGCTGCACAGGTTTATCTCATTGGCAGTTGGGAGTGTAACTAGAATTATTATGTTGAAAAATTGTAAGTTGAAGTAGAAAATATTGTATTTGAATATTGAAAAAAGCAACTACAGAGGTTTCTCGCCGGATTCTTCCCCGTAGAAATAGCATTCCGAACCGGTGGTAGTAAAAAAATGACGATTTAAAAGTGCTTATTTTAAGTCTATTCGAATAAAAACATTTTGACTTTGACTTTGACAATGGACCTTTGTTATACTTGTAGCGACATATACTCGTCCTCGAACTCTGTAAGAACCTTTTAACACTTGGGAAAACCATGAAACGAGCACTTAACCATTTTACAGCGTTTGCGGAAGGAAGCTTCTTGAAATGCGACCGGTCCCGACCAATTAATCTCTAAGGAAATCTTGAGAAATATTTTAAGAAAAATGTTGGGTTTCATAATATTAATCGGAAAAAAACGTCAATATATAATATAACAATAACAATTGACACACACATTGACTCACAAGCACTCGACTAAGATATAATCTGGTATCGCAGGCACCAAGCGACGACATGGTATAAATTAGATGGATAATACTAATACTACATGCAAAAAGTACCCAAAATCACAATTACGATATACAAAATCCGATCCAAAAAGTCACTAACAGAATCTTGAATCTATAATCCTCGTATTTGTTTTTCTTAGTCTAAGTACTTTTAGTCCGTTATAAATTTAGTCAGAACCGAAACCTATTAAAATAAATACTAAAATCATACCACACACACTTGAACGAGCAGCCAAGTCAGCATAGTCCTCAGAGTCTACTCGAAGTTTGGAACAATCTGTCAAAGTCAAAGTCGAAATATTTTTATTCAATAGACTTAAAATAAGTACTTTTAAATCGTCATCTTTTATACTACCACCGGTTCGAAACGCTATTTCTTCGGGGAAGAAAGAAACCTCCGTAGTTGCTTTTTTCAAAATAATTACAACAATTTGTAAATAAAATTCAGTTTTCTAATTTTAAACCTAATTTATCTATAACTTTAAGTTATATAAACCAATATTTATGTACTATTTAAGTCGATGACAAAGTCTATATTCTAAAATGAAAATAATAAATTACATGAATTACAAAGGATGCAATGAATGTTACTTGTGAAATATGCGATCGAAAAAGATTTACTAATAGAAATAGTGTGAATAGTAAGTTCATTTTAACCGCGGATCTTCATTGCAACCTTTGCACTTCAACTGTCTACAAGATAAACCTGTGCAGGTAAGTAAAATATGTATGTCTGTATCGATACTTGCTGTTTTGTAAGTGAATTGATGAGAAAACTTTATTTTTTAATCGAACATGAGTCGGTCAAGAGATTACCTATATAATATGTCATCGATGGAATTTAAGACACCATAACAGACTCTTCTTGTTTTTCTATGAGTAAGATAGCGTTGGATCCTCCGTCGCAGTTTTTTTTTTCGGCAATCGTATCAATATTTTGATTAAATTATAACTAAAAAACGCATTTTTGTGAGGAGAGGACGTGGTAGTTCAATTTGTTACGTGCCTTGGATAACCGACCGACCCGAGCCTACAGGTCGAGGGTTTGAGTCACGGGTTACCGTATGTTGTAGCTGCAGAAATGTTTTTGTGTCTTTTTAAACTATGTTATAGCCATGGCCCTTTGAATAGGATAGTATCCTTAAGATTTTTTTAAATATAAAAGAGACAACGTGGAGGACGTGGTAGCTCAGTTTGTTACGTATCTTGGATAACCGACCGACCCGACGAGGTCGAGGGTCGAGGGTTCGGATCTCGGGTCGCCGAAAGTTGTAGCTGCCATGTTTCTCAATGTGCCCGGATAGTGGCGACAGATTCGCAACCCGTCACACTGGGGCTCAACATAAACATGCGAAAAGCGGTGTGTAGTACCTCTGCCTACCCCTCTCGAGGAATAAGGGCGTGGTTTTATGACTTTATGTATGTTACATTTTTTCAAAAAAACATCGCATGGTCGTTATTCAGGTAACCAAAAGTAAAAATTCAACAGTAATATTAATATCTCGACTTCTCGAAGCAGCATCTCTCATCTGCTTCGTCGAGAGCATTCATTTCACGAACAATATATTTGAACTGTAAAGTTTAAATAAGAGTTCCGTTGTATTCTTCAGTGATTCTACCGTATCCTTCATTGTTTGTTGCAAGACTCGAATGAGACCTGGCCACCGTACACACCGATGCTGAATTCTTTGTGTGAATTTTTAGGGTTCTGTACCCGAAGGGTTAAAAGGGACTCTTACTAAGCCTCCGCTGTCCCTCTGTATGTCTGTCTGTTAGCGGGCTTTATCTCATGTACCATAATAGATACTTTTGAAATTTTCAAAGAATTTATATTTCTTTTGCAGCTACAACAACAAATACTTAAAACATAAAGAAATAATAATGATAACCACATCACGACACACACATTGACTCAGCCATGCAGTACCTTAGTATCGTGAGAACTTGTCACAGGAACTAAGCAACGATATGGTATATACTACATAGAAGAATACAACATCCAAGACCGGTAAGCAAAACAATACGTCTTGCAAATAACACAAAGTGACGCCCGCGCCGGGATTTGAACACCGAATAAAAAAGAATGGGAAACAAAAAATTTAAAGAGTCCTCCTATACAAGAAACGTGATTTTTTCTTCGTACCTTTCATGAAATTATTTAAAATGTACGTACGATTTAATGTTATAAAATGGTAATGGTAAGACTCAAAGTTGACCGGTTTCATACTATCCATATCACATCACACATCGACTCAGTCTTGCACCTAAAATAATATTGTATCGCATAATGTATGAAAATAATTTTATATATATACAAAATAATAAAACGGGTATGCACCCAATTACATTATTATTCATACTTATTATAAACACATAATTCTAAATTCAATTAAAATAAAATAAATACAAAAAAGAAAAATACAATTGGACTATAAATTAAGAAGTAGCATATACACAATAATAACAATTAATTAATAATCAATAACATCAATAGAAACAAATCGTCATACATTCTCACAAAGCTTTGAACAGGCATAACAATAGGATGGCCTCGACCTCGGTGGCGCAGTGGTGAAAACAGCCGACTGCTACGCTAGAGGTTCCGGGTTCGAATCCCGGCGGGGGCGGGACTTTGTGTTATTTGCAAGACGCATTGTTTCGCTTACCGGTGTTGGATGTTGTATTCTTATCTATGTAGTATATACAATATCGTTGCTTAGTTCCTGTGACACAAGATCTTACGATACTTACTGCAGGGCTGAGTCAATGTGTGTGTCGTGATGTGGTTATTATTATTATTATTATTATTATTATGATAACCTAAAAAAAATTAAAATCACAAAGTTTTTTTTATCGTATAGTATACCGTAATAGGATTTTATAAAGTTTTTTTAGAATGTTTTCACTTAATTACTCTTGTTTGGACTGATGTTCAAATGTTATTCGAAATTATAAAAAGGGCTATCCCTTCGGTTTCGCATGATTATTTAGCTGTTACCACAATGAGAGTATCCGTTTTTTTTTTTGTTTTTTTTTTTAAATTAAAATCAAAAATAAGAAATTCTGGTAAAATTGTTTTTTTGTCTAAAAAATTAGTAGATAAGATTTTCTAAGCTTTTACACTTTTACAAAATATCAGTCAAGCGCGAGTCGGACTGGTACAAAAATTCTTCCACACTATCGCACAGAATAGAATAGAAGAGAAACAGGAAAAAAACTTTTTTTTTTCTATATTGGCAACAGAAATACACGCTTTCTGATAATTTTCAACTGTCTACCAACTTGGTGAAATTCATGAAATGCTCCTACAAACAGCTGACAGATAGCGAAGGCTGTAATAGGGCACCCTTTGGGTACGAAGCCTAGAAAAATGCGACAAATCAAGAAAAATATTGAATAGGTATATCCCTTATGTATAAATCTGACTATAATAATAATCTCTTAGTTACTATAACTTGATTTCGCTCAACCGAAGGCGTAATCTATTAGATTTACTCTTCTTACATGACGTGTTCCAACATTGATTGCAATGAACTACACAACCAGGTTCTTCGTCTCGCCGCCAAAACGGATCGGATTTACCAAAACTAAATACGCGTCCAACTCAGTGGTTTTGAGAATTCAAAACAGTTACAATTTAAGTTTTCAACATTTAGACATTTTTAATTCCACAAAGAATAAATATAAAAAGATGCTCCTAAATTACTTAAGTAGATAATTTTATACTTTGTGTTAATTTCTCAATCATACGCACACACTCAAACATACAAACTTCCCACACAAATACACTCTCATGTACACCCAAGATAGTAGTAGATTTTATTTTATTTTTTGGATTAACATAATTCTGTTTTTTTATGCAATGAAAAACCTTTATTAGCATAAGACAAGCTTATTTTTCCTGCAAGTTTTTATTTCTTAAGTCTGTGAGGTTTTGGAAAAAAAAAATAGAGTTTGTAGTAAAATATTTGGTTCAATCTCTTCGGTGTAAACATGGAAAGAATAAGGCAACCTCACAACGATACTGGTTACTAAACATGAACAAAAACATCTTCACTATTGTTTCATTTCTTTGCTAAGTATGAAGTAAAAAAAAAAACTAATTTAGACATCTTTGCTAAGTACAGCTTTATAAAAAGGCCTGTTTTAATGGCCGCTCTGCGATTTGATGGCTGTATCTAGCGAATGTTGCTACGTTGGTAACTTATAATTGAATGTTATTATTAAATTTTGAATCAACAACTTCAGAAATTTGAAAGCGAAATCTAAATCTTGACACGACTTAAAAAAACAAAAAAAAAATTTTTATAAAAGCATTCTGAACAGTCAAATATTTAATAAAAAAAAGCGAATCTACGGAGGTTTCTTGCCGGATTCTTCCCCGTAGATATAGCGTTTCGAACCGGTGGTTTTATAGGAGGACGATTTAAAAATACTTATTTTAAGTCCATTTGAATCAAATATTTTGACTTTTAACAAAAGAAATTTAAAACGACCACCGGTTCTCAGAAAAGTCAGGGAAAATAAATGTCTTAATTTTATATCTATGAAACACTTTGGCAATATTATATATATTTATATTATTTCTTACTGTCTAGGGTTTGCAAGAGAGTGATGTACAGCTCATGGCATAAAGTCCTAATTAGTATAAAACATGAAATGTAAACAAATTAATTTATTGAACTACATAGCAGATACTGATTATGTGTCCGTATCGTGTCGAAAGATTCGCAACCTGTCACACTGGGACTCAACATAAACATGCGAAATGCTGTGTTAAACACCTCTGCCTGAGTTTATTTACATCTTGATAATATAGTAAAAATAAAGTTTACATCTTAGGTACTTAAAAACTATCGACTTAAAAACATAAATAACAACGATCATGCTTTGATCTCCAGTATTCTTAATTTTTTACTAAATATTTTATTGTGAGTTAGGTTTTCAAAATGTGTTTGAGTCATTCCGCTTTAGCAACCAAAAATAATGTTTCATTCGATTTTTCCAATTTGATCAACTTCTTAATCCTGACTACATTTTTTATCTCGCTTTTCACTTTTAGCCCCTATCAAGTAATTTAATTTATAACGGACCGTGATTATAAATTAAATTTTTACATTTTATAATGCATGTGTATTATTTTTCGCTTTTTTTTAATTCAATTTTTGCGACGTAAATATCGTAAGGGCTTTAGATGATGTATCTGTTGGCTTCTAAGATGTATAAATAAATTGATTCACAGTTGCCGTTATAATAAATATATAGCGCGGTATCGTAAGATTAATTAGCTTGATATGAATCGTTTGTGATGAAATTATCGACGAGGCAGATCGGGAATTTTATTAAATATTTGTTAAGGAAGAATTCTGGCGCATTCCTTTTAATAATATCTATAAAATACTAATGTACGTATAAGAAAAAAAATCACCTTGTTGGGAACAATAACAGTACTCACATCTACAATGAGTATCTTTTGTTTTTTGGCGATAATCATATTCGACGACAACTCAACCAATGTCACGTGATGAAAACAAACTATGTTGTAATGAATAACGACCGTTGTTGTAGATATCGGATCTGAAAGAAAACATACAACAATAATAGGACATTACGAGAACGAAATAAGGGCTAACAGAAACATCACAATTTAATATTGGATTTAATCAACTTACTAAGGAACTTGACAGACTTAGTATGTGACGTAGATAATGAATAACTCAGATTAACAGGACGGGGAACATATTTAGGTAAACAGTCATAAAGGGAAACTCTTAACATGGAATGAAAGAAAATATGCTCTATGGTGCCTTATCTAGCCCACACTCGCAGAATTACCTGCAAATTCAGATTTGACAATTTTCCTATCATATACCTGTGTCGCCGAAAACGCTCAATGAGCGAAAAAAATCATTCATAACGATTTGTGGTTATTCTAAAACGTCCACAATTAGCAATTCGTGTTACACAAGTTTGACAAGGATATTTTAATTCCTTTATTTGGAGATAAAACAGTGGACAGATTGCAAACAATAATACAAAAAAATAGAAAACATATCACAAACATAAATCAGACAACGCTACATACATAGAGGAAAAGAACAAACATGATAACAAGGACATATTAAAACACAAAAAAAAAACAATAAATATATGTATTAGAGCAAAAACCGTTACTGTCACTCATCGTAATGCAAAAAAAAAAAGGTATATGAAAAAATTTAAAACCATAAAAAATATTTAAATCAAGATAAAAACTGATAAAATTAAATTACATTAAACAAACCGTTATGACACCCTAGATAGTTGAAACAAAACTTCTTTCTTAAAATGAGACATGGAAATGAAAATGGTATCAAGATCAGAGAAATGTTTATTATAGCTGTCGCACATCCGTCTCAAGGGTTTCTTGTACAATAATCTTGTACAAAAAGTTTAAAATAAGTATTGTAGAAATTAAAACTAATCCCTTTTCGATCCTTTTCCTATTATAAATATCCTGTAGTTTAAAGCGTGTAGTTGTAAAAGCGTCACAAGATTTTTATTTTGCCGATCTCGGGCAACCCTCCAGTTTGGTCGAGCTGTCAATTTTAATGTGAAGTAAAGCTGCAGTCATAGATTACTGATCGGTCTCCACAGCGCTCCGGCTGCAGCAGTCTGGCGCTAGAGAACAGAGCAAAAATAAAAAAAAAAAAATTGTAATTTTTCATCTTGACAGTTTTTTCCGTTATTTTCTTGAAGTGTATTCTGTTTCGAGCTTTCTATAATGTTTTATATTCCTTTTGAATAGCCGCCGAGTTACATAGTAAACAGAAAAATTAGCATTAATTTGATACAAGAATAATCTTCAGTTTCGAGGGCTACTGCGGTATCTCCACTTTATTAACTGACTTTAAAGATGTCGTTAAATATATGGGGGTACAGTCAAACTCCTCGATTGTAAACAGTTAGTCCATCATTAGAAAATAGCGCTGAAGGATCTTTTAAAACTTTTAAAATTGAATGTTAGTTTACAAAGTTTGCTCCATTATAATGTTTATTAGCAAAGTCAGCATTTACCTCTAATAAGAGTCATCTTTTGAGATTTAAAAGAACTATCCATTGAAAGTTTTCTTTAGCTAACAAGAATTACAGAATCATTTGTGTAGAGGCTTACCTGTCTCTCTAAACATATTTTCTTTCACTTGAATGTAGATGGCGTTTGCAACCTCAACTTTAGTGTCATGAAATAAACACAGATGGCGTTGTACAGTATTAACGCAATACAAACATTAAATTGTCTAAGAAAATAAAAATCAATTGGAGACACACATATTTATATAATGTATACATATTTGATTAGGTATATTTCAATTCATTTATATAATAGTACAGATTTTTATTAAGTTTTTGCTCGTTAAGAAGCATAGTATGGTTTGAAGCATGAGTATTACACGAATTTGAATGATGATATGTCATCAAAATTATTTTCTCCTCATCATTTTGCATAATACAAATTAATAAAACGTTTAGATAAAATTAATCCTTAAAGTTACATCGAATTGAATTACATTGATTTTTTTTCTTGCATGCTGTTTTCACCTTTTTTGTAGTGACATTTGACTTGTTTTTATACTATTTTATACTATTTGACGACCTCGGTGGCGCAGTGGTGTAAACAGCCGACTGCTGCGCTAGAGGTTCCGGGTTCGAATCCCGGAGGGGGCGGGACTTTGTGTTATTAGCAAGACGCATTGTTTCGCTTACCGGTCTTGGATGTTGTATTCTTATTTATTTAGTATATACCATATCGTTGCTAAGCACTTGCGATACTTAGTGCAGGGCTGAGTCAAAGTGTATGTTGTGAAGTGGTAATTTATATATTTATTTTTTATTGTTCTTCAATTGCATGAATAAGTGTGCACTATGTTGGTGATCTTTTTAATAAAATATATTTTTAATATATGTATTTGTTTATTTTTGTAGGAAATTTAACTACTTATTTAAATAAATGTTTATTTTTATTTACGAGATAGAAATTGAGTATTTAATACCTACATTAAAAAACCTAATAAAATCATGTGTTAATTTAAATTATTAATTTTTTTACATAAAAATTAAATAAATTTAACATAATGTAATACATACAAACATTGGACGTCAGAAGAATAACATAATCATTTTAATTTTGCTCTAAATTTCTTTCTACAACAGTTCCATCTCACAAAGAAGGTTCGCCTATGGCTGTGATTCAACGCGTACATGCAATTCATTCTAGTGTGCGTTAACTCTTTACTTAGCGAACTCGAGATAACGCACACTGAAACATTATGCATGAACACGGCTGTTATAACTAACACAAACTTTGTCGACCATCCTTAGTGAGATGGCATAACTTAATCTCTGTATTCATCTCACACTCCAGTGATTCATGAACTTGAGTTAAAGCAGGTTGTAGCACAGTGATGTATCACATGCAATGTCGATAAAATGATTAATTATGATAACCATATCACGACACACACATTGACTTAGCCCTGACATAAGACATAATCTTGCGTCGCAGGTTTTTTTAGCAAACGATATGGTTTAACTACATAGATAAAAATACTACAGTCAAACCGGTATGCGAAATAATGCCACTTGCAAATACAAAGTTTCACTCTCGCCGGGGTTCAAACCCGGAATTTCTTGCGTAGCAGCCAGGTCATACCCCACTGCGCCGCAGAGACCGTTGCAAATGATTGATATTTTAAAACCAAACTATAATCTTTAAGGATTTTTGAGTAGATAACATAAATTAAAAAACATTTTGTCTAAATTTGGATTTTGTTGAGGCAGTCGTCCAGTGATTTTTACCATTATAATTGAATGTAATTCCAGTCTAAAAAATATGGGATCGTTAATACTTTGATAACTTTTATTTAGGTAATATTTTAATTTAATAGATTCCTTTATCACTGAAAGATTTGATTTTCTTGTTTATAAATGTTATCAACATCGTGTGTACCTTAAAAGCGTTAGCGTTTTAAATTGCAATTTCGATTTATTCGTTTTTATCGATAAAATGTATCGATGTGTTTGGAATCCCTTTGAACTGTGCTAGTGTAATGTGGGAGCTAATATGTATATCATTACAAATATTGAGGTTTCAAGGTAACAATGCTAGTGGTCTATTGTTTTGACGTGCTCGATCTAGAAAAATGTTTCGTCAGAGAAAAAGCTTCGAGAAAAATCTTAAAGCTTTTCAAGAAAACACCTGAACTGCTTCTCAATGTCTTAAATATATTTCTACTGTTTAAAAACTAAGTTACAGGTGGTAGATCTACGTGCGAGATCGTCTGGGTCGGTAACACCCTTTTTATTCCTGCCGTGAAGCAGTGTTTCGATTCAAAGGATTGGAGAGCCAGTGCAATTACCGGCACGAGAGGTAAACAATCATTGCCTGTACATGGGCAATTCGTGTCAATAGGCGGCGGTTTCACTTTCCTTTAGGCGAACCGTCTGCTTGATGTTTTATGAAATAAATAATTAGGGGGTTTCTTCCCAGATTTGTCCCCGTAGATCGGCGTTCCGAACCCAATAGTAATTTAAGCAAGATATAGTTGAAATGAACGGATTATAAGTCTTTTTAATTAAAAATCTTATAAAATACATACATTCATATTAAGATTGGTTTCCAATACGCTGTTGGGGCACCGCGAATAGCATTCATTTTTTCATCATAATAGATATTAAATACATTAAATATACAAGGTTGGCAACGCATCTGCTGACATCTTTTGCCTGCAGGTGTCAATGGGCGTCCGTATCACTTTCCATTAGGTGAGCCGCTTGCCCGTTTCAACTCTTCCGATTTTTTTTTTTAATATAGAAAACTATGAGTATTTAGCGTTAAAACGGTTTTCATTGCGTTTAACGTAAAAACAACCAAAACGTAAAACTTCTGATGGTACTATTTACCTATAGGTGGCACAGACTTCAAAGCACCATATTATTACAATATTTTTCACAAACGTTCAGTTTGAAACGCATGAGCATGCTTGCCGATATAAAAAAAAAACTTGGAATTCTAGGTAAAGGAGTATTAAAGTTATCAAATAGGAAACGGAGGTTTCTTGCCGTATTCTTCCCCGTAGAAATAGCGTTCCGAACGATTTAAAAGTACTTATTTTTAAGTCTATTTGAATAAAATATTTTGACTTTGACTTTGAGGACGTCGGTCCGGCCTAGTTTAAAATTTACTAAACGATTTTGATTATAGCTAAACTATTTTGTAGTTTAAACTTTTACCTAGAAGATTGAGAAGGCATCGAACAACGCATTTTAAAGCTTCTCCACACGATGGCCAGCTCACGCCATTCGGTGATGGTGACATTGGCAACGTTCAGTGTGTCTACCATGAGTTCGTTAAATTTCTCAAAAAACACACCATTACTACAGATATTTTGTATGAGCAATCGTATTTCGTCATAAATCCGGTAAAGGCGATTTACGGAGATTAATACAAATTTGTAACTGCAGGCAAGGTAAAGCTCATGATAGTTTCACTGTTTTGATTTAGCCGTTCATACAATGTTTTGGTTTTAACAATATTATTACACCATTTAGTATGTACAGTGTGAAAGGTACATTGCAATTAGGTTTTTCAATTTGAAAACATAAAATAAAGGTACGTGTTGACAAGATGTAGCAGGACATTCATCCCAAATAATGACTTAATCACAACTGTGCCCATGTAATAGTTAAGTCATAGTTACGTTTAAATTCGTATAAGATTTTGTGTAGCGCCACAAAATCTCACACGAATTAAATTAACTATGACTCAGCTACAGCTCGAGATATATAAGTCGCCCGCGAGCTATGTCACTTTTATTTAGTATGCTAGGCCTGCAGAGATACGTGCTAGAAGCTTTGAACATCGTCATCGTGTTGTTCCAATACAACCATCATATAGCCAAATGGCGGAAGTTGTCCCATCTCATGCCCAAAAACGGATACTGTATGGCGTCATTAACCTTTCGACGCCACTGCCCCTTTTATATGTTCGCTAACCTAGTTCATTGCGGGTCCCAAGACAGCCGGTAGGGTGTCCGGGCACAGCCTGTGCGTCGTTGCACAGCTGCATTATTCGTTGATCAAGGGACGCCACTGTTGATCCTGGTGAACAGGAGTTGCAGTGGTGGGACAGAGTGGCGGGTGTGCCCCGAATAACCTAGGACGGGCCATCGTGTGGTGCGGCTTTTAAAATGCAAAAACATTCATAGTATGGAGATGCCTTTAAAATGATAAAACTTAGTGCGTATTTCTGTTCTACGATAATAAATTATATGGAAAACACATTAACCCACACGTCAGTGTTGCGATTACAATAATGTCGGATATCTAAGATATAGTAGATGCATGCTCGGAACGGAAACTACCATTATAGGAGAGATCCAGCCTGTTTTCTACCAGATATTTTAGCTGGACGCTAAGCGATGTAGCGTTGACAAAAAAAAAAAACATAAAATAGTTTATGACTTCAAAAGTTATGTTTCATGGCCAAAGTATAGTATAAGGAGTATGCATGAAATTTAGTTTGATTATTTAATCAATTTATCGTAAAGTAAACAAAATAAGAATCGCACGATAAACCAGGGAGATGCAACCATTAGAAGTCAATATATCTCGCTCATCAGAACAATATTTTCTATGGAAGTTTTACTTTGACGTCATTGTACATATCGGATCTCTCTGCCTAACTGACGACTTTGAAGCTTTATGACTCAGTTGATAAGTCAAATATTAAGGAAAATCTAACGGATTTGTGAAAATATGCGGTGCCGAATTATAATAAATTAATAAAAAAAGTCATGTATATTCTCTATTATATTTTTATATGCGCAAAAATATCTATTCCAAAAATGAAAACACATTTTTATGTATGTTATATTATACTGCAGTTAATGTGCCATCATTAATCAATTTTAGTTTTGAAGGAATATTTTCTGAAATAAAAAAACCTTAAATTGAAAAAATTGCAACACAACTCACTTCAACTGTTGGTTGTTAGTGTTATTGTTATAACTGTGTATTCAAGCTTAGAATCATCGAGTAATTTTTAATTTTTTTAACTTGTTTAAGTGAATGAGTGACTTCAAAACTTAAAAAAAAAAACTATTCCAAACATGTTGCAGCAGATTATCTGATCAAAACATGTATTAAGGTTTTTGTAATTTTTTTTTTAAACTAATAAAATAACACCTACTATTGGATATAGTATTCTTCTATATGTAGTTTATACCATATTATTAATGTTTAGTGCCTGTGATATATGTGCCGGCGGGGGCGGGACTTTGTGTTATTTGCAAGACGCATTGTCTCGCTTACCGGTCTTGGAAGTTGTATTCTTATTTATTTAGTATATACCATATCGTTGCTTAGTTCCTGTGACCGACCAGACCCGATAGGTCGAGGGTTCGAGTCTCGGGTTGCCGTAAGTTGTAGCTGCCATGTTTCTCAATGTGCCCGGATAGTGGCGACAGATTCGCAACCTGACACACTGGGACTCAACATAAACACTTGCCAACCCTTCTCGAGGGACTACGGCACTAAATTTATGTGTTTATGTGTGTGGGTACAGTAGACGCATTGATTCGCTTCTTGGATATTGTATTCTTATCTATGTAGTATATACCTACCATATCCTTGCTTAATTCCTGTGACACAAGTTCTTACGATACTTACTGCAGGGCTGAGTCAATGTGTGTGTAGTGATGTGGTTATACGATTTTTTCTCTCTTCATTTACATAAAACGACAGCACTACAAAACTTTAAAAACTATTCAAAGTAAATTTAACACTTGGCCAATTTCTTTGTTTTTATCAATTACTGTTTCATTTATTACAGATGGAACATTTAGGAAAAGGATCAATTACTTGATAAATACAAGGTATAACTTAATTTATGTATGAGTAATTTAGGAATAGATAAACAAAAGTTTGTGTATGCTTGCGTGCGAGCGTGCATTTGTGTGTGCTACGTGGAGTGTGAGAGACTATATCTTAGTGCACAGTGGGCTGAGTCGATTTGTGTGTCGTGATGTGGTTATTATTATTAGACATGACTTCAATTAGTTCAGTACAATATCATATATCCCAACTAAGGACGCAGGCGATTGCCTCGAAACTTTTCAACTACAAATTCCTCTTTTAGGCTGACAGTTGTCTAACAATAATTCCTTATTGTGTCTATTGTTATCAAACATCACATTTATCAACATGTTATCGTACGTTTAAACAAGCAACAAAAGTTGCGCAATTTCAATTTGGACGTAACGCCACTCATGGAAACATCGAGCAATTTACGGCAATGAATGTGTTAAGCGATTAGCAACTTTCGCTCCACCAATCGCATTTGACTATCCACTACATTTACCTGGCAATGATCGCACGAAAATTGCCCGTGTAAACGAACCGTAAGCAAATTATTTAATGAAATTTATCTTGTTTTGTTAACCATACACTTGTCTGCCAGCAATGACCTTGTTACAAGTAGAAAAGCAAACGCTCTAGAATCTTGCCGGCACTTTACTAAGATACTATTTGTACTATATTTGCGGTTTTCTGTTAAGTAATGTGGTAAAAGTAGTATATACAATGTAATTAAATACATTTGCAACCTTATAATGAAATAATCGTTCATGGTTTTACTAATGAATACCTGCTGATTGAATTCACTTTTACGAACCCTTCGAAGTACACATAAACTCCGTAATTAATCCCTCGAGAGGGGTAGACATAGGTGTTAAACACCGCATTTCGCATGTTTTTGTTGAGTCCCATGCTGACGGGTTGCGAATCTGTCGTCACCATCCGGACACAATAATGAACATGGCAGCTACAACGTATGGCAAACAGAAACTCGAACCCTCGACCTGTCGGGTCGGGTCGGTCGGTTAACCAAGATACGTAACAAATTGAGCTACCACGTCCTCCCTACGTTGTCCTTTCTAAGTAAATAGAAGTTAATTGATTTAAAGTTATGCAATCTTAAAATAGTGATTAGATTGTCAATGTCATGTAGTTAAATTAAAGGGTTAATTAAAGGCCCTTTATTTAGTCCGTTCGGAAACCTAAGTCAGCTGCAGATAGCTACCACACGTGACACTTCAATATACATAATAATAATAATAAATTCGGGTTCTTAATATGATGAAATTAAAGGAGATTTACAGCAAACTAAGATGTATTCGTGGAAAAGGATACATTTAAATCATTAAAATAAAATAAAGTAACTCAATTCATAACTTATCTTAACAAATTAAAAAGTCTGATCCTAAAAGATTAACATGGGAAATGGAAAAACCAAAACAGATATACCTGCTTCAACAACGCACAGAAACCACTGCACTAAAATCTTCTCCTCGTTTCCTTTTCCGATTTCCAGATCTTTACATTAAATATCCACATCATAGCTAAATGATTAACAGCCTCCAAAATAATTTAACGACAATGGTGATTAAAAAGAGTCTCCGGGAACTAACGGGCCATTACTTAATGACCCGTATCCAAATATTTACACATACATGTAATGTAGAATAATGTGTAACAAACTGTAATAAATTTCAAGTTCAGACTAAACCAAACAATCTATACACTCAGTGTCCTCAACATGTTCTTCATTTTTTTCCTTCACCCATCACCTTTGACAACTCTTTTCACACGCAATTCAAACTTCCTTTCAACATGGAGATTCTAATATCTATTACAATATATTTAATATTTGATAATGCCAAAAGAGGCGGTAGGAATGTATATATTTGTGATAGTATTGGTCTTCGGTGATAAATTATACACTTAATTAAAGTCTTTATTTAAGTGTATAAAAGGAGGTGAAAATAAATAAATTTTATTAAAAGAGCTGCTTGTCTACTGTATTTCATTAACGCGTTCTAGGACTCAGAGGTGTCGAAAGTCTGGAAAAACTTATCATCGTTGGGGACACTGAAGGAAAAGATGGCGAGGTCGTTCACCAGTAACAAGATAGACTGATCAAATAAAAGACTCTTTCTCAACCAAATTCTACACGACAGTGACAGACGCGCTGGGCAGAAACCGGTAGAGGCAAATCATCCGCTCCAGATGCAGTCCTGATGTCGACCACGATCCTCAGACATGAGAGATCGACAAGAAAGATTATTATTTAGGAATGCCAAAAAATTCTAGCAATAGAAGTCTTTAGGCTGATGATGATCATGACAACGATTCTTGAAAGCTACGGAAAACTTGACTAAGGCCATAAATAAATATTTGCTCATTAATTTATTTTTAAAAGCTTTAAAGTGTTGTTGGATATTTGTCCTCGATGATGATTAGATAGGGGTTAAAACCAAGCCAAAATCTTAAGGCTTAAAAAAGTTATTGACTTTTGTATTTGGATTTTTCAATAATATTTTTCGTTTGAATTAAAAACTTTTTGTCCAACTAAAGGAAGTTCGTTGATGCAAGAAACCTGAAATATTAAAAAATAATTGACCTATTCAATATTTGGGGCACAAGTACACAAGTAAACAAAGTAGCTACGTCTGAGTTAGATAGGCTTGTAATTGAGTATAGTTTGGACATAGTTCTCGTTCAAGAACAGTACCAGAGCGCTGGACTTCGTAATAAGATAGTTCAAATAAACAATAAAGCTCGCGCGGGAATATATGTGTCACGTTCAAGCTTCACTGTCACAGCTCTTAATAATCTCTCGTCGTCCCACTGTGCCGTTGCGGAGGTCTCGTGTCCTTCTTTTAGTATATATGTAGTTAGCTGTTACTTTCAGTTCTCAGAGAACTGAAAGTACTTTCAGTTCTCGCGTAGACCCTCACTTACATCATTTGCGGTCCGTATTATATGCACTTCCTAGGCAGGCTGTAGTTATAGGCGCGGATGCCAACGCGTCTTCCCCCCTTTGGTTTGGTAAAATTAGATCAGCAGATGCGGATCGTCGCGCCGCAGTAGAAGAGTTTATTGCAGAAATGCACCTAGAAATTCATAATACCTCTGATTCACCACCTACTTACAGCAACCCTATGGGCGAATCTTCCATTGACGTCACACTTTCAAGTGCGTACGTAAAAATCTCTAATTGGCGTGTCCTTTCTGATGCGTCATGTAGTGATCACCGTTTGATCGTGTACGAGTACAACCCTAAGCTGACACAAGATATCGCGCCCCGTTCACAAAGCTTTCGTTATAAAACCAGACGTGAAGACTGGTGCTTTTTTAGTTTATTTTTTGCGTCACATGCTGGAGACTTCACTCACCCGCGTCTATCGGCAACAGAAAGCGCTGAAATTATGACGGATACTTTCAATTACTGTGCTGATGTAACACTGGGACGAACATCTATATCCAGTGTGAAAAGATGTGACTGGTGGAATGATTCTCTGATAGGAATTCGTAAGAAATTTAGAAACGCGCGTCGTAAATTAAATAAAGCTAAAAAATCCCTAGGACAAGATACTTCGTCAGATAGGTATGATAGCGCTTTAATTGCTTTAAGAGTTGCTAGGTCTCACTACCGTGCTGCAGTCCAAAAATCAAAAACTAATTTACTTCGGAAAGTAGTTGATAGGATAGACAAAGAGGGGCCATGGTCACCCATATATCATGAGTTCAAAGCTAACAGAGCAACTGATCAAGCATTTATTTCAAACATCAAAATAAATGATGCTCACACTCTTGGTGTTGAGGAGACGGCGGAGGCCCTTCTTAACGCTCTTATTCCGGACGACACTACTGAAAATGATACCGACTATCATCGAGAAGTTAGGCTCATGGCTGCAGTTCCACCCACATCTCCTTCGTCCGATCTTCCAACTTTAGATGAATTTGTCAAAATTGTTACGGCGTTACCGGTTAATAAGGCCTCTGGGGAAGACAAAATATCGAATAAGATGATCCAGGAAGCCGTAAAGTCCGCTGGGGATTCTATTTTAATTGTGTATAACCGTTGTACTGCTGAAGGGGTTTTTCCTCAAATTTGGCGCAGCGGGCTAATTAAAATCATACCTAAAAGCAGTGACAAGCCACCTGATGATCCGAAATTGTATAGACCCATTACCCTTGTACCATCCCTGGGTAAACTTCTAGAGCGTCTTATCGTACCTCGGCTTCTTCCGGGTGGTCCAACTTTTGACGAACGTCAATTCGGTTTTACTATCGGCAAATCAACAATCGACGCGGCTATCTCGGTGAGGAAATCGGTAGAATCGTCGGAGTTTAAATACGTCATAGGTGTATTCCTAGATATCTCTGGTGCTTTTGATAATGCATGGTGCTCAAACTTAAAACAGAGGTTGTTACAGCAATGTATATTCCTTAATATACAATTACTTTATAAATGGAACAACTAAGCTTCAACTTGGTCATCATGCAGTGTCGAAGGCATTGACTCGGGGCTGTCCACAGGGTTCAGTGCTAGGGCCGTATCTCTGGAATATCGGATTTGATGACTTTTTGTCTATACCGTTACCGGCTAAATGTTCGCTGACGGGTTATGCAGACGACGGTCTCCTGCTTATTCAATCTCATACAAGAACAGGAGTTGAGTTGTAAGCTGAGTCCTGCCTACGTCTGGTGGCCGATTGAGGGAAGAGAAATCATCTTGAGTTCGCGGCCATAAAACACGTATTTAATGTTAAAAACAAACTTAGTAGGGTACCGCGCTTTAAATTTAATTCAGTTACAGTTAAAAAGAAAGACTCAGTTTGTTATCTCGGTTTGATACTTGAAAAGAAATTTCATTTTGTTGAGCACATTAAGCAAGTTAGCGAAAAATCAAAACGAAATTTTTATTCGTTAAATAGAATATCAACTTCGACTTGGGGATTGTCGTTTAAGTCATTGAAAATAATACTTTCTTGGGTTGCATTTGTTACGGAGCCCCCGTGTGGGCGGACTGAGGCCCTGCCGATTCTTGCGGGCGTTTTACCGGTAGATTTGGAAATACAACGGCGTGCGGCAATGTATTACAACTCGCGGAATGGTATGAGTTCAGATTTTCTAAAACGTAAGGATAGGGCTAAAATCAGTAGATTATTTAATAGTAACGACAACGTTCATAAAACTAATCGACGAATGGCAAACTAGATGGGATACTTCGACTAAGGGGCGGCATTTATTCAAATTTTTCCCTATAGTGCGCGAACGGTTAAATAAAACGTGGCTTGATATCGATCATTGCGTAGCCCATTTTCTAACCGGGCATGGTAACTTTAAGGGCAAACTTTATTAATTTAACTTGGTGCCGTCACCTTTTTGCGAATGTTCAACGTTGGATCAAGAATTTGTGCAAACTGCCCATCATATCTTGTGGGCGTGTAGTCTCTGGCATGACGAACGGTTAATCATCATCATTTCTTACTACCTCCTATTTCTTCTGATTAAGTTCGTTGCGGGTCCCAAGACAACCGGTAGGGTGTCCGGGCACCGCCTGTGCATCATTGCACAGCTGCATTATTCGTTGATTATTCGATCAAAGGACGCCACTGTTGATCCTAATAAACAGGAGTTGCAGCGGTGGGACAGAGTGGCGGGTGTGCCCCGAAAATTTGGGGCACAATTGCCACTGACACCACTAGCCTTCGGCCAGGATCAACTCACATAAAACATTGGTGCTCTTTAAAGCCTGCTATTCGCTTGCTTAGTCAATACTCGATTAAGGTTTTTAATTGCATTGGACTTGATTTCGAGTCAAAAACTCATAAATTATTTTACTTTTACTGTAATAATAATTATACTAATAATAACCACATCACGACACACACATTGACTCAGCGCTGCAGTAAGCATCGTAAGAACTTGTGTCACAGGAACTAAGCAACGATATGATATACACTACATACATAAGAATACAACATCCAAGACCGGAAAGCGAAACAATGCGTTTACTGTACCCACACACATAAACACATAAATTCAGTGCCGTAGTCCCTCGAGAGGGGTTGGCAAGTGTTTATGTCCCAGTGTGACAGGTTGCGAATCTGTCGCCACTATTCGGGCACATTGAGAAACATGGCAGCTACAATTTACGGCAACCCGAGACTCGAACCTTCAACCTGTCGGGTCGGGTCGGGTCGGTCGGTTAACCAAGGCACGTAACAAACTGAGCTACCACGTACTCAACTGTACCCACATATTTTGGATTTAACAGCCACGCACCGTAGCAAACAAACTAAAATTGTAGTTTTTATAATTCGAATTTTTCGACGAAATGTTGGTTTTATTTCGACGACCATCTTGGAAGTCAATTAGATATTTATTGAATATTATTTTTATCAATTAAAAAGTATTTCTAATAGACGTTTAAACTAAATTGCAAGTAAGAGCGGTACACCATAAATAAACCACTCTCTCTTCGTTCCTTAGATTGTTATCGAAATGACCTACAAAATGTATGTTAGATTAAGCTAAATTATATCAGTTTTAACTGTTTTTAGTTAGTTTGTACAAATATTTGACGACCTGGGTGACGTAGTGTAAACAGCCGACTGCTACGCTAGAGGTTCCGAGTTCGAATCCCAGCGTCGGTGGAACTTTGTGTTATTTGCAACAGGCATTTTTGTCTGTCTGTGTCCTGTCTTGGATGTTTTATTCTGATCTATATAGTTTATATTATATCGTTGCTTAGTTCCTGGGATACAAGTTCTTACGATACTTACTTCAGGGCTGAGTCAATGTTTGTGTCGTGATTATTATATGAAAACAATTCATTTAAATATTTATTAAATACAATCACTAACAAACACAAGAATTAGTTCATATCTAAAAAAATTGCTAAGACATCGTATGTAAATATCATTTTTACAAAAAAATCTATTCAGTATCATATCAAGTGATGCTATTAAAGGCAATAAGTGGAGCGTTTGACAGTATGAGCCACGACATGATGAGTATTAATGATTGTAGTGATTAATATAAGAAATCTTTGAGAACGTCTTTGTGAATGGCAGCAGGGCAGCCCGATCCCACGTACTGAAATACTAGGTTTCTTGTTAAACCTCATTACAATAACCTTTTTGTGCTTTTTTTGCCTACTAGAAAGAGAAGCTGCTAATTTAAGTTGTTAAAAGGTACTCTAGACTTTTAAATACGATTTTAATTTGTTAGATAATATACTACTCAAAACAAAATAAGGGCCACGAGGTATTTTATCATTTTGGTGTAAATTATTAAACATTTACATATTGAAGGTAGTAAAATATTGAGTATACAAACTCTTTGATACCTAAACTTTTTAATATTGTAGTATTCATCTAATGCTGGCAACAATTTTAAATCAAATTTGATTTAAAATTATTTTTGAAAATTTTGATTCCATTTTCTTTGTCGTTTTGCTTTCCTTAGCTTCTTGGTTTATTAGAAATGATCAGAGTTCATTGATATCTCGAGTCAGAAACATTTTTTGCAATATGCCACAAGCACGCAGGCGTCATATGGACTCGCTGACAGCAACCAGAGCCGTTACAATGATTGAAGAACGTCATTCGCATCGATCTGTGGGTTTGCAATTGGGATTTTCTCGAAGAGCTATTCAAAATCTATGGAATCGTTTCCAAGAGACCGGCAGTGTTAGAAGAAGACCTGGTTCGGGCAGAGTTCGCATTACAACAGCTCAAGAGGATCGTTACATTCGATTAAGAGCGCGCCGAGATCGCACAACGACGGCCCGCAAGCTGCAAAATCGTTAACGGCTCACAACGGGTACTCGTGTCAGTGACCAAACTATTCGTAATCGATTGCATAAAGACCAGCAGGCATCAAGAAGGCGAGTTGTCCGTGTTCCATTAACCAGAAATCATCGTGCAAATCGTTTAAGATTTACCTGTCAACATTTGGACTGGGACATAAACCAATGGGGCATGGTGCTCTTCACAGACGAATGCAAAGTAAAAATTTTTAACGACGATCGGCGTATTAGAGTATGGAGAAGACGCGGCGAGAGATTTTCAGAAGCCTGCATCCATGAAGTCGATCGTTTTGGTGGCCCAAATGTAATAATTTGGGGCGGGATAAGCTTACACGGCAAAACTGAGCTCGTTATTTTAAATGAGGGTACTGTTACTGCTCTGCGGTATATTGAGGATTCCAACTTTTATTGGTGGACCGTTACAAATTGGACTTGGATATTAACTTATCTCTTTAGGGATGTCTATTGTCTAGAGCAAGTACATTATACAAACAAATTAAATAACACATACTACAAACAAACTTAAAACTGACTACAAAATTTCCATAGGATTGTATCATACATCACCCAACAGAGACTTGAACTGTAGTATTGTGTATTTGTAAATATAGAGCTTCAGAATGTATATCAACCATATGTCATTTATTTGCCACCTAGACACCTAGGCTAGCTTTTCAACATTTCGACTGGGACATAAACCAATGGGGCATGGTGCTCTTCACAGACGAATGCAAAGTAAAAATTTTTAACGACGATCGGCGTATTAGAGTATGGAGAAGAGAGCGGCGAGAGATTTTCAGAAGCCTGCATCCATGAAGTCGATCGTTTTGGTGGCCCAAATGTAATGATTTGGGGCGGGATAAGCTTACACGGCAAAACTGAGCTCGTTATTTTAAATGAGGGTACTGTTACTGCTCAGCGGTATATTGAGGAAGTTGTCAGACCACATGTGATCCCCTTTGCCCAGCGAGCAGGTCCTGGATTCATCTTGATGCAAGACAATGCTCGTGCACACACGGCTCAAGCGACTCGGTTTGTACTGGAAGCGTCTCAAATTCAAGTCTTGCCGTGGCCGGCGAACATTCCGGACTTAAATCTAATAGAGCACATGTGGGATCAGTTGAAACGAAGAGTTAGAGACGGTGGTCAGGAAATCCACAACCAACAGCAACTCATCAACGCTGTTAAAAGGGCCTGGGAAGAGATTCCAATGGAAAATGTCAGGCATTTGATTGAGAGCATGCACTCCAGGCTTCAGGAGTGCGTAGCGAGACGAGGAGGGCATAGTCGTTACTAAAAGATGAGCATGGAGTATTTTCTTTTGTTTTCAGTAGCTTTACATTGTTGTTATTTTTAACCTTAAATGTGATTTTTTCTTTCAAAAGCAAATAAACTTTTTAATCATTATTATTGGAATAAGTTTATTGGTCTACACGGTAAAAACAACATTAGTTTTCGTTATGGAGACAAAAAAATATATATATTGGTTTTATTATTTTCATGGTACAGACAAAATACGTCGTGGCCCTTATTTTGTTTTGAGTAGTATATTAAGAAGAAATATTTGTATGTAAACTTTAACTTAATTTCTGTTTATTAAATTTTATTTTTCGCTTTATATAAATGCATGTAGATATTTAATCCGTGGTAATTGTTTTTGTTCGTGTTTTATCTTTAAATTGTTTTTAATAAGTAACTGTTGCTTTCACTCAATAAATACAATTAAAATAGAGTATATATAGGAGGAGATACGGAGTCTGAAATCGGTTTCTTACTACCTCCTATTTTTGCTAATTAAGTTCGTTGCCAGTTGTCAGTTGTTCGTCCCAAGACAGCCGGTAGGGTGTCCGAGCACAGCCTGTGCGTCATTACACAGCTGCATTATTTGTTGATTATTCAATCTAAGGACGCCACTGTTGATCCTGGTGAACAGACGTTGCAGTGGTGGGACAGATTACGGGTGTGAAGGAGTAGGTACGGAATTACCCCTCGTTGGGGCTATAAAATTTTGAGGCCTCCCAGTGTTAAGGATAATTTACCTAACATAAACGGTTTGAGATCCTAGCGCTGGTCTGGTATCACTGCGAATAGGGCCGTAGTTAAGGTCCAAAAAAGTAAAATACCCATACGATTTGTTGTTTTAATCAGCAAAAAACAACTCAAACATGTACCAAGTTGTGAAAAAAGCCAGTCAATGTTATTGTAAAGTAGTTTCTTAAAAACCGTCTCTATTTATTAAATAATAGATTTGTATTTGGCAAGTATAGTTTTTAACAGATAAAAGATTTCCATATAAGGATCCATTACCACAGTACAAGTGTAGTGAGAAACTATGCGACTTCATGTTTTGTCGGCTAAGTTCGAATCCCATAAAGTTTACTATTAATTTGTCACAAGACGTCATTAAATAAATACGATTATTGATATATCAATCAGTATGTACTGGTTAATACTCGTAGGACATCACTCGCAAATGAGCACACACAAGTTGACAGTGTATAAAGCCATACTAAAACCAATATGGACCTATGGTATCCAGCTTTGAGGCACTACAAGCAATAGTAATATCAAGATACTGGAACACTTCTAAACTAAAACTCTAATATATCTTTAACATACCACAGTACATAAGTAATAGGATTATCTATCTGGACCTGCAACTTGCAGTTAAACAGGAGATTAAGAAATTCAGATCAACTACCAAAATAGGCTTAAATATTACAAAAATGAACTTGCCATCGGATTATGGGGAGAGAGATAAGAGAGTATAAGTTATAAGAGGCTGAAAAGACATAGCGTTCCACCACTACTGGAAAGATTAATCAGGATGGAATGATACACTTAATTGATGGTCCCACCAAGCTAAAATCCTGAACAAATATAAAGTATTAAACAGGCATATTGTTAACTCAACAGATTGCCACGTTGCAGAACAGATAAAAAAATTGCATATATCGTATATTAATATTTTTTTATTCTATGATGACCTATATGGCGCAGTGGTGTAAGCAGCGGACTGCTACGCTAGAGGTTCTGGGTTCGAATTCTGGCGGAACATTGTGATATTTGCAAGACGCATTGTTTCGCTTACCCGTCATGGATATAATATTCTTATCTATGTAGTTTATACCATATCGCTGCTTAGCACCTGCGACACAAGTTCTTAAGATACTTAATGCAGGGCTGAAACAATGTGTGTCGTGATGTGGTTTATTATTTATTTATTTATAAATATCGTTCATACTTCGTTCGGGCGTCTTCGCGAAAACCGATAAAAAACGAAGTCAGAATACTTCTCACTACATCTGTGTGATTTTTTTTTCTCAGTATAATGCATGGGGGTTAATAAACTTATCTCGGTCGGTAGGTTAAGCGATCGCACCAACATACTTTCGTTAGAAATGGCACAGTTTCATGATGCAGTGTGCTGATACTACGCAATTATTGACTTTTACTGCATTTTATAAAGTAAGGAAACACTCGTGATTGTTCGTTTAAAACTATTTCGTTGACTATTAAAAACTTTAAATGTAAAAAAAAACACCAGCGTTCGTTGCGAGATAAAAAAATGTTTAAATAGCGAAATTAGACTAGAGCAGCCAAATTATTAGTTAATCATGGCATAAAAATAAATTTTCTAGACGTTTCCACTTTTTCAAAAACTTACTTGCCATGTGAATAATTAAATTACTATAAAATTAAGTATAAAGGACCTTGTTTGCTACCACATAGGATATAATTTCAAGTTTTATACACCTGATGGAACCACCTTTTATACGCTTCACCTGATGGAAAGTGATGGACCTATGGGCACGACGATGCCCTTGAGGTCTGAGAACTCTAAGAACACCGCCAATGCATTGCCAATGCAGAGGCAAAGATGTTATACTTCTCATGCCGATAGTTACACTGGCTCTCCTATCCTTCAAACCGAAACACAGCGAACTGCTTCACCTTGTAAATCGAATTGAGAATTGTAACAACCCAGACGATCTCGCACATAGATCTTCCACTTGAAAACATAAAGTTTTTATAAAATTAAAAGCCAAGGTATAAAAGCGAAGAATAACAAAATAATTCAGTTGAAAAACAAGGCTGTGACGTGAGAAACTATTTTTAAACAACCAAATCTTATATCAATTAATATTTTACAGTCGTTAAAATTTAAAGAAAATAAACTATAACCAATACAATTTAAGCAACAAACGTTTTAATTGACTTTAACGATAGCAATCACAACAGCAAACGTAAGATAGAATTAGTAAATAAAAAGTGAGTTTCCATTTCTTCAAATCATTATTATTTAGTATGATAGACAGCTTTCACACTAACCCATATCTCATTATTGAAGCAACAATAGACTTTTTGAGAAGTAAAAGTGAGTTTTATTCCTATAAGAAGCTAACTAAGCGGTTTTGTTTGAATTTTAAATATGTCACTATTGTTTGCAGTAATTTATTTCGATGAAAGAATTTTTTTTGTCGCAACTCCCTTACTTTAGATTATAAATGCGAAAGTTTGTTTGTTTGGAGGACGTGGTAGCTCAGTTTGTTACGTGCCTTGATTAACCGACCGAACCGACCCGACAGGTCGAGGGTTCGAGTCTCAGGTAACGTAAGTTGTAGCTGCCATGTTCCTAATTGTGCCAGGATAGTGGCGACAGATTCGCAACCTGTCGCACCCCTGCCAACCCCTTTCAAGAGATTACAACGTGAGATTACATGTTTGTTGGAATGAATGGATGTTTGTTACTCTTTCACGCAAAACTACTGTATGGATTTTGATGAAACTTTACAAGAAAATAGGCTATAAAAAATATTTATCAAGATATTATGTGATATTGCGTATCTACCCGTGTGAAGCCAGGGTGGGACGCTAGTTGTATATTAAAGATAGATGTGAGATACAAGTCCCAGGTAAAAATCTGCAAATTTGATAAAAACAAACAAAATTATTTTGCTATGACTAACTGATTTAAAATGAATTAATAACTTTTATATTTGATTTTAACTATTATATTAAGTAAACTGTTTTATATATAATATTAACAGGTAATAAAAGGCCAATATATATGTGTTTATGTACATAAAGTATGAGGTGGTTTTTAAATAATCATCTGATCTTTCACCAGAATTTAATTAGAATAGACTTAATGACATGCTATATTTTTTGTTTATAAAACATAAATACGAAAACCATTGACAACCTTTGTGGCGCAGAGGTGTAATCAGCCGACTGCTACGCAACAGGTTCTGGGTTTCAATCCCGGCGTGGGCGGAACTTTGTGTTATTTGCAAAACGCATTGTTTCGCTTACCGGTCTTGGATGCAGTAATTTTATTTACGTAGTAGTTTATACCATATCGTTGCTCAGTTCCTGTGACACAGGTTCTTAAGATACTTACTGCAGGGCTGAGTCAATGTGTCGTGTTGTGAAATAAAAGGAACGAATTCAGAGACAAAACTTGTTCAACATAAAACAAAGCACTTTTTTCAAGTTATTATTCGAAAGCGTAACTTTCATGTAAGAGTTTTTATGTTGTCACATATAATTTTGACTAGTATAATTGTATAATTTTGACTATGCATTTAACATTGGTCGTGCTTCGCGTTAATGTTATGTGAGCATATTATCAGCTAAACATGAAACGAATTCTTGGAATTGGAAATGGTGTGGAATTTGCCTGCCGATGTGTTCCCTGACCAATATAACTTGAGCCTCTTTAAGGCAAGATGAACAGGTTTCTCCTAGGCAGGCATGATCCACCTTAGACCTCATCGCCGCTTAACATCAGGCGGGTTTAGGGTCAAATAGGGTCTTGAATAAAAAATAAAAAAACGAAATAAATAACTATTTAATGTTAACACAGATGCAGTGATTACGAGTATAGTTTTTTTTTATATTTTTGCTGGTTTTTTTTTTCTGTTAACATATATTTTTGCAGAAATGATCTATTCTTTTACTGTTTATAATATAAAAAAACTCACATTTATGGCTATTTAGAACTAAAGACAAAAATGAAATATGATGAATTTATAAGAAAAATATTTTGGTAGCCACTCATTGACGTAGACTATAAAACCCAATTTTGTTGTTCTAATGTTAAAAACTTCCAAAGCTTGAGTCGAACTCGTACATGATGGGTTCCTTACCATCTCATAAGATTAATTTTGTAATAATAATTTAATTTCGTAAAATAAACTTGAATAAGCAAAACATATGGTAGCCCCGGATAATTTGAAATTTATTTTTGTTTTTCGTGTTTTTTGTTTTATCAGCAACATAAAATTCATTTTCTGAAAACTTCAAGGATCTAGCTGTTATGGATAATGAGATACAACCCACTGACGGACGCACGGCTTAGTAATAGGGTCCCATTTTTCCACCTTTGGGTACGGAATCCTAAAAAACGGATTTAGATAAATCTTAACAGGGCGGTTCACTTGCAAATGAAAGTTATTTTTACTTTTTTGAATGTAAATTCACACGGTGCTTAATCTTTTGAGGCATTGTTTTGAGACGGTAATCTTTATCTACTTCTGCTTAGAAAGGAACATTATTAGAGCATTTCTTTTAGAAATTTTGGGTTAAACAGTGGATTTCTTATCACCTTTATGGTTACTTACATTCCTAAGTTGTTTTAAATAATATGAATTAAATTTGATTATGAAAAAGGAAAAATATATAGATTTTATAATTCATACATGAAGTTTTTAAAATTAATTTCAAAAACAACATATTAATGATATTTGTACGCAGATTTTTGTTGACAATAATTAAATAAGAAATAACATCAACTTTATGGTCAAGTTATTATTATTAAATAGTACATAGTTTATTATTAATTTCTTGACGATATTTAAGTGAATAAGTTGACGGCGAATTTATTACTGGGTTACCTAGGTTTTTTAAGGGAAAATTTCTTGACGATATGTTATTATTTAAGTGAGTAAGTTGACTTCGTACTAAGCTTGCGTTTTTAAGGGAAAATTTCCCCAATTTTTAATTTTACCTCTGAACTGCCATTTACCAGAGCTAAAGAAAAAAAAAAAACACTTGGAGACAGACCAAAGAACATTAATTTCTTCTCGCCAAAACTCAAATCAACTGGATCGATTGTATTATTCTTTTTTTACTTTGTTCTCTCTACCACAGGGAACAATTTAAAGGTAAAAATTTTTTTTTTTTTTTTGCATATGTTACAGTGACTTTTAATTGTTTGTAAACGTTTACGTTTGTCGGTTGAGTTAATTACTACATGTCTTCGTTTTCTTGTATATTTAATCATCAATTCACCTCAGTAGGGTAATAGCTCTGGTAAAGGGCATACAGCCCGCCTTGTGATCAAGTCCAGTGTCTTTGCTTTCGCTTACTTTCACTGTATGCGGAACTTCGGAACTTACAGGTGTCAAGGCAAGGGCTATATTTTGATGAGGTTTAATACTAACTTACCTACTTAATTGGAGAGTAAATGGGTAAATGCTCAGTTGGGGTAAAGAGGTTGTTGCTTAGTTGGGGCAAAGAAAAATTTGCTTAGTTGGGGTAAACAGGTAGTTGCTTAGTTGAGGTAAAGAAGTAGTTGCTTAGTTGGGGTAGAGAGGTAGTTGCTTCACTTTGCCCAGCTGGGTCCGCGGTTGGTATCGGCGGCTGCTGCCTTGGGGAGACTTATGCCCAATGTGGGGGGACCCAATGGGTCCTGCAGGCGCCTGTACTCTGGAGTCATCCGGAGTATGGCCCTGTACGGTGCACCCATTTGGGTTGATGCACTAGACTCCACCAACAGGGCGCTTCTAAGAAGGCCGCAAAGGATTGTGGCTATAAGAGCCATCAGAGGCTACCGGACCGTTTCCTGGGCTGCAGCAACACTGCTGGCGGCGGACCCTCCGTGGGAACTTCAGGCTGAGGTTCTCGCAGAGGTGTACCGATACAGGGCTGGCCATCGCGCTGGAAATAGGGCGCTAGACTGGGACGCGGTAGCCAGGACAAGAAGGGTGGCAAGGAATGCGGTCCTGGAAAAATGGGAGGAGCAGCTCGGGGCTTCGTCCTTCGGCCTAGCGACGATTGAGGCCATCAAACCTCAGTTACGTCGCTGGGTTGGCAGGAGACACGGAGTCCTGAGCTACAGACTTACGCAGGTGCTTACCGGGCATGGGTGCTTCGGTGAGTACCTGTATAAGATAGCCAGGAGAGAGGTGGACATGGTCTGCCATGAGTGTGGAGCAGTGGAGGATACCGTGCGCCACACGGTAGAGGAGTGCGCAGCGTGGGAGCCTCAAAGGCACGACCTAACGCAGATCATAGGCAGTGACCTCTCGCTGCCAGGCAAGATCAATGTCATGCTTGGCAGCGAGAGGTGTTGGGACGCGGTAGCTACCTTTTGCGAGTCAGTAATTTCGCAGAAGGAGGCTGCGGAGCGGGACAGAGAGGGCGACGCCAACGCTGATCCACTCCGAAGACGCAGGTTGGGCCTGCGAAGGCGCCGATATGCGCATCTTCTGCCTCCGCCGTGATAGTGTGGCCGGGGTGCTTGGTCGGGGGACCCTGCACCCGTAAAAGGCCCACTGGATGAAGGCCCCTTTTGAGACTACTGAGATGGTGTAGTCTGCTTGTTTTCAGGGCTCACTGGCGGTGGTTCTTAAGACGGGCCAGCCGTTGGAGTAGTACGGTGTCTGAGGGTTCCTCTGGCTTCCCTCTATCCCGTAATGCTCTAATAGCTAACGGCGTTGGCGGAACGTGGGGTTTTAGTCGGTAGGCACGGGTTCTTCGTGAGTCCGACATACTCCTTCGGTCCCCCCGGGCTGAAGGAGATCCATGAGGATTTCCCCAGGTAATAAAAAAAAAAAAAAAAAAGAGAGGTAGTTGCTTAGTTTGGGTATAGAAGTCGTCGGTAAGTTGGGGTTAACATATAGTTGCTTAGTTGGAGTAAAGAGGTAATTGCTAAGTTTAAGTAAATAGGTAGTTGCTTAGTTTAAGTACAGAGGGAGTTGCTAAGTTTTAGTAAAGAGGTAGTTCCTAAGTTTAAGTAAAGAGGGAGTTGCTAAGTTTGAGTAAAGATGTAGTTGCTTAGTTGGGGTAAAAAGGTAGTTGCTTAGTTGGGGTACAAAGGCATTTGCTTAGCAGGGGCTTGGGGTGGTTTGCAATTTTCTTTTACCATGTTTTGCGTCATAATTCTTTGTTTTATTTGTTATTTATGAAAAATTCCTAATTCTTTTAAGCCGGCTTCAAACTAAACCAATGGCATAGAAAACTAGTCTAGAATATGTCCTTTAATGGGATGAAATCTTATACCTCTCGTGTCGGTAATTACACTGGCTCTCCAATCCTTTGAACCGAAAGCAGCGAACTGCTTCATATGGCAGAAATATGTAAATATTGTGACTATGCAATGCTATAAAGTATTGGGTATTCTGAGCAAGTATTAGCACTGTTTAACACTTGTGAATGAAGTATTGACTCAAGTTTATTGATGTTTGCCATGTTGGAACTGAAGTATTAAATTATTTATGTAAATACATATAAAACTTATTAATATAAGTTAAATCAAATATTATTTATGTTTTATATGAGCATTCATAAAAATTGTTCACAAGAATGCAAAAAAAAAAATTGTCTTGAGAAAGAAAATCCGTATTTTTTTCATATTTAATGATAAACAAAAAAGTTAATGCAAATGAATGTATATCTATAATTTTATTAGGCAGCGTCTCCTATTTTTCTAGTGAAGTTAAAAAACTAGTCTTATACAGGGTGTGGCGCGCATACTTCCTTGTTTGAAAAATTAATAAAATAAAAAAGTATTGGAGATTTTATTTAAATATTTTATAAAAAAAGTGATACATTTAAAGTTTTTTTTTCATTCGATTTTGAAAATTATATCTTAAAGGTGGCCTTTGTTCCAGCCAATAGACTAAGAGAGGCAACTTTTGTGGAGTTCTGCTCCAATTTGTCCAGCATTTCTTTAATCTTGGCCGTAGTTTAAAAAGAATTTCGACGATTTATTTATTGTGATACCATTTCAATTAAAAATATTTGATTAGATAGTACTTATTGTAAGTCCATTTCAATTAAAAAAAATGATTTTGATTTTGGTATCTTGACGAATATTTCTTCAGCTGATTTGAGTTTACCATGCTTAAATTAGATTGGAATTAGACGTTACAACACACCAAAAGTTCAGATATCTCCATAAAAAAATATGACGGAGCTCAAAAAAGCAAGTTTTTGGTTTATACTAATCGTCTTAAAAACTTAGATCAGCAGTAGAACAATCATCGTGCTGGTATAGCCAAGATCGCAGAAATACTCATCAAATTGGAGTAAAACTCAAAATCTGACTCTCCCTGTGTATTTGCCGGAAAGACCACTTTCAAGATAAAAATTTTCAAATAGCAAAGACAAAAAACTTAATAAATGCCACTATGTGTAAAAAAAATACACTTTATGATTTTTTCAAATGAGGAAGCTCCCGCGTCGCACCCTGTATTAATGTAAAATTAAAAGTAGCTAAAACGTTGGTACTTACAATTTGCCTCACTTACGTCACTGCCCAAGTCAGTTACAAGTGCAGATTTATTTGTGGTTAGCGCTTCTTCGAATGACTGTAGTTTGATTGTACTGAATTTTATGGGTCATCGACCTTAGCGTGTACTAAAAGTGAAAGGTTCATGTACTGCGCATGAGCCATTGTGAGAAGCGGGATCTATCGCCTTTATCTCAAGTTCCGTCGTATATGGTTGTTTTTTTTTAATGCAAATATTACAATCATATTAAGTAAGCAACGTTCTACTTTAGGTTTAAAATAATTGGACCTAGTATTCTTATTTATGTAGTTTATATTGTTGCTTAGCATCTGCGACACAAGATTATTTAATCTTACTGTAGTGCTGAGTCAATTTGCATGTCGTGATGTGGTTCTTAGTTGTATTAACTTAAAATTACTTAGTTTTGTTTAATGAACAAAACACACACATTTTTTTCAAATTGTATTCATTACCTGTTAGGATGTTTTAAATTAAAATATACCGTAATATGTAAACAGAGGGGAAAAGTTTATTTCCTACATAACCCTAATGGTTAAACGAATGTACACTATTTTGTGGCATCGAGCCTCGAATGATTTCGGTCGTAAAAGTAATGCGCGCAGATGACTGTGGCCGGTGCTTTTCCTTCTTTCTGAATTGATGCTTAAATCTGTGCGGATCCATAATTAAATTTAACGATAGAGGAAAAATAAATCACTTGGCGGTTTCTTATTTTGAGGTTGTAAGTTATATGTCTAAAGTACTTGGTTATTTAAAAAGAATTACTGAATAATACCTAGCCCGTAAAAAAATGGGCAAGCATTTCAGATTTTGCTTTTGATTTGATTTTGATAAGCGGCGTTGAAGTCTAAGGTGGAACATGCCTACCCAGTAGACCTATTTACTCTTTCCTTAAAGAGCTCCAGGTTATAATAATCAGGGAATTATTTTAAGGTAATCTCGAACAAAAATGTTGTAGTTCGTTGCCAATTGCGTCATCTTTTCTTCTTTCTTTATTATAAATGAAGAAGTGAAGACCTAAAAGGCATTTCGGATGATTTTCATTTGCTGAAATCGTTGTCAGACAATTATTATTGAAAATTTCATCATATTTTTACAAGATGGCCGCTTATTAGTATCAATATCTGGGATTTCAATTCACAAGCAGATGAAGTGGTCACTTTACTACTTGAGTATCAAATTTCAAATACAATATGGCATAACGAGATTTTGAATCCCGCAGTTTATAGTCTTATTAAAACTCAACGACGGCTGGGATGATTTTATTATGTAGTATTAATTTGTTTGTTGTAATAAAGGGAAAATTTAAAAAGGTAAAAACATGGGAAAATATTCCCAAAGGAACGGTCTTGTGGCACAAACTTCGCGGGGTCGACTAATTATAAACATTATCATGTTTTACAAAATCAATTTAATAAGGCGGACACGAGAATTTAAAAATCCGTTTAAAAATAATTTGAAAGGCAAATATATACATCGCCGTCTATAAACATTTGAAACACGCAAGGCATGGCTTGCGCGTTGCAGTGGCCCATTCTACTTTTATGGAACCGCGGTATCTTTTTCCCAGGAACCGGATCACTGTTACTCATTCATACCGATAACCTGCATTTTTATTTATACCTGTATCTTGTGATTTACTATGTGTACTTACGATTGTAAAGTTTACGAAAAATTATTCGCTTATATTTTATAATTAAAAGTGTATCAAATTCATTCAAGTATTTACATAAATTTAACTAACGTATAGTTGAAGTAGAAACAGTGGAGTTGGCAAATTAATCTATCCAATGATATATAGTTAAATCAAATATACCCTGTGAGCAAAATGTATGATTCTTTGCTTTCTACTTTCAAGAAAAGCTGGCGATTATTCCAAACTAGTTTAACAAGGATTTCCATTCACGAACCACTATCTAAGTGTGAATGTATGATGATAGAAATTTATTATGTGGTCCTATTAAATTTAAGCAATTATTTTTAGTTGAGTTTAGAAAGAAACCTTCTAAATCTAAAAAAAAATAATAGCCTTCAATAGTCATAACCGTAATCGTCTTAACAAATAAAAATTATGCTGAAGTTAGTTTTTCTTCTGAAAGCAAATAAATTAACTAAATGTTCCGAATTAATTTAAAAATCTAACAAAAAACAACAGAATATAAAATTATTACTAGTGCAATTAAGTCAAAATCATTAAAAAATTAAGAATTTTGTCGAAACTTAAACTGGCTTATGTGTTAACTTTAAATTTTAGTTTATAGAATTAAAACTGCATGTTTCCCAAAAAACAAGAAAAAAAATAAAAAAGTTTTAGGAAGAACCTTTCTTATTCCCATTATTTAAATTCTTTTACCCAGTAACTAACAGAATGCGTTCGATTCTTATTTTAACAAATACCCAACAAATAAATTGGCCGGTACTCATTACGGAGTACACAAAACAATGATGGCCAAACATGAAAGCTCAGGATGGGCAAGTTCGTGACCTTACGAATCACCGCTTACGTCTGCACCAATAACAAATACCCTGGCTTTCACATAAAGCGCCGCAACATTATGAAACCTGGACTTTACTTTTACTTCCAGAGCTCTGAGAAAGTCTAATCCGCGATTTCGGTGTGTTTTTTACCGGCCACCAGCCTAGGGGTGCGGAGGCATATTTAAGAAGAAGCGGATGCCGCGAGCGCACAGTCTTACTTGTACCTCAGAATGTGGCGGACGTTCGCTGTATTAATCTTAGCTGCGGCGTGCTTCGCCCTGCCCGCTCAAGACACAGGGCATTCGGAAAACGAACTAGACGGGATCAATGACTGCCTCCGGAAAGACTCGACCTCATGCCTCAAGTACAAGTTCTTCTCTTTCGTCGATAAGATGATAGGACAGAAAGAGTCCTTCTCGTTGTCAGACGGTGTGACAGTTGTCCGAGCTTCTGATGTACCAGCTGAAACTGGTGCTCCGCGAGCTTTAGACCCATATTCAAGACTGAAAAAGTACTTCGAGACCCATTCTCTCCGCGTTGAAGTGAAGGGATCAGATGTTTTGGATGCCATTTCTAGTGCGGGGAGATCTTTAGAAGATACTGTGTCGTCGTTTACTGATGAAAATGAAGTCTCAGCAGAAGGCAGAGGGAAGAAGAAGAAGGCAGCAAAAATTTTGGGACCGCTTATGGCAGCTTTGGCAATGAAGATGATGGCTTTGATGCCCATAGCAATCGGGGCAATAGCCTTGATAGCTGGAAAAGCACTCTTGATCGGCAAACTGGCGTTAGTTCTATCAGCAATTATTGGCTTGAAGAAACTTCTGTCGCAGCAGAAGCACGTGACCTATGAAGTAGTGGCTCATCCACATCATTCGTCGAGCCACACCTCGAGTCATGACTACGCTGGTGCGAGTGGGTACGGCGGTGACTCCGGCGGTAGTTACAGCAGCAGCGGTGGTGGAGGAGCCAGCCATGGTTGGGGCAGATCGCTCGAAGCTCAAACCTTGGCCTACTCAGCTCAAAAACCCCAGTAACTTGCGGCATAACCCAGTTACGATCGACCTCCTTGCGAGGGAGATTTCTCCTCGACGCCCATTCCAAGTACAATGTTTACGTGTATTTATTACCTATTTATTATTGTGTGCGTGAATGACGAACGACTGAGTAATTTATATTGACTGAAATTTATTATTTTTATTGCCATTTCGCTCAATCATGCTATAGTCATTATATTTATCTTTCAAGTAAACCTCATAGGTTTTTTATCGTAACTATATATATAGTATGTCTTTTTTTGATGTATAATTATATAATTAAGTGTATATACAATACATATTTCTATTGTTTTTAGTTGATAATTTAGTTAAATCTAGTTGAATATTTATGGTTTTTAAACCAGTACCTGGCTTTAATATTTTTAAGTATTTACAAATTTACTATTTAAATATTTTGTTGTATATATTTATTTATCGTCACTGTATATTTATTTATGTAAGATATTAGGTTTTTATTTTTTTAGTTTTATTAAAATTATTTAATTATGAGTTATAAAAAGACAGAGTATTTATTTAAATAAAAAGAGAGTGATTTATTTCCGTTAATGCCAATATTTATTTATTTATCAATCTTTATTGTTATAATGAAATCCAACAAATGTTAGTTAATTGTTAATAAAAACTACAAATTTACTCATTGTTTTTTTTTTTTTACCAACTTTTCTCTGCATCGTTTTGGTGCTGTTTTCTATAATTTTAGTGTTACGATTTAAAGGAATAAACCCAATTTGGAATCATGTTTTTTGAATTATCCATGCTCCGATTACTAGGTATCATTATTCTCATATTAGTTGCGTCTCAAGATTCATGATTCGTTAACTTTGAACCACCGTAATTTGAATCTAATTTTCAACCTTCCGTTAATAAAAAATCATCATAATATTGAACAAATTTTACAGCAACATTCTAGACCAACTTTTGAAATTAAATATAGTCACAACTTTTGTTTTTAAATAAAAAATCATAACCCTCCTTTATGCTTCGCCGTAGTCGAGTGCAATTTACAAATTAATTTCGTTATTAAAAAAAAATATATATTACTAAGGATCGTGATATTAAATTATTACAATAATAAATTCAAACATTGTAAATGTGTAACTTTCCGTTGAAAAATTAGTTTAACGCTTTGCTTACGGCACTAGGGACGTACTAGATTCCGGGATTCTTCGATAAAAATGTTCATATACTTAACGGTGACAACCCAAAATCCCGTTACTATTTATATGGGAGTCAGGCAGCTCACACCGCGATATAAAATAACCATTATTCTGACTTAGTTTCACACGTTTCATACAAATCGTTGAAAGAGAAAAGCGGATGCAAGCAGCTTTCTACGTTATACTGGTCATCATTTAGCGAACATTATGCTATGGTTTCATAGTGGATTAAGCATTATATTTCTTTCGGTCCAAGGGATTATGAATTGCGGTTTTCATTTTGAAAGGTTTTAAACGTTTTGGTTAATAACAGTTTGAAGGGCAACACGTTAATGCAATGGACGTAAAAAGAAAATCTTGCAGTATATATTTATTGGTACACGATAAGAATCTTTAGTAATTTTCCTAACGAAAATAGACGTTGAGGACCTCGGTGTCGCAGTGGTGTAAACAGCCGACTGCTACGCTAAAGGTTCCGGGTTCGAATCCCGGCGGGGGCGGGACTTTGTGTTATTTGCAAGACGCATTGTCTCGTTTACCGGTCTTGGATGTTGTATTCTTATTTATTTAGTATATACCATATCGTTGCTTAGTTCCTGTGACACAAGTTCTTACGATACTTAGTGCAGGGCTGAGTCAATGTGTGTGTCGTGATGTTGTTATTTATTTTTGTTTATTCCTATATTTGATTTGATTCTGACAAGATTTTTTTAACATTACTTTCTTTTTATTTATTTTTTTGTTTCAAATCATGAACAACAAGGTGACTGGTCCGCGGTGGAAAGTGATACTGCAGCTCTTGACACGACGGTACTCTTGATGTCAAAAATGCTAAGAGCACCACAAGTAAAGTTTTTATACCTCTCGTGCAGGTAATTACACTGGCTCTCCAATCCTTCGAACCGAACATAGTTAGTTATAAAATAGAAAGGAAGGTGGTACCAACCCAGACCATCTCGCACGTAGATCTACCACCTGTCAACCACCTTGCCTTCAGTGGGTTATGTATGTTGAAGGAAAACATGGTTTTGTATTTCTGAGTGACTAAGGCCGGCAAAGCTAGTTGAATGTAACAGTATTACTTTTCATTTTATCACGGGCAAACCAAGCAGACGGTTCACACGATGGAAAGTGATACCGCTGCCTTTTGACAGCGGTATCATTTTCCATGACGGTGCCTTTGATGTCAAGAACGCCAAGAGTACCACCAATGCGCTGCGTTGTAGAGGTAAAGAGGTTTTACATCTCGTGCTTGTAATTACAAACAATTTTGTTAATAAAACATGTACTTTCATATTCTAGCTTAAGTATACTTCGTCGTCTCTTCTTCTCTCCTCTGTAATTGAGATTTTTTATTTGTAATTAAGAAAAGCAAACTATGCTCTTATTTATGTAAATTAAAGGCTAATTGATTATTCCATTCAAAAAATCGATTTTTAAAAGGAAATACTTTGTCTACAGAAATCATTAACAAAATTGAGTACCCAAATTATTTTTATTTCATTTAAATAATACGAAAAAAGAAATAATTCCTTTGCCACATATTTTCCTTATAATAATAATAACCACATCACGACACACACATTGACTCAGCCCTGCAGTAAGTATCGTAAGAACTTGTATCGCAGGTGCTAAACAACGATATGGTATATACTAAATAAATAAGAATACAACGTATAATATATTTTAAGTTGCTTAGACACTACTGCATAGACACTACATATGATTTTATGCAATAGGTCAGGTCAAATGTATGACCTCGAGAGAAAGGTATGATACAGTGAAAACATGAAATCAGTCACGTTTAACAACAAGACAAGAGAAGTTCACTTACGAATGTTTGTTATGATGAAGTAAAAATTATTTATGAATCGTGAAGATTAATATTAAAGCTTTGATAGTTACCGAAAAGTATTTTTTTATATATCAGAAAGTTAAATTGAAGCTTGGATTTACCCAATCGGCTGTGGAGACTTGAGTCTTTGGCTTTTCATTTTTTTTTTAGTTATGTAATACTGCACATTTGCCGTAGAAATTCAGCTGTTTCTTTGTCTGAGCAATGTCTGAGTTACAGGGTGAGTTTTCCATTGACCGCTCTCACTTTACTTTGACAGATCGATTATCATGTCTTTAATTTTTCGGTAGTTACGGGCAACGAGGGTCGGCAACGTACCCCTAGTATTGTAGGTAACGATTGTCATTGATATTGTGTACGTCTACAGGCAACGGTGAGTTTACCATCAGGCGGGCCATATGCCTGATTGCCACTTTAGTGGTAAAAAAGGTAAGGAAATTAAACTTTAAAGTTTCTGTGAAGTTTCTATAACATAAACAAGAAATTTATTTTATAAATTTAAATGTTTCTAAGAGGAGGAGTTTTAAAGAGGAGTTTTAAAGACTAACTCCTACATGTAACTTAAGAACTTTCTCTCTTAATAACGTTAGTTTTAACCGGTGAAGGTTTATATTATAATTAGGTTATTATTTTTTTGTTGGTTTTACCTAAACGGTTCTCAGACGTGTGCTATAATATATAGCGGTACCGTAAGATATCGCACACAGCGCGAATAGCGGTTCACACATGGCCGCTATATACATTGTTGGGTGCATTTATTATAATGTTCAAATTGATTCATATAATTGGCTTAGTAAATCAAATATTCTATTAAAATTATTATTTCTACACGTTAAAGGATTAACTTTTTTACAACAAGGGATGACGGTCAGAGTTACTAGCTGACGGTTTTGGAGGAGGTGTCATTTATGTTCAATAGCATTTAAACGATTACTTGAACTCTGTTATTTGAACTGGGCTGACGCCTACAATATTTTTAAGTAGATCGACCGTCTGTGAACGCATTTCCCGGTACGTTTGTGATATCTTACGATATATTATAGCTCATGCCTGTGAACCCCTTAAAAGTTTTTAATTTATAACCTATCATTGTTTTATATCGGGATTTTATCTTCTAATTATGACCTCCTAAGCATATACTTGAAAACTTCTCATTTTCTAACAACGTTTAATTAACAATAATTATCATCTTATGGGCACAATTAAAGTTGAATGTTGATTTGTCATTCTAAAACAGACTTAACTAGCTTTCAAATAAAGAACATGTCTCAACATTAATATGAAATCTTTGCTACAATATATCGCGCTATTAAAATCTTACTTTTATTGAGTCATATATTTTTATTGAGATCTTTAACACATTATGTTAATATTAAATTGAACAATTAAAAAAATATCAAACTCATTTTAATTGTATGAACTTGTGAAGAGACGAAAATGTTAAACGATATCATTTTTGAGGATGAGTTAAATGTTCAAGCAGAGATGGCGACGCGTGCGTGGTGCCCCTGGTATTGCTATCGTCCAAAGGCTACAATGACTGCTTACCATCAAGCAGGTCGTACGCTTGCCACCTTAGTACTATAAAAACGGTCAAGTGAGTTCCGTACTACTACTACTACCATCTTAAAAGAAAACATTATGTTCTTTTTAGATCATTTTGAAGAACAAAAATAATACGATTCTGTATTTAAATTAAAATTCCCCCCTTTAATTTATAGTTTCTTCGTGTTTTTATTATTTGTCGTTATAGCGGCAAAAGAAATAGACATTCGCTATAAATTTCATGATACTAGCTATTTTTGTTCATGAAATACAGCAGGACAGTACTAATAATAATAACCACAACACGACACACACATTGACTCAGCCCTGCACTAAGATATAATCTTGTATCGCAGGCACTAAGCAACGATATGGTATAAACTACGAAGACAAGAATACAACATCCAAGACCGGTAATCTTAACAATGCGTCTTGTAAATAACACAAAGTTCCGGCCCGCCGAGATTCGAACCCGGAACCTCTTGTGGTCATAATATGGAAACTGTTGACTTATCACCGTTTGAATCTTTTGATAAAATGGTGCGAGGCAGGTATTTTTTTTTTTATTTTTTAGCATGAGCTTTTGGAGTAGTTGTACCTTACTATTTGAGGGTTACGTAATGAAATGGTGTCCTCGGGAATTTATAACTCTATAAGCTAAATGTTTTGGAATAAAGGGACGAAGGACGAAGTATCGGCCGAATGTTCGTGTATTTCCTACTACGGAACTTTTTCGGTCGGCTTCGCCTGGCTCGCAGATACATTCATTGCTATCGGTTTTTGTTTATTTCACATTAAAAACCTCACTCCCAAGACTCAATGATTTCGAATGCAGTGTTATCGTAGATTTTATGTTCGGTCGGTTTATCGATCGGTCCAAAGTTTCGGCGGCGGCATTTCAGAGTAGGGCTCCTGGATCAAAGGCAAGTCATTTGTCCAGGGATTTGTCTCTTGGTCTTGGTTTCTTTTAGGAAAGTAATAAAAAAATAATATAGTGTTAAATCATTCACGACGGTGCTGAACCCTTGTTGTTCGAATCCGACTCGCACTTGACCGATTTAAATGTTTTATTTACTTTATAATCCAATCCGGCATTTAAAAAAGTCTTTGATGACGTTATTGATTTCTAAATGAATGATTGTTTTAAAACTATTGTCTTTATTATAATTAATTTATATGTAAGTTTTATTTAAAAAGATTTAAGACCTTTTAGTGTTCCTACTTTGTTTTTATTTAGTACTTTTATTAATGTGATTTGTTGCTAATGAAAATGTTGTGTCCAACTATAAGGATAAACAGTCTAGCTGCATTTTTTTAATGTTTTTAATTTTTTTAACGATTGTTTTCGGTTTTTGGGCTTATAAATAAGATGGCGCTTCTCTGAAATACTGACGGATTGACTAGGCTTGATTGATTGAGAGTGGCACTCTTGCGGAGCGTCGTGTCGATGGTAGCGGGGCCGCCATATTCAAAAAATCTTGAGTCTATGGCTATGGAGTTTTGAACAAGAAAAAGCCCGCGCACCGCGTTTTTGACGAATCGCTTTAAGATCAGCTATAACGTTATATTGGACTATATTGATTGTTATAATAGATACGATAGATTATTATCGTTAGTGTGATTATCCTATTAGTTAAGCTTCTGAGTGTTTTAATTGTGACTATTAGTGTTGTGTGTGCCAGCCAATACTTTCTTTGCTTCTTCGCCCTTAACCCAACGCCCGCATGATGGACTACACTGATGAAGGATCGCTCGCGCCTTCAAATAAAGAAATAAATCCGATTAACAACCTGTCACCTGTCAACGGCCACCTGTGACCTGTTAGTAAATAAACATCTTGTTAAATGGAACTGACAACATGCATGCAAATAGCTAAAACAAACATTAAAACTAGACTCATATTCAAGTCATGCACACCATCACTCGGAAATCAAAAGGTATTTGGACGCGATGATTACCAATTAATTTTGGGTTTTAAACACAAAGAGTTAAAGTTAAAAATTAATATTAAACAAACATTTCAACATGACTCGTGTAACTTATGGACAAAAGACTTTAAACTTGATGTAACCATTTAATTTAAGTCGTAACTGATTTTCCGTAAATTCGATTTTATATTAACTGTAGTGGCGCTTACTACTTTTTGATCTCGAACCTGTCTGTCTGGTTGACGTCTGCGCTCACGCGGAGAAGCCTTGAACCTTCCAGTGTAAACAAACTTAGCATTGAAATTAGTTCTTTGGCATGATAAGAGATGGCGCTTTTTACCAAAGCTTTGAGGTGATTTCATAATATTTTGCGTCAACAACATGGTAGTGTTTGTATAAGGGGCTTTATAACAAGAAATAAAACAAAATTAAAAAATCGGAATGATATTACGGTTTTTGTTTTATTAGTGATCATTGGGTAATACTAGTTGCCTTGAGGTGAAAACCATTCCTTTAATTTCCTCGATTTCAAAAAAATATCCTTATATTCATAATTTTGAAATTTTTTGAAAGTTATTAATAATTTTATAATAAAGTAAATACCTAATACAATTGTTTCTAGTTCCCGGCATGAACAAGACCTAGTCGAACTGGTTTTCCATCTGCAACTTGCGCAAACGACTACAACCTCACGGCAAAGTTCAATAGCTGACATTGTAAACAAACGTGACCATGGATTTAATTCGGAAATTCCTCAACAGATGTCACAGATTATTGACCTTGAATTTTTTTTATCTTTTTAAAATCTTTGGAGATTTGTTTAATTTAATTAAATTGGATTTTTTTCTTTTAAATAAATGTAAACCATAAAGGAAGCTATGTAAAACAATATTGATCACTCAATTTTTGTTGTTGAGTCCAGTCTGACATTTAATTAAAATTTGTTTAAAATAAAATTCCACTTGTTTTAAAATACTACCGACCGCCTTAAAGAGAAGAAAGATGTCTCTAGTGAAAAATGGCGAAAGCTTAGAAAGACTTTCTTTGTTTTCGTTCATAAATTTTAATGTAGATGGCGTCTGTTTGTAAAATTAAAAACTTGAACTTAAGCAACTCGTTTATGTTCACCCGAAAGTATTCTAATTACGGGAAATCTTTAATGAAATCGAACGAGTAGCTTTGAAGGAGTCTTCTTTTTTAGAAACTTTATTTAATTTAAAATTATTATCCTTACCAATATTATACATGAAAAAGTTTGTGAGGACGTATGGATGTATGGATGTTTGTTACTATTTCACGCAAAAACTACTGAATTGATTTAAATAAAACTTTAAAATAATATAGCTTATACATCTGAATAACACATAGGTTAATTCATAAAGATATTGTGGGAATTGTCTATAATTGTTACGACCATTTTCGACTTCTAGGCGGACTAAGTAGCAATTTATAATTAAGGCAAAAGGTAGTATTCATAATTAAGGAAGTAAGACGTGCATTTAGGTACATTCAGTTACAAAAAGAGCTAAATTGGTCGCAGATTGCTTGCTTTCAAAGAAGCTTACTCCAGCGAACGCTCAGGCTGTGGAATGAACTCCCTGGCATTGTTTTCCCAAGTGATTACAGCACGGTTCCACGCTGTAATCCCTCGAGAGGAGTTAGCAGAGGTTCACATCGCATGTTTTTGTTGAGTCCCAGTGTGACAAGTTGCGAATCCGTCGCCACTATCCCAGCACAATGAGAAACATGGCAGCTACAACTTACGGCAATCCGAGACTCTACCCGTTGACCTGTCGCGTCGGGCCGGTCGGTTAACCAAGGCACGTGACAAACTAATCTACCACCCGAAAAAAGATACAAATAGGTTGTCAACGTGTTGGTGATGGTATGGAATCCTCTGCAGCTTGCGGTGACTGCTTACCATCACGCGTATGCATATTTGGAACTTTGGTGGAATAAAAATGTGATCCGTGTCAAACTAAAAATCCATTTTAGAATAGACGGTGGAATTTAACATTTACAAGTTAAACTGCATAGTCAAAAGTGATTGTAGACTTAAATAGTTTAATGTTATGTATTAGGGACGATAACGTAGCGTTGGAGATGCGTGGGTGCGGCTTATTTATGTGACGATTACTGGGTCAGTGTGTTTAGCATAGGTTTGTATTAAGGCCGATAACCTAGCACAGTACCGCTGCTTTGCCTGAGTTTAACTTTTGAAATAACATCATGGGTAAAAAAAGTGACGACCTCTGTGTCGCATTAGTGTAGCTGACTGCTACACTAGAGGTTCTGGGTTCGTTCGTCGGGGGCGGAACTTTGTGATATTTGTACTACGCATTATTTCGCTTACTGTTCTAGGATGTAGTATTCCTATGTAGTTTATACTTAGCAACTGCAAAACAAGATTCTGTAAACTTATTGTGGGTCTGAGTCAATGTGTATCGTATTGTGGTTTATTATTATTATTATTAATAACACTGTTGCCTATTGAAACAATGATTGTTAGTCGTAAGTAGATAACGTGAAGCAGTTCGATTTGTTTCGGTTCGATGAATTGGAGAACCATTGTAATTTCCGGCACAAGAGTTATAACATATTAACCTCTACACGGGCAACGCGTTAGCGGTACTCTTGGCGTTCCAGACATCGAGGGTATCGTCGTGGCTATGGGTGGCGCTATCACTCTCATGTGAAACGTCTGCTTGTTTGTCCATCATGTTGTATAAAATAGTATAGCAATCTTCTATAAGCTACAGTTACTGCTTATAGGCAACCCAAACCTTTTGCTAAGACATCACTGAAGCTATAAACACTTATTAATTAATATATAAATAAAATAGCTAAATTTCATATAAAATTTATTGAACATGGCATACATTCTTCAGCCCTCGAGGCGCAGCGGTCAACTAAATCGCTTTCAGTGTTACTCGATGCCCGACGTGAGGTTTGAATCTTGGCTTCGGCAGGTGTGAACATGCGTTTCCTCTGGATAATTCTCCTTATTTAAGTATTATATTTCTCTATATATGTGGGTATATTTTTAATACTACAATGATGGCAGATTTACCTGATGGTAAGCAGTCACCGTAGCTTTTGATTGCTCGCAATACCAGGGGCTTTACGCAAGCATAGCCGACCCTGTAAAACCTTTATGCGACCGAGCGTGAAAGAGAACACATTTTTCGAATGTTCATGTTAATGTTCTTATATTAAATAAAGAATTTCAAAAATCTAAATCAATGCGGTAACAAAATTTTGTCATTTAGTGTGCGTTGTTAGCAAGCTTTGAATAGTTTTTAACCGACGAAAAAACAAAAAACGGAGAAAGTTCTCAAGTCGAAACGAATTTTTTTATTTGTTTATTGGCATAGCAACAGCATTATACAGGGGTAGTTTATAAGTATGGTTATTAATGAATTATGAATATAAATCTAAAGTGTATGCCAATTAAAGGTGGTGTGCGCACCTTACACACACACTTTTACCACTTACACACGCTGTGTACACTTTAGATTTATTTTTATTTTATTTTGAGTTGTTCGATTTTGATAATTCTTTTTTATATTTGAATTTGTCCAGTTTAAATTAAAATAAAATAAAAACTTTGGGAGCGGGAAAAGTAAAAAGTTTTTCATTGATCTTTGTTTTTGCTAAAAATATTCAACTCACTTTGTATTTTACTTTGTTGCGAATGTAAAATTGAATAACTGCAACCTGAGTGCAAGTTAAAATCGAAAGCTGAACACTCCAAAGTGCATTGTTAGATTCACTGACAATTCACTTTTGAAAAAGATGCACCTATACAAGATAACATCTTGCATCACTTTCACACCAGCTGTAAAGAAAACATGAGAAGGCAATTTTGATGTTCACTTTTCATACAAAGAAAGTTTTTCAATTTTCTTTGTTACATTGTTATCCAAAAATTTACAACTTTGCTTTTTTTAAATTTAATTAAAGTTTAAGTTAAAAAAAAGTATTTAATTTAGACACAATATTCCGTATCGGGCTTATTAACCCAACTGTTTCATGACAATCATGAATTTGCATTTCTCATGCCGAATCCTATGTAATCGATGATCAGTCAATCCACCGGCTATACTTTCGCGTTTATTATTGCTCTATGTTTATTGCAGTAAAGTATGGGATGAGGGCTTGAACTTTAGGTTGAACGCTTTCACCTTTCGTGATTTATTGTACACTCTTGAATAGGAAATTGAGGGTTAGAGAGATAACCTGTAATGCTTCGATAGTTGTATAAAGTAGAGAAGTCTCGAGCCTTTTTAAACACTGATTCATGTGATACATAACTTTGATGATGGTGCGTTACGAACAGTAACTAGACAGTAAATACAAAATTAAGTTTTCAGGAGTGACAAATTTTTTTTTTAGATCATTCCTAGTGATCTCTTCATTAGATTTTTTTTATTTCCGCGGTATTTAAAGTTAAGTATGATTGTGAATATTTTTAAAATTAAAGAAAATCATTAAAATACTTATATATTTACGCTCTTATGCATGAAAACAGTAATTCTAAACCTACTTTTTTTTAAATAAAATTATTATAAAGCTATTAAAATTAAGTTGTTTGGTTCCGAATGGCAACAGTAGACATTCTAACACTAGAGCTGTGTTTATTTGTATTAGGAGGTTGTGCATTCTGGTGAAGTAATGAAACCACAAAGTAATTTTTATAATGACTGATGATATATTTTGTTTAAGTGATCATGATAACATGATGATAAAATGATACGAAGATGAAATAACAAAATACGAAGAATAAGTTTTGTACATGAACAACGGCATCGCTTATGTTAAAACAGATACATAATTCTATATAAATATGTAAATATATAAACGTAATATAATAATAATATGAGATAAATAAAATACATTTCAATAGAAGATGCAAAAACAATATTTTACGTAAATATTTTCATATGAAGCTTATTTACAAAAGTATAACAAATATTTATAAAATATTAAAAAGATATTCGATAAGATAGAAGAGAAATAAAAGAAAATAAATATGAAAATGTTTAAAAATTATTATACCAATTAAAATACTCGAATACGTTTATATTAAATTGATTAAAAATATAATACGAGATAAATATATAAAATAGGAACAATAAATAAACATAATAATGTAGTTTTAAAAGCGATGCTCAAAGGAAACAGACAAGATCCACTCGTACGAACTTATGCTAAGGTTTAAATAATTTAAATAAATTATTAAATAATAAATTAGATCCATTAAGTCTGAGGTCCGAACTAACTATGCTATTTGACTATAACCCTTTGGGGAACAAGTCTTGGGACGTTAGTTTGTGTAGGCGTTGTACGCGAGGTTTTGCGCGTCGGCTGACCTTCCCCAACCGCCTCCGTGACCGCCACTGCCATGGCTGTAATGCTCCTCATGGTGAGGGTGTGCGACAACTTCATAGCTTTCATGGTGGTCGTTCTTTGACAGGAGTTTCTTGAGCAGGACAAGCGCTGAAGCGAGCAGGGCAGCCTTGGCTAGCAGCAAGCCCTTGACGGCAGCAAAGGCGATGATTCCCAGGAACAGAGGAATGAGGGACTGGATCTTCAGTTGGAGGAGAGCAAGGATGGGCATGAGCTGCTTCAGCTTCTTCTTCTTACCACGGCCTAGAAAATGAAGTACAGCATAAATAATCTAAGAATATAAAAGGATTCTACTGTGATATAGAAGATCGATTCTGGGAAACTTAATCAGTAGTTACTTCACATGTGACAGTATTGTAACAACTAAAATCATCTTATAATCAACATCATAAAGTCGTATTGCACTATCAAATGATCTTTAGTCATTTCCACCTTTATCATAGTATTGATCAATGTTAGGAAGCACAGTGACCGAATACTGATTCTAATTCAAACGGAATACCGAAACAAGATCGAAATTTAAATGTCCCTATCATTAATATTCACCATGTTACATCCAGTTTGCATAACAACATCGTTCTAGAAAGTGCATCGATTACGGCCTTTTCGAAAGCTTCGAGCCTACTTCCATATTTCGTTGACCAGATTCCGCCTGAAGCGAGACTTTTACTTGATACAAATCGAGATTTCGATCGTGTTAACGGAACTTGGGACATCTCAGACCCGTAACTTACTCCTCGTAAGTGTACTATGGAAATCTAGTAAAAACAAGACTCGTCCATCCGTCCGCTTTCCAACATGATCAACCTTGTTAATAGGCTAGAGAAACTCCTACTAGACCTGTCTTGCCTATAAGTTTCTAGCCTCCACATGGTCAAATGCTTTAACGAGTCTTTGCGGAAGTCCGCTCCAAAGATTTTAGGACGCACAAGTAGAAACTGTGTTTCGTAACGAACTCTCACGATTGTCTTAATTAATTTCGAGCGAATAACGTATGCGGCTACAATTTCTACGCTTTTACATAAATTAATATATGCATCAATTAAATTCGGAGTCACTTTCTATTTTTAATTCTCGCCCAGACCAGTTTCGCGTTCGGAATGACATCAGACAAGTAACTTTAACAAGAGCATTTGTTACTGACTTTTTTACATGTCAAGCAAAAAGGAAAGACAGTGTGACGGATTTGATAAATCAGTTGATGGCATGTTCCGTAATGATGTTGTTGATAAAAAACCTGTCCAAACATTGACAAGTGTCATAGAAAATAATCAGGTCGTCAAATTGGAAGATGCTCGAGAGGCGGTTCTTTTGTGAAGCGTCGAATGGAACGATATCCACGACGAAAACCAGTTATGCTAACAAACAGTGAATTTTGTCGGTCGTTATCTAACAATGATTGTTCTGTGCCATAATACTGCAGTGTAACCAATCAGTGAGCCAAATCTTCCATCTGATTATGATTATGATTATAGGGAAAGTAATGCAGTTTCTTTTGTTAGAACCTACTTTGATTTTGTAAACAATCTACTTGCTTTGTTTATTTGAACTTTAGAATTGATGTATATTTTTTAATGTATTTGTAATGCCATTAAAGATCGTTAAATCGTAATGTATATTATATTTTCCGGTCTCTTTCATTTGAAAGGGTTAACTAAAATATTGCGATAAAACAAAATGAAATTTGTACCTGATCTTGTAAAGTTAGCGTATTTTCTTAGCTAATGGAGTAGGACCATCATAATTTTCAATGACTCACTAATTTAGTTAATGGTCATATTTATTAAAACATCGAAAACAATCTTGACCCTTATATCTCAATCAATGCTATTTTTCGCCATGACTCAGTGAGATTTATCAAAAGGCATTCTCTAACACCTTTTTGATGGAGCTTAAAACGTCGAGTACCTTCGTGAACTTCTAGTAATTTCAATAGATATTTAATGTATATGTAAAATAATTATTGTGGAGAGCGGGCGGCTTTCTCTTTTTTTGAAGCAGTAATTTTGATACTTTGATTAATGCCCCGGGGCCAAAACGGAACCGATTCTGTCACTCGGGTGTTTAACTAGATTTTAATATTTTAATGCTTTTTTTGCGGCTATTTTAGTTATTGTATTATTTTTTAAAATACATTTTGTGAACTTTTTGTCTAATTGTCATTAGTTTTGTCATAAATTGTTTTTTTTTTTATTTGCTCCAAGACCCATAGATATAGATATCAAAATAAATCAGGTCTGAACTACAAACTTTTACCATTTAAAAATGAGAAGCTTTTGATAGTTCTCTCTTAATCGAGCTGAGACATTTTCTTTTCTTACCTTCTTCGAGGGACCTCTTGACATCGTCCACGGTGCTCTTTGGCATGCGGAACTGGATGACATGGTTCTCAAAGAAGTCAACGGCATTGTCCAGGAGTCTGGATTCTATCTGGTTTTCCCTGGCCCTTGGTTCTTCGGACAGAGGCTCCAAAGCACGAGCTGATCGAGGTGATCCGGTTCCGAGAAGACTGATGCCGTCAGCAATGTTCACCTCCCTGGCTGTTGCCAGATTTTCGACATATTTCAATGCCCTTTCCTGTTGAAAGATATAATTTAAGTAACAGTAGTTTTAAAAAAATTTGATGATGTTTGTTTTGAGGGAGTTAAACGTTTATCAAAAAGTATTTATCTTCCAAAATCGTTTTTTAGATAAAGTTGCTGATTAATAACACAGTGAAGACTTTTATAAGAAGATCACAAAATAAAGGCTAAATTTTTTCGAGATAGTATGTGCAATTAAGAAATGTGAATCCCGGGTTATCGCCACATCACTTTACATCACACACACCTTTAGGCACAGGGAATAATCTTGCTCGGCACAATTCTTCACAACTCCAATAACTGAACTGATCACGTCATCTTCGCCTCCAGCAGGTTTGCTGCTCGCCACTGCGACACTCACTAATAGTACTAGAAGGTAGGCCTTCATCTTTATTTGATTAACACAGGACGTTTCCTTTGCCGATGGTAAGTGAAATGTGGTGTCTGGATGGTCGCTTGACGGTTATATTCTGCCTACCCCCACTGCCTTCGGAGTATTTACGCCAAAATGTGCGTACGAGCAAGTGATAGTACGGGTAAGTAGAGCTTGGAATGTCGCAGAACTGGATGTTGCGGTCCTCATGGGGCTGAGAAAATTTATAGCGGCAACAATCAATGCAGGATGTTCAGGCAATTTGTGGTGATTTCGGCTTTGAATACAAGATATTTAGATAAAACGGTGCTATGTAAAGGAAATTAAGATTTTCTTTTCTATCGATTAATTCATGAGTTATTTAGATATTTATCTTGGAAACGCTTTTCGATTCTAGAATAGATAGTTTTTCTATGCATTTCATTTAGAAAAAAAATAATTGAAGACGTAATTTTGATTAATTGGTACGCTTGTAAGATGAAAGTTTGTAGTCAGTAAAGCTGCCGTGTCTTAAGCTTCTTAAGGCTTAAACAGGTGCAAATTTTTGTAGTTCAGGTATGGTTGAAACGTTTTGATTGGCCACTCTACTTATGAATGATACAACTCAATGGCCATTTTCTACGCAAATTAATATTTATACGATGATTTCTAAAATTGCATAACAACCGAATCGGATGTACTCGAGATTTGAATTTTCATCTTGATTTAAAGTTTTAAGAATGTAAATTTTTTAATTAGTTTCAAAAACGGAGATGAATCTTTAATTTACGATTAACGTTGATTATGTAAAAGTGTTCGGAAATAGCTTTTTATGAATGATCTTCATTTATTATGCATGTTTTTTAATGTTAAAGATTTTTTGTTTGATAAGGGCTTAGTTTGGCTCATTTTGACTACGTTTAAATTAAATCAAAGTAATAAATATGTTAAAATAAAACTTTTGCTAAGTATCTCTTATATGTTTCGTTTTTAATAACCCAGCTATCAGAAATTTACATTTATTGATTAATTTTGACAAAAAAACCTTATCATCATCATCATGCTGGAAGACATCCACTGCTGGAAGACCTTGGAATGAAGTTGTGATGGAGTAGCAAGACAGTTCACCTCTTTACAAAATGGCGATCCATTTTATGGGAGCATGATCTTAATTTTAGCAAGATCTTTAATTAAAGCCAATTTTAATCTCAATCAGGGCTAAAAGCCCAATGAACGCAGATACTTTTTTGGCAGGCTTGATCCCCCTGGACCCCCCTGGTTCCACTAGAGCTCCCCCAAAATGCTTTAACTAGGACGATCCTGTCCCAATAGCGAATGCCATTATTCCGCAAGCGTTTACGCCAACAGAAACAAAATGTACTGAAATGCTCTATTTTTATTTTTTTATGGGCGTTAAGTCTTTGGCTTTTGACTTAAGGGTCGCTTGTATCTAGCTCCCTGCTGAATAGGAAAAAGCAAAAACCAAGTAAGCCAATGCTTTTTTCCTTTTGAAAAGTGATGTTTATAACTCTATGATTACGGAAAGGAAGCCAAGTAAGTAGGTAGTTCACTTTGCAAACATGCTGATGTCTAGTCTATGTTTATTCCCTTACTTTGTAGTTTGCATCTAAAGTAACCGGTCGAACATCGTTAAATTGTAGAACGCTAATGTAGCTGTGTGCTTTGCAAAATTAAAAAAAAAAATAAGCAAAAATTTTTGTAACCATTTTTTAGTTTTTTTTTTTTTTGTAAATCTGACAAAAAAATTCTTATGATTTTATATAAAGTCGTTCTGACTTAAAAACACACGTATGCTTTAGAATTAAGATTAATGAAGTTTAAGAGATTGTCCCGAGTTTTTTAACGAAAACATTTTTTTTTGGGAAATTTGTCATTAAAAAGTTAGTTCGTATACACAATAAAAATGTTTTTTTTTTTAAATAAAGCACGAAAGTTTAAAGTGTAGTCAAGCCGGTTGTCATGATAACTTTACTTAAAGGTTAACTGCGATTCGCATCAAACGTAGACGCACTAAAATTATACCTAACCTACATCAAGTCAAACTGGTTTAAGGTTATATCTCTTTCATATAACTAAATAGGCAAAGTCTACAAAACAAACATGTTTAAAGTTCACCCCTTTCTTATAATATTGTATTTTCTTTGCGATATTGTATTTTTAATAACAGTGAATTTTTTAATTAATTTCCAAAGTCAATAAAAAAAAGAATAGATTTTACAAAAACAACCTGCGTAGAATTTGTATTTTTGTAAATTTTTAAGCTTGTACTGAACATAATTTGTAAAAATTTGTTGTACTAGAAAATTATTGTATTTTAAATATTGAAATGAGCAACAATTTTATTATTTTTCCCTGATTTTCCCGTAGAAATAGCATTGCGAACCGTTGGTATAAAAATATTTGGTAGTTCTCATTTTAAGTCTATGTGAATAAAAAATGTTTTGTCTTTGAATAAGATTCGTTCACCTCGAAATTCAGCTGCGAAAAATAAATAAATAAGGTAGGTCTAAATAATAAAATCTACAGCTAGATCGGTAAACAAACTTGCGAACCTTCATATTCGCAAACCCTTAAACAATTTTTTTGGGGTTTTTTTTTGTAATTTGCATTCGAAAAAAGTAGCTAAGTCAGACTGTCATATGAAAACTCAGTCGATGTTAATTAACACGAGCCATGTATCACCTTCAAGTTGACTAAAAGCCATCGAAACTTAATAACTATACATTGTTTCAAAGCACAAAGAACTGAATCACTTAACACCGTCCTGCTAATTATCAAATGCTGAACCAAAGCGGCCGTTCTTAATTATCCACATTTTCTTGTTAAAATTAATGGGTTTTGCTTTCACTGAATTAAATTTGAAATCCGTATGGAAATCTATACCGTGAACACTTTATATATAAGATGTATGAATGTTTTATTTTAGTTTTAATAGTCAGTTAGTTGAGAGAGTATGCTTCGAAACTAACGTATTTATTTGACAGTAAACTTTTTGGACGAAAAGCTAAAGGAACTAAAATAACCTTTACTTATCGTCTGGGTTGGTACCACCCTTTCTATTTCTGCCGTGAAGCAGTGTTTCGGTTCGAAGGATTGGAGAGCCAGTGTAATTACCGACACGAGAGGTATATCTTTGCCTCTACAAAGGCAATGCATAGGGGATGCTCTTGGTGTTTCACGACATCAGGGGTATAGTCATGTTAATAGGCGGCGGTATCAATTTCCATCAGTTGAACTAGCCTCATATACGAGTACATGTAAGTGTACTTAAATTGACTTCAGTCGACGTCAAACAAACAAATTCGTCGTTTTTTTTTGGTATCATCTAATGGATTGTTTCATTTATAAATAGCACTAGCTTTTGCCCGCAACTTCATCAGCGTTTCATCCAAATTCGTTCGTTATTAATTTACGAACTTTCTTATTTTAATTATAGGATCTTTGGAAATCGGACAGTTCTGTAAAAATATATGCGTGGTGATACATAAAAATTTCTACGAATGGAACTTTGTGTTATTTGCTAGACGCATTGTTTCGCTTACCGGTCTTGGAATTAAATTTCCTATAAATGTAGTTCATACCAAATCGTTGCTGCGACGAAAGATCCTACAATTTTACTGCAGGGCTAACTGAGTGTGTGTGTCGTATATGTGGTATTTATTATTTTCTATTATTTGTTTTTCGTAATACATGCTTATGTTTGATAAGTTTGAGGACTTAAATAGGTTTTCCTTTTCTAGTCGATCGAGTATTTTAAACCAAATTAGCTTGTTGAATAACAGATCATTATTTACTCTATACATCATAACACCTCGCTATGTGATTGCTTTGTCCATTACCAGAGAAACAGAAGCTTAATCCGCCGTGAAGTCGTATAAATCATACAAACTAACCCATTACCGACTATTTGCTCTTATTGCCAATTGTTATAAAACTGTAACACATTTAATTGACTCTCACCGAAGAACAATATAGCTGGTCGGGAAAAATTCTCACTTTTAATGAAAGAAAGCATGAGTGGACTCGAATTTTCTATATTAGATAAATAGAAAAATCGCTTTTACCTAAGCACGGATGTTTAGGTACAACAATAGAACCATCTTCTCACGGTTACATTAAAAACGGGTACTGGATAAACTTTAGTTGCTTTAAAGTAAATATAATAATGACCAACATTACCACATAACGACACACACAGTGACTCAGCCCTGCAGTAAGTATCGTAAGAACTTGTGTCGCAGGTGCTAAACAACGATTTTGTAAAAAACACATAGATAAGAATACTAAATCCAAGACCGGTAAGCGAAACAATGCGTCTTGCAAATAACGTTAAGTTACGCCATTGCCGGGATATGAACGCAGAATCTCTAGCGTAGCAGTCAGCTGATTACACCACTGCGCCACCGAGGTCGTCAAAATAAAAAGCTTATTTTAACACGTAGTTAAAAAAATCTACTTTGCTATCAAACATTTAAACTCGTCGTTCCGTTCTAAGTTATGAAAGTTGAGCTAAGAAAAGTTTCGAAATTCTCTTATAGATCAAAACGCCTTACGTCGTAGGCTACGCGCCACGATGGCTTCAATAGCGGCGAAAGGGGCGGAGGGGTGGTCCGCCCCGGGTACCAGGCATGAAGGGGGTGACAACGGCTTGTGCTTAGTAAAAATGAAATCCGTCCCGGGTGCTAAACTATGCTACGCCGCCACTGGATGCCTTTAATGTAACAACATCTTAATAATAATAATAAACCACATCACGACACACACACACTGACTCAGCCCAGCAGTAAGTATCGTAAGAACTTGTGTCACAGGTGCTAAGCAACGATATGGTATATATACTACATAGATAAGAATACTACACCCAAGACTGATAAGCGAAACAATGCGTCTTGCAAATAACGCTAAGTTACGCCATCGCCGAGATTTGAAGAACCTCTAGCGTAGCAGTCGGCTGTTTACACCACTGCGCCACAGAGGTTAATGTTACTAGCATCAGTGATAATTGCTTATAAACCACTAAACCAAACTAGGATCTTGATCTTCCATCGAGAGAGAGACATACGTAATAACTACTTTTATCGTCATTCACCATCGAAACTCTGCAAAATGGATGCGGCAGTTTAGATTTTTTGATTTCTCTATACATTTGTTACAAAATCAATATCTCGAGATTTGATGAGTTGCATCTGTTTTATACACATACAGACACACAACACACATTAAAACACAATATTAATTATGTTGTGATGTTCTTATTTTTATGAATTGTATGTTTTTTTTTTGTTTTACACTATATCGTATCGTAACAATATCGTTGCAATGACTATTTGCAAATTAAAAAAAAAAAAAAATCATTATTTATTATGAACATTTTAAAATTAATTAGTGTGAACATCGAGGGGCAAAAAATAAGAATGCTTGTGATGGTTAGTGTGTGGACTTTATGTGTGTGTAGTATTGGTGTGTGTGGTGTGATACAGAAATACAAATGTGTTTTTTTTTGTGTGTGGAGAGTGACTGTAGAAGAGAAAATATGATTATGTGTTGTGTTAAACAGACTTTGCGAAAAAAATATAAATAATATGAAATTTTCTTTTTATATACACATACTAACTAGGTGACCCGCGCAAACGTTGTTTATCCCCCCCCTATCACTAAGGGGTATGAAAAATAGATGTTGGCCGATTCTCAGACCTACTCAATATGCTCACAAAATTTCATGAGAATCGGTCAAGCCGTTTCGGAGGAGTACGGGAACGAACATTGTGACACGACAATTTTATATATAAGATTAACTAACGCACGTGTAAATTTGATACTTCTTTGACACTTCGATTCTGCACTAAATTCGCAAAATGTATAGTTTTTTAGGCACACCTCAAAACTCTTCTCAAAACACTTAGTACCTTTTAATTTAATATTTGATCCAGCACATGGTCTACAATAACACAATGATAACAAAACTTTTTTTTAATTTGATCGCAGCGCTAACTGTCGGGACAGACTAAAATTAAAATTCGAATATTATTTAAAATTTGACACTGCGATGGTAGCGCCGTCTGTCGGATCCAATGTAAAACATTCCAAAATCAACAACTACTAATAAATTAAAAATTAATTAAAAAACATTGTCCAGCGGACAAAATTGTGAATCTAAACCATTCCCAGATCCCCTCGAACGCACACAAAAAATTTCATCAAAATCGGTCCAGTCGTTTGAGAGAAGTTCAGTGACATACACATTCACAGAAGAATTATATATATATAAATATATGGAAAGGTAAACAGAATGTAAGGAAAACGTAAACAGAAGAATTTGGAGAATATTCTAAGTACTAAACACAAATGTCACAGGATCGCTATGATTGTAATTCTTCTAGGCCGTTTTCAACTATGGAATTCTATTAGCTAATAATATAGGTAGTCTACTGTCTTAGATGCTTATCAGGCAATCCATTTGTTTTTGCCTACCCTATTGTATTGTGGAAGTAAAGAAGGTGATGCATATAACTGAGAGACGGTAGGTTCTATGATGTAGCTAAAACGAATTAACAAAAAAAATCGTCCGGTAGGCACTATAATCCTTATAAATATAAATTATCTATTAATTTGTTCTATTAACTTAACTCGAAGCTTAGTTGTGGCTAAGATGGTTAGTTTGATGGTCTTGGATGTAGTATTCTTATCTATGTAGTATTCTTATCTATGTAGTTTATACGGTATCGTTGCTTAGTGCCTGCGATACAAGATTATATTTTAGGGCTGAATTATTGCTTATTACTAAGCATTTAAGGGTATAGAACACATTTTTGAGTTTGTAGCATAAAAACATCTCCAGAGATACCTATTTATTTTTTTATTTCACATGCCATATCCATACTGTATACTTTAAAGAGCATGAGCAAACTATATCAGATGACTAATGACAACGTCTGACGGCAAAGCTAACCGCATCTACGCATAAAACTTTCAATCATATTATAGTTGCTTTTTTCTAAATCTAGTTAACTACAAGACCTTAGGTGATTAACTGTGATGAATTACTTAATGTTGATAAGATTAACGTAAACTAAAAGCGAAGCTTAGAAATTGTTCCCCAAAAGGAGTTTCCCTCACGTTTGACCTGTCCAAAACTCATTATCACCTAAAAACTATTAGCTGAAAAGTGAGCTCTATGACATTGAAATAAGGACTTTGTTAAAGCATTAAAACATCTTAATGCGCATACATATCATCGTATTAGTCATTTTATTGTTCCATTTGAATCGTGATTGAAAAGGATATTGACTTATTTAGGAAATGGAAAGTTGATTCATTGTTGTGGGTGCGTTGGAATTTTTGTGAAAGAATCAGTTTCGTTAGGAAAAAAAATGCATTTACAAAAAGTTCTAATATCAAAATGATTACAAGTATCAAGAAGGATTTTAAGTGAGTATGTTAGAATTATATTGTAAAGGACGATGAAAATAAAATGCCCCATCTCCGGCGCAACAGGGAACTACCTGAGACTTTTGTATTTATTGTGTTTAAATATATATTATTATATTTTATTATATTATATATTATATTGTATTAAATAAATTCAAGAGACCTAGTAAAATCATGTGCACAATGGAGTGTGTTCATAGCACTGACTGCATTTCCACACTGTATAGTAATGCTCAACCTTTGAGCGAAATTCAGACACAGCGCTGCAGTCACGACACTTTTTTAATTACACTCTTAACAAAAAAAAAAAAAACTTTTGAAATTCGCACCCCAGAAATAAGTGTGATAAAATGACCTTCTCATATCAATCTATCAGTTGATGAGAGAGAATGAAATGAGAGAAGAGTTAGCGATCGTGCTGGCGCTGCAGTTCTTGGTCAGCACGTAATGCTCGTGATTATCAGCTGATAGATTAATTGTATAACAACTTATAGATGTAATCTATGAGAGGGAATCAATAAACGGAGTTTGAGAGCCAGTCGTTTCACTACCTACCATCATCATGCTACCGTTCCGTCCCCTCTGGGGGTAATCCCGGCACCGTACACCATAACTTTGGCGGAGTCGTCTCAAACCCGCTAAATACCTTTGATAATTACGTACATTAGTTATTATAACAGTACATAGATCGAAGATTCTAGAGTAAATACTCGTGTTATGTTAAAGATACAGTGTTAGAAATGTTAAAACATTTTATAGGTAAGATTATAGGGTTACGAACCCAAAGGGACCCTACTAAGACTTCGTTGTTTTTCCGTTATGTGAACCTCGAATTAAATTTACTTAAACCTATTTATTGTACGCAAACCTGCGAGTAGGTTTGTACCCTTTTTGAGTGTATAGTTTTCCAAATCAACGATTTAGAAGACGAGATTATAACGACGACACGTGGTAGCTTAATTTCTTACTCGCCTTGGTTAACCGACCGATCCGACCCGACAGGTCGAGGGTTCAAGTCTCGGACTGTCAACCCCTGTCGTGAGATTACGGCGTGAGTTTATGTTTAATGAATAAATAAGTTACAAGATAAGAATTATAAAATTTCTACAAAAAGATATATATATATTATTATTTTACATAGTTACATACATTTTTACAAAGTTTAAATGACTCTATATTTATAATAAAATAAAACCGGTTTGTCACAATAAAAACAAAGAATGGCACTCAAAACCTTAAGCTTATTTTATCTTAGCCATACCAAGTAGATTTTATTGACATCTTGTCTTTAGGGCACACTCGCCAATCTGTCCCACCACTGCAACTTCTGTTAAACATGATCAGTGGAATCGTTAGATTCAGCAAAGCACAGGCTGCGTGCCTGGACATTTTAGTTAACGCCTGTTGTGAAAAAAACATAAACTCACGCCGTATATTAATCCCTCGAGATGGTCCAGCAGAGGTGTTAAACACCGCATTTCGCATGTTTATGTAGGGTCCCATTGTGACAAGCTTATTTACAAGTGGTAGTTCTATGTTCGAAATCGTCTGGGTTGGTACCACCCTCCTTTCTATTTCTGCTAAGAAGCAGTTCGCTGTTTCGGCTCGAAGGATTGGAGATCCAGTGTAATTACCGGCACTACAGGTATGACACCTTTACCTTTACATAGGCAACGCTTTGGTCGTTGCATCGTCGTGTCAATAGGCGGCGGTGTCACTTTCCATCAGGTGAATCGTCTGATGGTTTGGTTTGTCCATGATGAATAAATTAAAAAAATAGGCTGTTGTGTGTAGTTTTGTTTTATTTATTTTATTTTTGTAGCGGCCTGCCTGACATTTAGTTTTGAACATTTTGGGATATAATATGCAGGACATAAGTAGCTCGCTGTGCTGTGTGCGGCAACACCACCACGCCACGCCACGGCGCGGCCACGTTTTTTTTTTAATACATTGACATTTTTACATCCTTAATATATTTTGAATGGAATGCCCGCTTTGAATAATTCAATAAGTCATCTACAGGTATTGAAACAGTCTTGAATACGAGATTTAATTTGGATAAGAATTCTAGCAAAGGTAATGGATACCATGTTCCGATTTTGGTCTGGATTTCTATCAAATTTTAAATTTTAAATAGTAGTTAATATAATAACAACAATATTGGGACATCGTGAATTTTTTTGAAAATATTTTTTAATTAAAATATTAATTTAGTATGTAATAAAGAAATAGATAATCACCACATCACGACACACACACATTGACTCAGCCCTGCACTAAGATAATCTGCATACTATTAAGACATACTATTAACTATACATAGATAAGAAACTACATGCAAGACCGGTAAACGAAATTTGTCTTGAAAATAACAAAAAGTTCCGCCCCCGCCGGGATTCGAACTCGGAACCTCTAGCATAGCAGTCGGCTGTTTACAACACTGCGCAACCAAGGTCGTCAAATAGATATGGTTTTTAAAATTACAGAGCATTTCTTGTTCTATCAGCAATAGTTTGCGAGGGGCATGCGTTAAAGATATTTATAAGATTTTTTACAACTCTGGTTACATTATTGAAGTTTTAGTAAGGATTCTTATATTTTTCTTATAATAAATATTACCTTTTTAATGACGAATAATGTAGCTTCGTAATGGTGAAATTATTTTTGAAATCGGTCTAGTAGTTTTTAAGTTTATTCGTTACAAACACACAAAAATACATAGGTTTCCTCTTTATGATTTATGTCAGCGTATTTTGGGTATGACTTGAGTCAAATATATTATAATCAAAATTATTTTCTGTAAACAACAAACAAACAATAACCATATTGTTGCAAAGACTACTTGCTGAGTTGCTATCAGTCCTGCACTAGGCAAAGCTTGTCTCGCAGATACACATTTTTTAAGTTAATCTTTTATTTGACTTTACGCGGTCTGTCATCTATTTCATTCGCATGTTATATTTTTTCACAATTTCATTATTTATTATGAACATTCTAGAAATTATTTAGTGTGAACATCGAGGGGGGGAAATAAAATAAAATTTTGTGACGGTGAGTGTGTGGATTTTGTGAGTGTTGGTGTGTGGTGTGATATAGAAATGCAAGTGTGTATGTTTGTTGTATGTGGAGAGTGAGTGTAGAAGCTAAAATATGAATATCTATGTGTGTTAAACAGATTTTGCATTTACTATCGTATAGTTATTTTCTGTAACTCAAAAATATGAAAAATTTGTGTGTGTTTATATTTATTTAATTTTGGTAATGTTATTTCGTGTTTAATATTTCCAATATAAGCAATAACTATATACAGATAAAAAAATACAAAAATTTTATCAATTTTTTATCCATCACTTTTTTATTTCTCTTAAATATCAGATAAAAGGTGTTACTACAATATTTATAAAACATAATTAGACAGGTAATCAAACATAACTTTAAATATAAAACTTATATATCCGGCCACAATTACATATTCAGAAGATAATTATGTATTGTGGTTCTTAATTATATGCTATTAAGATCTATTTTTGAATACTAAATCTGTTAATTCACTTTCTCCGAATCAAAATGTTAGGTAATAAAACGAAATTAATCAAAATTGTTATGTAATTTGTTTTATAGCCAATGATATGATATATATATATGTTTTTCATTAGCTTTTTCTGTGTGTATGTGACGTAAATGTCTCTGACATGATTTTTAACAACAACAATTATTTTTAGTTAATGGTTTTTCGAAATTGTAGTTTATCTTGAATAACTGAAGTAAACTGCATTAGTTTTACAATTTAAATAACGAAAATTCATCTCTTTATTTCCTTTTTTTTTTTTTAAATCAACAATAAAAATAAAATTATTACTATATTTCAACTATTTCTATAGTTTTATATGCACCTTCAGGTCTTGGATGTAGTATTCTTATGTAGTTTATACCATAACGTTGCTTGGTGCCTGCGATACAAGATTATTTTTTAGTGCAGGGCCGAGTCAATTTGTGTCGTGAAGTGGTGGTTATTATTATATAGAAATGTAAAAAGCGAGTTAAAAAATTTAAGATTATAAGAATTTAAAACATGATGAATAACAAATGAAAGTTATTTTTATGTTATTAAAGTCGAACACAAAACGAAAACAATGGAAAATTCTAGCCCTTCTCACTCTACTAATTTACTATTAATATTCGTTTTTCATATAAACAAAGTTAATTGTGTATTACAAACGAAATGGTTTATGTCTGTATGTCGCTAGTAGTGTGAAATTCATGAAATTTACTATCACATGACTTCGTTCAAAAAATTTCCGTCTACCAAAAAGCAAAAGCCGGAGTTTACGTGCATTAGTATGTAACGAAGCATTACCTCCAAGATACTATCTTGGACGAATAAAGAGACTAGAAACGACAAAAGAGTTTTTTTTACACATTGTTAGAGAAACTGTTTCGCTTACCGGCCTGAATGTTGTATTCTTATTTATTTCGTGCGTGCCATATCGCTGCTTAGCACCTGCGATACAAGTTCTTAAGATACTTAGTGCAGGGCTGAGTCAATGTGTGTGTCGTGTTGTGGTTATTTATTTATTTATTGTCTTGTCTACAAATTTAAGGTAAAAAAGAAAAAAAAGTGACATCGATTGTTTCAATTGTGAGCTGAAAAATTGGCGATAAAATAAAAATCAAAGCCTACTTTCTGTTTGTTTGACATGGGTTTAGACATGGTGGCTTTTAAAAATTATGAAAAATGTCACCATCGTCATCTGAGCTCTGATGATGAGGTCCAATGCATAAAAAATGCCTTCATCAAATAGTTTTAATCAGACTGATCTTGGGCTACTCATGCCTGATGCCCTCGTGATAGTCCGTAAAATAGGGAATATGCATGAAAATTTGATTATTTAATCAATGTATAGAAAATATCTAAAAAAAGTATATTTACTGTGAAAACAGAATTTAAACAATTAGCCAGGGAGATATAATCATTAAAAGTGAATATATCTATCTCGCTCATTGGAACATTTTCTATGGAAGTTGTATGGCGCCCGTGTACTTTGACGTCATTGTACATTGGATCTCTCTGTCTGACCACCGTCTTTGAAGCCTTATTACCTCGATAATGAGTCAAATGTTTGAGAAAATCTTACGGATTTGTGTATAGGTGGTATCGAGTAATAATAAATTAAAACAGTCATGCGTATTCCCTATTCGTTAGAAATGCTCCAATACTTCGACTTCTGACTCATGGCTGCCTACATGGACACCTTCTTCTTCTTCGACCTACACTGCTATTGTAACTTTAATTTGTTATTTCATGCAGAACCTGAGGCCATTAAGTTCGGGTGAGATTGAACAAGCAGGAGACCGTCGCCCGCATAACCCGTCAGCGAACTGTTAGCCGGTAACGGTATGGACAAGAAGTCATCAGATCCGATGTTCCACAGGTACGGCCCCAGCACTGAACCCTGTGGACAGCCCAGAGTCAATGCTTTCGACACAAATATTTACACTAAAATACTACATTACAATGAAGATCTCGGTGGTGCAGTAGTGTAATCAGTCGATAGCTACGCCGCAAATTCTGAGTTCGAAACCTGGCATGAGTAGAACTTTGTATTGATTGGAAAATGCATTTTTTCGCTTACTGGTGTTGGATGAAGAATTCTTATTTGTTAAGTTTCATATCATTCCTTAGCGCTACGACACAAGATTTTGGGTAGAAGTTTAAAAATAATCTTGACAATATCAATGTACTTATTTATTTCTATTTTGATAAAAATGATTCGACTTTCATTGTGTGTGTGTGTCTTGATGTGGTTTATGTTGAATATTTTTCTTTTAAGCTCGAGTCCTTGCAAGGACTCTAAATTAAAAAAAAAAAACATATGCGGCGGTTCCATGAGATATATATCTATGTTACGCGTGAACGAACTCACACGTATATGATTACTTTCACACTCAGAAAGAAAATTAAGCTCAGAAGTATTGTTTGTGTACATCGTTAAAAAAACATACGGTGGTATTTATCGTCGAACTTGTATGCAGAAATGCTCGACGTTAGTAATTAAAATGGTTAATTATTTTTTACCTCTTAAAAGTGGTTAATATTCGTAAATCTTAAAAGTGGTTAAAATATAAATCAAATAATTGATTGAATAATATTGTAAAACTAAATGATTGCTTGTTTCTAAAATAAAAAAAAAAAGAAATCTAGTTTTGTTTTAAAAACCTTGCAGTTTAAAATAACAGTAAAAAAGCTTTTTCCTTATCTTTGTAATTTACTCGAATCTTTTTGAATTAGTTCGATTATAGTGCCATCGTATAAAAATCTAACACGATTATGTTCATACATTATTATGAATTACCTTGGCTCATGTATAAACATAGTGCAGTCCCAAATACTATTTATACTTCCGTAATACGCTAAAAAATTAAAAACTACACTAAAAAAGAGTGATAGACTGGACGGACCCGTTACATATAGATTTTTTTCCCATATAAAATATGCTCAAAAGTAAAAATATGCTCAAAATGATTAATAATTACGATATCAAATTTTTTTAACTGACAAGCATGTGATGTTTAATTTTGGATTCAAATTCAAAATTTAAATAGACTTAAAATTACCACCGGTTGGTAATGCTATCTTCGGGAAAGAAGCCGACAAGAAATCTCCGTAGTTGCTTTAAAAAAAAATTACAATAGTTTTTCAATACATTTTGGAACATTTAAGTTTTCTAATTGTTTCATACAATAGAATAAATACTGTTTAATTACTACCTTTATTTGGATTGGATTTTTTATAATCTTGTAATCGTATGTATAAATAAATCATTCACTTAATTTTTATCGCTAAGCCTTAAAATTCAAAAGTATTGTTTTATTTAAATTCATAAAAAAATTAAAACTTTTTTTATTATAATCAAAACTCTTGAACTGCTCGGCGGACAGGATCGATGTTTTTCCATTCCGTATGTTTCCAAATATTTTCTATGACATGATTGTTGAACCGTTGAGTAATATAGCTGTGGATACCTATAATGGTAACCGTCGTCGGTTGACGATTGATGGACTCAGAATAAGCGAGATCTTGCTTTTAGCGTTAGAAAATCCAATATGTAATCCATACCTGCTACTCACTATAAAAATAAATTTACCGTAAAAGTAACAGTCTACATCGAAACCTCTCATCAAAAGCTAAATTTAGGTGAAAGATAAATTGTATACCCTGGAACTAAAGACGGACAAAGTTCAATTAAAAAAAAAAAACTATTTATGAATACGATAACAAAATCACAATCAAATGATGTAGTAAAAATCAAAAGACAATTATCGCACATAATTTTAATGCTTCAACTAAAAAGATAAGCATAATTTTAAAATCCTCAATTCAGAAATGGTTTTTCGAAGCTAGAAATGGAACAAGATAACTCAAAGCTGTAGCAAACATCCAGTTTATCGCCAAGGAATGCCTAAAGGGATGATTTGAAATGAAGATCTTTTCTCTAGTAACACAGTGATGATATCTCCATAGATAACGTTGTAAGGAGCTTAGAAATTTTCTACTCTAATCGTGATAATCGCAAAATTATCATCAATCAACTACTTACTGACAAGTCATTGAACCATGTGCCATATTAAATATTCTCTAAGAATTTTCTCTAAAACTAGGTTTTGATAAAACTCTCTCCATGGATACGAAATATAAAATTTACTGTTTAGAGAAACCTAAAAAGTCTTTCAGTAATTACATTTAGAAACAGACGAGCAAATCTAGTGAACTTCTCAGTGTCTAGTGGAGCAATCCGACGTTTGTATGTAGCTATGTATAAATGTTAACGATAACTTAAATACCATTGCTCCAAGAACATCACAAAGAAGAATAAAAAGAATAAGAACAATGTATTTGCACGAACAATGACCATACAGGAGGTGTTAAGCTTTATAAATAGGTATCAAGCATGCAAAATTTAAAGTCAGAGCATTAGGTACATTGAATTTAAATAAAGAAAGATGCATATTAGAGTTTTTTGTTTGTGTGTTTGTTGCCCGTGCAGAAGTAAAAATATTGCACCTCTCATGCCGGTAATTAAACTGGCACCTCAATCCTTCGAACCGAAACACAGCGAACTGAATCACGGCAGAAATAGAAAGGGGGGTGGCACCAACCCAGACGATTTAAATAAAGCTCGGACGATCGTAGTCTAACTCTGCAATGTTGCATGACAACAAACTATTTTCTAAATAAAATTTAAAACTTTTACAAGTCATAGAACGCTCTTTATTACGTAACAAGAATAAATTTTGTTACTTCATAATTTGAAAAGATTAAAGCTGGTTTTACTTTTAACAAAATGTATTTTATTCGAGATAAAAATGAAGTATACTCGTAGACATAATGTAATTCAGGAATTGTCACTAGGAATTGTTTTTATTGTAATATTAACAATGCAGTTTAAACTATTCTTAAAAGCTTACATTTTTAGGATTTCGTACTGAACTGTATTTAGACGCATTACAGTAAAATAGTTGTATAGCTACCTAGTTATAAGTACTGTACCGATAAAAATTTGCGTTCGTGACTGGTCATTGCTCGTCAGTAATATACCAGCTTTGAACGAATCCTGTTGTTTCTTTCAAATACTTCACGTACTTTGAAAAACACGACCCTTTGTGTGATTTTTCTAAATTTTTTGTTTGTTCTCGTTTCTTATACGAAATTATCTTTCAAGTACATAGTATTTAATCTGATAGGGAACCCTAAATATGCAAGTCCGACTAACACTATAACCGATTCGCCATTCGCCATCGGGACCATTTTACGTATCTCCATAGAAATGTGTTAATTACGCGAATTGCAAATATTGATTTGACTAGAGCTGAAAATAAGCAGATTCGGTAGAAAGCGGCCTTTTTCCCCTACAGTTCTTGTGACAGTTGGATCATTGGATACAAACTAGCTTGGCTAAGCCACACCATGGATTTTAGCTACGGAATAACTACTTTTATTTACAACTTATTTTAAGCAGGTCTAGAACATTCTATTGCCATGGTTACCAAACAACCATGTCCATCAAAAGTTATAGTAGAGGAAATTAATGATGGAATGAAAACTCTTTTATATTAAATACGCGGATATTATTAAAATATTGCCAGTGGATTTAATGACATAGCACTGGACAGGTCTTAATAATATTATAATAAAGTTTGTAAGAATTTATGGATGTTTGTTACTATTTCACGCCAAAACTACTAAATAGATTTTAATTAAACTTTACAGTAATATAGCCTATATATCAGAATAACTTATAGGCTATAATTTACGAAGATATTGTGAATTACCCAAAATATAACGATGCAGGTCAAGAAATTAAAATTCTGTTAGAACCCTTTTCGACTTCTACGCGGAGGAAGTCGCGAGTAAATGCTAGTTTATTGTGTTTTCTTATTTGTAACTCACAAAAAACCAGCTGGCTTTTCAAGAGGTTCGATGAACTTTTTGACTAGAAGGTCAAAATTCAAATATACCTCCTGTTTAAGTTTCGGTACAAATTCGACGTATATTTATTTCATTTGGTACACAAACTGAACACATCACAGTTATATCAATAGGGTTTCAATACAAACATTACTAATGACTTAATTTTATTCCACTTACTTGTATACACTACATACTCTAAATTACTGGTGGAACATACGCAAGTTTGCTAATGTGAAAACAGTGTGTGGTTATATCAAATTAAATTTAAATTTTAAATTTAGTTTTCTAAAAAAATGTATTTATCTATTTGACTTTGAGCAGTCGTTCTAAGTGCGTACGTATTACGATATGTTATTTTTGTAGACAAGACAAGAACTATAACATATCCTTTCTATTTCTGCCGTGAAGAAGTTCGCTGTGTTTCGGTTCAAAGGATTGGAGAGCCTGTGTAATAACAGGCACGGAAGGTATAGCATCTTTTCCCTCTACATGGGCAAAGCATTGACGCTGCCCTTGGGGTTCTAAGACATCAAGGGCATAGTCGTGTCAATAGGCGGCGGTGTCACTTTCCATCAGGTGAATCGTTGAATTAAAAAAAATAATATTCATAGTAAGACGGCCAATAAACTACTATAGTTTTAAATAACACCTGGTGGTTAGAAAAGCCTCGGGATTGCTTCTAAATTGTATGTATAACTAGAAACCTAATTACATCCATTGCCTCCATAGGAACAAGAGCTAACTTTGACGTCGTTATACCTTTGAAATAAGGTTGGTTATCGCTTGTTATTCATAGTTAAATTCGATCTCGGAGTTTCTTTTAAGCCATCTAATTGCGAGCTTTAGAGAAAATAATGTTTTTGTAGTGAAATAAAACGTTAGCTTCTAGAGCGAATAAACATGTTACATTCCAACTTTCACTAACAATTTTCCTTATTTTACATATTATAAAGATGATATCTTGCTTATGATAAAGTATTTAATAAAATGCCCTACTAAATTTTGTAAGGAACGTGGATTCGTTCCTCATATGGTTGATATATTTTAAAGACCTTTCTGCTGCTTTTTCGATTGCTTCTGAAATCAACGAAATTATTATTTATAAATTTATCTTATGTTCACTTTTTTAGTTATTATTCGACAAAAAGGCGACTATCGTATTGGACGACAACCAAGCCGATGTACTTGACATCACTTGATGAGAACAAACTATTTTATAAAGAAAATGATCGGTGTTCTGACTTGTGATCAGTTGCCGAATCAGTAACAACATATACAATTATATACATCGTAAGGACAGCACATACATTTCCCAATTTTATATTATTGAATTGTATAAACATATCAAGGTACTCGACAAACTTGGTATGAGGCAAGGAGAACAAATTGTTAATATTGAGGGATACTTTTAGGTAAAAGTCATTTAGGGAAACTCTTAAATTGATGATTACATGTAAAAAAATATGTTCCAGAGTAGGTACCTTCCGCTAAATCACATGTTAATTTTTTATCAGTTTTTAAAGGTACTGGTTCTACGACAAATTCTTGTTATAGCTATAATTTAAACAAAGAAACGGATTTTATTGACAACTTTTAACAGATTTATAGTCTCGCTAACTGAGATGATCAAATTAGTATCTGTTAGCGTTTATATTAATCCTTAATTATAATTGCTTCTGAAATCAGCAATGCTACAGAAAAAAAATATTTTCTACATTTGAAAAAAAAAAAAATCATTTCATTCAATTCATTTTCTCTAACTGAGATAATAACACAAGAATCTGCTAATTTTCATTAATTATTACAGAATATTTAACTTGTTTTGTTTTGTAGGCGTCACTTTCGATTACGAATAATAATAAAAAGGTGTCTTTGATTAAATTGTCTAATTTTTCTTGTTACATCCAAAAAGAAATATTCATAACTATCAGTTTCAAAAGTTTTGAAATCAAATGATCTCTAAAAGTTGAATCGTTCACCTTTTTTTTTTAATTAACTAAAACTTTACAAATGAATAAACATAATAAATACCACATCACGACACACGCATTGACTCAGCCAAACAGTGAGATTGTATCTTGTGTCGCAGGTGTTTAGCAAAGATATAGTATAAACCACATAGATAAGAATACTACAAAGTCTTACAAATAACACAACCTTTCAGCCCCCGCCGGGATTCGAAACCTGAACCTCTAGCAGTCAGCTGTATACACCACTGCGCCACATACGCCGTCAATCACATGTCATCACATTTTAATCGAGTGCTAAAATTTTTTGCTCGCCAAACCAATGTTACACGCGATAAAAAGTAAAACAACTTAATCTCCAAAGAAACATTCTATTGTTTGTCAGTTATTTGGAACAAAATTCTGTTATTATCTTTCATTGTGGTTTTGTATTTAGGGTTCCGTGGTCAATAATTCCGGAAGAAACCCTTGAAAAACGAGAAGCAAAAACGGAAAATCAAAATCGAATATACCAAATAATATGTAATGAAAAAAGCAACTACGGAGGTCTCTTGCCGGCTTCTTCCCCGTAAATGGCATTCCGAACCGGTATTAGATAAAAAAATGACGATTTGAAAGCACTTATTTTAAGTCTATCTAAATAAAACATTTTGAATTTGAATTTGAATACGAATCATTAAAAAATGTACTCAGAATCGTCAAATGAATTTAAATTTTTTCTTAAAAAACTCGACCGGTTCGGAAAATTCATGTCGGGGATGATACCGGCAAGAAACCACAGATTCTGTAATTTAGTATATGAACATGTTTTTATATACTTAGCCACTAATACATCTTACAGTGTAGGGTGACAGAAGCGATAAAGCTCATGACACAATTTAGGAATTAAAATGAAAATAACAAATGTACGTTTAAAGATGTTATTACTGTTTACTATTATTTTAACTACAGACATATTACAAAGCGATACGACGTCTCTTACTATTTATATATTCGTCTGTACGTATGTTTGTTCCTTAACTCCTCCTTTACGGTTGGACCGATTTGGATGAAATTTTCTGTGTATGTCAATAGGTTCCTGGATGGTTTGAAAACATAATTGGTCCCGGTAGGTGGCACTGCTGTATTCGGCTAATAACTAAACATAACCTTTATTAATTCTAAGGTTCTAAATTCGCCGGGTCAGCTAGTTATTTATGAAATTTATTCATATCTAAATACGACCAGTTTTATTGTTTACAGAAAATTGTAAGTGAACTATCACAAGAGTCACGTGACTAAATCAGTTTTAACTTTTAAATCTCTTTTAAAAAGTTTTATTACTACAGCGATGATCGTATTCGTCGTGTCGGATCAAAAATTTTGGTGTTATAAAATCTTATCACAAAAGTTACGGAACCAAGATCGCGTGTCGAGATGTTCTTGTAAAAATTTAATTCTTGTATTTTTCCATTAAAACATTTTCTCGGATCAACAGTCAAAACAGTGAAAAAGTATCAAATAATCGTTTTAGAAATTTTCGATTTTTTTTGCTGTTATCACAAGAGACATTCCAAATAACACCTGAGAATGAAATTAACTACAAAACCTTTATAAATCCAAGTTAAAATGTTTTTAAAATTCAAAATGTTTTTTATTAATAAGTGTTTTCAAATAGATATTTTTAATCTACCACACCGGTTCGGAATGCTATCTACGGGGAAGAAGCCGGCAAGAGACCTCCTTAATTGCTTTTTTCAAAACATAATCTGACCTCAACCGTCAAAATTACGTCCTTTTTTTTCCTTTTAGAAGTGAAGTAAACGCTAACTCACATCTTGTAATATAGATTATTTTGTTTTCCTCATCATCTGCGGTTGAACTTGACTCATAAGGAAGATTTAAAGTAATGCGTTGTTTTTTTAACAAGTTTTAAATAAATTTTTCATGCCACTAACATTGCAAACAAGCTTACGGCTCGCCTTGGTAAATAATAATTGTATCATAGAAACGGAGTACGTGGTAGCTCAGTTTGTTACGTGCCTTGTTTAACCGACTGACCCGACCTGACAGGTCGAGGGTTCGAGTTTCGAGATGCTGTGACTTGTAGCTTCCATGTTCATGCTCATAGTCATTCGAAACCAGTCATACTGGGACTCAACATGGATGGGAAGGACGCTACTGTTGATCCTGTTGAACAGTGGTGGGACAGAGTAGCGGGTGTGCCCCGAAACAGGGGGGATGCGTTGTGAACACCTCTGCCAACCGGTCTCAAGGGACAACAACGGCGAGAGTTAATGTTATGTATCTGATACATGTTTGCAATTTTAGAGGCACAAGAACGTGCCTATTTACTATGTGTTAAATAAAATTGCAATGTACTCACTCAGTCATGACTCCATACAAACTGACAGAGGTATGAACTATGATTTTTGGTTTTATACTGAAATCTTAATACACTGGAGATTTTGTTTAACTTCAGTCAACAAAATTGTAGACGAGCTTAAATAAATATGCAGACATGTTTACACTTTCACGTGGTTTTTTTTTTAGAACGATGTAATTAATATATTTGATGAAAAATAATGACTTATACGAAATATTGTCTGATATTACACCTACTCAACGCAGTTTAAAAAAACATAGTATTAATCAAAATTAAACACAATTTTTGTAAAAAATAATAATAAAACCGGCCGAGTGTAGTTCGGATTAGCATATGCAGGGTTTCGTACAATTTTGCAAAATTAAACAACACCAATTTCTAGATACTTTCTTTAAAGAAACAAGAGCAAGCGAAAAATCACGCGTTTATTTGGTAGCCCCTTTTAATTTTTTAAAGTATTGTTGCTGTTATAGCGTTGTATTTGGTGATACAGCCCCCTGAAAGATTAAAGACGAACAGGGGAGGCTTAGTAATAGGATCCAGTTTTTCTCCCTTTGCGTACTGAACCCTAAAGATCAATGAATATTTCAAAAATTATCTCAAATAGCATTTAAACTTGTATTGAACTATACCACGATGTCTGTAACATATCAATTCAGATTGACGTATTAAATTAAATCGTTGAAAAAAATCGTTATTTTTAGATGTACAAGTGAAAAATTACCATAACATTTTGTATGTCATATTAATATATAAGTTATGTATGAAAGTAAAATTGGGTAAAATCGAAAGTTTATCGTGCGTTGCGGTCGTAGCCTGGCCGTGAGTCGAACATTTTTACCATGTTGATCCGATTCTACTTGCATTTACACCTCACGATCTATCGTTTGCTTAGCCCGTCTTTCTATTTCTGCCGTGAAGCAGTCCGCTGTGTTTCGGTTCGAAGGATTGGAGAGCTACAGTAATTTCCAGCACGAGAGGTATAACATTTTTACTTCATGCTCTACATAAAGGCGGCGGTATCAGTTTCCTTTATATGAACCGCTTGCTTGTTTGTACGTGAGCTTGAATTGAAAAATGTATGGTTTTATAAGCTTTACCTATGTGTTTTTTTAGTTCAGACACCACTAATAGTAATGCTTTGCATTCCTGTGATTCTGAATGGTCGCCACCGTTTCTTGATGGATTAGGGAGCAAGAGTTGGTTAGCAATGGGTGCTTCTACTTAGACCTCTAGGAATTAAATAAGATGCCCAATTGCTGAAAGGAAAAGTTATCCAATTTTAATTAATTAAAATAAACTTCTATTTTACCTATCACTTTATTGTCTATCAATTATTTTTAACCTTCTTTTTACTTTTTTTAACAGGTTTGGTCATGGATCCTGTAATTAAACTAAAAGTGGCATGAACAATTTTGTATATCAAAAACAATAGCATTAGAAGAATGAGAGACACAAACAGAAAGAGATCAAAGTTCATAAAGGCGAAATAGTTCATTTTCAATCCAGGACTCCTCATGAATTTTGCTCCTTTGTGTCTGATTACGTATTCAGTCCACCACACTGCAGTATCAAGTGCGGACATTGGCCTATCCTGGAACTTCTTTGAGACTTCTTTAGCTATGGTCATGTAACTCTTTTCATTCAACAGTTTGTTCACAAGTTCTCTCAGTTTCCCTTCAGTTATGTCTTCATGTTCGAGAAGTTCGCCGTGACCGTTTTTTCTGACATCAGCCACATTGTTGTATTGGTCTCCGAAAACTGGGATTCCGAGAATCGGTACTCCAGCTAGTATGGTCTCTTGAAGTCCTAGTAGACCTCCATGGCAAATGAACAGCTTGATGTTTGGATGAGCTAAAATTTAAATGTTATTTATTAATCTTGAACTTTCACACTCTGGCACCTAACGGCAAATATGTCGTTAGTTTATAGATTTTTCGCTATAACAACTTTGTTATTAAGTGTTACCGTCAGTCACATAGTCTTTAACCAGGTAAGAATGTATATTTTTTTTTTATTCATGACCAGGCAGGCATTTGACCCCAAACCCGCCTGATGTTAAGCGGTGATGAGGTCTGAGGTGGATCATGCCTGCATAGGAGAAACCTATTCACTCTTGCCTTAAAGAGGCCCAAGTTATATTGGTCAGGGAACACATCGGCAGTAAAGAATTCCACACCCTTGCAGTACGCATTATGAAGGAGCTATCAAAGCGTTTAGTCCGGATGGTCGGAATATCTACCATACAAAGATGCAACTTCAACCTACGTCTTGTATTCCGATTATAAAAGGGGGCCGGTGGAATTAAATTGTGCAATTCCTGCGCACATTCTCCGAAATGTATCCTATAAAATACCGATAGACACGCAACTTCACGGCGGTGGCTGAGGTCATGAAAGTTAGCAATATCATCGTCAATCCCGATGATTCTTCGGGCTCGCTTTTCAACAGAGTCTAAAGCTGCTAGCTGATACTTGGCTGAACCATCTCAAAAGGTGACAGCAATATTACAAACAAGGACGAATTTGCGCCTTATACAGGACACACTAAGCTTTTTAGCCGCCGTTTTGGCTATAGACTCGATGTAGGAGCCGAAATTCATGTTCGACGATATTTCCAGGCCAAGAAGTTGCATATGATTAGTTATCGGTATTGATACACCCCGGAAAGTCGGAGTCAGCTGGAAGGGACTCCGTTTGGCGAAAAAAACACACGCCTGTGTTTTGGCTGCATTGAATCCAATAAGATTGGCTTCACCCCAGTCCGAGACTTGAGCGCTCAACTAGAGACTCTCGACAAGACTGAGTTTCATTCCGACTGGCCCGAGAACTGGAGAAGTATCTGTCCGTAACAGTAGTGTCATCTGCATAACCAATTGTTCCAGGAACTAGCAGATCATTAATGTGTAGCAGGAATAGTGTTGCGGACAGAACTGACCCCTGGGGAACACCAGCGTCGAATGCTTATTGTTTGGACAAGAGACCTTCCAAAACCACTAGAATCGAACGTTTTCCGAGGAAGTCTGAAATCCAATTGCAAAGACCAACCGGAATCCCAAAAGAGGGAAGCTTGCTTAATAGGCTACCGTGCCAAACCCGATCAAAGGCCTTGGAGATGTCAAGTGAAACTGCGATGGCTTCACCGTATCTCTCTATAGCCTCGCTCCAAAGGTGGGTGGCGTACACAAGAAGATCCCCAGTAGACTGACCTCAGCGGAACCGGAACTGACGGTCACTGAGGAGATCATTGTCTTCAAGGTAGCCGAGGAGACGATTATTCAATACACGTTCCATAGTCTTACAGAGTACAGAAGTGACTGAAATGGGTTTATAGTTAGCTGGGTCGTCACGGCTTCCTTTTTTGGGCACAGGCTGCACGTTACCTGGCTTCCACGACTTGTCAACAACTCCAGTCTCAAGTGAGAGGCGATACAGGCGTGTTAGGATGGGAGACGACTTAGGAGCACAGTTGCGCAGCATCACTGCAGGTATTCCATCAGGACCACTAGTCTTGTTCACGTCAAGACTTCGCTTTTAAGTACCTCTTTTTGGTGTGAACATCTCGCATGAAGACATTGCAGCGAGCTAAAATAGCTAAATGCAATGCTTATTAAGAAGTAAATTTTCAAAAGTTACTTCTTATTTATGTATAGTAAAAATGTTTACCTAGAATTTCTCGTTGTGGGAACCAAGGTCTCAGAATGACGTTTTTCGGTACGTTAGGTAGAGTTGTGTCCTCCCATTTCATGAGCACCGTTTGTTTAAGTTCCCCAAAGACTTGAAGAAAAGCTTGCAATTTCTCGTCACCGAGGTCCTTTGATTGAACGTTAGAACCAAGGCTAAGAAGTATTGCACCATGTTTAGCCTCATCTAATATTTTTTGCAAATCCTGTGAAAAAACAATTAAATGAGATATTGGAAGAATGGCAATGGGTAAACTTTGGTTGAATTAAATAATTAATTATGACCATGTGAAAATGTTCCAACGGTTTTACGTGACTTTTATGATTATTACTTTGCTTGTTAGTATTTTAATACTGCATATTTTTTTTAGTTCACAATTTTTTATTTGTTTTATATAAAAAAATTACACAGTCAAAGCGATTGTGAAGTTGAAGAGAGAGAAAATTGATTGAAACATTTAAAACCTCTATTAATTATCGGAAAATATGGTTTAAAGTACCTGGGGAAAACTATTGTTTGTGTGTCTAATGTGGAATCCGCCGACTTCAACGAAATTTGGCAAATGAGCACCAGGAGTTGATACACTGAAATGGGAGTTCATCAGAACCAAGGACGTTTGGGACGTCATCTCTTCAATGCTTGGCAATGGTTGGGGAGCATCCTTGAAATAGTGTTCCACATACTCTTGCTGACGAGGGTAGTACCATAGCTTCAAAAGTAAAAAGTCCACAGTAACGAAGTACAGATTTCGAAGTCTGCCAATGAAGCTCAGTGGATCAGAGGAAGTACCATATTCGTGGTATAAAGTTGACAGCTGAAGAGGATTCCTCATATAATAGTTCGTTTTCATCGAGTTACCAAAAGTGGAAACTAATATCAAAGGCGCCTGGTATTTGTGGGCAAACATATACAGATTCTCGTTATAGAACAACTCGCACACTACTAAATCTATTTTGTGGTCTTCTTGCAGGAATTTTTGGACGTCAGTTGAGTTAAAAACTTGCTCATTCGACAGCAGTCCAGATGAAAACAGCAAGTTCATGTACGATGGAAAGAAGTAATTCGTCAATGTGAATACATTTGGTGGAGTGTCAACTGGAAGAATTATAAAGTAGGAATTTAGTAAACTACATCCTTGGGCGCCACGCAACACTATTTCTTGTGTCCCATTTCTTGTTGCTAACACCGCACAGCCACCATATGGAACTGTAGCTGTGGTGTCCCATGGCGGCAATTTGCCACAGTCATTGCAGCGAATTTCTGTGTCTGGTAACTGATTCGTATGAACATTTTGTGGTTCTGGTGGCTGGTGTCTGACACAAGACACAACTTTGAATAGCGCCATAAAGTTTTATGACATTACTACAGTCGTTTTTGAGTTATCATGGCTAAGAGGAAGATGATGGGTTCACTCACATAAAGATGCCCAGATAGACTTTGATGATACCATGAGCGGGTAAAATGTCTTCGGATACGAGTCTTCTTTGAAAGCCGTGATGCAGTATACCTCGTGACCTCTGTTTGCCAGCTCCAGGGCTAAATTCCTCATGCCGTGGTAATGAGATCTTCCGGCGAACGGCATCACGTAAAGGATTTTAGCCGGCTCACATATTTTCATCGAACAAAAGAGGAAAAGTATCACAGTGATTAGATTCATCTGAAAAAATAACATGTCTTTATATCATGGTGTGTTATTATTGTATAACAACAAAACATGAAAACTAAAATTTTTGAGATTATTTTACTGCAAACTGAATTACATAAAATAATAACAAAAACCGATCAAAAGTGACTCGTACTGACACATTAAGGGTTCTGTACCATCGTAAAAGATAAAATATATTATTTTTTAATGGTTTCGTAAAATAAATAAGAGAGAAATAGATAAATAAGAATAAAAAATCACGTTCCTATTATGAGAGGCTCCTTTAATGTTTTAATTACTTTTTGTTTTAGTATTTATTGCTATAGCGGCAAGAGAAATAGATATTAGATGAAATTTTCACGTTTCTAGCTATTATGGTTTACGAGATACAGCCCGCTGACAGACGAAAGATCGGATAGCGGAGTAACAGGGGTTCCGCTTTTCAACTTTTTGGTACAAATTAACACAAACACTTTAATAAATAAAAATAACCTACCTTAGTACTCTATTTAATATCAAATACTTATCACATTTCATTAGACACGACTGTTCACTCTCTCAAACAAAACACTACTTGCTTATGATATGAATATCAATTCCGAGATAAAAAATCCAACCTAAATGTTTATCAGCTGGAGACAGACGTATTTATTTATACACTTTATAAATACCTAATAGTTCTGTCAATAAACTTTGATATCATATACAACATCTGGGCAAAAATCTATTTATCGTTTTTTATAAACTAAAAGCAACCGAAGAAGAAATCAACGAATTAATGAAAGGAATGTTTCAAAATTAATCATGACCTTTGGCAACGAAGAGTAGTTAAGAGGTCATTTGTTGGTATTGTTTAATTAAATCACTAATTAAAAATAACTCCGTTTGGATATATTTGCGTACATTCGATTGTTCATCCCCTCATTAACACTCCATAACTTTTTGGGAATGGGAAAACTGATATTGACCAAACAGCTAAAAACACGTTATATCAATTCACCTTTCATACAAAAAAACTACATCAAAATCGGTTCATTCATTCGAGACTTATGATGACACACAGACAGACACGTCAATCTTATGACACCCCTCTTTTTGCGTCGGAGGTTACAAATAGCATATTAACAAAACTTAGTAGTGTCTTTAAAAAATGCGTTTCTCTAAAATTTGAAGAAAAAGATCAGGAAGTAAAAGATCTTATTCCAATCAATATTTTTTTCAGAAAAGTTTACTTTAAAAATAACAGGACGATATTGTCGCTTATCAAAAAAACAATAAAAAAAGGATATTTGTTACAAATCCATTGTGAACAACAATAAAATTGACGAAAAAAAACTATAGCAAAGAACCATGCTTGTGTTTTTGTGGAAGGAAATAATAGTAATAATAAAATTATTAACCACATCACGACACACACATTGACTCAGCCCTGCAGTAAGTATCGTAAGAAATTGTATCGCAGGTGCTAAGCAACGATATGGTATATACAAAATAAATAAGACTACAACATCCAAGACCGGTAAGCGAAACAATGCGTCTTGCAAATAACACAAAGTCCCGCCCCCGCCGCGATTCGAACCCGGAACCTCTAGCGTAGCAGTCGGCTGTTTACACCACTGCGCCACCGAGGTCGTCAAATCAAATATTTCTTAATAATGACAAATCGTAAACTGTAAAAGGCTTTAACTGTCTAATGTCGTCTGATCTTTGAACTTTCGATACCGATGGATATGTTGATCTCTTTCCTTTTCTAACGGAAAAAATACACATTTCACATCTTTCTCTCTCTTTCTCTCAGATCCTCTTTCACAATGTCTTAGCTAATTGTTTTATCATAGCGACTTTCTAACACTTTATATTGATCAATGATCAAACCACACTTTTGATATCAATAAAAAATGTTGGTTGACCGTCTGAATATAAAGCATAGATAATAATAATCTGTGATAGATTAGGAAAAATGTCTTTGTTTAATACAAAGGTTGTTGTAACTTGGCATGAAGTGACACCAGTACGGTTAAGAAGGCCGCTTTTGTGCTGAACCTGATTATTTCCTGCTTACGTCAAATAGTAAATAAAAGGGGAATAGCTTTTATGTAAAATAAAAAAATGAAAGCTTTCACAGTCATCAAATTGAGAACCTTTAAACAAAAACAAAACTTACTTCCAAAAATTAAATAAAATAAAACACTGTGCCTATTCAAATGTTTAAAATAAGTAATATCTATTTGATTCTGAAATGCTTGATTTTGGCCTTAGAATCAATATATAACCGAGATTTATTGATCACTTATCAAGTCAAAAATGTATTATTCAACTAAAAAAAGTTCTATTGAAAAGTCAAATTTATCACTGGTTCACAGTGCTGTGCTGTACTACGTGGAAGAACTCGGCTTTTGTTCTTTTAATAGGTTTTACAGCAATTGTATTCATATTATAGACTAATAAATTCTCTGACACTATCTTAATAAATTCTTAGTAAAATTAACAAAATAAAAAATTAAACTATTCATTTACATAGAAATAAAAAAACAAAACACTGCGTTTTACCACAATTAAGCGTCACTGCAGACGAATAAAATACTTTTGAAGTTCTTTACTTAATATAAGAATAACTGATTTCTTATTAATCGTTTTATCTCATCTGTATCTCTAATAATGAACTAACAGTCGAATCCCCCTTCAAAGGTTCAAGGTTCAACTAATCCAAAATCTTATCACAATTAGATGACATTTTATTTCAAACGAATATTATTACAGGAGAACAAAAGATTATTAAGACAATAGACTGAATTTTTTTTAAAAAGCAATGTATGTAATTTTGTTGTTTTTTATTTGACTAGTATATTTTTGATTTTGCTTTGTTCATACACATAACAATGGAAATATATTTTAATGCTTGTTTCTAAATAAAAGTAATTTATTAGATTAAGACCTTATCTACAAGACCCTTATAATGAAACAAAGCAAAATACACATTACACAGGATAATATAATCCAAAAAATAATATGATTTGATTTGGTAAAAGAAAACATTAATAGCTAATCATGGTAGAAAATATATGCAATTTGACGGTATTAAATTATAAGAATCTAAAAACAGATGTTAAACGCTTGGACTTTTAGTTACAGTTACTTTTAGAAACTTTAGAAATAAAATATTTTCCCTAATTACATTAAATTAGTATGAGCTATGAATAACGAAATCCAAAACAAATGTGAAATCATAAGATCACTTGTATCATTGAATTTATGAACATTTCTATACATTCCAAACCTACAACCAAAAATTAAAATTCACAACATAACAGATCGTGATATTCCTTGAAAATGGAAACAGCTTATATCCATGTATGTTAGGGTCTAAAATGAATCAAATATCTTTTTAACCCAGATGAGAGTCTGTATAGGTACGGAGATAAAATTTGAAGTGGGGGGGAAATGATAAAACTGTATAGCGGTCCCGCTACCTCGCCAAACCTTGCTTGACATCACTTGATGTCAGAAAAACAACGAGAATAAAAAAAGCCAAAAACTGAAAAATGAAGCTAGCCGTGGTCTTCGTTTTGGCGCTTGCGTCCTTTTCGGCTGCGGAGGAATCTGATAACACTATCGAGACGGCCATCAACTTCGTTAAGGACTGCCAAGGAGACTACTTCCTATGTGTCAAGGTTATTTTTTTTAATCTTCCAGTGAAAGTGCACAGTGAAACTGGACTTGCCTTTAGTACCGACAGAATCAGGTTTACCGAGTAATTTCAGAGACTCGCAGTCTCGATCCACTTGTTCGCGTCCCGTTATAAGAGCGTTCCACCATGTTACGTAACTTAGAACAATAAATGACTTATGTTTTTTTTTACAGGAGAAGCTGCTCAGGATTGTCGATAATTTGAGGGGATCTAGGAGCATTACTATTGTTGATGGCGTTGTCCTCAAAGGTGACCCAGAAAAGAGGTCGCCTAAGAAGCTGGACGCCTTGCCCGTTGATCCAACAGCTCGCGATGCTGAAGTCAACTACAGGCTCATGGATGGAGTTGTCAGTCTGTTTGAAACGCACGCTGTTGAAGTCAAGATGAACCAGGCTGACAAGGAAAACCTTCAAAGGTCCCTCCAAGAAGGTATTATGAAATTCTTTGTCCTCATGATAAGAAGAATGATGGAATTCGGCATTAGCATATTCAGTAGGATAGCAAATGCTATGATTTATTCCGGATAATTTTCATGATGGAAGACTGCTTCTATATTAAAAAATAAACTATATTAAATTATTTAAATTCATTTAATTATTTTTTTACTAATTAACTATGGTACACTAAACATCTGATTTTCATAATTATTTGTAATGTATGCCATATAAAAAACGAAGGGCGTTAAAAAATGCTTGAATTACTTTTTGTTGATAAAACTTAAAAAAATATATAAAATGGAATTTTAAATTGAAATGCATACAAAAAAAATATGACAATCTTTTAATCGTTTCATATATTTTTACTGTTTATCAGATACAAAAACATCTTTGCTTATTTCCCTGATTCCTTCAAGCAAGTAAAAATAAACCCTAATCTCTAATTACAGGTCGTGGCAAGAAGAAGAAGGGAAGCGGTATGGGAATGATGATGGGTCTCCTTGGAGCTAAAGTCCTGTTCGGCAAGTTGTTCATCGTTAAGCTCATCGCTCTGAAGGCCCTCGCCACCGCCAAGATCGCTCTAGTACTGGCCGTCATCCTCTTCGTCGCTTACTGCTTCAAGCACGACACCACGAAAACCACCTACGAAGTTGTCCCTCACGCCCATCATCATGATTCTCACCACCCTGTTCACGTTGAACACCTCTCACATGATGCTGGACATGGTCACGGTGGCGGTGACTACGGCGGTGGCAGCTACGGTTCTGACTGGAACAAGAACCTGGACGTTGCACAAAACCTGGCCTACAGCGCCTATGCCAATCAACACAATTAAATACTCTACCAAAACCTATAGGCCTCATAGTCCACGATGATCTTCATCTTTTGTACAAAGACTCTTAATTTATTCTATTTATTTATTGTTAATTACGCCATTAAATTATTGAAATAAAATGTTTAAAGTGAATGTGTCTTTTTCCTTGTTGCTGGAGAGAAAAAAAAAATGAAAGTTATTTCCTGTCAGTAGCGTCTTGATAAATGGTGGTTTAAAAAGCTGATAGTATCGTTGAATACATGTTGATTTCAAATGGAAATTACAAACGGAGATTACTGGTTCTCATTCAAGCTACAAAGCCACGGAGTTAATACACCACTTTGTTTGTAGTAGATCGATTTGTATTTACGGTAATCGCCACTAATACGTTAAAAAAGGCTATTACAGTGAAATCACGACGTAATTTGAGTCGAGGCAGCGCTAGAAATTCTGAATACATAATAAATATTATTTTTAGATCCGGATTCTTAGTATCTATATCATTAAGATTCATCATATGGTCGGTGATTTTGACTTTTATTATCCGGTTTGAATTACGTGAGAATGAAATCTCGCTTGCTTCCCTTCCCCGCATCACCAACATCCTATACCACAGGCCTACTTCACGTCCAGTAATCTTGCACGTAATTAATTAATATCTTCATTAAGATGTGCGGTACCAGTTTTGACTGCATCCAAATTAGCTTAAGCACCACTCTCTCTCTCTAAAATATATTTGTTCTACATTTTTGTATCAGTGTCCGATTATATTATTAGTCTGCGAGAAATCTCGCCACATACTGGGCCAGCGGTCATCGGAGTCACTTGTTTAATCTCAAAACTGGTTTCAAGTAGATATTCATTTAAGGCTCCACTTTCTATAGATGAAGTTTCACGCGATTCCGTACAATTTCGTCTTCAATGAGAGGCCTTGGTATTAAATAGCTCGTATAAAAGATCCGCGGAACTTGTTGTGGGGTCCACGAAATTCTCAGGTGCTTTTCGAGAGCTTACGACGAGTTTTTGTTTCGAAAGGCTACTTTTACTTTCGGGCAAGTATATAATTGTTACGATAGCACTTAGCACGGCAAGTTCAATGAAAGGAAAGGTGTTATTGTTTGAAGTCAGATCTTCATTCACGAATAGACGTCGGAGTTTAGCGTATTGTTCTTTTGTATGGTAATCTTTATGTAATTACTGGATTTTGAATAATTTGGAACTTTGTTAGATTTTTGGAGATTTTTTAATACTATTATTTTTCTTTGTATGGATATATTAATACTGACTTCTTTGTCTGACCTGATAGATGATTTTGTTCTAATCCTAAATATTAAATCATAATTTGATGACATCCCAAGATTAAGTTGAAAAAAAACAGCTTTTTGAATGAAATTGGAATTTATTTTCATTCAAACCCATGTTATAAAATACATGGGAACTCACACTAAAAAGTAGCATTTTTATACAGTGAAAACGGTAACCTAGAAAAGGATGAAAATGATCTCGTTAACTCATACCATTAAAGCTGTTCTCAGACATTACTGTAATATCAGTATATTGTCCAGCTTATAACTACACGTTGCTCGCTAGACAGTGCTCTGATGGTCTGGGAACGTAATTAAATGCCTCCATAATTCAGATTGGCTAATTTACTTTCTACTCTTTTTACTCGACTACGACCGGCAGAGACGAAAGGAAGTGTATATGTAGGTGTGTTACCGTAGCTCCTTAAATAATGAATTGATTTCGGTGAATGGGTATCCATATGTCTCGGGTGACACAGGGTACATTTTGAGGTAAAAAATTAATATGGTGGACTCAAAATAACATAAAGGAAGTATTTTTTCTTCCAAATCGATTGTATTAAATAAAAAAGGTTTCCAAACAATAATATTAATATTGTAAGCTGTTACTCGCGGCCTTGCCTTCATGCAATTGGTAGGACTGAAATCACTCCCTAACTAGGGTTAGATGATCGTCTTATTCGTTTGCATTATTTTATCCTAATAAATCCTAATATCTAAAATATCCTAGTAAAATAATGCAAACGAATAAGACGATCATCTAATAATGAAGTGCACATGACCATGAATATATATTGAATCAAAAGTTCCATGAAAATTTCAGATTAGAATATTTCCTTGCGTTATACTTTTTACTGTTTATAAGTGCAACTTTCCAGTAGTCTGATCAAATTTTTCTTTAACTCGGTTTTGACATTATTGTTTGATATTTGATGTTTTTTTTAGGGAATCAATCGCACCTTAAGATCAAAATAAAATAAAAACATAATATTCGTTATATCCATATCATCAATAGGACTTGGATTAGATTTAAAAAAATGTACTAGCTTTTAGTCAAAAGAACGATTTTTAAAGTTATTCAGCTTCTTATTTTTATAAAGTATGCTAACGTGCTAAGATAAAAAATGGTATTCATGAGACCTGTTGAGGTAGTTAAAGCTCTTGAGGGCTGTTTTAGATGTGATGGAAAATGCATCAATATACATTTACCTCACTAGGCATGTGGTTCTCTCCTTTTTGGTAGACTACCTCTATAACTCGGTATTTCCCGGTTTTAAGGAACGTCGTGGGATAACTCGTAGGTACTATTCCACTACGAAAAAGATGAGGACAAAAAAAATAATTCTTGATGCCATATTGTCTGACAGAAAGCTTTTATGCAAAAGCGGGCCGAAAGAATACAGACAAATAATGTTTTTGCTATCCTTTGTAATAAACTAGCAACCCGCTCCGGCTTTGCACGGATATTATGTTTGTATTATACACATATAAACCTTCCTCTTAAATCACTCTACTCTATTTAAAAACCACATCAAAACCACCGTTACGTAGTTTTAAAGATCTAATACATAGGGACAGATAACGGGAAGTGACTTTGTTTTAAACTATGTAGTGAGAGTGATATGATAGAGAGGTAAGACTAGAAGATAATTTTCAAAATCAATTATCTGATTTCCAGGAGTATTTTTCTAATATTTATAATGGACTTTCAGAATAGACATAGGCCGCATTTTGTAAAAAAACTCTAATTTGGAAATGTCTCAGGCTGAAGCGTGCGTAAAACTTAACGTAAGATTTGCCCTAGTGTTGGATTGCTTCTTCTATAGATGGATGATCCGATGAGGATCAAAGGGTGCCAAGATTGCAACCGGCCCAGGATCCCTGTGAATGGAACAATTTTAGGAAGACCTTCATACAGCTGTGGTCGCCATCCGGGTGATGATGACGTTACTGTTGCTGAAACTGATGAGTTTTAAAGGGAAATATAAAAATTGCCGATGTATACAACTGACCCCCAAACAACACAAGTGATAGGAAGCTGACCATATTATCTATGGGAAGACTTGAATTTAAACCTAAATAAAATATGGGTATGATCTAATTGCAGATCTATTTTTCAGTTCTGGATTGAGATTCGACAAAGCATGTTCACATATTCAGAATTAATATTTGAACATTCTTTATCACATAAAATAAGCGTGCGCCTTATACCTAATAAAATAAGCAAAATTTCGTAAAAGTAACATCGAGTGAAAGCCACGATAGGCCTAAAAGAAAGTGGAGAAAGGTCTTTCATAACATACAATTTGCCTTGCTTAGTTTTGAAGGCGTTTTATTAAGTATTTTTGAATCTGTGGTCACACTGTTTTCAAGTACGTTTTTTTGTTTTGCACCCATTGAATATTTTGGGTAAATATCATTCAAGCCCTTTTCCTCAGCCCTCCCTTTGCTCGTACTAAAGCGACTTAATATCAGATAACTTGTTTCACAACGATACGACGCAAAATTTCTTGTGTGTAGCAGCAAGTCTTGATTGATTCAATTTGTCTTGACTTTAGTAGACTCATGTTCTTCTTAATGTATTTATAGTCAGTGGTTTAGATCGCTGCGCCACAGATCCTGATTATTATATCTATAACAGTTACCGATTTCATTTAGCAAATAAAACGAAATTCTGCCACAATAATTACGACATAACAACACAAACATTGACTAAGGGTATAAACTGCGTTAAGCGTGCCTCTCGCGTGTCCATACAAAAACGACCCGCGCGTGCCCATGCGCGTGCACACGCTCGTGAGCCCGTCGCGTGATACTTCCGTGCAATGGGGCACGCATGCACGCGACAACATTAATTTATCCATTATTACTTATTCGACTGTACACCTCCAACGTCAAAATTGTACTGAGAAAACTGCGTACGCGGATGCACGCGCCGATGCCCGCGCATAAGCACGCGAACGTGCTCACGTGCGTGCACCAGAAGCGTGGCCCGCGACGTGCACACGCTTAACGCAGTTTATGCCCTAAGCCCTGCAATAAAATTTTGTGTCGCATGTATTAAGCTCGTGATACCCCTGGTATTGCAAACGTCACTAGGCTACGGTGACTGCTTACCATCAGGCGGGCCGTATGCTTTTTTGCCACTTTACTTGTATTAAAATAATAAACAAGATTATCCGTATTACAGGTTTTTTATGCAAAGCGCTGACACTCAGCAACAACAACAAACAACTAGATACAACAACGAAATGAAAACAAACTACAGGCAACAACAAGGTAATGAAAACGAAGCAGCTAACCATTTAAGCGACAAAACTCGCTTGAAAATACCTCTGCTAGCTTTATTTGGTTAAATATTAGGTACTGAATCACGTATATAAGTAAACCGTGCGACACGCAAACAAATAGATGTGTTTTGTGAATGGAAAGTTTTGCATACAATTTTTTATGACTGAGCTAATGACAGGGTATTACATTACAGCTCAAGTTATGCTTCACTAGTAGATTTTTTTTATTAGCTCTCAGACCAATTCGGGTTATCATGCACCCTTAACGAGAATAACTAGGAAGTTTTCAAAAGACTGTTAAATTCGATATTTTTGCAGACATATACCTTTGAATCCTCTTTTAAGTAGTGATATGTTTGTTTGCTTTTACCTCTGACAGTCATTTGTAAGTTTTATCAATTAAATCATTACGTTGTGTTATTTGTTATTATTGTGTTAATGTTATTTGTATTGTTATGCATGTATATATATTAAGAAATGATATTTTTGGACATTAATTTTTAGCCAAAAATATGTACTCGGTTATTGACGTTTCTAACGTTTGATTTATTTTTCGCATGCTGTCTTCAACTTTTTTAGTGACATTTTACTTGTTTTTTATACTACTATTATTATTTATACTATACCATTATTATTATTATTTATATTAATATAATATAAATGGACAGTATGTTGAAGAATTTTATATTAAAATAAAAGTAAAGAAAATAAGTTTTTTTTTTTTTGTTAAATAGTATTTTAATTCAAATTTATTTTATTATAACTTTTACTATAGTTATTAGATTTGGATATATATTAACTTTTAAATTCTCATTTATGTTTTTACGTGAATTTTTTTTATTATTGTTATTATTATCTTCATATTTATTTTAGAGGCATCAAAATTTCAAGGTTTTCTGCAATATAAGTACTAAATATGTTGTATTATAGTAAACTAGAATAAATATAAGAATAGAGGTAGATAACATTCTATAATTTGTAAAGGAGCTTTAAGAGCTGTGGATTTTGTTCTTTAATTAAATTAAATAAATTAAAAAAAAAAAAACATTTATATAATTTAGAGTTGAAGGTTAAGATTTATGAAAGTTTTATTATATAGTAATTAAAAAAAAATGTATAATTTGAAACTAAATACTGTTTCTATGGAGAATGATGCTGACGCAATCATCCTATTTATTAAAATTTAAAATGTCTCCAAAATTAAAGTTTAGACATTTAAAAAGTACGTTGGAAGTAATTTATTTTGGAAAGAACCTTTTTTTTTTTGGAATTAATTTTTTTGTTTTAATTTTACGAATTTTTGTTAAATTTATGATCGCATAAAAGTTTAAGGTACGATACAGTAAACACAAAATTATTTCAAGATTTTTTATTTTTGCATTCAATAAATAAAATAAATATGGCATTTAATTTTAAAGTCGAAGAAATAGACAAAATTCACACATACATTCATCCATAAATACATACATTCGTAAATAAACACGGTAACTTCATACCCATCATTAATTAAATGTTTATGAACAAATAAAAAAAATTTAAAACAAAAAATAAAAATTATAAAATATATATATATATATATAAATTTATATATAGAAATAACAAATAATATATATTTGTACATCTTGTAATACTTGAGTTTTAAATTAAAATGCTTAGAAATAATTAAAAATAACAATAATATACATAATATAATATCACAAATATACTTAAATTCATTGGCTTTTTTTTTGTTTTGGCACTTAAAATAAAATCCATTTCAGTCAGATTATGAATCTGAAACTCTACTTTTATAAATATTTACAATAAAAAAAATCCTATTTCATACATACTTAAAAATATAATGTATTTACATAATATAAATACTAAACTAAAATGACTGAAATGAAACACACATACAAGACATTCTCACACACTGACGCAATAAGTTAAATAAATAAATGCCCTTCATGACCCGTAAATAAATTTTTGGTTGGACGGTGGGTTTACTTCCTGTAGGCAGCGTACGCTAGGCTGGCCCCGTCGTTCTTAGACCTGGACCATCCTTGCTGTTCCCAACCTCCTGAGCCACCACCTCCATGACCGTGGGATGGCTCGATATGGGCTGGCTGCCAGTCACTGGAGTCACCTCCCTTCTTGGAGAGAAGACCCTTTAGCATACTGGAGATCTTGGCCAGGAAAGCAATCTTGGCGATCACGGCAAGCTTCAGTATGGCGATGGCGATGATACCGAGGAAAAGAACAGTCATAGCCATGGCTTTAGCTTTCAACATCATAGCGAGAGGCATGAGCATCTTAAGTTTCTTCATCTTCTTCTTGTTCTTTTTGGCGCGGCCTTCTTCGGCTAGAAAAAGAAAGAGGTTTAAATATTGGTATAAAAAAAAAAATACGGAACGGACACTTTAAAGAGTATGAAATTGTTAAATTACTTACAGTCATCCAGAGCCCTAGATTCGTCTTCAGCATTGGGATCGGCGAAACTGATCTCCAAGTCACTGTTCTGCAACAGATCAGTAGTGGATTCCCAAAGTCTTTCAGTGACCTGCTTTTTCCTGACGTCCATGTCGGAAGAGAGAGTTTCCAGGCTTTTGGCATCCCTTGGTCCATTGTTGATGAGGGTAATGCCATCGTAGATGTTCAACTGCCGCACGGAGCGTAGCCTTTCGGTAGCTTTCAAGGCGTGCTCCTAGAAAAAAAGAATGATTAGTCTAGTCTTAGTTGCAAACTTTCTAGAATCCAAAACTTGAAGAGCGTGAGCTTTAGTGACCTCTCTTTCTAATATTTTGATATGTCATGACGAATATACGAATATCACTTTCTCTTTCAAAGGTTAAAGAAAATATTAACCGTTGTGAATGAACTGTAACAACCACTTATTTTTATTTAATTATGTTGGTAATGACAACTCATTTACAGGAAAAAACTTTGGTCGCAAAAGTATCACTTGAAAAGCTCGAACGAACGAATCGACAATGTCCCGTTAGAATTAAAAAAAAACGTCACTTGAGTGATAAAATCTCTCACTCATAAAATAAACACTAGAAACTCTTCACTGACACTCGAACATACCTTCAAACACAAACTCAAATCACTGTTCATGCAATTCACAAAATTCCCAATCGCCATCCGGAGCACCGAATCATCTTTAGCAACCGGGGAACTGGCGGCGCAAGCCAAGCTCACAATTAACACAAAAAACTTCATCTTTGTCTTTTTGGAGAGTCGTGCTTTACGTGAAGCACAGTTGAACTATGATATGCGTTGATAGGGTCAAGAGGTTTTTTATCTGAATTCCCCCCTCTCTAGAATTCCACCGAATTTGCATTTTTTTCCAACATACCACGGCGGATCTACCAGCGACACCGTGTGACACAGATAACTTTTTATCATTAATATTAATTTATTGTGGATAGCGCACACTCCTTAGTTCTTTCTCTCAGTCAGGTTTATGCAATAAATACTAAACATTTCTTCGATATTTTAGGCGCTATTTAACAATAAGTTCGTACGCATGCTTTCTATTTTTTGTTGTTCTTATTTATGGCATATCATTACAATGGTACTTTATTCATTGTGAAGTATTTGATGTTAATACCTCATTAAAATGACGGTTTATAATTGAATAGGAATTTATTACAAGTGGCCTACAATGAGTTGTATTAAATATAATAATTTTAATGAAGTTTATATGTGTGGAAAGTAAATTTTTATTCGTTAAATATTTTACTTATTTGTGAGAGCTGTAGCTTTGTTTGTTGGACGTTTTTAAAGCTAAAAAATTTCAGATTAATACAAAGGTTAGAAAATAGGGTGTGAGTTTTAAATAAGTAGGTCGTAATAACAAATAAACCTTTTTATTTTGACAAATAAATTAAAAACTGAGGTATCCGTTATGGCAACATTAATTTACAATATTGTCTTCAACAACCAAAAATAAATAATATTCACAACACGCTAAATAAATACACAATCACTCATACTTTAAAACTTTACAATTGACCAGAATACGCTAGGCTTTGGGCGTCGTTCGCCCTGCTCCACCCTTGGGCTGGTTCGTAGGAGTATCCCGGGTGCTCCTCATGATGATGAGGTGCTGCGTAGCTGACTGATGCGGATGATCCATGACCTCCTTTAGCAGCAAGCAGTTTCCTGACCAGGCTGACGGCGTTCATGGCGAAAGCGATCTTACCCAGGAATAGGGCCTTGACTGCGACGAAAGCGATGAGACCAAGGAAAAGGGGAATGAGAGACGCGAGTTTCAGCTTCAAGAGAAGGAGGATGGGGAGGAGCTGCTTGATCTTCTTCTTCTTCTTGCCACGGGCTATAAAAAACAGATATAAAAATAGAAATGTGCGGTCACCTCAACAACTCATATAAACTGTACCACAAAACTTGTGGTTAACCTATTTTAGTAATAAAAATTGGAAATTTTTCTACGTAATTCTTGTTTGAACACCGGTAAATTTTATTAGGTACTGTTCCTAGCCTTGAATGCTCAGTAAACTGCTAAGGGTCTCATTGGAAACAGTCAATAAAGACGTTGTTTTACCAACCATTGTAAATTTATGTATGTAAATATGTATAGAAGAGAAAGCAGCTATTTGTATTGTAAAGTAATTTTCATCTCAATGCCCCATGGTATTTGTCAATATTTTTAAACTTTCATCAAACGTTTAAAGTGAAATGACTTTTTTTTTTGCGTTCATCTAATTGCTTTACGGCATTTTTCTAACGTTGCAAATTGTTTTTTTGTAAATGACTGTTGGGTAATCGATTTAATTGATCTTCTGGATGGTTTGCCACAGTACGATTAATTTTATTATAAACTTGTTAGAAATATTACTTCACTGCTTTTATAAAAATGCTTTTTTTTACCTTCTTCATCGAGGGATCGGGATTCTGCCTCAGGTTCAGAGAGACGTAACTGGAGTACGTGGTTTTCAAGGAAGTCTCCAACATTGTTGGCAATCCTCTCTTCAAGTTGGGCCTCCCTGGTCTTCGGTTCTTCAGCCAATGGTTCGTAGCTGCGGGCGGATCTAGCTGACCCGGTGTTGATTAGGCTCATACCCTCAAAGATATCCAAATCTTTAAGGATAGCCAATCTCTCCGTGACTTTGTATGCTTTCTCCTGAAACAATTATTTTCGTTATAAATAACTTTAATTTTAACGAGAACTCTACAAGAAATGTATGGCATTTTAAACCATTCACTGCTTCAAAAATTAGCGCTACTCCACAAATAACTCTATGGGAGGTTGAAAGCTTTTTGTCATTGATTAGGGCATTTTCAACACTTCACACTGCAATTAACACTCTTTGTAACAGCACTATTGTAATCACCTTTAGACACAGCGTCGTGTCAGTATCAATGCACTCGGAAACGGCACCCACAAAATTTTCCGCAATCCCATTCTCATGCACTGGGCTACACTGCGCGGTCGCAAGTACGGCCAAAACTGCGATATTTTTCCACATTCTGTTAAATTTAAATGATGCAGTTGGTTGTACTTCGACTCCCAACGCTGGGCAACTTGTGATGTCTTCCCAAAAAACTGATGGATTTTATCCTTTGGCCCCCACCTCCATATTGGTAAAGTGATGTAAACTTTGTTTGTAGTATTTGACGTAGTTCGCTAACTAGTGGCTCGTAACTCCAATCTAGAGGATAAGTAGAAAAACTAATATTTGATGTTAGAAAGCGAAGTTTGGTTTACGACATCCCAATACGAGGACGGCGTTTGTGAACATAGCAAATGAAACGAAAGAAAAAGTGTGATTGTTTGATTTACCTATACTCCAAGAAACGAATGTGAAAAGGCATTGGTCATGAATACGTAACTAGGTTCATTACTTGAGTTTCTAAAGGTTTAAAAAATAATTAACGAAATGCTCTACAAAATTTCGAATTTTATTTTCTTAGTTCACTCTCGGATGACGTTCTTCTATTTTATTGTGTAGCTATATTTTAATTCATAAGTTTTAGAGGTCGAGGCACCTAGTTGGAGCAAACCGGCTTTTGAGTATAAAACTTTCTGTGACAACTGTCACTAATGAAGCTTCTTTGAAACATTCAAAATTTGACATATTTAACTTAAAACCTGACCATCGCTTGTTAAATGTTTAATTTCAATATTAATTTGTTAGAAATTTGGGTGATCTCAATCTTAATGAACTGTTATTTACTAAAACTGTCGTAAATAAGAATTTACTTTCGTAAGATTATAAACAATTCGATAATGCATAGCTTTAGCATCGTTTACGCTTATTACAAGAATTACGAATGTGCTTATAAAGTGCTTTCTATTTTTACCTGTAAGTTTACAATTGTTTATGTTTTCATTTCTAAATGGTTTAATGGCTGTCCAAAATGAAATAGTACATTTATTCAATTACCAAAAAATATATTAAAATCATTAAACGAGTAATATTCTGTGATTAACGACTAAAACTACGAACGAAGTCTATTTAAATATAATTTTGACTTTGACTTCGATTAGTAACACTATGTAAATAAACAATCATCTGCCGAAAAAATCTTCTAAAGTCAGATTTAATATTTTTAAATATGTTTTATGTCAGTACTAGTCACACGAGAAAATTTAACAGAAAAATATTTTAACAACCAAAATCTTAATTCCAGCCATTTTTTTAAAAAGAACTACGAGTAAATTAACCTTTGTATTATAAACGCAGAGACCTGCATTCTCATTATGTTCACTGACTTTGACCTAGAATCGTTATAAAGCGATTAAATAATTTCGTGTGTGTGTGCATCAATTGTTACATTACACTAAATACCGCTTGGCTGATGTAACTGTTACACCGCACTTTCACCATCCGCGCAGGTTTTAAATTATCCACCAACCTGCAAGCGACCTGCGCTTTGAGAGAAGTAACCCCAGCTTTTTTATTCAGTTTATCCAGGCAACGCACTATGGACTAATATGAGTACATTCATACATATTCCATCGCCAGTGTAATTACGGGAACGAGATTTATATCATCTTTATCTCGACATTGGCGGAAATCTTGGCAATCAGGAGCATCGTCGTTTAAAAGGCGGCGGTATCACTTTCCATCAGGTGTACCGTCTACTTGTTTTCCCATGATGTACTCTAGGAAATATACCAAAAATAGTCATCATATTTTAACAGACAGGGTTCGAGTCTCGGGTTCCCGTACATTGTAGCTGCCATGTTCCTCATTGTGCTTGGATTGTGGCGACAGTTCCACAACCTGTCACGCTTACTACATAAACATGGGAAAGTGTAACACCTCGGCTTACCCCTCTCGAGGGATTAATTACGGCGGAGATGTTTATTAAATAAACTTCTGCCTTAAGAACGCAAGTGTCGACGCCACAGAGAACTTTCTTTATGTTCCCAAAACTACCCAAACCTGAGGACCAATAACCAGTTTGAAGCCAGTAAATTTTTATTACATGATGAAAGATAAGCAAAATATTAATCATTGCAGTCTCCATGTCTGGCGGAGGCTGCATGACTAGTTTTTGATTAAAAAGAAATTAATTGCTATGTCATACATCGAGAGACGCACTTGAGTTGCGCAATGGCCGCGTTTAAAAAATCACAGGTAGATCAATGTGCGACATCGTCTGTGCTGGTACCAACCTCCTTTCTATTTCTGCCGTGAAGCAGTTCGCTGTGTTTCATCTTTACCTTTACATGGGCTTTACCTTTGCTATTGGTGTTTCACAACATCAGGGGAATCGTCATGGCAATAGGCGGCGGTATCATTTTCCATCAGGTGAAACGTTAGCTTGTCTGCCCATGGAGTTGTCTAAAAATCACATTAGAAATAAATAAGAAGCGGAAACATCTAATTTGTTACATCAGGATATCAAAATGTTTGTGCCTATGGTATATACACTTCAAAAAAGCAACAATGGTGGTTTTTGCCGGATTCTATACCATTGATAAGCTTTCTAAAAAACTAGATTAAAAATATTTTAAAGATTTAAAAGTGCTTGTTAAGTCAGTGTATTTGAAATCAAAAATCTCTTTTACTTTCTCTGTGAAAACAAAAATGAGCCTTTGAAGTCGTTTTAAAACATTGAAACCTCAAATCCTTGGGTTGTTTGATGCTACAGACACAGATAATTGGTATTTGGGTCAAAAGTTTCTGATGAACCTCTTGTGATCTGGATGATCTGGTGACTGTTTTCTATCTTATTTCATAGAATTTGAAAGATCTCACAGGTTGTGGTTCCAAAGAAACAAACGTCCTGTTGGTAAAGTCATCTACATTTCTAAGTCAACTATTTAGAATAATTTTATCGTACAGTTAGAAATTTTAAGCACAGCATTTGCTTAATCTCAGCGAAGATTTTGTATTTTGAATTCGAAAAAAAAAAAAACTGCAGTTTAATAAAACTCCAGTAACAACAACAACACAGCAACAGTTTTCTGTTGATGGTCCAAGAGAAAAAGTCAGCAATGTGGCTGTAGAATTTACTGAAAAGTTTATATAAAATTTGAATACTATTAAAATCAATTAATTTTATTTTGAACTGAAACAGTAAAGAAAGCTCCACCTCTTTGAGATCCGTTAAAAACACATGTTGCATTGTGGATGGTTTTATATGGCAGTGAATTTAAGATGGATATTAACAACAGAATTTGGAGTCTTTTACTTGAGCTGCAAATTGCGATAACTACTGACTCTGTATTTTGATACGCGGTAATGATAGGTAATTCGAAGCTTCTGAAGCGAGGGATAATGAGTTCAGTATCAATTGCTAATCATTCGCACGTAGTAAATAGACAGCGGCATTGTATACGTGAAACTCAACGAGAGTCACCGGTGGCATTGTCACTGTAATTTTATCGGTTTGGCAGGAGGAGAAAGTCCCAAATTGCCGGTTCCAAATTATGCGGAAAGGTTAATTTTAAATTTATTAATATATCTGGCTGGAACCTCAGAGCGAGTGCGGCCTCTGCCCACGTCCGCGGATATGGTAAGTGAATTGTATACGTAACGTTGGGATGTGAGTTTCTCACGAATAGCTGGCATTCCGCTGAGATGAAAGTCATTTGGATGAGTCAAGCGTCCACTTGCCTTCGTTGCTGGCTGATATTGAGGGCGAATGCGACCTTGAAACCAACGGTACATCGGGAAATGTCGGACTACACGACGCGGTTTCTTCAGTCAACAGACAATTATTTTTCTTCGATAGTATATCATAAAACTATAGCCATTAAAAATTACTGGTTATTGCGGTCGGTTTGCCCTCAAAAGAATAAAAAGTTCAAATAGGTTCGTCGGTAGCCTTAATTTTTTAAATAAAGAATTTCATTAAAATTTTCAATCCAATTTCTATTCGGGATCATTATTTAAAGTTTATAAAAGGCAAGCATTTGGCGACATGTTATACCTGATTGTAGACGACGATAAGACCGAATGTTGCCTTGAAAATGCATTTTCTCTCAAAATCATGGGGTCCAAGTTGTGTTAGAGAAACTTGAATCTTGTTACCATGTTGATTTATTATCTTTCCAATAATAAACCATTTTTATAGAAGGTAATTTTATGTTTTTCATTATTAGCTCGAAGACATCGGCTGTCGTACAAATTCTTAGGCCTCCAAATATTAAAATTCAAATCATCGCGATTCTGTGTAGTTTGTATTCAGCAGCTGGAAACCCTACCAAGATCGTCTATCCACCTCATGGGGAGTCTTCCAATACTAAATCTATTGTTCCCGCTTTATAAACTTTCTTCCTTACCTTCGTTTCTTTAGAAAAATAATATCCAAAACACACATTGACTCAGCCCTGCACTAAGATCTTGTATCGCAGGCACTAAGCAACGATATGGTATAAACTAAATAGATAAGAATACATCATCCAAAACTGGTACTCGAAACAATGCGTTTTGAAAATAACAAAGTTCCGCCCCGAACCCGGAACCTTTACCACTGATATGTTTTTTAATTATTTTAATTTCCGATTTCAGGTTGTGTGGTCCGTTTCGCAGGCGGTGGGTGCAGCGCATTAACATAGGAACTTTCTCGCAGCACCGCACCCTCCTAAAAGCGGTACCTACACGCCTTGCGGTCACAGACTTACGGATACGCACTTTACGCAGCGCATTTACTAAATGCAAGAATATCTGAGATTATATGTCCATACACCGATTATATGTCTCTGTTTGAACACGAGTGTCTCGAATTGCGAAGTTTATTGTGACACGATAATCAGTGTCGCATCAGTATAATGAAAAAAAATGTCTCACAGTGAATAGTGAAGAAATTTGTGTCCGACATTTATTTTGCAATTTCTTTCGGACTCTAAGCTAAGTTAAAATGCTATGCACAATGTATTTTTTTTTTTTTTTTGCCACTCTCGCATTTTCTGGAGCCATTTGCATTTGTGCATTTGGTTATTGTTTTGACAGTTTGGTGTAAAAACTAAACATATTCTTCATCGATTCATAACACAGTCCAAGAATTATTATTAATCTCCACAAATATCTAAGCTTATTAGCTTATACGTCACCTGAATACCTGCATTAATAAAATATTGAATAATAAATCGATGATGACAAAAAAAAAAAAAGGTTTTAGGAACATACCCTATTTTTACATTGAGTCACTGTTTATACATTTTTTTAGTTTAGGTATTCGGATTCTCAATTGAGAAATTGAAGTCGAGATCGTCTCAAATCGTACTCAACAAAATTTACCATCAATCTAGTCAAACCATGTTCTATAGAATGTGGTCATGGCAATACTGTTTAAGTAATTCCTGAGATTGTATTTAGTTATTACAATATATAATATTCATGAATGTAACTAATCAGATACAAAGGTTGTGGTATAAATAAATGAGTACGAGTTAAATCTTTCCTAAATCAAGTTCCTGAGATTGTATTTAATTAAATATTTATACAATATTCATAAATGTTATTACTCAGATGCGAAGTTTGTGGTATAAATAAATGAGTACGAGTTCACTCGTTCTCAAACCTAGTTCTCAACTCAGAAAGTGTGTCAAATGAAATTTTATTCATAAATTTTTGACTGGTTTGTAAATACGCCGCCCGGATACAAGTGTTGCATGTTCTTAACACGTCAGAATGGTTAGGTCATACCGCTGAAACCTAAATAGCATTACGTTACTTCCTAAACACTAGTAGCATGTGTTCTTTTAGCATCATTAAGAAAATGAACAGCACAAAAGTTAGAATAGAATGAGTTTTTAACCTCTTTGTTTTAATTGTATAGAAAAAAAATTAATGGATTTCTGATTTTTAACAAAATTTTACGTACAACGGTATAATCGTTTGCTTAGAAGCATACGGTTCACAAAGTGGAAAGTAATTCCGCCTATTGACTCAACGATGTCCTAATATCGACGAAGGCCAAGAGCATCGCCTATGCTTTGACCATGTAGAGGTAAAGATACTGTATCTCTCGTGCCGGTAAACTTAAGACTATGTCAGATTAGAGATTATTTAATGAAATAACACTTCAGTTCATTGGGTAAATAGATAACGGTACAAATGGAAATTAATTATGAAGGCCGTGAATTTTATTGTCATATCAATGAGCTTAGTATATATATGGATAATTATGCAATGTACTTATACTTTGTACCTATCAAAATAATATAAGGAGGAGAAGGTATGCACTATATTTTTAGGTAATTTTTAATTATTATTATCATCGAAGGTTCGAGTCTCGGGTTGCCGTAAGTTGTAGATTGTTATTCAATGTGACAGATTCACAACACACAGCGACTCAACATAAAATGCGGTGTTTAACACATCTGTCAACCCCTCTCGAGGGATCACGGCGTGAGTTTATGTTTATGTCATGTTTTATTATTATTCTCTATATTCATCATAGTTTATTATTTTACAATATTCATATAAAAGTAAAATAAAACACAGATGCAAAATATTAAAACCTAACCTATAGTGCCGCCGGTATCGCGGCAATGCTCAAGCTACCGGTGGTTAGGTTATTATTATTACTATATTGTAGGTTTTTTTTTCTAGGTATTTTCTATTATATTGTCAATATTTATAAATAAATGGCGATAAATCTAAAGTGTCATATATCCATTATATACAATCTTGCAAATAATTTGATGTAATTATCTACGACATAAATACCATGATTATTTGACAAAGATATCTTGGAATGGAAAAATTATGAAATGCTGGATTCTTCGTTTTAGGTCTGCTGATCAACACAATAGTTGAACAAGAGACGTGTGAAATACAAAAGGAAGTTTGCTCACGAGAAACTGCATCCCGAAGTAGCTTTCCATTTAAATAACGCAATAGAAATGTGTTCTACCGCGTTTCCTGCAACCTACAAAGTTGCTTGCCCTTTACAAACAATAGTACTGTTAAACCTTCCATTTTAAGTGGAACAAATCATCACTTTTATGTATAGAAATATACATATATATATATATATATCTATACATAAATATATGACTCTAAATTTAATTCCAGGGGTTTAATACTTTTTAACAATAGGGAATATACATGACGTTTTTTATTTATTTATTTTAATTCGATACCTCATATTTCCAAATCTCATACCCCAAAAATCCGTTAGATTATCTCACTTGTTAACTTAGTTGTAAAGCTTCAAAGTCGTTGGTTAGACAGAGAGATCCGATGTGGACTATGACGTCAAAGTACACAAGCGTCATACAACTACCGTATAAATGGTTGTTTTGATAAGCGAGACAGATATATTTACTTTGAATGGTTGTATCTCCCTGGTGTATGATTTAATTCTAATTCTATTTTCACTGTGAATATGCTATTTCCATATTATTAACGATAAATTGATTGAACAATATAATGCAAATTCCCTATTCTACACTTTCAAGAAACATAAGCGTAACTCAATTGTACTCAGGAAATATAATCATTGTTTCATTATATAGCAAAAGTTCAAACCTTCAAAAATAGCAGCAAAAAGTCACCTTCTGTTTGAGTTGAGAAACGTATATGCTAAGTCACTAGATTAAAAAAAATTAAAATGAACTATTTACATTTTGTATGTCAGTAAGTATTTTTCTAAAATTAAAATTTCATTCAGTATTTTTTTAGTGAATTATTATAGGTACTAGTATTGTAATTGTTACGCATAAAAAACAGCGTTTTGTAAAAAAATGTAGATATTCAAAATTATTGCCGTTTTTATACCGATTTTTTTTATTTTACTTGAATGTAACGATCACTGCACGTATCAAGTTTTGAACGTTAAAAAATTTAGTGACAAGATTGCTGATTTTGTATTTTTTACTGAAATAGCTGATAATTTTTAAAATATTTGACTTCGTTCCCTGTAAATTTACAAAAAATTTGGATTTTCTTCTTAGAGGTTTCGAATCATCTTATCTGCTGGAAACCAAAACCAAGCTGGAAACGAATTTTATATGGAACATTACATTAAAGGGCAAATTGAACTCACCTTCGGTATAGACTCCATCGCCGCTTCACATCAGGCGGGATTGGGGTCAAATGATTGCCTAGTAAAAAAAAAAAAGAACTAACACAGAAATCTTCCTGTTCTTTGTTAAGTTGTTTTAAAGTAGAAAAAACTTTTACACTTTATTGAAAAATTCAAAATTTACATGTTAACAACCACCTCGGTTTGACGACCTCGGTTTGACGACCTCGATGGCACAGTGTTGTAAACAGCCGATTGCTACGCTAGAGGTTCCGGGTTCGAATCCCGGCGGGGGAGTGGCTTAGTGTTATTCGCAAGACACATTTCGCTTACCGGTCTTAAATGTTGTATTCTTATCTATGTAGTATATACCATATCGTTGCTTAGTTTCTGTGATACAAGTTCTTACGATACTTACTGCAGGGCTGAGTCAATGTGTGTGTCGTGACGCGGTTATTATTATGTTTGTAACACAAATACCACCAGATCGCGTCATAGATTGGAATCCTGACCGTAAAGGTATAAAACTCAGCAACAACTTTGTATCAAGTTGATATTGAAGTTAAAACCAATTCCTTCAACTTGAGCCTTTTAATGCCATGTCAAGGTTTCGGAAAAATGATTTCTGCTTTGTCGTTTTCTGTAGGCGCTAATGAAATATTATTCTCTAGCTTTCACACTGCTCAAATATGTGTCCACTTTGTTGACGTATGATCGTTTGTATGCCTCCCCTAATCTATGCGAGATACACACCTTTTTATGTGACATTTGTAGTGCTTTGTAACTTCTAAAGCTGAATTCATGTTAAATACATTTTTGTACTGTCCCTGTGTACCAAGTACTATGGGAGCACGGGCAAGGCGGTTTCCATTAAGATCAATCAGATTTTTTATTCTTTCATTTCCACTAAAATCGTCTAGGGGTTCTTTTGACACTTTCATTTCTTTTTATTCGCTTTTTACGCAATGTAGATTTTCCGAGCGGAAGTGCGGAAAGAACCGTTTTAATTGAAACAAACAAACATTTTTTATAATTATTAGCAAATAAACCGTTTTGTACTTAAATTCGTGGTTTAAACTTGTTGATTATTACTACATTAATAAAATAGTTATTAAAAACAAATGTAAAGCGGTGAATAAAATAATTTACTATTTTTAAAATCTGTAAAAATAGACAGGGATTCTTTACATCTTTGAAAGTATAAAAATCCCCGTGGGGTTTAATGCGGACACGACAGTTTATAAATTCCCTGATTGATCTTAGTGGACATTGCCCAAATATCTTGATGTATCAAGAACTATTGGAGCGCATACACAGCATGCAAATTAATCGTACATATAGTACTCGCATGCAGTGCGCACTCCGATAGTACTCGGTACATCAGAATATTTGTAAGTTTCGTATAAAATTTGTACAAAAACGTAATCAATGTGGATCCAGGCTTAATCTTTCAAGGAAAACACAATCTAAACCACACTGCCTATGGGTTTTCGAAGGAATGTTAGAGAAGATATATACTGAAATAATTAATCTGTTGTGTTGTATATAATTAATTTTTATTTTTTCTGCTTCGATTGCGAATATCATTAGGTGAAAACTTAATTGGTAAATTAAATATTATTTATTATTACTGTTGGTTACCCAAAAAAAAAAAAAAGTATCCTCAGACGAATTATTTTGAGAAATAAATCGAAATCTCGAGAAACGAAACATGAAATTTGATTAACATTTTTCAAGAAATGAAGCAATTAGGGAAAGATATAAATAATCTATGATAGTAATTATTTTTATTAATGATGCATTTCACTGAAATGTCTTAATTTTATTACCTTTGCTAACTTAATTAAGCAAAAAAAATTATGCATGTCGAGGGCTGGTCGAGATTTGCCTGAGCAGATCAAGATGACCCGGCATCTCATGATATGGCTGATTTTTTCATAATACGCCCAATATAAAGTTGTGCAAATCGATGCGAGTTGCTATTTGTTGATTTTTCCTACTAGTCAGTTAGCCATATTATGATGTGGCTGGGCACATCTTGATCTGCCCAGGTAAATAATTAGCACGATTGTTTTGATTGCTTAGAAGCAAAAGGTGTCCTTATTTTACTAAACATCACCGCATCATCCAGAATCTTGTAATAATATAATCATGTCATCTTCTGATTCTTGCAATAAAAATGTCATGTGTGTGTGTTAATATAATAACGTAACAAGTGCATAAGATCGCTAGTTTTGATTTAGTTAAGGATTATAGAAATGAGTATACACTGCATTTTAGCATTAGAGTGTATAAATATTGAATTGAATTAACTCATTCAAGTATAAAATAACCTATATATATTTTAAAATATTCCTAAATAAGAAGTTGGTTAATTATAAATGATCCATGTCTTATAATAGTGTAAGGTTTTTTAGAATTAAAAAACTAAAAACGTAAAGCCAATAAACCACACACATCACATCACGACACACACATTGACTCAGCCCTGCAGTAAGTATCGTAAGAACTTGTGTCACAGGAACTAAGCAACGATTTGGTATAAACTACATAGATTAGAATACAACGTCCAAGACCGGTAAGCGAAACAATGCGTCTTGCAAATAACACAAAGTCCCGCCCCAGCCGGGATCCGAACCCGAAACCTCAAGCGTAGCAGTCGGCAGTTTACACCACTGCGCCACCGAGGTCGTCGTAATATCTTTTTGAAATTAATAAATATGCATTCATTTTGATTATCAAAAAAAAAATCACATAAAACATGATATCAGATTTGGAAAATAAATTAGGAGATAGAAAAAATCCTTTTTCCAAAACAAAGTAAATAATTATTTTTGTATTAAATTGGTTTTTGTTTCAGTTGATTATAGTTGTATTTTTTATTTAGGTTTTGTCGCTAATTGGCTACATTGCCCAGTAAAGTTTTTAAGACAGGATTCTACAGTACATACATATACATGGTGAATTACTTAAATAAACTCACGCCGTAATTAATCCCTCGAGAGGGGTAGGCAGAGGTGTTAGACACCGCTTTTCGAATTTTTATGTCGAGTCCTAGTGTTTTAGGTTGCGAATCTATCGCCACTATCCGGGCACAATAAGGAACATGACAGCTACGACAGGTCGGTCGGTTAATCGAGGCACGTAACAAACTGAGCTACGACGTATGTAAATAAAACAGAACATATTTTTCATTGATTTATTTAAACGACATAATCATCGATTAATTTGTACAATCTCTCCGTAATAAATATGACTGATTCACTTGACACATAACCATAACAGCTAAATATACGAATAAACATAAAACGGTAATTGTCATTATCATATAAGTACATATATAACGAATCTTTGGGATGAATCCTTAAAAAATAATAGGTAAAATAAACTAGATTTCACACTAAAGTTTCCCGGATATAAAAAGGTACGCTTTCATAAAATAAAATATTAATATATATGTAAAATAATAAGGTACTTGTAGATTAATATCAATAAAATACATATATAAATAAATAGAAGACTTAGATCATATCAGTCCGCAAACTTAAAATCATAAATAAAAATAAAATCTAAAAATACTGTTACGTTCCATTCACACAAAATCACACACACACACCTCTCGAAGATAGAATTGGTAATAACGGTGGTTATTTTACAAATAAATAAACTGGAGTAATAAATTAGTTACAAAAAACTTGGAAGACAAAACAACCTTTTAAGTGTCAGACTTTATACGCTGGCAGGGAAAAGGTTGTATCTATCAGATACAATTTCTTAAGCTTGCTTGACGTGAGCGCCATATGCAAGGTTCTGAGAGTCTTGGGATCTTCCCCAACCGCCGCCGCTTTCCCAGCCGTGCTCATCACCATGTGACTGCTCCTGCCAGCCGCCACCACCGCCTCCTTTCTTGGAGTCGAGCAGTTTCTTCAGGGAACCGAAGGCAGCTGCTATGAACGCGATCTTCCCGAGCAGGTACGCCTTGAATACTGCGAACGCGATGATACCAAGGAACAGTGGGACGAGAGCAGCCAGTTTCAGCTTGAGGAGAGCAAGAATGGGGAGGAGCTTCTTCAACTTCTTCTTCTTCTTGCCACGACCTGTGCAACATATAATGATTTAGCAGATTTGAATACGACGGACTACCTTTGATCTTAAGGCTAGTTCTCCTACGTAAGATATACTTTCGAAATTTTCGCTGAATTCACTTTGCCAATTTTAGAAGCCGGATCTTTTATTTGGCTGCAGCTGTGGCGCAGTGGTTTAAACAAATGACTGTTACGCTAGAGGTTCCGGGTTTGAATTCCAGCTTGGCGGAACTATTTGCGAGACACATTGATTCGATTCCCGGTCTCGGATGTAGTATTCTTATCTATGTAGTTTATAGCATATGTTTATAGCACCTGCGACACAAGATTCTTCAATCTTACTTCAGGGTTGACTCAATGTGTGTGTCGTTGTGTGGTTGTTATAAAAAAATATAAGAAATTTCTCATCGTAATTTTTTTGTTTGTTAATTATTGTACTTTACTCAATACAATTTTACTGGTTTGCTTAAACAAAAACTAGCCCCGAAAAAAGTTGCCTCTTGATTTAAGTGTACGTTTGCCTTACAAAAAGCTTTCCTATTCTCTCAAACAACTATGAAATAGTTCAAGATTACTCAGAATTTAATTACTACATACATCAAGTGGAACATAAAACTGAATAATTGATGTGATACAGATTTTTCAAATAGGCATTACGCGGCTACCAAAATTACAATATCAAATTACTAACAAGATGAAACTTTCATTTTTAAATCTCGTACCCTAGTTCTGGACGGTGATTAACTTGAATGTAACCGAATAAAATTATAGTACAAAATAGGCTTGACTTTTTAAGTATCGGAGATTATTCATTCGATAAAGGTTTTTTATAGAAATTTTATTTTTGAATTGATTCAGATGTCGATTTGAATATAGTATTTATATTTTTCCCTTTTGTGATCTTCTTCATAATCAAATTTAACCTTCAATAGTTTATATTAATTTGTATAAATGTTTAAGAAAATAACTTTACTCTAGCTTGTTAAAATGAAATAAGTCTCTTCTCTTACAAGATATCGTCAGTAAAATAGATAAAAGGGAGATTTTATCTTTCCCGTCCAGTTTTATTACGATCGGTTCAGCTGTTAAACCGTGGAAAATTAATCAAGACCGACAAACTTTCGCATTTGCTTGTATACTCATAAGGAGTGGCTAGTTGAAACTTTGAATACAGAATGAAAACAATTTTCAAAACAAAACCTCTAGAATTCAAAGAAAGAAAAAGAATTCACTATTCGAGAATCATCGTTCATTCATAACAAATTAGTTTCGCCCTTAATATTCAATAAGAGATGCCCTTTTCAAATAACGATATCCATATATGCGGAGAAAGTACAAAATACAACAGACCTTCGTAATTTGTACAATCACCCACATTAAAGGTGTTTACGACAACTGTACATCATTTTCTACAATATGATCTTTGGCCTTACAACTAAACAATTCAATGGTATTATTTGAACTCTATTATTGGTGGAACGCATATTGTAATGGCTTAAAGTCGCAGTGGTGTAAACAACCGACTGCTATGCGAGAGGTTCCGGGTTCGAATCCAGGCGGGAGCGTTTCGCTTACCAAACATGTTGTATTCTTATCTATGTAGTACTTTACGTTGCTTAGTGCCTGCGATACAAGATTAAATCTTAGTGCAGGGCTGAGTCAATGAGTGTGTCGTGATGTGGTTATTATAATTAAAATATTGCATCTCATCAAACCGTTGAAAAGTCTTGGAGCAAAATTAACTGTAGTGAGTCTGTGACAAAACGGCATGTGTTAAAAATCCACATCTGAGACTTCTTAAACCGTTCGATCATTTATTGATTAACCTTTAGCCCTTATTGATTTTTTCCTAAAATATACTAAGAGTTAAATCGGTTGGTCTGTCCGGAATCAAGCGTTGATTTTGACTTAGAATACTTTATCCGGTGGTAAATCAGCAACTGACTATGAAAGGATGGAATTCAGTTTATGAAACCTCTAAAATAACTGTACAATGCCATTAAAATTATTAACAAGCAATATTAACAATATTTAGCAATGATATGCTGTTAAATTCAGGTTTTGTGAGATTTATAGACATAATAGAGAATCATTAATAAAAAAATATAAATTAACGAGCATTGTCAGTATTTTATAATAATAATAACCACATCACGACACATTGACTCAGCCCTACAGTAAAATTGAAGATTGACTATCTCAGGTAATAAGCAAAGATATGTTATAAACTGCATAGATAATAATACTACATGCAACACCAGTAAGAGGAACAATGCGTCTCGCAAATAAAACAAAGTTCCGCCCCGCCGGGATTCGAACTCGGAACCACTAGCGTCGGCTGTTTACACAACTTATTTAATTACTTAATACGTTCCAGAACAAATGTGAAGAATGGTAAAATCGATCATTATAAGTCGTTCAGAGAAAATAAAGAAAATCGAAGCAAAAACGAATATTCTCACAATTCAACAGCGCCAGCTATTTAACGGCACAATTTAAAGAACTTATCTGTGAGATCATCCAAACTAAATTAATTACCAAGACAATGGTTTGTTAAATAGAAATTGGGAATGATTATTTTCTTAATTGGTGGGCAAGTTTATAAGGTCTTTTGATATTTTCACAAGACCAGAACCAAGACCAGGGTCACTCATAGCTATTCTTTGGAATTAGCTTTACTTTCATGTACGATTCTTAATTATTTCCATTAATGTTTTGGATGGATTTTTTTTAATCTATGCCAATTTAAAAATATAACGTTAAAGTACTAACCTTCTTCTTCAATTGAGTTATCTTCAGTGAAAGATTTGGGCATTCTTAGCTGCAAGACGTGGCTGTCCAGAAAGTCTACCACATTATCCATGATCCTTTCTTCGACCTGCAGTTCCCTGGCTTTGGGTTCTTCGGGGAGAGGATCGTAACTCCTGGCTGATCTTGGGCTTCCAGTCCTGGCTAGCGACACTCCATCCACGATACTCATGTCTTTGGCCATAGCCAGATTTTCAGTGTAGGTCATTGCTTTTTCCTGTAAGATTAAATATGTAATGTAGTTTTATGAAACAATTAGATAATTTTGCCTTTAAAAAGAGACAATCTTTGACCAAATTTTAAAAATAATTATTCACTTTTCAAATTAATTGTATCACCAGCATAATTTAGACCGATTTTGACTTAAACCATGTGGCGCAATTTATTTTTTAATACATCATTACTTAAACAAAACCCCTTTTTAAATTGTACCAAAAAATATTTTTCACATATTCGAATTTAAATCAAGCCAAAATTTTCATCAGTCAACGAAATATTCCGTTCCCAGCTCCATCGGAACTGGATTCATAGCTAACGTTTAAAATCACAAATCCATAAGAGCACACGCGACAATCACAGATCAAACACTGGCACTTAAACTTCACACACCTTGAGGCACAGCATGGTGTCGGCCTCCATGCAGTCCCTGAGTGTCATCAGGAACTTCTCCATCACGCCGTCTTCTTTAGCCATCGGCATGGCCCCGGCGACCGCCACCGCACACAGTAACACGAGACCCCTCATCATTCAACTCGATTGTGTCTTCACAATTGCTGGAGATGTCAGGTAGACGTGCAGTTTTATTTTAAGCCTCCCCTCTCCGCAATTTCCATATGTCACGCCGAAACCAAGAGTAGTTACGAAATTCACGGCGGGCTCAGTCAGTACTAGCTTATAATGCGTATTAACATGGACTTGTGAAATTTGAAAAATTCGTGTCTCGGAAATGGGGTTTAGGGTCAAAAGCGAATTTTTGTCGGTCGTAGGTGTAAGGAGTTTTTTTTCAATCAGTAGATTTCTGTGTTGTTTTTTGTAAAAAAATAATTAAAACTAGATCAAAATTCGTTGCGGAAATTACTTTCTAAAATTTAATCTATCAGTGATCGATTATCAAACCCAACTAGTAATAGGTAGTTCGGACATTTGTATTCATACAAATGTATCGTCATATCAACGTACATAGGTTTTCCAAAGAAACTCTTGCAGCGAAAGTTGAAGGTACTAAGCAAATGGGATGTTGTTTGTTGAATAGAAACAGTGGAATTATGTATGAACGCTGCCAAGGAAATAGACAAGCCTAAATCTTGAGTTAAATGTTACACATTAATTGTGTAACCTAACTTTCTTTGCTAGCACTGACTCACTCATGACGGTTACACGTAATTATTTTTAAAACGTACGCCTAAACTAATATTCCTTCTAATTATATAGTTTTATGTCATCTCGTTAACTTGAGAAGAGAAATCTATTTAAGTTATATAAAAAGTACAGTGAGTAATATTGTGACTTCTTTGATTTTCGTTTTCCGCGAAGATTCCCGAACGCTGCTATCCGATGTATCAATAATCGTATTTATTTAATGACGTCTCATGACAACTTAATTCTGAACTTTATGGAAAACGAGCATAGCCGTCAAAACATAAAGTCGCATAATTTTTCACTACACCTGTTATTGCTTACTTTCATACAAACATGGGTACGTTTTGAGTTTTTTGAAATAGTTCAAACAAAAAAAAAAAATTTGAAATGAGTAGTTCAAATTTTATAAAATTTTATTAGCAGTGATAATGCTTTTATTTATATTTTCTTATATTTAAAATAACAATTAAGATCTACCTCACTACAAGATTAATTAAAACAGAATACATAACTTTCTTTACTCATTTTTGTTTTTATTGTACCTTAGGATTATCGTAACGTAAAAATATAAAAAACTAAAATTACAAAAAAAATTACAGTTTGAATTAAATTTATTTAATTTTTAAGTTTTTTCAAACTTTTCAAAGGTTCAGAATTGAAGCTGTGTTTGTTTTAAAAATCGAAGAAAAATTTCCTAGGATGTTGTTAAATTCCATAACGATATGCCTGGGTAATATGAAAAGAAATAGATACAATTAAACAAGAATCTAACCTAACCTGTCGTAGCAATATGCGTGATCACGGACAAAACGTTTATTGAAAGCACAGATCATAATTTTCACCGCTTGTTAAATTATTCACGGCTTAGTTTTTTATCGTTGTTTGCCTGATTTGTTCAAGTCATTACGTTTATTTTAAACAACTATTTACACTGGTATTTTTTGTTCCTTTTTTATTTATGAGTCTCATAAAAAGCTGCAATGGATTATGAAATACATTTGATTGCAGGAATTCAGACAATACATGTTTTTTTGGATGGCAGCATCAAGAAACAGTTCTATTACAAAACATGTAGTCATGTACTTTTTGATTAATTTGTTTAATAATATCTTTAATGTAGTCTAGTACAAAAAAAAAAAAACCGTATTTTTAAAATATTTTTGAATGGACCGTTAATATGATTGTTACTCTATTTATATATCTTAATTTTAGATTTTTACACATACAAAATACATAAGTGTGTTATTTGTGAGTGCCGCCGGCAGCGAGGTAATGCTCAAGCTACCGGTCAGAGCTGCAGAGAGAGGAACCTCCTGACAATGTGCGCCGTGTCCAGGACAACTGCCTTTTGTATCTTATCCTTGATCCACCCATCTAGCGAGAGTCTCTTTAGGTGTTGGTCGTTGTTGTTATTGATGATTATTTTAAGCAAACCCACCAGTCTGTCTCAACACTGCAACTCCTGTTAATCAACAGTGGCGTCCTTTAATCAAATAATCAACTAATAATGTGCCCAGACACCCTACCGGCTGCCTTGGGACCCACAACGAACTTATTCAGAAGAAATAGGAGGTGGTAAAATCCGATTTCAGACTTTTTGGACTTGGGGATTAGAGGTAATAAGAAATCGACTTCAGACTTCAGTTCTTCAGATCCTCCCAGCAAAGCGGAGACAACAATTAAAAGGGACAAGTCCAAAAAACTAAAGGGGACTACAATTAGGAGACGACTGAACGTCAAAAAGCCACGGTAACTAAAAGGAGATAAATTAAATACTAACCTTAATCTTACACCAGTAATATTGGTGGCAAAACTTTTTAAAGGCACGGAAGTTTCCCTTCGTTTTCACAAGTTCTAGGTAATAAATAGGACTACATGCAGGGACTTGAATCGAATCTAACATGATTGACCGTTCGTCATGCCAGAGACAAGATGGGCAGTTTGTATCAATTCTTGATCCGACGTTGAACATTCTCAAAGAGGTGACGACACCAAGTTAAATGGATAAAGTTTGCCCTTAAAGTTACCATGCCCGGTTTGAAATTGGGCTACGCAGTGATCGATATCTAGCTATGAAGATGATTGTAATAAGATTTAAGAATTTAAAATGCTAAAACATCGAAACGGACGCTGAAAATGCTTGTTCATTCAATCGATAGCATGAACAACATAAGCAACAGCTCATAATCCCACAATGTATCTAATTGTCAAGACATTAGAGTCTTTCATAAAAGCTCTATTGACTGAGTCTCAGCAAACAATGACATTGAAGCCGGAGAGAGTTCAGAAACCATATACAATATATGATTTTTCAACCTTATTCTAAAATGAACCTTAAACCTAGAGCAATCAGGTTGAATTTATCTGAGGTGTTAAAATTCTAGATGTAGTTTCTAGGTTCAACATAACCTAAGGAGATAGATCAGTCAATCGCTTCTGGTCATCCGTTGAATATTTAAAGGTAAAGGGAACTTTCTTGTAGTTCGTTTGTGGTTTTAATGATTTATGAGCTGTTGTGGCCATCTTCCTTACCTAATTCCTTAGGAAAAGGAAAGTGTTACCCAAAATGGACTACCTATCTCGATTCGCCGTGACTTACTCATGCATTGTTGTATACAAAATTACTTGTAAAACAATCAGTGAATGAATTTAAATTGAATTAATGAAATCAAAATTTAATAAATTAAACAAATAATTAATGAAGTAAATAAAAAATGATAAATTAATGAATGAAATTAAAATTTTATAAATTCAATAGATTAAATTAATGAAATACAACTATATACAGCGAACTTTGATTGGATATAATCTTTTCTATATATTATATTGGGAATTTAAAAAAATCACAAAAGCCTTTGGGTTTACAATTAATAAATATATGCATAACGTGAATTCCCGTTAAAGTTAAGTTTCTTAAAATACTGCAATAAAAATATTTAAAAATGAAAACTTTACAAGAAAATGTGCGTTTTCTGAACATTACAACCTAGGCTATCATAATCCGGAGAAAATAGACATTATCTAGACCATCATGCTGTTATCGGCTATATAATCAGGTGAGATTTTATTTATATTTATTTTATTACAAAAAAAAATAAATAAAACATATTCATTTCAACTAAAAGTTTATGATAATTTAAACATTAATTAAACTAAGGATCTTTAATGACTAATTATTTAATGTCAAACAATTATATTACTATCAGAATGATATCTGCACACGTTTAAAATAATATCCCAATTATTAAAAATTCTTATCCACGCTTACATATCTTTTACCAGCACGTTCAAACGACTAGTGATGCGCGTATTGATTTTTAAAAACACGATATCGATGAACAATAGGCATAACAAGGCCTTTCAATTGTATTGTATATCATTCCTCCATTTGTAATAATGGATCATTTGCTATTGTAAGCGTCATGTTAACACTTCGCCTGTCAACTTTCTTCATCTTCACTTTTTAGGGCGCAGCCGGATCTTAAGTAGGTACCTGGCTCTTATACGTTCACCATTTTACTTTTTTATGTACCACTGAGGTGGCAAACAAGCGTACGTCCCGCCTGATGGTAAGCAGTCACCGTAGCCTATGGACGTTTGCAATACCAGAGGTATCAAGCATAATAAATTAATTGTTTTCTCCATTCATGTAGATTTCGTTTTCATTCGGCAACGAACTCATCTGTGTACCTGATAGATTGCCGCTCGCTTGCTTGTGTTTGTTACAAATTTGTATGAATCTTTGTAAAGCGCCTCTAAAGGATTGATGAGGAATTAAGATTGCTCATACAATGACTGTAGTTATCTATGTCCTCGGTGGCGCAATGGTATAAACAGTCGACTGCTACGCTAGTGGTTCTGGGTTCGAGTCCCGGCAGGGGCGGGATTTTTTGTTATTCGCAAGACGTTTCGCTTACCGGTCTTGGATGTTGTATTCTTATCTATGTAGTATATACCATATCGTTGCTTAGTTCCTGTGATAAAAGTTATTACGGTACTTACTGCAGGGCTGAGTCAATGTGTGTGTCGTGATGTGTTTATTATTATTATTATTATGTTGTCTGACGTATAGCAAAATGAGACGATCTCATGGTAGAGACACGATGCTAAGTAGCCGGAAGTCAAGCATGTTTGTCTAGAAAATGCCTAACTGTAGACTTGAACATGTAAGTTATAGTGTTTGGTAAACACATCCGTGAGATTTCACACTTTAGCAGATTAAAATATTGTTATAGCTTAGGTTTATTCTGCTTTAATGTTAATAACAAACTAAACGTACATATCGTTAACTCACGCCGTAGTACCTCGAGAGGGATTGGCAGAGGTGCTTGCTGCACACCGCTTTTCGCATGTTTATGTTGAGTCCCAGTGTGAAAGGTTGCGAATCTGTTGCCACTATCCGGGTATATAGAGAAACATTGCAGCTACAACTTACGGCTACCCGAAGCCTCGAACCCATGACCGGTCAGGTCGGGTCAGTCGGTTATCCATGGCAAGTAACAAACTGAGCTACCACATCCTCCCAATATAAACTATTTAACAAACAAGCCGACTACTGTTAGCTTTACTAGAGTTTTTTACTTTTTCATCTCAATGTTTAAATATTTTTTAAAGTAATGTTAAACCTCGATGATTATTAAATTTAGAATAAGAATTAAATCATTACCACTTGTGCCATTTAAATATAAGAGCAAAAGGGAATATGCATGAAATTAAATTTGTTTTTTCAACCAGTTTATCGTGAAGTATGTGGAAATAGTACATTCACAGTGAAAACAGAATTAGAATTGTACGATACACCAGGAAGATATAAACATTAAAAGTAAATAAATCTATCTCGCTCATCGGAACAACCTTTTGTGTGGAAGCTGTATAGCGGCCGTGTACTTTGACGTCATTATACAAAGGGATCTCTCTGTCTCTGTCAGATATTTGAGAAAATCTTATGGATTTGTGTATTTTTATGTGGTATCGTAATAAATAAATAAATTTGAAGCTTAGTTAATAAGTTAGGTACATGGGAAAATCTAATGGATTTGTATATTTACGTGGTATCGATATTTGAATAATACGAACAAAAGTCATGCGCATTCCCTTGAGCTCTGAAATATACACAAATGACGTAGTTTATCGTGTTTATATTGGTTTAATAGCATATATTAGTATAGTTCGGATAAAGTATAGTCTATTTGAACATTATTATTATTGTATTATTAAATTATTCGAACAGTTCTATAAATGAATGCATTGAAATAAATGAAAAGGACAAAAAAAAACTAACAGTGTTTACTTTTCAGTTCTTTATTTGTATGAATTGCTGTTTAAGAATACAATATCTATACAGATTATATATAAATATAAATATATATATACAAATACGTACCTTTAAATAAAATATAAGAAATATAAATGACCCTAACAATTAAGGGTGATATAATTAATACGTAAATTAAATAAAATATATAACTTAAAACATAATTATCACAATATAGTTGAACATAATACATACGAGTATGATATAATAAAATAGAAACAGATAGAAAATATATAAGAAATATACAACAATGTAATAAAATTAAATACAAATATAATGAAGGTGAGAAAAAATAAGAAAATATAATTAAAGCTTATCCCAAAGAAAGAAAACTTAGAAGACAAATAGGACTAGATAGAAAAATATACTTTGTTTAAAATTAAACAAAAATAATAAATACGGTTTCCCTATGAGTTCTATATGATACTAATATAGTACAACAACAAGACAAACTAAGAACGGGATTATTCAAACAAATTAACAATTCACCCCTTACAAAGGGATGTCAATAAATAATCAATAAATAGCCTTAGAACTAATAAATTAATTATTTGGACCAATCAGACCTTTTCCTCGCGAAAATCCAGAAAAGAAGTTCAAAATTAAATCATAACCTCATAACAAGATGAAATCGATAATTAGCACTCAAAAATGTCATAACCGAGAAAACATAATTCGATAATTCAAAATTGAAAGTAAAAATAGAAGATAGATTAGAACTTTTTGATAGAAATAAATACTTCGATTCGAGAGAAAAGAAATAAAAACTGACTGTCAAGATAAATAAATTACGCAACGGTCACCATTAATCGTTTTACCATAAACATTGAGACAGATAGATTTAATTTAAGGCTCTATAGTATCCGCAGTATTAAAAAAAGAACATTCTAGACAGAATCAGACTTTTGTTGCCTATGTTTGTACTTAATCAGATTTCGCGTGTGCTCCATAGGCAAGGTTTTGGGCATCATCAATGGACCTGCCCCATCCATGTCCACTACTGGCATAATGCTCTTCATGATGAGGATGGGCAACTACCTCGTAGCTGGCTTCATGGTGTTTGCTGGCCAAAAGCTTCTTCAGAGCTATGATACCGGCAACCAAGAGTGAGATCTTGGCTAGCAGAACGGCCTTGGCAGCAGCGAACGCGATGATCCCAAGGAACAGGGGGATGAGGGCCGTGATCTTCAACTTGGCGATGGCGAGAAGGGGCAGCAGCTGCTTAATCTTCTTCTTTTTGCCACGGGCTGTAATGTCAAGATGAATTTTATTAGCGAGGTCTTAAAGAGAAATACAGCTTTGACTGATGTCATTGTTTAATGTAGTATATAAATTGTTGGGTTTATTTATGTATTTTTTTTGTAATTAGTCCATCTTTTGTAAATTGTAAAAGAAAATGATTTGATTTTGAATATTCAAAAAATCAACTACGGAGGTTTCTTGCCGGATTATTTACCCTAGAAATAGCATTCCAAACCGTTGATAATCAAAAATAATATTTGAAAGCACTTATTTTAAGTGTATCCAAAAATAATATTGTGATCTTGACTTTGATTGATGTATTAGCCAATACTTTTTGTGACTTGATTATTTCGATGTTTGAGAAAAAAAAAAAAAAAAAACTGCAAAATATAAACTACTATAAAAATTTAACACGCGTTTATTATTGAATATTAATCAATAAATGGAATAGTGAACATATATCACAAAGAGGGTAGTAAAAAATATATCGAAGTCTTTATTTTAAAACACTTAAAATTAATTTGTAAGTCATGTATTTGTGAACACGCCTCGTATCTTTGTTTTAGGTTATTGTTAATGAATTCAATGCCTTTTACTTTTCTTTGAAGAATGTAAGTTTTAAAACTATGTTGATATCGTTTTAAACTTAACAAATTACCAATCTAGCAGTGGCGGTACTGTCATAGAAGCCGAAAAGCCCGGCTTGCCCTATCAAAATAAAATAAGGTCGCGCTCTTATTCATTCATTAACAAATCAAACGACTTTTTTAAAGCCACTGAAATTGTGGTTTTGCTGACATGTTCGCAAACTTCTGAGTGTTTAGCTGAGCTCGTCCACGCCGGCAAGTCCACAACGGAAGTATGAAGTATATCTCTCGGCTTGCCCTGTACTAAAACTCTAGGCACGCCACTGCAATCTAGTACCTTTTTTAAAATGCATCTTTCGACAACGTGATTCAACTATATTTTTAGAGTTCGTAAATTTATTATTGAAATAATGTGTTTTATGTAACCGTTACTGATTTTACGCTTTTACGAAATATTTTGACATTCAACAAAACTATTAAAACGTTTGTATTCACAGGGGAAAATAAAAATTGGATCATTAGATTATTTTACTATGTTACTGTAAATGAAATTGACAAAAGACATTATCGTGTAACTAACAGCTGTAGCGGTCGATTTAAAATATATTTTCATTCAATAAAACTATAGTCAAAACGTTTTGTATTCACAAGAGAAAATAAGAGATAAATAAATGTGAATTGTTAAATCGTATGTTACTCGTTTAATTATTTCACAATAAATAAATTAGAAAAAAAGTTATTCCGGTATAACATAACTCGGAAGCGATATAAATTTCTTAATTTATTGTTACGACCGATCTAATACCTAAATCGTTATCTATAAAATGAGATTAGAAACTGGTTACCCGATCCACATTCTCCGGTCGATACCAAAAAAAAATTCAAAACCGCTAAAGGGCTAATTGTCGAAAGTAATTACACCCACACAGTCGCACTGGCTCGCACACGACCAGCCCGCTTTCACGTACGCAGAGGCGCGGTAACTTTAACCGTAAGACTTGAACGGGTTTGGGCAAGAAAGTTCAATGCGAGATTATAAGGACCTGTGGAAGTCGCCTAATGACTATAGAAGGAATGCCAGTGGCACAGTATACCACTTTCGAAGCCCACTTGCCTTGCCCCCGGACGGGCTAGTCGCTTCAGTTGTGTAAACACTCGAGATGGAATCTACGATCGTGTTTCTGTCCATTTCAAAGAGGTTTACTTGCAAATGATAAATATTGTGGTTCATAGATTAATTTAATTTTAATACGATACGTTTATTAAGATATTAAAAAAAAAAATCCCAAATTTATCTCAATAGATAACGTTGTAGCATCATATTTTTGCATTCATAATTTTTTTTATTACATCAACTGCAAGATTCTTACCCGTAGCATTCCTAACCGGTAGAAGTTTGACAGTTGATGGTTTATAAATACTGAATTTTAAATATATTAAAAAATGTTGATTTGTTTTGATTTAAAGAGAAATTGTAATTAGTTCTTTCTTGTAATTTTAAATTAATAGAAAGTTTATAATTGTGGAAAATAAAGTACTACCTATCAATAGTTATTCCATTTCATGACGAACTTTCGACTATGGTTGTGTGAGTTCCGACAGGCGTGTACATGCATATTGTTTGAGTGTGCGTAAGATCGAGTTCGCTCAGTAAAGAGGTCCCACACACTAGAAAGATGTCCATGTACGCGTTAAAGCACAGCCGTACCTGAACGTTCTTTGAGAGGTATCTGTACCTACATTCTGTATTTGGTCGTAACGGTAATTCAAGTATAGAAGAAAACTTGATTCCGATCTATTGATTTCTCGGTGACACTTATACTCATGTCGCTGAGCTTATTAAAAAACAAAATTCCAATTATTGTTGTGTGTTTTTTTAAGAATTAGATGCTCATTATTAGTTTATTTTTGGATTACCATAATTCTGATTTTATTTTAAATAATGAAAAACTAATTTTTTCTGTAACTTTTTCTTAAGGCTGTGGTTTTTGGTAATAAAAAAAAACGAACATGGTGAATGATTTTCTTCAATTCGCTTATGTTTGTTATTTACGACAAATTTTTCCAAAATTAAAATTATTATCTTTCAAACATGGAATCTATGGTAATATTGTAGTACAAAAATTATGTCTGTCAATTTCTTTTTCATACATAATCCTCTGATCATACCGAAAAACTAGATCGCGGCAAAGGGCAATGCCCTTTAGAAAAAGATGACATACTGTAGTAATTCTTATTAATTCTTGACATCTATCTATACTAACGTATTTTTTAATGATTGCTAATTTGTTTTTGTTTTTTTATAAAGGATATAATTTTTGTTACAACTCACTATGTCCACATATTATATATCAAATTGACTTAGTGATTTTTTATTATTACAAATTCGCGAGCTAAAAACTGTATAAAAATAATTAATATTCATTAGAGAATTTAAGCCTTTAAACGAAAAAGTTGTTAATGACTTCATTGGCATGCTACTACCGTTCATTGTAACTTTTATGTCAATAAGAAATTAATTAGTATGCAAAAAAAATGGGTTTTTCACTGTGTTTCTTCTATATAATAAAACTAAAAAGCCGTTCGTTAGGCTCGCTTAAACTCGAAGACGGCTGGACCGATTTTAATGGTTACTTTTTTTGTTCTAATACGGGGAAGGTACAAAAGAAAAAACACCCAAAAAACATGGGAAAAAACTCCCAAATTTCCCTATGGAACGGTCGTGTGGTACGAGGTTTGGTTTTGCTATCGGATTTAAATATATATGCATTTATTTATTTATTATTTTGTAAAAAAAAGTGCATTTAAATCAACTTTGTTATGTAATTCATAATATTAAATTATTTTATTTTTCATTAAATTTCCATCGACTGTTACATTATACCACGAAAATAAATGTAATACTTTTTATTTATTACATAAAAAAAATTATATAACATTACGCAGATACGAATGCTTTGAAATAATATTTTTGTTCAAACAAAATATAACCTATTTCACCCTTTAGATTAATTTTATATATTGGTGAAATACATTCATAAAACGGATTTGAATTAATGTATTACAGACCCGATCTATTAGAAGAAAACAGCAGCGCCACCTACCGGGTCCAAATGTAATTTCAAACCTTCTACGAACCCATTGAAATATGAACAAAAAAAAAATCATCCAAATCCGTCCAGCCGTTTAGCAGAAGCTAGGTGACGAATACACGTACAGAAAAAAATATAGAAAGAAATGATTTCCCTCTACACACGAAAATACTTACAAACTTCATATTTAAAACTATAGTATAGAATAAAAATAAATAAATAAACTAGTTGACGATTTAATTTGTTATTCGAAACTCACAGACAGACATTCAATCACGAGCGGTATTTGTTTATATGTAAATTTATACCAACCTACATATCGGTGTGCACCCAGATATCGGTGCCTTTAATATTATAGCAAATTAAATTTGTTTTGAGAGCACAGCTTAAACGAGTGCTGCTTGAAAAGTGCTATTCCATTTATATATAGTCAGAGTCTTCGTTTTTTTATTAGAATAGAATCATAAAAATATTTTAAATATCCAAACCACATAACGACACACATTGACTCAGCCCTGCAGTGAGTATCGTTAAATTTGTGTCACAAGAACAGAGCAACGATATTGTATAAACTACGTAGATAAGAATACTACATATAAGATCGTTAAGCGAAACAATGCGTCTTGAGAATAACACAAAGTTTGGCCCCAACCAGGATTCGAAACTAGAACCTCTTGCGTAGAAGTCAGCCGTTTTACCCACTGCGCCACAGAGGCCGTCAAATTTTTCAGGTTTTAATATGATTATTAGAGTTGGTATTTCTAGATTGTAGAATGACAAGTAATTAATCCTTACTAATATTATAAACGCGAAATTTTGTAATTATGTAAGGATGTTTGTAACTCGTTCACGCAAAAACTACTGAATGGATTTTAATGAAACTTTACAACAATATAGCTTATACATCAGAATAACACATAGGCTATACTTTATAAAGATATTGTGTGAATTGTCCAAAATTTCACGATAAATGTCAAGTAATTAAAAATCCTATTAGAACCATTTTCGACTTCGACGCGTACCAAGTTACGGATAAAAGCTAGTAAAATTATATATTTATTTGTATTTTTATATATATATGTATGTTTATAAACTTTTAACGGATTTTAATTTATTATATATATTATATTTTTTTCGTTGTTTTTACATAAAATAGAGAGATATTTCTACAATAAACAAACATTGAAGAAATTTTAAATATGTTAATGTACGAAATATTAATAATAATAATTTATAATAATGTAATTTGTAATATTAATAATAAATCAATGTCATACTTAATGTATGATATTTAATATTTTAAATGTATGACATCTGTATAAAGAAAAATCTGACAAATAAACGATTTATTTATTATATCATTATTATTATCAACGAGACCGCAAAACTTTTGGTTTTGCTCTATTTGGCACTATTACTTTGGTAATTTTTGGCGGCAGTTTAAAAGGACTGTTATTTCTTTTTTATTACTTCAATTTAGTATCAGTAACATCGGTAAAGCACTGTTCGTTGTAGATGCTATTCGAAACCATCTCTTTATAATCGCGGTTTAGGCTTGTCATATTATAAGGCAAATTATTACAGTTATATGATAATGACATTAAATCTTCATTGTTTTTTAAATTAATCTGCAACTTGTATTGCATGATAACAGTCTATGGATAGCGTCAAAACCAACCTTCTTCGAGGGACCGCTTCATGCCTTCGATGGTCGACGACGGCATCCTGAACTGGATGACGTGGTTTTCGAGGAAATCGGCTGCGGAGTCCACCAGCCTGGACTCGATCTGGGATTCCCTGGCCCGAGGCTCTTCGGACAAGGGCTCGAACGATCGCGCAGACCGTGGGGAACCAGTACCGACCAAGGTAACACCATCAGCCAAGCTCATCTCCCGCGCAGAAAAGCTTTCAACGTACTTCATTGCCTTTTCCTGGAACACAAAGCATTCTTAGTAATTCCACTTTTTAAAACACTTCACTTCACAAGCACTGATCTGATAAAGACCTTCAGGCATAGGGACACGTCTCCCTCTACGCATTCCTTGACTGCCCCCATCACACTCCCGACTAATCCAGGGTCCCCATCCTTATCCAAGGCAGGCATAGCCTGCGCCGCCGCTATCAAAACCAAGGCAATCACGAACCGTTTCATTGTCAACCGATCTAACTACCCCTACAGAAAGCTTCTTACTAAGTGTGAGGACTCAGTATAAGACAGTCGGTTTTAAGGCTACCACCCCCTCCACGTTACTCCGACCGGTGGTCAAGAAAAGTGAACCTAAAGGCGGGCGATTAAACGAGAAAGAAACAATTTTATGTTAATGCGAGCGGTTGCGTAGACGCACGTTTTCGGGGTTCATTCACGTTTGATGTGTGGGTGTGTTTGCTTTTAGGTTGTGTGCGTTTTATAATAGCATGGTCAGTGATTGCGAACGGAGTGCAGGGCCACTTGCATCGAGCACAGGGGAGAATGCACTCGACTGATACAAGTACCTAAGCGACGGAGCGCGACAGCCTTTCAAAGCTTTGAGTTATTGACACTGATTCGCTTTCATCTACAATCAAACAGCTCCTCTGCAATATCTTTATAGATACTATTATTATTCTGCAACGACTCTCTAATGCGATATCCTAAAATAGGAATTATTTTAACGGCATAAAGTCGTAACTACATTGAAACGTTTTAATTTGCAATAAAAAAATTCTCATAAATTTCTTACGTGAAGAAGGTGTATAATTAACAATTAATTCTCATTGAAAAAAACTCCTAAATGTATAGTAACATGAACTCTTCATTAATTTATCTTGCTATGAAAACGAGATCAACAAGAAAATCTTGATTCAAACCAAACTCTTTAAAAGCGAGCACAAGAAAGTTGTTCAACTTGGTTATATCCTAAATATGCTGAGACAATTAGAAATTAAGATTATATCACAAATTTCACTTCCTACGTTAATGTTAATGTAATCGTAACATTTTTACGCTACATAACTAAAACATAATGTCGGAATATGAAACACTAATTATAATATGTTAAATGGATTAGTTTTAATTTTTGCTGGTGAGAAATATGAAGGAAATAAATTGATTTTGATTTCTTTAATAGAAATTAACTTCCTTATTTTTGGTGTGTTAATAAAAATAATAACCACATCACGACACACACGTTGACTCAGCCCTGCACTAAGACAATATTGTATCACAGGCACAAAGCAACGATATGGTATATACTACATAGATAAGAATACAACATCCAAGACTGTTAAACGAAACAATGAGTCTTGCAAATAATAAAAAGGCCTCAAGTAAAGTAGCTGTTTACGCCACTGCGCTACAGAGGCCGTCAAAATATGCATTTAAAAACCAAGAACGCAAAAAAAACGTTTAGTTTGCTAAAAAGTTTAGCCAAAAAGTATCATATTGGGCTAAGTTTTGGATAGAATCGATGATTTAATTATATAAGGGCTTTTTCCCACAAGGGTATGTCAGCCCTATCATACCCTACATCTTAAATATTTGTAAACATTATGAACGAAGAAAAAGTGTAATCTACGATGCGAAAACATAAAAAAGAGCTCTGAAAACATGACACACATACACATAATACAAACATCCCACAATGCACGTTGCGTTCAATCACATTGATGCATTATTAATTCAAAATTAGATTAAAAAATAAAAAAATGCACTAAACTCTTTCAATATCTTCTTATAATAAATCAAAACAAAAAATATATTAGAAATCTAATTTTTTGACAATTTCTAGATAAGCTTTTAAAGTTTCTTAAACTTTTGCGAGCCCTGAAGGAGTACGGGCAAATGTTGTGTTTCTTGCCTAGCAACGCATTATATAATAGAATCAGAATCGTAACGATACTTCATCGTGTGACGTGACGACAAACACGCCATTGGACGTGTCCTTATGGCAGGTAATTACTTTTTATAAGGACGGCGGCGTCATTAGTCTAGCGTTTGTCTGGTCTACTATTTCATTAACTACTAGTCCGATTTTAAATATTCCTTCGCCAAATTGTAGAGTGGACTGTAATTTTACATACATAATATATTCAAAGTCAAAGTCAAAATGTTTTTATTCGAATAGACTTAAAATGAGTATAACTTTTTATTTACTACCACCGGATCGGAATGCTATTTCCACGGGGAAGAAACCTACGTAGTTGCTTTTTTCAATATTCAAATACAATATTTTCCACTACAAACAGAGATTTAATTTAAACCTGTCTTAAAAATATTATTGTTACTCTAATAAAGGTCGAAGTTTTACTCATAAGTAACCATAAACTCACGCTGTTAATCAAAATCAAATATTTTTTTATTCAAATGGACTTAAAATGAGTACTTTTAAATCGTCAAAATTCTTTTTAAACTACCACCGGTTCGGAATGCCTGTCTAGGGAGAAGAATCCGGCAAGAAACCTCCGTAGTTGCTCTTTTCTATATCATAATACAATCTTTTATTACATCTTAATTATATTATAAAATGTTAAATTTTTTATTTAATCTCTACAAATGTCAATAAAACATTATATACAGACGAAATAGAACAATAAACAAGAACCTACTTAATTAGTCCTATTGAATTAAAATACAGTAAAGTTACTACATGAGCTACTGGAGTGGCAACAAAGACCCAACTAGTAAGCCCTTGGGGTAGGCAGAGGTGTTAGCACCGCATTTCGCATGTTTATGTTGAGTTCCAGTGTGACAGTTTGCGAATCTGTCGCCACTATCCGGGAACAATGAGGACGGTTTTTTAAATCAATGCTAATTAATTTCTAAAGCGTCTCCTTTCCGTAAGCTTAACTCTAGCTTGGACAGATATTAATGTTTTTCTTAATGTTTTTTACAAATCATTTCCTTGCTATTGGTATTTAGTTTCATTTTTGTAAGTTTTTCGTCGTAAATTACAAACAAAAAGAGATCAATGAGAAGAAGTTGGGTGTTTAAAGTTAATGTTATTACTCGTTTCAAAATATTATGATTACCATGTGTCTGTGTGTTCATACAGTCGGTACCAATCCCCACATAAGTCAAGTTCGTCCACTTTCTTGATGTCACTTCTCTCAGTACATGTATCTCGGATAACTCTTACTCTCAACTCCATATGGTTTCGAAAGTTGAAATAAAATAACATAATTTAACTTCTTGCTGTGTTTCATACGGTAAAGGTTTGAAATTTTATTTTTTTAAACAAAACAAGCATACGCCTAATGGTAAGCAGTCACTGTAGCCTAAGGACGTTTGCAATACCATTGGCATCACGCTCGTATTGCAAACCCTGCAAGAACCTTTTAACACCCTGTTTAAAGTCACTAATTTAATTTTTTAACTTTAATTTCAATGAGTTGTTTATAAAGCTTTGTTTATTAAAAATAATTTAATCGAACACTTACGATAAGTGTGAAGCATGGCTTCCTGGAATTTCTTATTTCAATTAAAGAAGATCCAGTATTAGCTAAGCTTAAGTTTGCCAAAAAATTTACACTAGTTTTATCGTAAAATAACATGATCCTTCAGATTGAGGATTTTACTCTGCAAAGAGGTTAATTATAAGTAAAAATATGTTCGTAAATGTACAGATTAGCTTAAATTAGAGATAACAATTAACATTTACGTTAATTTTATATTAGTAGACTAGCTTTTCCCGCGGCTGTGCGCACATTTTATACTGTACCTAACATTTGAAATAGACTTTGGTATAAAACCCTATTTCTGGAACAAACAGACTGACGGATAAAAATTAAAAATGAGGTTTTGTGCTTGATTCGTATTTACTTTCATAGGCATTGAAAGAAAAACTGGTAATTCAGTTTACACATTTTTTTTTTTTGGTAAAGATAAACAACAGATGCAGTGTATATATTTACCACACATTAACATTATTTATTTACTTATAAATATATATATATATACTTGTTAAACTAAAAATTTCGAAAGAATTAGAAACTTTTCCGATTTCCGTCTAATCGCCAATTAATCTACATTTGATTCAATACAGATGTTCGTTTAACCGCTTCTGGTAAGAGAAAGTCTATTAAAATAATGATGAGAAGTACCTTTAAAGCATATTTTTAATCAAACTGTTTTAATTAACCGTGAGATCTTGTTAGGGGTTATTACAGTGATTTGATGACAAGATGTAGAGATTACAAGCCTCTACGTCAAACGGAATTTATACCTCATGTATCTAATTTCTTTACATCTATTTTTGGATCAAGTGATCAAGTAAACGAAACATACCTACTGTGATAATAATAACCACATCACGAGATACATTTACTCAACCCTCCAGTAAGGTTGTTAAGAAGAAGGTTGTGTCGCAGGTGCTAAACAAAGATATGGTATAAACTACTAAGATAAGAATACTACATCAAATATCGGTAACTAAAAAAAATCTAACAAATAAATAACTTGCGCCCCCGCCAGGATTCGAATCCAGAACCTCTAGGGGACCAGTTTGTTTACACCACTGCGCCACGAGGCCGTAAAAAGAATAAATAAATATTAAATTAAAGTTGATGAAAGAAAAATTCAATTCATCTCGTATTCATTCACAAATCAACTCGTATATCTTTTGGTTTTGTGAGATACCAAAGTCACGGTAAGCTTCTACATAGATGTCTTAATCAGTTTAAATTTTTATACAAAATGTGAAAATTTTGAAAAAGAAAAAACATTTCTGAAATTAATATCCATAAATTACCAACCAAACTATTTAATAACGATTCATTAGAATTAAATAATTATAATACATATTTTAAAACTAGTTTTATGTTATAAAAACTGGTTTAAAATTCGAGTATATATAATGTTATAGATTTATAAGTAGGAAAATGATAACTGGGCCCCCATGTCAAGCGTATAGCATTCAGAACCAGTGAAAGCGAATTGCTGAGTACGAGCGAATACAATTGACATGTTTTAGAATAATAAAATGTAGGATTATGGGGTACTGGACATTCTTTTGACTTAGTATAATCATACGTCATTGAAAAACAAGCAAACGGTACACCTGATGGAAAGTAATACCACTGCCCATTGACTCGACGATGCCCTGGTGTTGGAAAACTACAAGAGCATCGTCTTTGCGTTGCCCATGTCGAGTTTAAGATTTTATGCTTGTCGTGCCGGTAATATGGCCTGACTTAACTGATTTTTGGCATCATAATTGTTTGTAGTTTTTGGAATAGACAATAATCTTCTCTTAAACCCTCTTAAGTGATGCGATAACAAATGTCTTGTGTCTCACTAGCCACTTTTTGTTACCGACACACCCAATTGTAGGAAACTTTATTTGCGGTGTCCGGTGGCGGGAAACGGACACAGGCGCCGCAGCGAGTTTCGAAGACTGATAGCTGACTTGTATGAAAATATGGTAGTGGCTGGTGTCCAACACAAGACACGCGTATAGAGAACGAACATGAAAAAGAAACTCATGGTTTTTATTTAACCGCATAGGCAAAGATGCAGACCGTTCGCCTGATGGAAAATGATACCGCCTATTGGTGGGAGACAAAAAAATGACGATTTGAGAGCACTTATTTTAAGTCTATTTAAATAAAAAACATTTTTAATTTGAATTTGAATCGACACGACGATGCTCTTAATATCTTAGAACACCAAGAGCACCACTAATGTGTTGCCCATACAACTCGTAATAAGTTATCTACCTTCCAAAATGTCGAATCCATGAATTATTTTAAAAGCCTTTCGCTTTTCCGAATAAAAATTAGGTGGCAAATTAATGAACATAAAAAATCTCACCATGTTTTTCTAGCATACAATCGTGAGGTTTTTCTCAATGTAACTGAAGGGTCTTGGTCAAGGACTGATGAACGAGACCAGTAGAAAGTGGTCAGGCCGGCTCAACAGAATTGGGACACATGACGTTCTTATTTACTGTCATTTTAGGTACGAAGTAGGTACTTGTAGATACACCAAAAAGGGGGACATTTAAGTACAGTATCCTATTACTAATCCGATGTCCCTCTGTCTAGGGGCGTATATAGATAGGTGAAACTTTTATGTAGTAACTGTAGTACTAAATAATATAAGATTTTAAAGTACAATAGACAAATATTTGGACACTTAATTAATGGTTAATTTCACGAACAAGCTATTCAAAAAAGCATTCAATTATTTTAGTTCTATTTATATTCATTTTAATTTGATTTTATAAATAATGTAGAATTGATATAATGTATGACTTGGCTGTAAGAGTTTTCATTAAGCAATCAATAGTCTCTAAAACAATACAAGGTTAAAATTGATCTGTTGTTTTCAAAGCAGTAATTTTTTATTAAATATCATTATTACATTCAATCAATGAGCGTATAATTTTTTAATTGACCAAAATTCTATCAAAGTTACAAGTAGTTTGTTCAAAAATTCAAAAAGTTCGCAAAATGTTTTAAATGATAGTGAAGCCGAAAGTAGAACTCATATAAAATACGTATGCAAATTATCTCTCGATTTGAAAAGGTAGAAGTTGTAACGTAACGATGGATTGTCATTCCTTAATTAAACAATAGATTATATAAAATTTAAAATAATTATAAATTAAAAAGAGTAATAATCACATCACGACACACACATTGACTCAGCCCTGCACTAAGATATTCTTGTATCGCAGGCACTAAGCAACGATATGTTACTAACTAGGTAGATCAGAATACAACATCCAAGACCGGTAAGCGAAACAATGCTTCTTGCAAATAACACAGTCCCGCTCCCGCCGGGATTCGAACCCGGAACCTCTGGCGTAGCTGTCGGCTGTTTACACAAATGCGCTACCGAAGTCGTCAGAATGACTACTGTTATTTACCAAATTTTATATGAAACATACTTACACCCAAAATGCCAGGTACGGTCATGATTAATAAATTTGGTATCTTACAACACAACACGTAACCTCTTTAGCTAAAGTAGGTCGAAAAAAGTGAAAAGGATTCGTGGTTTAGGCATAAAGAGGTATTTAGAGCAAGGATCGTCATCGCTTTCGTAAAAAGAGAAATTGTTAGAACCAATTGTTGTCATAAAAGCATTATCAATTTAGAATATCAAATTACACGCATACAAATACATAAATAAAATAAATAATCACACCACGACACACACATTGACTCAGCCCTGCACTAAGTATAGTAAGAACTTGTATCGCAGGTGCTAAGCAACGAAATGGTTTATACTAAATAAATAAGAATAGAACATCCAAGACCGGTAAGCGAAACAATGCGTCTTGCAAATAACACAAAGTCCCGCCCCCGCCGGGATTCGAACCCGGAACCTCTAGCTTAGCAGTCGGCTGTTTACACCACTGCGCAACCGAGGTCGTCAAAATTTCGCATGTTGAGTCCCAGTGTGACAACTTACGGCAACCTGATACTCCACTACCTTCGACATGTCGAGTCGGGTCCTTCGGATAACCAAGGCATGTAACAAACTGAGCTGCCACGTCCTTGAAGAATAAACTAATAAATAAAATCAGAATTTTAAGAACTATTGGATTTATAATAACAAGGTGTGGTTTTTTATTTTTTTGTCATTTTTAGGCTCAGGGGCTCTACTCTGAAACGCCGCCACCGAAACTTTGGGCTTAACTGATCGAACATGAAATCAGCAATAAAACTGCTTTAAAATCAGAATAATATCTAAAGTTTTTCATATAATAAATTTATTTTACTATGAGTTGGGAGTAATATAAAACCACTATAAGTTACCAACAGTTTATTTCATAACATTTCGTTATATTAGTATAATAAATTAATAAATTGACTGGAACACAACTATAATTCATAAGACGTATATAAATATATAAATAATAAAATTATGTATTTACAACATTATTACAAGTAACATTAAAAACGATAAATAAATGAGATCGTACGAAAATAAGGTCGAAAAATATTAAATAAATAAAATATATGATAAACTAAATAAATGCAATATTTTATTTACATTATGTACATGTAGGTATATATTTAAAAATTATTATATCATTCTATATTATACTCTTTAGTATATAAATAAAATAATAATTTGTATAAATATCATAAATATGATATAACGTATAAACATACTACTACAAATAACATATGATATTAAGATATATTAATACACATATTAATTTTGTTATTTTTTTTTGTTAACATAAAATAAAGTTATATTAAAGCAATTTCCAAAGACTACGTATAAATAAACATATAACATAAAACAATAATATGTGTTAAAAAAAATAAAAAAACAAAGGCTTATGTCTGTTGGATTTTAACAAGAAGGAATTCCTTTATATATTTTCAAGATCATTGAGGTACTTTCATTTCAAATGCTCATAGAATTTCACTTCTCTCATCCACATACAGCGATGTTTAACCTTTAATAATGTAAATAACTCAACATTCCACGTGGGTAATTGTTAACCATAGAAGACACGAATATGACTTGTTATTTAAATGTCAAACCAATCCCCTGTACATAGTTCTTCATCCAGTGCATCCAGCTCTGAAGATAACAGAACGTTCAGCCGATTCTGTTCGCACCCGTACCTTGTGGACAAATTACTGTCTGCCATAAATACTTTTTCCTCAGCTGTCAACATAACTGGAAACAATTACTGGCCGATTTGTTTAACAGGTCATATTCGAATCGAATTTGAATCACTCCTCATATTAGTCTACATTCAAAACCTATGATAACTAACGACCACCATTATTAAATTTTGATAGACAACGAACCGGTTTTAAATATAACGTAACACAAACGAATAAATTAAATAAATAATAACGTAACTTCTCTAGGTTTCGGCATGCATTTCTTTTACACTTAAGTTATTTAGCATTACTGATATGTAGTTTAGATGAAACTTTAACGTTTTGTTCCTTTTTATTCTGCGTTTTATTTGTTGATTTGGTTAGGTTTGATTGGCTACTGGGTATAAGCGTTGTAGGCTAAATCGTGAGCTTTGTCGAGAGACCTGAAAATAAAATGAAAATTTAGTAATTCAGTCAAATCCTTCGCTAAAAAAGCATTTGATATGTTAAAATGCCAATTCAACTCATATATAAACGAGCAGCTCATATTTTTTTGGGTTATACCCGCCACTGTGCCCCACTACTGCATCTTCTATTTATCAGGATCAATAATGGCGTCCTTTGATCGAATAATCAACAACTAATGCAGCTGTGCAATGACGCAAAGGCTGTGCCCGGACACAATGAATTTATTCAAAAAAAATAAAAGAAAGTAAGAAACCCATTTTAGGCCCCAGCAAAAGTGGCAATAGACAATTAAACCTGCCTAAAGACCAGTTCTCTGACCATTGTTCATGTAAATATACATTTGATCAAACATACCTGCTCCAGCCAGATCCCCCGTGACCAGCAGAAACGACTACTTCATGAGCCTCACCACCACCACCGCTGTTGGACAGCAGCTTCTTCAGGCCAATGATACCAGCCAGGACGAGAGCCAACTTGGATACGATGAGGGCCTTGCCGGCGAGTAGGGCAAGGGCTCCGAAGGCCAATGGCACCATCATTCCACCAATAAGGAGAGGGATGGCGAGGAGGGGAGCGAGCTTCTTCCTCCTGCTGCGTCCCTCTTCGAGTGAATGCGGCAGATCTGAACCGGCCGGGAATTTGATCTAAAAATTTTAAAATCGAACATTAATTTTTTCAATTTTAATATTAAACTAGGCAAGCATTTTATGCCAATCCCGGCTGATGTTAGGTGGCGATGGAGGTGGAACATGCCAGGAGAAGCCTACTCACTCTTTCATTCTTGCCTTAAAGAACCCCAGGTTATATTTATCAGGGAACACATCAGCAGGCATTTCCACTCCTTTGCAGTACGCTTCTATCAATTCATAATGGGTGCAATATTTATTCAGATTTGAGTTGTCGGGGCCTTTAGCCTTGCCCCTTCAAGAAGAAGAATTCAACTTCAATAGGTATTCCTATTCAGAGCAAAAGCGTAAAGGTAATGCATTGGCTTTCACTGTATGGATAATAATACAGTGTGAGAATATCTTGCATTCAGACAAAATAAATGATGATGATGATTAAAAATACTGAAAACCGAAATATGAGTAGTGGATCCAAATTTAGTACGTGTGATGAGCCGTTTTCTTTGCCAACCTCTTTAGGACGAAAGTGTGAGTGTGTGTGTGTATTAAAATATTTAAACATTTTAACCCACTGTAAACTTTTCACCATCGCAGTTAAGCAATTTACTAAAATGAACTGCCGTTTTTAAATTGTTTTCAATTGAAAAAATGCAAATTGATAAATAATGTTTCGCTTTAAATCGCAATCCATTATCTCGACGCCATTATAAAACAATTAACGTAACAAACCAAACATTGTTAGCTAAAGTTAATTTATTAGAAACGAATCCGTTCAATCACTATTATTATAAGACAATAAAAATAGCGGACATGCTGCAACGGTTAATTATTTTATTATTTCCCGTATTATATCGGACACGCGAGAAATTCACGTTGCCAATTTGTTTGACGTCCATCATTATTTCTAACTATCTGTGTCTTCTAAATAATAAAAATGAATAGTAAGACTTTTTTAAACTCAAAGGCGACTGGATCGATTTGATTTTTTTTCTCGCTATCATAAAGGCAAGGGTAAAAGAAATGGGAAAATTTTCCCAAAGGAACGTTACGAACTTGAGGGGGACAACTAGTTTTTAATATGTAGAAGGCAGTAAGTGAGCTTATAACTTGGTGGTAAGAGCTTACTTTAGACAATATGCTTGAAATATTTAAAGCTTCAAATGCACCCATGAAGACCTAAAATCCAACAACTTAAAATATATAGTTTTATTTTCGTACATAACATAAAACTCACGCCGGTATCCCTCGAGAGGGGTTGGCAGAGGTGTTAAATACCGCACTTCTCATTTTTATGTTGAGTCCCAGTGTGACAGGTTGCGAATCTGTCGCCACTATCCGGGCACAATGAGGTACATACATGGAAGCTACAAATTATGACTCGAACCCTCGACCTGTCGGGTCAGGTAGATCGTTTAGTAACACGCAACAAACAGAGCTACCATTTCCTTTTATTTTCCTATATTATCTGATTTCGGTCATCTTTTGAGATTATTTCCTAATGACGTATAAAACCCACCCATGCTCTCTTTAAAGAAGTTTCCAGACTAATGAAGATAACTATTTATTTCTGTGTAAAAACATGGATAATATTGTATTTAAATTTCTAAAAAGTAACTAAGCAATTTAACGCCTAAGTTTATTTACAACTAGGCAATCATTTGACCTTGACCCCGCCAGATGCTAAGCGGTGAGTCTATGGTGGAACATGCCTACCCAGGAGAAGCCTATTCAGTCTTGCCTTAACTTAGGTTCGAGATTATATTGCCAAAGGTATTTTGCTGGCTAAAACTCTAAGGCTATGAAGCCCGAAGCAAAAATTTAATACAATAATTTATAATAAAAGTGTTCTTTTACTTTAAAGTACCCAATCATTCATAATAACTCAATCACACGATAGAAAATGAAACGATGGCGGCAAAAAAATGCGTGATGTAACTTTATTTTCAACGAACAATTGATTTTCTCATAGTTAAAGTTTATTTGAAAATAAAAAGTTTTAGGAAAAGCTGTTTGATGAAGCGATCATCATCAAATTATTGTTTGTGTGTGAATAAAAGTTGCATGTAGTGTAATATAGAATTAACAAAGTTGACTACACGGGCTTAACTTAGGGAATATGTATGTCTTTTTTTGTATTATAATTTGATTCCATATATATATACACATCACACATACAATTTATTAAATAACTGACTTATTAACTAAATTATAAAGCTTCAAAGTCGTTGGTTGGACAGAGTTGTCAAATATGTACAATGACGTCAAAGTACATAGGTGCCAAAAAGTTGTTCTGATGAGCGACATAGATATATTTACTTTTAATGGTTATATCTCTCTGGTATCTTTACAAATATACGATAAATTAATTGAATAATGAAAATAATTTTTAAGCATATTCCCTATTGCATTAGATTTGTTTTGATATTAGAAAGGACTTATAAAAGCATTCATTTGATTAAAAACTTATCACTTGTAGTCAATAGTTTCTCTCAAGAACATCAGAAAAATCATTCACAAGAAGTCTAGAACTCAAATCCGTTAATAACCCCATAATCTAATGTTATGCATAATAATTTCATTCCCTCCCACATCCTCAACGAAGAAAATCATGCACTAATTAGTCCTGTTAGTGGTCATTACCAATTGCTAAGTAGGTTACAATAAGAAAATTGTTAAATAGAGTGTTGCAAGTAAAAAAGATGCATTAATTGCACGCAATAGCAAGATGCATCGAGAAAGCCGTCACGCTGCGTCGGTCATGGCGTGTGTTTTATGGATTCCTCACGTTACGTGCTTGACGGCAGATTGATGATAAGAGAAACTATGACAATGATCAATAATATCGCTTTTCTAATTATGTACTTGCGATTATTACCAATCAGTGCTCTGTCGCCAAGGAAAAGTGTCGCCGAAAAACCAAGTTGTTATATGAAAATTTTTAGGTGGCCAAAAAGCTAAATTTGGTAATAGTAACAATGTGTTAGCTTTGTAATAGTCATAATTTAATGGCTTAACTCAAAGGAGCTGAAACTTAAATAGGTTAAACTAAATAACTAGCTATAACTCATAAATCGTATAACAAAAGTGAAAAAGGTAAGAAACAAAGAAATAACACAAAATGATAACCGTGCAAATTTGTTGAAAGCAACTGAAACGCTAACAAAATGTCGTTAAAATGATTTGTAAAACTAGAATTAAAACCGTTAAAGATCAGGGCATGAACTTTGACCTTCTGAATTGTGAATGTAAAGTTTTCGTGACGCATTGATGAATTACTTAAATTAAAATCTAAGACGCATGTTATGCATCAGTGACGTGGCGGAGGCTTGGCGCGGACGGCTAGTAAAAAAACAAAGCACAAAGTAAACCTTTGTTACAAAGCAATGGGTCAAAAGCAGCAAAAACCACGTCCAGGTGACGCTCTACTCATTTCCGCTAAAAACGAACCACTGCTTTGTAACTAAGATTTACTTTATTTGATTTCGTTTATTTGACTATCCGTCTGCGCCACGTCGCCTAGTGCAGTTCTTTTTTCTTCTCACTCATGCCTAAGGGCGTCAAAATAAGCTTGTCATAAGACTCGTGTCTTGCGTCACAAGACACCAGCTATCACCAAGTTTTCATACAAATCAATAACCAGTCACTGAAAGTATTAACGTTGACTGTGTCCTTTCCTAAGATTGCTATGATAGTGTGTTTTCTTTGCAACAATGTTTCAGATTTCTGACACAAGTCAAACGGTTGCTGTACCTTGGATACCCAATAAATATACCATAGAAAACCCGAATGTTGCTGCATATTGACAGTTTAGCTAGATTTATTATGTTGAAAAACTGTAATTTGTAGTAGAAAATATTGTAATTGAATATTGAAGAAAGCAACTACGGAGGTTTCTTGCCGGATTCTTCCCCGTAGAAATAGCATTCCGAACCGGTGGTTGTAAAAAAAAAATGACGATTTGAAAGTGCTTATTTTAAGTCTAATCGAATAAAAACATTTTGACTTTGACTTTGACTTTGAATGCTCACTCAATCAAGAATTTTAGTCAAATTTAAAGTATCTAACCTGTCTTCAATTAGAAGAAACTTCATATTAATAATTTTGGCAACATAATTATGTCATGCTTTGTTAAAAGAGATTTTCATGGGCATGAACATTGAAAGCAATACCTTCATAGAAAAAAATGATATACTGTAACATGAAAATATTGTTAGATGTTTGAAATATCTTCCTCAGTTTCACAAAATTATGAAATCTGTCTAAATTACCGACAAGAAAGTTATATCAATACCAATATCTTTAACCCTACATGGCCATTGGCGATGCTTTTGGCATTCGAAGACTCCAAGAGCATCGCAGTGTCAATAGGCTATCGTGTCACTTTCCATCAGGTTAACCGTCTGCCTGTTTCCCAACAGCGATGTATACAAAATCTACAAACGTATAATTCTAAACGAACACTGAACTCTTGACCTTGACACCTGTAACACGATGGTAATATTACTTAATAGTAAATCGATACGATCTGTATTATATCACAACGAATCTTTATTACTCATTATGTCCATAATAAGCGAAGATATCTTTATATAGCTTAATGATTTGTGCTACCGAAATGAACTACGCATGATTAGAATATGTATTTGCTCATATATATATATATATATATATATATTTATGAGCTCAGAATATTTTTATGTCAAAATGTGCGGGAAACCGAAGAAAAACAATTCTAAAATGTGTCAGAAACCAGGAATTAAATTCGTTAGAAAAATCTCGTACAGTTTTGAAGATTTCGGTATGTATAAAGATTAATGAACAAGGATACCATACAGATAAGGTTAGATTAGAGACATTGTATCACAGTGAATATAGTCAAGGGACATACCTGGATGGTATGAGACTGCATGAATCCAACGATTTTGTCCAAGATGAGGTTGTCCAAGGAGCTCTCGTCAAGACCTCTAGGAACTGCTTCTTCAACCTTGACGTCCTCGACCTTCGCATCTTTGTCTTTGGTTATCGTGACTCCTCCGAGGAGTGAAATCTCGTCGTTCTTAGATATCCTAGTCAAGGCTTTGGCCAGCTTCACTTTCAGGCAGTTAGCGATCTCCCCGCCGCTGCAGTCTTTGTATGTTTCGTAAGCTACTTTCAGGTCACCAAGGATCGATTCCTCTGAACTTCTGCCTTCCTCCGTGTGTTGGTTGGTTGTGGCGGTTCTGGCGCTGACGGCCACCGCCAATGTCAGGATGAAAAGGTAATGTGGCACCATTTTGGCGATGTTTGAACGTCGTTGGTGGTATAGTCACAGTGTTTTAAACTGGAGCGGTGTAACCGTTTATATGCGCTTCGTTTCACGGTACAGTGGTGTCGACTGAGAGGGATGCATCGATGCATTTATGCAGTTTGTACAGTCAGGAGGTAAATTGGAATGGACTATCGAAGAGAATACCTTTCTAAGGAAACTTTTCCCCGGAATTACTGCAAGACTCCAGGAAAGTCCAAATCTCAAAATATTGTAAGACATAAATCTCTAAGGTCTATGAAAAAAATTGCAGAAATAGGCTGATACAGTGGGTACCTTGACCAAAAATGCTCTTTTTTTCATTCTTATTTGAAAAACCGTCAAGTGCAAGTCGCACTTGTAGTGATGTTATAAATATTCCTTCTATCGCGGGAATCGAGCCCTAAAGATTGTTCTCATTATTCCCCGATTATGTGGTAAATATCCCCCATTTTTTTGGTAATGTAACAGCAAATTTTTAGGATTTTTATAAAATTTCAAGATTTTAGGTCAATGGAGTACCCTGTGGGTTTAAATTCCTTTGGCAATTTCAAAATAATAGTTTTAATTTATAACTGCTCCATGGGATTGCTGATGCAGACCTAAGTATTTGATATTATTTTCAGCTTGATACCTCAGCATTTTTTTTTTCAGGAATGCATTCCTGAGAAAAAGTCATGATGCTAAAATGGATCCGTTCTTTTTTCGGACTTACAGAACCCCAAAAATTACAAGTATGTCGAGATAGACTGAAGTTCTACGCATAGGAGCACTATAATCCGATACTACATTTTTATACTGTTATTATGTAGTTTTCAGTGAATCTAATCAACTATCGCCAAAAGCAATGGGCTTAAAAAGATCGTTCGAAGGCAATCTTAAATGCCTTAAATGTTTGAATGTGACGTAAAAGCAATTCACCTTTTATACCATTTTACGAATCTCCATAGAAAATTGTCGAAAACGCGAACTGCTAATGATAGTTTTAACGGTTTGACATAAGCAGAATATAATCAGATTCAGCAATGCGGCCTTTTATACCTACTGATACAACAACGATAGCATAAAGAGAAGTTTTTAGATATTATGTTATATATATATATAAATATGTATAGCAGTCAGACATACAATTACAATATTATAATAAAATAGCATTCTGTAAGTACCTATCCTACACTTTTCACGATTATTTCAAAGGGTCAATGAATAACATGAGAGTAACTATAGTAATATATGAAAAGTAAATAATTATCAATCATTTACATAAGAAAGGCGTAAATAAATAAATAAATAACCACATCACGACACACACATTGACTCATCCCTGAAGGAAGTATCGTAAGAACTTGTGTCGCAGGTGCTAAGCAACGATATGGTATATACTAAATAAATAAGAATACAACATCCATGATCTTTAATTAAGCTTTAGCTTTTAATTAAGAAATTTGTCTACAAGTAATGTATCTTCATCTATATTGGTTTTGATTGTTTGTATTTGTGCTGTAGGCGAATCTATTAAATAAATCAAAAGACTGGATGACACTTTTGAATCATTGCATTTTTTTTTTTATAGATTGAAAGCGTTTGCTATAAAAGCCTTTTATATGAAATAACATATGAACTCAAGGCGTTGAGTCCCAGTGTTATAGGTGCCGACCTTATCGCTACTATCTGGTATAAAACAAAAGTAAGTAATATTGTATTGTTCCCGAGTCAGAGGGCAGCACTAGCGTTAACAGTTATTGTTACAAAATAGCACAAACATAACATTGACATAAACTCACGCCGTAATTAATCCCTCGAGAGGGGTAGGCAGAGGTGTTAAGCACCGCTTTTCGCATGTTTATGTTGAGTCCCAGTGTGACAGGTTTCGAATCTGTCGCCACTATCCGGGCACAATGAGGAACATGGCAGCTACAACGTACGGTAACCGGAGACTCGAATACCCGACTCGTCAGGTCGGGTCGATCTACGTTACAAACTGAGCTACCACGTCCTCCGTTCGTCCGTAAGTCATATTATAAGTGTATTATCATCGCCCGATACCTTAAGCGGGACTTAAGATATCTAGTAACTGATTCGTATGAAAATATGGTGGCTGGTGTCCGCCACAAGACGCACGTTTGCGGAACGCCTCCACTGTCACTGAGAATTTTGCTAAATTATGCCCTATTGTACACTTAGTTCATCTAGACTCTGATCTAGAAGAGTTAATGAGATGTAGAATTTGTTCTTAACGAATATTATATATTTAAAACTGAATTAAGAACAAAACGTATAAACGTAAAACGACAATGAATAAAATAGTTTTTATAATATCATAAAGTCCTTACCCCGCTGGAATTCGAACCCGGAACTTCTAGCGTAGCAGCCGACTGTTTAGACCACTGCGCCACCGAGGTCGTCTAAATGTTATTTAAAATTGTGTCAAAACAAAATAGACGCTTCAAAAATTAATAAGAAGTTATTTTTGTTCACTATTGTAAATAAAGACAAGATTAAGTAATTCTTTTTTTTCACGGTTACCATTCTACTTATCACCATACTGACAACTCGTTAAAGCCAGCCACGCTGATGCATCAAGATTTCGTTAGTTTGGCTATGCCTCGTCGGATGCAGTTAGTTAATTCAAACCGGATCTTTTGCTTGTTTTAGAAGTTTAACGTCTAGAATCGATCATCTAGCCAAAGGTTTCTTGTCAAGAAAATTATACTTAAAATACAATAAACCATAAAGAATATAAAACTTAAATAAAATCATAATCATAAAAAGCAAGATTCTAATAAAAATCAATGCACAGTAAGTACTAGAATTGATTCCATAAGAGTTATCATGATCATATTTTAATTGTAAAGTTTAAATAATTACAATTTCCAATTGGAAATAGAATAATGTGCTATATAAGCGTAATACAAGACATAACTTCTCATACAAATCATTTCATTCTTTCTGTACTACGTAATTTCATTGTATAAAATGATAGTTTGTGATAATGTTAAACTTACTTTATGTTACAGAACTTTGTTCGTAAAGTGTTGTACAGAACTTTGTTGATAAATAATGTGCGGGAACCTAACCTCAAATTTATCTAAGTGAATTCGTTGCTATAAAAGATCCTAAATAGTGTATAGAAGATATAAATACTGCTAATCTAACGGAGATAGCTGGTGATGCACTAAATGCCGTTGTTAAATGTGGGGCAATCACGCGAACACATTTGTATTACCAAGTTAGATGAGATGAAAAAATGAAGCGCGCCGCGTGCCGCCTGCGAGACTGGTGCGTATTTATAGTAGGCACTTCTAGTCTTAACAAAAGCAACGCTTGAACGCTGGAGCATACCAAAATGTTATGGAAAACGCCATAGACATACATACACGCGGTCCCTCAGCAGTGTGACGTCATTCATAAACCCTCTACACTACTCACGAAGATGATCGAAGTTCGAAGTAGGTAGTCGACTCTTTGAAACCTTTGGCTCAGTTAAAAACTGACAGTGCCCGAGGCGATGGGAAGTTACGCGAAATTGATAAAAAATTCTAGTTTAAATTTTGATCAGCTTCGCGAGTAGTGTTGTGGAGGCTTTGGATTTTCATATTTTATTGCTCGCTATAAAATAAGATGCGACACCAATTGCATTATGCAGCTACAGCACTGCACCGCAGATGAACTGCATTTGATACAGTATTTTTAAATCATTAAAGGCCTTCCAGAGATCAAGGGCACCATCGTGACAATAGGCGGTATCACTTTCCAACAGGTAAACTGGTTTTTGCACATGATATAAAAACCATTTCTAAAGAGTCAAACCACATGTTAAATATATTTTACAGCTTTTTGATCGAAATATTTGACTATAAAAATTGTCTAATATTTGACTATAACTACTGTTTGTCTATTTTCACTTACATACGAAAACGTCTTAACAAACATTAACGGTGAATGCGTTTTAACGATACAGCTAATGTATGAACAAGAAAATCGAAATCAATAAATTTATCTCAATAATCAAGTAAAGAATAGGTTTTAATTGTACTTGCTCAGGTGTGATGGATAAAACTTGTTGTCGAAACAGTCAGCAAGAATCGTCACATGATAAATACAATTTTGGATCACAGAAATTGTCTGATATCCAAAATGAACAACATGCTTGTACCTATACTATTTCTGTCATGAAAAAGTTCACTGTGTTTCGGTTTGAAGGATTGGAGAGCCAGTGTGATTATCGGCACGAGAGTTCATCTTTACTTCAACTTGGTCAATAGTGGTGCTCTTGAGGTTCCAGTCATGAAGGGCACCGTCTTGTCAATAGGAGAAGTCACTTTCTATCAGGTGAACAACAGTTTGCTTTTTTGCCCATGGTGTTGAAAAAAAAAATACGTGTGTTGGTGACTTGGACTACTGAGCCACTGGGGCCGTTAGGGCGCGTTCCCACAGATCGTAACGATAATTTATCGTTGAACGACTATCTTTTCAAGTTATTACTGCCTCTGGTAGAGGTGTAACAGCTGGTGGCTACACTAGAAGTACCTGTTTCGAATCCCGACGGAGACGGAACTTAGTGTTATTTGTAAGACGCATAATTTTGCTTACTGGTCTTGGATGTAGTGTTCTTATCTATATAATACAAAGATAAGAATACAACATCCAAGACCGGTCATTCCCGCCGGGATTCGTACCCGGAACCTCTAGCGTAGCAGTCGGCTGCTTACACCAGTGCGCCATTGAGGCTGTAATTTTATTATATTGTCGTTATCTATTCTTGTCTTAACGACATAGTGGGAATACGCCCTTTAAAAGCCGGCTAGTTCAGTAAATTGCAAAGCGTGACTTCAACTCAATAGAAAACCTTTAAGCCATGACGGATGGCGGATCTTTGTTTTTTGTTCCGGTATCGAGTCTCTATCAATACCGTATAGCGATCCTAATATCATGTATCAATTCCATCAAAGTTGTCGTAACACTGGATCGTGATAACGCTGATTGCGTGTTTATGTTCTAAAACTCAGATGGTAGCTCAGTTTGTTACGTGTCTTGGTTAACCGACCGATCCGACAGGTGGAGGGTTCGAGTCACGGGTTGCCGTACATTGTAGCTGCCATGTTCCTCATTGTGCCCGGATAGTGGAGATTGTTTCGCAACCTGTCACACTGGGACTCAACATAAACAAGCAAAATGCGGTGTGTAGCACCTCTGCCAACCCCTCTCGAGGGATTACGGCGTGAGTTTATGTTATGTTTTTTGAGTGTGTAATACTCCCCTATTTTAAGTATTTGTACTAAGTCGGAGTATAGAATCTGAACTTTAAATAATCTGTAATTAGTACCCTGTAATAGCCATGTAAGAAAGTTTACCGTAACAGCATACTTTGTCTTCTTAAACTGATTACTGCGTAGTTTAAACGAAGTCGCTTCCCGCTGTCCCTATGTATGCTTAGATCTTCAAAACTACGCAACAAAGTTTGATATGGTTTTTAAATAGATAGAAAAATTCAAGAGGAGGTTTATATGTATACAATATTATCGGGTCGCTAATAATAAATAAAATGTTAATTGAAGAAATTCCTTCAGATTCAGATAACTTTGATAGAACAAGATAACAATGTCAGGCAGCACAATGACATGACATGACGACTCTCGACAGAACCCGACTTCAACGCCACCTACTTTCAATTCAATCGTATTTAAACTAAGACGCATTGTTTCGTTCAACTGTCTTGGATGTTGTATTCTTATCTATGTAGCTTATCATATCATACCATATCGTTTCTTAGCAACTGCACACACAAGTTCTTAGGTTACTTACTGCAGGACTGAGTCAATGTGTGTGTCATGATGTGGTTTATTATTATTATTATTTTAAACACAAAAAATAAGTCCAAAAAAGCATGGGTTTCCCAAGTGACTACAGTATGGGGTTCTTTAAAAGTGTGTTAAAAAGTTCTTGTAGGGTCGGCAACGCATGCTTGATACCCCTGGTATTGCAAACGTCCGCCCGGCTTGCCCTATCAAACTAAAATAAGTTCGCGCTCTTATTCATTCATTAACAAATCGACGACATTTTAAAGCCACCGAAATTGTGGTTTTGCTGACATGTTCGCAATTTCTGAGTGTTTTGCTGAGCTCGTCCACGCCAGCAAGTCCACAAAAGAAGTATGAAGGACATCTCTTGCTTGCCCTGTACTAAAACTCTAAGCACGCCACTGCCATAGGCTATGGTGACTGCTTACCATCAGGCGGGTCGTATGCTTGTTTGCCACCTCGGTGGTATAAAAAAGGAGAAGACTTGTTCAGAAATACAAAATACTCAATAAAAATACCTTCCAAGTATGAGTAGGACTCGCATATGAATGTTTCTGAACCGTCATATATAATATGTTCTTTTAATTTGTTTTATAAATAAAAGAAAAGTAAGTATGGAAAAAAGGATGTGGTAGCTCAGTTTGTAAAAGTACTTAGTAGCTCAGTTTGTTACGTGCGTTGGTTAACCAACCGACTGGACCCGAGAGGGCGAATATTCGAGTCTCGGGTTGCCATAAGTTTTAGCTGCCATGTTCTTCACTTTGCCCACATAGTGGTTACAGATTCGCAACCTTAACATCTGGGACTCAACATAAACATGCGAAATGCGGTGTGTAATACCTCTGCCTACCCCTCACGATGGAATTTAAGTAAGAAAAAATCGTCAAAATCACTTTTGTTTTTTTAGTATTCCTTGTTATAGCGGCACCCACACACGGAGCAAAACACTTTCTCTGAAAATCTCAAGTATGTAGTCCACTATAGTTCGGTACAACCCGCTGACACACTGACGGACGGACAGCTGAGGCTTAGTAATAGTCCCCTTGAAACCCTTTGGATGCTATAACCTAAACAGCAATTTTGCTTCCGATTTTCAAAGCAGATAGAAACTGATTTGGTTTATTTCAACTTTGCCACGCGTTAATTCAATTGAAACATACAATCTTTGGGGTAAATCTAAAAAGTGAAATTTTCTAGTTCCATTTCTTAATTAACAGCTTCTTTAATAATCTCTCTCATACTCATTTTTATTACAATGAATAGGCTGTTTTGAGCCAAATGGTTGACGCAATGACACTTGCTGTCCTAAAGAAGTTATTCGAGACACTAAATGGCACATTTCCGACAATCTCCTATACTATTGTTTTTCCCTAAATCAAATTAAAAGATATTTACGAATAAGCACAAAAAGAAAACATAAACGAAAATTGTGTCAGGGACACAAGCAGCATCCTTTAGCTAAAATAAGATTAAAGTTTCTCTTCTCTCTTCACACGGTGCTTGAAGAGATTTCTAAAAAATACAGCGTAAATTATATCTTATTCCAAAGTACATAAGAATGAAATTGCATGTGAGGTGAAAGAAGTAGGTGTTTGCCTTCCTGTGTCCGGTTCGCATCCGGGCACTTTACCTTTTACGAACAAAAAACTTGTATGTGCTCTTCAAATACCTAAACAGCTTGAGCTATAAAATTAAGAATGTCGTCTGTGATGGTGGAACATAAAAATCTAGATCTTTTTCTTTTAAACCGTATTAAAATACGCTGGTTATAACTAAGACAAATTTTCTATATCAATTAATTTGAAAGTGTATTTTTTTTACACATTGTTTATTTTTTGACCTCACATATTTCGCCCTTGGAAGCCTGCAAATTTATTCATGGATGGATGGAATATTTTATACAATAACACTAGGTCAATTTAAAACGTACACATCATCATCCATAAAAAATACCTATCCTGACAATATATTATTTCTTCCATGCCATTTCATTAATATGTAGGCTATAGATTTAGATTTAAATTTATAATTATTAATGTAATGAAAAACTATTGTAAATTTTTTATAAAAGCAACTACGGAGTTTTCTTGCCGGCTTCATCCCCGTCTATAGCATTCCGAACCGGTGGTAGATAAAAATGACGATTTGAAAGCACTCATTTTAAGTCTATTTGATGTCACTGGCATAAATATATAAAATAAAATCAAACAAATCAACAAGCACCTTTACTAAATAAATAGTCTTACATAAAGAATCAACCAAAACATACGTGACACGTTGTATTTGAAACAATCTTATTTTGGAGTCAAAAAAAGCAAATTTCCATTCAAAAACGGCGAAAGTCCTCCTATAATTCAGCAACCTGTCCAGCCAGATTCAAGAAAAAAAGTAAAATCTCTCAAAAGTAGGCCCCGGTTGAGAAAGCCAGCAGGAGGTATTACATAAACGCATGGTGGATAATTAGATGCCCTTAAGCAATAATTTAAAGAAAGCTTCGAGATAAAAAAGCCTCGATCAAAACCTGCTGTATATTATTACACATTATGTACCTAATGAGACATGTTAGACCAAACCTGTCATTATTTTTGTTTTAAAAAAAAGAGAATTCTATGATACTGCTAACAGTATCATAAACATGTCTAAACATGCTCCAAATAGATAAATTTTGATATTGATGCTTTGGAAAAAATAGTAGCAAAACCAAAATGGTTAGTTTTTAGCTCATTGGCTGTTTTCGACCTGCACCATGATACTATTGGTAGGATTTTTACTAATGCCATAGAACGAATACCTGAATTATTAATATGTATGTTTTTTACTTATTGTTATTTTAATAACTTAGTTAAGTTAATAAAAAAAAGCCTGTGTTAGCCTATAAGTGATTAAGACAGTGAAAAAGTTCTTAAAATGTTAAAACTATATTGTACTGTGTTTTAATCGTTGGTTAACCAAATAAAAAAAATAAAATAAAGTAACCTCCTTTGAGCTCAAACTAATCTAAGACTAAGACAAGGTACGCTAGGATCGAAATTTGAAACGGAAATTATATATTTTTTTGTCAAATGTCGTTTGTCCTGTTTTTTGGAAATCATTCATTCACAAGTATAGCTTTTCACTTTCAAACAATATAATAAACAAACAAACATATGGCAAACCATAAAATAAACAATCCATACAATTGGCAATCTTCGTAATAATATATGTCACCGTAACTTCGAGAAACTATTACGTCAGTCAAACAAAACTTTTACTCAGCCGGACGTTAAGAAAAAAAAAAATACTTTCACTCGACGCACATGCTAAAATTTCAAGTGACGAAACTGAAAATTTAAATACATTCAAATATGCACCATATGCTAACGAATTAGGGATCATATTGCATAAATGTCTTGGGAAAGTTATAACACTTTTAACAGCTGCTAGTTAGCAGGTTGTAAAACAATGAAAGGGTCAGAGGCTTCTCGTGATACAAGAGTTCGTTTGAGATGATAGTAGACTGTTATCAAATTAAAACAAGTGTTATCGAATTGGTGTTGGTGAAAACCATGATAATAAAACACCATGACAATTTAGAATTTTTCGTAGTAATGTCATCATTTCAATTTGTTTCCTATTTCAACTAGATATACTTTTGAAATGGTTTACAATGGGTATCTAAGTCAAAATAAGTTTTGTAGCCAAAGTAGGTAATATAGGGATGGAAAGCAGTGATCATTTTTAGAATCATAGTAAGTAATCGTCCTATTTATGGTCATGTTGATAACAAGCGAATCTCAAACAATAGCCGAAATGGCTGGAGCTCCCAAAATTACTGTTGCGCAATCCTCGGTAACAAACGTAACATAGTAGATAATTCTCAAAGATAGTTTGCAAATTATCCAAGTCGAATTTTCACCCCATTGTCAGTCCATGTGGGAAGAGGCCGTGACGGGCCTCGTTTATTATTATCCAAGACAATGGCAAAGTTCATCGAGACATAACAAGGAAAGTCTATAAAACCGACTACGACCTGTTACGTTTTCGTTACATGTAATTTTGGACCCATTCTTCGCAGTAGTGTTTGCTAAAATTGTGCTAATATAGAAATGTAGATCGGATATTTTAACAATAATTTCTCTTTCTGCTTCTATTAAAACATCAGTTTTAGCTTTAAAGTGACCTAAGTCGGGGAAGATGTCTTCAACAACGAAATTCAAATGTGTTTTTCTTCTTATTTCTACTTTTCTAATAGAAGTTATACCGATACAGTTGCAAGAAGGGGAAGAATTAAAGGATAATAATGTGGATAAATCCCAGTTGAATGAGTGTTTGACAGTGCAAAGGAGTTCTGACGTCGGGGTTTGTTTTGGCAAGGAATTACTAAACAACCTGAACAAATATGATGAATCTGATACATTTAGCTTAGCTACCGGAATTTCCTTTGTAAGAGACGAAAAAGTTCCCAGAGGATTCGGAAGTTTTCTCGACAAGGATCCCATGGATTTTAGGTTGGTACCGTTTTCTTGAGTAAATATCAAAATATTATTAAAAGCATTTGGTAACATCTATATTGAATTTAGTTTATCACTTATAAATCAGTTCAAGCTATTTAATGGTTATCTTCTAATAAAATCTATCATGAGAAGATTTTATTTTCTGTTATTTGTAACGATGTCACGACGATAGATTGTTTCAAATTTTCTTAAGTTAATTCACCTCCCCCTCCGATGCCCTCTCAGACGGCCTATGTTTCGTAGTGGTGTAAACTGCTGACTGGTACGGTAAAGCATCTGGAATTGTATCCCGATAGGGCGGAATGTTGTGTTATGTGCAAGACGAATTGTTTTGATTTCCGGTCTTGGATGTAGTTTTCTTGTCTATGCAGTTTTACCGTATCGTTGCTTAACACCTGCGACACAAGATTCCTCAATCTTATTGCGGGGCTGAGTCAATGTGTCTGTCGGGATGTGGTATTATTATTAATTCCCGATACAAATATATATTTTAGAGCCATTATGGAAGACGCAAGTAATTTAATATCCAAGCGATCACTGCACTGGGACCTCAGCGGCCTGTACCCTGGTTTGGTGATGAAAATAGGTCCAACATTAGCTAATGGAGTCCTAGAATTTGTTATGGACAGAAGGATCAAAGACAGAGCGTACAATCATCAACCTACGACCGAAATGTCTACAGGTAAATCAAATCATATTTTGACTTATACATCAATTGAAATACATACTTTTAAATAAATACCTGTCAAAACATGAGTCCTGCATAGATTTTGCGTGGCAATACTAACAAACATATGACGTCATTAACTATACATCAATTTTGATGGATTTTTAAAACGCATTTGGGAAGTTTTTATTAGCTTAAAACAGATTTTTTACACTTTTTAAAGTGTTCTATTACAGTAGTGTCATCCATCATACCTATTAAAATAGTAGCAGCAAGTTAGTAATTATGACAAAAATGTAATTTATTTAGACTAGAAATATTACGTTTAGTTTACTTACAACATAACCAGGTGTAATGAGAAACTATGCGGCTATGTTCGTTTTTCATGACATTCATTATTTAACTAAATATGATAATTGACATATCAGATAGTAGCGTTCGGTAATCTTCGCGAAACGCGAAAATTAACGAAGTTGCTATATAACTAGTCGGAAATGTAATGTAAGCACAGCTTTAAAGAGAAAGTTCGACTATTACTGATGACTACTGCCATCTAACATTTCACCGTGAAACTGCTGTGAAATTCATATCTTTGACATTAGACCTTGACAGTGAACTAGACGGCATTGCAGTGACATCTATTGTCATTTTCTTGAACGACAAAGACCTAAAGGTTTTCCGCGATTGAATTTATCGATCGACCTCTATAAACTTTAGCAGCATACATCTAAAAATAAAAACTCTAATTTCAAAGAATAAATCTATTTTTTCAAATAGTTTTAATTATAAGTTTATTAACAAACCAATAGCATGTTTCTTAAAGTAAAATAAAAAAGACAAATCACATGATGGTTTGCTTTTAAAATATTTATATTTTTACTATTAATATTATAAACGCGAAAGTTTCTAACGATGTTTGGATGAATTGATGTTTGTTACTCTTTCACGCAAAACCTACTATCTAATGGATTTTAATGAAACTTTACGATACTATAGCTAATAAATACATCAGCATAACACATACTACTATAATTTATAAAGATATTGTGGGAATTGTCCAAAATATCACGACAAATGCCAAGTGATTAAAAATAGTACTAGAAAAAAGTATTTTCAATTTTTACGCGGACGAAGTCGCGGACAAAAGCTAGTTGTTGTTTACTTAATATTTAACTGCAATTATTATTTATTTGCTTGAAAATTCTCTTTAATTTCCAGGCCGGCTCATAGCTAGAAGTCTATTAGTCCCGTTTCTCCTGGGATTTAAATTTCAACTCTCGACTCTGCTTCCATTGTTACTAGGTCTACTATTGGTTGCAAGTAAAAAGGCATTTTTCCTTGCGAAAATAGCTCTTTTGGCCGTCACTCTATTCAGTGGCTCTGGGTTTGGAAGCCAAAATGCTTTGTCTGGGTTCGGTAGCCCAGCTTTATCTTCTTACACTTCCTATGACAGTCCTGTTCATCATCAATACCATGGATCTGGGGGTAAATACGATCTTTTATATTTATTTTAAGTCAAAAATCTGCAGCTTATATGATCATTCCAGGGGAGATGAACAGATACATATTCATCTCGAAATAAATTATTAGCACTACTTTTCATTTCAGTTGTTTGTTTTTTTTTCGGCACCAGCAAAAAATTAGATTAAAAAAATCATGGTCAAACAAGCAGACGGTTCTCCTGATGGAAAGTGATACCGCCTATTGACACGACGATGCCCATGATGTCTAGAACGCCAAGAGCACAAGAGGATGTTGCCCATGTAGAGGAAAACATGTTATAACTCTAGTGCCGGTAATTACACAGGCTCTCAAATACTTCGAACCAAAACACAACAAACTGCTCCACGTTGGAAATAAAAGGAGGGTGGTACCAACCCAGACGATCTCGCCCTTAGAACTACAAAACAAGAAAAGAAACAAGGCTTTGTTTATTAAAAATAGCTTATACATAGAAAGTAAAACTGCTATGTTCTCACGTCACGTAATTTTATCAGGTTTTGACCTGCTCTTAGCCGCATAAAATATATAAGCGCCCATGTATATAATTTTCAGTAAAAAATTACCTACATATAAGTACACATGATATCCTAGAATTTTTACGTTGCTGTTTTTTATCCGAACAAGAAATTAATTTTTTTCTTTATCTCCTAAAAGCCATAAATGTTAAATAAACAATTTAGGGCTTTTAGTTTCATAGATAAGCCCTTAAAGGTATTTTTTCTAATGTCGCAGGTTCGTTGACCTAATGCCAATGTTCGGTTACAAAACCATCGAAAAATCCTTTCGGATTCAAAACGTAATGTGCGTATGTATGTGAGTTTGTGTAATAAATATAACTTTGCATGTCCTTTGTAAACGCGGCCATGGATCAACCTATTTGGAACTGTTTGGACCTTTTTTTCACGATAAAAAGAAACCCACAAATGCATGGTCAACTTGTCCTCGATATAAAGAACTGAGAACCAGATAATCATCTCTAAACCAGACGTTTTTGTTTTCAGGCTTCTATAACAAATATTCCAGCCAACCAGATTACTTCTACAAAGAGAAATCAGCTGAGCAAACAACTGCCACTCCGATCACTCCAGATGAGCTAAGAGATCGGTTGGAAAGGCTGTTCATCACCAAGAAAGAGATGGACCAGCCAAGGGATGAAACCAGGGTGCGCAATGCCAGAGGATTCTCTTGGACCCCTATAAACTCAGGATAAACTGGTGGTTTGCTCCGAACAATGGACTCACGATCTCCAAATCTCAGGAACCCCTCGATCGATTTGGTTCATGTTTGAAATTAAAAATTGATTTTACCTCATTAAGCCGCTTACTAAATTTCACGACGATCCGATCGACGATATTCGAGTTATCGTCGGACAAACATTAATACAGACATACAAACGCCGGATTACTCCAGTAGACTGAGCTCCAGTGAACTTCACTCGCATCGCTCACTCATTCTATAATTTTGAATGAGAGTTTAAATCAGACTATTCTAGTAAGATTCCATACAAAATAAGAAAATTTTCATGTCTTCACTATCACCACAAAAAATTCGTTTTACACTTTAGATGACAAGAGATTTTTATTTGAAAACTACAGCCAAAGTTTTTTCAATTAAACGTATGCAGTAGGACTACTTACATACAAATTTTTCCTCAGCCTTAATTTTAAAATTGAAAAAAAAATGTTTCAAGTTCGTGGCAAAATTGGTATTGTATTTAAATTTAATCGTATATAGATAAAATAAACTTATTAATTTATTATTTCTAAAGTAAATGTTATGAAAAACAGGGAACAAACACACATATATTTTTCATGTTTAAACATTAAATTATTACCTATTCTATTTTCATTTCGTTTTGCCGTTTCTCTTCTAGTCTAATTATTTCTTACGTTTCTGTTTTTCTTAATAAAAAAATTAAAAAATATGATGAAAGTTTTTTTCCCGTTGGCTTTCCAGTGGGGTCGTTGAGACTTAGGGCAAGAAAATGTCAGCGAAACTTAAATATACTTATGAGAAACATGCAAATCCAGTCTTGTAACCAATGCTTTGAGCATATTTATTACATTTTCTTCCAACGATCCCATTCACATAGTGATTAGTGTGATATAAAGATGTCTTTTTACATAAATTCCCACTCTACTTCCAGTATTCACTTCAATACCCTCAGTTTTCACATGTTCGGATTTCTGTATCAACCTATAGTCATTATGCTACTATGCTCTAAATACTTGAACGTATGCGATTTTCATAACGGAACTACATGTTGGGTTTCAATGGAAAATAAACCTTGTGTCTGTTGACGCTTGTTCTAGTTTTCAGTGACGTTGTTTGGTTTATAGGTTGTTTGGATTTTTTATTAAACTTATGGAAAACGCGTTTAAATGGTGTTTTAGCGCCTAAGTGTAGGATGCGTTTCCGACTAGTATTATTAATTATTAGGCCAATTAATTTAATGAATGACTGCTTAAAAAATAGGTTAATGTCATACCTGACACACAAAAAACATTACGATGACATTTATCAAAAAAATCAATAGATTTCTTTTTCATGTAAAATTTTTACAATTTACCTGGTTTGGTAAATTGTTAAAATTAAAATAAATTTGTTAATTAATTGTTAAGTAAATTGTTGCAATGTTTAGTGTTTTTTTAGCAACACTATTTTGTAAACCGTTTTTGGTATCTAACTGAGCTGAAATTTTGTAAAATATTTTTTTCAGAAATTCTATTGTACCTGTAGATTGAAAAAAATATGTTGACGTTAAAATAAATAACGGTATAAATAATTTAAATCAATAGGAAGTACAATTGTAGTGTTCTCGCACCAGACAGCAGCGTGAATGGTACAGTTCTTTTTTTGATAGGTTTCTCTACGTTATGCGCCCTTTGGTTTGATCGCCCTTTGCGTAATATTCCCTATTGTGATTTTGAGTATTACTTTAACAGATATCATAAAAGAAATCAAAGCATTAATTGCGAATTAAGATCTATCGAAGCCGGATGCCATCTCGCTTCTGAAACTCCATTTCAGAATGCATTAATTTATAGAACGGATCCATACTGTTACTGCCAACATACAAGAATGTTGGTAAAACGGTTAGTCTGTTGATATTTTTAATGAACATTTTATACCCTGACAAATGTATGTAGATTTTTATATATGAAAACAACCTGTAACATTACAATTAATGACAAAAGCTTGTTTGATGCCTTAAAATACTGCATATTTATTTACTTAAAGCGCAAGTTACGAGTTTGTAACAAACTCAAACAATTGATTGTTTCACTCATCGGTCTTGGATGTAGTATTCTTATCTATGTAGTTTATATCAGATCGTTGCTTAGTGCCTGCGATACCAGATCATGTTTTAGTGCAGGGCTGAGACATTGTGTGTTTTGGTTATTGTTATTGTATTTCTACAAAAAACATGAGAAAGGATTTATAGTAATTTAATAGTAAGTGCTAATAAGCTAAGGTTATTATTTCACTTCACCTTGGACCTTGTTTCACTTCACTTCGATAAATTACGCGACATTTTAGAACAAGAGCTATTGTTTCTTTACTAACCGTTGCAAGGGAAATTAAATAAATGACCAATGCAGGCAGAACCGCGTTCAGTGAGCTAGCTTAAGAATTTCCTTTACTTTCTTCAACATATTTTCTTGAAATATCCACACGAGAGCATAGCGGTCACTTGCGTGAACAATTCGCGTGATAGTTGCAAGATGCTTAGCTTTCTTAGGTTTCTTTGTACTTATTAATTCATTTTAATTAGATCGTGATCGGAAGTTATGATTATCCAGCTCTGTCATTACGTTTGTTGACTTAGGAAACGTATGTTTCTTTCTAAAGAAAGTGATGTTTGTTAGTCAAAAGGTCTTCCAAGCAAATGTATTCCAAGTATTGTAAGAGTTACTTTACAATTTTTTTCGGGTACGATCTCTGGTCTGCTCAACGAAGTTTGTGCCCTATTCCATCATCAGAACACAAGATGTAGGGAGAAGTTCCATCCTTTCGTTGGGGTTATTCCAACCATCTGGACTAAACGCTTCCAAAACTCTTTTATAATGCGTACTGTAAAGATGTTGACTTTTTTGCGTGACGATGTATTCCCTGATAAATATCCTGAGGCTTTTTAAGGCAAGAGTGAGTAGGTTTCTCCTGGGTAGCTAGTCTACCTTAGACTTCATTGCCTGCTTAATGTCAGGCGGGATTGGGATCAAATGTTTGCCTAGTTCTAAATTTAAATAAAAAAAAAAGAGAAAAAGAATGCAGCTCCTGTTCACCATTATCAATATTAGCGTCCTTTGAAAATAATAATACAGCAGTGAGGAAGCAACAACTATGTGCCCGTACTAAAGACAGACGTGGCAGCTTAAAGCGTTTGCTGTGACACATGAGGTTTCGGGTTCAACTCCTCGGGCAGATATTGGTGTGATGCACACGAATATTTGCTCTGAGGTTATGGTTGCTCTCTATATATACTCTTATAAGAATGTATTTATATAACCGTTTTATTGACTGGATTATTATAAGACCTAAAGATCAAATTATTTAAATTCAGATGTTTTCATTTTTTGAAATGGTTTTCTGAAGTGGAAATGTCATTGTTATTCATTTCATTATTACAAGATGGCCGCTCATTATGGATATCTGACACTTCAATTCACAAGCAGTAAGTGGCAATTTTACGGTTAGACAAATGTATCTTATTCAGATTCGCATACAAACATTACATAATACTAAAATCCACATACAATATGGCTTAAAGGCTTTTAACCTCGTAGATATTTTCTTGTAGCGAGCATCTATCATTATTTGTTGTAACTATTGATTATTTTAACCTATCTTCACTGGAATACAATAAATGTACTTCATCATGTTTTATACATAAAAATTATTGAATGATCCTGTCAATGGGCTTATCCACTTATGCCCATGATCCTAAATATTTAAGGGTATGCGGAGTCAAGAACCACCAGCACATAACTTGGAGCCAAATTTTGTTACTTGTATAGAGTACTGTTATCCGAGTAAGTCTACAGTTGTAAAGCTGACAGTTTATTTGTATGACTGAAGACAGTCATACAAATAATAATAATAAGAATAATATAGTTGGATAAGAATCCAACATATCTCCCCTCACCCTCAATAATTTCTTATACCTGTCACCATACGAGTTTGTAAAATTCCAACACCATTAAATTATGATGTTCTTGTGATGTCCAAAAATTTTAGATAAGTGTTGTATTTTTATCAGATCAGATCAGACAACTAACTGACCATTTGTTAAAACATAATAACATAAACATGAAATTCACACCCTAATCCCTCAAGAGGCGTTGCAAGCGTTAAGTAATAGTAATAAAAGTGTGTAAACATAATTATGAAACAACGCCGAAATCCCTGGAGAGGGGTTGGCAGAGGTGTAACACACCGCATTCGGCTATTTATGTTGAGTCCCAGTGTGACGAGTTGCAAATCCGTCGCCACTATCCGGGCACAATGAGAAATATGGTCGCTACAATGCACGGCAACCCGCGACTCGAACCCTTGTCCTGTCAGGTCGGGTCGGTCGTACCAAGGCACGTAACAAACTGAGCTACCACGTCCTGATAATCTAATTAATTATATTTTTGAACGCATTATAAATGCTTTTACATCAAAACAGTTAGTTAACAGTCGTTTTGCTCCAACTGTAGCAGATATGCTTCAAATTAGATATCGTTAACGGGTTTTTGCAACGAACGTGTTTGGAATTCCAATAAATAACGGCAATGTTGCTGTCAGGACTCTCTTCAATGTATTGTCATAGAAAAGCATTCAAATCTTATGTATTAATTTTTTTGAATTTATTCAGTATCTTTAAAAAAGTCTTTGATACAGTCAAATTTCTGTTAGACTCTTTTTTTAATTCATTACTGGATTTCTTCAGAGCGACTCCTTCCCGTTTGGACACAAACCCCGTTCTCGTTTCGTAATTTTTACCACACAAAAAAAGCGCAGCGGAGACCCATATAATTAATCAAATCATTTATTTCGTGCACATTTAATTTGGATAAATTGGAAATGTCACAAGATTCGTTGAATTGCGCAACCAATTGGCATATGATAGTCCTTTATGTCAAGATTTTAAATAATCCAAAGGTAAAGAAAATTTATAGAATTAAAATACAATTTTATGAATTTTCCTGCAGTGTGTTACAATTAATCTCAGCTTTATTATATTTTATTTAAATAAGTATGACGTTAAGTAACCGTCAGGTTTAGACGGTTATATAATAAATAGATTCAACATTATGCGAATGAGACTGCGAAAAGTGTGTGTGTATTAATTTTTTTTTCAGATTCGTAAGATGTTTGGGACAAGTATATATTCTTGTAAAATTAGCTTTACGACCAATTTATAAGGATATTTAGAGTGAGCGTTTGTAAACAAGTAGCTTAGCCCTTGAGTTTGTAAAAGAAAGCCAGTTTAAATGAATGTTTTACTTAAACTCCATTTCATTAGAATGTTTGTTTGTATGCATACATAACTGGACTGCGACTTTGAAGAGTTGAATTATAGAACTTTTCTTTTGTTTGACCCCAAAAATATATAAGTTTACTACGGGAAATATTCTACGTTATTAATGATCAGAAAGTAAGTGAGTGAGAAAATTAATTAAAACGTTCGCTATCAACCAGAAGTTAAATACTCTTTTACCTTTATCCATAATGCAGTATAATGTTGCCATAATATCTTAAAGGGCTTCGAAAAAAGAATAGTTTTATTTTTCTGGTTGTGGCAATGCCCTCAAATTCAAAAGGATTTATGATTTATTCACCAGCTTTATGGCTTTTTTTCATATATTTTTTTGATAATTGTAAATTTGTTTAATTAATATTTAAATACAACAGAGTTGCGATTTTTTTAAATGTATTTAATATATCTAATTCTTAATAAATAAAAAGCAAAATAAAGTTTTCAATTTTTATTATTTTTTTCACTCAAGACAGACCAATTTCAGAAAAAATAAAACAGCGAATTTCCAGTCTTTCAACTTTTTTATATTTTTTAATAAAATTTCCTAATAAAGTCTTTTTGTTCTCATTTCAAGAATATTTTTCATCATCGACACCCTAAAAATATAACAAAAATTATACTATACTCATAAGAAATACGATAACAACTAAATAGTGTTGCCCGTAAGTACATCAATAATATTCCATCGATAAATTTTACTCCAATAAAGGTACTCGCGTAACCACCTTGTCATAAGCGACAAAAAAATAACATAGTTGATATAGCATGAGGAATGAATACAAATAATAAAATTTAACTACTTAAACTAAACAGCACCTTTAAAGATGATTAAATAAATATTACAATAACCTTAACCTATTTATACAAAATTGGACAATTGAATTTTTTTAAAGATGAAATTGCGCATTACCCGTCGACTAGCCTAAACTTAAAACAATATTGCAAATAAATTAGCTAACATTCATAAACAATTATTCACTAACATTAAATATTTGGTGCAACTGATTATAGGGTTATAACTTAAGTATTATACTCCAGTATTTAAATATTCACAACACAATCTTATTATTACCGAGGTTATGTAAAATATTTGGAATACATGCAAACTGTTACAACCTTATGTATTACACTATGAATAAATGATTCTAATTAAATAGTGTCGTTTAAGCGATTATTTTTTATTATTTTGAATAAATAATTGTTTAATAAATACTTTGTTTCCAATTTGCTGAAGCAAAAGGGACCAAAACTTTAATGTTTTGGATTAAAAGATTTTCTAAAAAAAAAAAATGCCTAGTCGTTGTTCTTATTGTAATGAGTCGTAAGGGATATATTGCAACTTACTGCTTCTTTGCGTAACCTCTGTAAGCCCGGTCTTGAGCCGCGGCTTCGTCTTCCACGCTTCTCCTGTAATGACCGCCAGGTCCTGTCGCTTCGAAGTCACCACCATAGTGCGATGAGGAGTAGGTGTGGCTCTGCGACACTTGAGGGTGCTTCACGATCTCGTAGGTTGTCTTCTCGTGAGCTTCTCCTCCAGAAACCAGCTTCTTCAGACCGATGATAGCAGATAGAAGCAGAGCGATCTTACCAATCAACAGAGCCTTACCTGCGATTACAGCGATGGTTTGGAAGGCGATAGCGAGAAATCCTCCCTTGATAGCGACAGCCGCGATAATTGGTCCCACCATTTTTTTAAGTCTACTGCGAGCTTCTTCCATCGACCGTCCCATATCAGCACCGACGCTGGTTGGAGCGATAACAACCTTGTGAGTGTCCATAACCTTGGAAGTCGTCATCTGGAGCAGCTTATCAATTTGGTCTGAAGGGAGAGCGTTCAGGTCTCCCTCAGGTATGGATGAGGATAATGCCCTTCCGGCTTCCGGCCTTCTAATGAGGCTGATCCCGTCAAATATGTTTAGAGTTTCCATCCTAGCGGCTCGGTCAGCCAACTTGACGGCTTGAATCTTGAAGCACTTGAAGATCTCCTGGGACCTCTCGCAGTTGTCGTACATCCTCCCGAGGAGCTTCATCCCCGTTCCAAAGGTATCGGCGGAGGCTGCTGCAAGGACCGCCATCAGGCACAGCAGGATACTGCCGCGCTCCATCTTGTTAACACACGACCCTGACAGATGTCCAGCCTAGTCGGTAGCAAGTAATGAAATGTGTGGAAATTTGTAGAGCAGTTGCATTTATCTATTTTCACCGGGAACTAGTTTTATCTATAAATCTTTCAGAGCGTGCAATCGTTGCATCGTATGGTGGTGCACTGAGGCGTGTATGCATGTTCATGAGACGGTATTATGTACAATGGTCAGTAGTCTCTGCGTCGAGGATAATTCATGATCAATGTCAAGGTCAAGCTGTCAGTTCACACGTTCTGAAATGTTTCCAGTTTTGTTTTTTCTCGGTGACATTTTATTGTTCGTGTTTGAAATGAGTTTCTGTATTGATTAAACTTTTTTTATTTATTAAATACATTTTGAAAAATTGTTCGATCGTGGAAAAAAATTACTTCCCGGTTAACTTGTGAGTTGATATTATAATTCGAACTTAACTATACAGTTAATCAATTTAATCTTTTAATAAATCATGCAATGAAAGTGAAACTCATGCAAAACTAAACGATAAGTGTAACAAAAATTAATTGTTGCCCATAAATTACAGCGGGTATTTTGTATTATAGCCAATTAAACAAAGTTATAACTAATTAGGTATTAAATTTGATATACGAAGTTGTTCCTTTGGCTGCAAAAAAAAAAAATAAGCACGTGAGTTCATTTGTCATGAAAAACTTTAAAATTCCATTTTACCGACTTCAAGCTTTAAATTTGACAAAGCTCAAAATTATGTCTTGTTTTGGTCAAATTTTGTAAAATAATGAAGGCTAACTGGTCTTAAAGCCCTTAAATCCAGGTTTTTTGGGTTATATTGTCCTTAATTGCTTTTCGGAGTAGGGTAAGAAAAATTTCTCCCTTTTTTAGTTAATCATTTTTAATTGTGCAAATAAAAAAAAAAATTGTTCATAATTTGTAATTATGTAAATAAAAAAAATTAATTACACGATATCATCTGATGATATAATTTTTGTATTTATATTATAAAAGGGTTTTGTAAAAAAAAATCCTTTACAAATTTTTAATAGTAACTTTGTTGAAAATTTGAATTATGATTTTTTACTGTTTGACCTATTTTAGATTAGGCAATTCTTTAAATGCTCAGATACACGTTCATAGCTGCAGCGCAAACGGGATGCGTAATGTCATGCTATGATTGGTAATTGCTCATAATAAGTTTGACATCCGTCTTGGAAATAACATATTCAAAAGAAACCTAATTATAAGGGTTGTTTTATAATAAAAATATTTTGATCTACACTAAATACATGTAAAAATGCCTTAATTTAAGTGTTGTTTGGCAACTGATCCCAAACACTGATGTATTTTAGATGTTTTGTAATTTTTTTATTGATGCGACCAAGGCTATTGACCGTTTCCATCCCCTACGTGTCTTTTGTTTTACTTTGAAAGAAGTTTCTCTTATTTGTCAACAGAAATTAGATATTAACATATGGCATAAAACCCTGTAATTGCGTTAGATAAAATGTATACAAAGCAAATATTTCAGTATAGGGACCTGCCTGGGTTCATTAATAAAATCCAAAACATCAGAATAAAATTTGTAGTAACTACTGAAATGTTTTCGTGTGTCGGAATTTGAACCCAGGTACCAACTAATCTGTTACGTCATGCGAAAAATGTTATAGCTTACTTTAATAATTAATTGAGGGCATATTTTTTTCAAAATCTTATCGTTCTATTTTTCGTAATTTAAATTGTATTCATAAGTTTTATTTTTACTTTTTTTTTTTTTGAAACAAAAATCATCCACCATGTTTAATATTGTACAAAAAGTTTGGTTGTTTGTAACTGGATCACGCAAAAACGGCTGAAGCCATTTAGATGAAATTTGGCACAGAGACAGTTTATCCCTTTGATTAACATTTGGAATACCTTTTATTCCGAAAAGAAGGTTGAGGGTTAAGAAACCTACTGGTATTTAATAACTAGCTTTTGCCTGCGACTTCGTCCGCGTAGAAATCGAAAATGATTCTGATAGGATTTTTAATTACTTGATATTTATCGGAAAATTCACACGATATCTTTACAAATTATAGCCTCTGTACTATTCTGATGTATAAGCTTTAAAATTGTAAAGTTTGATTAAAATCAATTTAGTAGTTTTTGCGTGAAAGAGTAACAAACATTCATACGACCTCCTCGACCTCGGTGGCACAGTGGTGTAAACAGCCGACTGCTACGCTAGAGGTTCCGTGTTCGAACCCCGGCGGGTGTGGGACTTTGTGTTATCTGCAAGACGCATTGTTTCGCTTACCGGTCTTGGATGTTGTATTCATATTTATTTAGTGTATACCATATTATTGCTTAGTTCCTGTGACACAAGTTCTTACGATACTTACTGCAGGGCTGAGTCAATGTGTGTGTCGTGATGTGGTTATTATTATTATATATCCTTACAAACTGTCGCGTTTGTGATATTAGTAAGGATTGAACGCCATGTTTGCAAGGTGAAGGTGGTTCATTGACCCGCCGTACTCGGCTTCAGTTTACAAAGTGCAGTAAGTTAAGGGCAAACTTCACTTTTAAATGCAACCAAGCGTACTGAAAGTTGGTACACCTTCACGGTATAGACGCGGCAGTTAATAAATATTTATTTTATTTCATGCACTATAGTAAAAAAAAAAAAATCCTTAAAATCAAAAGTATTGTTAATTTGTCCTAAAACATATTAAGGTTATTAGTAGGTTAGGTTCCGGGTTGGAATCCCGGCGGACCGACTTTGTGTTATCTGCAAGACGCATTGTTTCGCTTACCGGTCTTGGATTTTGTTATCTTTTCTATGTAGTATATACCATATCGTTGCTTAGTTCCTGTGACACAAGTTCTTACGATACTGACTGCAGGGCTGAGTCAATGTGTGTGTCGTGGTGTGGTTATTATTATTATATTGATTGGTACTATATAACTTAACCAATAGTAATAGTCTGATTGTTTATACAACCGTTTTGGCAAAACCTACCTAGATTTAAGATTTTGCAGCATAGATGAGTAAAAACATAGATACGGTAGTATATAAACTTTTCAAAGGACCATAGTCATATTTATTTTGTCATGAAGCGCGTATTTTGTCATATTTAATTGGGTTTTTGCAAGACGCATTGTTTCGCTTACCGGTCTTGGATGTTGTATTCTTATCAATTTATTAGTACCTGCGACACAAGATTCTTCAATCTTACTGTAGAGCTGATTCAATGTGCTCATTATGATGCGGTTTTTATTAATTTTTGTATTGTATTTACGTTTAGTACTAGATATTTCAGAAATAATAAACAATTTTAATTTGAAATGTTTATATTGAAAAGTTAAAAAAGCAAAACATAATCATAAAACATAGAGGTTTATTATAATTTTGAGTCTGTAAATTAAAAAAAAAAAACAAACAAAGAAACGTAATATAAACAGCATAGATCGAAAATAGCCAGCGACTGTACAGTATTAAAATGAGTATTAAAACAATATATAATGTTCGAGTATGTGTCATTAATATATAATTGTATATAAAGTTTTGGAAATTGTTTGTTTTTAAGTTTTATACGATAGTAATATTGATAAGTGGATTAATTAAATTGTTTTATGAAAAAAAGAGAGTACAAAGCAAGCGAACAAACAAATGGTGTTTTATTGATTTTAGTTTAAAATATTTCATTTTAGCTAATAAAAAAAGACTTAGCTTTGATGCTTAGCTTTGTAGGCCATGCTATTTGCAATGTTTCAGGCGTCATCGGCGCGTTGCTATCAAGTTTGAAAATCTTTGAAGAGTACGTAAAGAAAGAAAAAATTGTTTGTGTTCATTTTATTTTAAATCAAATGATTAAATTAAAAAATGTATTTAGAGTAGTTTAAAAAATTACTTTGTCCCTTACTTTACTTTTAATTACTTTATTTTAAAGCTAAACAGTATTTTGAATTTATCTCACGTAATGGCAAGCAAAATGAAGTCTAGGCTGGAAGGAAGAGTAAATTTTATAGGCATTTTCTAGACTAGGTAGTTTAATCTTCGCCCACATCTTAATTTTGAGTCCTAGTGTTGGTAGTCAAGAATGGGATTCTTAAAAAAGCCGTTAACATGTTTTTACACGGTCAGCAACGCGTGCGTGATGCCGCTAATATTGCAAACGTCTACAGCTTACAGTGAAAGGCTTGTTTGCCACCGTCTAGGTAAGAAACATCGTCGCTGACCAGCATATGAGATGTTAATTTAAAAAAAACTCAACTAATTTATTAATATTAATTTCAAAGATAAAAACAAGAACGACTTTAAATGTATTAAAAAACTAAAAAACTAAAACTTACTGTCCACGGTGACATACACAACTGTCGTTATTTATCGTAATCGGTTAAGTCGTTTAGGGAAAAGAGAATATAACTAGACATACATACAGGTCAAAACAAAACTTTTTCTCCCTTCATCGAATTAGGGTAAAAATACCTATTGTAATTACGTCTAAAATCCATATCCTTTTTACATTGTCAGCTATTTCAATGTACAGTAAAACCTTGCATCATTATTAGAAATCAATAGAGAAGCCATGAATATATTTTAGATAAGAATATGCTTTTAAATCTGGAGTTTATTCCCGTATCACATAACTGAAGCTTTCTCTTTAAACATGTTAAAGGTCGTTTAAAAACACGGATGTATATTTAAAAATAACTATTAGATTAAAGTACATTAAAAAATGGTTATATGAAAATAATAATAATAATCACATCACGACACCCACATTGACTCAGCCCTGCAGTAAGTATCGTAAGAACTTGTGTCACAGGAACTAAGCAACGATATGGTATGTACTGCATAGATAAGAATACTACATCATAGACCGGTAAGCGAAACAATGCTTCTTGCGAATAACACAAAGTCCCGCCCCCGCCGGGATTCGAAACCGGAACCACTAGCGGAGCTGACGGATGTTTACACCACTGCGCCACTGAGGTCGTCTAAAATACGCAAATATGGAGGGCGATGGCTGAAACTCACGTTATGCTCGTGATCGGGTGCTGTTTGCGTGGCTGGCTCATTTGGTTACACTATTTCTATCAGTTAATCCTTTTTGATCACATTTCCCGTAAATTGCATTATTCATTGCATCGGGTGCGAGGGTTCGAGCCTCGAGATACCATAAGTTGTAGCTGCCATGTTTCTCATTGTGCCCGGATAGCTTCAACAGATTCGTAACCACTCACACACACTGGGACAACATAAACATGCGAAAAGGGGTGTGTTACACCTCTGCCAACCCCTCTCCAGGGTTTACGGCGTTAGTTCATGTTATGTTTATTTACGTTTTTATTTACATTATATTTTATTATATTTTATATTAAATATATATTTAATATATTATATATACTGTTATTATTAATATTATTTTATAAAAAAAAAGCTCTTTAAATACGTAAAACACTCAAATAACTTTACCCCATGTTGTACATTATTAACAATTAAGTTAATTATAGTATTTCTAAGTAAAAGGAGAAAGTTGTTAATGTATCTACCGAATATCTGTTCACGCGTTTATCATTTTTAGGGTTCCGTAACTAAATGGTGAGAAACGGGACCCTTTTTCCTAAGCCTCCGCTGTCCGTCCGTCCGTTTGTGTATCAGCAGGCCGTATCTCATGAACCATAATAGCTATCCTCTTTGAATTTTCAAAGTTTTTTTGTTGCCACAATAACAACAAGTACTAAAAGCTTAAACAAGATACAGAAAACTGATTTTTTGCTTATTATTATTGATGTGACGGAAAAATCTAAAAAGTATATTTATTTTAGTTTTAATGATATGAAAGATGATACGGAACCCTTTCTGTGTAAGTCCGACACACACTTGACCGTTTTTTTTATTTTTTAATAACATCACGCGTGGCCCATGGCTAAAATGTCAATTATGATGAACTAAACGAACGAATCTAACCACATCTACTCGTGTGGGTCAACTTTACTTTCAAGTAAAAGTTAACAGGTCTGTAGTTAGGCAAGCAATTGTTAGGGCTTACCCCCCTTTATATTGTTATTTCACTTATTTATATTTAAAAATTCAAAATATTACAATGAGATGAAAATCACAAAAATAACAATAATAACAAAAGTAAATAATAATAAATAACGAGACATATTATGACATCAGAAACAAGTAGATAACGCTATGCAGAAAATAAACAACACAAGATTACGATGAAAAATTATGGTTACACATGAAATAAAAACTAACCAGAAGACAACACAACTCAAAAATAGTATTAATGCATTTTAAAAACTACGTTCTTTTACAGATTTATGTGTACAAATAAAATGCTTAAAATGTTATCTAAACATTAAATTTATATGCAAAAAGTATATTGCTAATGGCAAGAAAACAAAAGATTTAATTTAGTTTATCGGTTTCTTCTTTTGAGTTGTAATTTTTTTGAGGATATTTCCTAAGTAAAATATAGAATACACATAAGGTATTAAGTGCAAATGTTAAAAGTCAACAAATTCAACAAGTGCTTGTATTAAGGTAAAGTATTTGATTCTGAAAGACCTTTAATTTTAAACCCTGACTACATCCCAGTAAGAAATTGAGAGGTCATAGCACATAATTGGAAATGAAGGTAAAAATTGCCATTTACAATTCAGTTCTTTATAACTAAACGGTGGAGATGATACAATTAATTGCCAATAGAGGTAATGGCTACTGACTAGAAGTTTAATGTTGAAACTTCGAGAACTTTTCGATTCTTTTTTTTTAATGGGGTTGAACTTGTTTACTCTGGGGCTACTCTGAAACGCCGCCACCGAAGAACCGAACGAACATAAAATCAACGACAGCACTGCTTTCGAAATCAATGTGTCGGTTTCTTCGGATTAAGGTTTTTGATAATATATATCAAACAAAGTTCGATCGCAATGAATGTGTCTGCGAGCCAGATTGACCCTGAAATACTTCCATAGTAGGAAACACACGAATATTCGGCCGATACTTCGTTTTTCATATTTTTGGAGTAGACGCTCTAGTTAGTTACATATCTATATTTTTACAATATTCATGTAATTCATTATTTTAATTTTAATATAGACTTGGTCATTGACTTAAATATAATATAAAAAGAGTGATTTGATTAACTTAAATTTATAGAAAAATTTGGTTTACACTTAGAAAACTGTATTTTATTTACGAATTGTAATAGAAATTTATTAATTGTACCTTATTATTTTGTTTAAAGCAACTACGGAGGTTTCTTGCCAGATTCTTCCCCGTAGAAATAGCATTTCGAACCGGTGGTTGTATAAAATATGATGATTTAAAAGTACTTATTTTAAGTCTATTGGAATAAAAAATATCTTGACTTTGAATAGTACTAAAATTATAGAAAGTTGTTTAAGCCACGTACTCCAAAAGGGATATGCATCATTTATCCCCCAAAACCTCTTCGAGATGGACGGACCTTGAAAGGGCTACTGGGAGTCGCTGGATGCAAACGCCTCAGAATCGTTTTGGGTAGAGACATTTGGGGTAGGCCTATGTCCAGAAGTGAATGTCTTCCGGCTCATGAAGATGATGATGATGATAAAATAAAATCGTTTCAAATCATTTTTGAAAGCTTTCGTTTTTTAATTTGAAGTTATAGAAATTGGTCTTATAGAGACTATTTTACGATTGTCCATTGAAAAATGACAAGTACGCGAATTGTAAATGTTTGACATAAGCAGAAAATTATCAGATTCGGCCAAAAGCGGTCTTTTTAAACCTACAGGGCTCTTTAAAATATAGTTATGTTATTGAAGGTTCATAGTCAATTACCTATTTGGAAATAGCCAATACGTGAGGTTCCAGGTTTGAATCTCGGCTCGGACAGGTATTTGGCCAACCTATTTTTCGGGGCCTATAAAAAGATCCATTGTTTACTTCAACGCATTATTTAGTATTATTGAGAATAATCATCGAGAAACTTTGAAGCCCGTTTGAGGACTAACGTAAACGACGTTAAAATAATTTGGGACCAATTTTACTGGTGTAAGATTTAGTTTAGTATTTAATTTATCCCGTTATAGTTAGTGGTATACCATAGTGTTTAGACGGTCAAGCGTATCCTGGCTGTCTTTTGGCTTTGACCCTTTTAGTTTTTTGGCCTCGGGGCCATTTCAATTGCTGTCTCCGCTTTTCTGGGAGGGAAGTCTGGAACCGCTTTCTTACTACCTCCTATTTCTTCTGATTAAGTTCGTTGCGGGTCCCAAGACAGACGGTAGGGTGTCTGGGCACAGCCTGTGTGTCATTGCACAGTTCCATTATTCGATCAAAGGACGCCACTGTTGATCCTGATAAACAGGAATTGCAGTGTTGGGACAGAGTGGCGGATGCGCCCCGAATACAATAATTTGTATACGTTTGAGATTATTTTAAAAAATTGTTTAGTAAATTTACTATTGGCATGTCTAAATAAATCAATGAAAATCAGGTCCATTCCGTTTTATCAAATTAAAGGCTTTCTCTTCAAACTCTTAAATTTACAGTGAAATATTATAGATTAAGCATGTTTTTACTTGCAAAGCAGGTGATAATTACCACGTTGAGAACACAGTGAAAAAAAAATCTCAGAGTAATGAACTTAACTATTGTTAATATGCTAATTTGTAGCTCGATACAACTAGGAAAGTATGCAATGAGGTTAATTATTTTATAGGTGACTAGTGGTTGCGTCGGGTTTTATACTTAAGTAAAGTTTTTTAAATATCTTAATGTTTAACTGTATTAGGTAGGTTATTTATATTTAAGAAAAAATGTTACAATGAAAGGCAAATAGCAAAATAAATTTTAAATGTATTTACGCAAAATTCTCTTCAGAAACATTTCATTTTCGCAAACTGTTACACTGGGACATGCGAAATGCGGTGTTAACACCTCTGCCTACCCCCTCGAGGGACTGCGTTGAGAGGTCGCGTATCTGTCGCCACTATTAGGGCACTATGAGGAACATGGCCTCTGCAATGTATGGCAACCCGACCCTTGAACCTCAACCTGTCGTGTCGGGTCAGTCGGTTGACCAAGGCACGCTGCAAACTAAGCTACCACGGTCTTACAAATTAGACATTTTTCTAAGTAAAATATTGACAAACGGATATTAACTGTCATAGAAATATCCAATGAATTGAAATTATATAGTTGTGTGTGACAGAGTTTTTGTACGTATGATCTATTTTTATGATCGCTTCTATCATAACGACGCAAGTAATTAAGTTATAATTGTGAGATTGTCGCCATCGTATCTTCAATTGTACAAAATAGAATAAGAAGTCATGATTTGTATGAAAAAAAAGATTGTCTATCTTTTTCCAACAGATCTCTATGTTCGGAATCTTATGGGGACGAATTAGAAAATAAATATATATACAGTACAATATATAAATAAAGAAGTAGTATACATTTTTATTTAATGGCTAATATCATTTTTGCACATCAAATTATTTTTATTGAATATAATGGATTTCTTATTTTAATTGTTTAATCTTACTCGTAGCATGTTTTTCAGCAAATAAACCAACTATAAATCTAAAAATTGAATTGATTGTATGATTCACAACTGTGATGAAACATGTTGTATATCTCATTTAAATTTTCTTATCTTTATTAAAGCATATTTTTCAGCAAATAAAACATCCATAAATTTTATGAGTAGGTCTAGGCTAGGACAGGCCACATATTGTTTTAGAAAAAAAAAAAAATTTAAACACGAAAAAAATCCATCTAAAAATCAATGATTAAAACAAGGTTTTTTACGGACAATTATGATTAAATCAATTACCTACATTTTTAGATTTTAACTTCTGAATAACGGAAAGTGTGTACATAGCAATCCATCGTTAACAATTATCATGTCGCAAATATCCATGCAAAAAACAAAGTGTGTGCGTTTCAAAAAATGACTTTTTTTTTTAATTACTAACAGTCAACGATACGGAGTATTAAATTATATCTTTTGAGTGAAAGTAAGGAACGTCGATTGAATGAATTGCTTATGGTTTAAATATAACCTGCAACTTTGTTACTGCAGTTGGTAATTAAAAATATAATTATGCATTTCACGCTACGAGACGTCAATGCCGAGGAGTCACTTTTTATTGTAGTGTTCAATTTTTTTATCTAGCTTGATAGTTAGCAATTACTTTGTCTTTATTTTAATTTTTTATGAATTTATAAAACCAGTACATTATATCAAAGAAAAATGAATTACCTTATAAAATATCCGTAAAAGATTTTGATTATGTTGAATATCACAAAAGAGAGGAAGTAAGGGCGTGTGTGTTTTATAATGAGTGAGTGTGTGTTTTGTTTTCATTTTAAGGACCTTGGTTGACAATGTATGAACTTTGCTGATGGATTTATTTATTTATTATTTGGTTTACTAAAATTTTACACGCTACTTATATGCTAAGATGTTATATTTTTTAATTTGGTATTGTGTTTTTTTGTAACAGCCGACTGCTACGCTAGACGTTCCGGGTTCGAATTCTGGTGGGGCGGAACTTTGTGTCATTTGCATGGTCTTGGATGTAGTATTCTTATCTATGTAGTTTATGCAATATCGTTGCTTAGTGCCTACGATACAAGATTATATCTTAGTACAGCGCTGAGTCGATGTGTGTGATGTGGTTACTATGATTAATTATGTTTAGGGTTCTCTAACAATAGTTAGAATATTTTACAACGATATAGACTTTTGTCTAATTCTACAAAAAACCTTCAACTCATTACATTTTTGAACAACAAGTAGCAATTATCCTAAAAGTCTTAACTAAAGTCTAGGAGTTTTTTTGTTTTTTTTTTTTATTAAATAGGCACACGGAAACAAAATTAAAATCATGAAAACATCACCACTCTACAGTACAGTACATTTTAAATGAAATAAGTAAAGAATCAGAATGTGATTTTATTAAGAGAAACACGACTTCTGTAACGTATCGCGCTTTCGCATGTTATCAGAAAGATGATTTCAAATAAAGACGACTAGTCATTTAATATCAATTCCAGACGGCTGTCATGAGGCACATGATATCCGCGTTTATAATCGCCGCTGATGTACATTTTGTACTGATTTACTTAGGTTATGATGTCTGACTTTCTGTCAGCCGACCTTAATACAAAAGAAATAGCCCAGCTTAATTTTTCTATAGACTTATCGTCTTTAAAGTACATGATTCTTTCTTTCTTTTATTGCTTTCTTTTAATTTTTTTTGTTGTTTTTTTTGACGACCTCAGCGGCGCAGTGGTGTAAACAGCCGACTGCTACGCTAGAGGTTCCGGGTTCGAATCCCGGCGGGGGCGGGACTTTGTGTTATTTGCAAGGCGCATTGTTTCGCTTACCGGTCTTGGATGTTGTAGTCTTATTTATTTTGTATATAGGTACCATATCGTTGCTTAGCACCTGCGATACAAGTTCTTACGATACTTACTGCAGGGCTGAGTCAATGTGTGTGTCGTGATGTCGTTATTATTTATTTTATTATTTAATTAATCTTTTTTAAGATGCTCTCGTATAAATATGTTTATTAAATGGATTAATAGAGATTGCCTAAAAATTCATTATTTATAATTGTGTGTCGGAATCGAAAATGCGGGGTTCCCTATGACCGTAGAAGTAGAAACAATATGCATTTAAAGGTCATTTCGTAAAAGAAACAAGAACAAGCGAAACTTCAAAAAAATCACGTTTCTTTTATGGGATCCCCCACTGATGTTTAATTCCTTTACGTTTTAGTATTTAAAATAAATTAAAATAAAATTTCAAGAGTCTACGTATTATAGTTCATGAGATACAGCCCGCTAACAAACAGACCGACGAACAGCGGACGCTTTGTAACAGTGTCCCATTTTTTACCTACAAGGGTAAGGGACAGTAAAAACGGTACATTAATTTAAGAAAACTCAAACTGAAAGAAGCAGTAAACCAAAACTCAAGCTCAAGAAGGCCCCGTAAGATTTTTTTCTAATTAAATAATACAATTCATTAAGCTCAAACAAAGGTGAGACAAACAGATCAGTGAAAGTGTAAATAAAAAAACACATTTTATACACATTACACTTCACAAAACGCCTTTCCAGCAGTTATATTAGGCTGGGCCGTGACACTTGGTTAACTGAGGCGAATCCGACGACATTTACGAAATATACCTAATGACCCCATCTTGTATGCTCTAAAAAAACGAAATTAACACAGAAAACTAAACTCGGGACAATTGTTAAGTGAAAATAGTAGTTTTTCCACTATCATGATTTTTATATGTCCAATTTCAAACGACTACATATTTTTTATATATTTTGATACAAAAAAGTCTAAGTACATAGTTTAGAATAACTGAATTTTATCGTTGATTGAAATGTTAATACTTCAGTTAGAAATATTAAACAAGCGAGTGTGTGGACGCAATTTTTCCAGCATCCACCCCCTACAGTGACCTACAACTACAGACGCGCGGCACTCACACACGTATACCTTGCGCTAGCGCAGTGAGCGGATGAGTAAAAAGCACCAGCTCTAAGCACGAGCCCCCATTCATACCCGAGCTCCTATTACCATCGTACTTCACCAGTCTTTTTGTTCGGACCCACACACTATAAATACCCGCGCACCTGTCCGGGAATAAACAGTCTTTTTTTGAAACTCGCACAGTGAACATCGAAGTTCAGAATGTTCGCGAAAGTGATCCTGTTGTTGACAGTGGCTGCTGTCAGCCAATCAGCTGTGACGAATGACTTAGGACTGAAGTACATTACGAGGATATACGACGAATGCCAGAGGGCGGAAGGGATTATACCTTGCTTGAAGAAGAAGGCTGTTTTATTCTTTGACAGAGCTGCCAAAATGGAGGCGATTCCTCTGATTGATGGCGTGGAGATAGTCAAGGGTTCAGAGCCTGAAGTAATCCCGGTCAGTGAAAAAGATATTGAAGCTACGTTACCGAGGAATCTAGAGGACAAAGACCAGGCGCTCACGTCCATGCTTTGGGATAGGATCGCGTCTTTCGCCAATTCCAGAACTATCCAGCTTTCGCTTCCCAAAATGACTGGACAGGAACTTAACCAAGGTGTTGAAGAAGGTGAGTTATTTCATTTCACTTTTTCCAATCTTCAAGGACTTTATCATTGACCTACTTACTACACTGGCCTGCAAAAACAATAATAATAAACAATAAATAAATCAAATAGTGAAATCTTACTTGAAACAAATTGAATCATTGTCCAAAATAATGACATATATCTACCCTATTTTAAATATGACTTTTATCAAATAATAACATTGTTCAACGAAATTTGTTTAATAAACAAAGCCTACACTCGTTTTAATCAAATTCATCAGTCGTTAATTATTTAATATTAGTTTATATAAATTGTTTTTGAAAAGTTAAATTTTAAATAGCTTTAAATTGAAGCTTCAATATGTTTCTATATTACAGTAATGTGACATTTTTCAGTCATGGATTTTTTTTTGTCCTTATTCTGTTATATTTAATTAAAAACAGTTTATAACAAAAGCAGTATTTTGAATTTGTTTTCTTTGCCTTATTAATGTTTTTTTGTGATTTAAAATATTCAAGCACAAAAGTCAAACTTGTAACTGTTAGTCTAAGCAACCTATTTGCAAGTTGACCGAAAAATTCATCATTGAAAATTAGTGGAAACGAAACAGTATGTTGCTATAATAAGAAACTCAAAACTAGAGATGTCGCCAACCATCAGACTTGAAATTAATTTGCACTCTGTTTCAAGTAAATAATCCTTGAATAGATGTTGTTAAAACTTCAATTTTATTCTTCTATAGTTAATTAAAATATAGTTAGAAATACAAGTGAGAAATAAGAGGGTAAGAATTAGGAAACCTTATTGACACCTATTTAATCGAATACATAGCGTAAATGCTAATTTTCAATTAAATTAAATATAGATTCATTCACCTGTAGAGTTCATATAAATTTCGCTTTGTGTCGAATATGATTATTTCCTGCTCATATCAAACCTTACATTGCCTATTTAAAAGAAAACCAAGCAACATTAGCAATTTGCGAATATGACAATTTTCTATGGAGATTCGTAAAATGGTAACCGAAAGGCGAATTGCTTTTGCGTCAAAAATGAGAAGAATGAATAAACCTAACTCAGATAAAAAAATTGTTTAAATAGTCTTTTCATTGTACTGTCTGAACTATTTCCTTCAAAATTCTACTGACACTTGAATGATAAAGTGAAATTACAGTTCTTAAACAAACAAGTCATCACCTTCCACCAAACTTCAAGCCTCAAACGCCACCATAATTAGAACGGAACTGAGAATCACCATAAACTAAAATTATCTTTATTATTTCCACAAAAAAAAAAGCATAAAGCATCTCTTCGGTACTAAATTACATCCCATTCGTATAATTTATTATTCTTTCCGTGTCATTAACTGTTTAATTGTTAAGCGGAGTTGTAGTGAAAATTTTATGATTGGTGATTTTTTAATTACTATCACAAATCAACACATACCGTTCTATATATACAAAGGCAAGGTTTATAAATAGAAGGAAAACTTTAAAAAAAAATTGTCCGTTTCAAAAACGTCATCATTTGAAAAATAAAATATTTTTAAACTACCAACGCTTCAGAATGCTTATCTACGGGGAAGAAACTGGCAAGAGCAAGTAGTTGTTTTTAAAAAATAAATTACTTTGCATATTTTTTAAACTGAAAAGCGAATGTACAAAACAATAACATGTTAATGATAAAGAAAACTTTTATGATCACAAAATAATTGTCTCTTCAATTGTGTGTAGCAAAAAACGTGAGCTGCCTGTTTGGGTGTCTATTAACATCATCGAATCACGTCATAAATACAATTGAAAAACTACCTTAATCGATTAAATTTAAGTGTTAAATTAGAAATTGATTTGAGTGGTTCGTGCTGTACGCCTTTTGACCTCTCACGAACTTACGTACCATATGAAATTAAAACCTTCACAAGACTTTCTTCGAAAGCCAATTTCGGTAAACAACGGTTCGATATGATTTGGATTCGTTAAAAAATTTTATGCCCTTTTTTCTGTTGTCTATTGAAACGTTTCTGAACGATTCCCATTACGTTTTTGATGGAAAACTCTCTCTTTTATGAAATGTTGTCTCGAATGTTTTTTTTAATAGAACTAATCCAGTTTAGGAATTAAAATTTAAGTTTTATTATTGATCATGTAACGATATATTTCGTATTTAAAAAGTTAACATTTTATACAAAGCTTGATTTAAAAATTTACTCTTGTTTGATAAGAAATTTAATTTTAATTATTTTTGTAAGTTAATATAAATTCAGTTTTTAATGTTACTAAATAAAGATTTAAAATTTCACTAATATCTAAGAAATTTTTATTAAACATGAAAATAAAGACAATTCTCATTTTGTATGTAGCTAAGAAAATTTCTTAAACAATTTAAAACTGTAAAGATTATGGTGGAGATAGTTTAACGGGTTTTGGTTACGATTTAAGTCATTTGCGGTTTTGATCGCACCTTTAGCGGGCTATCAGATAAAGTGTCAATTTATAAACATTATGCACTTGCAGTAACGCACTTTGCAAGCGGCACATAATATGAAAATAAGAAATCCACTGCACTTTCATGGTTCAGGTTATTTAAATCATGAACCGCATGCTCACCACCTTGGTTGTGCGAAACCAGTTCAAATTCAAAATGATATTTTTATTAAAATATACTTATATTTGCTTTCATCTTTTTATCTACCGGAATGCTATCTACGAAGAAGAAGCCGGCAAGAAACCTCCGTAGTTGCAAGTTTAAAAATTTGGTCGCCTGTAACATTTAAACACACGTTTTGAAATTTAAATGCAGTTATGTATGATTTTAAAATAATGATAGATTAAAAATAGCTTGTTAAAATAACTTATCATGAGTATATCTAAATAAAAACTCAAAACTTTTATTTAATAATTCATTAATTGTTCAAATTCCATTTCTAGGAATATTTAATGTTTGCACGTAAGAGATGACCTACAAAACTGTTCATCCAATTTGGGATTTTATTTTACAATATTTAAATTAGATAATAAGTATTTATTAGCTACATTTTGTTAAATATACTAAAAGCTAATTTTCTATACAATATGTACTATTGTTTAAACCTCTCTGAAGTCGATGAATGAGAAAGTTCATTACAAAATTAAAACAGAACCATCTCAATCTATAAAATTATATGTAATTTATTTTATTAAAGTTTACACGGATTTTTGGGATAGATATGGAAAATAGTTAATTTGTAACTAAAGGTTTTCAATCAATCATTTATTTGCTCGAAAACATGGTATTCGGGGCACACCCGCCACACTGTCCCACCACTGCAACTCCTGTTTATCAGCATCAACAGTCGCGTCCTTTGATCGTAAATCAACGAATAATGCAGCTGTGCAATGAAGCACAGGCTGTGCCCGGACACCCTGGCGGCTGTCTTGGGACCCGCGACGAACGTAATCAGAAGAAATAGGAGGTAGCAAGGAAGCGGTTTCTGACTTCCTTCCCAACAAAGTTTTGGTACGCACGAAAACATGGTATATAAAGTTCTTTACAAATATACACATATATATAGTGGTCATGTTTTGCCTTTGTCATTAGACATGCTATTTTGTGTTATAGGAAACGAAAAATCCATTCCACCTTGAAGTCATCAATCTTCCTTTATCAACCATTGCTATCAATCACGATAAATCCTTAAAGTTTTCTCCTTATCACTTAACCAGAACAGGTTTAGAGAGTTGAAAACTGAATTAAAATTACTTAGCTACCTTAATTATTATCGTTAAATCAATATAGTGCAGCTTACCGTTAGTGTTAATGTTATTATGTGACTAATTTTAAGCTTTAAGCTAACCGGAGATTTGGCATTGGTGCAAGTCGTTGTAAATATTTAAGGGGTTCATTGTCAGTTAGTGACCGCTATACATGTGGTTACTGCTCACTTTCAGCGCCTATTCGTCAAGCTATATGCTTGTTCGTCAACTTAAAATATATTTTAAAATTCTTATAATTAGCTCTGTTAAAGATCATACTAAGCCAATTAAACTTTTTTTTTTAATGTGTATTTCATTTTATTATTTAATTTTTATCTAGCACATTGTCTTATACTCGATAATTAGAAAAGTAGAATTATTATGTTTTTCAAATTGTAAGTTTTAATAGAGAATTATTGTTTTTGAAAATTTAAAAGCGAGTACGGAGGTTTTTTGCCGGATTCTTCCCCGTAGAAATAGCATTACAAACCGTTGGTAGTAAAGAAATTGACGATATGAATGTGCTTATTCTGAGTCTATTCGACTGAAAAACATTTTGACTTTGAACGTGAATACTACGAGACACAATCGTAAAATACAAAAGTTGGTTTTACTTGTTCAATGAACAACATCTATCTGATACGAATGAGTCGTTCAATAGATTTTATAATAATATATAGATTCTCAATGTAGATAAAACTTAATACTATTTAATTATCGTCACGCTTCTTACTAAACAACAGATAAGAAGTTATAATTTCTTATTAATTACCTATTAACTGTACTCGTAACAATGAATTGATTTTAGTGGCATTGACTTTGCGAATAAACGTTTTATTTGGTATTTTGTCTTGCAATTTACTTACCTTTATCAAAAAATCGTTAATATAGATACAAATGTAGTATAGTTATAGTTAAAGTTTAAATTGCAATTGGTAACGATATGGTATATACCACGTAGTTATATTATACCAGGTTTTGCCCGCGGATTCATCCGCGTAGAAGTCGAAAATGGTTCTCATTGGATTTATTATTTCTTGTTTTGTCCAATCATACAATATCTTTAGAAATTATAGCCTGGTAAGATAAATTATCGTATTGTTTCATTAAAATCCATTTAGTAGTTTTTGCGTGAAAGAGTTGTTACTCTTTGTTTTTTTGTTGTTGTATGGATTATGTTTAATCCATACATCCTTACAAACTGTCGCGTTAAAATATTGTAACCAAGTAAAGAGAAGCATGGATCTTTTTATTTTTTTTATTTAATTAGCATCTCAATCATGTATATTCAATACATGAGACAAGACCTGGCCTGGAAGACAGGTTCCCTAGTTTAGGCTCCAGTCCACCCTTCACTCATTCAATTTGTTCGGTGTATTTTAGTGATGGAAAATCAAGATTTTTTTTTTTTGTTACTGTTTCCACAAGTTTCTATGGTTTCCTGTGAACTTTTGAGGGTAAAAATACAGAGCAGTAATTTAAAAGATCGTTAAGCCATATCGGATCTGAATAAGTATTGATGCATGCGTAAAATGGCAACTTAAATGATGAATTGAATCAAATATCTGTACAGTACGTCTACCATGAGTTCGCAAAGTTTTTTTGCACGTCAGGTAACATAGACTACCACAGTGATTTTGTCTGAGCATTTTTGATTCCTCATCAATCCGTTAGAGGCGCTTTACAAAGATACCTACACATTTGAAAAGGGAGTCGCAAGCGGCAATAGAAGATAAAACCTGTGGTAGGTAAACAGATGAGCGGCCATTTTGCGGATATTCAGATGAAATTGTCTACAACATAACAACAACGATTTCTGGAGGGTTTTTTTAGGACTGCAGCATACCTTTTTTGGGTTAGGTTGGCTACCTATCAGACCATTTCATTATCAGGCAATTTATAAGCCTGCTTTGCTTTATTTCTTATAACTATTTCGACAAAAACATTTCTCCTACAAACTTTACGTAACACTGAAATAATTAAATTCCCTACCGAAAAATTCCAGGCAGGGGCAAGATGAAGAAGATGATGGGGATGATGGCCATGGGGATGATGATGAAAATGGCGGCCATGATACCTCTCGCCATCGCGGCGCTCTTCGCTCTAGCCGGGAAAGCTTTAATAGTTTCTAAGGTAAGATAAACAGATTCAATTAACTTTAGATCTGATAAATTTCTGTGCAGGCGTTAAAGTTATTGTTAATGGAAAATAAGAATCAGTAGTTAGTTATTGTGGATCGAAAATGGTAGAATTTTTGTTTTAGTTTTTGTTGATCTAAATAGAAATTGTATTTTTTTGTTTCTTTCAAATAAACTATTCCATATGATGGCATAATCGAATTTCGATATAATCCGATGTCATTGGACAAATGTATCTGAATCAAAATGTTCTGATATTACATGTTCATTTCATACACAAACATTTATTATTTCTAGCATATGTTCTTAGTTCTGTTTTAATACAATAGTTTTTTTTCCCAATATGAAAATGCCCCAATATTTCAATGTAGCATTCATGTTTTATTGTAATAAATCTGTTTATAAAAATTCAAGTCGAAATTTTGGCTTCTCTTTTTTAGTATATTATTAATTATTATGACCGAACGAGATGAACAACAAGGTAAATTGTTTGCGAATATGATTTAGATGGTAATGATGCTGAGGTAATGATCCCACGAAAAAATCTCATTACGGGATACTTTCACGTTATGCAGTTCCCATGAAAATTAGATGAGACTGTTTGACGATGTTATTTCTAGTTCACGATCCATGCATGATAACAAAAGTCAAGTTAGCTGGTTATGTGGGCCATTGTTTTCATAGGGTTCGAAAAGAAAATTGATCTCTATTACTTTATTAAAAATCCGATGTCGTTTAAAGGTATTTTAAATATATTATTTCTAAAGATTCAAGAAAAACAAATTTATCAGCATTTAAAATAGGACTGCTAAGCTAGAGGTTTCGGGTTTGGATCCCGGCGGGATGTTATTTGCAAGACCCGTTGTTTCGCTTACCGGTCTTGGATGTCGTATTCTTATCTATGTAGTTTATACCATATCGCTGCTTAGCACCTACATACGATACAAGATTCTTGTAGTAATGTAGAGCTGAGTCAGTGTGTGTCGTGATTTGGTTATTATTATTATTATCTTCATCGTTAAAAACCAATTTGTTTTGGTTATACGGGCAATATTAATTACTACATCAAATAATACAAAAGTAAAAATAGAAAATAAAGATTTCGATTGCATTCAAACATATTCAATTATATACCATATAATTTCTGAATAATGAAGATACGAGACTCTTTGAGTCATTGTTCAGTATTTCTCAGCCATGAGAAATAACATGGTACACAATTTTAATTGTTACTATTACAATTGAGAACTTAACATTTTCCATTTACGTATTTTAATTGGGATTGTTAAAAATTACGTTTCGCTATCGTATATGCTTGAGGTAATTTATTTTTTATTAATTTTATAATAAGTATTCCTGACGGTAATACGAGTAATGTAATACTTAATTAAAAATTGAGTACTTTTTTGGAAATATTGTGCTTTTTTATGTTAATTAATTACAGGTTTATTTTCTTATTTAACGACTATTTCTATTTTTTTCAATATTTCATTATTTAAAAATATTTTAAGTTATAGAACACATTATTTTAGTTAAACCGATATTTCTATCAAAACTAGATCTATGTTTAATGTTATCCAATTTCGATGGAAATTACTTATTTTATCAATAATCTTCTCATCCTCATTGTGCCCGGATAGTGGCGACAGGTTCGCAACCTGTCACACTGGGACTCAACATAGGACTGCGAAATGCGGTGCCTATTCCTAATTACGGTGTGTGTTTATGTTATCTGAACATTTGGATCAGAATGTAGGTGTTACCTCTATATGCCTTGTCTTTGATCTATGTCACCATATAAAGATATTCGCATTTGAAGGCTAGAATCTAAATGTGCCCTTAGCTCAAACAAATCTAGATCTGTAAGGCGTGAATTCCAACTTTCATTTTAAATTTACGACTCGACTTTCTTCATGTCGGAAAGTGTTCTTACTTATATTATGCCTTTCCTTCGTTATTTAAACATACTTTGGTTTAGAAATAAACTAGTTTTGTGCAATATTTTCGATTTTGAATTTATTTGGGACTACTCATATTGGTGATATTTGTGTTCATCACTACATAGTGTAAAACAAAGTCACTTCCCGTTGTCTATATGCTTAGATCTTTAAAACTACGCAACGGATTTTGATGCGTTTTTTTTAATAGATAGAGTGGTTCAAGAGGAAGGTTTATATTTATATAATACATGCATTACAACCTTCCGAAGCCGAAACGTAGTAAATAACCTTATTTAGAAAAGACACATTTAAATGATAAAAACTATAGGTCTCGTTTGAATTAATTATTTTTTTTACGAGTAGATTCTAAATAAATTGATAAACGAAATCCAGGTTCTTAGAGTCTTCAAGATGAAAATAACTTACAATAAAATAATGAAACCGACAGAAATAAGTGAAATGTGTAAAATACAAGCCTTTTTCCCTGACAATTATTAATTATTCGGGTGTATCTTTGAACTACGCATGACTTTGTTTGATTAAGTTGACTTGAAAAACAATGTTTTTGGTCATGTTTTGAGGATTTTTTTTTTCAAATTATCTATGGTTTTTTCATTGGTTTCTGATTTATTTCATTTAAGATTTATATTTTTTTAAAGTTCATAAAATACATGAGAAATATTAAATTTATTTCCATAATTTCTTCAAAACAACTGAAGGGTTATATGTTATTAATTTACTATTAATAAAAGTACCTTCCTATTTTCCGAAGCAGTGAATCTTGTTCCCTTAAGCCCTTTGAATTTAGACTTCTTGTCTTGTATAAGTTGTTCTGCTGACGAACGTTCGTTTTTTCATACAAAACGTTCCCGTCATGTTGTCGTGCGTTTGTCGCACGGTTGCGAACGTTTGTATAAAAAAAGGCTTCGGAACCGCAGACGGCCGACAACAAACGCTTAAATTGAAATTGCCCTCAACAGTAATTTTTTATCTTTAAACAAAATGCATTCACAGCTTTCTTTTTCTCACAATTGCTTTGTGTCTGTCACAATATTTGTTTGCTGATAAGCGTTTTTTGATGGGAAGTAACCAGTTTGATGGAAGCTTCGAAGGTCTGACCTTAAAGATAAGCCCTATTATAAAAAGTGTAAAGTGATTTTCTTTTCATTCTAGCGTTAAAAACTAATATACCTGATATGTCTTATCACACGCTCACCCACACATGCACGTTAGATACACATTTAAGTCGTCAAGTTTCTACTAAAGTTATTTAAATTTTAGTACTTAACAACCATAGCTACTAATATTAATTAATTATATAACAAAATATCGATCATAGAAGAATTTGTACTTAAATTGTTACAGACCAAAAACGTCGAGTACGTTAAATATAATAAAACATAAAGATTGTTAACATATTAAATGAAATGAATGATTATGACTTTTTAAATTCAATCTTGATTTTTATTAGACTTCTATTAATAAAATCTAACAATTCTTAAAATTTATAGTGAATTAGCACAGTATATAAAGGCAGGTAGTATTTGCACAGTTTATAATAGCAAGTAGTAGATATAAACTCTTTCATTATGTTATCTAAAAGCTCCGTTTACAAGACTTGGCACAGATTCAAAATAATAAGTTAAAGCAACAGAGAATAACAGCTTGATAAACTGTGGTTAATGTCAAAGCCAATGTAGGGTCAGAAAAATAAGTGTTCTCAAAAAAAAATTGTTTTAAATGATTTTTTTAAACACAACAATTCATAAAATATTTGTGATTTGTTTTAATGTTAAATTTTTCTAGATGCGACTAAAACAATATTGATCCTCATTTTTATACTATCAGTGGAATGTCCAATAGCTGCTACAGACGATGGGCTCTCGTCTCGTCACTCGGAGATGGGCAAGCGAGGACCCTATATGCCATTTGATGCCACTACACCTTCCACACACCTCTTCTAAACTATGTGCCAATGAGATGGGCTATCGTGTAGAAGGATAGTGGCGTCATGTGCGATGGCCCATTGTGTAGGACTGTTTTAATTTTAGAATTGATCATAACCAAAATTTTATAATATTCAGTCTATTTGTTATTAAAAGTAAATTATCAATCTTTTGTTTTCTGTTGCATTTCGAACATGCATCAAT